>CM017765.1:38918451-41318451 GCA_008009225.1 Acer yangbiense
AGAAGTCCTAATAGTTAGGATATATAGCACATAAAAAAACTAACTTCAAACATCAAAGAAGCACATGCTGTAATACAGTACTAATTAAATAAAGAAATTGGATAATGCAATCCATATGTACCTTAACGTAGGTACAAGGAAAAGCGGATGTTCGTAGTGTTTCCTGCATTACATCTTGTGATTTCCTCTTAGTTGCACTAAGTATAAATGCAGCTTGATCGTCAGTAGCGGCAGTTGAGGTAATTCGATATCCATTCTCCCATCTCCTGTGTATCCCTTCACTTGGATAAAGGAAATCAAGTTCGACAACCTGAGATTGATAACAAAGTACAAAAGATGTAAGCGCCTTTTGCAATATTCTATCATGACAGTGGATATAACGCATGGAAATGGGAAAACCTGATTAGAATAACCAGCATTTCGGGACACGACAACGCCCCATTTACTACCCGCTGTAGTCATAGAAGTGACAGAGAAGCCTTCTTTCCACTTCTTGTTGATCCACTTGAAAGGAAAAACATCACTAACTTTGTAGGACTGCTGAGTGTAAGGAGCACCTTCAGAAGAGGAGAAAGCAGAAAATTAGCACCATAAGTATTAGACAGTTCAACAGCAACCGCTGAACGAAGGAAACAAAAATTAATCAATTAAAACTCTTGAAATAATTTATCTGAAAATTTTGCTTCCTCATTATAGCATCATCCTACAACTGAATCAGAATTTATATATAGTTGAAGTCTAATCAATTGAATTTTTTTTTTTTATAATACATAAGTAAAATCATTCTCAAAAAGAACTCTATGGTCAACATCCAAAACTTAAACCATTCTGCAAAACGAGGGCTATCAAAATCCCAATTCCCAATCGCGCTATTCAAAATGTCCTCAGAAGTTCCAATAATCGCATTTAAACATTTCGAACAAACATAATATGTGAAGCAAAATAGAAGAAATTATGCCCAAGCATATTTGAGTAACTTAAGAAATAAACAATAGCCCCAGCCCACACCAATAGGAAATAAGGCCTGATCATGAAAAAGAAAGAGTACAGAATCTTAACCGTTTCACTGTTTCAGATACCTGGAATGAATATGAATGCATAACAAAAATCAAAGGGCGGAATAAAGAAAGACTAGAGTAAGGTTTAATTACCCTTTGACATAACAACCAAGGCACTACCATTGCAAGCACCAACAACTGAAGTGATGTAGTAATTCTTGTCCCACTGTTCCATTATCCATTCCTTATGAAATAACCGGAAAAGAATCAATTAGGTGTACATTATTAGAGTAGTAAAAAATGCTATCTGTAAGCAAAGATTGCAATTAACACCAACCTTGTGCAGGAAACTACTTGACAATTCATAAACTTGGGACGTGAACCCAGTCCCAGCATCCATGACAACGGCCCACAAATTATTGGAAGAAGCTACACAGCTAATATACAAACCATCTTCCCTGCCCTTAGCCACATGTTGGTGAAGTCTTGAATCCAAAACATTGTAGTGGTACCTGCAGTAAAGTTCACCTATTACTTAATGACAAGGTAATAAGACTGTACTGTTAATGATGAGAAGATATAAATTATAAGCAAAACAGAAGTAATTGCATCATTTACTTTACCTTTGCTTCATTGGTGTTCTGCAATTGTAGACCGAGATCCACTGAGAAGCTGGAAGACCCAACCGAAGTTTCTTCTTAAGCTGCCCATCGTCTTCCACGCCAGCAAGCAATCTTCCTCTTTTTTCACCAACCTACAATACATAAAATTAATCAATAGATAGTAAGGGAATAATATATATGTACTAAATGACTGACAAGTGAAGTCAATTTAAAACACCAGACACGACCTTAAAAGCTCCTTCGGTTTTAATAGGTCGTAGCGATGCACTGGAGCTTATGCTGTTGTCAAAAATAGAAATAAGCTTCGAGTAATTGGGTTCTTCATCAAATTTCATGTCGGTCACCATCTCAAGAAATCGTTGGAACGGAGGAGGACACAAGCAACAAAGCATCTCCGAGGATGTTCCCATCTTCTTCTTACAAACAAGAAATCCTCTATTTTCCCCCTGCAGCACGGGCAGAATATAATATTATTAATATTAACAAATAAATTTGTAGCTGTCTGACCGACAAAGCTGAAACTACAAGTACATGTTGGAACAGTGGAACAAACTTACAGCAAAACCTTGCCAGGGAAGTTTTCCTCTGAGAAGGAATATCAGGGTATAAGCTAATGACTCAAGGTCATCCCTTCGGCTTCCAGTCCTACCTAAATGAGCATGTACACTAGCATAACGTACAGTTCCCCTGTCAAAAGTACAACACATCTGGCCATTACAAAACTTTTTGTACATTTGGTTCGAAGGAAAATAAAAAACAAAACAAAAATGAAAAATCCTAGTAGTGCAGTAACGCGCGAATAAAAGACATTCCATCAAATGAATTGACCCTATATAAAATATATAAGGTATGTTGAAACAATCAAACTAAAACCATTTCCATCACCTGACCAAAAAGTACCAGAAGACAGAAGTACTGTTGGTGAGGGACTATCTAGTTACCTGAAAATATCAGGCTTTTGTTCATAATCAACATGACGACCAGAAGCTGCATCTCTCCATCTAGAAGCTGAAGTAGACAATATCAAACCAGTTATAACTCATTCTTTCAAAAGCATCTGCATATGTCAGGCAACCAGTGTTGCTAAAACCAAACAAGAGAGAAGGTATACCCAAACCGAGATCAACCAGATACAACTTCTTTTCATCAGGTGTTCCAGGCAGGCCAAGCAAAAAGTTCTCTGGCTTAACATCTCCATGAACAAAGCTGGGAGTAAAAACCAAGAAGTTATGGACAAAATAGGGTAGAAGAATAAAGAAAAGAAAGAAAACACAGGTAGAGAGAAGCAATCAAGGTACCCTTTAAGGTGAAGCTGCTCTAGTATTGATATCGCCTCCACTGCTATACAAGCCACCATCTCTTCAGACAGCCTGTGCCAGGAACAGAGACAATGGAATAAAACCAACATTGTTCAGAAAATTTTCAAAAATGAAACGCAGAATGTATCTTCTAGGAAATAATCATAGTAAACTCAAAAACAAAATAAGGAAAAACATTTTTTTCATACATCTGGTTGTTAGAGTTCCAAACATCCCAAAGACTTGGCCCCAGCATGTCCATGACCTGGATTCACAAAACCCGAAAAATGAGTACAATATAACCCCAAGAGACTACTAATGATGGCAATAGAAAAAGATATTTTCAAATTACAATAGATGCATAGAGTGAAAGCTCACAAGAATATAGTAGTCTCCTTGCCGACCTTTGTAATGAACCAATGGCAGTCCATAACAACCATTAAGAGTGCTAAACAATAATTTTGAACAGGAAGACCAGTTAGGTCATTAAACAAATGAAGTAAAAAACACAGCAAGAATGAGATCTAGCCTACCTATACACTTGCCACTCATAAGGAGGACTAGAACTGCACCCTTTACTGTTTCGATGCTCAAACTTCATAGCGACCTACAAAATGTAGCAGAAGAATATCATTAGCAACAGAATCAACTGCCTGAGAATTCTACCCAGGTTCACCACAACGGCAAAAGAGAATAAAACCTCCAAGGCATCAGGCCCAGTGCGCCCTATGCCACCAGTCACCCTTCTTCCAACATAAACTTGTCCAAATCCACCTTTGCCCAGCTTTTTCTCTACCTTGTACGCAGGGGAGTTGCAAAACTGTATCTGGAGATAAAATATGCACTATAGATTAGATAGAGACCATTTCCAGAAACAGGCTTTAAAAGATGAAATTCATTAAGACATGATATAGATGGTGCCAGTGCATAACATCTACATACCTTTAGTTTAACACAACATATAAATCCCAGCTTATTAAGCATTATCCATCTTTTACAAAATTCTTGACAATATTATAAAATATGCAGGACAAAAGAATTTACACTTTGACTGCTTGTCACAGTATAGAAGAATACATATAAACTTATGAAATTGCCAAGAGTTGCTGATCAAAGCTCATAAGCTAAAAAAACAAAAAATAATAATTACCTAGATAATAGCTGAGAAGGAGAAAAATACCAATCAAGACTAACAGCAGTTTGACTTTCACATTAAAATGGTAAACATAGTCACATATTTGTATCTACTCATTTTACCTACAACTGCTCACTACACATCTCACCTGCATTGTCTTGTGTGTATGAAAATGCACATTATCCAGGATGCAGATGGTGCAACAATATATATGATGTAATAAGTTTAACTAAATGGGATAACGTCAACAAGCACTTAGGCCTAAAACATTAATATAATAGTACCAACAATACAATATCTCAGAATTTCAAAGGCACCAAAGAAGCAGATAATATCAGGGGAATATGAAAAATTATTACTCTTTCGGGAATTGGACTTGCGCTTCCTTCCTCGTCAACAGCTAGCAATTTTTCTTCCTTTTTCTCAACTGCACCACCCCTGCCATGAGCCCCAGCTACTAAAAGTTTCGCTCCCTCTTGATTCATTACTCTACAACCCCTACCTCTACCAGCTAGGCCTGGACTTGGACAAAGAAAAATCAAGTTAACTGGATTCCCACAGGTTATCCCAAGACTAGAGATTTGAAGCCATTACCTCTTCCAGCACCACGCTGAGCTGTTGGAGCTAAACCTGCAGGGTTCTCTTGGTTTTTATTGAGCCTCTTTGATCGTCGAATTCCACCTTGCATATCTGGCATTCTTTTCCCATGCAAAGATAAACCTCTTTATATCTCAATCACTGAGCCTAGTTAAGATTATAGACATCAGACCCAGGTTAATTTTCACCCTAAGTGAAGCTGTCGAAAAACATAAAATAACATCTAAACTTGACATGCATTTAAAAATAAAACTCAACATCACACAACGACGTGCATTTGAAAATGCAACAGCTAAAACTTGTTTACTTCGGCAGATAGTCCAGACTTATATACACAATCAGAAACCAAAACATGGAATACACAACACATGCATTCAGCAAAAGCCAACACAGATATATCCACAAAAAGGGTAAACATGTCCTCACCATTGCAATTTATAACATCAAGTAAAATTCAATAATCAGCTTCAATGTGGATGTGACTTTAGATATTTTATTTCACTATCATAAAAGAAAACAAAAACTTGATTCACAGTTCAAAAGCATTATCGATGGCTATATCAATATTTTCTATAGGCGCTTATACTGTAAAATTTAACAGTTGAAACTACAAACTCTGCTTAAAGTTTGAAACTTTTTATTTTCAATTTTTTCACAATCTGTGACCGAAACAAGAAACAAATATCAATCAAACCAATTTAACCTCTAATAAATCATCCGATCATCCAAAAATTCATGCAAACACGCAAAACTCATAAGAAGATCAATAAACATGAACAAATTCAGACCTTAAAACAAGAACGATAAGAAAAAAGCAGTAGATTTACACGGCTAATACATTATTAAAAACTTTTTTTGATAAAGTTAAGATGTACAGGTAACTTGTATATATATGTACACACACACACATCGAGCACATACATACCTTTATTCAATCGATGAAGCTCAAATACAATTTAAGGCCTACAATCGCGACCTTTTATTTATATGTAATTTTTTTTATCCTACGAGGAGCAAGGAGAAGGTAGAAGAGCATTGACGGTGGGTGACTTGGGGGATTGTGGTGTGTGTGTGAGAGACAAGGTAATGGAAGAGACAGCGCAAAGATACATCCTGGCGCACGATAGCATAGCTTGATGACGTGGAGCATCCTGACTGGATAAGTACTTTTTCTTGTTGTGGGTATCTGTACTAGGGTATCCCCTACCCGAGTTTTGTTTAAAGAATTAGTTACCGTTCATTGTTTTAAAAACCACTAGATTTTGTGACCAGTGTCAGGTCAGCGACGCCTCCTCAGCCGTCTGATCTGGTTCGATACAAGATATATTATTTTTGGATTGGGTTTTTTTTTTTTTCTTTTCTTTCTATTTAAGGACTTTTGGATAGCGGTAGCGGTAGCGGTTGGATTAAAAAAAAAGTCAAAATTATCAAAAGTCATTATATGAAATTTGTTTATTTTTTTAAGGGTTAATTGCACTAACATACCTTGACTTTATCAAATCTAGCAAAATTTCAAACAAATGCATGAAACTAACACAAACACTCCTTGTCGTTAGTCAACATCGTTAAAGTTAACCATTGACTTTCAAAAAGATAAAATTGACCTTACTATTGAGAAGTTAAAATTACAACTGCCCAACAAACTTTGAAAAATTAATAAAAAATATTGTCACGTAAGCTCTAATTTTTTTTTTTTTATCAATTTAAATAAAAAAAACAAAACAATTTGGTTTCTAAATAAACATATCAATTTAAAAAAAATACATATTTGAGATTTTTTTATTTGAGAGTTTTAAAAAAAAAAAAAAAAATTGATATGTTTTTTTAGAAATCAAATTGTTTTGTTTTTTTATTTAAATTGATAAAAAAAAAAAAAAAAAATTAGAGCTTACGTGGCAATATGTTTTTATTAATTTTTCAAAGTTTGCTGGGCAGTTGTAATTTCGACTTCTCAATAGTAATGTCAATTTTGTCTTTTTAAAAGTCAATGGTTAACTTTAACGGTGTTGACTGACAGTAAGGGGTGTTTGTGTTAGTTTCATGCATTTGTTTGAAATTTTGTTAGATTCGATAAAGTTAAGGTATATTAGTGCAATTAACCCTTTTTTTAATATAAAAAGTTTTAATTATTACCCACTAATGATGTAATAATGCACCAGTTTTTAAAATTCAAAAATTTACTTGATTTATTTCCTAAACTGCTCTTTTTAATTATCTTTCAAACTTAATTCGACTCATAAATGCTCTATATATATAACTTCTCTCTCACATACACACACATCTAGCACCTCTCCATTGCAATTTTTTTTTCCCTTCATTTCGTTTATTACAGTATGATCAAATTAAATTCTAATAAAACCTCACATACATGAATAATGTGTTTATCTGAAAAATTTTTTTTTTTTTTTTTTTAATGCTTTAAACCCTAATTTTATTTGCTTATTTTATTACATACAACTTTTATTATTGAAGAAACAGATAACATTATGCATTTCAAAGCAATCATTATTTAAAAATAAAATTAAAGTTACTTGTATATTTTTTTTTCTTTTAATTGTCACTAAATTTTTTTTCTTTTTTCTTTTTTCTCTTTAATGAACACAATATAATTAAATAATTTTTTTATTTTTTATTTTTATCTTCCCTGTATGATACACAACAATAATGAAAAAAATATATATACAATCAAGGGATGCTAGATGAGAGTAAAAGAAATGGAGGAAAAAAAGTACATAACTTAATTTAGTGGAAATTGCCAAAACTGACCCATCTACTTGTGGGATTTTCTTTTTTAACCACATCTATACTTTTAATTGTTTTTAACCATCTTTTTGAGCAATTACTGGAATGCCCCCATATAAAAACATCCCAATCAGCTCTCTCTCTCTCTTTTTCTCTTTTTTTCTTTCTCTCTCCTCTGCTCTCTCTCCCGATCTACCTCTCTCTCTCTCTCTCCCCGATCTTCCTCTCTCTCGCCGATCTCTCTCTCGCCGGCGTGGGTTGACGGTCGCCGAGCTCCGGCTTGCGTCTGGGCGACGTCCGGACGGGATGGCGACGCTGGTTCGCCGATCCCTCGCTCACTGTTGGTTCGTCGCACGAACCACGTGCGACCAGGCATCGTCGGCGGCTGGTTCGTCCGCTGCTGGTTCCAACGTGCAGCCGGCGATCGCGAAGCACACCGAGCCGCCGGACGTGGTTCGTGCAGGTCGCCGACGAATTGATCTGAACCCTAAACCTAAATTGAATTTGGGGAAGAAGAAGAGGAAGAAGAAAGAGGAAAAAAAAAAAAAAAAAAAAAACTTATCCTAATTTCAATTTAGCCCAGATTTCAAGTTTGAATATTTCTATTTTAGGCATGATTTCAAGTTTGAATATTTCCATTTAGGCATGATTTCAAGTTTGTGTATTTCAATTTAGTCGTGATTTCAAGTTTGTTTCGAGGTTTAAAGAACACTATTTTCAGGGGTACTCTGGTAATTCATGGTACTAAATTGATTTTTTTTTTAAAAAGTGATTATTAACAATTAAAAATTCAAAAGTGGTTAAAAACAAAAGTATGATAAGTGTTATGGCTACTTATGAATTTCTCTCTTTATATATATATATATATATACAAAAATTCTATTATCAGTTCGAACTGACAAAAGTTATATCAGTTCCTTGTATGTGGGCCACTGAATTTAAATACTTTGACTTGACTGTATGCACTTATCAGTCAAAGTATTTAAATCCAGTGGCCCACATACAAGGAACTGATATAACTTTTGTCAGTTCGAACTTATAATAGAAAAACCGTATATATATATATATATAGAGAGAGAGAGAGAGAGAGAGAGAGAGAGAGAGAGAGAGAGAGAGAGAGAGAGAGAGAGAGAGAGGTTTTTTTTTTTAAATATATAGAGAGGATTTATAAGGTGAGTTAAGTTTGGAATATAATTTATAAATAAAAAAAGGCAATTTAGAAAATAAATCAAGTAAATTTTTGAATTTTAAAAACTAGAGCATTATTAGAGCATCTCCAATGCAAGCGTGACTTGTGAAAAAAAGAGATGCCATATAAGATAAATAGACGTTATGTTAATAATTGTGTCTCCAATACAGCCGTACATATTTAACACCAAGCTAACGTGGCAAAAATAATATTAGCCATTGTCAACATGACCATCCACTTTCAGACGGTCTGTTGCACAACTATTTTTTAGTTTGACTCAGCAAACATTTATAACTGACATTAATTTTTCATATATTTTTGGTAAGAAAATAAAATATAAAATAAAATAAGAAAAAAAAATGGACACGCCATTAAAAAAATTATGTTTTAGACGGAAGCATTGGAGACCAAATTTTGAGTTGATTGTCTATCAAGTCTATTTTTATGCCACATAGGAAACAAATCTCTTGACATTGTTGACATATCAACAATTATTGGTATGTAAGCCACTTTTGCATTGGAGATGATCTTAGATCATTAGAGCATCTCAAACAGTCTTCCTTAGATACCCCCTTAAATAAGGGTGGATGTTGTTGTAAGGGTCATTAAGGCAGTATGTGCTCCAACAGTACTCTCTTAAATGGCTCCCTTAATAATATTTTATTATTATATTTGATGTTTTACTTTGTAATTATTATTTTAAAACAAATTACTCAATGGATAATAAATGATGTTATGATTTAAAAGTTAAATATCATGTGCTTTTCAAAAAATAAAATAAATATAAATATGTGGAGCCTACATTAAGGGAGTAAATTCCACCAAAACACAATTAAGGAAGCCTCTAAGAGACCTGTTGGAGCTATAAAAATACATCTTCTCCCTTAATTAACCTAAAGGGGTCTCCAAGAGAGACTATTGGAGATACTCTTAGTGGGTTGTCAATAGCACCACTCATAACCAAATTGTATGTATAATCATTTACTAATGGTCACATTATTGGTTGGGATTAATGTATGATACAAATGTGGAATGTGTAGTATTACTCTTTAAAAATATATATATATATTATGATTTATAACGATATGATTCTAAGATATTTTCTTTTTATAATCAAATTTTCTTTTTTAACACTCATTCTCTCTAACTACACTTTTTTTTTAAAACTTAAATTAATATATATATATACCCAATTTTGCTCTGAAATTATCATTTTTATCTTTAAACACTCTTTCTATTGTATTTATATAAAAAAAAATCTAATAATATTCCATTTTTTAAAAATTATAATTTTACCATTTAACACTCTAATTCTAAAGACATACTACATCCTAAAAACTTAAATTTTAATTCTAAAAATACTTCAATGTGCTTTAAAATTATCTTTTTCATTGAAGAGTTGAATTGTAACTATAATGGTTGTTTGATTTCAAGTTTAACTTAATGGTTTTAAATTGTTATTAACAAAAAATTAAATTGGGTGTAAAAAGATATTTAATAAATTGCTAATATCATCATCCTTATGGCATGTTTGGTTTTTTCACCGAACACTTAATGGCATTTAATGTGTGTCATTAAGTTGTTTTGTTTGATTTTTTAAGTTATAAAACCATTGAATGGGCTCCTAAAATCACTTATTTTTAAAAGTTAATTTTTTTCACTTTTCACTTGATGAAAAATAATTGAAATATATATCAATTTATTACTTCTAGTTTTCTCTTCTCTTACAACCCTTAACCATATTGATATTTTTTTCTTCTCACTATTTAAAAAACTTTAGTAGCCTCTTCCAAATATATATATATATATATATATATATATATATATATATATATTTAAAAACATTAATAGAGTATATAGATTTCATTATAAAGTTGATATTATATTATTATAATTTCACATATAAACATTGTATGTATTATTAGTGGCCGACTCTAATTTGTAGTTATTTTTTAAACTAAACTTTAGTTAACTTGTTCAATTTTTATACTCTAAGGGCTATATTTTATATGGCAATTTTTTTTTATAAATTTGTTATTATATTATTAAATTATTGTTTTTAGTTACCTTTAATATATTAAAATCTAAATATACAACAAATAATAGTTGAAAGGACGTAGATGTAAAAGTATTTATTTTCAAATATGTGTAACTTAAAAATAAATAAATAAATAAATAAATAAATAAATAAATAAAACAACAACAACAACAAACTTATCACTTATATTCAGTTTTCAGTAAAAAAAATAATACATGTTTTTCAGTTTCAGTTTTCAGTCACTATTCAGTCTTCGGTACAATTCAGTACTGTTCATTCTTCAAATGAAAAATCAAATGCAACCTTAGTCTAAAAACACATTTTTCTTTAGTCGAGTAATGTGCACCTCCTTAAACCACGTTTATGATTATGGATTTAGAAATTGAAGTCTAATCTTACTCATTTATCGATAAGTAGACCTGACACGGTTCCGGTCCGGTTTCGGTTTCGGTTTCGGTTTCGGTTTCGGTTCCGGTTCGGAACCGGCGGTTTCGGTTTCGGTTTCGGTTTCGGTTTCGGTTCCGGTTCCGGTTCCGCGGTTTGATGGAACCGGAACCGCTATATGTCGGTTCCAGTTCCGGTTCCATTGGAACCGACGGTTTTGAACCTTTTTTTTTTTTTTTTTTTTTAAACAAACAAAAAAAGACTTCTCTAATAAAATAAAATATATAAATGACAAATTACAAAATTAAATTAAATTATAAAATAAAATTACAAATGACAATTTATGGGTTATGGATGCTTGAACCATGGTTGCAAAAGAAAAACAATAACAACCTAGCCTAGCCACTAAAACCACATTCAATACTTGTATAATATTTCAAACAAAAACTATAAGTAGTATAAAGGATTTTTTTAAAAAGTGTCCACTTACACAAGGCCTGATGTTAAAGTAATTCTCCGGACCAAGACGGGCACGGATGTGGTGTCGGATCGGGAGGAAAAGGTTTCTTACTAGGTTTAAACGAGGTTCGAAATGGACACAACACTTAAAAACACTTTTTTTGATGAAAAAGAGGTTTTTGGGGCTCGAAAAGTGGCCACAAGCCCTTTGGTCTTGCTCCCATTGGATTCCTTGCATCATTCTATGCGATTTCAAAAAAAAAATCACCCAATTCGGACATCCGAGCACAAAGTTATGGCCTTTCAAAGTTTAAGGCATATATAAAAATATTTTTACCGCAATTTTTTTTTTTTTGAGGCAAATTTTTTCTACTAAGAGTTTGACACTTTGTGTTCTCTATTCCGTTCAATACTCATTGTTTACCAAAGCTGAATACCGTCTTCAAAACAATTACAAAATGAAATAAATATTAAAAACCTTGGAAACTTTGAGACTTGGAGACTTGAGAGTGTTGGAGAGAAATTAGAATTAGAGAATTGAGAAGAAATTGGTGTGAGGAAAAATGAAAGGGGGGGGTGGGGGGGTGGGGGTGGTATTTACAGAAAATAGAAAAAATATATATATATTGTGCGAACCGGCGGTTCGACCAAATCATAGAACCAGAACCAGAACCAGAACCGGCCTCCTCCGGCGGTTCCGATTTTTCTGGTTTTTCCAGTTCCGGTTCCGATTTTTTCGGTTCCGATTCCGGTCGGAACCGTGCCAGGTCTATCGATAAGTATGAAGAGCAACCCACAGCGGTTTGCTTCTTCCTTCCGGCAGAGCACTCCTAATTTCTAGTAGCAAGTCCTTCACCAGGTATGTGATGCAAGGACAGAAGGTCTTTCACAGGTTTGGGTGATGTAAGGACATGTTTATCCTTTTAGCAGTTTTCCCCATTGGCCATGGAAGAGGATATGTTGCTGCTAGTGGTCCATAATTGTGCACAAGGCATTGGTTAGAAAGTGATGCAAGGTGTATAGTGGACAAAGATGTCGATGACTGACGAACTCCTTGGAAATCTGACTTGAGGAGTTGCACCATAATTTCAGCAGGTTATTTCGACATGGTGCCGAAACAACGAACAAAAAAAAAATGTGTAAAGGAAAATCTTAGGATGGTTCGTTCCTAAGTGGTTATACCTTGTGGTGGGGTATGGTGATTCTCGATGATGAGAATTGTGGATGTGGACAAAGGTCTTGAGAATTCAAGTCAAATGAGAGAATTGTTAGGTTTTGACTTGTATTCCTAAGCGAACCAAATGTGAACCAAACAAGACTCAACTGATGTAGAGCCTCCTGGAGACGTGGGATACGTTTGAAAGTTGAATGGTGGTGTTTAAAAGAGGTTGAAGACTAGAAGAACGGAAGGAAGAAGCAAACCGCTGTGGGTTGCGATGTGGCTTTGACAGCGGTATAGCGCTGTGATGTACGCTGTGGATTTCGACAGCGGTAATGAGAGCGGTCGAAGATCAGTGGAGAGCACTACGAGTGGCGCTGTAAAGGCCACATCAGTGGCAAGAGCGGTCAGGAGCAGAATTGTTTCATGGTGTTGGAAGCGGGGTACACACCGTGACCAATACGTCGGAGACGATGTATTGCTGAGATCGGGAATGTTGTGCATAAGAGGAAAAGGTATTTTTCTGGAAGTTCTTGTGCTTGAAGGAAAATGATTTACTCTTTACAAGAAGACTTGTCATAAAAGGAAATAGTATTTATGTGGAACATGTAAGTCTTGTACGTTTAGGAGTAGGATTTCCTTTTATCTTAAACTCCATGTAACTAGTAGAAATAGAACCTTATAATTAGGTTGAATGTGTGAGTTGAACACTATGTAACATCAGAGAGTGTGAGTGAGATCCGGGGAGACCCAAAGGGAATATCCGAGGAGGGATCCAAGGGAATATCGGTGGATCAAGTATGAGATCCGTGGGTGATATTTAAGGGAGACTTAGGGGATATTGTGGGGTTCTTGGTGAGGATCTTGTGAGAGTGGTTTAGCGTTAGGTGTGAGAGAGAATCCTGAAGTATATGGTTGTAACAATTTATCATATAGTGGAATTTTCTCTGTCGTCCTGACGGCCCGAGGTTTTTTACCCGATTTGGGTTTTCCACGTATATCTTGTGTTGTGATTGTTTATTCTCTCTAATCTATTTTTCTGCTTATTGACGCTATTATTTGCTATGAGTTATGGGTGTATATTAGGCACGACGTTTCCACGTTCATCGGTTCAGAGGAATTATCCCCAACATACCTTAGGCCCAGAGGGCGGATTCCGTTGCAAAAATAAAAATAAATAAATAAAAATAAACTGAAGTATCCCGACATTTGCTAATATTGTCATTAGACTGCACTTTTGCCAAAATGACATATAATACCTTTTGTCAAACTATTGACTATTAGAACATAGAATTAACTGTTACAATGGAAAAAAGAAATTATTATTGTTTGAACTAAATCCCATTTGAGTTAAATTTATGGCCTGAATACACCATCATAATTTCGATCATTTCGATATTATACTTTTTGAAGAAATATCTCAAATAATGTAATATATGATTTATCTGTTTCATATCATTTATCATATCTTAACTTGATTAATACAATATTATAAATTTAATTAGTGCTTTCAAAAAAGATTATTAATTACAAATTTAGAAATCTACCACATATTTTGGGTGAAAATTTTATAATATTTGTTAACAAGTATAATATTACTCTTTTTCATGTTATTTAAAGGCACCATAAAATGGTTATGGATTATTAGGTGAGATATGAATAGTATTAAGTGGTTGTTGTCTTCGCATTCGAGATAGGGTTTCAAGACTCTTCTTTGTTTTTAAAATCAGAAAGTGTGGGTGAGATCCCTCACACAGACTTTATATATATATATATATATATATATATATATATATATATATATATAGATAGTGGTAGCCAAAAATAGCCATATAGTCCAATTCTTCGAGTTCGAGAACTTAATTCGATTTTATTGAATATGGGCCGGACAAGCAGTCAAACTATACGAAAGTAAAGCCCAAGCACATGCCTAAGATGGTTGCAAACCATGGCCCAAAAGTAAAGCAAAATGTGACTAAGTCTACAAAGACCAAGTCAATAGTGCAATCCAAACTAACTGATTCAAATTTCCCAATATTCTCTGAGATATCCCCATGATCTTAGGCCAAGATTTGAAGAGAGACCTTCACCCAACTGTTTTTGGCTATAAATAATAGGAGCAACCCTTTCATATAAGGAGAATTCTTCTACTCCAACTCACGTAAAAAAAAGAGCAATTATTGTAATTCACTCTCAATTTGCCCACACCCAAACGACATCATTCTTTTACTCAGAGTCAACATATCAACATTCCAAAAGGCCATGTCTAAGCCTTACATCTACCATGCACTTGTGACTTGCCAACCTAATATCTGCATCTTTATATCTCCATTTATTTTGGAGCTAATTGGATACTCCAACATGTATAACGACTTCTACACATCTACGGCAATAGAGTTTCACTTGTCAACCCACCTTCAAATCGATGGCTCTACAAGCCCAATACCATTACATCCAAATCGAGGGCTTTGCGATTTATCAATAACAATCCTAACCCTATGCTCAGCCCAAGCGAACATAAGGCCCTTCGAACGACACCACCCATGATTTGACAGCTTCATTTACGGTTTGATTTATATTTTATTCATTTTAATTGTTGATTTGAAATTACTTTATTTTTTGATAAATTGTCTAACTCGAGCATCGGAGAGTCCCCCACGAGACACCCCCCTCTTGCTCCGCTCTACTTTCTCAATTTTCTATAGGATCTCGTAGCACACGCCCTACTATTTTTCGCTCTACCATTGTCAGTGCCCACCGACTTATGAAAATTCAACTGGAGATTTTTGGGCTCTTCATATATATTTATTTATTTATTTATAAAATATAATTTTTTTGAGTTAATTTATAAAATATAATTAATCATAAATTTTCCTCAAGAAGTATGCTAGATCTACAAATATATCATGAAGTTATAGACTTATAGCAATGACACTATCAACAAAAAAATCTAGTATAAGATTAGACTTGATAAATATTTTGATATATATATATATAAAGATTTTCTATTATCAGTTCGTCTTGACAATAAATATATCAGGACGAAGAATGTGAACCACTAGATTTACATACTTTAACTCAAAGTGTATGCACTTGTCAAAACTTCTCCATAATCTATGATCCACATTTTTCGTCCTGATATATTTATCGTCAGTTCGAACTGATAATAGAAATACTGTATATATATATATATATATATATATCATTCATTTAATTCGCACTTGAACTTTACATTTTTGAAAAAAATATCAAACGGACTTGGTGCACCGGTGATTGAACTTCACCCCGTGATTGGTGCACCGAGTGTATTGAAGTTTTTCTCCATCTTCAATATTGTTTAATTAAAACCTGAGTATCCGTCTCTGACTCTCTGCTAGCTTTTTATTTTTATCATTTGGGTCACTCTAGAGCAATACTTTCAAGAATTCAAGCCTAAGAAGAAAGAAAATCCAAGCCTAAGAAGAGGCACATCAAGCCGTGACAGTTTTTAAAGAGTTGTACCACAACACAGGTTATATATCAAGTGCGGGGTATACATTCAGATGACACCAAACAAATCCCTGATCGGTTTGGTGTCACATTTCAAAATAATAATAATAATGTTGTGTATCAAACTTTGAAATGAATAAATAAGTAACGTTTAATAAATAAATAAAAAGAAGAAGAACGAATAAATAAGTAATGTTAAAGTTGAAAAAAAGTTGTGATGCCCTAACAAGAAATTAAAAGTCCAAGACCAGCCCATACTAAGCCCGAAAAGATAGCCCAAAAACATCTTCTTAAGAGTCCATATTTGAGTAGGATTGTAAATATGTGAAAATTTATGAATAAGTTCCGCTATTTGGCAACCCAATAATAATCTAATAATACACCGGGTTTTAAAATTTAGAAATTTACTTGATTTATTTTCTAAACTGCCCTTTTTAATTATTTTTCTAAACTAAACTCACCCCATGAATGCTCTCTATATATTTTCTATAAATGCTTTTTATATATTTTCAACAACAAAAAAACTCCTCTCTCTCTCTCTCTCTCTCTCTCTCTCTCTCTCTATATATATATATATATATATATAATAAAAAAAGGGGTGCAACAAGAGGACTTCCCAAGAGATCACCCATCATAGTACTGTTCTCACTCAAACACACTTAACTTCGGAATTCTGATGGATCCGGTGCACCCCTTCATTGTATTAATTGTTTTCATTCTTGTTGTTTATCATATAGGGAAGATAAAAATAAAAATAAAATAAAAATTTATTTGATCATTTTGTGTTCATTAGAGAGTGAAAAACAAAAAACTTAGTGACAATGAAAAGAAAAAAATAATAATACAAGTAACTTCAACCTTACTTTTAAATAATGATTGCTTTGAAATGCATAATGTTATCAGTTTCTTCAATAATAAAAGTTGTATGCAATAAAATAAGCAAATAAAATTAGGGTTTAAAGCATTTAAAAAAAAAAAAAAACTTTTTTTAGATAAACACATTATTCATTGGTGTGGGGTTTTATTATAATTTAATTTGATCATATTGTAATAAACGAAATGAAGGGAAAAAATTTGGAATTCAGGGGTGCTAGATATGTGTGTGAGAGAGAGATTTTATATATATAGAGAGAGAGAGGGAAAGAGAGATTAGAGAACATTTATGGGCTGAGTTAAGTTTGGAAGATAATAAAAAGGGGTAGTTTAGGAAATAAATCAAGTAAATTTTTGAATTTAAAAAGAGAGCTTCGTTTGGCAATCCAATTTTTTCTTTTTACACTTCGTTCTAAAGACACTCCATTCTCAAAATTTAAATTTAAAAAAAAAATTCAAACACACTTCCTTTTGTTCCAAGATTATCCCTTTTATCTTTTGACACTCTTATTTTAAAGACACTCTATTTTAAAAAATAAATTTCTAAAAACACTCCATTTTATTTTAATAAAAGTATCGTAGCATTTGGATTCATTCAAGGAGTAATCTTTTTTGAATTAAATTATATAAAAAAAAATTTATCTCTCATAAATAATTAGATTAAATATTATATATTAAACAATATATCCTAAATTTTTAGTTACCGTATTAAATTCTCTCTTTTCCGATACATATCTCTAATTTTCTATCTTCATTCTTTCTCAAACAAGACTAACAGTTAAGAAAAAAAAAAACTTACGAATAAACTTGATTTTTAGGAACCGTATATATGTATATATTAAAAAAAAAAATTAAAAAAAAAAAACTCAAAAAAAAGTACCTTGTTTTTTTTGTTTTTTTTGTTTTTTTTTTTTTAAATCGAAATATAAAAATGCTTTTTGTTACTTTTATAGGTATGTGATTGCCTAGGAAACTTTAATTCTTTCATTAGTTTTAGAAATTCTGAGTTTAATCGAATTTAGTAGCAATAAATCAAGTTTTCATATATCTATATATATATTTTTTAACAAGGTATTTGTATTGACTTTTTAATATATATATACAGAAATTCTATTATCAGTTCGAACTGACAAAAGTTATATCAGTTCCTTACATGTGGGCCATTGGATTTAAATACTTTGACTTGGCTGTATGCACTTGTCAGTCAAAGTATTTAAATCCAGTGGCCCACATACAAGGAACTGATATAACTTTTGCAGTTCGAACTGATAACAGAAAGACTATATATATATATATATATTATTGTTAGTAAAAAATCAAAATATTCATAAGTTTTTTTTTTCTTTAACTATTAATCAGAGATTGATCGAGAAAGTATGGAGGTATTATTATTATTATTTATTTTTTTTTAAACAGAGAGAGAGTAATTAGGAGAGTATTTAATATAGTAATAACATATTTATGAGAGAAAGTTTAATATGTAATATTTAATCTAATGATTTAGGAAGGAGAGAGAGTTTAATATGTAACATTTAATCTAATGATTTAGAAGAGAGAATTTGTTTTTCTTTTTTAATAATTTAATTAGGGGTTTTTTTTTTTTTTTTAATCGAAGATCCCGAACTTCTTCCAAACACTTATCAGCCTGTCCTCTCTAACGGCGTGATTCGCCGTGGCCTGTATGTTGGATCATGGGGTAGGACATATAGGAAACCTTGGCCCACACATTCGCCGTGGCCTGTATGTTGGATCGTGGGGTAGGACATATAGGAAACCTTGGCCCACACAAAGATGCAAGCAGGTAAATCAGAACTCGCATTCGCCTTGGTAGGATTCGAACAGTTGACCTGGTAGTTATCCATGCCCTAAGCTCGTCTTTCCACCAGCTAAGCTAGCGCCTTGATGGTTGGCCACAATGCAATTGCCAAGAGTAGAACCATGGACTTAGGATTTTCATCCCAAGCCTTAGACCACCAAGGCAACCACCTTGTGGTTATAATTTAATTAGTTTGGAGTGTTTTAAGAATTTTTTTTTACCTTGTTTAGTAATTTTAATTCAAGTTAAAATTGTCATTAATAAAAAAAAAAAAATTAAATAGGAATGTAAATAGATAATTTACGGATTGTAAGGAGAAACTCTCTTTTTAAAAATGGGACATTATTAGATCATTAGTGGATTGCCAGTAGCAACTCTTTATGAATATAACTTCTTTTTTTCGGCTGATTTTATACTGATGAGATGACGAGATAAGGTTAGTCCGGTGATAATTGGTAAACCCCTCACACTTGTACCACGATGTTGCGGGTTCGAGTCCTCCAGTGGTATACCCTTCATACTTACACCACGAGGTTGTGGGTTCGATTCCTTCCCTCCCCAAAAAAAAATTCCGAATTTATGTAATATTTAAAATAAAATAAAAACACTAAATTAATAATTTGAGTTTTAAGCAAAGGAATTGACAAAAAAAAATAAGTAACTTACAAAAATGTCCCTTTACTTCACTTGAAGAAGAAGAAGAAGAGAAGAAAAAAAAAATAGCAAGGGAACATAAAAAAAAATAATAATAAAAATAAAAATAAAAATACAGATCTGGAAGTCAAAAATAAGTTTTTGGTCCAAAACTTTATAAGTTTGGATCAAAGGAAAATGAAGTTATTAAATTGGTGTTATAAATCCACAAAGTGGGTACCAAAATATGCTAGAAATTTTTATTATATATAAAATTCCTTTATTGTATTTTGGAGAGTTTATTTAGTATTATGAATTTAAGTTGACTCTCTCCAGCTAGGACACGTCGATTTTAACATGTATTCTAATAAGAATTATCAACTATTAATTTAAAAAGATTAAGAAATAGCAATAATTAATTACAAGCGAGACCATGTATGTATGAGAAAGAGAAAGATACAAAGATGCTCAGGAATAAAAGTGATAAAAAGGAGAAAATTACTAAAAAAATTTAATTAAATTTATAATTAATACAATAAATTCATAATACATAAAGAAGAATCAGAAATTCAGAATCAATGTACGAGGTATGTAATTGCTAGAGCCACTCCTAGTAGAATGTAAGCAATTCCTTGATCAATCACTGTACCTGCATCAACAACACATAATTTACTTTTAATAAATTTACTTGAAATATTTCAAAAATCCTTAATAGTTTTCATTTTTCAACCCTCAAAATTAACAAAACAAATGATATCAGTTTCTTTCGGACGTGACTTGACGAGATCAATCTCTAAAGCACGGACGGAAATACTTACCGTCGCTGGACGGAGGTGGAGGTGATGCAGGAGAGGGAGCCATGACCTGTCCATAACCGACTTGCAAAATTGCCAACAACACTAATCCGATTACTGGAAGTGCATACAATCTCACAGGACTCATTCTCAATCGACTTCTTGATACGAAATGGTTAAAAATTAACCTTAAAAAAAAAAAAAAAAGATTCAGAGAAAACGAGACAAGGTTTTGCTGGAGATTGTGGTGTTTGTTAATGAGAGGAAGACCGAAGACTGGTGCGAGGTATATATATATAATGGAAGGGATCGAGACACGTGCAGTTTCCTGGAAAATGAGAGGAAATATAGGGAGTGAATTGGAAGGAACGCGTCGTCTACGCGATAATTTTTGAGTTTTGACTCGGTTGGCGGCTCGGCACATTATTTGACTCGGATACGTAAGTGACTTTGGGATCACTGGAGGAAAATTCCGGTTGTACAATGGTTTTAAAGTGAGAATTGAATTTTATTGGCACTAGTCTTCTTTTAATGTGATGTGTTCACAAGTGTGTTATGTTTTTAATTAAATTCTCCACTTTTCAATATAATCACCGAATGATCTCCGTGAGACATTTGTTATTTGTCACATTTGTATCATTATCAAAGTAGAGGCAGTGTCCATGTCAAATTAGAGGGGGTCAAAGGCAAAGGTGACCACGAAATGGGGTTTGATTTTGCTATGTTTTATTGAATGGTCTTACAGGGACGGCAATTGACTAAGAGAGTTGTTATATATATATATATATATTCCTCTCTTGATTCCTAATTATATATATATTGAATTGCACACTCAAGGAAGAGGTCAGTCTTGCGACTTCGATGAATGGGGTATATATGCTAAAGAAAACCATGATTGGGAATATAGATTTCTTCGAGAAGGAGAAAATTAAAAGTAATTAATGACTTGTATGGCAATATTCAAATTCTAGATGAAATCATTAAATTAAAAATAATAAAAAAAGCAGATTTTTTTTTCTCTCAAATCAAGTGCTTTGTTTGATTTCGTGTTTCGTTCTTATGGTTTTTGTTGGGGATTCAAACCAATGAACACGAAAACGTCGTGCCTAACCCATAACTCATAACAATTAATAACGTCAATATAGTAGAAAAATAGATGAGAGAAAATAAACCAATCACAATACAAGATATACGTGGAAAACCCAAATCGGGTAAAAAACCACGGGCCATCAGGATGACAGAGAAAGTTCCACTATATGATAAATTGTTACAACCATATACTCTAGGATTCTCTGTCTCACCTCAACCCCAAACCACGCTCACAAGATCCTCACCGAGTACTCCCTCAATATCCCCTAAGTCTCCCCTGAATATCACCCATGGATCTCTAACTTGATCCACCGATATTCCTTTAGATCCCTTCCCAGATATTCCCTAGGGTCTCCCTAGATCTCACTACACTCTCTGATGTTACATGGTGTTCTTTTTGCTCCACGCTAAAATAACCTAATTACAGGGTTCTATTTATAATAGTTACAGGGAATTCAAGTCCTATAAGGAAATACTAATCTTCTACATATAAGACTTCTTGTTTCAACGCGAAGTCCTTTTCCTCCACGCACAAGAACTTCCTATTCCAAGTAATGTCTCTTTCCTTAATCACAAGGACTTCCCAGAAGACGAGCTTTTTCCTTTTCCATCGAAGACTTCCTAATCTGCGCAAATTTTTATCCAATCGATGTCTGCAGTACAATGTTTCCCACAACATAAACCTCTGGATGTCGACCGCTGTCATTACCGCTGTGCAATCCACAGCGCAAGGCACAACGGTCTTTCAATGCTTTGCGAACTCTACCTCTACCGCTCCCTAGACCGCTGTCAAAGCCACAGTGCTAGGGACAGCATTTTTCTTCTTCTTCAGCTTTTCATCTTCAGATCTTCCCTCAAACACCTAATCTAACTTCCAAACGTATCCAACGTCTCCAGGAAGCTCTACATCAGTTAAGTCTTGTTTGGTTAACATTCGGTTCATTCGAGAATACAAACCAAAACCTAACAGTTTTATCCTTTGGGGTGAAGACATTCCATATGGAAAACAATGGATGTTCTCGTGTGTTGGAAGGGAAAGAACACACCTCCACCAGATCTGAACTTCCTATCAAAACAAGAAGTTTTGTTGAAGTAGAAGCCGCCTCTTCGAAGATCACGATTGATTTTAAAAAACTCTCTCAACCCATCAAGCGTGGAGACATGATTCTCGTTAAACTGCATGAAACTATATACTAGTAGCAGGTTCAACTGAATGAAACTATAGACATGATTGGTCGACTTATGCTAAGAAAGGGTTCACAACCTTTGAAGATGGAACAACTTCAATCACATCTTCATTCCCACTAAAGTCCTATTGGACACTGGCAAATAACTCCCATGGCTAGAGGTTATTACGTTATTCACTTTTCTTTGGAAGAGGACATGAGAAGAGTATAGGCTAGCGGTACTTGCACTATCACATCTGGTGTCTTTCGATTGTTTCAATGGAAACCATATTTTGATCCATATGAACCGGAGATTCAAACCCACGCTTATGTATGGATTCGTATCTATAGTCTGTGTTAGGAATACTTGCATCCATATCTTTTATTTGAAATTACCAAAGGTGTTGGAACTCCTCTTCATTTGGACAAGGCCACAAGAGATCGCACTTATGGATATTATTCTAGAATTCTTGTTGATTTAGATCTATCCATTGATCTACCAAAATCGATTATGGTCGAGTGAGAAACTCACAGATTTCCTGTGGACATACACTAAGAAAATCTTGCCAACATTTGTAGTAATTGTGGTATCATTGGACACCAAGTCGTTGCCTATAGGAAGATTAAATCCAATAATTCCGTTGGGGGTAGAAAGAAATCAAAAATTCTGGAAGTTTATAAGCTAGTTAATCGGCTCGTGGATGATAAAAATAAGGACTTAGAGAATTCAAAAAGAGGTTTTGGAAGAAATTAGAGCAGATACAAAATGTGAAAGCTTGAATTCAAATCACGATTTTAGAAAGATAAAAAAGGGTGGAAGTTCATCTAAGGAAATTTTTAATGGTACTACTAATGATTCAAAGCAGCATGATGGAGCTGGTGATGTTACTAGGAACACTCCAATACAGGAAATGCCGTTTCCGGTGACGACCGGCACATTTATGCACTTGTAGAAGATCAGGATCTAATGGAGAGTTTTTCTCCGATTCAAATTCAAAAAGCTGAACAATTTCCTAATCAAGATGTGGGAATTAAAGTTAATATCTCCAATGATTTAAATACCAAGTATTTAAATTTGGAAGATAATAATAAAAATCCTCAATATTCTTTGGAGAATATTTGCCTTAATAACATGGTGATTCTTGACAATCCTCGGCAAGATTTGGATGGGATTTCAAGAGATAAAAGATGAAAGATTAATTTGGAGAAAATATCAGAAGACCAAGGTATTCATGCTTCAAATTCTAATCATGGTCCAGTAAATCCCGTGTTTGACAATAATTTGATTTATGTGGTGACCAAATCAAAAAGAAAAATGAAGTCAACTTTTAATATTTTATCTAATTTCAAGTCTCAAATGAGTAAGGAAAGTTCTAAGCGTCTCCATGTTGCTGAGACCAAGATTCGTCATGATTCCACGGTTTTAGCAGCCCAAGCAAAATTACGCTTTATCGTTAATTGGGTCGCATAGGTTGATGTAGAATGGAATGATTCTGGGTCTGGTTAATTATGTTCATGTTTCTTTGCCTTCTATTGAGGCATGCATGCCTTTTAAGATTAATGTTTTAAGGGTCTGTGCGCCCCTCTGTTCTACTTTCCTTTTTTATTATTTCTTTTTTTTTTCCCTTTTTTTAATTAATAAAAGGTTCGGATTTTTAGTTTAAAAAATTAAATTAAATTAAATTAAATTAAAAAAACAAACAAATTATTCCAACTTGCTTTTGTTGACTTTGACTCTGCCATTTTAAATTGAAACTTGAAAACAATAATGAAAAATATTATTAAATGATGTTTTTAGAAAGAAAAATAGATTTAAAGCTCCTAATCATTCGGCAAGCTGGGTAATAAAATCATATTTTAACTACTTTTTACATTTTTACACGAGTAAAAACTAGTTTTTGAATTCCAATTCAAAAGTTCCCATAAAAAAATTAAGAAATATCGTAGCTAGACTCATAATTAGTATTAATGTGAAAAAAATGAATGCCACTTGAACATTAAATCTATATTGTTATAACACTTGTATGTCTTTTCCACCACATACACTCTTCTTGGCTTCTTGTGTAAGCCAACCACGTGAAAGCATAGTTTGTTTTGCTTCATGCTTAAGTGAAGTAGGTGGCGGAATATTACAATAACCACCCCTCTCTTTCTTGCCTATATATATATATGGCTTTCATCGTAAATATTTCAAGTTGTTGTTTAACTAACACTTTCACTCAAAATCAATAAAAAGACAATACTCTCTCGCCCATCTCTCTTGTTTCATCTCTTACTTTATTTTATTTCTCTCTCATTAATTATTCACTTTATCATGTTATTATTCTCTCATTTTGTTTCTATTATATTATCTATCGTTTCAATTTAATTTATAACACGTTATCAGCATGATACTGTTATTTCCAGAACCTGAAGTTCTGAATTTATTATTACTAAAGCCTGAAGCTTATGAATTTATTACCATTGGAACCTGAAGTTCTTAGATTTATTACCAGAACCTGAAGTTCTGAATTTATTATTATTAGAACCTGAAGCTTCTAGACTTTTATTTATTAATACCAGGACCTGCAGTTCTGAATTTACTTTCTCGCATTTTATTTTTACGCAATTTACTTTCTCGCACTTTATTTACTTTTATGCAATTTTTATTTAAACAATTTGGTCACCCATCCAGAACCTAGAGTTCATGGATTTATTTATCATTACCGGAACCTGAAGTTCTAGATTTATTTACTTACAAACAAATATTTAAATTCCTCGGATTTTTATCAGACCAGAAGTTCTGACTCCGATTATAATTTTCAGATAACTAGAAGCTATAACAATGCCAAAGCTTGCAAGTTTGAAATTTGCTGCACTAGAAGTGTCAGGAGAAAATTACATGTCCTGGGTGATTGATGTCAAATTACTCCTAAAATCAGAAGGCTTGTATTACACTATTGAAATCGCGGCTGATGCATTTGAACAAGACAAATCAACAGCTATGGTTATTATCTGTTACCACCTATATGAGGATCTAAATGCCCAATACCTAACTGTCACGGAACCAGATGTTCTATGGCAAGAACTGAAAGACCGATTTGATAACCAACCTGATGTTGCGTTACTAAATACCAGATATCAATGGCAGCATTTACGCTTCCAAGACTTTAAATCAATCTCTGAATATAATTCTGCATTATTCAAAATCACTACACAGCTGAAATTGTGTGGTCAGGAAGTAACAGAAAATGATATGTTAGAAAAAACATTTACAACCTTTCATGCCTCTAACATGATATTACAACAACAGTATCGAGAACGGCGATTCTCAAAGTATTCAATGTAATCTGGTTGCAGAGAAAAATAACGAACTCTTAATAAAGAATCATGAATCACGCCCGACCGGCTCTACAGCATTCCCAGAAGTGAATGCCAACACTATTGGAGGACATACTCATGGTCGTGGTCGCGGTCTCGGTTCCTACCGTGGTCGTGGTCGTGGTTGTGGTCCTAGCCATGGTCGTGGCCGTGGCCGTGGCCGTGGACGGGGTCGTGAAGGATCATATGGATATTTTGATCCGGGTGGTTATAATCAAAACACTTCCCAGAAGTGGAATGTTTATAAGGCCAAACCAGATAAAGGAAAGAGTATCCAAAAGAGGCCTAAGAAGGATGATAACGTTTGTTTCAGATGTGGATGTCATAACCATTGGTCGCGAACATGCCGCACACCTAAACATCTGGTTGAGTTTTATCAGGCTTCAATCAAAGAAAAGGGAAAAGAAAAGAATCCTGAAACCAACTTCCTGGAAAATTTAGATTTTATGGATATCACCCAGTTTGATGTTTCTGATTTCCTAAATGATCCGACTGATAAAGTGATCACTTCAACTGGTGATGGAAATGTCCACACCAATTAAATACTGCTTGTAATTTTCTTTTGTTATCATGTGAAATGTTTATGTAAATATTCCTTATGTAATATATGTCTTTCTTTTTACCATTATATCTGATATGTACTTTATTTATTTTTATTTTTTATTTTTGTTGTTATGAATAGACATGTCTTTAAGCGATAAGATGAGTGACATTGAAAAGCAAAATACAGAAGATATATGTCTAGCCGATAGTGCGAAGTCACATACGATTCTACGAAATCAGAAATACTTTCTGAATTTAACCTTGCTTAAAGCAAATGTTAATATAATATCAGGTCCAGCAGATCTGATAGAAGGCTCCGGTAGAGCCATGATATTGTTACCAAACAATACTAAAATATGTATCAGCAATGCTTTATATTCAAGCAGATCCAAAAGAAATCTGCTTAGTTTCAAAGATATACGGTGTAATGGATACCACATAGAAACTATAAGTGATGAGAATATTGAGTATCTGTGCATTACTTCTCATAGTTCAGGCCAGAAACTCATTATGGAAAAGCTACGTACTTTATCATCTGGATTATATTACACTCTTATAAGAGGTATAGAAGTTCATGCAGTTATGAACCAGAAGTTCTCAGATCCAAAAATATTTATGCTTTGGCATGACCATCTTGGTCACCCAGGATCTACAATGATGCGTAAAATCATTGAAAATTCTCATAGACATCCACTAAAGAACCAGAAGATTCTTTTATCCCATGAAAATTTATGTACTACATGTTCACAAGGGAAATTAGTAATAAAACCATCCCATTATAAGGTTGGGTTTGAATCCCCGGCATTCCTACAAAGGATTCAAGGGGACATATGTGGACCCATTCATCCACCAAGTGGACCGTTCCGCTATTTTATGGTCCTAGTTGATGCATCCATCAGATGGTCACATGTTTGTGTATTATCAACACGTAATGTTGCTTTTGCAAGGTTACTCGCACAAATTATCAGGCTTCGGGCATATTTTTCCCGATCACCTGATTAAATCAATACGCCTTGATAATGCGGGTGAATTTACTTCCAAAACATTTGATGAATATTGCAAATCAGTTGGGATTGATGTTGAGCATCCAGTTCCACACGTTCATACTCAGAATGGATTAGCAGAGTCACTTATCAAGCGTCTCCAGGTAATTGCAAGAACTTTATTATTACGAACACAATTACCAACTTCTGTTTGGGGACATGCTGCTGCATTAATTCGTCTTCGTCCTACTTCTTATCATCAATATTCTCCAGTGCAACTTGTATTTGGCCATCAACCAGATATTTATCATCTTCGTACTTTTGTTTGTGCAGTATATGTCTCAATTGCACCTACACATAGAACTAAAATGGGACCCCAACGGCGTTTGAGAATATATGTTGGTCTAGATTCACCATCAATTATTAGGTATCTAGAACCTTTAACTGGTGATCTTTTTACTGCACGATTTGCAGATTGTCATTTCGATGAGAAAAATTTCCCATCATTAAGAAAAGGAAAAACTTCTCCTGAAGAGAAGCGTAAATTTTCTTGGAAAGTCCCTAGTCTAATTCATCTTGACCCATACACATCTTAATGTGAGAATGAAGTACGCAAGATAGTTCATCTTCAAACAATAGCAAATCAGTTACCAGATGCATTTACAGATGCTACTAAGGTAACAAAATCATACATCCCAGCTGTTAATGTACCAGCACGGGTGATTGTTCCAGGAGAATAATCTAAACAAATAATAGTAAAAGAATCATCTACTGTACGCCAGAAGCGTGGTAGGCCACTTGGTTCGAAAGATACTGTTCCCCGGAGGAAGAAAACAAAATATCAGGATCATACTCCTGAAATTATAAATAAATCCACTTTTTCTAAATCAACTCCACAAGAGTTAGGTGTCCCTAAAAGGACACAAGAAACCCCTGCAGGGGAAGGAATCTCTGAAGAGATACAAGAACCTAGAAATGAGGAAATTTCTATAAATTATACAGGAGGAATGTGGAATCGTGACAATCATTGATGATATATTTTCATACACAGTGGCTACTGAAATTTTAAATGATGATTGTGAGCCTCATAACCATGACGATTGTAGGCAAAAATCTGATTGGCCAAAATGGAAAGAAGCAATTCAAGCAGAATTGACTTCGTTAACCAAATGTAAAGTATTTGGACCAATAGTCCAGACGCCTGAAGACGTCAAACCTGTTGGATACAAATGAGTTTTTGTACGGAAACGTAATGAGGAAAACGAGGTGGTGCGATATAAGGCACGACTCGTAGCACATGGTTTCTCACAGAGACTTGATATTGATTTTGATGAGACATATTCACCAGTAATGGATACAATTACGTTTCGATTTCTGATAAGTTTGGTTGTCTCAAAAAAACTTGAAATGCTTCTTATGGACGTAGTAACTGCCTACCTATATGGCCACTCGATTCTGATATTTACATAAAAATCCCTGAAGGATTTAGAATGCCAGAAGCATACAACTCGAGACCTCAGAATCTATATTCGATTAAATTACAAAGGTCTTTGTATGGATTAAAGCAATCTGGGCGCATGTGGTACAACCGCCTCAGTGAATATTTGACTAAAGAGGGATATATCAATAATCCCATATGTCCATGTGTCTTCATAAAGAAATCAGAATCTGGATTTGCTATTATAGCAGTTTACGTTGATGATATGAATTTAATTGGAACTCTTGAAGAGCTCCTGAAAACTGCTGAATATTTGAAAAGGAAATTTGAAATGAAAGACTTAGGGAAGACAAAATATTGTCTCGGCCTGGAGATTGAGCACAAATCAGACAGAATACTTATCCATCAATCAGCATATATTGAAAAGATCCTGAAAAGATTTAATATGGACAATACTCATCCATTAAGTACCCCCATGATTGTTAGAAATCTTGATCTTAAGAAAGATCCATTCTGACCACTTGAAGATGGTGAAAAGCTACTTGGTCCTGAAGTATCATATCTTAATGCAATTGGTGCTTTATTATATCTGGCTCAATGTACTAAACCAGATATCGCATTTTCAGTGAATTTGCTTGCTAGATTTAGTTCAGCACCAACTCGGAGATATTGGAATGGGATTAAACATCTTTTTCGTTATCTTCGTGGAACGAAAGATTTAGGATTATATTATTCAAAATCTAACAACTTTTCAGGTTTAATTGGTTATGTTGATACCGGGTATTTATCTGATCCCCATAAAGCCCGTTCACAAACGGGATATGTTTTTATATATAATGGCACAGCAATCTCATGGCGCTCCACAAAGCAAACTCTTATTGCTACATCTTCTAATCATTCTGAGATCCTTGCACTTCATGAAACAAGCCGAGAATGCGTGTGGCTAAGGTCAGTTATTTATCATATTCAAAATACTTGTGGATTTCCATTATCTACAAAAATGCCTACACCGATATTTGAAGATAATGCGGCTTGTATTGCTCAAGTTAGATGAGGATATATCAAGGGAGATAAAACCAAACATATTTCTCATAAATTCTTCTATACTCATGAACTTCAACAGAGCCAATAAATTGATGTTAAACAAATACGGTTTACAGATAATCTGGCAGATCTGTTTACCAAAGCATTGCCTACATCAACTTTTGAGAAATTGGTATATGGGATTGACATGCGTCGACTCTCCAAATTACAGGATTGATATTGAAGTTTCATTCAGGGGGAGTAAAATTTTAAATGTAAATATGGGTACTGTACTCTTTTTCCTTCTACGGGATTTTGTCCCACTGCACACATCTACATCACTTGATCCAGAAGATCATTGTATATATTTTTGCTAAGGTTTTTGTCCCACTGGGTTTTTCCTAGCAAAATTAAAATACAAGTGGTGAAAAATCCAAGGGGGAGTGTTATAACACGTGTATGTCTTTTCCATCACATACACTTTTCTTGGCTTATTGAGTAAGTCAACCACGTGGAAGCATAGTTTGTTTTGCTTCATGCTTAAGTGAAGTAGGTGGCGAAATATTACAATAACTACCCCTCTCTTTCTTGCCTATATATATGGCTTTCATTGTAAATATTTCAAGTTGTTGTTTAACTAACGCTTTAACTCAAAATCAATAAAAAGGCAATACTCTCTCGCCTATCTCTCTTGTTTCATCTCTTACTTTATTTTATTTCTCTCTCATTAATTATTCACTTTATCATGTTATTATTCTCTCATTTTGTTTCTATTATATTATCTATCGTTTCAATTTAATTTACAACATATATAAGTTTATTTATGTAAATATATGAATTGATTTTTTTTTTTTTTTTTTTTTGTCATGAGACAGTGGCACAATCTACCAACTATATAGTAAGAGCATTCCCAATGCAAAAGTGGCTTGCATATCAATAATCATTGACATGACAACAATGTCAAGAGACTTGCTTCCTATGTGGCATAAAAATAGATTGATAAAGAATCAATTTAAAATTTGGTCTCCAATGCTTCTATCTAAAACACTTTTTTTTTATGACATGTCCATTTTTTTTCCTTTTTATTATTTTTTTTTTCTTACCAAAAATAGATGAAAAATTAATGTTAGTTTTAAATACTTGCTGAGTCAACCGAAAAAATAGTTATGCAACAAACCGTCTGAAAGTAGACAGTTATGTTGACAATGTCTAATTTTTTTTTTTTTTTTTTTTTTGCCAAGTCAACTTGAGGTCGAATATGCAAGGTTGCATTGGAATTTTTTTTTTTTTTTTTATAAATAGAATGTCTATTAATCTTACGTAACATCTTTTTTTTTTCACAAGCCACTCTTGCATTGAAGATGATCTAAATTTCTTTAAAATATTTTTTTAGAAGCTTCTTTAAAATATTTCCAGTATAATAAATATAATCACAATACTTTTTCGTCCTACATTGGTGCAACAATAAAGAAATTACACAACACACGCATGAGACATGGTTGTTAATTAGGACTTGATGTGCTTCTCCCTCCCGGAGTTGGATCTCTTCCTTACCTCACATTGTTCATTTGTTCTCACTTAAATCAATGATCTTGATTAATTCTATCTGTTGGTAGAATAAAAACATAAAAACTAATAGAAAAAAATCAAGACAATTGATTTTTTACATTAGACACATGGCATAAATTATGAAGGTGATGACAAAATGAGGACAATTAAAGTGGAGAGAGAATCCAAATCCCTCTTGATATGTTTCCAGAATTACAATTAAGTAATCAACCATAAGTAATGTTGATAGGTAAAATTAGTCAACACCACAAGCCAAAATTGCCAATGCTTCCACGTAGGAATAAGTTTGTGATAACCATCCTTGTTGTACAAGTCTAGCCGTAAGAACCATGTATGGGTGCAAACGTGATACGCTCATGCATATTGGTGGGGAATGACTTGATTAAGAGATGTTTGTTGCGTAGGTTGTTTGTTAACAACCGGTGCCTTTATTATCGTAAAGTAGTGCATGATGTGTTCTTGAATTATGTGCCACCTTCTCCTTTATTTATGTATCATGTTATCTAAATTCTAGGTAGGCAGTTGTATGATTCAATTGTAATGAGTGGTCTATATATAGACCTAGTATAAATTAAATAATACATTACTAATTATACACATAAACTCTCTCCTTCTTAATTCTTCTATCTGCTCTTCTCCTATTATTCTACTTCTTTCAAAACTAAACACATCATTTTGGTATCAGAGCATCGTTCCATGGATATGCGAGTGAAATCTAATGCCGAATTCCAAAATGAGGTGAGTGAGTTTTGGCTCATCGTGTGTCGGGAATCAATCTCATCGACAATAATTTTAATCAAGTCACATTTGCTCTACAGGCTGTTCTTATAGAAGCACAGGCCCGACGAGCAATTCACCAAAAACAAACAGCCACCGACACCAAAATCAACTCGTTCACACAAATCGAATCCTCCCAAACCTACAACACCATTTAGCTCGACTCCTCTCATACCACCCTTATAAACAATAGAAATCAAACTCAGCTAAAGTAGTCATTTCCAAAATTTAATGGCGAAGATCGTCACGACTGAATATACATGTCGGAATAGTATTTCTAATTTAAGAAGATCAACAATCAACAACGGGTACAATTGGCTTCTTTCCACTTGGAAAGGATTGCCCTTAATGGCATCGATGGTTCAATAAGTTCAAAGGGTTACTAACTTGGGAGAAAATTACAAAGGCGATACTTCATCGATTCAGCCTTTCCAAAATCAAATCTGTATCCTGTCAAATAGTTTAAATTAACAGAGCAAACCATCTAAGTCCATATAACTAAGGCAAAGGATTAGTTTACAATGCTCATTTAAAGTAAATGTCTATATAAGAGAATATTCTATCAATGGAGAAAGAAATATACCAAACCATACAGGCAATGGCATGTATTTGGATCATGACTAGGAAGGTTTCTCTGAAGACGAATATAAGACATAATTTTGTGCTCCCATTCACCAGGAACATTTGCATCAGAGAGGATGACCTTCAAAAACGGAAGTGTAAAAAAAAGGTAAGACACTCTACATCTGTCACTGATACAGTAGATAATGAAAAACTGTAAAATGGACAATACCTTAATTTTTGCCCACCAAGGATCATAATTCAGCCTAAGATGTATATAATACTGCAACGTAGTTGACAAAACAGCCATAAATTCAGATTACAAAGATCCTTCGAAGACACTGACCTGACTAAAACAAGTCACCAATGTCACAATTTATCAAGCGAAATTTCAGAAACTGTCCCAACGGATAGATGACATACCTAAAAATGTTTTAGTTGGATGTTTTATTGCAAGCCTTCGTGAAAATATTCATTTGAATATGAAGGTTAAACAGCCACGGACATTGCCCGACACCATTAGCGTTGCTTGCCTAATTAAGAAACGAAACACCCTCCAACGGAATGCCGACATTTCGGACCACACACCAGCAATTACACGAAGCCCAACATCCAGGAATTCACCACCTGGAATTCTCAAACAACCACCAAGCAACAAAACGAATCAGCCCAGCCCCGTTTCGTTCCGACGCATCACAAACCAAAAAGCCCGAGAATGACGCGAGAAGGGACTTTGTTACTATTACAATGAAAAATTCTTACACGGTCATCGCTGTCAAAAACCACAGTTATTCATGATCGAAAACATCAACCTTCCACCGGACGACGATCACGTTGACGAAGAGGCCCAATTTCATCCTTACGGACAAAGATGATTTTGGGGAGGTGGAATGATATGTTCAAACCATCCTTGATGTACAAGTCCAACCGTAAGAACCATGTATGGGTGCAAATGTGATACGCTCATGCATATTGGTGGCGAATGACTTGGTCAAGAGATGTTTGTTGCTTAGGTTGTTTGTTAATAACTGTTGCCTTTATTATCGTAAAGTAATGCATGATGTGTGCATGAATTATATGCCACTTTCTCCTTTATTTATATATCATGTTATCTGAATTCTAGGTAGGTGGTTGTATGATTTAGTTGTAATGACTGGTCTATATAGACCTAGTCTAAATTAAATAATACATTGCGAATTATACACAAACTCTCTGCTTCTTAATTCTTCTATATGCTCTTCTCCTGTTATTCTACTTCTTTCAAAACTAAATACATCAGTTTGACTAGTGAAAAGATTGATTTAGCATGTAGTGTTTAGGTAAGAAATGTGTGTGGACAGAAGATGGTTGGAAATGGTAGTGACCAAGGGAGCCCTTCTCAGGTTGACACATATTAAGAGAAAAAACAAAGAGAAATTAGAAGTGCAATTGTATTTCGTTTATATTCCAACGTTCAAGACAATATTAGATCTACTGAGATCAAGTGTAATTAATATAAAAGTCGATACCATATCCGTATGTATAAGGATGACTCACCTATTTATAGAGGAGGTTGCATCTTCGATTGGCCCAAATGAGTGTGTGATTGGCCCATATTCAAGATGTTGGCTTATATGAGTATTATTGATTTAGATTCGAAGTCAAGTTTGAGTGTGTCTTTGAGTCGCCTCTTGGCTCTTGCATATGTGACATGTATTTCTAATAGCATACTATCAAATGTTTCTAGATGACACAGGTTTCTTAACAACAACCAATGATTTTGGTTAACCCATAAGTTTTAGCCTAACCTTGGAGCTTACACTTCCAACTTGAGCAGCTCCTCGACCGTAGCTAGTGGGTCATTTTTCCAAATGTGTGATGCCTATGCCCATCATAAATAGGTTCAATGTCTCTATGAAGAGGCTTTCTTCAGATATATGAATCAAGCGTTGTGCATGCCCCGACCTAAAAGAAGCCCAATATCTTTGGATAGATAGATAGAAAGAAGGTCTAAATTTTCTAATTATGAAATTGTATTGTCATTTAAAAAAAAAAAAAAAAATCTTGATCAAACCTTAGAGCATCTCCGATGCAAATATGCAATTTTGTGTTTCTAACTAGTAACACATCAATATATATTGAATATGGATCCATTTTGAAAAGAATTTTTTTTTTTTTTATAAAAGAAATGCATATTAACATCTCCAATGCAATGATCTAAAATCAAATATACTTTCATTTTATGACCAATCATCATAAAATATTTATCTCACTATCTCCACTCTTTTATTTTACTTGGTTGTAATATTATGATATGATTAAATTTAGTTTCAAAAGTGAATAAGAAGGAATGGAGAAGAAAATAAGGAGAGTATTTGTGTTGTAATTCGATAACTTTATTCATGAGCATCTGGGCCATTTATAGATCTACATACTAATAACTAATAACCCATAAAGCAGGAACATATTGGCATGTGAATGCTAAAGTCAAGCACTTCGTGCACAATCTTAACAAGACTAACAAATCCTTCTTAACAAACAAACAACCTAATTTATTCCCTCCAATAACTAAGATTACTATTAACTCAATCCTCCTTTGATCTGCATGCATGAATGCACCTTGTCACCTACTAGGCTTACCTTCAACTCATATCATTCCTTCCCCTTACGACGTCCTTGTCCTCAAGGAAGAAATCCGGATAAGTATTTAAAAAACACTAACGATTTTCCTACGTTGCATCTTCGATTGGTGTACCGGTCCATTTGACTAATATCTCAGCTTTCGGTTGATACTTACCTCTGCGAATCACTTGGTTGTCCAGAATAGTTTCATGCTGTGGTAAAATTTCCGACGTCTCTAATATTGGAGGAATTGTGCTTGTGACTGTGGTAACCGACCTAAGGCATTTCTTAAGAAGGCTCATGTGGAAAACATTGTGAATTTGCGAACCTACTGGCAGCTCCAACTTGTAAGTGACGGGTCTAACTCGAGCAAGAACCTTATAAGGTCCAAAGAACCTTGGTGCCAACTTCAAAGAACTACGAAAAGCCACGGTTTTTTGTCAATATGGTTGTAGCTTGAGAGACACGTAGTCCCCCACCTCAAAACTAACGTCTCGACAATGTTGATCGGCCTGGGATTTCATACGATCACAAGCCAACATCAGATTCCGTCGAAGTTCAGTGAGGATGTCTTCACGAGTGCACAAAAACTTATCCACTACATTGACCTTAGTTGTGCCTGGAATGTATGATAGCAAATTTGAGGGTGGAATACCATACACTGCTTTGAATGGGGTGATTTTGGTGGAAGAATGGATGGAGGTGTTGTAACTATATTCAGCCCACGAAATCCACTATTGCCACTTGCGCGACTGGTCACTTGTAAAGTAATGTAAGTACTGTTCAAGAGTGCGATTTATGACCTTCGTCTATCCGTCTGTTTGTGGATGATAATTGGAACTCATACATAGAGCAGTCTAATGTAGCTGAAAAAGAGTTTTTCAAAATAAACTTATAAAGACTCGATCCCTATCGTACACAATGGATGTGGGCATACCTTGAAGATGCACAATCTGATCCATAAATACTTTCACGACGCTGAACGCAATGTATAGATGCTGGAGCGATACGAAATGGGCGTGCTTCGATAGGTAATCGACAACAACCATGATTACTGTTTTCCCATACGACCGAGGTAAACCTTCAATGAAGTCCATGGAAATATCGGACCACGCTTTTTTAGGTGCCGAAAGAGGCTAGAGAAGGCCGGCGGCCAAGGAATCGTGTTTGCAGCGTTGGTAAACATCACAACATCATATGAAATCTTTGATTGTGGCATGTATACCTGACCAAGTTAATCCCGATTGTATCCAACTTAATGTCTTATGGTAACCAAAATGACCCCTAATTGGTGAGGAGTGATTTGTTGACAAAATTATAGGGATTATACTTGAATTAGGACTCAATAAGACCTTCCCCTGTTTGAAATAGACTCTATCAGACAATGAATATTGTTGTAGTTGTTATGGTGTGCCAAAACTCATTAATTGTTGGTATTAAGGATCATTGATCACTTCTTGTTGCAAAGTTAACCACCAGTCTGTAACTGGTAGTGAAACAACAAGGAATTCAAGCTCTGCTCTATGGGAAAGTGCGCCAGTGCCGTGATTATCCCTGCCTTTCTTATACTGGATGGTGTAGTCATAGTCAAGAATTTTCAAAAGCCAACGCGTCTGAGTAGGAGTTGTAATGTGCTGCTCCAACAAATATTTCAAGCTCTTCTGATCGATTCGGAGAACAAAAGGCAAACCTAGTAGATAGGGACGCCATTTGTGAATTACTTTCATGATCACAAGCATCTCTTTCTCGTACGTGGATAGAGTTAGAAATCAAGGTTTGAAAGCCTCACTAAAAAAGGCAACCAGTTGGTCATGCTGTGATAAAATCGCCCCAATACCGACTTCGCAAGTGTCACACTCTACTACGAACGGTTGTGAAAAATCGGGAAGGCGAAGGACTGGAGGTGATGTCAAGGCTTGCTTCAGCTGAGAAACTTCGGATGTAGCAGGAGACCATTCGAACCCATCCTTCTTCAATGATTGAGTCAAATGAGCTGCAATACCGCCGAAATCTCTTATGAACTTTAGATAGTATCCAGCGAGGTCAAGGAAACCACAAATGGCCTTGGCTATAGTAGGAACAGGCCACTCCAAAACGAAATGTGGTTTGAGGCCAAGCAGGTGACAAGGTGCTTTCATGCATGCAAATTGGAGGAGGAATGAGTTAATAGTAATATTAGTTATTGGAGGGTATAAATTAGGTTGTTGGTTTGTTAAGATTGATTTGTTAGTCTTGTTAAAATTGTGCACGAAGTGCTTGACTTCGGCACTCACATGCCAATATGTTCCTACTTTAAGGGTTATACGCCCAGATGCTCATGAATAAAGTTATCGAATTACAAGACAAATACTCTCCTTGTTTTCTTCTTCATTCATTCTTCTTCTCTCTTGAAACTAAATTTAATCATGTCAATGGTATCAGAGACGGCACCATGTCGAGAAGTGGGTTTGTTGTGGACAAGGCGACCTGGGGAGGGTTGCTACCCAAGATAGCGAGATCCGCGAAGCCACCCAGCGTGGAAAGATGGGCCACCGTGGACGACGACTGCAGAAGCGTGGTGGAATGTTAGGATCCCACATTGATTAATTATAGGATTGGTCAATGGTATATAACTCATTGGTCACCCTCTCCTTACAAGTCGATATTTAAGGATGAGTTCTACTCGGTGGGTTCGTATCTTATTATTTGTGGAAATAGTCAGAAATCTTAGTTATTATTTCTAGGATTAGAAACTCCATCTCCATATTTTGTAAAAAAATAATAATTATCACATCACCACTATATTAAAATTAGATAATTGTATTTGAGAAGTTTTTTCTACCTCATTATATATCTACCTATATGTCACTCAATTTTCAACAAATACATAATAGCAATAGCATTACTAATGCTCTTTGAATCATAAAATTTGGAACCAGTTAGGTCATGGGTGGCAGAAATTGTCATTTTGCGAAAAGGCCCCATTAGCAGAACCGACCATTTAATCTACCCAACTAGCTGTGTTCCTTTTCTATTTTCATGTACGGGGGACTGAATCAAATCAAATCCCATCTAACAATATGATCTCATGAATGAACACTAACACCAGCCATTCTGTCTGCTTCCAAGATTCGGTTTCGAATCTGACTAGGAAAACCATCATCACCGTCTTGTCTCTTGTCCCTTGTCCCAACACTGTGAGACTCTCTGCTTTTTCAAGCTTCCAACTATCTTCAATCATGCACAACCAAAACCAAATCCTCCTTGCCTGCACTTTGTGATAAACTCCACCTACTTTAATCTGAATCAACAAATCCTGGTAATCTAGCGGTGTCGCCACCAATAATATGACCCATTAATCTATTGCCACGTCCCTCGTCCTCTGCACGTGGCATAATCCACCTATCCACACGTGTGTTCTAGACAACCTCGTCTTCTCAACACAACCAACATCTATATCTCATTGAAATATTGAATGTGACACTACATACGCAGAATATATAAATGTATATTTTTAAATGAAAAGCAAACAGTTGTATAGGAATCAATCTAAAAGCCCCCTTTACATCGCCAACCCAAAAATAATTCTGAAAAACTTTACTTGCCCACCTCCCTTTATTCTCCTTCCTTTCTTTCCTTGTCATACTAAGCAGATTCTTTTCTTTTCGATCACTTGTCACACAACAGAATATTAATACTAACAAGTGTGAGAAAGGTACAAGAAAAATGTGTTATCCGAGCGGTGCTAATTTAGTTTGCCGTAGGAACTTGGTGGTGGTGCAAGGTAGATGGTTTGTTCTGCAGACATCAGCTGCCGCAGGGCAGCCGCCAACCGAGGTGGCTGGAGAGGCTGACGCTGGTGGTGTTGGTCCGACAAAGCAGTGTGTTTGTTCACCTACGAGGCATCCGGGTTCGTTCCGGTGCAGGCATCACCATGCTGATCAGTATGTGTGGGGTGGTCGATTAACAAGAAACGAGTCCACTACTTAATTGAAGGTTTCATTCATATCATCTCATCTTTTAAGTGTACAAAAATGTAGGATGATATGTAATCTTTATGGTTTCACACTGTTATATAATAAGTAAATAACTCTTCTCTATTGCATATTTTCTTGAGAATTTGGGTCATAGAGAAGGAGGTTTTCTTTGATTTTTCATACATAATAAAATCAATGGTGGATCGGATGCTGTCTGAAACAAAAGAGATTTTTACTTTTATGTCAGTCAGTCTTTCTTCTGAAGTTTTTGTTTTTAATGTTGTCATTGTTATTAATTGTTATTGGTATGGCAAACCATCTCTCTTTTCTTCTTCTTTTGTTCTGCAATTTTCGCAGGAACACAAAGAATTCCCAGTAAATATTTTTTCTTTATTTGCACAGTTTTTGCAGGAAATCGTTATTGCAACGGAAGGACATTTTTCTAAAAATAATATATATCTTATTAAATTCTTCCACACAATTTTGGACAAAATTTTCTACAACTAATTATGTCTTTATACTTGATCAACTATAAATTTCAACTAATTATATTGTAATTAATTTAAAATTTCAAGTCGAACGAGAACAATCAGAGTCAAATGACAGAGTGGGAGGTCGAATGGAATGGGAGATTGGGGACTAGGGGAAACAGAGGAATCGCCCCTGTTCCCCCAAACAAAAAACATTGTGCAGAACATAATGACAATCCATGAACCTCTAAACTAGTGAAATTAACAAAATACCAACAAATAAATTATCAGCAAGTGAAATTAAATACTTCTTCTGTATTTAAGAGTAATGTACATATACTGTAGTGATTTCTCAGTCGATCATTTTCATGAATACAAGTTTGCAACAAAACACACACCAACCTATATGAAACTCGCATTCAACTTCTGAACAATTTGTGGAGTATAGGTATAGACAAGAGGCAGCGACAGAAACCAACCAACCATGTCTCCGGCACCCACACAATGGCCCGGATCCAATTCGTCAAGGGGACAGTATATGATCATCCAACCTGTCAATGACTCACTGCAAAATCAAAACCCCATTTATAGGTTAGTTTCATATGGCTGTTTGAAGGCAGTTAGTTTCATATGCATTGTTCAGTTCCGTGCACAATAAACCATAAACCACATGACAGCAGAGTTAAGATAACAAGCAAAAAACTTTGTGACTCCTCTGTATGCAACCATGCATCTCCAAGTTACCCAGTAATTAACTGGTTTGAAGGTGTTTATGGTTCCAAAAAACACTAAGAATGTAAGAAATTAAACAATGGCCAACGAGATTTTGGTAGACAGGAAGTCTCCAAGAAGCCTGCAACATGCAAACAGTTCGCAATATGTTGTTTAAAGGAAAATCTTATTCGTTTCTGATCTACAAAGTCTTCCAGAATCCAGATACCTATATATATAGTGGAAAGAGTTTTTCTCACCTCAGGGTGACAATCTTCGCGGACAATCGTTTGGTTTTTCGTATTTACATAGACTTCACATAATACTCTTGCCTGAAACGATTCAACAACATAATTAAGTAAATTAACTGAGTTAAAACCACATTTGTGCAACAATTACAAGATAATCAGTTTAAACAAAAACATTATTCAAGCAGTTGTTCAACTTTCTCCGGTTTAAAGCTATAATAATTCAATCCCAAGTAAAGTAAAAGCATAAATTTACCAACTTGTTAACCACATTGTATCTAAATCAATCTAAGAAAACAAAGCAAATTCGATAGATATTGGAGTATATTGAACAAATATAAATATATAATAAAAAGATTAAAAGAATAGAGAGGTACCTTTAGAGGAATTTTGAAAAAGAAGAGGCCGAGCTGGCCTTTGACTCTTGTATCAGTGTCGAAGGGGATCTGACCTCTCGCTAAATCTTCAATCAAGTAAATAACATCATGAATAACCTCCAGGCCGTCAAGTTCTAGCGTGGCGTCGACGTACGAGCTCGCTCTGGCTCTGACTCTGCCTCTATTAGACGTCACCAACCCTAGCTCTCTCCCTCTGTAACCAACGGAGACGTCAAGCGAATCGTAGTCTAACGAGAAGAAGTCTCTGTTGTGGACCTTGATGGTGAGAGAGATTGAGACGTCGAGTATCAATTTCGGGGAGGAGTTGACTCGGATGTGGTTGAGATGGATTCGGGAGAGTTGGAGGGTCGGGTCGGAGGGGTAGATTAGGAATATCAAAGATGAGATGAGCAAGAGGGCGGCGGTTACGTAGAGGCAGCGGCGGAGAAAGCGATGTTGATTAGGGCGGTGGTACAGGGGGAGAATGATGACGTTTTGGGCCGGAAGAAGGGGTTGGTATCTGTCGTGTTTTGACGTCATGATTGATTGATTGGTTGGGGGAGAATCGGAGTCGGTGGTTGGGGCATATAATTTAATAATTTATATGAGTCCAAATCCAAATACTTTGTTTGTTGTGATGCAGCGTCATCATATCATTACGTGGCGAGATCTGAGTGCGGTGACGGTGAGTGCCACAGAAATTTTACTTCACTTTTACGATTTGATGTGATTTATTTATTATTATTATTTATTTTAAGTTTACACTTTACACTAGGACTAAATCTTGGGTGCATTCGATACACCATGCATCCTCCACCTAGAGCTGACCACGGTTCCAGTTAACCGACGGTTTTGTCCGCGGTTTAACCGGAACCGTACGGACTAAACCAGATTGAAAATCAAAAACCGACCGTCGGTTTGAAAACCGGTTGGAAACCGGTCCGCACGGTTTCGGTTTCGGTTTAGAGGGTGTAAAAACCGACCAAAACCGACGGTTTTGTCTGCGATTAAACCGCCGGTTTGGTATAAATTTTTTTTTTTTTTTAAATTCCAACCAATCAGACGCTGCCACGTGGCAGCGTATTTAAAACAAACAGACAATGATAGGACATGTGCAGAAATAAATAAATAATTAAAAATTTTCAACCAATCAGTGGCAGCGTCTTTAAAACAAACAGACATTGATAAGACATGTGGCAGAAATAAATAAATAATTAAAATAATTAAACCAATCAGACGCTGCCACGTTGCAGCGTCTTTTAAAAAAATTGATAGGTGACACCATGACAGCGACCGGTGCAGAAAAAAAATAAATAAATAAAATAATTTAACCATTCAGAAACTACCACGTGGCAGCATTTGAAAAAAAAAAAAAAAAACCAAAACTGAAACCGAATCAAACCGAAACCGAAACCGAAAAACCGGCTGTTATAAACCACCCACCAAACCGAATTTTCGATTTCGGTTTCGGTTTTAGTGTTTACAAAAACCGAAACCGAACCGGGGCCACCACTACGGCTCCACCCTGATATTGTCACGTCAACTTTATTTTGCTGACGTGACAATATCAGGGTGGAGGATGCATGGTGCATCGGATGCACCCAAGTTCTTCTCTTACACTAGAGATAAGTTAATCATTTAACAATAAATTCTAATCTTTATCCAATAGAATAAAATAAAATCTAAAGAAGAATAATGCTTTATCTACTATGAATTTTAACATCTTAAGAACATTTAATTCTGGAATGAGTTTCCATTCAAAAATAAATAAATTATAGAATGAGTTTTTTTATTTTAATTTTTTTTTTTTTAAAAGGAAAATCAATCACACTAATCTTGGCGTTTGAAAATTGCTACTCAAAGCGCAACGAGCCAATGACCACTTATTTTTATATGTTTACAATGATTTTTTTTTTTTTTTTTTTTTTTTTTTTTTTTTTTTTGTTGAGAAAATAACACTAGACACCATTAATTGATGGATGGAGTCCCAAAAAAGCCACCGACTATTCAAATTGTTTCAAAATCACCATTTTAACGAAACATTGTTCATTGGCAGCCATTCTATTAAATCTAACAGCCGTTATCTATGACATGACACTCCTAAAGAATAAAATAGCACTAGACACCATTAATTGGTGGGTGGAGTCCTAAAAAGGCCATTATTTCCATCTCTGCAAACTATTCAAATCTGACCTATGTCCAGATTCAAGTGCACATCTTTAAAAACACTCAACGTTATTTGCTCAAATTTTGACACAAGAAAGTAGACATGCAAACAAACACTTTTCATCCAGAAAATATTCCAAAAATCGATTTGAAAAAGTGTGAAAATGAGCGATGAACACAGCTCACTCGTGGATTCGCGTCGCTTCTAACCTTTGACTGAATAATTGATCATAACTTTCAAAATACCACCCAGAATTTTACATTCTTTATACCGTTGGATTCGTATCGAAAAATAGAAGAACCCAAAATGGACGAAAAAATTTATTTCCTTGCCAAAAGAAACAGTTTTAAGGAAAAAGAGCGATGAACACAGCTCACTCGCGGATTCGCGTCGCTTCTGACCTTTGACTAAATAATTGATCATAACTTTTAAAATACCATCCAGAATTTTACGTTCTTTATATCGTTGGATTTGTATCGAAAAATTGAAGAACCCAACGTGGACAAAAAAAATTATTTCCTTGCCAAAAGATACAGTTTTAAGGAAAAAGAGCAATAAACACACCTCACTTGCGGATTGCGCGTCGCTTCTGACCTTTGATTGAATAATTGATCATAACTTTCAAAATACCGCCCAGAATTTTATGTTCTTTATACCGTTGGATTCATATCGAAAAATCGAAGAACCCAACGTGAACGAAAAATTTTATTTCCTTGCCAAAAGATACAGTTTTAAGGAAAAAGAGCGACGAACACACCTCACTCGCGGATTGAGCGTCGCTTCTGACCTTTGACTGAATAATTGATCATAATTTTCAAAATACCGCATAGAATTTTACGTTCTTTATACCGTTGGATTTGTATTGAAAAATCGAAGAACCCAGCGCTAACAAAAAACTTTATTTCCTTGCTAAAAGATACAGTTTTAAGGAAAAATTTACACAAAAATATCTCCAGCAGAACACAAAACCACACAAAAAATGAAATGAAAAATAAATCGATTTCTTTTGCATTTTTTGTAGCAGTGACTTGAAAAGAAAAGTGAAAAAACGTGAAAAAACATTTTGAACATCTTTGTCAAATTGTGCCCTAAGATGGTGACTTGATGATTTGACAATATTGCCCCTTCTTGTTTTACTATTTTAACCTTGATTCTAACAGATTATAACATAAGCAAACGGATTTTAAACAATTAATGGGCAAAGTGGCAACAATTGATACTTTCTTTCAATGGAATGGCTAATTTGAGCCATTTGAAAAAATTAATGGCCATTTAGGGACCGCCTCACCAAATTAGTGGCTCTAGATATCACCGACCTTTTTTTTTATTTTGTGTGTTATAAAGTAATTAAATAGTAATAAACCTTCGTTCATTTATTAATATCGAAGATAAATTTTGGTATAATGTAATGGTCAATTACCAAATATGTTTGGAACTTTATTTTAATTTCAAGTAATTGCGACTTTTTAATTTTTATTAAATTGATCCTCATATTTTTTATAAGTACTAAATAAGTCTCGGATTTTTCAAAAGTGATCAAATTACTCCCTCTCACAATCAAATTTAAAGTTTGACTTTAATAGAATGTGTCAAAGTACATTAATATCTTTTATTTGAGTAAAATTTATTAAAAATAAAAATAAAAACATAATAAAAATAAAAACAATATTAATATTTTTTTAAAATAAAAATAAATTTAAAACAAAATATAAATTTATGTTTATAATGAATTAATCTAAAATTATAATAAAATAATATTTAATATTGTTAAGATAATAGAAAACATGAAATAATAATATGAAAAAAAAAATCAAGCCATGTCCACTAGACTTTTTTTTTTTTTTTTTTCATGTCAAAAATTATATACATATCACTTTTGAAATGTACTTGAATTAAAATACAAATTTACACCTAAATAGTTAAAGTTGATTAACGAAAATTACTGAGACTGACTAGAGTAATGATATACAACATAAATAATTAACCAAAATTTCAACCCCGATGATGTGGCAATTGAGTTGTCATCACCATACACAACATGAGATAATGTGGTTAATGAAAAAACTACTTCTAAATTTTTGGGTTGTCTAGCCTTAGCCCTTAGTGGATGAACTAATATGGTACTTATGAAAAACATAGGGATTGATTTCATTAAAAAAAAAAAAAAAAAAAAAACTAATTGAAGTTAAGAAAAAAAGTTCGGGATTTATTGAGTAATTTCCCTTTTGTAATCTAATTAACCCTATTCATTATAAATTAAACATGGTTTTGGAATATCAATTAACATTTATGTAATTTAAAGGTAGGTAATCCTTTGGATCATCATTTTTATTTTTTATTTTATTCTACATTATCTATCTATCAACCTACCTATACCAAATATTTTTTTGAAGCTTTTTGCCATAGGTAAGATTCGGAGTCGCTGACTTGGGAGCCATTTACCCAAACTCCAAGCTCATCCATCTACCAGCAGAGCTACGCTCTTAGGGGCTCCTTTGGGTCATCATTGATAGACAACTAATGTTACATAATTTAGAAATTATTAAAATTATTTGACAAGTGATCCGTGTTTATTGATGACCACATAACCACATAATTATCATAATTAGTTGAGATATACTTTCATAATTTGTTGAGATATTTTGTTTAATTAGATGAGTTTTTGTGACATCGATCGGATAGGTAGAACTCTTTTTTCATATGTTTATCACCGAATCACAAATTTTATCGGTTGATTAAGCAGAAATTCAAATAAAAATAAGTAGAGTATTCAAGTTCATTGATAATATGTGAAAACTCAAATGATGTTGTTCCCATCATTTATATGTGTTCGAGTGTACTATGATTTGTTTATGTATTTGAGTGGTACTATGATTATTTGTAGTTGTAATCATGACTCATGTGCAAAGTAGTACTATTGTCTTATTATTTTTATGGGTAAGATATGGAGTCCCATTGCCACGTCAATAAGACCGTCCCATCTAAGTTTTCTCTAGCCGGAGGAGATAAAAATGACAAGATTCATGTAACTGGATTGATGAAAACTCTCCGTCTGTCATTATCCAACCCAATCACCGTCTCAACTAGCTTACCAACACTTGAAAAATAAAAATAAAAAAATCATGCAGCCCCAATCAACGTTACAGTTTCTATCTAATGGGAATATTATTGGGTAAAGTGAGAGCTAGCCATTCAAATCTCATCTCAATCACTCCATTATAGTCCAGAAAAATACAACCGAATTATCTAAACTGATCATCATCTCTATAATAAATTAATAATTATTACGAGTGGGCAAGAATTAATCAAGCATCTTCTCATGATTTACAATTGTTTGGGATATGATTTCAATATATTTTAGACTATATATCCTCTTATATATATAGCTTACAAACTTAATCAAAATTTCAGATGATTTGATAATTTCTTTCAAAATTCATCAAACATATCCTTATTCAATAGCAATAATTCACAGTCCATTAATATAGAAAAGAAAAGGAAAGATTACTTAAAAGTTGCAATATATATATAAGAGTGTTTTTTTTAAAACAGTTGCAATATATATATAAAAGCATGAAATCCCAGCAAACCCAGATTTAAAAGTTGATCAGCAACCTACAACTTTTTTTTTTTTTACAGGGGATCAAGATACAGAAAAACAAATATAGGTGTGTTTAGTTTCATGTGGAGGACTCAACTGACTTGGGAGAAAAATTAGAAGCGACAGAGTTTTGATTGGTAGGCATGGACTTAGAGCGCTTCATGATCCAAGGCGATGATGTTGATGATGAGGCTGTGCGATGAAACCTGCAGCGGAAGGAGCCCTGGTGCGTTGTTGGTGAACACAAACACTGCCCTCCTCCTTTTGGTGATCCTTCGCTCTTCCCATCTTTTGGGGAGTTGCTGTTTATATCTATGCTGCCATGGGAGGCCATTCTCTCTCTCTCTCTCTCTCTCTAGAGGGTACTACTAGTGATGATGAAGCAACTGGAAAACATAGCTCTATATAAATCCATATAAATATGGACATTTATCTTTATTTTTAAAAAATATATATATATATAATAATGGGTATGGTATCGAGAATTTGTCAGTTTTCATGAGGTTGGAAAATAATCCAATACAACTATACAAGTGTGGTGCATGCTCTCTATCATTATTGATTTATTTCACCTTTTCTTTGTCTTTATTGAAACCATCCAAACTATATCTGGTGATTCACTTCTCTAGGTTACAATAACATATATAACGTAATACTATAAGCAACACTCTGATCAAATGTCTCTGTTACCGATCAACTGCATCATCAATTCATCATGATGTTTTTTTTTAGTGTTACAATAACTATTATAATAGGACTGTCCCAGATATGTACTCCCACGATACGGGAAGAAAACTCCATCACACATATATGCTTGTAAAATGCACTGGACTCACCACTTATGTGGAAGGAAGGTGAACTACCAACGCGGTTAAGAGGTGATGTCCATCATGATCATGTGTTTTATAGACAAAAATATCATATTATCACATATTCACAGGTTAGATATTGTTTGACAATTTGCATTGGATGAGCACAAAGATTTGCTTCATTTATCCCCATTGAAGACTTTTACAAGATTAATTTGTATAAATATCCATTTATCTAATGATTAGATAGTTGTTAGAGTCTGTTTGATATGTAGAGCAGTACAGATAATAAAAAAGGCTTTTTATTTGCTTTTTTGTCGTTAAAGAAAATGATATATATATATATTTAAAATATCACAAAAGATAATGAGTATTTAAAAAATATCTTGTAGATAATTTTAAGAAAACATTATCGGAGATATTGTGGCGATTGTTCTGATTCTTTTTGTTTCGTGTGGATAATTTTAAGAAAACATTATCGGAGATATTGTGGCTATTGTTCTGATTCTTTTTGTTTAGGATACCATAAGTATTGCTTATACTTCCTTTTACCATTGTCCTTGTCAATACTTTTGTAGAGCATTTTTATTGAAAACACTTTTTATCGTAATATAATTTCGTATCAGAGAAAGTCTTCATTGTATTACCACCTCATGATCGGTATGTGATTTGGTACATCTTACCCAATCAAAATTTGATGTATATTTTTTAAAAGATGAGAGTTTTATGTATTAAAGTTTGTTCAAATTACAATGTTGGGTGGAGAAGTATGTTTTGTTTACTTTTTTCTTTCTCTTGGGGATTTTTCACAAGTTTGTCTATTATTGAAATGTGTGGTTACATGTTACCATCATGCTATTTTCTTCGACCATTTTGGTACAAATAATTAATGTATAATAGTTTTTCATACTTTCTCGATTTAAAGGAATTAGTTCGATACAAATTGAAACAATAAGGATTAAATTGTTTGATCTTTTAAAACCTTATACTCGACCGATAAAAGTTTCAAACAATAAGGGGATGATTTTGATATTATGTCTTAATTGTCATGCTGATGTAATTAATTACGGAAGTTTCTGCTAAATATATTTTTTACAATAAATGTGTTGGAATGATGAAAACAAAAAACAAAAAAAAAATGAAAACATGATATGATTTATTAGGTTGACAAAAAGAGAAGAAAAAAAGCACATGGAGGGTAGGAATGTAGGATGGATCCATGTGGGAGGGTTTGTGTGGCTGCTTGTACACGTACCGGATTCTCTAATCACTCAAATAATTCAACACTCAAAAGATTCCAAACACCTATTTACATTCTTCCACGTGTATTAGATCTCGACGTGTCATCTTTTTGTTTCTACTCTCTACGTACTCGATTGGATCTTTGCCTAATTGCCTTTGTCTTGTCTCCAATTATTCATTCCTCCAACTATTATCATTGCAAAAATGCTTTCGGTGCATTATCTACTTGTATCACTCCTAGCTGGTTGCAATATAAGTAATTATTAATTATTCACTTACAATTTTATATTATGTGAATTGAAACTTTATAGTACTTTTCACTCATGGGTGGACCCATCTTAAGACCAGGCCTATGACGTATCTCAAATTAAAAATTAAAAAAAAATTGATTTTGGATATATTTATATATATACAATCTTTCTATTATCAGTTCGAACTGACAATAAATATATCAGGACGAAAAATATGGACCACAAATTATAGAGAAGTTTTGACAAGTGCATACACTTTGAGTCAAAGTGTGTAAATCTAGTGGTCCACATTCTTCGTCCTGATATATTTATTGTCAATTCGAACTGATAATAGAAAATCTGTATATATATATATATATATATATATATATATATACGGTCCCGTTCACATCAGTGCGCACTGATGTAACTCCATCAGTACTAATATATGTGGACCATTGATTATGAAGAAGTTTTGACAAGTGCATATACTTTGAGTCAAGGTATGTAAATCTAATGGTCAACTTCCAACACATTGATGAAGTTATATTAATGCGTACTGACTTGAACATTTATATATATATAATAACTTTCAAGTGAGAGATCCCTTACTTTAATTTCGGTAAGGGATCTTGATGAAATTATATTTATTTTTATGAATTTTGATCTTATTTTTTGTGTGGATGATAAATTCATTGAAATCTACCTATAAATAAAATATTAGAATTTTTCAAGTTATTTTTAATTTCCCTATATATCTCTCATTTTTCCGATGTCTTCATATTTAACAAAACTGGGATAAATAGTTCTAATGCTTGAAAAATTACATATCAAAATTCATAAAAATCGATGTGATTTCATCAAAGTCCTTACCAAAATTAAAGTAAGGAATCCTTCATTTGAAAGTTAATATATATATATATATATCAAATAATATTTAAACACTATATCTTTTAACACAGCTAGTAATTTATCTCTCTTCTACATTTGTGGTAAGAGGTTCTGTTCCCACCGTTTGTATTTTACAAGCAAAACATAAATTTAATAATTTATTTAATGTCTTTTTGGTTACTTAATTCAATTTTATTTTTATATTAAATTATTTATAATTATTTTGACATACCCTCCAATCAATAAACCCTAAAATATCAAATTTTAATATATTGTATTAAAATAGATTATTTATTATTATTATTCATTTTATTTTATCCTTAATATTTTTCTTTATTTTATAGTTTTAATTTATTTAAAATCAATAAATCAATAATTTACCGATAGTTAGAAGAATAAAAAAACCAAAAACATGTCTAGTAATATTTATTAATCAATTGTTATATATATTTAAAATGATTCATTATAAATACAAAACAAATTTTCTTTTTATAAAATTAATTATAATTTATTTTTTTAAGAATAAATATTGTAATTTCCTTTGTTTAAGTTGTTTTTCTTGTTATTATTTATTTTTTAATATTGTGTTTCTTGTTTTTATTTCTTTTTGAAAGTAAGATTATTTAGTTCATCTTGAATACATATTTTATTTGTTTTATTTTATCTAAATTTCATTATACCATCAACTTTTCTTTATATATATATATATATATATAACTCTTTTTATTATGATCTTAAATTTTTCAGTATTTTTTATATATAATTAGTATTTTGTTCAAATGCCTCATCTCGTTACAATTTCTGAGTTCACCACTGCTTTTCAGATTATATTTGTAATGTATTTTTTTAAGGGCTCGTATGAATTTGGTCCTGATTTTAACTTGAATTAGGGTAGTGGGGATTCTTTGGTTTCCTTGAATTTCCTAGGGTGAAAAGAGAGTTCATCAAACTTGCGAGATGGCCATAAGGTGAAATTGGTTATTGTTTCACATTCTTTAGATTGTCGTAAATTTCCAAGGCACTTGATTTGGACTTGGTGAGACTTTCTTCAAGCTCTACGGTGAGTTCCATGCATAATTGTAGTCACAATTCATTAAACATTTGCGATTCTGTCTCTTCATACGGATTTCTCTCGGTTTATTTGGTTTCACTTTAGTGGTGTAAATATGGGGGCGGGCCTGGTAGGCCCGGCACGGCCGACCCGCTAAGGATGGTAGGCCGTTCTCGGCACGGCCCGCTTGTGGCGCTGGTCAGGCTAGGAACGGCCCCCATGCTAGCACATGCCAAGTCTTGAGTTGAGGCCCGCCGTGCCGGTCTAGTCCGGCACGCAAGGCCAGCATGCTAAGCCCAACAGTGGGCCCGCCAGGGCAGCACGCAAGATGGTCCGACGAGCTGACCATTGGGCCCGCCTTTTTTTTTTCTTTACTGTTAAAGACACTTAATTTTTTAGTTTTTGAATTTTTTGACCGTTGTTGACGTCAGCAAACAGTCAAAATTTAAAATATATATATATAAGCCAAAACTTACAATTTGCCCCCTCATCTCTTCTATTTTATATTTATACCTTCATTTCAAAATTTTCTATAAATACCCACACCTATTCCAATTTCCATACACTTTCTCTCAATCTCTCATTCTCTCCATTCTCCAACTCTCCATTACTCTCTCTAGTCTCTATTCTCTACACCATTTCATATTTTCATAATTCCATTCTTACTCGGTCTCTCTCTACTCTCACTCTCTCTATATTCTCTATTTCTCTACACTACTAATCTACTATTCTAATACTATATTACTAATTTACTATTTTTCCCCACGGTCTTAACATGGACAATGATAATTTTTATCTTTCCGAACCGACCCAACCAACAGTGGGACCTTTCGCCTCCACACCGACATCACGTCCCAAAGCTAGAAAGTTGACATCTATTGTATGGCAGTGTTTTGACAAAGAAGAAATACCAAATCCAGACGATAGAGTCACAACAAAATATCGCTATAAGTTTTGTAAAGCCTTATATACCAATTCTAGGTCGGGAATCGGTCATTTGAAAAGGCATATGAACAAATGCATGGCTCGACACGAACAAGTAGACACTACAACCTAGACACAACTACAACGGAACCCAGACGGGTCCGTTACAACTCCGCGTATGCTAGAGATTGGAAACTTATGAAATAACTCATCGATGAGAGTTCCGACAGTAACCAGATCTAGGACTAAGTTATACATGTAACATGTACATTAACTTGTAGGATTGCAATATTTTTCCCTTACCAAGTTTTTATCCCACTGTGTTTTTCTTGGTAAGGTTTTTAATGAGACAATCATGTAATAATGAAAGTTCGAAATAAATAAATAATTCTTCATTTCATATTTTCATAATTTCATGTTTTTTTATTTTCTTTAATCTTTAATCTTTATTTATTATTTGAATTATTTTATTAAATAAAATAATAAATCTATCTATTTTCTACATTGTTTTATTAGACTAAAATAATAAATAAGATAGACAAATTACAATTATAAATACATAAGTTAAATTGTTAAAACAATATTATAAGTTAGTACAATTGAATTAAAATATTTAAATTCTAAAAAAATTATTTTTTTTTTAAAATTTATAGACCTGCGTGCCGGCACGGCCAGATCCGCGATCAGGCCCGTGCCTCCGGCACGTGCCTGGCCCCCGTTTTTATAAACAAGTCGGGCCTGGCACAACACGGTAACTTACAGTGCCGAGCCCGTTTACAAAAACGGGCCTCATCGGCCAGGCACAAATGGGTCGTGCCAACCCATATTTACACCATTATTTCACTTGTTCATAAAACAAATGGCTTTAATACCTGGCTTAAAGAATTTTAGAAACAATTCAAAGGGTAGATTAACTTGATTTGGGCTTCATTTTTTTTTTTTTTTTTTTTTTTTTTTTTTTGGTTCTCTTTTTAATGGATTGATTTGATAATTAAATAAATTATAATTTTAACAAATTAACGATCACTGCTCTTGAAATCGCCCTCTCGCTTGTAGAGTTGCTTAAACATGAGTGTGATTATGATAACCAAACCTAAGCAACTAATAAAAATACAAGTAAAAAACGTTTTATCAACAGAATCAAGTTAACACTAAAACTTATGTCCATCATTTATGACGCTATAATAGCACTGCTATCTTCATGTTCTAAGATTTTTATGTCATAAACCTGGTTGACATACGTCAGGAAAATACAAAACGGCAACATTGTTCACAACATGCTACAAAATATACATATGCATGTTAAAACATCCATTACATAAACATGAATACAGCATTTATACTAGTTTACGTAATTAAGTTTTGGTTAAATCGCATATTGCATTGAGTTATGTATCTCATAAAACAAGTGTCTATGCTCATACAGAAATTGTTGGGGATAATCCTCTAATACCGATGAACGCGGAAACGCCGTGCCTAATATATGCCCATAACTCATAGCAAATAATAACGTCAATAAGCAGAAAAATAGATGAGAGAGAATAAAACAATCACAACACAAGATATACGTGGAAAACCCAAAACGGGTAAAAAACCACGGGCCGTCAGGACGACAGAGAAAGTTTCACTATATGATAAACTATTACAACCATATACTCCAAGATTCTCTCTCACACCTAACCCCAAACCACACTCGCAAGATCCTCATCAAGAACCCCCAAATATCCACTAGGTCTCCCCTAAATATCACCCACGGATCTCTAACTTGATCCACCGATATTCCCTTGAATCTCTCCTCCGATATTCCCTTAGGTCTCCCCGGATCTCACTCACACTCTCTGATGTTTACATGGTGTTCTTTTCTCCACGCAAAATAACCTAAATACAAGGTCTATTTATAATAGTTACAGGGAGTATAATATAAAAGGAAATCCTACTCCTAAACGTACAAGACTTACTTGTTCCACATAAATACTATTTCCTTTTATGACAAGTCTTCTTGTAAGGAGTAAATCATTTTCCTTCAAGCACAAGAACTTTCAGAAACAAACTACTTCCTTTTCCGCTGAAGATTTCCCGTTTCACGTATGCTTATTATTGACTACGATTCGGGTCACGGTTGTACACCCGTTTCCTAAACCGTTATAAGTCACCTTAAATTACATCGCTCAGAATACCGCGATCCATACGCTGAAACAAATCTGGCCGTTGTCACCACGACCGCTGTTGGTATCGCTGTGAAAGCCACAGCGCTTTCCACATCGTTCTTTACTGGACAAGGACCGATGTCATTACCGTTGTCGAAACCTACATCGTTCTTCACAGCCCTATACTGCTGCCAAAGCTAGAGCGGCTGTGACAACGGTCGTGACGGTTCTTCATTCCTTCTGTTCTTCATCCTCCCTTAAACACTGCCTTCAACTTCCAAACGTTATCCCACGTCTTCCAGGAAGTACCACATCAGTTGAGTCTTGTTTGGTTCACATTTGGTTCGCTTAGGAATACAAGTCAAAACCTAACAGAAAAGTGGTAAAAATTCGATGTTCTCGGAATTCTCCCAATTTTGATTTATCGATAGAAGTAAAGGTGACGGCGGTTTGGTTCTGGTTCAATTTCGATTATGAACCGATGGTTTCGGTTCCTTAGGGAACCAGAATCGGAACCGAACCACAGAAGAATCAGTTCCAATTCTAAACTGGTTCCGAACCTTTTTTTTTAAATAATTTAATTATAAATTAAAAATAATAATTATTAGAAAAATTAAAAGACATGTTAAATTAGTTTATTGGGTAACCATAAATTAAAATAAAATAAATATATGAAAAACTAAAATAAAAATTGAAGTAAAACTAAAAAAATTTAAATTGTGCTTGCCTTGCACTTAATTTTTACCACAATTAAGTTGCCGATGTATCCTTTTGGGGTTTAGAAGAATCAAAGGCCACATAATTCTCTTACATTTTATTCAAGGTTTGGTGTTGGAAGTTGGAACCCTAACAAATCTTTGTCAATGCCTTCCATTCCCGTGGTTTGGTCATTGTCGAAGAAATCGTAAACTAATTCTCGATCGATTTCTTGTTGTCTGTTTTGCACCTTAGCCCAATCATCAACACAAACTTGGACTTGAATTGATTCTGGACTCATAACCGAATGTCTTTCATCCAAAATATTTCCACTGGCGCTAAACTCTTGTTCCACTGCCATGGTAGAATTGTAGAAACCGGCTTTGCAAAAATTTGTTTGGCTATAATAGCCAAAATTGGAAAATACCTTTCATGCTCTTTCCACCATTGCTGGATATCAAAATCACCGTCTTCCATAAACTTAAAAGAAGTTTTTAGATAAGTTTCAATCTTGGAATTCAAGCTTGATGAAGAATCACCTCGTAATTTATTATTTTTTGGGATAACAGTTGATACCCTAACCTATTTAATGTGGAGGCTAGAGGAGCATGAGATGCAGTTTCGGTTTGTGGAACATCAATATTCAATGATGGACCATAAATTCAAAGATTTTCGTCATATAATTGATAAAATAATAACTTAATTGTAGTACAATAAGTCAATAACTACCAACATCAACTTTTTCTCCTAAACATTCATAATAACATTTTAAATAATCATTCAAACTATCTAATTTACAACGTGGATTAAAACACAATGCAAACAAATAAATAGATGGAAACTTCCTATAATAGTCTAACAATTTTGCTTTCATAACATCAATGCAAGGACGTAATTGTTCATCGGTTGCACACTCAAAAAATACACCAACAATATTAATACTCTCAATAATAAATAAATGAGTAGTATAATAATAAATACCAGATAAATTGTCAGTAGCATCATTAAAGACTTTTAACAATTGACAAATTTTTGTACAAATATCTCAATGTTATGCATGAGAAATAATGTTAGTAACATTATATTGCATAAAATTAACTAATAATTCCCTATATTCATAACTTTCAGTAAGCAATTTATAAGTAGAATTCCAACAAGTTGGAACGTCACGAGAAAATCTAATGGGACGCCTACCATTTGATTTACAAAATTTTGACCATGCTTTCATTACAGAAGCATGTTTCCACAGATAATGAAGAGTTTCTCTAATAGGTCTAATAAAACTTTGAAGAACATTTAGTCCACTTTGAACACATAAATTTAAAACATGGCAAACATATCTTTGATGAACAAATCAATCACCAAAACAAGGATTGCATAAATCACGTAAAAAAGGAATGGATGTGGTATAGTTGGAAGCATTATCAAAACCAATTGCAAAAATTTTGTTCTCAATTTTATACTCTTCAAAATCAATTTTAAGCATTCTATAAATATTATCAGTAGTATGTGCATCATCAAAAATTCTAAATGCAAAAATTATTTTTTACATTGTCCATGCATTATCCATATAATGGCAAGTGACACCTAAGTGTGAATGCGCCATCCAATGGTCACTCCATATATCAGCACATATGGAAACACAACCTTTATAATTATTATAAAAAAAAATGCAAATTCTTTTTTTTCTTTTTTATAAATTTCATAAAGTATACATGTGAGAGTGGTTCAAGAAACACGACATGCAGCAAAATTTAATGCTTGTTGACAATAATTAATAAAACCAACATTTTCATCAAAACTAAATGGTGAGTGTTCTATAGCAACTATTCTAGCTAATTGTTCTCTATTATTTGCATCATTATATTTAAATAATTGATGGTTAGGGGTAGCGTACCTAGAAATTTGGCTTTGTGAAAGCCCTCTGGGCTCTTCGGCTGGATGCTTGCTCGTTATATGCTTCTGATATGTGTCATATATATCCTCCAGATTTAGACCACTTAAATTCTTTGTGGCAGTAATTGCAAACTACTACAAAGCTTCCATCGTCTATAGTGATTCTCTTCATATGGATTACGAAGAGATCGGATTTGCACTGCTTCTCTTCATCAGCTGCTTCAAAAGTTGGAGGGGGATCGTGCATATTTTGGAACCGACGGTTCTAGACTAGTTCCAAAAAATTAGAATCGGAACCGGAACCTTATAGTTCTTGGTTTAGGTTTGGTTTCGGTTCGGTTCGGTTCTTGAGGCCACGATTTCGGTTTGAACCAAACCGTGGTTAGCGCTAGATAGAAGTCATAGAACACAATATTTATAGTAGTTCTAGTAGGGACGAATCTTAGTGGGGGGCTGGGGAACCATGGCCCTCTAGGCCTATGAAAAAAATTAAATGTCTAATGTCTCTTTCAGAGCTTTTTTTTTTTTAAATATAAATTAGTCATTGTTATGCAGTCGGGCTTCCCCACCATATCTTTTATTTCCCTCCGTTAGAGCTTTTAATCCCCCACCAGATCTTTTAATTTTAATTATCAATAGTAAAATTTTCAAAAAAAATTACTATTTCAAAAAAATTAAAAAGAATTTACCGCTGCTACAATTTAATTAATTAAACTAAATTAATTTATTTTACAATTTTAAAAGCAATAAAATATAAAATTAATGGGTCATGCTATATCAACTCAAATTTGACTCCACCCTCTTGACCATGGGATTAAAGAGCACATGAGCAAATTGGTGGTTGAGATATTTTGCATCTGTTGAATCCGCTTTCCCAGTTGGTAGTCGGCGGGAGGTGGAGATTAGTTCGTTGCTTCAGGAGAACAAATAGGTGAACCCAACGATTCGAAAAGCAGCGAGCACGCATTCGTTCATCTTTAGTTACTTACGTTACGGTCTTCAGCAGGCAGGCTGCACTCTAGGCGGCGGCTAGGAAGGAAAGTCAAAAAATTGGGTCTGAAATTTAAGTTGATATAGCTTGACCAAAAATTAATTAGACTATAAGTTTTTACTTTCCTTTTAAGTTTCTCTTTTCCATTAAATTTTCTTTTCTAACTTTAACCCTGGTTTATTTTGTTTCATTTGTTCTGTTCCTTTTCTTTTTTATAGTCATAATTTCAACCGACAACATATTATTTTTATAATCACAGCAACTGATTGTTTATCTATTATACAAGTTACAATCTCAAGTATATAGTTTTCAAAATTCTTTAAAAACAATTATACTTTACTAGTTTGAAATATTAAGTTGATCATCAATAATTGTTTATTTCTACATCAAATCACAAAGAGGAATTTAGGTTTAGCATGTTTCAAATTTTGAATATTCTTAATTAATAATTTGAGATTCAATATTGAATTAATTATATATGACTTTCGTGATCTAAAAGAGTAAAAAAATTTATTTTAAATTGCATATATATATATATATATATATATATATATATATATATATAGTCTTTCTATTGTCAGTTCGTCCTGACAATAAATATATCAGTTCGTCCTGACAATAAATATATCAGAACGAAGAATATGGACCACAGATTATGGAGAAGTTTTGACAAGTGCATACAATTTGAGTTAAAATATATAAATCTAGTAGTCCACATTATTCGTCCTTATATATTTATTGTCAAGACGAACTGATAATAGAAAATTTGTATATATATATATATATTTTTTATATTGTTTTTGTTTCATGATCATCGGATTTTAAAAGTCTAGGGGTAATCCAATAAAATTCAATAAAATCAAGATATATTCAATTCAGACTTTTAAGAAGTATAAACAAATTTTGGTGTATTCAACAAGTCATGGATTTAGATGGATTTTAAGATATAAAGTATGAATAGAAAGAGCCTTCACAAACCTTCACAAATCTTGCCTTATACCAAAAGATTTCTAAGGATCTCTCTCTCTCTCACACAGTTCCGCATCTCAGAGCATCTCAAAAGCTCTCTCTTTTGGCAATCCAGAGTATTTTATATATTATTTATACATTCATCATTTAAAATTAAAATTAGTTAAGTTTTGGCCTCTCAAAATCAAAATACTAGATTCGTCTAAAAAGTTTTTGTTAACTAGCATTTTGTATTGAGTTACGCATATCGGAAAACATGTGTAATTTTTTGTTGTTCTTAGATGGTTTAGCTGGCATAGCAAAGCCATATTTCATATTTATAGGTTCCGTGGAAATTGTTAAAACATTAATGCGACAATTAAACACCACCTAAATTCTAACTTCACGTGCACTGGCCGCAAAACCAGAAAACCTGAAGCAGGAAAAACCCTCTTCCTCTTAAAAACATATGATTGGTTGTTAAAACCAATAACATCTTAACCACACATTCATTACAATATTTATATGTCATGAGATTATATAAGGTCAGGAAAAATATTGATCAGTAGAGAGTCCAAATTCCTGTTTAAAAGTTAAAATTGACATCTTCAAATGGTTTCTGACGCATGAGCCAATGGATTATGATGTTGACTCTTTTCCTAACTGTGACGTGGAACTGTGGAAGGCTTATCCAAGAAATCAAATTTCTATTTTACAATTACAAATAAAGGATAAAACAAAATTCGTCAGATCAAATCAAGTATGAAAATTGCACCGCCACCAACCTCTATTTTTTTTTTTTTGAAAGCTCACCTGAGCAGAAAGGAAAAAACAGAGAACCCAGACGCAGCTGGGAAAGAAACAAACAGCCAGAACAGAACAAAGCAAAGAAGAAACAGCAAGGCTATCTCTGCCTGCCATTGCCGATAATTCTGGGGAGGGCAGAGGAGCCAAACACAGCAGGAGAGATCGCCACCAACCTCTTTAAGAGAAAGGACCGAACCAAAAATAAAATAAAATAATTTTTTAAATAAATTTAGAATTGTTGTCCAACGTGGATTTATGGTATTTAGTATGACAATATTCAAATTCTATACTTTAACCCTATAAAATATTGGGTAAATTGCACAAACAACCCTAACGTTTCCCATTATGACATAATATTCAACTAATGCCTTTAATTGCACAAACAACCCCTCATGTTAGTCAACTTTAGTTAAAAATAGCTATTGACCATGATTTTTTTTTTGAAAGCCCAAAATTGCCCCTGCACTTTATTACAAAAAAATCTTAATTGCCATTTATTTAAGACATTATCTACTTTAAATTATTATAATATAAAAAATAAATACTAAACATAATCCTTTTTTAATCAAAAAAAAAATTCAAAAATAATATATTAAAAACAAAACAATTTAAGAAAACGTTATTTTGAGAAAATATAATTTAATAATATATTAAAAAAAAACAAAAAAAAAAACTCTATTTTGAGAAAATATAATTTAAAATTATGCAAGTCCAACAATATGAATAGTGGTAATGTGTTACATATTTTTGAATTTTTTTTGTTTTTATTATATTATTTTTGAATTTTTTTTATTTAAAAAGGATTATGTTTAGTAATCTAAATACAAATATAAATAAAATCATCAAGAGTTTGAAATAAAAATATAATCATTTGTCATAATAAAATACAGTAGCACCAAAAATTTGTTCAATGTTCATCTCTATAAGACAAAATAATTTGACTCAATATAAATTACGCATCATATTTTGGTTCAAAAATTTTAAAAAAATATACTAAACATAATCATTTTTAAATAAAAAAAATATGTTTTAAATTTTAAAAATATGTAGCACATTACCACTATTCATATTGGACTTGTATAATTTTAAATTATATTTTCTCAAAATAACTTTTTTTTTTTGTTTTTTTTAATATATTATTAAATTATATTTTCTCAAAATAACGTTTTCTTAAATTGTTTTGTTTTTAATATATTATTTTTGAATTTTTTTTTGATTTAAAAAGGATTATGTTTAGTATTTATTTTTTATATTATAATAATTTAAAGTAGATAATGTTTTAAATAAAGGGCAATTAAGATTTTTTTTGTAATAAAGTGCAAGGGCAATTTTGGGCTTTCAAAAAAAAATCATGGTCAATGGCTATTTTTAACTAAAGTTGACTTAAAAGAGGGGTTGTTTGTGCAATTAAAGGCATTAGTTGAATGTTATGCCATAATGGGAAACGTTAGGGTAAGTTTGTGCAATTTTCCCTAAAATATTATGTTTTACTATATTAACCCCTAAATAAAATTTCATAGTTCTAAGTTTGAGTTTTTTTTTTTTTTTTTTTTTTTTTTTTTGAGTAATTAACTGGAAATACTATAGATATCCCTGTTAATCTTTCAGGATCTCAAGTATGAGTTGCCATACTCGTATATAAAAAATATAAAAACGGAATTGAATCCTACTCAAATATAATTATTGTTCCACTTTCTAGGAGATGCGAGGATGAGGATAAAATTTTCAATGTGCGTTGGTGCAAGTGCAATACATTTTATCAAATAATATTATTTCATGTATTATTAATAATGATTGGGTTAGTGGTGGCAATAAATATGGGTCATGACACGACGGGTCGACACGACACGAACACGATTATTACGGGTTTGGGTTAAGGATAAATGGCTCGTGTCAATAATCGCATCAACCCGTCTAACCCGTTTATTAAACGGGTCATGTGCGTGTTGACCTACCATGTCGTGGATTGACACGATTAATAAGGGTAAAAATGTAATCATTATTATTAGTGTTTAAATGGGTCAGTAAATGGGTTAAACACTTAAACGTGTTAATTATTAGTGTTTTTTAAACGGGTTCAACGTTGTTTAAATGGGTCATTTGACCCGACATGATTTGATTCGTATAATAAACGGGTTAACCGTATCGTGTTGTGTTGACCCATATATAATCGTGTCGTGTTCGTAATTAGGGGGTCTAACCCATTTAATAAACGGATCATATTTGTGTCGTGTCAAAAATAAACGGGTCGTGTTCATGTTAGGCATAACACGACCCGCCAACCCCTTTTACCACCACTAGATTGGGTGCATCACAATCAATCCATTGAAGATTTCTATAGGATCAAATGGGTAAAAAAATAAATAAATAAATAAATAATTTAAAAATGACCTAATTAAAAATAATTTAACAATAAATAAATTAAAATAATTTTGTTTGAATTATATTTATTTATATATTTTTTTGTTACTTTTAAAATAATCTAAATAATTTTAATTACTTAAAATAATTTAAAGTAAAGTATTTTTTAATGAAATGATTTTAAATATTTTTATTATACTAAAAAACAAGTTATTTTTTAAGAATATTTTAATAATCTTATCCCATTAAAAAATAATTTTATCATAACAAATTCTATCAAATATTATATTAAATAAAAGATAATAATTTTGATTTAAATCTCAATCTCAAAATTCTCATCAAACCTAATCTTTAAGCCCAAGGCTCAAGACACAAGGCCCAATATGACCCATATCAATAGCTTACAATACCCGATATATATATACCACTACCGAAACCCGATAACTCCCGATATTTCGTGAAATAAACGAGAAACTTTTTTGAAGGATACGTACAAACTACAGTTCTAAAAATTCAACAACTTAACAGTCAACGGAAAACTACCAGTCTCTGGTCCAACGATAAACACCCATTTGGTCCTACTCTTTTTTTGTTGCTTCCAGGGTCTCCACGCTTAAAACATCCAATCAGCTTTCGACACTTTGCGTGGAAACAGAAAAAACATTTCTGACAACATCAATTTTCATCTTCTTAGTTCTTATCCCGCTATTTGTTGACATAACTCTCCCGATCTCCGCTTGTCATTTCCTTTGTTCTGGTTTCGCTTTCAAACCACAAAACTAAGCCAAAAAAAAAACTCTTTTTCAGTCTACTTGTAATCCGTTAATTTTTGTCAACAAAGCATAAAAAGAAGAAGAAATTTGTTGGATTGGTAATGGCGAGAACAGGAAACAAGAACATACAAGCCAAGCTGGTGGGTATGTTTTGTTTTTTTTTAGGAAAAAAAAACAACTTTTTGATGAATTTTATTGCATATATGGATTACTAGGGATTTCAAAATGTTTGATGCACTGTTTTGTATAGCTGGTTTAGATTTCGTGTTAACTTTAGGGGATTTCAAGAATTTCTATTTTTTATTTTGATTTGAATGCTCTGTTTAAACTAGGAAGATTAAGCAATAATTTTATCAATAAGACTTTTTATGATGAATATTAGGTGCCCAATATGACAATTACGTTTTTTTTTTTTTGTTTAGTGATTTGCTTCTACAAGACAAAACTCCCTTTGATGCAAGTATTGAATTAATTGACTTGTTAAAACTCATATTCGTGTCTTATTGATAGCAAATGTTCCCTCTCTCAGGAGCTTGGGTTCAATGGATTCACTAGCTCTGATGTTTCCATAACAGTTTGATGTTTTTTTAGTGTAAAATCTAGCTGTTCTGATTGTAATATGAATTCGACATTTCATCGATTAAAATTAAAAATGTTCACTTGGATGATCAGTGGTACAAAAAGTATCTTAGTTTCTGACCTTATTAAGCTTTTTCTCAGGTACTTCTTGGGGACATGGGAACTGGGAAAACAAGTTTGGTGTTGAGATTTGTCAAAGGCCAATTTTTCGAATTCCAGGTTTTGTTTTTTATATGCTTACCCTAGTTGATTACTTTATCTTTTTTTCTTCCTCAAAGGCTCAAATCATCTATTGCATGACCATTTAACATAAGTAATAAGCTGCAGGAATCGACAATTGGAGCAGCATTCTTCACTCAAGTTTTGTCATTGAATGAAGCCACCATAAAGTTTGATATATGGGACACAGCAGGGCAGGAACGATACCATAGCTTGGCACCTATGTATTACCGCGGTGCAGCTGCAGCTGTTGTGGTGTATGATATCACAAGCATGGTAGTTTTCTTCAAGCTTTTGACATTTTTGTTTTGTTGCTTGCTTTCTGCATGTTAGAAGAAGACTGAATTAACCATGTGCGACCTTTCGTAAACCTTTTCACATATTCTTTTAACTGCAAAAAGCAATCAATTATTTTCTTATTTCATTGAAGTATGAAACTAGAATGTAGACGTTGTCATTTGTCATACAGGAAGCTTAAGTGAGACATTCTGAGGTCTGACCTTAATCTATTAATCTATTAGATAATTAATGGACTTAATTAGTTTCAAGTTCAACATATAGCCTCACTATTAAAAGAATAAAAGCATGTTTCATTTTTATATGAAAATTTTGTGATCTTTATTATGGATGTCATGGTATTCTAACTGGGAATCTACCAGACTGGTTTGATAAACGGTGCTTTGTTTTCAGGATTCGTTTCAACGAGCCAAAAAATGGGTTCAGGAATTGCAAAGACAAGGTAACCGACACTCTGACAGAAATCTAGAGTGTGTGAACTGTTGGTATATATATACATCTGTAGCTCATCTATAAGTTTTAATTTGAGTAATTGGTATGAAGTATTTGTTTGACTGAGTTCCAGAATGTATTTGAAGTCGGAAATAGAATCTGTTCATTGGTATTCTGACTATATTACTAATTATCCGAACACAATTGATGTACCTGTTATCCGACATCTGATTCTTCACATTAATACTGCATCAGGCAATCCAAATTTGATAATGTTCTTGGTGGCAAACAAGGCTGACTTGGAAGATAAGAGACAAGTGGGAAATGAGGTATTTTACAATTTGTATTATTGCCCTCCTGAAATTGACTTTACCTAAAAACTTTCTCTTGGATGTGTTTAACAAACTGGTCCAAATTAATTTTTATTTAGAAAGTATGTCTAATTAGTTATATGTTTAATTTAAATAGTTCTAACTATTCTTGCAGGATGGTGAGCAATATGCTAAAGAAAATGGCCTATCTTTTCTTGAAACATCTGCAAAAACTGCACAGAATGTCAACGAGCTCTTCTACGAAATAGGTATTGCACAAAACCTCTTATAGAATATATTGCAAAAGATAAGTCTGTCATCTTCATATTTGATGCAAATCGATGAAGCCACAAGCAGTGTTTCTCATCTATAGGATTCCATGGAGAATATTAAGGTTTATTGTAGCCTTTTGAGCTTGTGAAAGGTTAAATGAAGATGAATTCTTGAATGTTGAATGCTTCTAAACTTAGATTTTCAACAATAAAGAGTTAATTAGGAAAATCCCTAGAAATCAATATCATGGTGATGTGTATTTTCCAGTTAAGGAAAGTACAAGGAGAATTTAGGACTTAGGAGGGTATTTCAGACCTGAAATACATAAGAAGAATGAATTAGGCCAGAAATGTATAGTATATTTAGAGCATCTCTAATGCAAAAGTGGCTTGCATACCGATAATCATTGACATGGCAACAATGTCAAAAGACTTGCTTCCTATGTGGCATACAAATGGACTTGATAGACAATCGACTCAAAATTTAGTCTCTAATGCTTCCGTCTAAAACACAATTTTTTTAATGACATGTCTATTTTTTTTTCGTTTTATTTTTTATTTTATTTCCTTAGCAAAAATAGATGAAAAATTAATGTCAGTTTTAAATACTTGCTAAGTCAACCAAAAATATAGTTGTGCAACAAACCGTCTGAAAGTAGACGGTCATATTGACAATATCTAATATTTTTTTTGACACATCAGCTTGAGGTTGAATATGCACGGTTGCATTGGAAAAAGATTTTTTAATATAATGTCTATTAATCCTACGTAGCATCTTTTTTTTTCACAAGCGACGCTTGCATTGGAGATGCTCTTACATTCCTCCGTTATCTTTATTTCTTGGCAATTAAATATCATTCTGAGGCAGCCATTGTCATTGAAATAGGATATATTTTTATTTGTTCTCAATGTCTAGTTCTGAGGTCTGCTAAGAATTTATTTTCTGTGCTCACGGCGACATTTCTCTTGCAGCAAAGAGATTGGCGAAAGCTAACCCGTCACGTCAAACTGGAATGAAATTGCATACTGGACGGCAAGAAGGTGGAAGAAGAGGGTGTTGCTCCTCATAATGCCAAGACTTACTATCGAATCACGGCAAAGGCAAACCTGTTGTATGTACATGGGAACTTTTCAGTACAAAAGCTTTGGGATATTTGCAAATGTTTTAAAAATTGTTTTTGGGACTCAAAAATTGATGCAGCGGAATATTCAACGCAAAACAACAATAGATAAAAGAACTGGGATAAACGATTCAGATCCGTTGATTCGCGCACGAATACCGGAAACGAACCCTACTATTATGCTGTTGATCCGCGCACGGATGCCAGAATACTAGGCTACTGATAACATTCAACTTCGCGCACGAAGGATTGTTAAAAGGCTTCAATTACGAATAGTAACTGGAAATTGAGAAACAATCTCTGTATTTTTTTATTAATCAAAAGCTCCTTTCAAACCCTAATACAATCTACTTAAATAGAATTGCAAAACTTGACTAACAAGAAAATCCTAAACAAACGGGAAAGAATCCTAAATGGAAAAGATATCAAATCTCCTAAAATCAAAAGAATCCTAAAACATTAAAAACCTATCTAAAAAGGAAATTGAATTTGATTTAATAAAATCAAATCATAAAATAATTAATATCAAATCATGAAGATAATTGGAAATAATAATTAAAGCAACAATTGTCTTGCCGCGCACGAAAGTTAACAGCCAAATTCGGACATGCTGGAGCCCGTTATAGAAGATGGAGTCTTCATAACATTTGTAGGGATCGTCTTGGGCTTTCTGGAAACATATTATAATAGACGATCTGATTTCATATGCCCTCTGTAGAGGTCCACGAAGTTCAGCCCGGATCATCTCGTCCAGCTCAATGTGTCCAGCTCTCATCCAGCTCAAGTCTTCGCGCAATATTCTAAATGGCCGAATTTGGGCCTGTTGTGATCTATTATAGAGGACGGAGTCTTCATAACATATGTAGGGCTCGTCTTGGGCTTTCCGGAAACATATTATAATAGACGATCCAACCACATATGCCCTCTGTAGAGGTCCACGAAGTTCAGCCCGGATTTGGTTGGTCCACGCGACCCAAATACGAATTCGCCACCCGCTCCACGTATTCCATTGCCTTAGCTGCTGCTGCATCATTAATGATGCAGCAGCAGCTAAGGCAATGGAATACGTGGAGCGGGTGGCGAATTCGTATTTGGGTCGCGTGGACCAACCAAATCCGGGCTGAACTTCGTGGACCTCTACAGAGGGCATATGTGGTTGGATCGTCTATTATAATATGTTTCCGGAAAGCCCAAGACGAGCCCTACATATGTTATGAAGACTCCGTCCTCTATAATAGATCACAACAGGCCCAAATTCGGCCATTTAGATTATTGCGCGAAGACTTGAGCTGGATGAGAGCTGGACACATTGAGCTGGACGAGATGATCCGGGCTGAACTTCGTGGACCTCTACAGAGGGCATATGAAATCAGATCGTCTATTATAATATGTTTCCAGAAAGCCCAAGACGATCCCTACAAATGTTATGAAGACTCCATCTTCTATAACGGGCTCCAGCATGTCCGAATTTGGCTGTTAACTTTCGTGCGCGGCAAGACAATTGTTGCTTTAATTATTAATATCAAATCATCAAATATTAATTAAAGCAACAATTGTCTTGCCGCGCACGAAAGTTAACAGCCAAATTCGGACATGCTGGAGCCCGTTATAGAAGATGGAGTCTTCATAACATTTGTAGGGATCGTCTTGGGCTTTCTGGAAACATATTATAATAGACGATCTGATTTCATATGCCCTCTGTAGAGGTCCACGAAGTTCAGCCCGGATCATCTCGTCCAGCTCAATGTGTCCAGCTCTCATCCAGCTCAAGTCTTCGCGCAATATTCTAAATGGCCGAATTTGGGCCTGTTGTGATCTATTATAGAGGACGGAGTCTTCATAACATATGTAGGGCTCGTCTTGGGCTTTCCGGAAACATATTATAATAGACGATCCAACCACATATGCCCTCTGTAGAGGTCCACGAAGTTCAGCCCGGATTTGGTTGGTCCACGCGACCCAAATACGAATTCGCCACCCGCTCCACGTATTCCAACTGATGTAGCGGAAGCTCTGTCGAGAAAAACCTGCAAGAAACAATTAGAAACAACCTGGGATAAACGATTCGGATCCGTTGATTCGCGCACGAATACCGGAAACGAACCCTACTAATATTCTGTTGATCCGCGCACGGATGCCAGAATACTAGGCTACTGATAACATTCAACTTCGCGCACGAAGGATTGTTAACAGGCTTCAAATACTTCAATCTTCGCAAAGAATGTTGTACATGGATATTGAGAAACAATCTCTGTATTTTTTATTAATCAAAAGCTGCCTTTCAAACCCTAATACAATCTACTTAAATAGAATTGCAAAACTTGACTAACAAGAAAATCCTAAACAAACGGGAAAGAATCATAAATGGAAAAGATATCAAATCTCCTAAAATCAAAAGAATCCTAAAACATTAAAAACCTATCTAAAAAGGAAATTGAATTTGATTTAATAAAATCAAATCATAAAATAATTAATATCAAATCATGAAGATAATTGGAAATAATAATTAAAGCAACAATTGTCTTGCCGCGCACGAAAGTTAACAGCCAAATTCGGACATGCTGGAGCCCGTTATAGAAGATGGAGTCTTCATAACATTTGTAGGGATCGTCTTGGGCTTTCTGTAAACATATTATAATAGACGATCCAACCACATATGCCCTCTGTAGAGGTCCAGGAAGTTCAGCCCGGATTTGGTTGGTCCACGCGACCCAAATACGAATTCGCCACCCGCTCCACGTATTCCATTGCCTTAGCTGCTGCTGCATCATTCTGAGCTTTTGATTAATAAAAAATACAGAGATTGTTTCTCAATATCCATGTACAACATTCTTTGCGAAGATTGAAGTATTTGAAGCCTGTTAACAATCCTTCGTGCGCGAAGTTGAATGTTATCAGTAGCCTGTTATCCTGGTATCCGTGCGCGGATCAACAGCATAATAGTAGGGTTCGTTTCCGGTATTCGTGCGCGAATCAACGGATCTGAATCGTTTATCCCAGTTCTTTTATCTATTGTTGTTTTGCGTTGAATATTCCGCTGCATCAGTTGGTATCAGAGCCGGCACCATGCCGAGCAGTGGGTTCGTCACGGACGGGGCGACCTGGGGAGGGCTGCTACCCGAGAGAGCGGGATCCGCGAAGTCACCCAGCTGGGAGAGATGGGCCGCCGTGGACGACGGCTGCGGAAGCGTGGTGGAATGTTATGATCCCACATTGACTAAGTATGGGATTAATCAATGGTATATAACTCATTGGGCACCCTCTCCTTACAAGCCGGTTTTAAGGATGAGTTCTACCCAGTGGGTTCGTATCAAGTGGTATCAGAGCCACCGAGTCTACCGTTGTGCTAGGCTCAGCATCCACGACCACAACCAACTATCTTCCTCAACGCCAAAAAATTCACCATCCATATTTATCCCCAAAAAAAAAGAAAAAAGAAAAAAAAAATCTCATGAATCTCCAAAACAAAATTTCCTCCTACCATTCATTGTTTTTCGATGAGGATTATGTGTCGGACCCGGTTATCGTTGACTTCAATAAGCCGCCAATTTTCGATGAGGAATATGTGACAGAACCTGTTATTGTCGATTTCGATAAGCCATTGGTTCTCGATGAAGATTTGTTACAGAACGAGCTGCATGAGAGGGACTCAATTTTTGAGGATTATTTCTATGATGTTGCCGTGTTTCATCATTCAACAGCATCTCCAACTTATTTGTTCCTCAAAATAGTCAAAATTCGAGGACGAATTTTCTCCAACCTGAAGAGAATGATGCAGCAGCAGCTAAGGCAATGGAATACGTGGAGCGGGTGGCGAATTCGTATTTGGGTCGCGTGGACCAACCAAATCCGGGCTGAACTTCGTGGACCTCTACAGAGGGCATATGTGGTTGGATCGTCTATTATAATATGTTTCCGGAAAGCCCAAGACGAGCCCTACATATGTTATGAAGACTCCGTCCTCTATAATAGATCACAACAGGCCCAAATTCGGCCATTTAGAATATTGCGCGAAGACTTGAGCTGGATGAGAGCTGGACACATTGAGCTGGACGAGATGATCCGGGCTGAACTTCGTGGACCTCTACAGAGGGCATATGAAATCAGATCGTCTATTATAATATGTTTCCAGAAAGCCCAAGACGATCCCTACAAATGTTATGAAGACTCCATCTTCTATAACGGGCTCCAGCATGTCCGAATTTGGCTGTTAACTTTCGTGCGCGGCAAGACAATTGTTGCTTTAATTATTATTTCCAATTATCTTCATGATTTGATATTAATTATTTTATGATTTGATTTTATTAAATCAAATTCAATTTCCTTTTTAGATAGGTTTTTAATGTTTTAGGATTCTTTTGATTTTAGGAGATTTGATATCTTTTCCATTTAGGATTCTTTCCCGTTTGTTTAGGATTTTCTTGTTAGTCAAGTTTTGCAATTCTATTTAAGTAGATTGTATTAGGGTTTGAAAGGAGCTTTTGATTAATAAAAAATACAGAGATTGTTTCTCAATATCCATGTACAACATTCTTTGCGAAGATTGAAGTATTTGAAGCCTGTTAACAATCCTTCGTGCGCGAAGTTGAATGTTATCAGTAGCCTGTTATCCTGGTATCCGTGCGCGGATCAACAGCATAATAGTAGGGTTCGTTTCCGGTATTCGTGCGCGAATCAACGGATCTGAATCGTTTATCCCAGTTCTTTTATCTATTGTTGTTTTGCGTTGAATATTCCGCTGCATCAGTTGGTATCAGAGCCACCGAGTCTACCGTTGTGCTAGGCTCAGCATCCACGACCACAACCAACTATCTTCCTCAACGCCAAAAAATTCACCATCCATATTTATCCCCAAAAAAAAAAGAAAAAAGAAAAAAAAAATCTCATGAATCTCCAAAACAAAATTTCCTCCTACCATTCATTGTTTTTCGATGAGGATTATGTGTCGGACCCGGTTATCGTTGACTTCAATAAGCCGCCAATTTTCGATGAGGAATATGTGACAGAACCTGTTATTGTCGATTTCGATAAGCCATTGGTTCTCGATGAAGATTTGTTACAGAACGAGCTGCATGAGAGGGACTCAATTTTTGAGGATTATTTCTATGATGTTGCCGTGTTTCATCATTCAACAGCATCTCCAACTTATTTGTTCCTCAAAATAGTCAAAATTCGAGGACGAATTTTCTCCAACCTGAAGAGAATGATGCAGCAGCAGCTAAGGCAATGGAATACGTGGAGCGGGTGGCGAATTCGTATTTGGGTCGCGTGGACCAACCAAATCCGGGCTGAACTTCGTGGACCTCTACAGAGGGCATATGTGGTTGGATCGTCTATTATAATATGTTTCCGGAAAGCCCAAGACGAGCCCTACATATGTTATGAAGACTCCGTCCTCTATAATAGATCACAACAGGCCCAAATTCGGCCATTTAGAATATTGCGCGAAGACTTGAGCTGGATGAGAGCTGGACACATTGAGCTGGACGAGATGATCCGGGCTGAACTTCGTGGACCTCTACAGAGGGCATATGAAATCAGATCGTCTATTATAATATGTTTCCAGAAAGCCCAAGACGATCCCTACAAATGTTATGAAGACTCCATCTTCTATAACGGGCTCCAGCATGTCCGAATTTGGCTGTTAACTTTCGTGCGCGGCAAGACAATTGTTGCTTTAATTATTATTTCCAATTATCTTCATGATTTGATATTAATTATTTTATGATTTGATTTTATTAAATCAAATTCAATTTCCTTTTTAGATAGGTTTTTAATGTTTTAGGATTCTTTTGATTTTAGGAGATTTGATATCTTTTCCATTTAGGATTCTTTCCCGTTTGTTTAGGATTTTCTTGTTAGTCAAGTTTTGCAATTCTATTTAAGTAGATTGTATTAGGGTTTGAAAGGAGCTTTTGATTAATAAAAAATACAGAGATTGTTTCTCAATATCCATGTACAACATTCTTTGCGAAGATTGAAGTATTTGAAGCCTGTTAACAATCCTTCGTGCGCGAAGTTGAATGTTATCAGTAGCCTGTTATCCTGGTATCCGTGCGCGGATCAACAGCATAATAGTAGGGTTCGTTTCCGGTATTCGTGCGCGAATCAACGGATCTGAATCGTTTATCCCAGTTCTTTTATCTATTGTTGTTTTGCGTTGAATATTCCGCTGCATCAGTTGGTATCAGAGCCACCGAGTCTACCGTTGTGCTAGGCTCAGCATCCACGACCACAACCAACTATCTTCCTCAACGCCAAAAAATTCACCATCCATATTTATCCCCAAAAAAAAAGAAAAAAGAAAAAAAAAATCTCATGAATCTCCAAAACAAAATTTCCTCCTACCATTCATTGTTTTTCGATGAGGATTATGTGTCGGACCCGGTTATCGTTGACTTCAATAAGCCGCCAATTTTCGATGAGGAATATGTGACAGAACCTGTTATTGTCGATTTCGATAAGCCATTGGTTCTCGATGAAGATTTGTTACAGAACGAGCTGCATGAGAGGGACTCAATTTTTGAGGATTATTTCTATGATGTTGCCGTGTTTCATCATTCAACAGCATCTCCAACTTATTTGTTCCTCAAAATAGTCAAAATTCGAGGACGAATTTTCTCCAACCTGAAGAGAATGATGCAGCAGCAGCTAAGGCAATGGAATACGTGGAGCGGGTGGCGAATTCGTATTTGGGTCGCGTGGACCAACCAAATCCGGGCTGAACTTCGTGGACCTCTACAGAGGGCATATGTGGTTGGATCGTCTATTATAATATGTTTCCGGAAAGCCCAAGACGAGCCCTACATATGTTATGAAGACTCCGTCCTCTATAATAGATCACAACAGGCCCAAATTCGGCCATTTAGAATATTGCGCGAAGACTTGAGCTGGATGAGAGCTGGACACATTGAGCTGGACGAGATGATCCGGGCTGAACTTCGTGGACCTCTACAGAGGGCATATGAAATCAGATCGTCTATTATAATATGTTTCCAGAAAGCCCAAGACGATCCCTACAAATGTTATGAAGACTCCATCTTCTATAACGGGCTCCAGCATGTCCGAATTTGGCTGTTAACTTTCGTGCGCGGCAAGACAATTGTTGCTTTAATTATTATTTCCAATTATCTTCATGATTTGATATTAATTATTTTATGATTTGATTTTATTAAATCAAATTCAATTTCCTTTTTAGATAGGTTTTTAATGTTTTAGGATTCTTTTGATTTTAGGAGATTTGATATCTTTTCCATTTAGGATTCTTTCCCGTTTGTTTAGGATTTTCTTGTTAGTCAAGTTTTGCAATTCTATTTAAGTAGATTGTATTAGGGTTTGAAAGGAGCTTTTGATTAATAAAAAATACAGAGATTGTTTCTCAATATCCATGTACAACATTCTTTGCGAAGATTGAAGTATTTGAAGCCTGTTAACAATCCTTCGTGCGCGAAGTTGAATGTTATCAGTAGCCTGTTATCCTGGTATCCGTGCGCGGATCAACAGCATAATAGTAGGGTTCGTTTCCGGTATTCGTGCGCGAATCAACGGATCTGAATCGTTTATCCCAGTTCTTTTATCTATTGTTGTTTTGCGTTGAATATTCCGCTGCATCAGTTGGTATCAGAGCCACCGAGTCTACCGTTGTGCTAGGCTCAGCATCCACGACCACAACCAACTATCTTCCTCAACGCCAAAAAATTCACCATCCATATTTATCCCCAAAAAAAAAAGAAAAAAGAAAAAAAAAAATCTCATGAATCTCCAAAACAAAATTTCCTCCTACCATTCATTGTTTTTCGATGAGGATTATGTGTCGGACCCGGTTATCGTTGACTTCAATAAGCCGCCAATTTTCGATGAGGAATATGTGACAGAACCTGTTATTGTCGATTTCGATAAGCCATTGGTTCTCGATGAAGATTTGTTACAGAACGAGCTGCATGAGAGGGACTCAATTTTTGAGGATTATTTCTATGATGTTGCCGTGTTTCATCATTCAACAGCATCTCCAACTTATTTGTTCCTCAAAATAGTCAAAATTCGAGGACGAATTTTCTCCAACCTGAAGAGAATGATGCAGCAGCAGCTAAGGCAATGGAATACGTGGAGCGGGTGGCGAATTCGTATTTGGGTCGCGTGGACCAACCAAATCCGGGCTGAACTTCGTGGACCTCTACAGAGGGCATATGTGGTTGGATCGTCTATTATAATATGTTTCCGGAAAGCCCAAGACGAGCCCTACATATGTTATGAAGACTCCGTCCTCTATAATAGATCACAACAGGCCCAAATTCGGCCATTTAGAATATTGCGCGAAGACTTGAGCTGGATGAGAGCTGGACACATTGAGCTGGACGAGATGATCCGGGCTGAACTTCGTGGACCTCTACAGAGGGCATATGAAATCAGATCGTCTATTATAATATGTTTCCAGAAAGCCCAAGACGATCCCTACAAATGTTATGAAGACTCCATCTTCTATAACGGGCTCCAGCATGTCCGAATTTGGCTGTTAACTTTCGTGCGCGGCAAGACAATTGTTGCTTTAATTATTATTTCCAATTATCTTCATGATTTGATATTAATTATTTTATGATTTGATTTTATTAAATCAAATTCAATTTCCTTTTTAGATAGGTTTTTAATGTTTTAGGATTCTTTTGATTTTAGGAGATTTGATATCTTTTCCATTTAGGATTCTTTCCCGTTTGTTTAGGATTTTCTTGTTAGTCAAGTTTTGCAATTCTATTTAAGTAGATTGTATTAGGGTTTGAAAGGAGCTTTTGATTAATAAAAAATACAGAGATTGTTTCTCAATATCCATGTACAACATTCTTTGCGAAGATTGAAGTATTTGAAGCCTGTTAACAATCCTTCGTGCGCGAAGTTGAATGTTATCAGTAGCCTGTTATCCTGGTATCCGTGCGCGGATCAACAGCATAATAGTAGGGTTCGTTTCCGGTATTCGTGCGCGAATCAACGGATCTGAATCGTTTATCCCAGTTCTTTTATCTATTGTTGTTTTGCGTTGAATATTCCGCTGCATCAGTTGGTATCAGAGCCACCGAGTCTACCGTTGTGCTAGGCTCAGCATCCACGACCACAACCAACTATCTTCCTCAACGCCAAAAAATTCACCATCCATATTTATCCCCAAAAAAAAAGAAAAAAGAAAAAAAAAATCTCATGAATCTCCAAAACAAAATTTCCTCCTACCATTCATTGTTTTTCGATGAGGATTATGTGTCGGACCCGGTTATCGTTGACTTCAATAAGCCGCCAATTTTCGATGAGGAATATGTGACAGAACCTGTTATTGTCGATTTCGATAAGCCATTGGTTCTCGATGAAGATTTGTTACAGAACGAGCTGCATGAGAGGGACTCAATTTTTGAGGATTATTTCTATGATGTTGCCGTGTTTCATCATTCAACAGCATCTCCAACTTATTTGTTCCTCAAAATAGTCAAAATTCGAGGACGAATTTTCTCCAACCTGAAGAGAATGATGCAGCAGCAGCTAAGGCAATGGAATACGTGGAGCGGGTGGCGAATTCGTATTTGGGTCGCGTGGACCAACCAAATCCGGGCTGAACTTCGTGGACCTCTACAGAGGGCATATGTGGTTGGATCGTCTATTATAATATGTTTCCGGAAAGCCCAAGACGAGCCCTACATATGTTATGAAGACTCCGTCCTCTATAATAGATCACAACAGGCCCAAATTCGGCCATTTAGAATATTGCGCGAAGACTTGAGCTGGATGAGAGCTGGACACATTGAGCTGGACGAGATGATCCGGGCTGAACTTCGTGGACCTCTACAGAGGGCATATGAAATCAGATCGTCTATTATAATATGTTTCCAGAAAGCCCAAGACGATCCCTACAAATGTTATGAAGACTCCATCTTCTATAACGGGCTCCAGCATGTCCGAATTTGGCTGTTAACTTTCGTGCGCGGCAAGACAATTGTTGCTTTAATTATTATTTCCAATTATCTTCATGATTTGATATTAATTATTTTATGATTTGATTTTATTAAATCAAATTCAATTTCCTTTTTAGATAGGTTTTTAATGTTTTAGGATTCTTTTGATTTTAGGAGATTTGATATCTTTTCCATTTAGGATTCTTTCCCGTTTGTTTAGGATTTTCTTGTTAGTCAAGTTTTGCAATTCTATTTAAGTAGATTGTATTAGGGTTTGAAAGGAGCTTTTGATTAATAAAAAAATACAGAGATTGTTTCTCAATTTCCAGTTACTATTCGTAATTGAAGCCTTTTAACAATCCTTCGTGCGCGAAGTTGAATGTTATCAGTAGCCTAGTATTCTGGCATCCGTGCGCGGATCAACAGCATAATAGTAGGGTTCGTTTCCGGTATTCGTGCGCGAATCAACGGATCTGAATCGTTTATCCCAGTTCTTTTATCTATTGTTGTTTTGCGTTGAATATTCCGCTGCATCAAAAATGAATAAAAGTTTGATAATTACCTGCATAGGCAAGGAAACAAACTTAATTTATGGATTATATGTAAATGCAATATGTTGCCCAGTAGTTTTCATCAGGTGCGGAGTCTGCAATGGTGAAGCCACTAATTGGCCTGGAGGGGCTACCCTTCCAATCCCAATTTTTTTTTTTTTTTTTCCTTAATACAGTTAAATTTATTTAATTTTTATTTCACATTTTTTATATGTATAATTTTCTTATAAATTTTCTGTTATTTCTTTTAAATTTTGACGATGTAGCAAGATGTCAAGGTGGCCGTCGTCCTAAAGCTAGAGGTGTCAACCATACCGGACTAGGCCTGAAATTTTGGAGCTGGATTACTGATTGGATCAGGCCGATTTTTTTTTTCCTTGAAAAGCCTGAAATAAATATTAGAGTGGCGATATTTGTATCCCTTAAAAATTGTATGTACATCCTAAATTAATATGTTTTTTTTAAATCCAGCAATACCCTTGAGTAAAATTATCAATAGGACTAAATAGTTTGTAAGTACATCCGTTAATAATTATTAATTAGTGTCCTGTTTTAATCTTTTGTAAAAAAAAAAAAATCGTATTAATGATTTGATATAAACATGTATCATTAAAAACTCTCTCCATGACAATGGTTCATGCTCTTTGGGGCTGTCGAGATGTTGCTACTACCAGAGACCAATTTCCGTCAGTGAAGTCCTTAAAGGTGAATGATGATCTGAATTTCCATGACTTTATGATTTTGTGTCTTCGGTCTCTAGACTCCAATTTGTTGCCTATCCTTTGTGTGTCCTTTTGGAGAATTTCGTTCTGTAGCCTGTAGGAACCAATTGGTTCATAACCTGGCAGTGAATGGTTTTGAGGATGCTGTTTCGTGGGCTTCTAACTTCCTGGATGAATGCCTTTCGGCTCAAATCATTCGTAGGCCTCCCTCCACTGGCCGTGATCGGGTGGATAAATGGTCTCCCCCTAAGGATGGTTTTTGGAAAATTAACACTGATGCGGCTACTTGTTATCATAATAAATCTATTGGCTTGGGGATTGTTATTCAGGATAAGGGAGGTTTGGTTAAAGTTGCGACTTCGCTCAGAGTTCAGGCTACGGTTTCTCCTCTTGTTGCGGAAGCAATGGCTGTTTGGCAAGGTATCATTTTGGCTTCTAACCATGGCTGTGTTCCTTTTCAAATTGATTCTGATTCTCTCCTGGTTACTGAGATGGTGGATAAAGGGTTGCCTTCCCATGCTGATGTTGGTTCTACTATTAATTTGATTATTGATTTTTTAAAGGAGAACCCGGTCTGTTGTGTCTCCTATGTTTCCAGAAAAGACAATTTAGTTGCCCATAATTTAGCTAGGATGGCTCTCTCTCTCTCTCTAAAAAAAAAAAAAAAAACTACATTTTCTTAAAAGCTCTACTCCTAAAAGATCTACTTGAAAAAACTCTCTAAACAGAGTTTCAAAGATAATAATAAAGTTAATTAAATAATATAATAATAAATGTGGGTGGTGTATTAGTGTATACTTATAAAAATACAATATAATATAATTAAAGAAATGATATTTTTGGTATTAAGTGGTGTTTATTTACAAATTAGATTTTTTTTTTAAATTTTGATAAGTGCAATTACGAAAAGGGTGTGCATACGGTTTTTAAGGGGTGTCATTATCGCAACTCTAAATTTTGACGATGTTCAAATTGAGCCAGATTCGGATTATACGAAAACGGATTCAGATCTGGCCAGCCCTTTTGACACCTCTACATAAAGCACTCGTATAGTCAGTAATCACTTGAATTATGTGAAGTTTTCGATCAGTAAGTTAGCAAACAAACTTTCCCGAGTGTTGGAAATTTGGTGTCACCCTCATCTTTCAAGAGTGTTTTGTTACTTTTTTTGTTTCTTATGGGATCAAATTCGTTAAAGCTCATTTATGGAGGGATTTTTCAACTTTGGGCGCGTTTACTAATCGGGGAATGAGAAGAATCGGAAACAAATTCCACCGGAAAGGGAATTGAAAGGAATCAGAATTAAGTTACTAAATTCCATTAATGTATTTACTAACTTTCTTAGAATTAGAAATGAAATCAAATTTATACAAAATTGATTACAAAAATACCCTTGTGTACAATATATATATGAGATGTATGTCTGTAACTAATAAAAAAAGTTTATATTTAAAGGGAAATAAAAAATCCAAAGCAAAAATAATATGAATTCATGACAATTCACAATTTTTTTTTTGCCATAGTATAGAGGAATCAAATTGATTAAAAAAAAATACCCTTGTGTACAACATATATATATATATGATGTATGACTATAACTAATAAAAAAAGATTATATTTAATCCAAAGCAAAAGCAATACGAATCAAGTTTGAATTTCATCAAACAATTTTTTTTTTTTTTTTTTTTTTTTTTTTTTTTTTGTAATTAACAATTCACACACATATAAATTAGTAAAAATCAAGTGCGAAGTGTATATGTATATATAGTTATTTATATAGATATAGTTAATTAATAAAATAAGTGGGGATAATTTAGTAAAAACATATGAATTCACTTTTCAATCAGGAAAGGGAACTTGATTCCTAAGGTGAGTGAGAGGAATTACGTTCCCTTTCAATCAGGAACCTAATTCCTGATATGTGTGTAGGGTCCATGAAACTTAATTTCCAAAAAAATTAGTAAACACATGAATTCGAAAATCAGGAACTTAATTCCCTTTTCAAAGTAGGATTTCTGATTAATAAACACGTCATTAATTCAATAATTCAATTGTTTTAGATTTACCATTCCTTACTCTTTCGTTCATTACAGTGGCTCAAAGTTAAAAATGCCAATTGACTCTTTTAGTACAAGAGACTGCCATTACTCTCTCCTTGCAAAAACATCCAATATATAAGAAGGTTCGAATTTAATGCAAATTAAATTAATTTCTGTTGCTTAATGCTTCAAATTCATATAAGATAAAAGTTACTCGAACGTGTAATAAGTTAAAAGAAGAACAGAACAATTAATGCACCTGAAAGCCCAGCGATATGGGCACCTAGCTGGCTAACTAGTGACCAAAACTACCTTTCCATGGAAGGGCAGATACACGTGAGCATTCAGTGGGGGCAATGTTGTATTTTCAACTCACTGGATTCACTAACTATGTTAACAGAAGAGGTGCCCAAATCAATTAAGCATCATTAATAATACAATTTTGATAAACTCAAGCAATGCAGAAACTGAAGCTTCTTGCCAAGCCTTGCCTCATTTTAGTTCATAGAAAACCCAACAAGAGTTGTCATTATATTAACTGGACAAAAGCCTCGCAGCTGACATCTTTTGCTTCTTTACTCTCTCCTGCCATAGAAATCAGAACCCGAGGTCCCTAAAAAACAGAGATTTTTTTTTACTTAGTTTTTTTTTTTTTTTTTGGTCTTGTAGTAGTAGTCAAATCACATGCATCTTATCAATCCCAAAAACAAAAATAGAGAGTTGTTTTCTATTACTACTCGGAGAAAAACTTCAGTGGGACGGTCCCACTGATGCGGATATGGGACCGTCCAATCAGAGCACGCTATAAATATGCAACAAGTGTGCCATATATTCTCCCTATGTATATGTGGTGTGTTCTGATTGGACGGTTCCATATCTACGTCGGTGGGACCGTCCCACTGATGTGGATATGGGTGATGGACAGAAATAAATACAACTTTCCAAAAACTCCCACACAACCCACATAAAAACGAAAGGGCAACTCAACTCTGCAAAGTGAAGAGAAAAAAAAAAATTTAACAAAAGTAAGAATTTCAGTTGACGATAAACGTGGTCACAACTGGTATTGGTGAACGAGCCATTTATGGTCACGCCTGCGAAGAAAAATTTGAGCTACTGGTACTATCTTCACTATATTCACAAAAATACCCACCTCACAAAACTCACCCTGAAAACAAATTCATTAATAAAAATAAAAAAAAACAGTTCCTCACATCACATTCTAAGTTTTTGCAAGAAATTAATCTACCAATCACCATGAAGGAGATGTGCGAGGAGAGCCTGAGGATGAAGATGAAAGACCATTATTACTGACAGAGTCACTACCTGAAGTTCCAACATCCCTCAAAGAAACTGAACAAGCTTCTGCTGGTAGCTTCTTCATTGGAGTCAATGGAGGTGTTGTAACAACCAATGACTCGTCTTCTCCTGAAGAACCATCTGTTTCTAGACGTGAAGGTGATGTATCTGGAGTTTCAAATGGAGTATCTGCTCTGCTCACCAGCCTGCTTGCATCGTTGTTGTCGTAAATCGGATTCGATATGTACATGAAATGCTCCCTGCAACCGCCACCACCACCGCTAGCAGTACTATTGGTAGCAACCTGAATTGGGATTTCTTGAATGGAGAGAGGTGAGGTGATAAGTGGAGTTGATTGGGATGGTGGAGAGATTATGCCCATATGATGATGGTTTGTGTTGGATTTCTGGGATTGTATTTCAAGAACACTATGGAGTTTCAAGCTCTGGTTCTTTATTTCTTCTACATTGTTTTCTTTGGAAGAAACAGTAGGGAAGAGGAAGTTTCTTGGAGCATCAAGAACACCCTGAGCATAGAAGCTACTGAGAGGACTCGGTGTTCTGTCTTGGGATTGTAGAGCCTGTGATGGAGAAGGAGAAGTAGTGTTGGTGGCGGCGGTGGTGGTGGTGGTGGTGTTATTAGAAGTAGTGTTTCGAAGCCGACGTGTACGGAGCAATAGAGAGCAGTAGAGCTCAACTAAGAGCACTAAGACCAGACCCAACACAATGGCAAGGCTGACCACCATAACCAGTGTTGCTCCCATTATTACCTTGGATGAGTCTTTCATATTTTCTCTGCTTCTCTCTTCTCCTTCCTCTCTGTCTCAAGTGAAATGGAGGCAGTGAAATAATGGGCAGTAATAAAGGGCAGAGCGAGGATTTTTTTTTTTTTTTTTTTTTTTTTGGCGGGAAAGAGTCCTTTACCTTTGATAAGGAAAGGAGATGGCATGCGAATCTTTAGAGAGCATTGGGCATTGGAAATATAAGACTTCTTTTTGTCCTCAACTTGTCTGACATTTAAGGTCATAATAGTAATTTCATTCTAGCATTATTAACCAGATTGCTATAATAAGACATAACAACTGTGCTATAAAAAACTGACAAAAGGACAATTAGCCCCTTAGATTCACCAAGACACGACAAGGTCAAAATTTCACTATCGATAAAATGACATTCTCAGCCAATAAGTGTCAAGAAGCGCAATGTAATTGCGATAGGAAAGTAGAAAAAACATCAACCTCAATCTCAATTCTCAACTTATATTCTATCATTTCAAGTTACATGCAACAATATTACAACCTTTACATCGTAGGCTATGGTCATTGGAACTAGTATCAAAGTATACATTCTATTGATGCAATTTGTGACCGCAGAAAAATAGAAAATAATGCCACCGCACATGCACATAGAGGACCCTGCTTCTCTATTACTGAATACATGCAATTTCAAAGACACAAACCCTGTGGAAGCATGCACACTGATCATCTTATTCTTACTTCAAATACTGCACCGCCAGACTTAATTCAGGAAACGGAATGCAGGAAAGACAACATGGATGCCATCATGCTCATGCCAAGAGGTAAAGATACAGATTATTATTCCGTAATGCTTTTACCTTCCTTTCAGTGCTGCAAACCGGGCAGCCAAATCATCATAGTCTGGTAACTTTGGATGCACATGCCGAGCTGCATTTGACCTATCTGGTTGGAAGGAAGCAGCACGAGCAAATACTTTTGTTGTCTCCGATGAAGTTGATTGTTCATGTGGGAGAGAAATTGATCGGGATGGAGGAGGCAACATCTCTTCAGATCCATCTGTTCTTAGATTCTGAGGGGATTCACCTGCAAGACGACTTTTGGATCTTCTTCTCACCATTCCCTCTTCAAACGTTGAAGGTTTCTTACTGTAATGCAACAACAGTTTATCTATTATCCTCTCATCTTCATTGTTGTTATAACGCTCATCGCCAACCAAGAGTTGCAGGCCTCGTTTTGAGTCATCCCTTCGCCTGCCTCTTGATTTTCTTTTTACAATTCCCACATCTCCAACATTGCCAACATCATCATGACTAGATGGTGCTTTACCATGCCTCCTCCTGACTGATCTAGGTTTTGGTATGGGATTACCTACATCAGCATCCTTATAGTACAATTCTGTATATCCAACAACTGGCTTCTCATGCTGACGATGATCCGATCCTGCTTGGATCCTCTCTGATGCTGAAGAATCTGAGACTCCGTTAGTATCAAAACTAGGATGTGAAGATCCTAAATTGGCTCCATGTTTGTTATCCTTCGATTTGACATTGGGTTTAACATAAGGAGGGGGGAGGGCATTATTGTAGTAAGGATTCAACTTTGGTACTTCTTCCTCCTCAATTTTTCTTGTTGAACTTGCATTATAGTGTTGGGCACGACCGTTGTCAGAATCAAGAATGTCATTACCATTTCTCTTTAAATGTTGTCCTGCATAAGTAGGAGCAATAGATGGACTTCCATAAGGTAAACTGTCCTTGCTCTTCTCCCTCTTAGGTAAAGCATTCTCCCTACCACCCCCGTGTGGCTTGAATGTTGTATCGTCATTATATTCCATTTTTTTAGCATAAGCTGAACTGCCAACTCTCACTGTCTTTAAGGTAGCATCTCCCTTTCCATCAGAAGTTTCATTCTTATCACCAACAACTTCTTGCCTTCCTTGGAGTGAAAAGTCACGTTTGTCTATTTTCAAGATACCTTCTTCCCTGCCATTAAGGGACTTCGGTCTATCACTTGAGAGTGCTGGTCTGGACTGAAGGATATACTTGTCTCTCTTTGAGGCATTATCCTCTTTACCATTATTCAATCTGTGCCCATAACTTGTGCGTTCAAGCCCATCTTTATATGAAACATCATCTTTGTCATGATTTGGGATAGTGTCCTTGCCATTAATTGATTTATTATTATCATTAGAGATGTTGAAAGATCCATAACTTTTTGGTTGGTCCTGCAACAAATAGCCGCATATTACAAACAATCTCAGCAACAGAAAAGTGAAGAGCAATATTTTCCATCAAGTAAAAAATGACAAAAGTTCTATTATTTCCCAGATTTGCTTATTATTTTATGATTTTATCTGATAGTAACTGTCATGAAAGGAAAATAAAGATGGGCATACCAGTGCAGATGTAGAGGGTTTGGACATCCTCTGCTGAAAAGCCCTTGCGTCCCATTTTATGGAAAATTCTGATGCAATATCTTGCATTAACTGAACTTTTTTTTCCATTGTAGAAGGCTTCACAGTTGATTTCTCTACCAACTATCAATGAGAATTAAGATGATCAGCCATAGAAATGCAGATATGAATATATATAATTTGTTAAGCATAATTCTATCAAAAATACCTCTTGATTAACAAAGTATTCCAGGGAATTCCCATATCTCTCTTGAAAAATATGCCTAAGGTCACGTAACTCTGGCAGATCAGAAAATCTTGCAGTAGCAAACATCATGGATGAGACAGCCTCCCTCAAGTCTTCAGGGCAATCCCTGTAAGAATAACCATGAAGTAAGGGTGTAAATACAATCTTAAAAGTAACAAGAGTTCCGCTACAAAGAACAAAGATGAAAGTTAAGAACATAATATACTAGAGCATTTGAAGCACTTCAAGGTGGAAGAGGTTTGACTGAAAATTGCTAGTCCAACATAAACAAAATTTAACTTTCTGATCCAATGACATTATATAGCATATTTCTGTTTAGCTTTCTGATATGACATTATATTGCATATTTCTACAATATCTTCCTCAATAGTTGAAGTTAAATGACATAGAGTTGTTTGTAAATTCCAATCTCTATCTTGTGGATATCTAACATAATACCAGTATGGCAGTATCATTAAGGTTCCAACTATTAGCTTTCTTTGTAGGATAGGCAGTACAATTATTCACTGCTAATGTTATCCAAATCAGAGCTAACAATTTTACATCATTTCATTCATTTTTCTTTTCACAATTAGTGAAAATTAGTGAGGGATAGATATGCTTAAATTAACTAGCAGACTTATTGCTATCTAGCATAGCATTGTGAACTTTTACCAAAGCGTAACATCTGGATCAGAATTCCAGTCAATAACTGTGAAGGCCAACTCTCATACCTCAATAAACCGTACCTCAATCAGGATCTATTCACCACATTCCAGTCCATGTTGGGAAGGCGCCAACTCTCAAACAACAATAAATCATACATCGTAGCAGACTCTATCCACCACGAACTAATATAATAATAATGCATGTAAGTGAGACACATATAATATGTTAAAATTTAAAGAGAAGCACCATCTTAGAGAGAATGAGACAAAAACTCTAGTATAACAGCCATACAACTAGGAATATATTGGGTATGAACTATCTAGGGTTTTTGGAAAGAATGAAGATTTTAGATGATAATATAACATTAAGTCATAACATATCATCTGGCTAGTAATTTCATCAGATTATAATAAAATTAATACTAATAAAACCCAAACATGCATCTGTGCATAGAACTACAAGTAAACAGATATTTACATACCAAATTGCTACTGACAACATCATATAAAATTAAATTGAATAAGAAACCCAATCACTTCACAACAATAGCAGTAGAGCCAGTCAAACCTCTGTTTTTGCATGATGGAAAGATGCTTCAATACGAAATTGCAGCATTGCTCAACGAAATCGTAGCAATATGAAACGTTCAGCTCGGCTAGAAGCCCATCAGCCTGTTTCAACACATTGCAAACAATAAACACTTTGCTAAGATGTAAATTTAGACTAATTTATACTAAATCAGGCCACACCAGCCCTTGCATAAAACCAAATCCCTAAATTTTCAAAATTCTCAAGCATCAAATGCACTAAATCGAACAACGCACGTTCAACAAAAACAAAAAAGAAGTAAGCACGAGGTTGCTCATAATCACAATCTGTCTCGCATTTTAACTACCAAGCAGAAACCAAGATTTAAAGAAAATCTTCAGAAAATTGAGACTCTCTAAACATTTATATATATATATATATATATATATATATATATATATATATAATCGTAAAAAACTTTAAAATCGGGATTGAAACTACCCTGCCATAAGCATTGATATCAAGGCCGTTATAGAGCAGATCAGCTACATCTTTTTTCAAAAACTTTTGCGTCGCATTCCTCTTTCTTCTTATCACATCGATCCGACTCTTGGTAAGCTTTATCAACGATTTACTGTAAAAATAAAAAATAAATAAATAAATAAAAATCGACCATAAATATACGAACACATATTAAGAAAAACCAATATCTACAGAGAGAGTGATCAGACCACTAACCATTTGGCCGCAAAACCTCGACCTAACAGTCCGTCAAGCATCTTCTCCTCGGCAGCTCAAAACGTTCAAGTGGCCGTTACAATTTTCAAAAACAAAAAATAAAGAGACAAAAAATCGTCGGAGGAATTAAGAAGATAATGCAAGATCCGACATAAACGAAATGAAAAGAGAAAATCACAATCAAAATCAAAACACTTTGGACATATCTCGTTCAAGACGTATTATTTGGACACCCGTTGAAAAATGAGTGTGAGGTGCGGTGACTGCACTCAACTACTGGTTGATGTCTATATATTTTTAATTTCCGATATTGACCTTTTTCATTTGCGTGAAAGACCATGGTTTCATGTGATCATTTTTAATCGTTGTGGAGGTTAGTTTCGGGTGATGGTGATGTGGTGTTTCGATTGGGTGCGTGTAAGGCGGAGAAATTGGTTGATGTTACGGGAGATCCTGGCCGCTCGATGAGAAGAAAAAGAGACGTGATTTGGTGGAATCTTTCTGAGCTGGACCGCACTTATTGATTGTTATCAATTGCTTTATTATAACTCAACCCCTCTCAGGTATTTTTAGTAATTTTATATTTTCTTTTGTTCGTTAGACATAAATTGGCAACACAGAACTGTCGTATCAGGCCTAAAAGAAAATGTAACGGCCGCTTTTAACGGTCTTTAACTACGAGACCAAACTACGTTCTGATGCTATGACTAATAAGTAACATGTGTGGCGTGTGGGTCACATAAAATTAAGGAAATTAAGGACCCGTCCTGCAAGCCGTTTTTTGTTTTTGTTTTTCGAAAAGAAAAATGAAAATGAAAACAGTGTTTTTTATTTCATTTTTGAATTCCGAATACGCGTTTGGTAGCATTTACTGGAATCCGTATTTTAAAAATAAAAACGAAAAAAACGCGTCTGGTAGGATAATCGAAAACTTTCGAAAATTGAAATATTATAATTTTTAATTTTTGTTTAATATTATAATAATTATAAATAAATGATGAAATAATTAATAAAAAAACATTTTTTAATTTAATTTAGGGTTTAAGAAATTTAACAGGTGAAGAGGAAGAGGAAGAGGAAGAGGAAGAAGAAGAAGCCCAGGGTGTTCAGCGTCGGGAACGATCGCCGATCGTCGGGAACGATGCAGATCGGCAGCGGGAGGAAGAGGAAGAAGAAGAGGAAGAAGAAGAAAGAAGAAGAAGAGATCTCGCCGGCGAGATGCAGAGCAGATCCCGGTGGCATCTCGACGGTGAGATGCAGAGGGAAGAAGAAGAAGAGGAAGAAGAAGAAGAAGAAGAAGACGCGACTAGATGCAGATCGACTTCGGCGGGAAGAGGAAGAAGAGGAAGAAGAGGAAGAAGAGGAAGAAGAATAAGAGCTTGGCGGGAAGGAGGAAGAAGAAGGAAGAAGAAGGAAGAGGAAGGAGTCGGTGAAGAGGAGGAAGAAGAAGAAGATGTCAGTTGAAAAAGAAAGAAGAAGTTGTCAGGTGAAAAAAAAAATATTAAAAATATATATATATATTAATGATATGGGACCCACTACATTTGGAAAACAAAACCAAAAACAAAAACAAAAACGAAAACAGTTTTTTTTTGTATTTCAAAATTTCCACTTTTAACACTTGGCTTTGTTTTTGTTTTTGTTTTTGTTTTTGATTTTTGAAAATAAAATGAAAAACGGTTTACAGGACACGAATTCGAAATCATTTTTGAAAAATAAAAACAAAAACAGCTGAAAACAGCCTGCAGGACGGGGGCTAACTTCTTTTTTTATTTTCTTACTTTTCCCTCTTCTCACTCAACTAGTTAGAGCATTTCCGATATAAGTGTGGCTTGTGAAAAAAAAAAAAAAAATGTCACGTAGGATAAATAGATGTTATATTAATAATTGTGTCTCCAATGCAACTGTGCATATTCAACCTCAAGCTGACATGGCAAAAATATATCAGATATTGTCAACATGACCGTCTACTTTCAGACGATCTGTTGCACACCTATTTTTTAGGTTGACTCAGCAAATATTTAAAACTGACATTAATTTTTCATATATTTTTTGTAAGGAAATAAAATAAAAAATAAAATAGGAAAAAAAGATGGACACGTCATTAAAAAAATTATATTTTAAACGGAAGCATTGGAGACCAAATTTTAAACTGATTGTTTACCAAGTCTATTTTTATACCACATATGAAGCAAATCTCTTGATATTGTTGCCATGTCAACAATTATTAGTATGCAAACCACTTTTGTATTGGAGATGCTCTTATATATACTTGTGTGATGTGTCTATCTCCTTCCTCGTTGAATCTAATAGGATCCATTGGATTTAACGAGTTGAGAACATGATTGGATCATAAATTTTGTAATCCATTAAATTAGATAAGAAGTAATATTTCAATATATAAAAAACAAAAAACAAATAAAATATTGTATTTTCTATGAAAATCTCTCGAGTCCATCATATCCGTCGAAATATAAGGTTTAATGGGGCGTTTACTAATTAGAAATTCTAACGAGGGAAGGAGAACTTAATTACTGATTTGTGATTATTGTATTTACTAAAATTAGTTGGAAATCAAATTATGTGGGTTCCACACGCAAATCAGGAATTAAGTTCCTCATGGGGAGCGAACTTGATATCCATCTTCCACTTAAGGAATTAAGTTCCCTTTCATGATTTACTTTCCTGTGAAACTTGATTCCCTTTTATTTCATTCTTGATTAATAAACACAACAGTATTTTACGATTAGATCAGATCAAATCGTTTGGATCATGTCAAATCCAATAGATTCAATCTGCGATACACCCTTACCCCCTCTTCATCGCCTACTTCACTGTATCATCTCGAGTCTTGACCGTAGCTACTAATAATTTAGTGGTGACACGGTTCCGGTCCGGTTCCGGTTCCGGTTCCGGTTCTGGTTCGGAACCGGCGGTTCCGGTTCCGCGGTTTGATGGAACCGGAACCGCTATATGCCGGTTCCGGTTCCATTGGAACCGGCGGTTTTGAACCTTTTTTTTTTTTTTTTTTTTTTCATTTTTTTTTTTGTTTTTACAAAAAAAAAAAAAAAAAAAAACTTCTCTAATAAAATAAAATAAAATATATAAATGACAAATTACAAAATTAAATAAAATTACAAAATTAAATTAAATTATAAAATAAAATTACAAATGACAATTTATGGGTTCTTATGGATGCTTGAACCATGGTTGCAAAAGAAAAACACAAACTAAACTAGCCACTAAAGCCACATTCAATACTTGTATAATATTTCAAACAAACACTATAAGTAGTATAAAGGATTTTTTAAAAACGTGTCCATTTACACAAGGCCTGATGTTAAAGTAATTCTCCGGACCAAGACGGGCACAGATGTGGTGTGGGATCGGGAGGAAAAGGTTTCTTACTAGGTTTAAACGAGGTTCGAAATAGACACAACACTTAAAAACACTTTTTTTTGATGAAAAAGGGGTTTTTAGGGCTCGAAAAGTGGCCACAAGCCCTCTGGGCTTGCTCCCATCGCATTCCTTGCATCGTTCTATGTGATTTCAAAAAAATAATTACCTGATTCGGACATCCGAGCACAAAGTTATGGCCTTTCAAAGTTTAAGGCATATATAAAACAATTTTACCGCAAATTTTTTTTTTTAAGGTAAATTTTTTCTATTCTCTCATTGGAGAGAAATTAGAATTAGAGAATTCAGAAGAAATTGGTGTGAGGAAAAATGAAAGAGGGTGGTATTTATAGAAAAAAAAAAAAAAAAAAAATTATTGTGCGAACCGGCGGTTCGAACCGGAACCGGAACCGTCGGTTCCAATCCGGTTCGAACCGCCGGTTCGACCAAACTCTTGAACCGGAACCGGAAAACCGGTACCGGTTCCGGTTCCGGTTCCGGTTCCGGTTTTCCCGGTTCCGGTTCCGGTTCCGACGGTTCCAACCGGAACCGTGCCAGGTCGCCTGATTAACCCAACCATGAAGAGATGTGTAAAATGATCGGTAGTACGTCTTCAACTGTGTCACATTGACTTTAAAGTTAGAGACACCTGTCACTCAAGCATCTGATGCACCACCATCAAATTTATTATGCATTGCATCAAATGCACCCAAGAGACAAGTTTTCTCACAAACTACGATGTACAAATATGCCTATATCAACATCTTTGGTTAGACATCTCAAATTGTATCTCATTTTGCATCCTATTTTATGTCTGATTTTACCTTTTTTGGGGGAGGGAGGAGGGATTTCAATTTGTAAGTTGTCATTTTAATTTAACTCACATGCCTATACAAATTAATTTAACTATCTAATACAATTTAATTGATATAGTACCGTCCACTATGATTCAATGAAAATGACACTCATTCATCCAATATCTAGATTTGAATTGTTGAAAAAAATGATATAATTGGTATGTCTGATCAATGTCAAATTAGTGTTAATTTCGACTTAAATAGAAAACAAATCCACCTGCAAAATCAGTAAGAGATAAAGATGGGGGAGGATATCCAATTCCAAGTCAGCTTCGAGAATGGACTACTCAATTAAACCATTATTTGTTCTGACTGAGACTGACCATCTAGAGCTTCTCCTCTGCCTAAAGAAAAATAATACGATAAAGACAAATTTCATGTAGTATTTATGTTGTGACAATACTAATAGGGGCGTAGCTCAACTGATAGATAGATTAGTTTAGAAACTTGGATAAATGACTCATAAGTTAGCGGTTCGAATTCTACCAATACCGTAAGCTTTTAAAAAATATATCTAATCCCGGATTAATATGTATTTTAAAAAAATAAAAAATAAAAAAAATTGTTATGGCAATAGAATCTATCAATCAAATTATAACGTTTTATAGATTAGTTTTTGCCTATTTTAATCGAATCTTTAATCAAAACATTTTTTTTTATTAGTTTTTGCATCCAACTCTAAGAATAATATATTATTAGCAATGGGTTTTTTATTTAACTAATTTATAAAATTATTAAGATTCCCTTCTTATATGTAATTAAAAGAAGCAAGAAGCTTCAAAAAAAAATAAATAAATAAATAAATAAAAGTTAAAAAATAAAAGAAAAATACACATTAATAAATAATAAAAATTGTTTTACGGGTAATGCTACCATATCTACCCGTCTATTAAACAAGTCAATTAACCGCTATTAGATTTTTCAAAAAAGTCAAAAGATTAATGATTAAAAGATTATTAAAAACTAAAAAAGTTCGGTGAAGTCCCCAACAAGAGAGCCCACGACAATCAGTCCACCTATTTTAGTATAATTTATTCTTCTTGCAATTATTATATTAGTTGTGACCGACATCATGATATCCCCATTCCCCCCACACTGAAATCATGACACCGTGGCTCGAGTCTGTTTTCCATTCCAAGTCTCGAATTAATGTTTTTTTTTTTTTTAAAAACCTAATCAATTTTAATTCAAACATTTTTTTTTTAAGAGTTAAAAATGTATTTGGTTAGGGTATTTTCAAAAATCGATGTTAGATATTTCAAAAAAAAGTAAGGGGGGTGTATTGGATTGGGATTTTAATAGACAATTTTTGGGTGTAAGGATTTTATGGATTTACAAGACTGTTAGGATTATTAGGATTGTTGGGATTATACTTTTAGGATTATTATGATTATATGGACTAAACTTTTAGGATTCTAAAAGAGTCTTTAGACTTTATTTATAGACTATTAGGATTATCTAGACTTTATTTCAAGACTTTTTGGACTTTTAAAAATATGGACTTTCAAGAGTCGATTGTATTATTCAATTTTCTCCTCAAGTTCCAGTGCTCTATAATCTTGTTGAGGGATTGAACAACAAAAATCGAATGAGAAACATGTATAAGTTATGAAGAGAAGTAATAAAATTTTAAAATACCACCAACCAACACATAACCTTCAGCTGGTTCATATGGTGCAGAAAATGTCACCATATGAAATAAATATAATAACCAACAACCCATCCCCCACTACCTCACTAGAAATGACATGAAACAGGGAAAAAAAATAGCTTGAACATTGAAGTATTTCCGTTTGACTTGTTGGACTTCATTAATTCATATGTTATCAAACTCAAATATTTACTGTTCTTTAATGTTTTTTTTTTTTTTCTCTAATGGTGTGTATAGTGTACATCCCCCTTTCATGTTAGTGATAGATAATTCAAGTCCGGTGAGATGAGTTGATATACAGACTATGCATGCATTAGTTAAATTTGGAGGGTCGAGGCATGATAAGAAATGTTTTAATATAAATGTAAATAACAAAAAAAAAATGATATATAAGATTTAATTATACATTTAAAAATAAAAATAAAAAAACTCCAAACGGTCAACTAGTGCTTGCTCTCGACAGGTTTTGATATACCCTTTCGTTATCGGATTTCAAAAAAAAAAGCATGTATCTAAATTTTATAGAAGTATGGTTTTATGCGAGGCCCATGTCTTTTTAACTTGTTCAGGCAATACATCAATAGAAATGGTGACCATCTTCTTTTGTATTTGAACTCAATCTACACAAAGGGCGATATTATCAGTAATGGACCATCTCTTTTTATCGGTATATATATATATAATCAACCTCATCTATATCTTTGCTTGTTGTCAAATCCATCTTTTATAGATGTAGCTAATAATGCAGCAAGTAGACCATTCAGCTGGGGATCTCATACATTTGTTGCAAGGATTGCTTAAATTTGACCCGGTTTACAGGCTAACAGCCCGGGAAGCCCTCAGGCATCCATTCTTTTCTGGGGATCATCTAAAAAGATAATTGATCAATATGAAGGATGATGTAATGAAATTGAGTTGTGGTGGGGTTGTGGTCTTAATCAGTTTATTTAGCTGTGAAGTTGCAAATTTGTCCAAAATCAATGGACTCCACTGCATCTGTAAATATTAATTAGGAGTTTCCATAACCCCATTGAAAGTTTGTGGATGATCTGTACATGTCTGACAAATTTGATTGACCCAAGTGTGCAAAAGGAAACTATTGTAGGCAGCTATGACTGATCTTATTTTGTAATGATGCAAAAATGTATAAAGTTTTCTAAGATATTAAATTCAAAAAAGATGTAGAAAAAACATTTGATCAATTTTTACTAGTGGTCCTAAAGATTTAAGATACCGGTGGTGGTGGTGGGATCATGGAAATCTAACATAAAACTATTTTTAACTCACATAGGCATTTTATCAGTTATTTGGTACTCGACTTTCAAGTGTAGTTTTATGTTATCTTTTGTATGTTTGACCGCCATATTTATTATATACCAATACACCCACCAAATATCTGAAATCAAATAAAAAGTCTGGAAAGCATTGAGGGAGAGGACAAGACAATTTTGGGTTCAAGCTATTTATATATATCACTAAAAAGTCTGAAAAATCCATTTTGTCATGAAATCCTAAAAATCTTGATCTCAATCCAATACCAGCAAACAATTTGTTGCCTCTTGAAAGTCTAGATCCAATACCACAAGACAATATGGACTTTTTTAAAAAATCTTAAAAGTCTAGATCCAATACCACAAGACAATATAGACTTTTTAAAAAAATCTTAAAAATCTTGATCGAATACCACCAGACTTATCTAACTTGTTAAAAAGTCTCAATTCAATACCACTAGACTTTTACTTCTCCAAATTGTCTAATAAAATCTTGAACCAATACACCCCCCCTAAATCCTTATAGTCTTAGGGCCAGTTTGGTATTACTTTTGAGAAGTTAAAATCAGCTTATTTTATAATTTTGGCATAAAATGATGTTTGGTAAAACTTCCAAAAGTGATTAATTGATAATCTGGCAAGTTTTGACAGTGATTTTGAGAAGTAGGTGGGGGATTACTTTTTTAAAGTGATTATGAAATAATCTATTTCAGCATTTAATGAATCTTTTAAAATATCATTAATATCCTTATGAAATCAAATTAAAATCATTTACATACCTTATTTCATCTAAAAATTAAAGATTCTAATTAAATATTGATTTGATTTATAAAATCTTTTAAAAATATTTTTATTGTTCTTATGAAAAAAAAATTCAATTTAAATATTCTACTTAAATATTGATTTAATATAATATAATTAATGAAAAAAATGAAATAAAGTTCTAAAATCATGTCTATTTTAGTCATTATAACTAATTTGAGCACTTTTGAAATAAAATTACCAAACATATGTATACTGTTTTTGAACTATACATTAGTTTTAAAAGTTTAATTATCCAAACATCTGCTGATTAACTTCACAGCTGATTGTTCTTTCAGCACAGCTAACAGTGATTATTATAAAAGTTACAGCAATACCAAACTGGCCCTTAATGTTTGTTTGGAATGGCTTTTGTAAAGGTCAAAAGCGTTTTTTTAATTCTAGAAGCCGTTTGGAAGTTTTTTTTTTTTTTTTTTTTTTTTTTTTTTGGTAAAACTCAAAACAACTTTTTTAATATATGAATTGTCTCATCTGCCTTTTATAAAAGCTATTTTATGCCTATTAGAATAAGCCCAAAATTTAGGCTTTTCCAAAAAGCTTTTTTGAGCTTTTTTAAAACATATGAATTGTCTCAATTATCCTTTATAATTTTAGATATTCCACCATACAACTCTTTTATTATAAATACATTGTCAAAACCTTTTTGTAATTTAAACAACCAAAAGCTATTTTTAAAAATACATCGTCAACAACTTTTTTTTGTAATTTATACAACTAAAAACTCATTTTGTTAAAATCTCTACTCAATAAAAGCTATATTAGTGCTTGTTTGGTTGAGCTTTCTACTGCCTCAAAAAGTCTACAAACGTTTATTTGAGTTTTTTAGAGTTGTTTGGTTGAGCTTTTGAGATTGTTTATTTTAAATTGAGTAAAGGCTAGTAGAGTTTAAACTTTTGCTAGGCAAAAGCTCATGGGGAGGTGTTTCTCCAAATAGACTTTAAAAAAAAAAAAAAAAAGTCTACAAACCAAACAATTATAATTTTTATAAAAAAAAACTCTATTTCTAATAGATCTACTACAAGTAGATATTTTACCAATAAAGGTTTTTCAAAAGCCCAACCAAACAAGTCCTTAGTAAAATATCTACTTTAGAAACTCTACTTTAAAAGCCATACCAAACATTGTTAGCGAACAAACATCACTAAGCGCGCGGAAGCGTTGCCGGATAGAACACAAACAAACACAATAACAAAGAAAAGATAAGATAAGATGAAGAGAAGTAATTAAATCCAAATCCACACAACACAAGAATTTACGTGGAAACCCAAATCAGGGAAAAAACCACGGCCATCAGGACGACAAGAGAAAGTTCTAATATGTAGTAAATTGTTACAACCACACACTCAGGATCTCTCTCTAAATAATACTCAAAACCCAATTACACCCAATGCTCACTTCGAGATCTCCTAGTATTTGCTATTTTGCTCCACCACTCACATGTGTTTTTCACACACTAATAACCTAGTTATTATGGTCTATTTATATGTATTACAGGGAGTTTAAACTAACAAGGAAATCTATCTCCTAGACATACAAGAATACTTGTTCCACATAAATACTATTTCCTATTTAAGACAAGTCTTCTTTCAAGGAGAAATCCTTTTCCTATTCGAACTTCAAGAAACAACTTATTTCCTCTTCCATGAATATTTCCTGATTCAACGCATGCTTGTGATTGACTACGATTCAAGTTGCAGTTGGCCACTCGCTTCCTAAACCGTGTTGAACTTGATCACTCAGAAAACCGTGATCCCTATGCGTCATCATCGTCGACCACTGCCATGGCCGTTGTGAAAGCCACAGCGTCACCCGCAACGTGTAACACTGGAGTTGGACCGCTCTGCTTGCGCTGCCGAAATAATTCACAGCGGTGTCATATCACTACCATTACCGCTGCCAAAGCCATAGCGGCAGCGGTTTGAGATGTTATTCATTTTTTCTGTTCTTCAATGTCCTCAAGCCTCCCTCATACTCCCAAACGCTCTCACGTCTCCAAGAAGTCTCCGCATTGGTAAATCGTGTTCGGTAACCATTGGAGAATTCAAGCCATATCCAATAATCCTCCCTTATGGCGAGAATTCCCAAAACTTGTCCTCAGCTATAACCCTATCATCAAGAATCAACATACCCACCGCTATGTATAACCACTTAGGAAACAACCATCCCAATATTTCACCAGCATATGTCGAAATTTACCTTACTGAAAATTATGGTGCAACTCCTCACGTTAGGTTCCCAGGGAGTTCGCTCAGCAATCGACATCCTTATCCACCACACATTTTGTATCACCTTCTAACCAATGCCCGTGCGTAATTGTGGACCCGCTATCAGCTACATCCTTTTCACGGCAACTAGCGGTCATGCCATGAGGATGTTTATGTCCCTTTAGAGGACATCGCTGTAGTCGTCAAACTCAAGAGAGACGATTGCCGGATCACCCTCTTTGGAGCCCTTAGCCGCACTTGTTTTCTTCTTTTGACAATCCTTCCTTATGTGTCCAGACTGTCCACATCCCCAACAAGTGACTTTCCCTTTGAAGTTCCCCTTTTTCCTGTCAACCAAAAGAACAAAGTTATCAGAAGATTTACCTTCACTCTTTAGCCTTCGTTCCTCAGAGATAAGTTTGTTCGCTACATCTCCAAAGCATATGGTTGAACTCCCATGCATTAAGATTGGCTTCATGTGCGCATAGGACGATGGAAGGGACCAAATGAGTCTAAGACCTTTGTCTTCTTCATCAATCTTTACTCCAATCGACTCTAATTCTGAAACTATTCCATTGAGCACTCCCAAATGATCAAAAAATTTCGTACCTTCAGTCATCTGCAGCATGTGAAACTGCTCCTTCAGGTAGAACCGGTTGCAGACGCTATTCGCTTGATATAATTCTTTAAGCCTCTCCCAAAGTTCTTTCGCTGAATATGTTCCATGGATATTTGCAATAACGTTCTTGGCTAGGTTCAATTGTATCGCACTCGCAGCCCTTTCATCCAACTCCTCTCAATCATCATCGCTCATCTTAGGTTTTCTAGAACTAGTACTAGCCGCACCTTTATTAGAATCTCCAGAGCCTTCAGGGTTCGCAGAGGTTGACTTGCCATTCAACGCCTTGTGTAAACCGTATTGGATTAATAGGCCTTTGACTTGAACTTGCCACAAGCCAAAATTAATCTTTTCGTCGAACTTCTCAATATCGAATCTCATCATCCTTGTCATAAAGTTGTTAAGACCACTACCAAGCAACCGGGGCTCTGATACCAATTGTTAGCGAACAAACGTCACTAAGCGCGCGGAAGCGTTGCCGGATAGAACACAAACAAACACAATAACAAAGAAAAGATAAGATAAAGAGAAGTAATTAAATTCAAATCCACACAACACAAGAATTTACGTGGAAACCCAAATCAGGGAAAAAACCACGGCTGTCAGGACGACAAGAGAAAGTTCCAATATGTAGTAAATTGTTACAACCACACACTCAGGATCTCTCTCTAAATAATACCCCAAACCCAATTACACCCAATGCTCATTTCGAGATCTCTCTAGTATTTGCTATTTTGCTACACCACTCACAGGTGTTTTTCACACACTAATAACCTAGTTATTATGGTCTATTTATATGAATTACAGGGAGTTTAAACTAATAAGGAAATCTATCTCCTAGATATACAAGAATACTTGTTCCACATAAATACTATTTCTTATTTAAGACAAGTCTTCTTTCAAGGAGAAATCCTTTTCCTATTCGAATTTCAAGAAACAACTTATTTCCTCTTCCATGAATATTTCCTGATTCAACGCATACTTGTGATTGACTACGATTCAAGTTGCAGTTGGCCACCCGCTTCCTAAACTGTGTTGAACTTAATCACTCAGAAAACCGTGATCTTTATGTGTCATCATCGTCGACCGCTGCTGTGAAAGCCACAGCGCCACCCGCAGGGTGTAACACTGGAGTTGGACCGCTCTGCTTGCATTGCTGAAACAATTCGCAGCGGTGTCATACCGCTACCAAAGCCGCAGCAGCAGCGGCAGCGGTAGCGGTTTGAGCTGTTCTTCGTTTCTTCTGTTCTTCAATATCCTCAAGCCTCCTTTAAACATAACCTCATACTTTCAAACGCTCTCACGTCTCCAGAAAGTCTCTGCATTGGTAAATCGTGTTCAGTAACCATTGGAGAATTCAAGCCATATCCAATAAACATACCCTTAGTCCCAAAGTGGATAATGTCATACCAATGTGGAGAATATGAGTTGCATACTTATAACATTTTTTTATATATAACCACTCATTCCAAATTACATTGTACAAGGCATAAGTTACAAGGGAATTAAAAAGGAAGTGTAACGCCAACAAGGGTATAGCTCATCTGATAGATGAACGAGCTTGGGGTTTAAACAAATGACTTATAGGTCAGTGGCTTGAATCCTACCAATGACGAAAGCTTTTAAAAAAATACCTGGTTCCAGATTAAATGATTAATAGATATTGTTAAAAATAAAATTAAAAAAAAAAAAAAAAAAAAAAAAAGGTATAAAAGTAAATATATCTCAAAGCAAGTGCAAAGTCTGATCTTTGTTGGATACTTGGATCTCATAACTTCACAAGTCACAACCACAATCACACACACCAAGTAGGACGGGGATTGGGGTGAGATTCGGTCAAAATGTAAAGTTTGAAGCTAACAGCCTAACACGCACAGGGACAAAGGACGGAAACCAGACCATTGGGCGAGGGGTGAAGTGACATTTACCCATATGACAGTAACTAGTGCCGATCAAAAGTTTTCCGTTGGGAAATTATCGATTTAGTCCTTAAACCATCACAAAATATCACCTTTTTTTTTTTTTTTTTTTAACTTAATTATGCTATTTTAGATTATTTTTAATGATTGAAACTACTACGATATAAAAAAGATTACTGTGATTGAGTGAAACATATAAACGATTATACCATCTAAAATTTAACTGTCACTTTTTTGATTGATGGTTTTATACAATTTTTTTTTTTTTTACTTATTTTTATACTTTTGGAAAATATATCAATTTGATATATTTAACCAAAAATTCAATAGTGAAACATGACAGAAAATACTAATAGCAATGAACTTTAATTGAATGGGGGTGAAACCATTTAGAATTTGTGATCGCACATTATAGATGTCTAATCTCATTTATAAAAGCATGAAGCAACAAAGACATATAACCGATGTAATACGTGTCTAATGGAGAGGTAACAAACGTGAGAGAAATTGACAGGATGAGGTTGGTCCGGTAATAAACCCCTCACACCAGGGTCGGCCCTGAGCATAGACCCATGAGGCGGCCGCCTAGGGCCCCCGTTTTCCAATAGCCCCCAAATTCAGTTTACTATGTATTTCTACCTTTAGGCCCGAGTAGATTTTTTATTTATTTATTTTTTTTTAAGTCCAAATATCAATTATCACTTAAAAGGCCCACCAAAGAAATATTTATGTACATGCCATTTTTTTTTAAGGCCCATTTAAGAAATAAAATCATTATACTTACTCCATCACAACATATCAAATTGCAAATTGCAATTCATTGTATTTTTGGGGGCCTCAATTTTATAGTTCGCCTTGGGCCCCCGAAATCTTAGGACTGGCCTTGCCTCACACCTGTACTATTAGATTACGGGTTCAAATCATTCCTTCCCCTAACAAAAACCTTGAATTTATATAATAACATTAGAAGGAAGGAGGGAAAAAAAAAAAAACGTGAGAGAAACTCAATCCGGCGTGGCCCAAAATAGGGATATTATTAAAAAAAAAAAAAACCCCCCTCTAGTTTTATTATTGGCCAAAAACCACCCTACCTTTTGATTTAATAGCTCTAAACCACCTTGCTGTTATCTTTCCGTTAAAATATTAAAAATTTTCTGTTAGGTTCCAAGGGTAAGATAGTAAACGGCAATTAAAGAATTAAAAATTTAAATATTAAAAAAATATAAGAAAATCAAATACATTATTTTTTATTTTTTTTCTCTGTTTTGATAATTTGATCAGATCCATGCTCTCTTCATCCTCCTCCATCCTCTTCATCACCACTCCTATTTCCATTTCCATATCTAAATCCAAACACACACACACACACTCTCTCTCTCTCTCTCTCTCTCTCTCTCTCTCTCTCTGACTCTAGTATGGGTTTTTGAATAGTGAACCCTTGTTCCACTTATTCGGGGTCTTGGTTTGTATCGGATCCACAGCTAGACATGCCTTGAAATCTGTGGTTCAAGCGATTCTCTTGACTTCAGAGGCAGAGAAATTGCATTCAATGAATTTGCTGCTGTATATGGCACCAATGGCTACTCTGATCTTGCTTTCTTTTACCCTTTACATTGAAGGAAATGTGGCTTCAATTACATTGGAGAAAGCTAAAGGAGATAAGTTCATTGTGCTCTTGTTGATTGGAAATGCTACGGTTGCCTATTTAGTTTTCGTGTGGTGGTTGATGTGGATTTTGGTGCTGGATTTTGTGTGTGGATTTTGGGTTTTTATGTGGATTTTGGGACTGGATTTTGTGTGTGGATTTTGGGGATTTTGGGTTTGTATGACTTATCGTGTAAAGTGGAGGTGGAGGTGTGTGTTTGGATGATTTTTATGTGGTGGCTGGTGGTGATTGGAGTTGGTGATTTTTGTGTGGAGGATGGATTTTGATTGTAGGTTGCTGGCTGAGATCGGCCGAAGATAACGGCTCTGTTGACGAAACCGCTAAAGGCACCATTGCCGTCTGGTGGGGTTGGCTCTGCAGCTGGGGTTGGGAGGGTGGTGGAACCGAAGGAGAAGGGGGTGTCGAGGCCGAGAGTGGGTGCAGCATAGGTAGTCGGTGATGGGGTGGGAGCTTTGGTTGGTGATGGAGTGTGTGAGGGTGTTAGTGTGGCAGTAGGCGACATCGTTGGTTATTTGTTGGAGATGTAGGCGGCGGCGGCGGGTGGATGGATAGTTGGAGTTTGAGGTGGTTTGACTGGTGTGGAGATCCAGATCTATATTTCTTTTTTTCAAAATTTTTGTATTTTGTTATTTGTTTTGTATTCTGGTGGAGATATTTTTTTAATTAAAATTTTTTAAACGTATTTTTTTATTTGTTTAAATTTGAATAAAGGGTTAAATGGTTTTAGTAAGAAATAATTACAGAAGTTAATAGAGGGTGGTTTTTGGCCAATAACAAAACTAGAGGGTGGTTTTTGGTCAATAACAAAACTAGAGGGGGGTTTTTAATAGTAACCCCCCAAAATATTCAAGTGTCGCCACTCAGACACGCCTCCTTCCATAGAGGGTGGTTTTTGACCAAAAATTCAAACTAGAGGGGGGTTTTTAATAGTAACCCCCCAAAATATTCAAGTGTCGCCACTCAGACACGCCTCCTTCCATAGACACATGAATATTGATTGATTTGACTGTGGAATATACACATAGACACTATAAAATATATCTCTCTCTCATTGACTTCGATTATTATTTTTATTTATTTATTTTATCCTAAATAAATCATTCAGTAATAAAAAAGAAATTGAGTACTGAAAGCGAATGATAACAAAAGGTTGAACGCAATTTGTTCCTTATTTTATTATAAAAAGCAATTTTATTTTTAAAAAGATGTTAAATTGATATCATCATAAAAAGTTGGGTTAATTGCAATAACATCCTCACTTTATTTAACATTACAGCTATATTGTATTTTTGCTAAAATTACAAAAACATACCTTTGATCAGTTTGACCTGGGTTAGATTTAACCTGGACTTAACGATGAGAAGGGCAAAAATGACTCTTTGATAATAAGTTTTATTAAAAATATCTTATTTACTATATAAGGATAAATAATAGATATTGTATTGATTTTTTCTTTTTTTTTTGGTTTTTTAAAATAAATTGTAAATTATTAAAAAATAAAAAGAAAGTGCATTTGGGATCGCACATAATGATGCAATCTCACCAGATTTGGTTGAGCAATATCTTTAACAGAGATATGGTTGGAATACGAACAGGGCCAGCCCTGGGTATATGCGGTTGAGGCGGCTGCCTAGGCCCCCAAATTCATTTAGTGTGTATTCTATGTTAGGCCTAAATAGAGTTTTTTATTTTATTTTATTTTTAAAAAAACAATACACATGTCAATTATTATTTAAAAGGCCCATCAAATAAATATTTATGTATAGCTCATATGTTTTTGTTGTTAAAAAAAATTCCCATTAAAAAAACAAAATCTTTTTTTTTTTTTTTAAAGACAAAATCATTATGTTTACTCCATCACAACATATCAAATTGCAAATTGCAATTCATTGTATCAGACATTCTAAATTTTTTAGGGTTTTTTACTTCTTTGGCACTTGGCAGCTCTCAGCTATGTTCTTGGCTTCTTACAAAATTGGGAATTAGCGAGAAAGTAATTGTTATTGGATTGGAATTTGGAAGCTCTCTTCTTGAAATTATTCGTAGTTATTTTAGAAGGTAATTTAACACATATTTTCCTTTTTCTTCTTCTTTTAATCCGAAAAACCTCTTTTTGTTTTTCTATTTTAAGTTTTGTTAGAATTTTATATGTATTATGTATTATGGAACTCAGATGTAAGGATTCAAGATTGGAACTCAGATGTAAGGATTCAAGATTCCAACTACCCAATAGAAAAAAATTGTTCTTAAATTTTTATGTATGCATTGCTAGAATTGTGTTTGAATTTTGTATGTATTATATTAGAATTTCGTTTTTCTATTTTAGTTTTGTTAGAATTTTGTATGTATTATGTATATGGAACTCGGAAGTCAGGAACCCAAAAGTCGAGATTTGGGGGCCTCAACTTTTTAGTTCGCCTTGGGCCCTCAAAATCTCAGGACCGGCCCTGAATACGAAGGAAATCCTCTAATGTCATCTCTCTCGCACCTCCTTCTCCGCCGCTTCATCCGATCGTCTCTCTACCTCTTCCTTCGCCGCTATCGCTTCAGTCGATCATCCCCCTCCCTCCGCCTCTGCAATCATCCGGTCGTCTTCCTCCATCCTCCTCTGCTGCATCACCCGGATAGCTCCCTTCCTCCTCCATATGATGCTTCTAATCCAATAAAGAAAAAAGAGATGTTTGTTTGTTGCTCATCGAACCCCAAAAGTCATTCGTTTGTTGTTATTCAAAGCCAAAAAAAAATTAAATTTTTTTTTTTTTTTTATTCCATCTTTGAGCAAACATGTTGCTCTCAATACTAACCCAGTAAAAGAAAGAGGAGAAAATGGTGAAGACTGATGAGGATGATTGTTCACCCGCTGTGTATACATATATATATATATATATATATATATATATATATATATATATATTAAAAAAAAATGATCCATTAGAGTTTAATTTTATTTTTTTCTTTCAAAAATGTAGATATTGTTCATGTCGTTTTTCTTATTTTTTTTTCTTTATTGTATATTCTTGTTTTTTTAGTGGATATTGTTGTTTTTTTTAAAATAAATTTGGATATTGTTTTTTTTTTTAATCAAGATATTTTTTTTTAAGGCTTGTTGTTAATCTTTTTTAATTTTCTGTTGTTTTATCAGACAACTTTTTTTGTTTTTCTATTTTTAATTACTTATTATTTTTATTTATTTTTCTATTGTATTTTAGGCAACTTTCTTATTTTTCCATTTTAATTAATTATTATTATTATTATTAATAAATAATATTATAATATCAGATAAAACATTGAAGGGAGGTTAATTTGGCCATTTCATCATTTAGTGTCGGTCAACTTTTAGTCAAATGTCAGTCAACGAACAGTCAAGGGTATTTTTCTGTAATTAAAGAAAATGTTAATATAACCGTGATATTACCAAACGTTAAGGTTGTTATTGCAATTAACCCTAAAAATACTATATTCTCAATAATCATTAAAAAAAAAAAAAAAAAATTAGTAACTTACTTGTGGAGAAATTGTTTTTTTGACAATTACTTATGTTAATAATGTCACCTCAATCTGAATTTTGCAGTGCGTGACTGGCGTCCCTAAGTTGTTTGGTCAATGAAAGGACCAGTTGGCTGCTTTGCTTTGAATTGTTTCCCATCTAAATTCTGAAAAAGTTGCACTACTAGCTACCATCTATGTTGAGCTGTTAACAATCTACTAATTACAATCACAAAACATGAAAAATCTACAAGTACGAATTTTTTCAAATCAAACATAAAATTGGAAATTAATATTATCATACACTGTTCGTTCTATGATTTCCAAATCAAATAATCATGTTCACAGCTGTATCAAATTTCCAATATGCCATCGAAACGATCCAGAAAAAGAAAAAAATTGCAACTTCGAGTCCGATCATGATGTCTGACTCGAAAGCTTGTAACAGCCAGAGATGGAGGAAGAAGACTATGACTCAAAAGTCAAAAGAAATATTGGCAAAGAAGATGAAACAGTGTAATGATAATATAAATAGAAATATATTAATTAACTCCAGCAACATCTCAAGAAGTTGATCAGAAAGTGGAAAAAATAATTTTGTTGATGAAGGAAGTCGTGACGAACCATTCTATGTAGAAGCATGTTGGGAGGCAGGAGTTCACTGTAATATAACAAGGTGGTGACCGAGGCAGCTGGCTCTCTCACCAGCGATGTCACGAACCTCACCAGTGATCGGAGCAGCAATGGCATGAGAGACTGCAATATAATTTATACAAATTCAATACAATTAAAACTTATATATATATATATAAGAGAATTAATGAAGAAATAAATAAACTATATTGATCGAGAGGTGATCATGATGTGATATATACGTACCATGGCTCTGGGGTGTTGAGGAGATCAATTAGAAAAAATGTTATTACAAGAGGAGAGCTGGTTTTGAAGAAGAAGAAGAAGAAGAAGAAGGAGAGAAGATCGAGAGAGATTTGCAGGTGCCAAACTTGAGCTGACATTCAAACCTAACCGTCCATTTTAATTGTTAAAACTTAAAAGGAGTTCAAGCCTAGCGAAGGCACATGAGACTTGTGTTGTGCGACTGTGTGAGGAAAATTCGACCGATATGAATGATCTGATGCTCCCAATACCATTCAGATTTTGTAGTCTTGCCCACTAAGGTGATGCCACGCCAGAAATTAAAATTATTAGTCATTTCTAAACAAATATAAGATGAACAAAACAATAGCGTAATTAGTATTCATTATTCAAGGTGGACACTAGACAATTACATCTCTTGAGCTATTATCTAGACGCCATTTCTCTCTGTTTTATTTATTATTATTATTTATTTTTATTTTATTTTATTTTTTTATAAATCAAAACGTTTCTCATTCAGTAATATTTTTTAATAAAAAAAAATGTGTAATTTAAGCTTAATAAAATAATATAAAAAAAATTAAAAAGAGAAAAAGTATATATCTTGAGCTCATGAATTTAAGGAATTTAAGTAATAGGAGAGAAGGTTTCCAGGGGGAATTTGGATTCTATGCTAAGTTGACCTTTTCCATGCTTGAAGATAATAATCGATCTAGGTTAGGATAAAGATCAGCTCAACAGATAATCCAAATTCTTCCGTAAGACCGTAGGAGAGCCCAAGATGTACTTCTACTTGCATCATTTATGTTGTATTGTGTGTCACTTAAATATTGAGAGATGTCACTTAGTAAGCCGATATACATTAATAATTATTTATCTCACCTACTGCATATATTCACTTACCAATTAACACATCTTGAGATAGAAGTGAGATACAAATATGAGATGTCTAGCATTACTCGTTAACACTTTAAATAAAAAAAAAAAAAAAAATTAACAATGAATTTTTTCACTTTTTAGAATTCTGGATTTTTTTTTATTGGATTAGAATTAAGAAAATGGGAAGTGAATGTAAATGTGCGTGAACAAATTTTTTATTTTTTATTTTTTATTTTGATTTTTGACGGTGCGTGAACAATTTTTAATATGGTCTACAACTGTTTATTATTATTATTATTATTATTATTATTATTAATCAAGGATATGTTATTAAAAATTAGTGCATTCCCCTTTTTAATCTAAAAAGAGAACATGTCAACAGGGGCGTAGCTCAGCTGGTAGGTAGGACAAGTTTGGTGTTTGGGCAAATAATTCCTAGATCAGCGGCTCGAATCCTTCCAATGGCGTTAGCTTTCAAAAAAATACAAAAAAATACAACAACAAAAAAAATCTAAAAAGTGAACATAATTCTAAGGGTGTAAGGCGAAGTGATTAAGTGAAGTTCCCTGTCAAAAATAAATAAATTAAATTAAATGAGGTTCCAATGGACGGTTCTATTTTGACGACTCAAAGTTAGGATATTACTAGACTAAATGAACACTTTTATCACTCTTATCACTAAGTTACATTGACTGGTGTAATCTATTAGATTTACTATATTGTTACAATACATGTGTTACAACACATGTGTAACAAGTGGGTGGCTTTCCCTAAAGAAGCCAACACACGTGGCAAGCTTCTTTGGTTTTGCTTCATGCTTAAGTAGTAGAATATTACAACAACATCCCTCTCTTTCTTGTCTATATATATGGCCGGCTTCCTTTGTAAATTTTTTGGGTTGTTATTATTGAACTTGTACTATCACTTGAATTCAATAACAAAAGGCAATATATTTCTCTCATGTCTCTCTCGTTTTTCTCATCTATTTTTATATTTATTATTTATTAATTTGTTCTTTAGTTAATCATTGTCATCTATTATCTTTAATTTTATTATAACACGTTATTAGCACGATGCTGTTATTTCCAGAACCTGAAGTTCTGAATTTATTATTACTAAAGCCTGAAGCTTATGAATTTATTACCACTGGAACCTGAAGTTCCTAGATTTATTACCAGAACCTGAAGTTCTGAATTTATTATTACTAGAACCTGAAGCTTCTAGACTTTTATTTATTAATATTATGATCTGCAGTTTTGAATTTACTTTCTCGCATTTTATTTTTTTACGCAATTTACTTTCTCGCACTTTATTTACTTTTATGCAATTTTTATTTAAACAATTTGGTCACCCATCTAGAACCTGGAGTTCATGGATTTATTTATCATTACCGGAACCTGAAGCTTCTGGATTTATTTACTTACAAACAAAGATTTAAATTTCTCGGATTTTTATCAAACCAGAAGTTCTGACTCCAATTGTAATTTTCAGATAACTAGAAGCTATAACAATGCCAAAGCTTGCAAGTTTGAAATTTACTGCACTAGAAGTATCTGGAGAAAATTACATGTCATGGGTTATTGATATCAAATTACTCATAAAATCAGAAAGCTTGTATTACACTATTGAAAATGTGGCTGATGCATATGAACACGACAAATCAACAGCCATGGTTATTATCCGTCACCACCTACATGAGGATCTAAAGGCCCAATACCTAACTGTCACAGAACCAGATGTTCTATAGCAAGAGCTGAAAGACCGATTTGATAACCAACCTGATGTTGCGTTACCAAATGCCAGGTATCAATGGCAACATTTACGCTTCCAAGACTTTAAATCAGTCTCTGAGTATAATTCTGTTTTATTCAAAATCACTACACAGCTGAAATTGTGTGGTCAGGATGTAACAAAAAATGATATGTTGGAAAAAACATTTACAACCTTTCATGCCTCTAACATGATATTACAACAGCAGTATCGAGAACGGCGATTCTCAAAATATTCAGAACTTATCTCATGTCTCCTGGTTGCAGAGAAAAATAACGAACTCTTAATAAAAAATCTTGAATCACGCTCGACCGGCTCTACAGCATTCCCAGAAGTGAATGCCAACACTATTGGAGGACATACTCGCGGTCGCGGTCGCGATTCCTACCGTGGTCGTGGTCATGGTCATGGTCCTAGCCGTGGTCGTGGCCGTGGTCTAGGTCGTGAATGATCATATGGTTATTTTGGTTCGAGTGGTTATAATCAAAACACTCCCCAGAAGTGGAATGTTTATAAGGTCAAACCAGATAAAGGGAAGAGTATCCAAAAGGGGCCTAAGAAAGATGATAGCATCTGTTTCAGATGTGAATGTCATAATCATTGGTCTCGTACATGCCGCACACCTAAACATCTGGTTGAGCTTTATCAGGCATCGATCAAAGAAAAAGAAAAAGAAAAGAATCCTGAAACCAACTTCTTGGAAGATTCAGATTTTATGGATATCACCCAGTTTGATGTTTTTAATTTCCTAAATGATCCGACTGATAAAGTGACCACTTCAACTGGTGATGGAAATGTTCATACCGATTAAGTACTACTTGTAATTTTTTTTGTTATCATGTGAAATATTTATGTAAATATTCCATGTGTATATATACGTCTTTTTCTTTTACCACTATATATGATATGTACTTTATTTATTTTTATTTTTTGTTTTTGTTGTTGTGAATAGATATGTCTTTAAATGATAAGATGAGTGACATTGAAAAGCAAAATACAGGAGATATATGTCTAGCCGATAGTGCGACGACACATACGATTCTACAAAATCAAAAATACTTTATGAATTTAACCTTGCTTAAAGCAAATGTTAATACAATATCAGGTCCAGCAGATCTGATAGAAGGCTCCGGTAGAGCCATGATATTGTTACCAAACAATACTAAAATATGTATCAGCGATGCTTTATATTCAAGCAGATCCCGAAGAAATCTACTTAGTTTCAAAGATATACGGTGTAATGGATACCACATAGAAACTATAAGTGATAAGAATATGGAGTATCTATGCATTACTTCTCATGATTCATGCAAGAAACTCATTATGGAAAAACTGCGTTCCTTATCATCTGGATTATATTACACTCTTATAAGAGGTGTAGAAGTTCATGCAGTTATGAACCAGACGTTCTCAGATCTAAAAATATTTATACTTTGGCATGACCGTCTTGGTCATCCAAGATCTACAATGATGCGTAAAATCATTGAAAATTCTCATGGACATCCACTAAAGAACCATAAGATTCTTTTATCCCATGAAAATTTATGTATTGCATGTTCACAAGAGAAATTAGTAATAAAACCATCCCATTCTAAGGTTGGGTTTGAATCCCCGGCATTCCTGCAAAGGATTCAAGGGGACATATGTGAACCCATTCATCCACCAAGTGGACCGTTCCGCTATTTTATGGTCCTAGTTGATGCATCCATCAGATGGTCACATGTTTGCTTATTATCAACACGTAATGTTGCTTTTGCAAGGTTACTCGCACAAATTATCAGGCTTTGGGCACATTTTCCCGATCATCAGATTAAATCAATACGCCTTGATAATGCGGGTGAATTTACTTCCAAAACATTTAATGAATATTACAAATCAGTTGGGATTGATGTTGAGCATCCAGTTCCACACGTTCATACTCAGAATGGATTAGCATAGTCACTTCTCAAGCGTCTTCAGGTAATTGCAAGAACTTTATTATTACGAACACAATTACCAATTTTTGTTTAAGGACATGCTATTTTGCATGCTGCTGCATTAATTCGTCTTCGTCCCACTTCTTATCATCAATATTCTCCAGTGCAACTTGTATTTGGCCATCAACCAGATATTTTTCATCTGCGTACTTTTGGTTGTGCAGTATATGTCCCAATTGCACCTACACATAGAACTAAAATAGAACCCCAACTGCATTTGGGAATATATGTTGGTCTAGATTCACCATCAATTATTAGGTATCTAGAACCTTTAACTGGTGATCTTTTTACTGCACGATTTGCAGATTGTCATTTCGATGAGAAAAATTTCTCATCATTAGGGAAAGGAAAAACTTCTCCTGAAGAGAAACGTGAATTTTCTTGGAAAGTCCCTGGTCTAATTCATCTTGGCCCATACACATCTCAATGTGAGAATGAAGTACGCAAGATTGTTCATCTTCAAACAATAGCAAATCAATTACCGGATGCATTTACAGATGCTACTAGGGTAACAAAATCACACATCCCAGCTGTTAATGTACCAGCACGGGTGATTGTTCCAAGAGAACAATCTAAACAAATAATAGCAAAAGAATCATCTACTGTATGCCAGAAGTGTGGTAGGCCACTTGGTTCGAAAGATACTGTTCCCCGGAGGAAGAAAACAAAATATCATGATCATATTTCTGAAATGATAATTAAATCCACTTCCTCTAAATCAACTCCACAAGAGTTAGATGTCCCTGAAAGGACACAAGAAACCCCTGCAGGGGAAGGAGTCTCTGAAGAGATACATAAACATAGAAATGAGGAAATTTCTATAAATTATACAGGAGGAATGTGGAATCGTGGAGAAACAATCATTGATGATATATTTTCGTACACAGTGGCTACTAAAATTTTAAATGATGATTGTGAGCCTCATAACCTCGACGATTGTAGGCAAAGATCTGATTGGCCTAAATGGAAAGAAGCAATTCAAGCAGAATTGACTTCGTTAACCAAACGTAAAGTATTTGGACCAATAGTCCAAACGCCTGAAGACGTCAAACCTGTTGGATACAAATGGGTTTTTGTACGAAAACATAATGATGAAAACGAGGTGGTGCAATATAAGGCACGACTCGTAGCACAGGGTTTCTCACAAAGACCTAGTATTGATTTTGATGAGACGTATTCACCAGTAATGGATACAATTACGTTTCGATTTCTGATAAGTTTGGCTGTCTCAGAAAAACTTGAAATGCGTCTTATAGACGTAGTAACTGCCTACCTATATGGCTCACTTGATTCTGATATTTACATGAAAATCCCTGAAGGATTTAGAATGCCAGAAGCATACAGCTCGAGACCTTACAATTTATATTCGATTAAATTACAAAGGTCCTTGTATGGATTAAAGCAATCTGGGCGCATGTGGTACAACCGCCTCAGTGAATATTTGACTAAATAAGGATATATCAATAATCTCATATGTCCATGTGTCTTCATAAAGAAATCAAAATCTGGATTTGCTATTATAGCAGTTTACGTTGATGATATGAATTTAATTGGAACTCCTGAAGAGCTCCTGAAAACTGCTGAATATCTGAAAAAGGAATTTGAAATGAAAGACCTAGGGAAGACAAAATATTGTCTCGGCTTGGAGATTAAGCACAAATCAGACAGAATACTTATCCATCAATCAGCATATATTAAAAAAAAAAATCCTGAAAAGATTTAATATGGACAATGCTCATCTATTAAGTACCCCCATGATTGTTAGAAATCTTGATCCTAAAGAAAGATCCATTCCGACCACTTAAAGATGGTGAAAAGATACTTGATCCTGAAGTACCATATCTTAATGCAATTGGTGCTTTATTATATCTAGCTCAATGTACTAGACCAGATATCGCATTTTCAGTAAATTTACTTGCTATATTCAGTTCAGCACCAACTCGGAGACATTGAAACGGGATTAAACATCTTTTTCGTTATCTTCGTGGAACGAAAGATTTAGGATTATATTATTCAAAATCTAACAACTTTTCAGGTTTAATTGGTTATGCTGATGCCGGATATTTATCTGATCCCCATAAAGCCTGTTCACAAACGGGATATGTTTTTACATATAATGGCATAGCAATATCCTGGCGCTCCACAAAGCAAACTCTTGTGGCTACATCCTCTAATCATTTTAAGATCCTTGCACTTCATGAAACAAGCCGAGAATGCGTGTGGCTAAGGTCAGTTATTTATCATATTCAAAATACTTGTGGATTTTCATTATCTACAGAAGTGCCTACACCAATATTTGAAGATAATGCGGCTTGTATTGCTCAAGTTAGAGGGGGATATATCAAAGGAGATAGAACCAAACATATTTCTCCTAAATTCTTCTATACTCATGAACTTCAACAGAGCCGACAAATTGATGTTAAACAAATACGATCTACAAGTAATCTTGCAGATCTGTTTACCAAAACATTGTCTACATCAACTTTTGAGAAACTGGTATATGGAATTGGCATGCATCGACTTTGTAAATTACAGGATTGATATTGAAGTTTCATTCAGGGGGAGAGTTTAATCAGTGGGAGCAAAATTTTGAATAGATATTTGTATACTGTACTCTTTTTCCTTATACCAGATTTTGTCCCACTGGGTTTTACCAGAAAGGTTTTAATGAGGTAGTTCTGAACACATCCACACTACTTGATCCGGAAGATCATTGTATATATATTTTTGCTAAGGTTTTTGTCCCACTGGGTTTTTCCTAGCAAATTAAAATACAAATTATGGAAATCCAAGGGGGAGTGTTACAACACATGTGCAACAAGTGGGTGGCTTTCCACCATATGTTTTCTCCTTAGCTTCCTAAAGAAGCCAACACACGTGGCAAGCTTCTTTGGTTTTTCTTCATGCTTAAGTAGTGGAATATTACAACAACATCCCTCTCTTTCTTGCCTATATATATGGCCGGCTTCCTTTGTAATTTTTTGGGTTGTTATTATTGAACTTGTACTATCACTTGAATTCAATAACAAAAGACAATATATTTCTCTCATGTCTCTCTCGTTTTTCTCACCTCTTTTTCTATTTATTATTTATTCATTTGTTCTTTAATTAATCATTGTCATCTATTATCTTTAATTTTATTATAACATATATGTTCTTATTATTTCAAAAGAAAAAAAAAATGTTTTTACTCTTTACGTCCATTATTCCATTAAAATTTATAGGGAAAATTGCACAAACTTACCCTAATGTTTCCCATTATGGCATAATATTCAACTAATGCCTTTAATTGCACAAACAACCCCTCATGTTAGTCCATTTTGGTTAAAAATAGCCATTGACCATGATTTTTTTTTTAAAGCCCAAAATTGCCCCTACACTTTATTACAAAAAAATCTTAATTGCCCTTTATTTAAAACATTATCTACTTTAAATTATTATAATATAAAAAATAAATACTAAACATAATCCTTTTTAAATAAAAAAAAATTCAAAAATAATATATTAAAAACAAAACAATTTAAGAAAACGTTATTTTGAGAAAATACAATTTAATAATATATTAAAAAAAAAAAAAAACGTTATTTTGAGAAAATATAATTTAAAATTATGCAAGTCCAATATAAATAGTGGTAATGTGTTACATATTTTTTAATTTTTTTTGTTTTTATTATATTATTTTTGAATTTTTTTATTTAAAAAGGATTATGTTTAGTATTCTAAACACAAATATAAATAAAATCATCAAGAGTTTGAAATAAAAATATAATCATTTGTCATAATAAAATACAGTAGCACCGAAAATTTGTTCAATGTTCATCTCTATAAGACAAAATAATTTGACTCAATATAAATTACGCATTATATTTTGATTCAAAAATTAAAAAAATATATATATACTAAACATAATCCTTTTTAAATAAAAAAAAATGTTTTAAATTTTAAAAATATGTAGCACATTACCACTATTCATATTGGACTTGTATAATTTTAAATTATATTTTCTCAAAATAACGTTTTTTTTTTTTTGTTTTTTTTTAATATATTATTAAATTACATTTTCTCAAAATAATGTTTTCTTAAATTGTTTTGTTTTTAATATATTATTTTTGAATTTTTTTTATTTAAAAAGGATTATGTTTAGTATTTATTTTTTATATTCTAATAATTTAAAGTAGATAATGTTTTAAATAAAGGGAAATTAAGATTTTTTTTTGTAATAAAGTGCAAGGGCAATTTTGGGCTTTCAAAAAAAAATCATGGTCAATGGCTATTTTTAACTAAAGTTGACTAAAAGGAGGGGTTGTTTGTGCAATTAAAGGCATTAGTTGAATATTATGCTATAATGGAAAACGTTAGGGTAAGTTTGTGCAATTTTCCCAAATTTATATTCCAAGACAATCCTTTAACATTTAGGGCTTGTCCAATGGCCTTTTTCAGAACATATTTGTTTTCATTTTATGAAAACACCACCCAATACCCGTTCAATAACTGTTTTACCATTTTTTTTTTTTGAAAATAAACAAAATAACGAAAACAAAACCAGTATAAGGATTAAAAAAACACAAGAAAAACAGAGTTAACAGCAGATTTAATACTTGTTTGGTTGAGCTTTCTACCAATTGTTTTCTAATAGGCACACAGCCACACAATATATACATATTTATAGCATACAAATATACATCACCATACTTTTGTCATATGTATTATTATGATTGAAGTTATATTGTTTATATGGCAAAAGAGTGGTAATATGTATTAGTATGCTATAAAAATGCTTTCTACTCTCTTAAAAGATCTACACCTCTATTTGAGTTTTATAGAGTTGTTTAATTGGACTTTTAAAATTGTCAATTTTAAATTCATTAAAAGCTATTAGAGTTTAAACCTCAACTAGTTAAAAGCTCATGAGAAGGAGCTTCTCTAAATAGACTTTTAAAAAAAACACATGAGCTTCTCTAAATAAACTTAAAAATAAAAAATAAAAAAAAATTCTACTGACCAAACATCAATGATTTTTTTTTTTTTCAAAAGCTCTATTTCTAATAGATCTACCACAAGTAGAACTTTTACAAATCGAAGTTTTTCAAAAGCCTAACTAAATAAGAACATGTTTGTTGTCTATATTTTTCAATTAAAAAATAATAACTATCTACTTCTCTTCTGCAGCTGATCTGCTCCTATGCTCCTACAATCGGAGGAAGTAAGATCCTCCTCCCGCAAGCTAGCTAAATCAACTTCGTCAAAGAAGGATCTACCTCCTCCAGCATTGGAGGACTCCAATGAATATATATAGTCCATTGACAACCGCATACATTTGAGTAAAAGTATGTAAATCTAGTTGTTCACATGCAACGCACTGATATAAGTTATATCAGCGTACACTGACTTGAAAATATATATATATACAGTCTTTCTATTATCAGTTTGAACTAACAAAAGTTATATCAATTCCTTGTATGTGGACCACTGGATTTAAATACTTTGACTGTCAAGTGCATACAGCCAAGTCAAAGTATTTAAATTCAGTGACCCACATGCAAGGAACTGATATAACTTTTATTAGTTCAAACTGATAATAGAAAGACTGTATTTAAATAAGCTATAAGATTTAATTATGCTGTTTTTCTTTAGCAATATGGAGAAGGTGGTATTTTATTATTGACAGATTAACATTGCCAATTTCAAAATATAATGCAAGTATGCAACTTCCTTCGTCCATTTAATATGCATGGAATAGACAATAATATCATGATTAGCCATGGTAGGCTGGTAGCTTGGGTGGGTGCATTGCAGTAAGTGGCGAGGCGGCAGGGCTTGAGAGGATTCATACACATGTAATAGTTTGGCACACTGAACTCATCCATGAACCTATACAGCTCATCCATGTAGACTTACTCTGCCTCTACTTTATAGTAAAACTTTAACAAAAACAGCAGCAGAAATTTGGCCAATTTTTTGTTTCCATTAGATTCCCAGCAACCAAACACATATGATCAATGATGAATATCCTATTAACCATTGTTGTTGTTGTTGTTTAAGGAGAACCAAACGAAAACAAATAGCAGCTCCAGGGGAAAAAGAATATCAGCCTAGATTTCATTTAGAAAATCTCTCATTCATCACATCACAATCTTATGATACTAAAATTCTACAAAAAGGTAAAACTAAAAGCCTTCCAAGGAGAGGTTTGAATATCCTTTTAAGCACAAAAGAGGAACATCAATTTTCAACAACATTTTACCCGGATGATTATCTTGACATATCCACTCTCTACAAGCAGCAAGCAATGACTTATGTGCTACTGCAGCGTATCTGGATTTTCCTCCGGTTGTTCCTCCTCGGGATTTTCCTCCTCTTCTTCTTCTTTCTTCTCCTCCTCTTCTTCCTCTTCCTCTGGAGGATCACATGGTAATGGAGGTGGTAACGGTGTTTTCATAGGGCTAAATTGAGGAAATATATCAGGTCTACGACCGGGCTTCGGTCTCTCCCACTCCTGGAACAGAGATATACATATACAGACATTAATTACCACCCCTCACATCATACAACAAACATTCAAACCAAAAAGAATAATCCCACTACAAATCAATTTGAAATACAACAATCTTCAAGATGGATAATCTTTTCTATGTAGAAATAGATTAATCATCACAATGAAACAAACCAGCATCACTTGGATAAGATGTCCACATATTGCAATGTAAAAGACTTCAAAATTTCCATTGATTTAAGATAATCTAACTCCATCTCATAAGTATGTGCTCAAAGAACTACTCAAAAATGTGCCAGTAACTAGGATTCAAGCTAAATCGACCGTAAATTGATTACAAACAACCAAAAGAAACGATTAATCAAATAAAAGATTTTGAACATCAATAGCAAATTAAAATAATGAAACTTACTATGGGGAAATCGAGAGGATTGCGGCGAGTCAATTTCTCTTCGTCAGGAGCCATACGCACTATCTGCTTCCGTGGCCTCCGATTATTTAGAATTAAAGGATTAAAGCCAAACATAGAAGTGGAGATGAGAGAGCAGCTGCTGCAACTGTGACTCATTGAAGCGGAAGACGACGGCCTGTGACCGGCGCAAGGAGAGGCAATAGCTAGGGTTTTGGAAGTGGAAGCTGTTGATATTGATAGGCAGCAAAACGATGCCATCGTTTCTTCAACCGCCTATCCTCACCTAACCACATGTGTTTTTATGTTATATCCTAATTTATATGGGCCGACCCTTTTTCTTTTCTTTTCTTTTTTTGAGATCTGGGGAAGAAGTTATTTTGGGCTCACTTCTTCAAACCAACAATGTCTAGAGTATTCTTATTTTTCACTTTCAAATTTTAAAAAAAGAAAAAGAAAAAAAGAAGAAGGTATTCTTATTTTTCCTAGTCTTTTTCTAATTCAGTTAGATCTCAGAAAAAAATTAAAAATTAAAAAGAAATTATTGCATGATCAATTTTAGTCAAATGTTTGATTCAAACTCAATTAGTTATTAAAAAAATAATTAGAAAAAGTAAATACTAAAAGAGGATACTAACTCGATTGATTATGATAACAAAAATTTAGCAATCACAAATTATAGAAGTTAATAATGACAAGTTAATTTCGACAATGCTTGATAAAAAGTTATTGTTAACGATTAAAAAACTTAACAAATTTATATTTATTTTTTATGTGCGGTTTTTTTTTTTTTTTATCTTTAATGAATAAGTTTAATATTATTCATTAATGAATTTTTTTTATTTTTTTTGTCTTTAATGAATAAAAACTTTTATTTTTATAGGTAAAGATTATAATTGTAGAAAAAAAAAATTATAAAGGCACATGTTAATCAGTTAATGTTAAAGACTAGAAAAACTTCTTCAATGAATAAATTTAAAGTTTTTTTACTAAAATTCTAAAAAAAACATATTAAAATAATTAAAAAAGACGTCTTAATCTTACAATTTGAAAACAGTCAAAGTAAAATATTACTGGTTTTTTTTTTTTTTTTTTTAAATATCAAGAGCATCTTCAAAAGACTCTTCTATTTTTACTCTTCAAATGTCTATTTACTTACCTATGTGGTAATTTGAGGAGTGAAAAATGATGAGCCCTTCCAAATGAACTCTTCAATTAGAAATATGTTTATATTATTTTAATAAAAGCACTCAAATTCCTCCCCCCAATAAATATAATTACCCTCTCAAGTTAGAAATAATAATATGTTATTATTAAATATTAAATATTAGTCTCATTTTAAAGATCTAAATGAGACATTTTTGATGATATAATTTTTATAATGATAAAATTTATAAATTAAAACTTATTATATATTAATTTAATTTAATTAAAAAGATAAGAAAGATATATATGTCAAATATTAATGATGATGTGATATAAAAATAATATAATAATAATTGAAGAGGGAAAAGTTGCTCTTTAATATTCAATATTGAAGAAAGAGAAACAAAATCTTAATTGAAGAATCTCATTTGAAGAGTTTATTGAAACCAAATATACTGATGTGACTCGTTTGACTTTAACAAATATCTTATTTGAAGAGCTTTTTGGTGATGCTCTTAATATATATTTTTTTTAAGTTGAAAAGTAAAATATTTACAATTACAGAGTTTAACTACTATATAAATTCTATATAATTACTTACATGGCTAATTGTTATTAAAAAATAAATGGGGAATTACACAAACTTACCCTGGTTATATACATAATAACATAGAAATCCACAGAAAAATCATAATAACACTCGCACCCCCCTGACATGTTGACTCACGGTTGACCACATGTTGACCACCATTTGTCAGTCATAGACAGGGGCAATGTTGTTTTTTTGTAATATATAAACAATAAAGTAATATAGAATTTGAAAACAAAATAAAAACAATATTTTAAATGGCTCTCCACCGTCCATATCAAGATGGATGGTGATGGCCGATGGTGGAGATGAACTGAAGATTAGAAGAAAAAATTGATGGAGAATGGAGATCCAATTAAATTCCACAATGCTTAAAAAAAAAAAAAAAAATCCACCAAAAAAAAAAATCACAAATCAATCCCAAAAATAAATTCCACAGATCTCATCCGACAATTATATCTTCTTTTCCAATCAATTCCAAGAAAAAAACCAAAATAATCTAGAAAAAAAAGAAAGAAAAGAAAAATCAAATCCAAACACTGAAACACACATTCATCGATAAAAATCCATCTTCAATCTATTAAAAATCACATTCAAGCTATGTGATATTCCTTTCTCGAGCTAATAATCTCCGCAGGTGAAATATCAAAAACACAATAATCACCCGGTTTGTGTGTTGAGTCTCTAATCGTGTTGCGATATTTGCAATCAACGCACCCAACCTCCTGAATCAAAATGTAACATTAGCTATGAACAAACATAAATAAATGACACATTTTCCAACCCATGAATACCTGGTGAATATTATTCCTCAAATAAATGATAATAAATAGCTACAATATAATAAAATTTAGGTGAGCCTCAAACATCAACAAGTAAATTTTAAAATCATTTGGATCCGATTAGTCCCTACACAACAAAACCGGAAGCGATGACTCGAATTCTTTTAGTGAAGTAAGAGAGATTGAGAGAGAAGAATTACCAGTAGAAAGTGAGAGTTGGTGCGGGAAGAGAGAGCAACTTGGAAGTTCGATTCTCGGAGAGAGTTGAAAGAAGAAACTAAATGAGTGGTACGATGTTGTTTCAAAGACGAAGGCAGTGAATGGGTCTTTATCTACGATGGAGCTCCGTCGTAGACCGTTCCATCTGAGATGGAGTTAGGAAGAGATCTGGAAAATTTCCAGATCTTTCTCAGCTTTTCCTTTCTTTTTTTTTTCTTTTTTTTGTTAATTTTACTTTTTTTTTTTTTTTTTTTTGTTTAATCTCCACCGTCCATCTTATACATGGAGTTACGGATGGTGGAGATCAATCATTTTATTTTTATTTTTAAATGTTTTTTTTATTTGTATTTTGTTTTAATGAATACTGTATCAAAAAGACAACATTGCACCTTGTTAATGAAAGAGAAACAGTAGTCAACAGATGGTCAACCGTGAGTCAATAGGTCAAGGGGGTACGAGTGTCATTATGATTTTTCCATGAGTTTCTATGTTATTATGCATATAACCAGGGTACATTTGTGTAATTCCCCCAAAAATAAAAGAAAACAACTCACCTCGAGACTGCAGAGTGCAGCCACCAACAGTACCCAAGCATTATTCAAACTCATTTTACTAATATCATGATGTCTGACATCACCATCATGAGTGGTTACTAATGTAAAGCAATGAGCAGAATTATGAATGCCATCAGATCACCATAGTCATTGCTCAATGGTTAGGCTATTACAAACATTAGCACCCACCGTCATTATGTAAAGCCAATACCATTTATTCTAATCTAACCAACAACCTTTAGTCAAGAATGTCTCCAATCAGATAACCAAATGCATATATTATCCAAGTCCAGAAATAAACTTCCAGTATATACATATTTAGGCATCAAACATTTCATATGTTAAAATTTATCATTCAACAGGGACCTTACAGAACAAGTTGATGAGTTTGGAGAAGCAAGTTAAGCAACATTCATGGAGTAGCTCAACCAGAAACTATTGCCATTTTAAGCTTTAGCTCTCCACTTCCCCATGCGCTTCCGTGTCAACAGCTTGGACCTCAAACCTCCATCCTTCTCATCCTCACTGTCTTCGCTATCTAAAACAATTACTGCTTCGGGTATTGGTAAATCTTCTGTTCTTTGCACCTCACTCTTCCCGCCAACTTTTGCAGCCTGTTCTTGATTAGATTGCTTTTCTTTAGTCAAGGTCATAGATGAAGCTGTAGAGAGGTTCTCTGCATGCACAAACAATTGGCTGTTGTTATCATTGCTCCCTTGCAACTGGGTCAGAGGACCGAGAGACAGAATTCGCCCGATTCCTCTCTTTGTAGAAGAGCTTTGAGGGGTTGAAAGTGGTATTTTGTCAACTCGTGAAACTGGTGCCATGTTCTCCTTATTTTCCGTTTTCTTAACCTGTGTAGAGCCTTTATATCCAAGGGAAAGCTTCTTACCAACTGCGGATATCTTCCTGCATTCTGCAACGGTGGAGCAATTTCCCATTCTATCATTATCAATAAAATCCTTATGAGGTTGTTGTTTAGATAAGGTCATTGATGAGGGCCCATGTGATGCACTAGAAAGGGACTTCAATGACTGTTTCTCGCCAAACTGACACGACTGCTTCGTGCTCATATTTGCGCTGCCAGCCACCAGTTCACTTGTTTGAGGAGGATGAAGTATTTGCTGACTACATTTGTTAGATGGCAGCAGAGATGACCCTGAAGAAGCCGCGGAAGCAGTTTGGGGGTCACAAAATGCAGAGTGATTTGACACCAGATTCTCCTTGTCATGCCCATCTGTCTTCTGAATTTGACAAGAGGACTCCAGTGATAGCTTCCGCCTACTTCCATGTAGTTTATCTCGACTCAAGTTGCATTCATCCGGAATAATGTTTACCCCCTTTCTTTTTCCTTTAGCTTCCATCTGGTCAGAGAGAAATAGGTGGTCATTGTGTACTTCACTCACCTCCCCATCACCATCCTTATTTTGTTTAGAGCTTGAAGATTCCAGTGACAACTTCCGGCTGATACCCCATGGCTTCTTTTGACTTGAAATGGACTCACTAACTTCAAGTCTGGACTTCTCTGATCCTCTGAATTCTGTCTGCAGCAAGAAATTATCAAATCAACGAAGAATTATATCTCAAGAAAATTTCACTGAAAATTAGATGACGATATACCATGCTTGGGTTCAAGTTAGTTTGAACATCTTGAGTGCTGCAACCAATCCCACCAGCTCCTCCCTTAGCATACTTCTCAGTCATCGATCGCGCTTTCTGGTCAAAAGCTTGTCTGTTATATTTGTACTCTCTGCTCTGCACATCCACTCAACATCTCAGACATAAAATAGAGCAATTATTCATGGATCAAGATTGCTGCACAATCAATTTATGAGATATAATACTTACTGCTTCACGCATTAGGCCATCATCAGGATTTGGTTCAGTCAGTAATAACCCTATGCTAGTAAGCACAGTTGAAATGTTCAATGATGGTTGCCATGCCCCCTGCTTGGACAACATCATGAGCTTTGTTAGACATTAGATTTATGAAAGAAACAACGTTTTAAAATTTTAAACCAATTGAATAATAAATAAATAAAAACGTCTGGGGAATCCAAGCAATTTCAGAACATCAAATAGAGATCACAAAGTTTAGTGTTACAGATCATAAAGATAAAAATAAAATAATCCAACAACTTACCTTCTGGCCATTATCCCTTTAATGCTAATTTATCAGACATGGAAAAATGGTTATTCCCAGCACAGCATAAGAAAATAAAATATGTCTGAGTTCATTAAAACAAGTTTCTAGAGCTAAAACTCCAAATTCACCTCCCATCTGAAGGAAATCTACTAAATCATACTTCATTTACAAAGTCAGACTTCCATGCCAAACATCAACAAACTATTACTGAAAGGAAGCTTCCAACAGAGAGATCAATTACCTTGCCAAGACAAAAAAGCATTTCACTGTAACACTACCTTGGTAGCACAGAATCATAGTTTACGAATTCCAATCAAGTTGAAGTCACTGACATTTTGATGATGATGATCTTCAATTAATGCTGCTGATGCAGCAAAAATTACCAATTATACTTGAAATCAATCTATTACAAACAAGTTGAAGTCACCGACATTTTGAAGATTCTTCAATTAATGCTGCTGAGGCAGCAAATATGACCAATTTTACTTTAAATCAATCTATTTTCAACTCCGGTGCATGTCTTCAAAGGTAAAGTCTACGCTATTAATGTATCTGCCTAAAACAAGCTACAGAGGAATCATGAAATTATCAATAAAAAACCTGTTTAAGCGTACACTTCAACAATCACAAAATATGAAAATTTAATCAATAACTCAGATTTCTGTCTTATAACTTTGCATCCTGACCTATGAACACTACTAATGGATTGAAATAAGAATTATGTTTTTGAAAAAAAAAAAAACACTCAATTGCGATTATGGGGATCACCTTTGGGGGAAGATTGAGAATGTCAAGGCAAATTCGGCCTCCATTGTCAATATTAGGATGGTAAATTGGAGTGCCAAAGGTCACGCTCGGAGGCTGAAATGGGTACCTATAACCATTTACCAAATATAATTGAAAATTATAAACCAAACCAACAATATTAAGCAAAAAAAAAAAAAAAAAACATAATCTAGGTTAACAACACCTTTCAGGTATTTGAATCTTGATGTCGAAAATCCCTTTAGCATATACACTCTCTTCCGGACCTTCAATCTCTGAAAGATTCAAGTAAATAAAGGACATGGAGATGAAATCATTAGTTAACATTTACAGGAAATTTGGAAAATAAAAGCCAATGGAACTTACGGGCATGTATTGTGGACAAGGAAGAGATATCGGAGTCGACGGAGAGGAGGGGAAGCGACGCGCCGGGAGGTGGGTCGGTGAGAAGTAGTTTCAATTCCTTCTGCATTCTCAGGTTTAGCCTCGCGGCTTGGGCCATTTTTGCAAATGTGATTTTCGTTGCCAAACAAGTTTGGGTTTAAAAGGGCGCGTCCTCGCGGGAGATCAAAACTCTGGTGTGGTGTTTGAAAACTGGGAATGAGTCAACTCGTTGTGACTGTATGTGAATTAATAAAAAGTAACCGTGTGAGTTAAAAAAGAGCGATGCTATTGATATCCTCATAGCTCGTTATTGAACTATTTATATCTCACTTTTTAAATTTTTGATTTAATTATATAAAATTAAATACTTTTATTAATATTTTTGGTTTATTTCCAGGACTACCTTTTTACTTATTTTTTAAATTTAATACACCCCATATCTTTTTCAAAAAAATAAAAATAAAAATAAAAATACATTTCATCTTTAATCTTTATATATAGTTTTCTCATACTCATTCGCAGGACTTGTTTTTTCTTCATATTTCATGGTAAAACCATCTTTATTATATTCGATTTTTTTTTCTGTAGTCGATTGGATTGTTGGTGGTAGATTGTGAGTGTGATATTAATCGTCTGATGATTTTTTTTTTAGTGATTGAATTAGAGTTTTGGTGTAGGTTCGTTTTGTCAGAGATTAGGTTTTCTTGGTTGCGATTCTTGATGTGATTTCGTTGTTGTTGTTGTTGTTTTTTTTTTTTTTTTTTTTTTTTGTAAATAACATTAAACTAACTTTGTAAGATCTGGAATAAAATCTATAAAAGAATTAATACAAATTATAGTATACCTAGAATAGCTGAAAGAAAATAAACCGAAAAAAAATATAGAAAACGTGAATCTGGAATTTGAGAAGAAAAATAAAACAAACATGTGAAACAATAAAATCAATAAATACTAAACATGGGAAATATGAGATCGAGATCTGAAAGAAAATATAAACAAAAATAGTAAACATTGAAATATTCTATGTCATTATAGCTTTTGTCATTAGGGTTTTGAAACAATGTAAGTTAGGTTTTATTAGTTTTACTTTGAACAATATTTTTTTAATAAAAATTGTATATCTCTTTAAGTGATTTGATTAAGGAAAAAAAAAAGACTAAATAATTTTAAAAATAAGGTATAAATAGTTTAGTAGTGGGTGTGCCAATAACACCGCTCGTTAAAAAAAAAAAAATCCAAAAATAAAACAATTACACAAGCATTCCCTGACTCTTACCTATACAGCTATACGGCTATACTTGACTACTTGAGGCATAATCAAGTTTACTAAAATTATGATATGTGCAATAAGTGCAAGTCAGTTAGTAGAGGTTAGGATCAAATAAGATAGTGTGTCAGTTGTTGGGTTAGTGGTATGAGTTAGTTGTCAGTTATTTACAATGTGCTTCACGCACCACTTACATTATTTCCTGTTTTCTTGCTTGTTGTAGCCTATAAACGGTAAAGTCTCAATTAATTATAGATATCGAATATATTGAAGAAAATTATCTCCCCTCTTTCTCTCTGCTCAGTTATTCTCCCTTTTCTCTGCCAAATTCTTTATGTATTTTTTTAGGATCGGAAAATATACATAACAAATTATGGAAAGATACCCTTGACTTTTCAAATGACAGATAAAGTTAATGGTGGTTTTAACCATGGATGGATAGTATTATCATTGATTGTTTAATTAAAATAAATAAACTCAACAAATAGTGAAAAAAAAAATCAGTGATTTCATCCGTTGAGAAGATCTAGAGACTCTAAATATGGAGGAGTCTAATATTTTGGAGGAGATTGAAGGCATGAACTCGCAAATTGCAATGGATGAAATGGAGATAGAGGGAACGACTATGGCGTTGCGTTAGGGATGGCCTACAGCTAGGGATGAGCATTTGGGGAATGGAGATGGATATATTTCCTCCCATCCCCATCCATATCCTCACTTTTGAAACCCACCCCCCACCCCCACCCCCCCTCGAAAATGGGGATGGGGGAGTTTTGGGGGGAGGTCCCCCCATCACCATCCCCATTTTTCCATTTTTCCCGTCTCCCCGTTTCCCCGTTTCCCCTATTTAACTAAAAATTACACACAAGAAAAACACAAAACCCATCATAAATTCAAATCACAAAATAAAATCAATTACAAATTCAAAAGATGTATACATACTTAGTAAAATAGAAGAATAAAAATATTAAAATATATATATATATATATTATATATAATGTTTGGGGGAATTTGGGAAACGGGGATGGGGGCACCTCCCACCATTCCCCATCCCCATTTCCATAAAATTGTAGGGAAAACAGGAAAGTAGGAATGAGGAGGGGTCCCCCCATCCCCATCCCAATCCCCATTTCAATATGGGGATAAAAATCATCCCCATCGCACCCCTCCCGGATTTGGGTCCCCGGGGATAAATGTTCATCCCTACCTATAGCGATGACATTTGGTATGTGGTAGAGTTCTCCCATTGACACTTGGGATTATCTTCGTCTAGGGGAGATTGAATGAGTTCAATATTTTTTATATATTTTTTTATTTAGATTTATTTATTTATTTTGGGATTATCTTTGATTTTGGGATATTAAATGAGTTTAATCTCTTCTCATAATTTTTGGGAGATGAAATGAGATCATCGAAGTTGAATACTCGTTATGTTATTATTATTGTTAGGGTTAATATTAAGAATCTCCCCCCACCTTTGAATTATTATTGGATGTTACAAATGCTTTTATTTTATAAACCTCCCCTATGAACTAAAATCACTAGCATTCCATTTGTGTTAACTCAGTTTGACTATTAAAAAGTCTAAAATGTCTCTATTTAAGCTTTAATTGTATGAATTGATCATTATACCCTTATACTTTTACCAAATAAATTAATAGAAAGGACACAAAAGGTAGGAATGTTAACTTGCAAAGAATAAGTTATTTTGTGGACAATTTTATCCCTAAAAATAACAAAATTATAAATGAACCAAAAGCATTGAAAACGAGTATTTGCTTCGATTTATAAAACAAGACAAATAAATACATAAATAAATACATATTCTGGTTTATTTTCAATGCTTTTGGTTTATTTACAATTTTGATATTTTTTTAGGGATAAAATTGTCCACAAAATAACTTCTCTTTCGCAAGTTAACATTCTCATCTTTTGTATCATTTTATTAAGTTATTTGGTAAAAGTACGTGGGTACAATGGTCAATTTATACAATTAAAACTTAAATAGGGATATTTTAGACTTTTTAACGGTCAAACACAGTCAATACAAACAGAATGCTAACGATGTTAGTCCATATGGGAGGTTTCTAAAATAAAAGCATTTGTAGCTATATATCCAATAATAGTTTAAAAGTGAGGGGAGGTTTTTAATATTAACCATTATATATATATAAATTATTAACCATATCTATGGTGAGGTTTATTTTTGAACAGTCTTTTTATTATCAGTTCGTCATGACAATAAATATATCAAGACGAAAAATGTGGACCATAGATTATGGAGAAGTTTTGACAAGTGCATACACTTTGAATCAAAGTATGTAAGTCTAGCGGTCCACATTCTTCGTCCTGATATATTTATTGTTATGACGAGTTGATAATAGAAAATCTGTTTTAATAATATTAAAATATTATATGAAGGGCATTTTAGTACTTTCCAACTGAAGGTTTTAGTAATTCACAGTTAGATTTAACAGTCAAAGTGGTCAAGGAGTTCCAAAAAAAAAAAACCAATTCAAGAACAGTTTGTCTAATTTTCCCCAAAAATTCAATGTTGAGAGTGGGATTTGAACCCACGCCCTTTCGGACCAGAACCTTAATCTGGCGCCTTAGACCAACTCGGCCATCTCAACTTGATGGTGTAAAGTAACAAATATATAGCTAATGTATGTTACGCTTTCTATTTTAATACTAATTTTTAATTTTATTTTCATTCTTAAACCTTAACCCACGAGCCACGATGGCAACTGACTTTATTCACTATTATATGTGATAGTGACATCAATCCAAAGTTATATTTAAAAGCTTATTGGGACAAAATGTGGATCCAATTGTTCTTAAAAAAAGTTATATTATCAAGTTACATTTGCTAAAAACTTATGGCAAAACAAAAACGATAAACATAAAAAAGTTATTCCAAGGGAATGATTTTATTAATGATAATCAAAAGTCACAAATAACAATTCAGATCCTTGCTTAAATAGAATGGAAAAAAAAAAAAAAAAAAAAAAAAAAAACTGATCCGTTAGGATTTGGAATTCCTAAATTGACTAAAACTCGAAAATCTCAAAATTTACTCAAATTGACAAAATGGAGTTATGCCAAAATCTAAAAGAGAAATCCTAATAAAAATAACCTTGTTGAAAACGTAAATCCATACTAAAAAATGTTAAGAACCAGAAGTACGGCATAAAAAAGAAAAAACTGAAAATAGAAGGAAAATGACCGATTCTAGGTAAAATATGATGTGTTTATGGGTTTACGCTCAAGAATTTCTCTATAGCTCATTGATATGGTTCTATTCTTGTCTGATGCTTGTTATTGCTCTTTCTTGTGTGTTTTTATTTTGAATAATGCTACATATCACAACTAAAATCACAACTATTCCAACACAACACATGTGGCACACGAGGTGTCAATTGGTGAGTGGACCAATTGACACCTCGTGTCCCACATGTGTTGTGTTGGAATAGTTGTGATTTTAGTTGTGATATGTAGTATTACTTTTTTTTGTTTTTTTGTTTTTTGTGGGTTTACTTGGGCCGTTTTTGGTCTTTGACTTGTTCTTGTTGAGTTGTCGATGTTTGTTTGCCTTGGCTTTGTTGGCCTTTTATAAAACCTAACCATTAAAAATAAAATAAAAACAATATATTATGAGCTCAAAATGGATGTCATTTGCCCCTCCAAAGAGGCTCCCAAAATGTCCTACATCAATTTAAAAGACAAACTCAAATAAGCTGTTAAAAAATGGTGTCTCAATTTGTGTCTAACCAATCAAATTAGGACATATGTCTATATTTAATTATTTTTTTTCAACTTTTTCCATAAATGTATACACATGTCTCAATTTAGCTGGTTATATACAAATTGAGATACCATTTTTGGATAGCTGATTTGAGTCTTTAAAGTTAAACTTATGACCTCATGGTAATAGAATACTGAAAATATTTTTTTTTTCCATAATTAAAATTTAAAAGCACCTTAAATATGATACAGATCAATTTAACATAAATGAAATTTTAAGAGGAGTAGGTTCATAAAAAATGTATTGAATCATTTTGAGATATGTAATTAATTTCACATGCAATTGACATTTTAAAGAACCGCAAGCATATAACATAATGATATAGAAAATGACCCACTAACGCCATTCAAAATTGAATTTTCCCTCTCTTTTGTTCCACAACATTATCTTATGACTTATTAATTCTTATCCAATTCAATCGCGATGAGACGATCCTACAGCTAACAGCGTGCGTTCAATAACTCGACCCTCTATTATCGAAGTCCTATTTTAGTTTTAAAAATTGACAAATGGGTCCCATCCAAATATCAAGATCTACGGTAGAAAACGCAGACAGCATGATGGTAACACTGGTCCGCGATTCACTGAAGTGGGCCACGCACTAGCCGACGTGAGGACCAACAACTCTGCCAAAGAGAACACTTCATGAGCGCTTTAGCTACACGCACCAAGTCGCGAGCGTGGTCCAGCATTCTACTTTGTGAACAGGTGGAGTCAAAAGAAAGCCGTGACATTCCAGATAGACAGTCAGACAGACATCAATCCATTTTCCATTCCCTTCACTCGTTCAAAAGAGTAGTAGGTCCCGCCACGCGTTGTCTTTCCTCTGAAAATGACGGTGATAGACACGCGCCAGTACACTTCCTTCCCGTACTGCGTATACTGTTTAAAAATAAAAACACCTCGAGAGTTGCCCCGGTCTTCCTTTTCAAAGTTTCAAAAAATCATTTCGCTTGCAACACTCTCTTTTTTTGTTTAAAGAGTTTCAAAATAGCATCATTAGCAAATAGCAAGTAACAACAACAGTTTTTCTTAATAATCTCTCGTTTTTCATTTTTTTTTTTTGTTTTTGGAGAAAAAATAAAAGTTTTAAGCTTTGTTGTCTACTGCACGGCCGGCAGAGTTTGTTTTTGCGTTTAAACAGATTGAAAAGTGATAGAATAGAGAGAGAAACGCAATTTTGATCGGAAAATTCTAGTGAGAGAAAATGAACGTAGTAGGGAGACAGGTATCGAGATCTAATACGACTGCGCACCACCAGCGTCAATACTCTGACAACTTCCTCGACTCGTCTTTTAGTGCGAAATGGCTTCAATCGTCAAATGTTCCTTCTTCACAGGCCTTCCTTCAATCTCTAAGCTTATTTTTATTTTTATTTTTATTATATTATTTAATATATACTTGGTAATCATATTCTGATGAGCGATTCATTTTAATTACAGGACTTCGGGTTATATGGAGGAGGAAGAATGAGCAGGAAGTCACCGGACGCAACGACGCCGCCGGACCGCTTGAGGTCTTCCAGTCTCAGGAAAAATGCCGATGACTACATGTCATCCAGTGAGCTCAGTCCTGGCTTGCTGGATCTGCATTCTTTTGATACTGAGCTTTTACCTGAGGTCAGCGCTATTTTTCAGATTTCAATTTCACATATGTATATACATTCTGTAAAATGATGTGTTTTTCTTATTTATTCAGTTGCATTTATTGTTTGGATCATGCTAATTGAAATAAATAAATCTAGTTCGTGTTGAAATGAAACAAAAGTCCTTTTTTTTTTGGAACATTTTCAATTAGATAGCTTACAAGTGTTCGATCACTGATAGTGATGCATCAAAACGCAGCTCCTTTGAGAGCATTTGGGTTTTTTTTTTTTTTTTGGATGAATTATTTGGTCCCAGAAATTCATACCCTGAAAAGTGGATGATCACTTGAAGTCATCAGTGTCAACTAAAGCTTGAAACGATAGGCATTGTATTTATTTTTTCTAATTTATTTTTACACTAATACTAGACAACCCAAAAAATTAGCACAAAAACATGTGGCAAGTGAGTTGTCATTAACCACATTATCCCATGATTTGTAATTGTATGGTAAATATTGGTAATTACAACTCATTTGGCACATCATTTGGGTTGTATAATATTGCTTTTGTTTTAAAGATCAACATTTATTAACTTGAAAAGGCCTGACTGCCTGAGTTTATATTTTGTTGTCTGCTGATGTTTTTTTGTTTCTCTTGTTCCATGACTAGATGCCGGTTACTAGAGTACATGAAGGATACTTACTCCATCAGCCAGTTTCTAGTAAAAGTTTTGATGACTCGGAATCATATTTCTCTACCAACAAAATTGCAAATCGATCCCGAGGTGTGCCAGAGAATACCCTTTTTAAAAGTTTCTCAGTGGATAAAGAAAAAGCCAACAATGTTGCCAAGATCAAAGTTGTGGTATGTCTCTTTGACGCCTTTTAAATTGATTATCTTTTATCATTACAGTGTAGCATACTGTTGCTTTTGCTCCTTGAAAAACCTGTGAAACTGATGCCAATAAATCGCTGCTAGTTGTAGGCTGCGGATGTTAAATTCATGTTGAAAGAAAAGAGAAAACGGTTCAATTTGAAGTTCTGTAAAAAAAGAAATAGAATATAAGTAAATATGAAAGTGTCTGCTGTGTTTCACTTCCCTGTTTTATTAATAAAAATGATATGATGTCAAATGCAGGTGCGCAAGAGACCATTAAATAAAAAGGAAATGGCTAAGAAAGAGGAAGACATCGTCACCATAGAACCACATTCCAATTTTCTCACGGTTCATGAAACAAAAACGAAGGTGAGATTGTGAGAACTTGGTGGATCATTTTTATAACAGTTGTTCAATGTTCAGATGGAAGCCTTCTTTTCCTAAGAGCTCAACTGTACAATCGATTACTGGGATCCAAACAAGCATATAAGTACTTTAGCTTTTCCTGTTCTCCCTAGCAAAAGTTTAAATGGATACATGATACTGGAAACGGAAACTAGAAATTTAGGATATTAAATTGTTGAATGCCTATACTTATAGAAGTGAATTTTATAGGATTCTATCTCAGGTCAAAATTTTCTTATCCAATTGATTTTTAAAATACTGCTTTTCAACCGTCTCTCATGGCTCTAACTCTATATGCTATAAGGAACATGTGATCTAGTTGCTATTTTCCTCAAAGACCAAATTACTGTCCTCTGCAGGTTGACTTGACGGAATATGTCGAGAAACATGGATTTGTTTTTGATGCTGTGCTGAATGAAAATGTTTCAAATGAAGAGGTGAGTACTTGATTTGACTTGCTAAGTTGCTAACATTACTGGTATAATTGAGCTGAATTTCTTTCTTACTGTTGTAGGTGTACTCTGAGACTGTGGAACCCATAGTCCCACTAATTTTCCATCGCACAAAAGCAACCTGTTTCGCATATGGGCAAACAGGCAAGTTATTTGGGAATGTATGTTTATATGTTTAGATGCTATGATATGCTTTTTGCTACACATATATAGGGTAATGTTCCCACATTTTTTACTTGCTAATATTTTTGTAGTGCTGTCTGAAAATTTTAGCAATAATGTAAACATTCAAATTCTTTCTTTTGCTATAAGCTTATAACTTTTTTTTATTTTTTTTTATTTTTAAGTTTTGATAGAAGAAATTAAAACTCTAAAAGCATAGAGTTGAATGACATATAAATCTTATTTCAATTTACTTGGCAATGAGTAGATTTAATTTTCAGTCAACTTTAAATTGGTAGATGCCAAGACATGAAAGAAATTTTGAACACTTGCAATATAAAAGATTAATGCCTTCGTTGTCTTTTAGTCAATTTAATCAACTTCGTTGACATTGGGATGTCTCAATATTTTGGACTATATAATGATTGTTTGAGGGATACCTTAACTTATTTGATTGATATGAATCAGATGATTATGTAGTCAAATGAAAATATATGAAAAGGGTTAACCCTGTGGACTAGACTATTATATTTGATTGGCATCGTTTGGAAGAGCTTCTTCAAGTAGATATTTTAGAAGTAGATCTTCTGCAAGTAGAGCTTTTAAAGGAAAGTTGTTGGTCATTTGGTTGTCAATTAGAAAGAGTTTTTTTTTTTAAAAACAATCGTAGAATTACCAAAATATTCAAAAACTATAGGGTTATATTAGACATTTTAGTGTTATTAAAAAGGCTTAAAAAGATTTACATGGAAAAGTCTAAAATTTGAGCTTCTCCAAGTAGACGTAAAACAACTTTTTTAATCATCCAAAAGCTCTACTGAGTGACAACCAAATGGCACAAAATATTTTGAAAAGAGCTTATTTAATTAAAAGAGCTCTTTTAGCCGGTAGAGAAGCTCTTTCAAACGAACACTAACTTTGTATTTATGCTTATTTGAAGGGGTTGTTTAGGAATTCAAAAATATCACTAATTGTGAATGATGTAGGACAAACACCAGAGAAATAGATGGATAGCGAATTAAGGGAGAATTAGGGTTAGGGAGATAGAAAACATGAAAAGGGGGAAACTCTAGAAGAAAGGGGAGAAAGAAACTCTAAATCATTATAATAAAAGGGATGGGGATCTAAATCTCTGTAATAGTAGGGATCAATGTATTCATGACCTCGATATTTTTAGTGATAGATAGTCTTTTTAATATTTTGACATAGCTGATGAAATTTAGTGCTTGGTGGAATGTCATTATGTTTGATGTTGGGCCTATGGGCAATTAGCAAATTAAATAATCAGCTTCCCAGCTGTTAGTGTGTGTCTGATGTAGGGGATCAATTCCCATATGCCCATGATAATTAGTGTGTGTCTTAGTGTAGGGAAACATTTCTTATATGGCCCTATCCTAATTAGTGTTGAGTCAGCTGTAGGGAATTATTTCCTAAGAGTCCTGTTTGGTTTAGAGTTCTTATTACATTTACATTCAGTTTCCTTTAAATATTCAGAGTCTATAACAAAGAGGATATCAAGAAATATTACAATCATTTCTCAACTAATTTCTAATTTCTCTCTCTCTCTCAAATTCTCTCAAACCACAATCTTTCTCTTCTACTGTTCTTATCTACTACTATTATTCTTCGAATCTACAGAATCTTTCAACCAAAATTCCCTATAAAAAATCTTACAAACATAGAGCACTAGAAATGGAAGAAGTAGTTTTCATGAAGGAATTAAACAAAATATTCTCAGAGATACATGAAATATTGACACCCAAGTGGAGGAGCAGACCAGAGGCTTAGCTAACAAGGTATTTTCTAGCTCAAACCTGGAGTCAACTAAGCAAAATTTTCCTAAGTTTGATGGATCCGATCCGAAATTGTGGATCCAAAAATGTGATAGGGCCTTTCTCCTTCACCCGGTTCCACAAGATCAGAAGGTATTGGTGGCTTCTAGTCAATTCGAAAAGAAAGCCGAGATATGGTATCAATTGATTTATGCTAGGAGAGTGGGTGTAACTTGGAAAGAATTTAGTGAGGCTGTTTTGGATAGGTTTTTGAATGAGAAACAAGAAGAAGTTGGTGGTGAGTCACATATATTGAAACAAACCACAGACAGGAACGAAAGGAGGGAATTAAATCTAGTGAACTAGCCAAAAATCTGGGTACGAGTGATGAACTCTCCCTAGGTGGTTTTAAATCTAAAATCAGGCCTTTGATGGAGGAATACAAGCTTCCAGCCTCTATTATCGTCACTAAACCAACCAAACTACAAGAGGCATTAGCTGAGGCTTCAATTGATGCCAAGGGAAACTTTCAACTAAAAATTCCTAGGGCATGACAAATGGTATCAGAGCATCTTTCTTGCTAACCTTTGGCATTAGGCATTTCTCTAAATTTTTTCCTGAATCATCTTAGATCTGTTCAAAAAAAAATTCGAGGCATATCAATCAAAAGAAATTGAATGCAAATGTAATAAGGACTTTAAACCAAATAGGACTCTTGGGAAATAATTCCCTACAACTGACTCACTAATTAGGATAGGACCATATAGGAAATGTTTGTCTACACTGAGACACACACTAATTATCATGGACATATGGGAATTGATCCCCTGTATCAAACACACACTAACAGCTGGGAAGCTGATTATTTAATTTGCTAACGGCCCATAGGCCCAACATCAAACATAATGACCCTTAACATCAGCCCAATCCCATATCCTGACATGGAATAGATGGCAGCATGAAAATTGGGACTTATGAAAATTTCCATTGTGGATAATTTCTGAAAATCCCCTTCAGATACGAAATTTCAAGAAGCCTCCAAAATTTGCTATTTATCAGCCTCCAAAATTTGCTATTTATCAAAACAAGTCTGGAAAATATTCCAACTAGCCCTTTCAAGTGTATGAAATAATTGAGAGAACCTTTGGTCATGAAAAGTCCACGTTTGTTGCGTGAAGTGGGGGTTCAGACAAGTGGACACGGTGATTGTTGCTTCGTTTGGTACTGATGGTGAGGCTTCACATGTCATCCTTTGGCGGCAGCAGTGGTTCATCTTTGAGTTTAGATCTGCAGCAATATAGGCAAATCTGGAGGTTGGCACTTTAGGAAACGCTGTTGGCTGGTGGCTGGTGGCTGCTGGTTCTGGTGATGTGGTCGGTGACAGTCACGTGCAGTTGCCGGAGGCGACACATGGGATGTGACACTGGGACTTCCAATGTTACTGTTGCAGTTGTTTAGGTGTGGCAGAGTGTGTTTTGGTGGTTTGGAGATTTTTCAGGATATTTGGTGGAAGCAATCCGGGAATGAAAACTGGTATATGATACCAAAATTGATGTAGGACAAACACTAGAGAAATAGATAGATAGTGAATTAAGGGAGCATTGGGGCTATGGAGATAGAAATCAGAGGAAAGGGAGGAAACTCTAGAAGAAAGGGGATAAACTGGGGAGAAATTGGGGATGCAAAGCTCAATTCATCCAAATCTGCTAAATAACAAGACAGGCCTCAATTTATATACCAAAAATCAAAACCAAAGGAGGTAATAATCTATCTTCCAAAACAAAAGAAAACAAAGATGCAAATTGAAGATCCTAATCAAATCAAATAAAAAATAAAGTCAAAGATCCTAATCATAATAAAGCAATAAATATATTATTCCCTTTATCCATAATTGCATTAGTGTAGTACTGTAGTTATTAAGAAGCTATCAAATTTGGTTTCCTCTCAGTCTATATGATAATCCAAGTAGCATCGTAGCTCCATCTAGATCTAGTTTCTTTTTTGTTCTTATTTTTTACATGCCAAACATAAGTTGAGTTTGGATGGTGTTACTGTATGAACTTGGTTTTAATTACTCTTAGTTTGGGTATTTGGCCTTGATTTATTAAAAGAAAATTAAACCCAAATGCATGTTGATTGGGTCCAATCCGAGTCATTACAGGTTTAAGATTAAATAAATAGAAAATTTAGTTTGGAATATTGAGATTTTTTGGAAAATTTTGGGATATTTCAGAAATATTGGGATATTTTTGGACACAACCGGATATTCTAGAAGATATTTATATTCAGGTGTTTCGATATCGGTGCCCAATATATGAATACTATAGGGGATATTTCGGTCTAAAAATCAATATTTACTTCCTTGGTGACAAGCTTAATGGTCTTGCACGCAAAAGGGTGTGTTAGAGAGCTAATACTACTGTTTTGTCTTTTATCTACAAGTTTAAACATTTTGGTCATTATCTAACAACCTAAAGAGGCAGTTAATAACACTATATTTGTATGTTCTCCCAGTTTGTTGATTTTTCTTAACATTGTCAATAAGCTCAATTATTTTTTTATTTTATTTTTTTCAATTTTAGGGAGTGGAAAGACTTATACTATGCAACCGCTGCCCTTAAAAGCATCCCATGATATTTTAAGCTTAATGCACCACACGCATCGGAACCAAGGTTTCCAATTGTTTGTCAGCTTTTTTGAGATATACGGAGGAAAAGTTTTTGATCTCCTGAATGACCGCAAGTAAGTTATTTCAACTTGTGGGCTTTAGGTTGGCAAAAAAGAAATTGCAATCAGTTTTATTGGAATTCCAATTGTGCAGGAAACTTTGCATGAGGGAGGATGGGAAACAGCAGGTTTGCATAGTGGGTTTGCAAGAATACAAAGTGTCAAATGTTGAGACTATCAGAGAGTTGATTGAGAAGGGAAATGCAACAAGAAGTACTGGTACCACTGGTGCAAATGAGGAGTCCTCACGATCACATGCTATACTTCAGCTTGCCATCAAGAGATCAGCTGATGGCACTGAATCAAAGCCTGCTCGACTCGTAGGAAAGTTGTCTTTCATAGATCTTGCTGGAAGTGAGCGAGGAGCAGATACCACTGATAATGATAAACAGACAAGGTAACATCTGTACATTTGAATTATTTGTTTTGGTGGAAAATAAAGCAATCTTGTTTTATGGTCCTTAAAAGGAATAGCAGCAACTCAATGCATGAGCCACGTGCTCTCCAAAGAGATTTTCTTTGCCAAAAAGTGCATGAACTTGATGAACTGGCTTTGTTCTATGCTTAATTTGGGAGAGCCTATGCATACCAACATTTAAGAATAATGTGGAGTTCAATGAATTTTGGTTCCATCTTAAATTTTGCAGAATGGAAGGTGCAGAAATTAATAAAAGCTTACTCGCATTGAAAGAATGCATTAGAGCTCTAGACAATGATCGGGGTCACATTCCTTTTAGAGGGAGTAAACTGACTGAAGTTCTCAGAGATTCATTTGTTGGTGACTCACGCACTGTTATGATATCATGTATTTCACCAAGCTCAGGTTCTTGTGAGCATACCCTTAACACACTGCGATATGCTGACAGGTAATGATTCTGTAAATGACGTTTTTGCCTTGCCCGAAAGAGGGGAGGCAGGGAGTAACTCCTTTTTTCTCTTGATATATTCCAGGGTAAAGAGTTTGTCAAAAGAGAACAGCTCCAGAAGGGATCCACTATCTTCATCTTCCAACCTTAGAGACTCAACTGCATTTCCCTTATCTTCAGTTTTACCGACTAAATTAACATCCGAGAATAACATAACTGATGTTCCCAATGAAAAGAACAGGTATGGGTGGGGCAAAAAAATTGAAAGAGAAACATCTCCACCTTCTATTGTGGATCGTGTTCCCAGTGGAAGGGCAGAGGGAAATTTGGTTCCACCTTCTATTGTGGATCGTGTTCCTAGTGGAAGGGCAGAGGGAAATTTCGCACCATCAGCGTATTCTGATTATTACAAGGGTCAGAGAGGTGGTCAATATGACATGGCTGAAGATGATTATGATTACTCTGAGGAGATCTATGAACAAGATAAAACATCATGGATGAATAATAAGAAGCTAGAGACTCCACACTTGGCAACTTTGCAGGATAGGCAGAAAACTGATGCTCCGAAGAAAATGAGGGATCTTCCACCCTTTGAGGCAAACAACTCTTATTCAGATGATGATCTTAATTCCCTGTTGAAGGTGATTACATCCTCTATGTCCCAAATTGCCTTTCTGATGTATCATTTTACGGCGTAATAAAATATGTCTGTTTGTTTCAGGAAGAAGAAGATCTTGTGTCTGCTCATCGTAAACAAGTGGAGGAGACAATGGACATGGTGAAGGAGGTTAGTAGAATCTTGTTTTGCCTCCTGCTGTTTGTTTGCAATGGCCTGACTTGTATGATTGTTCGTGTTTATGCAGGAAATGAATTTACTAGTTGAAGCTGACCAACCGGGAAATCAACTAGATGTTTATATCTCTAAGTTGAATGCCATTCTTTCACAGAAGGCTGCAGGAATTACGCAACTGCAGACCCGACTGGCTCACTTTCAAAGGCATCTGAATGAATATAATGTTATAGTATCTTCTTCTGGTAATTGATTTAACCCAGGGGACAGTTACAGTATTGATTATTGCCATTGACTGATATAGAGTGGAATTTTTGTGAGCGGTGTGAAGAGCTGGTTTCTTTTATTTCCGGAGGTTTTGTTTTCAACATCTGATAACTTCACCTCGTCACAAGTGAACGGTGCCCTTCCGAGGTTGGTGTGTGTAGTATTATAGTTTCTTTGATCCCCATTATTGTTATTTCAAGTCAGTAGCTATATTCTGACTTGTGAGTTATGTATCTATCTGCACATTGACATATCTTTGCAAAAGCTCTGTGCTGCAGCAATGCAACCTTTATAAATAGAGAGATAACACCTTGTTTGGTTCCTCACCAAAAAGGAAAAGATAGAGTGAGATTTGAGAATTACCTGTTTGGGTTGTTTTCTTCACTCTGATGTAGAAGCTGTGAATTCCAGAGTGACATTGTTTTCCATTTCTTGAGAGCTGAGATCTATGTTGTATATTTCCACATACCATGCTTGAAGTGATGCTCGAATTTCAAAAGTAACAATATATTCTCACTTGTGTAAAAAAAGTTACCAAAAACAACTTTTAGATCATTATATTAATTTATTGGATAGCCCCAAAAATTTCCTGGTCCTTTATGGACCACGTATTTGATCATAGCTAGCAAGCTCGTTTGGCCAAGATACGGCAAACTGTGTTTTCAACATATTAGAAGTATAGGAGGAGCTGAGTTTTTTTCTTAGAATTATTCATGTCAAGGGTCTGTTGAACCTGCTGAGATCAATCGGTACTCGGATATCTATCTACTCCATAAAGGATATAGGGCGTGCTTGTCTGTCATGATCTATATAGAATGATATCCACTTCCACAACACCACCACCAGCGTGGAAAGGGAGAGATGCATTACCATTTACCACCCTAATACTGTGGTTTAAAAAAAAAAAAAAATCAAACTTTCATAATTTAGAGGTTGAAGTGGAACATGTGCCGACCAAGTAATCAGAAAATGAATAATATAAAATTCATAGAAACTCTACTAGCAAGTTAAATTAAATTTGAAAGGCAATGATGAGTGGGAATGCTGGTCAGACATCCACCAGGGAATGCAAGTGTACAGTGGTTCGTAGGAGGAACATAAAAGAACGAAATCAATTCACCTATGATATTATCGGACTGAATGAGTTCAATGTTTTATAATTTTATTAAAAAAAAATGGAAGTTATTTTGCTTTTAAGAGATTATTTTATTTTCTTTTTACATTAAGTTAAAGTTTAAGGCTGTATAAACCTTTGCATGAGAGTGAGAATTAGAATTATAAAGAAGAATTTAATTTGATGTCTAGAATTAGAACAATTAAAGATGTTGCGTTTGTTATTTCTCGTAATGCGAAGGAGTTCTTCACAAAGCAAACAAGAAATAATATGGGTTGTGACTTGTGATTGGTTCAACATCCAATTCGAAGTGAATTGCAACATGATAACATTTATATATTGCAACCTAGTCGACGCTATTTTATTATTTGTTCAAGTATAGATTCTAAACCGATTAGTACACAAACAAATGAAGAAGACAGTCTATCAATGACATGATTTCATCTCCATTGATGGAGGTTTTTGAAAGGAACTCATTTTATGTGTCATTTAAATTTAAATTATTAAATGAGTGATACTTTTAAAATTCACCCTAAAAAAAGTGTTAACAAATTTTTGAACCCGTTTTTGCAATTCCTCTCTCTCTCTCTCTCTCTCTCTCTCTCTCTCTCTCTCTCTCTCTATATATATATATATATATATATATATATATATACATACAATTTTTCTATTGTCAGTTCGTTCTGATATAAAATATATTAAGACGAAGAATGTTGACCATTAGATTTACATACTTTAACTCAAAGTGTATGCACTTGTCAAAACTTCTCCATAATCTATGGTCCACATTCTTTGTCCTGATATATTTTATATCAGAAAGAACTGACAGTAGAAAGAACGTGTATATATATATATACTACTTGTGGTGGGGTGACTCAAATAGTCAAATCTATAATATTTCAAGACTAAATGAATGCGCTTACCATAAAGTTTGGGCTGTGGTTTCGTATAGGCGATGTTAATAATATACAGAAAACTTGTTTGACAACTATAATTTGAAAAACTAAACTTGGGACAAAAAAAGAACCCAGATATTCTTTCAGGTTGGTCCAAGGCTCTAAACAATAGTTTCTGATAAGACATCTATATCTTGGTAATTAATCTTCTCCTAATCTAGCTAAGTGATCTTTACGATTGCTTTTTTGTCAAAATCTTGGACTTCTCCTAATCTAGCCAAATGATCTTTACTGTTCCCTTTTTGTCAAAATCTTGGATTATTAGGGGGCGTTTTCGAAAAATTGTTTTTGCGGTTTTTGAGTTATAAAAACATAGAAAGCAATTTCGTTTGACGTTTTAGGAATAAAATAAGAAAAACACGCAAATCAATTTTGGTAATTAATGTCTTGAAATAACACGGTCTTAAAAACATCTCGAAGATGTTCTCCATGTTCTCCAGGGATGTCAATGGTACAGGTTGGGGATGGGTTTTTCATAACCATCCCCAATACCAATTTGTATGAGAAATATCATCCTGATGAATATCCACCTTAAAATAAACAGTGCGGGTACGAGAATTCCCCATTAAGGGGTTTTTTTTTTTTTTTTTTTTTTTTTTTGGCTTCATACCATCCCATCCCATTATTGTATTTTTTTTAATGACTTTTTGATAAAGATCACATCAAAATTATTGAATAATATGAAAATAACAGTATGGGAGTATATTATATATAATGATATGGAATGAAGTAGAGTTTCAATGGAGGGCAAAAAAGGGAAAAAAGAGAGAAAATTATGTTGGTGGGAGGGGAAAAAGAGGAAAAAATATAAGGGCAAATTATATTTTCTTCACAGTAATAATTATATGCTTAAAAAAAAAATTATATGCTTCAAAAATGAGATAAATATATGAAAATTCAAAAATATAGTTCTAGTACTTAAAAAAAAATCTCAAATTTTATTCATAAATAGATTTCAATGAACTTATTATCCACACAAAAATAGATGTGATTTCATCAAGGTCCTTACCGAAATTAATAAAAGGTATACCTCACTTGATAATTAATATATATATATATCAGTCACGTTGACATCAGTACGCACTGATACAAATATATAAAAACATTGAATGTGATCCACTCATTTTAAAAAATGTTTGACAAGTGCATACACACTAAGTCAAAGTATGGAAAGTGAATGGCTCACATTCAATGTCCTTATATATTTACATCAGTGCACAATGACTTGAAGTCTTGAACATTTCCAATATATATATATAGTGGTTCTCTAGTAAAGACGTCATGGAATTATAAGCTAAGAACGTCCAACCACAACTACACATTCATATTGGGTGTGAGTATTTGTTAATGTGGGGCTGTGAACCCACTGTGAATGTGTGACTGTGGTTGGATGTCCATGAAATTATAAAGTTATGACGGTCTTGATTAGAGAAGTATTATATATATATATATATTGATAACGGGTACATGGATGGGGCGGTGAGGGGATTTGAAATCTCGTAACTGTATCGAAATTAAATCGGGTATTAAAAAAAAATACAACTCCATACCATAATATAAATGGTAGGCCTAAACCCGCTCCTAACGGGATGGGTCCCTACGAATCTTCGTATCAATAGGTGATTTTGACATTCCTATATCTCATCTCACTTTCTCGTGGCGTCCACTAGTCAAATCATTTATTATATTATTATTTTAATGAAAATATTACTTTTAACTTATCTAAACACTCTTAAAAATAAAATAAAAAACTTATTTAAACACAAAAAATCAGATAAAATTAATAAATTACTAATATAATTTAATAAAATACTCATAAAATTTAATAAAAACTTATATAATATATACAGATAAATATATTGTCATAAGGTTTTCTTATAATTAATTAAATATAATTTTTTAATTATAGTTTTTTAAAAATAAATACAAATCAATATTTAAATAATTTAAAATTTGCTTTGTTAATAATAATATATATATATATAATTTAACTACAAAATATTATTATTATTATTATTATATATTGAAAAATATGTTTTTAAAATAATTTCATTAAATACATATTATAATATTAATTTTTTTTCTTCTAGAAAACAATATTCAATATTGATACCAGACTCTTGACGTCTATGGTCAAGCCTCGGGGCAAGTGGTCAATTTTGATAAATTTGCAATGTGTGTTGGTAGCAAGGTTCCTAGACGTCGGGCGATTATGCTAACCAGGTCTATTGGTGTTCAGCTCGTTGAGTGTCATGAGCGATACCTCGGATTGCCTAGTTTTGCTGGGAGAAACAAGAAGGAGCTTTTTTCGTCAATTAAGGACAAAGTTTGGAATACATTGAAGGGGTGGCAAAATAAACTTTTCTCGGCAGGAGGAAAGGAAGTGCTCCTGAAGGCGGTAGTTCAAAGTATTCCGACATACTCTATGACCTTGTTTTGTTTGCCGCAAGGGTTAGTGCATGATCTTCATGGTTTGAGTGCAAGGTTTTGGTGGGGCTCGAAGCCAGATAAGCGCAAAATTCATTGGGGGGCGTGGTGGAGTTATGTGTTAGTAAGGATTCAAGGGGTCAATTTTAGAGATCTTAGCATATTCAACAAGGCTCTTCTAGCTAAGCAGTGTTGGAGACTTATCCAAAACCCGAATTTGATGGCTGCCAAAGTTTTAAAACAGTGTTACTACCTAGATTCTTCCTTGTTACAAGCGGGGTGTAAGGCTTCAAGTTCTTTCCAGTGGCGTAGTTTCATTTGGGGGTGTAAGATCATTGACTGTGGTTTTCGTTGGAGAGTTGGTGATGATTCCTTGGTGCGTGTTTATTCCGACCGCTAGATCCCGTGGCCTTCGACATTCATGGTCTGCTCTCCTACGGTTTTAGGCCCGGATGCTAAGGTTACTAGCCTGAAAAATCCAGGTGGTTCCTGGAATGAGAGTCTGATTTCCCAATCCTTCTCTGTGGACGATGCAGCCTTGAACCTCAATATCCCGTGCCCCTCCACTCAGCTCTCGGACTCAATTTTTTGGCACTATGATAAGTTCGGTCACTACTCTGTCAAGAGCGGCTACCATCTCGTAATTTCCTTAGCCTATAATCCTAGCACTTCAGGCATGTGTCAGTCATATTCTTGGTGGAAATATTTGTGGAGATTGAAGATCCTAACAAAAGTGAAGTTATTGATCTGAAGTGCATGCCATAATTAGGTTCCAACTTTAGTTAATCTGGCCAACAGAAGAATGGACATGAACTCCTCTTATTCGATTTGCAATCGTCGGCTGAAAACTTCTGTGCATGCTTTGTGGGGTTGCCCTACGTTGAAACAGATTAAAGCGATGTACCCCTTTATGTAGGGGTTTGTTGGGGATGACGGATTAAGCTTTTTGGATTTTATGTTTTCTTGCAAAGACCGCCTCACCTCTTCTGATATGGAGTCTCTTTGTGTGATTATCTAGAGAATTTGGTTTCGACAGAACTTTATTGTCCATAAGTCGACCACCTTTCCTGATAAAGATGTTGTCCCGTGGGTTGCTTCTTTCCTTGCAGAGTTTTAGAATGCTTCTAATGCTGGTGGTAAGTCCTCTAGTGTGAGTTGAGTGGAGGGTATTTCCTGGCGCCCTTCGGATGAGGATTGTATTAAATTAAATACGGATGTTGCGTTGGATTCAGTTAATGGTAAGGTTGGTTTAAGTGTTATTATTAGGAACAACTTGGGTGAGGTCCTTGCCTCTAGTTCCCAGCATGTTGTGGAGGCGATGGCTGTTTACAGAGGCTTGGTTCTTGCGCGTGACACTGGTCTTCTTCCTTGCATGGTGGAGTTGGATGCCCAAGTGGTGGTTAATGTTATTAATTCTAGCAGTATTCCCCTTTCTGATTTGGGGACAATTAATTTTTGATATTCTTCATTTCATGGATTGCTATTCCGGTTGTAATGTTATTTACTCCTCTAGAAAGTCCAATTTGATGGCTCATTGCCTTGCTAAAATTGGTCTTTCGAGTGGAAGGGATTCTTTTTGGATGGAGGAGGTTCTGCCTAGTATGGCTCCGGTTGTTCTGGGTGGATTGCCCAGGTCCTTTGTAATCCGCTTTTATTGAATGAAGTTTTTTGTCTAAAAAAAAATATATTGCTACCAGACATGTTTTTGGTTTCTAAAAAAATATATGAAAATCAAGTTTTTATTTTCAATTAAAAATACATAGAACAGAAAACTAAAACCAAAAATATTACTGAACAACCCCTTAATTTCCACCTATTTTGATTTTTGATCGACCTTATTTTCCTTGGTTTCTATTAAGATTTGGTGATACTTGCTTTTGTTTCGTTTAAGATTCTAGCTAGTTTATAACCTTTCATTATCCAAAACCTCATCTTTGTTTAGTAGCAAAATCTAATAACGTACCCCACAAATCCATGTAAACCTATGAGATTGGAGGGTTGTCACAAGCTTTATACATTTAATGATCAGCATTCGAAGTCGGTAATTATGTCAAATATATTAAATTAATTGCTCATAGAAATCGGCTGCTTTTTTCCATCATAAAACAGTCACATATGAGGTGAGCAATTTGATAGATTAACAAAGAAAGATCAATATGAATATGGTTGGTGGACAATCAAATCTATAGCTGTTTTGGGAGTTGTTTATCAAACTTAGACCTTAAGAAAACAAAACTTTGATTACTTAACCAACCAATCAGAGACTTAATTAGCCAGTGATCCGGTTAGTTTTGACATATAACAGGAGAATTAAAGAAATGTCCAGATTTTTTTATTTTTTTTTAATATTACACTTTTATATAAATCGGTTTTTTTTTTTTCCTTACAACCTCATGATGTAAGTGCGGGAGGTTTTACCACCTGACCAACCTCATATCATCAAAAATGTTTAGATGTTAGTGGTTTAACTTCAGCTAATTAATTAGATTATAGAGGGGAATTGCACAAACACCCCTAAGGTTAGCCATAATTACATGAATATGACACTTTTGATGAGGTTGGGATTTTTGATGATCAAGGGATTTGGTGAATTGGATTTATTGAATGAAGTTCAAAAAATACTCAAAGATGCAGTTTTGTTTTTATAGAATATTCAAGGAATAAAATATCGGTATCGGTATTGATATCGGGCTTTTAAATTTAAGGATATATCGGGGATATTATCAATATCGGTGGATATTCGGTAAAAAATTTAAAAAAGGATTTGCTAACAGTAGCTCCACGATCTACACCAATTTCTTCTCTATCGATGGATATATCGGTCCCTCCAAAATATAAATATATCGGTGGATATATCGGTGGATATGTGGATTTTAAGTTCCTTGAGAATATTTGATGATTGACCATTTTCTAGAAGATGGAAGATGAATATTTGTTTTATTTTTTATTTTGAAATTATGAATTTTTCATTTGTTTGATGATTTTGTTGTGTTTATTCAATGATTGTGTGGTATTGTATGAAATTTTCCAGTTTTGTTTTTTTGTTGGATGTTTGATGACCAGAAGATGGAAGACGGACAATTTTTTTTTTAATCATATATTTTTTTGTTTTTGAAATTTATGAATTGTTTGATGATTTTGTTGTGTTTATTCAATGTTTGTGTCGTATTAGATGAAATTTTGTTGTGTTTTTGTGATGAAATATCTCCGATGATGGATAAAAAGATGAAAATGATGAATTTTTTTTATAAAAAATTTATATATTATTATTTAATATTTTAGATCTTTTGTACCATTGACCGTTGACAGTTAGATGTTAACGGGAGAAAACTGACGATAGGGAATATTTATGTATCATTTCTCGAATGTCGGGTAGTTTTTCTGTCATTACCCCCAAAAGTGCTAGATGCGTGTAATTATAACTGATCTCAGGGGAAAAATTGTGCATTTCCCCCTAGATTATATTGACATGAAATGAAAGCATGCTATGTGTCTAGGGCACATGATACTGACACGTAAAAGAAAAGACAATTTAAACAGAGCTGGGTTCTCGTTCTTGCCATAAAATCTCAAACATGCACACAAGTCAAACCTAAAAGAAGTGACCTTGTTATTTGTGCAAACTGTTTGTGGGGACATTATATTGTTTGTATATATATATATATATATAACTTCTTGTCGTGATGTATTAAACAGTTTTAATAGATGAGATTAGGACCCATCAAGAGATTAGAAAGAGAAGCAGCAAATTTTGACTATCTACCTTTAATTCTACAGAATTTTTATGGTGGGGGTCATCTTCCATATCATCTTGTGGTAGATAATTATACACATGCATGCATGGTACCACTTCATTTAATTGGATTAATTAGCATATATTTAATGTTTGATTAATTTTATATTACAAAAACGTTTTGAGAAATATCCCTCTTAAGTGATAATACTGACAAGTCATTTCAGATTTTTTTTCCACTAAAATTAGATTTGTAATCATCACTTTCTTGTTGTATATATTCACGGGATTAAAAATGAGATTTGGGATTGTCGTTGCATGTATGCCGATAGCCTTTTACCAATATGGTGTGACTCTCCAATGAGAGACTCCACCACCACGATTCAATGCCCGCTATATATATACTCATTTTTTATCCTACCTCTTGTGTGTTGTAATATCAAATAATAATAATAATAATAATACATGTATATTCTTATATATCTCTGTTGATGTGTATACTTATACATATATTAATCAAAATATCTTGAAGTAATTATCGATTACATACATGAGGTTTGCTATTTTACATTCAAAAATAACTTTATCAACAAATGACACTGATCACCTCCTAACACTTATAATTAAAAAGGAATACTAATTTAAGGAAAAAAGAAAATTGAAGCAATACCAACTTTAAACAATAAACGAACCAAATATCACAGTTAGGTCATCTCCAATTTAATTAGTCAATAAAACACTTTAAAAAAATATATATCTGAATATACATATATAAAATCAAGGTGGCTCAAAATATCTTCCTACACCAATTTTTCTTCCTACACTCATATTAAAATATTAAAATAATTAATTTTATTCTCTATACCCGATAAAATATTAAAACTATCCTTTAAGTTTTTTTTTTTTTTTTTTTTTAATTTTTTTAATTTTTATTTAAAGTATGTTTTCTCATTACACTCATTTCTCTTTGTTTGCTTCCACCACCAAAAAAGATAAAATAAAATTCTTGTACATACAGTTTCTTCTTTAAAAAAAAAAAAAAAAAAAAAAAACACGACGTACAGTCTCTTTTTTCCCTTTAATATAGAATTTACTCAGATAAAAAATATATAATATTCAAATAAAACTCTACAACTAAGATTTTACTTGGGCAAAAATAAAATACAAAATTCAACTCTAAAACTAATTATATATATATATATATATATATATATATATATATATATATATATATATATATATATTCCATTGTTACTTGCGGAATCAGTATATTGAATTATCTAAAAACCATGAAATTATAATAGTTTACACACTTAATCATCGTCATAGAAAACAACAAAACAACAATATATAGCTTCTTTTGTCTTATAAAAAAAATAAAAAAATAAAAAAAATTCAATCACCAAACAAATAAATTTTTTTCATTTAAAAAATTGGTTTTTTTTAATTTTTTTTTAATTTTTTTTAAAATCCATTCACCAAGTTTTTCGATTTTCAAATCAATTAAATTAAGAGTGGTGCTATTGGCACACCCCTACTGATCTATTTATGCCCCATTTGTTTAAATTTTGATTTAATTAAATAAAGTTAAATATTTTTATTATTTTATTTTATTTATTTCCAAAACCACCCTTTTACTTATTTTTCAAACTTAATAAATCTCATCTCTAATATATCTTTTTTTTTTTTTTTGTTAAAAGGCAAAGATTTTATGAACAGCCAGAAAGGCAACCAAAGAAGAAAAAGCAATAGCAAACCAGAACCAGAGAAAAAGAAAGACAAATCACACAACAATTAGACCCAGACGTCTGAAAGCACCAAAACAAAACAAACAAACCCAGCAGCAAAAAACGAAAAAAAAAAAAAAAAAAAAAAAAAAAAAAAGCCTAGAAACAAACGATAAACCGTCATGAGAAAAACAGAGCACCACCACCAAATACAAATGAAAAGCAATGGGATTAAATAATAATCAATATATCATCTGTCTAATGCACTCAAAGTGTTTGATTTATTGTTTAAATAGGATCCAATACAAGTATTTTTAGGGTTTAAGAGCTATGAAAAAAAAAATATTTCAAGAAAAAGATTAAAAGAACATTTTAAAAAAAAAAAAAATTTTGAAAAAGAATGTGGGGTTTTATTAGATTTACTTTATAGAATATATATATTTTTAATTGTATGTCTCTTTTAGTAATTTTGATAAAGGAAAAAAAAAATATAAAATAATTTAAAATGTGGGGCATAAATAGATTAGTAGGGGTGTGCCAATAGCACCACTCTTAAATTAATACAAATTTGTAGTTGAATTAAAGTAAAGTGGACGAGTGAGTTGTGTTTGAGAACCGTACAGACTTGATCGAGTTTTAAAACTCTTAAAAAGAAAAAAGTTTTACAAGACTATGACAAAAATGAAAGTAAACATTTCTTAATACATTTGGAATCTATGGAATCAATTCTTTGTTCATCCAATATTTCTTTCCTATATGTGCAAAAAAAAAAAAAATCACGATTGATGTTGGGTTTGATTAAGTATATATTATTATGGTTTATTATGATTGGACGTTCAATTTATAGGTAAAGTAAATTTAATTTTTAATTATAAAAACATGTATTTTAAAAATAAAAAAGTTTCATTAAAACACATGTGTACGTGTGGGAAGATATTTTGTGATTGCCACCGATAAAAAAGAAAAAAAATCATTGAGACGTTGAAAATAAAGAAGTGATTTTTATATATCCAACCCATTGATTTATCAACGGTATGATGCACAAAGAACAATCTTCTAGAAACCGATCTAAAACTTGAAGATTAAAAACAACAAAACCTAACTAAATAAAATCATTTTTTTTTCAATCCCAGTTGAGTGTTAACTGATCTAGTCAAAAAAAAAAAAAAAAAAAAAATTCCAAGCTCAGAAAAGAACAAGCTACAACGTCAAAAAATGAACATGGGTTTGGAATAGTTGAGTGCTTTTAGCTAGCAGCGAGAGAGCGGGATGCAGAGAAGTGGCTTTGATGATGATGACGATGAGAGAGAGAGAGAGAGATTATTGAAAGAAAACAAAAACAGAAAAATATCTTCTTCGCTTGAGACACCATGAGATCAATCAGATAGAAAATAAACAAAGGCTCCATGAGATCCATGATCCATCAGGATTTCCACGCCTCTGGCGACGGGGAGGCTCAGATCCAGATCCATCGATGGGAGACGAAAATCCATCTGGATCTCCACTTTTTGTTGTTTTTTTTTTTAATTTAATTTTTTTAATAAGTTAATAAATCTCTACCCTCCATTTTTAGATAAACAGTGGAGATTCATCTTCTTTTTATTTGTATTTTTTGAATTTTTTTGAATTTATGATTTTATTAAAATAAAAATAAATGTTAAAAAGACGATATTACCCTTTAAAATATCTAAGTTAACAATCAAATTTGATCAAACTCTAATGATAGAAGAGACGTGTGTGTCGATCGTTGATAAAGTTATTTTTAAGTGTCAATCGATAAACCTCATGTCAAATGTCTTGTATGATTGGCACATTCTTTAAAATAGATAAATTTGGCAAAGTTAATAATCAAATTTGATCAAATTTGATCAAATTCTAATGATAGGAGAGACGTGTATCAATTATTGATAAAGTTATTTTTGAGTATCAATCACGATCCTCATATCAAATATCTTGTATGATTGGCATATCCTTTTAAAATAGATAAATTTGGCAAAATAAAAAATAAAAAAATAATTAAAAATGGTATAATACGGTGACAGAGAATGCATAGGTTTGGCGTAGATAAATCTGCTCCCCAAGGTGGAAACAGAAATATAAAAGAGTGAAAAGGTTAGGTATGACACGTGGCACAATGAGAAAGTGCCACATGTGACCAATCCCACACGAACATTGTTAATCCAAAACTAAAGCCAAAAGCAGATCCAATCCGTATCTACCATATCTAAGCCACTGTTTCCCCTTGTTATTTTACACACCTATTTTTTTATTCACTCGCTTTCTTAAGCGCGTCTACTTTGCTTTTCACTATTTGCTACCGGCCCCAACGGCCAAGTGGCAAACCCACTGTTATAACCATTTCTTAGCATCCCGGTCCCAGATATATGATTGAATTATTTTTTAGTACTAGATATGACCATTAAATTATTGACACTTGTATACCACCTCTCAACAGAGATGATAATCGATAGTGCATCTCCATTCCATAGTGATGGTGAAGGGACGAAGGGTTCGAGTCTCACACTATTCTAACCATTTCATTTCATACCAATCCTAGATATATGATTGAATTATTTTTTAGTACTAGATATGACTATTAAATTATTGACACTTGTACAACATCTCTCAACAGAGATGATAATCGATAGTGCATCTCCATTCCGTAGTGATGGTGAAGGGACGAAGGGTTTGAGCCCCACACTATTCTAACCATTTCATTTCATCCTTGTCCTAGATATATTGATTGAATTATTTTTTAGTACTAGATGTGACCATTAACATTATTGACACTTGTACACCATCTCTCAACAGAGATGGTAATTAGTAGTGCACCTTTATCCCACGATGATAGTGAGGGGTTCGAATCTCACTAGATGTATTTTATAAACATATCTATTTTATTTATTTATTTATTTTTAAAACATTATTAATGTTTTGGTGATGATGGAGGGTGGACTAACATAGTTTTATCATGTTTTTGCCATGTTTGGATTGGATAAAATCATATCATATTAAAATTATTTTTTGTACAAAATAAGTTATTTTTTAAATTAATTATAATTTAAAAAATTAAAGCAGAATTTTAATACAAATATTAATAATAATTTTTTTTTATATAATTATCTACAATCATTTTAAAACGATACAAATATTAAACTTGTTTTTTTTTAAAGAAAAATAAACTATATAAATTTAACTTTAAGCTCAATAATTTTAAAAATTATAACTATAATAGAATATATTTAATTTGAATTATTTTAACATATTGACGTAAAATATTCTATAAATTTATAAATAAATTAAACTATTTTATTTAATAAAATATTTTTTAAAAAATAGAACTAAAAGATTATGGTTGTACCAAAAAGTCAGGCCACAAAACGATTGAAAGCTCGTTGTCCAATTCCTAGCAGGCTAGCAGTCTCCAAAGTCTAAACAATTATTGTGGAGTAACGATCTTTGATCTTTGCACCGTTAAAAAATATCTCTGCAGATACCCATTGCATCAATTTGTTGTAATTTTGTTCTAAAATAGAGTAACTTTCATACTTCCATCTCCAACCCATTACATCAAATCTTACTCTAAAAAGAAGATTTCCTTACATATTCCCTCTCAACCAATCAAAAACAATGAAATTATTAAAAATAAAATAAAATTAGCACTACAAAGTAGTGCAAGAATGCTTGTTGGGCCAAATCTGGCGACAGAAGAAGAGGAGCTACACACTGGCGCAAAGAATAGCGCCTGGGTTGGAGTGGAATTCTACTGCAAATTGGAGATTGATGCACACGGTTGGAGATGCCCTTAACAAATCATGCATGCGTCTCTTTGTGTATATACCCATTAAAAATTTTAAAATGTTATAATTCGTAAACACACCTCGTATATTATCTAAACTATAATTTTTTTTAGTTTTTGATTAAATATTGTAAACTAAAAAAATTATAAAATAATTAAAATAAAATAACGATGGTACTTTTTTATATATTCAAAATATTAATTATTGTGTCTATTTGATATACAATATGTATTTATTATTATTTTAATCATTTTAATAGTTTTATTTAAAGACAGTGTTGAGATATTAATAAAAATACTAATCTAAGGTGTAGATATAAATTTTACCACTCATTATTTTGTATAATACTATTTATGGGCCGTACATGTATTTATTATTATTTTAATCATTTTAATAGTTTTATTTAAAGGCAATGTTGAGATATTAATAAAAATACTAATTTAAGGTGTAGATATAAATTTTACCACTCATTATTTTGTATAATACTATTCATGGGTCGTATATGTATTATTTGTAAAGATGCACATTTTTCCCCGGGGTCCCAGTTCCCCGCGTCCGCGTCCGCGTCCCCATCCCCATCCCCATCCCCATCCCCATCCCCATTTGGGAAATTTTTTTGGGGGAAAAATGGGGAAATGGGGAGGGATGGGGATGAAAATCATCCCCAAATTAAAATAGGGATGGGGATGGGGATGGGGGGACCCCTCCCCATCCCCATTTCCCCATTTTCCCCACAATTATAAATATAATTATAATATATTTTTTTAATATATTTTTTTTTATTCTTTGAAAACTCTAACTCCCTAAGTATATATACACATTTACTCTTTAATTTTTTATTTTTTATTTATTGAAATGTTTTTTTTTTATAGTTTAATTTATAATTTTTAGTCAAATGGGGAAATTGGGGAACGGGGGAAATGGGGAAATAGGGAAAAACGGGGAAAAACGGGAAAAATGGGGAATTGGGGATGGGGATGGGGATGGATATAGGTCCCCCCAAAATTCCCCATCCCCATTTTCCCCAAATGGGGGGGGGGGGGGGGGGGGGGGGGGGGGGGGGGGGGGGGGGAGGGGGGGAGGGGGATGGGGGGACCTATATCCATCCTCATTCCCCAAACGTGCATCTCTAATTATTTGATCTCGATAGATCCTAATAGTTTGACCCGTTTGATGTTAATCTTTAATTTAATGTGAGAATGATTTGAAATCAAAATGTTTTGTACAATAAGAAAAAAACCTTGCAAGTTAAATTGTATATTATTGTTAACCGCAAAAAATGGCAGGGGTTCAAAGAAGAATTTTCCATCCACACTAAAGAATATTTGAGGCAGAAAGGCATCATAGAGGAGCATCCCAGTACCCCGTTACTAAATTGACCGGGTACGCCTTCTACCAATCCAGATCAAGATCAAGATCAAGGGCTCCTAGACTCCAAGGTACCAGGAAACACAGAAGCCAAGTTCCTAAAGACTCCACTACTGTAAAATCCTGGTATCCTGCTACCACACTAACCTAGAATCCCGATACCCCGATACACTGATACCATGATCCAGTAGGAGGTAGGGATGCCTATGTGCTCCGATCCCTCCTAGAGCCAGCCAACCAAGCAGTATGAGTATCAGATTAACAGACTATCAAGGTAAGATCAGGTACGCTAGGATCAAGCTACAAAGAAGGACAGTGAAACGTCAACGTTTAAATAACAAAGGAAATTGATTCATTCCCGCCACCCAAGAGTTTTACTTGAAAGCAAAGTCAACTATGTCAAATTCCGCCAAAAAAGGGATCACTTGATTCCTTGAATCAATCCTGAATCAATCTTACGATCTTCTCGCCTATCACCACGGAACGTCCCGCAAATCACTAGGTTACTGAACTGAATTTAGGGGAGTGCACAGCAAGCAATGAGACGTATATATATAACATGATACTAGACAAAAAAAGGACCGCAACTTGAGTCCAAAACCCTACAGTTTTCTTTTCCACTTATCGACATGCACAAGATCTCCATCGCCAACTATGTTTTAACCCTCCTACTATGACAACTGAAAGTCTCCATTGTATTCTCATTACGTGTTTATTATCAATAAAATGAGTTATATGTGATCTTATTGCTATTATATTTTTGATTCATCATCGTTGTTGTATTTAATCTGTTTCATTGAGTGCTCATAGGTATCGAACTACGTGGTACCTCTCCGACTGTGGTCTACCCCGATTACGGCCATATGAATTGTTAATTGGAAATTCACCCCAATGACAATTTTCCGTTAACAATTATAATAGAATATTGTACTCAAATTCATATTCAAAATAACACGGTATGAGTTGAAACCACTTTATATATAAATTTAAAAAATAATATGGTAGATCAATAGATCATATATTAGTTACAACTCACATACCACGCCATTCAAACATAAATTTATATAAAATTTATATACAGCTTAGGCTACTTAGCATTACTTTTTTAAAATATTCAACTTTTAAAATCTTATTATTATATTTTTTTGAAAATTAACCAAATAGTATGATATCAATTATGATGTTATTTTACTTTAAAGTACATAACTAATTAAATAAACATCTTGATTATAAGTAATCTTGCTTCCTTTTTTTTTTTTTTTTTTACGAAAAGAGAATTCATTAGAAACAAAAAACAGGATTACAACCGAGATGGACGGTCAACCAACACAATTGGAGCCACACAAAGAGGGACTTCCTCCATCTAGTAGGAATCACAAACAACAGACAAACCAAGTTTAGTAAGGCTATGAGTATCCATATTTGCCTTTCTATGAGCAAAAACTACTTTGCAAAAAGGAAAACAAACTAAAAACCCGAGGATATCACTAATAACTAAGCCCACATCAGAGAGAGGTGTCGTGCCCAAATTAATAAGCTTCACCACCACCTGGGCATCAGTCTCCACAGTACATGGGGTCAGGCTTGAATCGCGAGCAAACAACAGACCTCTGAGCACAGTAGAAGCTTCCGCAATCTAGTGGAGAAACTGGCCACAATAGGTTGGTAACTGGAGGCCAAAATATCACACTCATGGTCACGAATGAGAATGCCAATCCCCACCCTGTCATTCTCTGAGTCAATCGCATCATCTGTATTAACTTTAAACTCACCAACATTAGGAGGACGGCAAGAAGGAGCAGCCACCATATCCGAGGCAGAAGATTGTCTAACCACTGAATTTGCACGACTGTAATCAGAAAGAAACGATTCTGCCCAGGGCATAATATCCTTGTCAAGGAGAGAGGCCGTGTTGTGGACCCGAGAATTACGCTTATACCAAATTCTCCATAAAACTAAGCAAAGTAACTCCATATCCTCTGTTTTCAGTTGAGATTTACAAGCAATCATAAAATCCATGAAATCCATGCCATCAATGACCTTAAGACCCTTCACGAAGAGGCAACTAGCTCTAATCACTTAGAGCGTAAGGCAGCACTACAAAGCATGCATTATCGACTCCAGATGTCTACCACAAATCAACTGGAATACCTCGCCTAGCAAGGTTAGAATTCGATAGAACCAGTTACGACAGGCACGCCACAACAGCATCTTAACCTTAGTCAGAACTTTGATTCGCCACAGAAACTTCCACCATGACTCCGATAAACTGAGGCCCGTGGAGCCACTCTTAAGGTGATAGCCACTCTTAACAGAGTGCGAATCAAACTTGTCATAGCTCTAAAGAAGAGAACATGCCTCATGTCTAGAAGAAAAGGGAAAACTTAAAATCTTAGTAGCATAATCTGGGAAGAAGGAAAGCCGAATTTGAGTCCTCATTCCAGGCTCTAAATTGGAGCTTCAGCTAATGCACTGTAGGGAAAAACGCATGCAGCGGAAGCGAGACTAAAAAAAGTTTTAGTATAGTTTAAAATTTTTCCATAAGTTGAACCTTAACCCTTTAATTAATTAACATATATCATTAAAAGTATCGTACCTTTGTCACGTGATCCGATTGACGTTGCGTCGATGGTAATCTGCAAGATCTTCCAATCCAATCACGAATGTGAATCACCTAGGAGCGTGGTCTCCATTCTCTTTGAATTGTGTACCTGAGGATGGAAACAAAACTTTTTCTTTTTCGTTAGTCACTAAACCTCCAAAAGATAACAAAGAACGTTCCAGTCACTTTTGAATTATCAATCTAATGATCGAAACTCGCGTGAACCTTATTCGAAGTTGTGCATAAAGTCTATTGATGTATAAGCTACTAGTGCACTATCGAAGTAAAACGATCTCTTATCTTTTTCTCTCTTGGCCGAATTTTCACACTAATGTCTAGAGTTTGATTTTATTTTTCTCAAGCAAAAGAAAATAACTCTCAAGCCTTGCATTGGGGTGGCCGAATTCTATCACTTGTCTTATATAGGGTGATCGAATTCCTTGCCCTATTACAATTAAGGTTGGCCGAATTCTTTAGTCTATATTAATAAGGTGACTGAAATCCTCTACAAAAGAGGATTTGTGTTTCCACAAAGGACTCCTATCAATCTTTTAGAATTCAAACCCTAATCCAACTCTTTAGTGTATTTGTGACCATATCAAAGATTTCCTAATTTGACTAGATAAATAAAATCATTTTATTTATCTTCTTATCAAATAAAGTCTTTTATTCTCATTATATTACCACAATAGTATACTACTAAGAAACATATTTCCTAGTCATAATTTTTTTTTTGATTTTTAATTAAATAATTAATCAATCAATTAATTAATTTCCATTTAACCAAATAATAAAATAAAATAATATATTAGACTTTTATTTAAGCCTTGCCGCCCATATATACATACATGGGCTATATATTATTTTCTCATTTTATTTAATCAATTGGACCCTAATTAAAATGCCCACATGTGAACTAGGCCCAATCTTACTAAAAGAAACAAGTCCACATGCCTTAATACAATTCTAGATGGACCCATAAATTAGTCCGGTAGAATATATCAAGTGATCCATGCAAGTCCGTGTGGATTGGGGATCTTGGAGAGCTATCTTAATTTAAGCTTCAATAGACATAACCCAATCACAATCAACAAATGATTCACTTATGTTCGATCTATTAATTTTAGTTCATTCTACTAAAGAACTAAAATTGCACTCTTAAATAAAGATAGAACAAGTAAATGTTTCTCATTCATACCCTAGACAATCTTATTGGAGATAGTGAATCATCGTGAATAATATCAGTAATCGTCAAGAGCTCATAGATCGCTTATAGCTCTCCAAGTTACCATATTTACTCATATGACCACATTTTGAACTTGGATATTTTGACTTGTCCAGAAGTCATGTTTTCAATAGTCACTATCAAAAACTCAACGTTGAGATTTAATACCCAATACCTCAAAACATCCGTATGATGATATTATACTCTCATTTAATAAATGGAGCCACGATGTCCATATCTATAAATGAAGCCCTCTATCGATTAGCAAATGAATACCACCAAACTATCGAGGATAGACTATGCTATATAATCGTACTCATTAATAGCTCAAATGATAACACTTGTAACCATAAGTCCATCATTTATCTTAGGATTAAGATAGACTCTCTGATTGTCCTCATAATAAAAAGACTTTTATCTACTGACGGTTCTAGATAAAGTATTTCATTGTGATCCTATTCAATATACCTAGTGCACTAGATTCTTTTACTCAAAGACACTTTGATGATTTAGACCCATCATAACACATTTGATCCCACTCAAATGCTAGCAAAAGAATCTATAACTTTAACAAGATAAATGTGCCCTACCTTTACCTTAAGTTGTGAACATTATTCAAGACTAACTAAAGAACTGTGTCTCCCTCATACATATTCAGATGTACGAACAATTCTTCTTTTCTCATAGTCTTTTGACCTTAAGGTTATTTACTTTTGACAATTATAATATTCAATCTATAAATGCTATAATATTTGTTTAAAACAGAAATCACTTTATTAATATGAAAAGATTGTCAAATACAATATTACACTCTTACTATTGAGTATAATCCTAACATGCACCGTAGCCAGATCACCCAAAGTAGCGGGAGAAAACACCTTGAAGGTTAATGGCCTAGGGATCCAGCAGTCTGTATAAATATGAATAGACGAACCATTGCCTATACGCCTGTGAGCTCCAGCCTCAATGATCTCTCGACCCCAAATAAAACTCCACCAGAGGAAGGAGCTCGAAGCACCACAATCAGCCTGTACAAAATGGGAATCAGGAAAATAACAGTGTTTAAGAATTTTAGCTATAAGGGAATGAGGATGGTGGATTAATCTCCAACATTGTTTCGATATGAGAGCCTTGTTAAAGAGACTGAGGTCATGAAAGCGCAGGCCCCCACCATCTTTGTTGCAGCAGAGCTTACGCTAAGACCCCCAATGAATTTTCTGATTCTCATCATCTGAACCTTACCAGAATCTCGCACAAAGTCTGTGAAGATCATCTCAATAATAGAAATCCTAGATATCATGTGTCTACATGTCATATGTAAACTTAGCTATTTAAGATAAAACAATCCTAGGCAATAGCTATCACAATACAACAACTCAATCAATCAACACATAATCTCAACTTGCGAATAAATCTTAATATATATGTCAACAAGTCATAAATGAGATTTCTTGCTAAGTAAGAACAAAAAAAAAATAAATAGATGATGTTCAACTTACCAAGTCATGTGTGTTGAAGAAGACTCATGCATAGATACATCCTAGATGATCCTAGATGATGTTTGATGCACATGGAAATGAGTTTAGAGAATCAAAGAAGAGTTCTTGGATGATTTTCTCTCTTAGAAAATGTTCTAAGTTAAAAATACGATTTTTAACACTATTAAACTGACCTAGAGACAAAGTGACATTTATATAGGAGATCTTTTCAAAGCTACAACGTTTTGGTCAATTTTTAAAACCAAATCCCGTTATAACCGCTGTGTGTACCGTGGTACGGACATGGTGTCTGTGCCGCAGTACACCAGACGTGTAAGGACTGGAAACCACTACTATGGGGACCGCTCCAGAGGCACATGTCTAAGTCGCGGTATGCTAGGCGTGAAACAGCAGGCGTTGCACCTGACAAGGTTCGTTTCCCATGCAAGTGTACCAGGGGCGGTACAAGCAACGATAAAGAGAAAATTTCTCTTTTCAAAGATAATTCACACTTAGTCTATATGCAATATGTGCAAGTGTGAAGTGTGAAGTGTGAAGTGTGAAGAGAATGTACATAGAAAGCAATAAACACACATGTATACATGAGTTGTGTGTGTGCAACTAATCTCTTCAATATCATTAAGCACAAGTGATTTACCTTTGAGGTGCTTATCATCTTGAGGTTTTGAGAGGGTTTTGTTGAGCTTGATCACCAATAATTAAATGCCTAAGCTACCATTGTGGTTTGTCATCAAAAAAAGCCAATCAAACTTGAGGAACTTACACACACAATTCATGATACGATCAATCTAAGCAATTGAGAAACCCAACCTGTACATCATGCCTACCAGAAAAATCCACTCGACCAGGTTATAGGCTTTTGACATATCAAGCTTGAGAGCCATGGCCCCTCTACGACCCTTCTTTCTTCTCTTCAATGCATGTATACACTCGAAGCCAATTATCGCATTATCCGAAATCAGATGACTAAGGACAAAAAGCGCTCTTAGTCTTCGAGATCACCTCTCCTAGAACACCTCGAAACCTGTTCGCTAAAGCTTTTGCGACAACTTTGTACAACACATTACACAAACTTATGGGACAGAAGTCTGTCATTTTCTCCGCCCTTTTCAACTTAGGAATGAGTGTAATCGGCGTTCTATTCACTTCGGCAAGGTCGTGACCCTCATTCAGGATACCTAAACAGGCCGTCGTCACCTGACTGCCAACAGATGACCAGAATTTCTGGAAAAAAAAAAAAAAAAAACTTAAAGAGCCTGTCTGGTCCAAGAGCTTTCGTCTGATACATATCATAAACAACTTTTTAACCTCTTCCGCTGAGAATCTAGAATCAAGAAAAGCACTCTTGCTAGCCGAAAGGCACGGCTATACATAGCACAAAACAGCCTCCAAGTCACAAGTAGAGGGAGAAAACGACTTGAATATTTCATCAAAATAGCTTAACACAATATTGAAAACTTCATATTTCATGTCCTCCTTCCAAGAGTTCAAGTTGTCCATTAGACCTGAGATAAAATTCCGAGATCTAAGCGAAGAAGCTTGAAAATACTTCGAGTTTTTATCACCACTTTTAAGCCAAGTATCCTTAGAACGTTGTTTTTTCTTTCTAATCCAGTAACACATCAAGATCCTTCTCTAAAGATCAAACAACACGTCAAGAGCCAGATTGAATTAGTTCGAAGCCCTTCTCAAGGCTACCTGTTTACACCTGATAGCTGCCCGCAATTCACATATGTTGCTCCAATTCCATCTATCCAATTTCGATGTACACTGTCGAATACTTGAAACCAGACTCCACATGTTCTGATGATTGCCCAAGGTATCCATTATGATATCCGCACACTCCCCCTATCCGTCCAACATTCCTCGAAGTGGAAACGCCACATTTGAACCCGCTCACTTGAGGAAGAAGACAAACTGGACTGACAGACATTAAGCAAGATAGGTTTATGGTTCGACCTTCAGAATCCGAGATGACTAACAGAAGTACATCGAAACAAATGATGCAAAACAAAATTACAAACACACATGTCTAAGCATTCCTGGATCATGACGCCTTCTTCCCGTTTATTACACTATGTAAACGGAGGGCTCGAGTAGCCCAGGTCCTGAAGACCACAATCATCCAGCGCCAAAGGAAAACTTTCAAGCTGAGAGCGAGGCCTCTAGCAGCCTCCAAACTTCTCCAATACATCCAGGATCTCATTGAAGTCACCAATGCACACCCACGATAAATTTGATGAATTGTTAAGCTGACGCAATAAGTTTCACCCATGAAACCATTAGGACGTCTCCGGGTGACCATATAACCCAGTTAAATGCCAAATAAGATTCTTATAAGGGGTCACATGTACATCAATATGGAATAAAGAGAAAGAGAGAAGACTTACATCCACCACACTCGACCATAAAAGACATAGACCTCCGCCTTTCCCAATGCTATTGACAACAAGTTTTCCGGAAAAACCTAACCTAACCTAACCTTCACATCTTCCATCCGAAAGTGATTCGTCTTGGTTTCTTTCAAGAACACAATATATGAGTTATACTCTTGCTTTAGCCTCGGTAGGATTTGGAATGCCTGAGTGCTTCCCATACCTCGAACGTTCCAAGCTAGGATTTTCATGGCGATCGACAAGCCGGTAGAAACCGACCCACCATAGCTTTAGATGTTTTATGAGAACCTTCATTACTTTTCATAAATTTCAGTTCCTGATGAACACTACCATTCTCTAAATTCCAGTTCCTTTTACCAAGATGCACTTCAGCTTCATGCCCACTATCCAACCTGACCCGATCTCTAGCCTGCCTTTTCCATTTCCCTGCCTTCGGCCAAAACTTCTTGTTAACATTTAGATCTCCAATAGAACCACTTGAGAGACCAACCAACTTATTAGTAGCAAGTACATCACTTACTAGGCCTGAGTCTACCTCCATTTCAACCCTATATTGGCCTAATTTGGTAAAAAAAAAAAAAAGCCTATACGTGCTCTTCAATATACTATTGCCATCCTATAGAGATTTTAAATTGTCCATATTCCTTTCCTGAAAAAGAGGAGATTCCTCCACAATTATCCTCGGGATTCTCTCCTCATTCTGTGCAGGAATCTTACCAAAGATCATATCAGCCACCTTTTCCTGGTGACCTGTGTTCTTGACAATCGCCTCAGATTCAATAACAAAATGATTCAAATTCTTCAATGTAAAATCCTTTTCGAGATTTTTGCAAGCATTGACCTGATTCCCTGATTCTCCACGTAGCTGATCATCTTGGATCCTTGAATCATGGGTCGTATCTCTTCCTTCCCTTGAATTCAAGTTTCCTTTTTGTGTAGGTCGACCTGCCAACACCGCCTTACCTTTGTTACCATCATAAAGAGATGGCCCTACCACTGCCCTGATAACTAGAGGGTTTGAGGCTTGAAGACCAGTCCCTTCCTAACCCCATGAATCCTCATAACCATCACGTCTTCCACGAAAGTTACCAGTCCTCACTCATCACCGAACTCAAAGCTTTTAACCAAGGGCCATACATACGGTTATAGTCCTTTGGTTCCCCCCCCCCATTTGCCTCCAAAGAGAAATCCCTAACCATATGTCTGATCCGTCCACAATGATAGCAATGATCCGGTGACCTCCCATACTTAAGCAACATTGCCGTTTTCGTCTCATCCTGCATGACATCAACCCTTAGAATTCTTCGGAGGGGCTTGTTAACATCAATGACAACCCTAACTCGAATATATTTCCCCACACAATCCCCTGACTTCTCTATATCAATCTCTTTAACCTCTCCAATCATACCTCCTAAGAACCGACTAATTTTTGGAGTCATGCACAGTAGCGATACCTTATTAATCTGAACCTAGAAAGCCACTTTATTGAGCTGCATAACACGGATATCGCCTTTTCCCATTGGTCTCTCCAGGACCAGGAGTGCCTTATCAAAGCTCCATGGGCTTCCATTCAAGATTTGATTTCTATCCTGCTCATTCTTGAAAGTAAAGATGAAAGCATTTCTATCGACAACCTCAATTTCCACCTTCTCCAAAGTTCTTCATACTTTTGGTAGCACGTTCACCAGTTTATTCGTTCTTCTTCATTCTTCATTGTCTCCCGTAATGCCATCAGAGGGCCTTCATTCTCCTTCAGCGTAAGGGCCTCGCAAAGTTTCGCCACCTTTTATGCATTCATCTCGATCAAAAATCTTAGAAACCCACCCCACCACTCCAAGAGAGTGAAAACTATGGTTCCCACGGAACCCCCAACTACTATCACCAAAGGCTTCATTGAAATCCAGAGAGAATATCAGAGAGCCTAAGGGAGAGAATTTGATCTCGTTAGTAATCTGGCTTATAATCAAGATATATCGTACAAAAGAATACAAAATTATAAAAGTGTTAAAAATGCAAAAATTTTGAACAGGTGGCAATGAGTGGGTGATTAAAATAACGATGAAAGATACTAAAGCACTAATGATACATAATTGACAAAATATAATTGGTTAAGAGGGTGATTAAAAAGAGGGTGATTAAAAAAAGGCTAATTGGCACTGATACCCCCTGAACTATACCCGAATTTGCACCTTACCCCCTATACTTTTTTTTTCGGCATTAAACCCCCTGAACTATCATAAATTTGCAATGGCTAACGGAAACCTAACGGAACCCTGATTTCGTCTAGGGAAAATTACACTAAGTTCCACTGATTATATATATAATTGCATTAAACCTAAAAAATATAATAATATGACCCGAATACCCCTCTGACCATTTTTATTAAAAAAAATTAAATTTAAAATTGAAATAATGGTTAAATAATAATGAAATTATGAATTTTATTATAAAGACAATTAAATAAATAGAGAAATGAAAATTTTAATTGATTTAACAATAATTTAAATTATCTTTTTATTTAAATATCCCTATGAAACCCAGATAAATATTTAAATTATTTAAGAAAAATAAAAATAATGGTTAAATAATAATACAATTCCCTTTCAAAAATATTAATAATACAATTCTGATTTTTTTTTTTTATAAAGAAAATGAAATCATTAAAAAATTAAAACATCTTTAAAATCTCTACCATCCATCTCATAGATGGACGGTGGAGAAATATTTATTAAAACAAATTCAAATAAAAAAAGCATTTTTTAAATAGATTGATTGATCTCAATTACAAAAAAAAATAAAATAATAAGTTTCTCCATTATTTAATTGTCTTTATAATAAAATTCAGAATTCTATTATTATTTAACCAATATTTCAATTTTAAATTTAATTTTTTTTTAAAAATGGTCAGAGGGGTATTTGGGTCATATTATTATATTTTTCCGGTTTAATGCAATTATATATATAGTCAGGGGAATTTAGTGTAATTTTCCTTAGACGGAATCAGGGTTCCGTTAGGTTTCCATTAGCCATTGTAAATTTATAATAGTTCAGGGGGTTTAATGCCGGAAAAAAAAAGTATAGGGGGTAAGGTGTAAATTCGGATATAGTTCAGGGGTTATCAATGCCAATTAGCTTTGTTTGGAGGAAGAAAAAGCTGTCAAGGATGACGTTGGCCAATGGAAATCACACTGCAAATATCTTTTATTAAGATATATTTAATTTAAATTATTTTAACATATTTACATAAAATATTCTAGAAATTTATAAATAAATTAAACTATTTTCTTTAATAAAATATTTTAAAAAAATAGAAATAAGAGATTATGGTTGTTACCAAAAAGTCAGGCAACAAAACGATTAAAAGGCTGGTTGTCCAATCCTAGCAGTCTCCGAACAATTATTGTGGAGTAATAATCTTTGCACTGTTAAAAAATATCTTTGTATCCTTAACAAATTGCATATGCATCTCTTTTTGTATATATCCAATAATTTTTTTTTAAATATTATAATTTATATTACTAAAATAGTTATTTCTTTTAGTTTTTGAATAAATATTATAAACTAATAAATTATAAAATATTTAAAATAAAATAACAAAGGAAAGGCACGGTAGGAGAGTAGGAGGCTCCTAGCATGCCTCATTATTATTATTTTATTTTATTGTTATTTTAAGTAATAACTATTTATAATTAATTGATAAATAGTTATATTTTGATCATTCAAAATATTTAATTATAGTGTCTATTTGATATACGATATGTATTTATTATTATTTTAATCATTTTAATAGTTTTATTTAAAGGCAGTGTTGAAATTAAATATTAATAAAAATACTAATTTAAGGTGTAGATATAAATTTTACCACTTATTATTTTGTCTAATACTATTTATAGGCCGTATATGTATTATTTGTTCTTGTTAGATCCTAGTAGTTTGACCCATTTTGTGTTAAACTTTAATGTGAGGATGATTTAAAATCAAAATGTTTTGTACAATAAGAAAAAACCTTACAGGTTAAATTGTATATTACAATAGAATATTTTACTCAAATTCATATTCAAAATAACGCGGTATGAGTTGAAACCACTGTATATGTAAATTTAAAAAATAATGTTGTAGATCAATAGATCAATAGATCATATGTTAGTTACCAATAACATACCACGTCATTCAAACATAAATTTATATAATATATATATATATATATAGCTTAGGCTACTTAGTATTACTTTTTAAAATATCCAACTTTTAAAATCTTATCATTATATTTTGTGAAAATTGACCAAATAATTATAATGTTATTTTATTTTAAAGTACATAAATAATTAAAAAAAAAACATCTTGATTATAAGTAATCTTGCTTATAAACAAGATATTTTGTAAAAAGGAATACAAAATTATAAAAGTGTTTAAAATACAAAAATTTGTAATTGGTTGCAATAAGTGGGTGATTAAAATAACGATGAAATATAGTAAAGCAATAATGATAAACAATTGACAAAAGTCACAAAATATAATTGGTCAAGAGGCCAAAAAATATATTTGTTTGGAGGAAGAAAAAGCTGTCAAGGATGGTGTTGGCCAATGAAAATCACACAGCAAATCCCTTTTCATTTGTTAATTAATCGATTAATTAGTATGTCGTTTTAGTCAGTGACACACAAACAAAAGTGACTGACCGTTATTTTAATCCCCTAGGAGGCTAGCAATAGTCATCTTTTGTCCTTTAGCGATTCCAGCGAGGCCACCAATTACAAGCACACTCCTCAGTCCTCAGTCCTCAGTCCTCAAGCGCCACAATGTGCGCGTGGGAGAGTCACTTGTCCTCAATGAAAATATCTAACATAGGGGGCTTGTCGTTTAGCCAAAGATAATAAAAGCGGAGGTAGGTGGGTCCCGTCTCGTGACTAAGGAAAATATCATAACCGTCAGGATTCGTGCCACGATAGCTCGTGCTACTGTTACTGTACGTGCGACCATTTATATATTACGGTGGTGCTACTTCAAACCTGTGCAAATATTGCAGACCAACATCGAAGCATCGATCCAACCATCAACTCTACTACGTACAAGGAGAAAATAGTTGCAAGTTGCTAGTGAAGAGTATATGGGATGGACACCAACAACGTAATCGCACCGTTCATTATGAAGACTTATCAGATGGTCAACGATCCAACGACGGATATGCTAATCATGTGGAGTAGAGCCAACAACAGCTTCATCGTCATCGAACCTTTAGATTTCTCACAGAGAATCCTACCTGCTTACTTTAAACACAACAACTTCTCGAGCTTTGTTCGTCAACTCAACACCTATGTAAGTAAATATTGATTATCAGTTATCAGATTTCATGTTTTCAAATATATATATATATATATTGATTTTAATTATATACGTAAATGTTTATTCGATTATCAGGGATTCAGGAAGGTGGATCCGGACAGATGGGAGTTTGCGAACGAGTGGTTTCTACGAGGACAAAAGCAGCTGTTGAAGAATATAATACGGAGAAAACACAGCAAGAATAATCATTACATGACAGTGAAAACTGAAGACTTAGAAGATGAAGAGATAGTAATGGAGATAGCGAGATTAAAACAGGAACAGAAGTTGTTAGAGGAGGAGCTTGAAGGCATGAACAAGCGATTGGAAGCGACAGAGAGACGACCACAGCAAATGATGGCTTTTCTTTACAAGGTGGTCGAAGACCCTGATCTTCTTCCTCGTATGGTGCTCGAAAAAGAAAGAACAAAGAAACTTGTATCACCTTCCGGCGACAAAAAGAGACGTTTTAAGATTTCTTCATCACAACCCTCTTCTTCTTCAGGCATGACCACTGTATCAAGTTCCATAAAGTATGAAGAGGAAGAAGAGGATTCAAGATTCGTTATTGATAACTTGTGTCAGTCATTGTCGCCGGAAAATTCAATATCAGGGTGGTTTGGGGAAAGGCAGTTCAATTATGGCTGCGTACCCAACACTGGGCCGATGCCGGCGATTGCAGCGCCGGCGCAGGGGAATAGTATACAAATGGGTTATTTTGGAGATATGATGGGAGGGATGGATTCCACTCCACCGCCACCTTATCCATTTTCGCTGCTTGGAGGTGGCTTTTAGTTGCTTATTATCACGAGAGTTATCTTGAGTTTTATCGTTTGCATTAATTTTTGTTTTATTTTTTTATTTTTGCCTTTTCTCCTTTTGTTCTTTTTTAGTTTTCTTCTTTCTTTTTTCTAACAAATCAAAGAAGATTATGCAGTTCATGTTCATAACTTTTTTTTTTTTTTTTTAATTGTATATATGTCAATGGGTGAAGCTTCGATGATGGAATATTATAAATTATTTTCATTTCTTGATTTGATGTTCGTTGAAATGGCAGGAAAAAACATGTTTTTTTTTTTGTTTTTTGTTTTTATGCCACTTGTTGTGGCGAAGACTCGAATCAGAACTGAATGAACGATTTTACCGTTTAGTCATATTAAACAGTAGAAAAAACCAAAAAAATCATGGTTGATTGTTGATATTATCATAAATACTCAACTACTTTGCAGAATTTGGTAGAATAGTATGTTAATTATGTTTCTAAATTTGATAAATCAGATTAATAAAATGACTGTGCCAAATTTGGTAGAATAATAGTATATTAAAAATCTAATGAATGAGATTAAGAAAAATTACCATCTATAGCCTTATTGATTTGGTGGTAAATGACACATACAACTTGGCAGTATTAAAAAAAAAAAAAAAAAAAAAAAGTATTTAAATATATAAAAAAAAATCAAATCAAATCAAATTTGAAAGGTAGGGTCCATGACAAAATATAAATTTAAAAAAAAAAAATTTGAAAACTTTTACCAAGTTTTAATTTAAAAAAAAAAAAAAAAAAAATTGGACTTAGAGGAGGCAATTAATAAATAATAACCCTTTAGTGGCTTCGCCAAGAACTATTGTTTTATTATTTTTATTTTGGTCGAAAAAAGTAGTATTACTATATTATTTTTTGTATGATTTTATATAATATGACTTGAGATTTGAGAAGATTTACTTTCTAATAATAGTAGTCTACAGTCAAACCACGCTACTTTAGATTTTAGCTTTAAAAATTCTAATTTGGGAAAGTGTTTTTTTTTTAAACAAATAAATAAATAAAAAATAAAAAAAGGGGATTTAATTTGGGAAAGTTGATCCGAGTGGAGTCAGATTCTTTTCGAAAAACGGAATTTGAGTAAAAATATTATTTTAAATAATGTTTTTAAAATATTTTTGTAACATCATTATATCAGTTAAACAACAAATGCTATACAACGAAAATATTTATCAAAATTTGAAAGGTAGTATTAATGGATCAAAATCTCTTCTTATCCGCCATAATGATGTTGTAGTTTTCGCTTTTCAATTATACAACTGTCTTAAACTATATATTATAAAAATTATAAATATTTATATAACTAATATAATATTTTGAGGTTGTCAACAAATGTATAGTTCGATTTGGATGAGCTTGAGGTTTTAACAAATCATATCATCATATGATATTTTATAGTATTACTCATATAAAAGTAGTGTAGAAAGTTGAGAGAAGGAAAAAAACTTGTATAGATCCGATTCATGGTGTATGTTCCTCTAAGATTTTGTTATGTATCAAATTTTATCACATGATGAAGATCTTAGTGATGCACTATACATGATAGAGTTTCTTCAAGAGGAGAGCATGGAAATGAACCCCCATGTGAGTGCGACCCTTAATTTAGAGCCCATAAAAAGACAGCTCAAGATTTCAAAATTACATATGCTTCGCATAATAAATATCGTATGCCCTACTTGAGATGGCACTTTTGTTTTGTCCATCTATCAGCCAAAAGGTTCTACCACTAGACCAATCTTATCTTATCCAACGGATTGCATTTTTGTGGATCTGGCCAATGAAAATTTATTCACTTGACATTGTTAGATTTAAATAATATTAAAATAATCAATAAAGAGAAAGAAAGAAAATTTTGATATGATATTTAAAGACTTTGCTTTAAGAGTTTAAGCCTGCCACGTTTTATCGGTGCACCATATGAGTTGTGCACCGAAGATTTTTCAGGATTACTTTTAAGTTTATCTAATGTGATTAATTTTAATTTAATATTTGCTTTATTTATATTTAAAGTTAAAAATGATTTTGAATAATTCATGTAAAAAAAGAAAGGATAATAAACAACAGTATTGACTATTGAGGTAATAATAATATTAGATGAAGTCAAACCTGAAGACCAATAACAATCCAAAGTTTCAAAAAGCCATGTTATAATATTGTTGGAGTATTGATTTTCATATTGGGTTCGGGCTTGAAGATGACGAGTGATTATGTGATCAAGTTGAGCCCAAAAAAAATAAAAGTCCTTTTTGTGGGTGGCACCGAGACGCGTGTCACGCGGTGAAGGAGTAATTACCATTGGAAAGTGGGACCCATCACTTGACAATAATGGAAAACTATGTGGGACCCAGACTCATTTTGTGGGGACAACCGGCATCTCTCACTTTCCCTATCTGCTGGTGCGTCCACGTGGGGCTGATGAGATTGGATGGAATACGTGTTCACTTCCCAATACATCGATTTTTTTTTTTTTTTTTTTCTGAAGAGATACTTCACGAGCGCTGATCTGCTGCTGCTCTGGCACACATAATCATAATGTGGACGTTGAACCCATAAGGAGGATGGTCCACCACGTGTCCCTGTGATGGTTGGCTTTGGCTTGGTAAGTTATCAAGGGTAGAGATGGAGAGTGAGATTTGATATATAGGTTTAAAACAGAATGTTTTGTTTATTTGAGAGAGAAAAAAAGAGAGTGACACATGTCCCTTGCCAATCCGAGAAAGGTCATTGTCACTCACAATCGTTAAATCCGGACCATGTATTAGGCGACTTGTCGTTAAGTGGACTCGTTTCCCATTTATATCTATTATGTTAAATTCCTGGTTAGTAATCACCCACGTATCCTTCTTCTTCTTTATTACTTAAATAATAAAATAATACACGTTGGAAGAGATACACGTAGACTAAATTGACTTTTCAATATAACTCCAAAACAACTGTGTATATTCAATCTCAAGTTGATGTGGCAAGAAAATAAAATTTAGACATTATCAATATGACAAAGAAGAGATGTCACGTAAGATAAATAGACCGTCTATTAAAAAATATATCTTTAATGCAGATATGCTATCTCATGTTAATGTGGTAATAAAAAAAAAAAAAAAAAATTGGACATTGTCAATATGGCCATTTACTTTAAGGGTCGTTTGTTTTTTCTGCTTAACACTTAATGAGTCTGAATTGAACTAAGTTGTTTTGTTTGTTTTTTTAAGTGGTCAAACAACTTAAAAACATCAAAAAACAACTTTAAAAAAGTAAGAAATCATAACTTTTAACTTAATTCCAAATCACTGAATTACAATTACAATTAAAATATTTTCTTCTAAGTCTATCTTTCAAAAAAAGATATGTTTCTAAATATATCGTAATTTGATATGGTGTGAAATTCTTTACGTATTTATTATTTTAAACGGCTTTTAGAAAGGAAAAAAAAAAAAAAAAAAAACAACCCTAATCACTTCTCATATTGAAATCTTTATGGGATTGAACAATTAAATTTTTCTCCTACCAAATCCTGGTAAGAACTCCTTAATTTTCTTTGATATACGTGTAGTGTGGTGAATAAACTCGTCCATAAATGAAGAAGACAACAAAACATTGAAAATCTGAGATATAAATATTCCAATTTCAGTACTTGTACTTAATTCTATCTATAATTTTCTGTAAATTTAGTTGATAGATAGACCCTACAACAACACCATAGTTATGATTATGAGACCCAAGGCATTGCATTCTTTGTTGTTTCCACTTCTATTTTCTCTTTTTTTTTTTCTTTTTTTTTTTTCCCTTTATCTTTATCTTTATCTTTATCTTTTTAATTATATATATATATATAAAGAAATTGATCAGATACCATGAGTTGCTGAGGAGTGAACATCCTGCAGTATAGTATATTACTGGTATGCATCACATGGCATTTCAATCGTTCAATAAATTCTTATATATTAATTCCGGTTGAATAATTATGTAGGGTGTTGTTGGTGCGATTGATGGAACATTGATTCATGCAAGTATTCCACTTTATCAACAAGTACCATATAGGGCTTGTGGGAGAGGGCAATAAATTGAACTTGAACTTTGTTTGCAGAATAACATGCAATATTCCTAAATGAAAAATTGCTTTTTTTAATTAGTATGTGTATAGATGTAAAATTACTTCTTTTATGACAATTTTATTTAAAAAAAAAAAAAAACATGTTGACAGTACATTTAGATGTGAGAAAAACAAAAACAAAAACAAACATGTCATTTAGATTCAGGTTTCAGTCACTATTCAGTCTTCAGTAAAATTCAGGACTATTTAGTCTTCAGACAAAAAAAACAAACGACGACGACCTATTATACATCTATTTTTTTGGTTGACTTAGAAAATATTTTAAATTGATAGTAATTTTTCATCTATTTTTGGGTAGGAAATAAAATAATAATAATAAATAAATAAAAACTGGAAACGTCATTACAAATAAATGTGTTTTAAACAAAAGTATTGGAGACCAAATTTTGAGTTGATTGTCTATCAAGTCTATCTTTATACCATATAGAAGCAAGTCTCTCGACATTGTTGTCAAATTTTTTGTATGCAAAGCCACTTTTACATTAGAGATGCTCTTACACTAGGAACCAAACGGTATATGAGATGTTATTGTTTTTTTGTTTTTTGTTTTCCTTTATACATCGCCCGGTGATGTGATTCGAAATTTAGATATTATTTAATCGAATCAGTGTCTTTTACCGTCAAGTCATGTTAGGTAATGATATTTTATTTTTAAATTATTAGTAATTAATTTTCTGTAAAAAAAAAAAAAAAAAAAAAAAAAGAGGTCAAAATAACCCATTAAAGACAACCTAATAATATTGAGCATTATTTTATCTACTTAAAATTGGGCAATTTTTTATTTTATTATATATATATATATATATATTTTATGGTTTCACACACTATTCTTTTTTTTTTTCTCCTTTATCTCCCATCTTTCTACTCCTATGCTATATATTTTTAGTACATAGAATTATTACTTAAAATAAATGCAACAAAAATATTACATAAATAATGATATATATAGTGGATTTAGCTATTATAGTTACTAATTTTGAGAGAAATGCTTATTTTCTTTTAGTTTTAATTTTTGTAGGCTATTGGATTGAAATCCAAAAACTAATATCTAACCCAATAACTATACTGAAGCTGTATAATAATCGAACTCATTATTAGTAATCCTATCAACACATTAGAAGAGTGAAAAATAAAAAATAAAATAAAAAGCCATACTCCTCGATGGCTTGAGCAATGAAAAGGCCACACCTTGGGCAATTTTAATAAACACGCGTTAGATGAGCCCAATAAGCAACAGAAGCATTGGTTGTCCATTCTAGACCACTTGTTTCTTTTGCATGGGTCAAGCCCTATTAGTGCTAAATACTTATAATTTAGGCCTAATCTTTTTTTTTTTTTTTTTTGTATTATTACTATATTGTATTTTGGTATTATGTTAGGGGTCGGGAGGCATGATTTGAACCATAACCTTTTAGATGTAAGTGTGAGAGTGATACCATCGAGCCTATCTCATATTGTCTAATCTAGCTTTTGTTCTTGGTGTGGAAATGTATTATTATTTTACTTTTTACTACGAAAAAATTTAATGAGACTTATAAGAAAAAAAATGCAACACAAGTGAAATGAAACAAAACTTGTAAATTCGAACATATGTACACGTACAAGAAAACATAAGTGCGAATGGGGTTAATATTAGCACCCAATTTATTGTGAAAAAAAAAAAAATCATCAAAGAGAAGAAAAGGTTCATTTTTCAAGAACTAATCTTAAAGGAAAAAAAAAAAAAAAAACCTATAAACAATCAATTCAGTTTTATATTTAAAAAAAATAATAATCTGAAAACTACAAAATTTGATATTAATTTATTAAAAATCGACAAGAAACTGTTCTTTTTAACAAGAGGATTTGGAAAACATAAAACATTTTTTTATGTTTCAAGAAGATTTGGAAAACATAAAACAGAAACTGTTGTTTTTCTGTTTGATAATCTCCCTTATGAATATGACCATTTTATAGTTTTATTACTTTTTTTTTACTATAATTATAATCTTATTCTCTCAATTATTTTTTAACATTTTATATTCTTTGTTTCAATTTTATATTTATTTAATTTTTATTTTTAAATGTATAATATATTAATGTAAATCCAATGTTTATAAATAATGGATAAATATTTTATTTGTTAAAATATCTGTAATTGTTTGAGGGTAAAATCGTACTTTCTCTCATTCAATTAAATGTCAAAGACAAAACAGTCTATAGGCTGTCTGCATTTGGGTTAACCGGACTAAAATACCCTAAATTTATCCCTTTTAGCAAAATAACGTTAAGTTTTATAAATTCAATACAAACATATCCTATTGTTAAAGTCAAACCGTTAAAGTTAACGGTTGACCAACCAAATATACGAAAAGACAAATCTACACCTGCCACGTTATCTACCTATATATATATATATTATTATTATTATTATTTTTAAAGAAAAAAACTTCATCTTCAATATGAAATTAAATATTAAATATTAGAAATTAAAAAACAAATTAAACTTCATTCCCATCTTAACTTCATCTTCAACATCCATCTTACATCTCCATCTTCAAAATCATCGGTTCATCACTAACCCCTCATTTTGTAACAACAAACCAACACAAATAAAAATTAAATAAGCTTATTCCAAAAACAAATTCAACTAAACAATTACAAAAAAATGTTAACTTTTAGTCGTCTGGGTTGAAATATAGATTAAACCAGAAACGGAAAAGAGAATGTACATATCCCATACATGATGCATAGAAAACTCTAGAAAATTTCTTACATATGGGATTGAAGCTAAAGAACTTCCAACAACTTTAAGAGATCCATATATCAAAAGACAAAGTAGGTGCATGCGTTTCTATATCCATTAGCTTTTGCACCGGGAGAAGAGGATCGAACACTAGCTAGCCATAGAGGAGATCGAGATAATAGTCGACAATATTCGAGATGACCTATTCACAGATACCAAATCCTCCTCCATAGTACCAAACTCAAATGAATCTGGATATCTTAGAGAAACCAACTCCCGATTAGATATGAGAGCTTATTATTATTATTTTAATTAAATGATAGTGTCTATAAACTGTAGATCAGATGGACTGATGGAGGAGAATAGGAGGATCCATTTGATGTAGGAGATTTTATTTCAATTATTTAAAACAATGATTTTATTTAATTCATTTTAATTGTAAAAGATTAATTAATTGCCCTTTTACCCTATAAACATTAACGATCGATGGATGGAGATTAATGGCAGGGCATGTTTGTATTGAATTTCTTAAACTTAATAATATTTTGCCTCAAAGGAAAATTTCAAGGTAGTTTAGTGCAATTAACCCTTTGCATTTTAATTTTTAAGTCATGGTTTATCACTTTATCGTTAAATATTTGATCCGACTTAGAGAGACCGAAATGATATATTTTTATTTAAACACGTGTTGTTTTCAGAAACGTTAGGGACTAAAAATATAATCTTTAAAATTTAAATAATAACAAAAGCCAAAGAGAAGGTGGGCAGCCTCCATTCTTTTAAACCCACTTTGGTGATTAAAAAAAAAAAAGAAAAACAAAAAGAAGGGAATACCCACTTATATTCTTCTTTCATATATATATAGAAAAATTTTCAAGTCAGTGCATCCTGATATAACTTCGTGAGGATATTGAATGTGAACCACTCGTTTTACATACTTTGACTCAAGTGTGTATGCACTTGTCAAAATTAGTGGCTCACATTCAATATCATGATAAAATTATATCAGGATGCGCTAACCAGATCGGGACTGTATATATATATATATATGACTAACGTTATTTTGTCTAAGTTTGTTACTGAAATCTGATGTCTAAATGATGTGGATTCGAACCTGAGATATTATCGGATTGAATGAGTGATTTCACCACTGAGTTATATATATATATATAGAGAGAGAGAGAGAGAGAGAGAGAGAGAGAGAGAGAGAGAGAGAGAGAGAGAGAATATTTCTCTAATCAGGATGACTTTATAATTACAGGACATCCAACCGTAGCTACACATTCATAATGGGCTCACAATCCCCACATTAATAAATACTCACACCTAATATAAATGTGTGGCTTTTTTATTGGATGTCCTTAATTTATAATTTCAGAACATTCTTAATAAAGAACCACTATATATATATATATATATATATATATATATATATATATATGAATTATGATATATCCCAAATTAAACCTCCTTTTCTTACAATAACGCCATTTCTACGCCTTTTCCAAGCTCCCTCTATTCTTTACTGCCCTCCCCTCCCCTGACATAATCTTCAGTGGGGTTACCTTTGTCTACCATCACTTAAAATATATATATAAATAAATAAATAATGTTTGATTTCATGCATCAATTTTATTTATTGCAAGTTTTTATATATATATATATTTTATTTTTTATTTTTACAATACTAGTTGTAAAATAAATAAATAAATCCAAGTTTAAACGCTGATTTCATTAACATGAATAAGAATATATTTTTAAAAAGAAAACAATAATCTTATAATTCTAATATATTTTAAAAAAGAAAATAATAATCAGCTTTGTAATGTTACAAAACTAGACGTTTAATCTTGTAATTAGTGGTGAAGCTATGAAGAGGCATGGCCCCTCCAACTTCTTAGAAAATTTTATCTCGGTCCTCATTTTTCAATTATATTTTTTTATTTGCTCCATATATAATGAAAAGTTTACAAATTGATCCCTCCAAACTTTATTAAATTTGAAATTCTAACTTGTAACGTTACATAATTGATTTTGTAACACTACAAAATATAGGTTCTGAATTTTTTTGTTCAGAACATCCTAACTAGATAATTATTATATTAATTTTTTTTGACAAAATATTATATTAAAAAGTTATTACTTACAAACTAGCCATTTAATTTGCTGGGAAGTTCCAGGGAGGATCAACAATAAATTAATTCAAACAAGCCCATTTAGTGAGTGAGAAATCACATTCTAACTAAAGATTTTGACAACAGATTCTAATTAATTATAATCTGGTCGATCAACAATGATCTAATAACTGATTAATTTGATCTACCAATGGTAAAAGTTTTTTAAAAAAATCAATCCCGAATTAATAGATATTGTCAAAAAAAAAAAAAAAAACCGATTAATTTGATTAACATTATTGATTCTTTAATTATCAAAAGCAAACCGAAGACAATATGATTAGAGTGGAGTTATCCAATGATTATACACATCAATTGTGCATACTTTATATATAACTAATGCATCCATGTGGTGATTTCAGATTGGACTTTAAAAAAACTTTTGCAGCCCCAACCCCAGGCAAGATCATTAGTAGTGTTCGATCAAATATGAACATTTAATTTCTATAATCCAAACATTATATCTTAAATGCGTCATCATTGGGTTAGAGATGTTGTATTATAATGATTAATAAATTTTGTAATCAAGTTAAAATAAAGATCTAGATTTTTAATTTTTTTTTTTTTTTTTTATGATATCTATTAATTCGGGACCATATATTTTTTTTGAAAGTTTTCGCTATTGATAGAATTTAAACAGCTGAACTGAGAATTATTTACTCAAGCCCTAAGCTCGTTTATCTACCTATTGAGCTATGCCCATATTGGCTAGATCTAGATTAATTAGTGGTGCTTGGAATAACATATAGAATTAGGAAAGCTACATTAGTTCCCCACAAATGTCCTATCAAGCTTTGAATTTACAAGTGACAAAAAAAATAAAATAAAATAAATCATGTCAAACTTTTAAAGAGATTGTGCCCCACGTAGATTCGTTTGTCTTATTTGGTCTTTTAATAGGGGGAATAAAAATAAAACTGTTATTTCTGATGAACTTCAAATCATTTTTTTAAATTGAAAATCATATATTTAGAAGGATTCATAATCAGAACAATTTTTAGAATTAAAGGTATATTTATTGCAATCATATTTGGTTATTTATTTATTTATTTATTTATTTAACATACAACAATTGCCGGGACCAGTGAGATTGGACTCTACTAGCGTAGCCCGGACTGCAGCTCCCACAAACGGGGAGAGAGCACCGGACAACACCCACACTTGGGATTAATGGCCAAGGGGGACAAATAATATATATATATATATGTACACACCGGACGTTGAACCGTGGTGGGGTTACCTAAATTGAATAGAATAATATTACAGAGAAAAAGGATATGTATGAATGGATGGTCATTTTTAAATCCAATTGGCTGGAGGGAAATGAGAGAAAATAACATTCTCCATTTGGCACGTAAAGGGCACAACACAATAATGTAAATCAGCAATCACAATGATGTAAAAGGGGGAATTGCACAAACATCCCCCGATGTTTGATAAAATTACATGAATATATCAGTTTTAACCATATACGCACAAATTTCCCTAAACATTTGAAAATTGTTGCACAAACATCCCCTACCGTTAGATGGATCCGTTAGTCAATGGTCAAACATATAAAAAGTCTAAAATACCCTATATTTTTATTTTAAATAAAATTAAAAATTAAAAAATAAGATAAAAAATATTAAAAAATCTTTTAGAAAATATGAAAGCTTGGAAAAAAAAAAAAATTCATCTTTAAAAAAAAAAAATGTAGTTTGTGAAATCCCCCTTGAGTTTAAATAAATTTAAAATTTAAAATTTATTTATTATTAAATTGTTTTAAAAACTTTTTTTTTATTTGTAAAGATGATTTTTTTTTCCTGGTTTTAGATTTAAGATACATTATCTAAAAAATATATATATTTTATATATTTTTAATTTTTTTAGTTTATTTAAAATAAAAATAAAGGGTATTTTAGATTGTTTACATTTTTGACCATTGACTAACGGATTCATCTAACGGCAGGGGATGTTTGTGTAACAATTTTCAAATGTTGAGGGAAGTTTGTGTGTATATGACCAAAACTACCATATCGATACAATTTCATCAAACCTAAAGGGATGTTTGTGCAATTTCCCCTTATGTAAAATGCAGAATAAAGCAAGCAAGCAATTAGAACAAGTACTTTTTTTTTTTAATTATAGAATATTACTCAATATTAATGGGTTGTTTAAATTTATAGCACTCTTTTCACCCATAGTTTTGTGATTGTCACCAAGTTAATAATCCAAGTTTAAATGGCACCAAAGTGTGGTGATGGACAAAAATACCCCTATTTTTATTTTTATTCTTTTTTCTATCCTATTTTTTCTTTGATTTTTTTTTTTCTTTCAAAAACCCTCAATTGATAGAGGTGACCTCACCTCTCACCTCCAATGGAGGTCAAAACGACTTTCAATGGAGGTAGTCAAAACGGTCGAACTCCATTAGAGGTCGTCGAATCGACCTCCATTGGAGGTCGATGAAGCAGTTAATTTTTTTTTTTTTTTTTATGGAAATAAGTATCGGTAATAAGTCTCGGGTGCCCTACCCGAGATTTATTGCTAATACTTATCTTCATATTTTTTTGGTTTTTTTATTTTCTTCTTCATCGACCACCAATGGAGGTTGAGGTCATTTCGACCTCCATTGATGGATCAATGGAGGTCTTTGAAAATAAAAACAGAGGGGAGAGAGAGAGAGAGAGAGAGAGAGAGAGAGAGAGAGAGAGAGAGAGAGATTTAAAAAGTTAAAAAAAAAAGAGTAAAAGATTAAGTGAGGGTATTTTACTCTCACCATTTACTTTGGTGCTAAAAAAAATAGAATTAGTAACTTGGTGATATTCCCACAAAGGGCAAATTGCACTGCACCCCTTGAGGTTTGGGCAAAGCACAGTTAGTTAGAAAAGTTTTGGTATTATACACTAACACCCCCAAGACTTAAATTTAACTTTAGAAATGCCTAAAATGCCCCTAGTTGCATTATTTTATACTTTATTTTTTTACCTTTTAACTAAAAACTTTATAAACTTTAATAAAATAAAAATAAATAAATAAAAGATATGATTCATTAAATAAATAAATAGTTAAAAAAATAGTTTTAAAAAATTAAATAAATAAATAGTTAAAAAAATAGTTTAAAATAAATAAATAAATAAAATATTTTTTTAAAAAATTAAATAAATAAATAAATAGTTTGGATATTTAGAACTTTTCTTGTCCCTATTAACGGATATCCTTAAAAAAAATTAATGTTTTTCATTTTTTTTCATTTATTTTTTAAAACTATTTATTTATTTAATTTTTTAAAACTATTTATTTATTTAATGAATCATATCTTTTTTATTTAATTATTAAAGTTTATAAAGTTTTTGGTTAAAAGGTAAAAAAATAAAGTATAAAATAATATAACTAGGGGCATTTTAGGCATTTTCAAAGTCAAATTTAATTCTTGGGGGTGTTAGTGTATAATACCAAAACTTGTTCAATTAAGTGTACCTTGTCCAAACCTTAAGGGGTGAAGTGCAATTTGCCCTCCCACAAAACCAAACCCATTTGGTGTTATTTCCCTCCATTCCCTCATATTAATATTAAGGGGTAATTGCACAAACATTCCCTAGGGTTTAACATAATTACACCCATATGGTAGTTTTGGATGCATTGACACAAACATCCCCTGACCTTTGAGAAATATTACACTAATATACCCCGCTGTTAATTTGCTGCTGTTAGCACTTAACATCCAGGGGTAACATGGTCTTTTCCCTAAAGTTAAAACAAATTGAAAAACAATTATTATTTTAAAAATATTTTAATTTTTTTTAAGAAAGAAAAATAAAGGAGAGTGCAGATTTCTCCAAATGGAGAAATCTGCCCACTTCATCTTCAATGAGATGCAATAAATCAGTAATCACATTCCATCATCAACCCACTACCCATTGTTGCAAATTCTCTCAGCTTTGATGATAATATGGTAATTTTAACCATTTTTACTCTTTGGATCACATTCTTTGCCTTTCTCTGGGTTTAATTTTTGTCATGACACATGACACATTGTTGGTGCCTCCATGGCTCGAGACATTGCTGACCACGGCCTTATTTACTGTCTGCCGCATGCATGGAGATGCCGCCAGAAGTGAATGCAACATGTTTTACTTAGATTGTAATGGCGATGATGCTTTTTCCTTCTATTGTAGGGCCTCCAAACACAAGGATCATCTTAATTTAGGTATATAAGATGTTTATTTTAAATGGGATTTCTTGGTTTTTTTTTTAATATTATTTAATTGTTTTTTGTTGGAATGAGCAGATAATGAGATCTTCATATCATGATGTGGTGAGACTATGAAAAATTCAAAAGATGTTGTATATAAGTGGAGTGCAAACATTAGATCAGGGCTCTATCTCCTAATTCAACTTCATCTCTACTTCATTGGGATTTTTTTTTTTTTTTTTTTTTTTTTTTTGTTTGTTTGTTTGTTTGCAAAATTGATAAAGATCAAGAGGTTTAGTGTTTAATGATTGTTGTGGTAATTGTTTTGTTTTTTGTTTTTTTTTTGTATGGATTGATGGAGATGGTTGGGTGATTTTTGATGATTTGAAGTTGCTATATTTGATTTTTTCTGTATGGGTGGGTGAGCAAGAAGAATTTTTGTTTGATGATTTGGAGATTGTGTTGTTTGATGATTTGAATATGGTGTTTGATGTTTTTTTTGGGATAGATGAGGAAGAAATAGTCGTTTATATTAATTTTTTAATTTTAAAAATGAAATAAGGGGCATTTGAGTCATTTCGCTTCTTTTGATTGTTGACTGTTAGTGTTAATGGTAGAAAGTTAACGGTAGGAGATGCTAGTGTAATATTTCTCAAAGGTCAGGGAATGTTTGTGTCAATACACCCAAAGCTGCCATATACGTGTAATTATATCAAACCTTAGGGGGGTTTGTGCAATTACCCCTAATATTAATATATTCTCTTCTTGCAATCTTGCCTTTTGAACTTGATCAAAAGTTAATTATAATAATCATATATATGTACTGATATACATATAATAAGGTTGAATTCTCGAACATCCTGATCAAATGAAACCACTTATATATAGATTTAACGTTGTAGCTCTTCGATCAACAAGTCATCAAAAATCTGATCATACAAAATGGTTGATTGTATCCCCACTATCGAAGAAAAAACTGCCCATTTAGGTAAACATGTGGCCTATAAAATCACGAGATATATATAAATTTTCCAATGAACATCAAGTCTAAACTTCAAATTAAGTTTTTTAATATTTGAGAATCTCGATCAGTTTATTTAATATGTTATTTGTAGGGTTAAAAGTACATATATAATTGATTAATTAGCATATATATACTCAAATGCTATTAATAAATTATATATCTACACAAGTTAATTTTAATTTGGTCAAGTGCATGCCTGATCAGTCTGAGTGCCATCAGATTATGTTAAAGTCAGATACTCAGATGCTTTGCTTTTTAATTTTTTTTTTCTCAATTTCCCACTAGCACCTGATTATTATTTTATCAGTACTATACATTTATATTCCTTGTGGCACTAAAGAAAAAAAAAACTTGGAGAATAGCATATGTTCCTCTTAAAAGAAATTAATGGTGTATAGCATCTCTGTTGACATTCCTGGAGAAGCAATTAAGCAACCAAATAGCATGGTCATGCCTGAAATGTACTAGAGTGGCAAAACAGTTTATAGGATTGTCTGGTTAGTCAAATGCAATCAATCCTTTGGTATATATTATTCTCTTACATTTTATTATGCGATTCATTCTCTTATTTTCTAGCACAATCTTGATAAGTGTACATGATTTGTTTATTTTTTTCATGCTTCGGTTGAACCTCCACATTGATATCTCCATCACTCCATCCTCGTCCATACCTTTTCATAGCTCTTTATTTATTTATCTTTTGAGCATTCCAATGCAATAAGGGAATCAAAGCTCCTAATATCTCATATATGTATTGATTGATCTCGCAGGTCCTGATAGTCCTATTGTAATTTATATGCAAACCAATCCTAAATTAAACTATATAGGAAGATATTTATATATTTAATTGACCTTGAATTTCGTGGGCAACAGTTCTAAGTATACTATGCAAAAAAGATCTAAAAGAGGGCAGGCCTAGCTCTTACTCAATAAGTAACATATAGATGCTAGGGATGCTACTATATATGAATCTAGAGAGCAATATTTATCGATTTACGAAATTATTCTGATTTTATGTTTATGTCGTCTCTCCCAACAAAAAAATGTCTATTAATTGGATTTGACATGGTGTAGCTATAGACAACGTGTAAAATATAAGGAACGTGCTAAATATCAATATCAATTAATTTTATAAAAAAATCTTCTACTTTTTCAAAATATTAACATTTAACACATTTATTCATGTCTTTTTTTTTTTTTTTTATAATATTTATTGATTTGAGACCAAGTATTTTTTTTGAAAGCTTTCACAAATTGGTAGGATTCGAGCCGCTGACCTGAAAATCATTTGTCTAAGCTCTAAGCTCATCCATCTACCAATTGAGCTACGCCCCTGTTGGCCATTTATTCATGTCTTAAAATAATAAAATTTTGCTAACTCATTCAATCTTTAATATGTATTCTATAATATAGTTCATAAATTATTATAAACTAATTGAACATATTTTAATACATGGCATTATCAACAATACAGTTGCAAGTTTTGTTTTTTCCGTTAATAAACCTCTTTCCCAAAGAAAAAAAAAAACAGGGTCTATATTACTCTAATTATGAATAAATGTTTTAAGTAAATTACTAAAATAATTAAGAGTTGAAAGAGCGGGTATGTAACAAAATTTGGAACATACCGGAACAAAGGAATGGAATTTAGATCCTCTGTTGATTTGATTTTTTTACCTAACCTCTCATAATTTTATGACACATAAATATTGCAATGAATGAATGGTTAAGATGTGATTGGTTTTCACGACCACTTTATCAACAACTAATCACATGCTTTAAAAAGGTCAGAAAAGAGATCAGATCAGCGGATAATCTAAATCCGAATCAATTATATGAATATTGAATTGTAAGATCTTGTTAACATTTTTGCTCTTATATTAAAAATAATATTTATTTTCTTAAAACATTATATACATGGGTTGTCTTTTATAAATAGTTTTAATTTGGCTTAACAATTAGATTAAGAAATTTAGACCTATTAACATTTAACACCAAAATATTATGATTATAGTGTAATCCATAGCATCACGTACATGGGACCTAATTAAGTGATGCAGTATACCTCATGGATCATTCTTTTTCTATCAATTATATATGGTTGATAATGCTGGCAAACTATATAGTTATTAGTTGGTGGCACTTAAAGAAGGTGCTTGTACTATTTCTGGAGAATTATAAAAAAAAAGAAAAAAAAAGAAGGTAACATATGCTTAGATTAACGAACAAAGGATTGGGTAATGGGTACTTAGATTTAATTTGTCAATGGAGTAGGTGTTTTAGCTTTTTATAATTAAAGATTGTGTTAACGTGTGCCCTTAAACCATTTTAATGGTTGTAAAATATTTTTTTTCTCAAATTTATGAATCTATTCGAAATTATTTTTTGGACTATATAACGTTACACAGTCGTTTAATGTATACCCTTAGTATAGACATTAACAAAATCCAATAATTAATAAGCACCAAAACAGAATCCTAATTAAATGTTGTTTAGGTATTGGAAAGATCGAATTATTAAACCTAACATAACCTAAGTGAGAACTTAGTGCTCATGTATTCCGTCAATAATATTCTTAATTCATTTACTGAAAATGAAAGTTGAAATTGATTGACTTCTTTTTCAAGCAAGCATAACCTAAGAAGCTACTTGGATAAATTTAGTAGTATTTTTTATTTTAAAGTACGAAAAGAAGGGAAAATTACACTAACATACACTGTAATTTGTTAATATTGCAACTAGATTGTAATTTTGCCAAAATAACATATTAGTACCTTTGACCAAACCATTGACCGTAAGAGTTAACTGTTAACCAGTCAAATATTTCGAAATGAGCATATTATCAATCAACATATTTTAACAAATTTTAACAAATTTTATTTTTTTTTAAAAAGAGCTCAAAAAATAATATTAAAAAAGTGTGGAGGAGCTCTCTTCTATGGAGATTGGGATTTGAATACATAGATAGGGAGATCAGGTGTAACACACACACACAATACTGAACAATAACCATGGCTAAATTCAAAAAGAGTCACAAAGTACTTTTTGCATAATCTAGCAAATACTTTTTTTTTTTATTTTATAGATTTCATCTTATAGATTCTCTCACCTTGCCTGTTGGTACCGGAATTAAGCTCTTCAAAGAGTAAACCTTGGTAGGTTTCCATTGAAATCCCACTTTTGTTGTCTCATAATTTGATTTTTTTTTGGGGAAATATCTTCCTTTTACGTTTTAAAAAAAAAAAAAAAAAAAAAACTTTTATGTTCTTTCTTTCTTTTAATTGATGATGATGGTGATCATTGAGAAGAAAAAAAATGGCAATGGTGATCAAGAAGAAGATGGATATCCCTCCCCCCCCCGGGATGATGATGATTGCGAAACAAACAAAAAAGAAAAAAGAGATGGAGATCTGGGTAAGTTATATATATATATATATATTTCTTTAAATTGACGTTACTGGTGATTGAAGAACAAAAGTTAATGATTTCAATTTTTTTTTCTTACCATTATGTTTGGATTGATGGAATAGAAAGGAAAGGAAAGGAGATGAAATGATAGTGTTTTTAGTGATGGTTGTTTGGATGGTTATGAATGGAAAGGAAACAAAAGGAAACAAATGTATTATAAATAGGGTTAGTTTTGGAATATTGAAAATTTTCATTAACTTATAATTCCTTTCCCTCTTTTTTCGTCCAATTTTAGAGCGAAAACAAATTGGATGAAACAAGTAGAAACTATTCCTTCCATTTCCCTCATTTCCCTCATTTTCCTTTATTTTCCTTCTCATTTAACAATCTAAACAAAATATATGAAATCCTCTCATTTCCTTTCCTTTACTTTATCTACTGTTCCATCAAACCAAACGATGTAGTAGGTTTTTTATATTAGTAATCGTTTCTATATTTGCATTGTCATTTGTCAATTTAGCTTTGTTTGTATTAATTGTTCAATCGTTGGACCTTAGTGGTATTTTGTGTTGTTGTTTTATGAGTGGGCTATAAATACCCCTCTTTGTTATTGTAATGGGGAGACTATGAGAATTAAAATATAGAGTGTTTCCCCTCATTTGGGGGTTTCCCCTTGTTTGCCATGGATTTGGCTCTTATTTAGCTTCCTACTGCGTCAAGTAGTATCAAAGCCACGGTTGCGTTCTGATGGCTGTCACTGGTGACAAAAGAAGGTGAACACCTATTGATGAAGATCAAGGGTGCTATCGGACAAGTAGTGGCAATCGCGAATTACATTTTGGGAGGGGTTGTGTCCAGACCTCAATGGCAATTGATGGTGACCGAAGCTTTCCTCAGATACTGCTGTTTAGCGACCCAAGCGATGGAGAACGCAGATCTCGAAGGTGGAGTGCCTACCAACGGTACCGTTCTTAGGGATGGCAACGGGGCAGGGCGGGTCGGGGTCGGGGAATGCTTTACCATCCCCATCCCCGCCTCCCAAAATCATCCCCATCCCCGTCCCCGTCCCCGTCCCCGCATTAAGAGAAGCGGGGTCGGGGGCGGGTCTTCCCCGTTGGAGGGGTCTTCCCCATACCCGTCCCATTCCCCGTTTAATATAATTATATATTTAAAAATTACAACTTAAAACAAAGAAAAAAAAGTATAAATTCAGTTATATATTATAAATATAATATATATATATATTGACAAACGTGGTGTCAATATATATATATAATATATAAATTCAGTTATAAATATATAATATTTATATATATATATATATATATATTCAGTTATATATTCCAACAAATCACAACCTGGCCAAACGTGGTGTCAATATATATAAATGATTAAAAAAAATCTGAATATTATATATATATATATATATATATATATATTTATATAATATATCAGGGCGGGGATGGGGCGGGGAGTGCTTCCTCCGTCCCCGCCCCGCTTCAACTTCGGGGACAAGACTTTGTCCCCATCCCCGTCCCCGTCCCCGTCCCCGTCCCTGTCCCTGAATATTATCCTCCATCCCCGCCCCGTTCCGGGTGGAGCCCCGCGGGGCCCCGGCCCCGTGGGGAATATTGCCATCTCTAACCGTTCTCCACCCTTTCTTCATAGGTATTACAATCATCCACCTCCACATTCATATTCTTCACGACATCACATTCATACCACCGACCAAATACCCGTTAACTTCTCTTATTTGCAACAAACAGATACCCAAATACAAGCCCCATTTACACCAATTTCTTCACGACATCGTCTTCAAACCACCGACCATATAACAAATCAAATACATCCTTTATCATTCCATTCAAATAAATTCTTTATCCGCAACAAACAGAGATACAAATACACATCAACGCCAAACCCATACATCAACCACCAATTCTCTCATCAATTTGAGACCCACAATCAATCTCATCAAACATAGTGTACATTTTTTCTCTTGAGAAAGAAGAAGATGATCTCCCAAAAAAGTTCTTTATTTTCTTTTAATTTATTTTTCTTTATTATTGATGATTCAAAAAGAAAAGTTTATTATTTTTATTATTTTTATTTTTTTAATATTTTGTTTAAAACTTTTTATTAGTCCAGTTTATTTAAGGTAAAAAGACTTTTATACCCTTTTTAAATAAAAGACCTAGTTAACTCTAACGGTCAACTGCTAAGTCAAGGGTATTGATTTATATTTTTGACAAAAGTACAATCTAGTTGCGATATTAACAAAGATTAGGGTGTATTAGTGCAATTTTCCCCAAAAAGAATAAAGAAACTTGAGAATAAGAGTTTTGAAGAAGACATTGTTAAATATTAAAAAGGGGATCATTTCACCAAGTGAATCCATCAACATAGACCCGAATTCAAAAAATAAAATAAAAATATCTTAATGTTTATAGAGTATCACAAGTAAACATTAATTTGCTGCTAGTTATTTGATCCTCTGGATGCTGTTTTATATCCTCTCTTTCTTTACTATATATTTATTGTGTATATTGATAATATACCTCCCCATGATTTCCTCTTCCGTCTATTAGCTTAATATTGTATGATTATTCTCTGGCAAAGTCAGTCCTAAAAAATACCAAAGTTACATATATAATATTATGGAACTGGTTCCACAATGTTACGAAACTAAACTTTCAGTTTCATAATGTTAGGTCCTGAATTTTTTTTTTCAGGTACAAAATCCTGTACGTTTTTTTCATTTAGAATACCTGAGTGCACACACATATTGTTGGAAAATTTTATAATAAACACGCATTTTGAGAGTATTATTTGAGTATGATTGATTTCATGAAAATGTAAGATCAAAGTATATTCGAATTCTCCTCCGTGAGAGCATCAAATTGGTATACTCAAACTCCCCAAATGATTAATTAGTGAATGAGAAATTAAGTCTCAAAGTAAACCCATTGTGTAAGGAAAAAATGTGAATCCCACATTGGTTAGGGAAAACAATTGTATGTAATGTGTTAGTATACGACTCGTGCGTGGGCGCATCTGTTGTACACAAATGTCATTTTGGATTAATTTTCATTGTACACGAATGTCGTATAAGGAAAGAATTAATTTCTGTTTTGGAAGATTGATTCTTAATATCCTTGTTTTCATTAAAAATCGTGATTATCAAGTATTTCCATATCAAATATTCTCTTAGCAGTTCAGCTCTTTTCTTTCTGAGTTCCTCGAGTTCACTGAAAGTGGATTGTGCTTTGCACAACCATTCTTAAAATCATTGTATCCTGGGTGAAATTATCTTAAGGATATCGTGTGAAATGGCTTCGATTTGTTTAGAATTATCTGACGTGGTGTTTAGAATTGTTTTTTGATTTACAAACACAACACACACACACACACACACACACACACACATATATATATATATATATATATAGTCTTTTTATTGTTAGTTCGAACTGATATAAAACCTTGCATGTGGGTCGTTGGATTTAAAAGATGCTTTGACAAGTACATGTAGCCAAGTCAAAGCATTTAAATCCAACGGTCTACATGAAAGAAACTGATATATCTTATATCAGTTTAAACTGACAATAGAAAAACTATATATATATATATATATATATATATATATATATATATATATATATAGCAATTATGATGTGTAGGTTTACACACGTTTATTATATGAGATCTTAATTTATGGCATCTAATAAACCATTTTGTAACTGCGGTGCATATTTCTGGCTCTCGTTTTAACAAAAATATAGCCATTTACAAGTGTCTCCAATATATATTTCTGTACTACAATTAATGTGCATGAAGGAGCATCTATGGAAATCCTGGTTGATTTACGCACAAACTTGTACTAGCATGAAAAGGCATCATCCTAATTAATGGAGTATTAATAATATATATTTACAAATTTTAATTGATATAATAAGTTAATAACCAACCCGTCTTCTTATTCTTGGAAACTTAGGCTTAGCCCTCAATAAAGAAATTGTTTCATTTTAAGTGTAACTTGCATTTTATTAATTGAAAATTGACTATTCATCGAAAGACTTCCATCTTTAGTAAGAAAGATAAAGAAATCCTCTTCTCCAAATCAAACTTCAACTACTAAAATTTGCATCGTACATATGACAGTTATATAGAAGGTGTGTGATATCATACAAGATCCGCGAACACAGATTCTGAATATGTCAGACTCAATTATCATGAATCATGATGATTGATGGCCACCAACAAAGATTCTCTCAATGCATCATATTTTACATGCGAAAAATTAAGTGTATAATAAGTTGACTGCACAACATCATATATATTCCACATTATTACATATCCAATCGCATCCATGTAGGTCGATGATGATCTTGTGGGGTCAACTGTCTGATGACCATCACCTTATTAGTTAACTATGTACTGTACGTGTAAGCATTGACTCGAAGAAAACATGCATCGATGTTATAAATTTCACTTATCATGGCGCGCAGCTCCTTTGCATGCGCACCCGATAAAAAGAAAATAAAATATATTGAGCGAAAGAATCTCAGGAAACATAAATAAGATACTGTGAATACAAGCAAAAGTGAAAAGACAGATTTTGCAAAATCGATGGAATGATATGGAGGGTAGTTGGCTGGTTCTTTATCTGTAAAAGGACAATGTAGTGGGCAATTTGATGAGGAACATACTAGGGCGCCTTTGGACTTGAAATAGAGTACTTTGATTCACATTTTGTGCCGCACTAAATACCACACATAGATTTTGCACAATCCCTATACATATGATTGCCTGCTTGGAGGTATATATAGAATATTTAGGGTCATTACAATTTGTTGATCATAACCATGATTGGAAAAACAACAAAATTTAGCTGTAACGTTTTTGACAGTTTCTTCCTAGTTTTTCGGACATTTGTGTTGTAGAGTTGAGTAGATTTGTATGGAAATTATGAATCATCTTACACTTAATCGGTTCAATTTAATTCCAAGGAGACATTCGAAAAGACAATGAATTGGAGAGCTTCTTGAAGCTCTTAATTAGGTAAAACAGTGAGTGATAGATTGTTGTTATTAATTAGTAGCATTTAACGGAATTAAGCAAACATGACAAAGATCCTTTTCTTTTAGGATCATGTTTAGGAAAGTCAACGTGATTACTCATAAATCTATTTAGATATGTACAAAAAACCTCAATTCCGGGACCCCTCACCACACCCACAGGACGGGTTAAGCTATAGTAAAGCTCTTTCTTTCCATACTTTGTGCAACTCTCTTTAGTTTTTCCCTCAGGCTTACTAATTAGGTGAGAAATAACATCTAAGACTAAGACTACATGTTTCAAGCTTCAAAAGCTAGCTAGGTTCATGATATGTTATATACTTACATGACTCTAATATAATACGATTTCTTTGTACATAGGGTATCTTTTGAACTTTCATCAAAAAATTTCCTCCTTACTTGTATATCACTAACCATCACAATCTTAAAATTCTATAGAATGTCTTAAAAAAAAATATATCTTTAGAAGGGGACAAAAAGGGTATAATGAGTAGTTTAGACTTTAGGGAAAGCCCTCAAAGGCTCAAATTAACAGAAAATCTTCAGGGCATTGTGTGTATCTACTAAATGGTACGCTCAGCACTAAAAAACCTTGATTTTCAGATTTTCTCTTTTACTTTCATTTCTTTGACTTTTTCTGTTTTTTAAAAAAATTGATACAACCAGCAATAATGTATAGTGACCGGGTGCATCAATCAGCTGGTGCACTCAAAATTTTCTCTCAAATGAGATGGTTAGGTACTGTCGATGGTTCGAGAAAAACTTATGTGGGACGGTCAATCACACTGTCAAATATTTATTAGAAGTATAAAAATAAAATTTAAAATATTAAAGTTATTGTACAAATCCACACAAGATATTCTCCAATGGTCCATATCATCAGTAGGTCAGTTTGATTCTTCTTGACAGGAGTCATAGCTCTGTGGGTCCGGCCAGTACTTAAACAAGGTGTAATTTTCCATATGTATTAAGCCATAGCAATGATAGTAAGATATCCAAACCTGGATATTGCTGGTTGAAAATATATCAACATTTACTGTGAATGTCTGATTGAGTTGTGTCCGTGTATCACAAAAGATTTTAGCTGTTTGTCCTTGTAACTAGAATGTCTGTTTTCTGCTCTCCCTCTCTAAGCTAGTTTCTCTCTTGTGGGTTGTTGTTGGTTAAAGCCTAAAGGGTAGTTATATATTAATTATGACTTTACCATTTGCCTCCAACTTGTATATATAGACAAAGCTCTGTTTCAATTCCATCTTAAATCACACATCTTTATATTCAATATTAGTCCTTACACTGTGTTTTAATAAAGTTGTAAAATTTCTTCTTAGCTCTCCCCTCTACCAGTATTCCATTGAAACAAAAACAAAATACCAAACTATACATATATACTTTCACTACAAATTATTAGAATATTGTCTCAATCATCAAACATCTATCTCTCTTGCATCATCATCTCTTCAGTAGATAAGATAAAAACCATGTCCCAAAATTGAGCTTCTATTCCATTACAAGTTGTACTGTTTTGTGTCCAAAAAAAAAAAATGATTGTTAAAATTCCTAGCTAGGTCATATTCCACAGTTTCTCTTGATCTTTTTTGCATGAATTCCACTGTTTTATTAATTAAATTTTGTCTATAGTTGTGTTCATGGATTACTTGAGAGAATTAGAAGGGAAAAGGGTACATGACCCTTTTAACAAGAAGATGGAAAGGAGCATAGTGGTTGCTGGACCAGTCATAGTAGGTGCTGGTCCATCAGGTCTAGCTACAGCTGTTTGTCTTAAAGAAAAAGGAATCTCAAGCTTGATTCTTGAAAGAGCTGATTGCATAGCTTCCATGTGGCAGCACAAAACTTACGATCGTCTCCGACTTCATCTCCCCAAACAATTCTGTCAGCTACCTCGCATGCAATTCCCGGAAAATTACCCAACGTATCCCAACAAACACCAGTTCCTGGAATACTTAGAGGCTTACGCGAACCGGTTTGGTTTGGAACCAGTTTTCAACAAGACTGTGGTGAATGCTGAATATGATCATCGCTACAAGTTTTGGAGAGTTAAGACTGTTGGGATCAAACAAGAAGAGACTGAGTATGTTTGTCAATGGCTAATTGTTGCTACAGGAGAAAATGCAGAGGAAGTTGTTCCACGTTTGGAAGGAATGGATGATTTCGATGGGATTGTTATTCACTCGAGCTCGTACAGGTCCGGAGAAATGTTTCGGGACAAGAGTGTATTGGTGGTTGGATGTGGGAATTCAGGCATGGAGGTCTGTTTGGATCTCTGCAACTATAATGCTCGACCATCCCTCGTTGTTAGAGATGCGGTCAGTTTTTACACGCCTTTTTTTTTTTTTTTTTTAAATTATATACCACTTCCAATGACAGCGATTCTAACCTTAAACATTGCCTGAATGAATGCTCTTACCATTGTTGGGCGGTGTTGTTACCCACCTTCTTCTTCTTATGTTCCCATTTCTTACCGTTTCTTTTAACTCATCAAAAACAGCTAGTCTTGACCTAATATAAAGCTAAAAAAAAAAAAAAACAAGAAATATTATTTGTTTCCAATAACATGAATGGAAGAAAAAAAAAAAAAGGAAAGAAATTAAGAAAACCCAACTTAGATATTGATGTCAATTAAGCTAGAAATGGAAATAAAGTAGTACTCATCTGTCAAGGCAGTTAATTTGGAAGGTTTTCTTCTCTGAGTCTCTTAGCAGTATATATATGCAATCGCTGTGTTTGACTTCTTTGATTGGAAGGAATTTCAATTCACCACTCCACCACAAAGTAAACTCATGAGTCTGCTGCTAGCTAGTGCGTCTTCTACTTGATAATATTAATATAAATAATATATGTATCTTTCTTATTGTTTGATCACTTTCTTGGAAATTGCATTTGCATGCGCAACTTTGAAAATTACAGCCACACCAAAAGTTGTCTGTGTAAATTTTCCCTGCAAAAGAGCCGAGCAAGAGTCAGTGTTACAGATGATTCGTTGGAGAAATATATACCATTAGAATTTAGAACACGATATTAATAGGATGCTGATCAGTTATTTTATACAGGCTAGGTAGCTTTTGATTAAAGCAACTTTATTTTTATTTATAAGTTGCAGGTGCACATTTTGCCTCGAGAGATAATAGGAAGATCAACTTTTGGATTGTCCACGTGCTTGCTCAAGTGGTTTCCCGTACGCTTGGTTGATCTATTTTTACTTGTAATTTCATGGTTCGTGCTTGGGGACACTTCTCGATTTGGACTCCGTCGACCCAAGCTTGGCCCTCTTCAATTCAAGCACTTGTCCGGCAAGACTCCTGTCTTAGATGTTGGCACAATTGCAAAGATCAAAAGTGGAGATATTAAGGTTAGATTCTCATGATTTTTTTTTACACCTTTAATTTATTTATTGATTCCCATTTTCCCACTGACTGACCACACTAATAAAATAGACTTATAATGGAAGACTTGATTGACAAGAAATATAATTTTGGTTTTTAATTACTAAGCAGGTTTTCCCAGGAATTGAAAAGCTAACACAACATGGTGTGAAGTTCACTGATGGGAGGGTAAAGAATTTCGATGCTATTATCCTAGCTACGGGTTACAAGAGCAATGTACCGTCTTGGTTGAAGGTATATATCTATTTTAAAAAAATTTCTTAAACTATATATATATATAAAAATCCTAATTCGAAAAGATTGAGAGACATATTGAATTTGTTTTTACTGATGATTAATTAGGAGAGCGATATGTTTAGCGAGAAAGATGGGTTCCCTCGGAAGGCATTCCCGAATGGATGGAAAGGCGCGAGTGGGTTGTATGCAGTAGGGTTTAGTAGACGAGGATTGCTTGGTGTGTCCATGGATGCAAGAAAAATCGCTGAAGATGTTCAATTTCATTGCCTTCTCTCCTGCTCCACCCCCACACTCAAGACTTTGAAACCCAACACTACATGACTTCTCAATTACATATATATATTACATCAATTAGGCTGTGGTAGCAATTTTTATTAGATTTAGGCTTCGGGGAGAAAAGGATCTAGTGTATATTTTTTCCATTTCCATTATTTTGGTAAATTATTTGCGAGGGGCGGAAACAAGTGGGGTGGACAGTGTATATATAGAAGAACTAAACATATATGATGATTCCATTTCCATCGCTTTGAACTGTGTACTAATGGTTCTTCTATGAAATGTGCCGTTCGAACTTATTTATCACATCGTTTAAAAATTTCAATATTTAATTAATTATGCTCTTGTAGTAAAATATTTTATACAATATATAGTGTTAGGCATGTTAACTTGTATATCAAGTCATGATGTTTTGTTGATGAATGAAAATATATTAATAATAATTTATCTTATTTACGACTGTCTTAGTTAAATTGCGTTTCAATACATGTTGCTATATTAGTTAAGATGGTAAGTATTATTGTACTTTATGTGTAACATAATATAACTCAAATGTAAAGTCAAACCCTCCCACTTCAACCCTAGCTATAGCATGAAGTACTAGAAAAAGAAATATTACCAATTAAATTAGTGAGACTTACAAAACAAATGAATACTAGTTACCATTTAAGGTTTCGAGAATAAATTTTAAGATCTTCATCTTGGGACCATGAAATATCTTCTTTTTTAAGGGAAGAAAAAAAGATAAAAAGCCATCGAAAGGAAAAGGAAAAGGAAAAGGAAAAGGAAAAGATGAAAAAAATATCTTATAGGTCATGTAGAAAAGGGAAGTGGCCCTCATCAGGTACTATTGTGTATCTTCATCGGATTAGCTTTTCATTAATTAACATAAATAGAAAATTCATTGTTATAATTGTTTTCTTAATGCTGCATGCGCTCTCAATCCTCATCACATCAGTAATTTGGACCACAAATATTATTATCGCCAGAGTCCATTTATATATAACCTCCACCACAATTTGTTCCCTGTCAATGCTTGGCTGGGGTATATTATACACAATTATTGCATATTGCATACTCAAAATAATTAGTTGAACAAAAGACTTGATAATGTTTCTCACAAACTTTAATGGTATTTTTAAAAAAAAAATATATGTAGTTTTAAATTCAATTCAACTATCACCGCGAAGCCTCCTTATAATGTGAGGGGGCATGACCACCCCTTAAATTCTACCTTACTTTTTTGTTATTTACATTTTCTTTTAAAAGTTTATCAAAATTTCAAATTGGCCCTCTAGACCCTCCGAATTTTATAAAACCAGCTTCCACACTGTCACCGTCCAGCTGAGGCGGAGGGAGAGTGGGGCTGGTGGGGGCCATGGCCCCCTGCCCTCAAAAAGTTTCTAAAATCCTTTTATAAAATTTCTAAAATTGCTTTATAAAATTTCTAAAATTGTTAAGTCTTTTTCACTTTAATCCCCCTAAAGTTTTTTGTTTCTGTATAATGGACTTGAAACAAATGAGAAATTGAAATCTGAAAATTTAGGGGATTAACAAGTTATCGAAATTTGTTTTTTCTCTAAAAATTGGGTTCAGAGCACAACCAAAATCTCTTCAACACATGCTTCAATAAAATATCTTGGATCTACGTCGAATTGGTAGGTACATGTATCAATCAAATGAATATTGAAGAGAAAATAGAAATTTTGATAGAGTATGACATTTGCTGTCCTGAGTAGAAGTATGCAATAAAGGAGAGTGATGTATGTATAGATAGCTATAGCAGCACATGTTTAATAAATACAAGCCTTTTTATGCACTTAAATCGTATTCTAAAAATAAAATTCTACGAAAAAAGAAAAGAAAAAGGAGTTCTCAAATCATATTTTTGGCTCAATCCCTAATGTTCAATGTGGTTTGATGTTAAAGGGCGATCATACAACCTCACAATGTCTCGAGGTCGAGTCTTGGCACAACGGTTGGTATTATAATAATAATAATAATAATAACACCAATAATTATTTGCATTGTGAATTGGATATGAAGTAATCCATGTTTAACTAGTAATTAAATGCCAACTTTTATCAATTTTAATAAAAATCTTCTTGTACCTTGGAGATTTATTAAAAGAAAGAATAGTTGGTGGTAGGTTGTATTCCGACCGGATGGAGTTGATGAGCACATACAAATCAAAGCTTTTGCTTGAGAAAAGTGACAGATTAATACAATCAATCTCTCAACATCAGAGAAATTCTACTGATAAAATCCAAGTTAAGGACCATCAATCAAAAGGTTGGCCTACTAATAATTGCCTGGCCCATTAATGCCATCCTTAATTCCATCAGCTGCCGACTGTTTTCTTCTTTTTTATCCAATTGCTGTCCACTTTAAAAGATAAAATTTTCTTTTATTATATTTATAGCTAGATAATGTCAAGCTAAGTTAAGAACATTAGATTCTGCAATAATTTTCTCTCTTTAATTCCCACCTGCCGCAACTTGCATTCTTGATTCTCTTCCACACTATATATCATATGATTTTTACATAATATATTTTTTAAATTTAAATATTTCTAAAATCCCACAAAAATAATCCCAAATAACCCTTTAATAAATTCTAAAAAAAAAAACGAGTTAATTCTTGATTAGGGTTTTGTGAATAATAATTCTAGGATCAAGTGTTGAATCATGAAGCGGTTAGAAAATATAGAATACAGAGATGTGTATATATATAATGTATATAAGTTGGCCTACACAGATGTGCATGAGATGAGATGAGAGAATGCATGGTCCAGATGCACGTGATAGCCACGCGGAGAATACAAAGTGGGAAGAGGGGAGCAGCTTTCCCTGGAGTGTTGTACGTACACATGGAGCACATGGTTGCTCATGGAGTCATGGATTTGGACCATCCATTATTTTTGATTAATTGTGGGTGGTCCAATTATTTATGGTAGTAACCGTCTGATCATTTCTATCTATATTTTTCTTCTCTGCTGGACCATTTTTCACTATTATGATTAAATGCAATATTATAGCAAACCTATTTTGTCCTTCGTTTCAAATCATCATCTTTAATTTGCATATACTACAATTGTGTATATATCATATATACTATTGTATATTTCCTATTTTTAGAATATTGCTGCATTTTTTTTTTTTTTTTCTATCTTCTTGATCATTTGATTTGTAAATTTCGATATAATTATTAAATCAGATTGGGTAATAGATAAATATATATATATAAATAGCTATCCATATAAGTTGTTGTGCATTTTTTTTTTTCTATTTTTTTAATTAGTTATTTTATTTTATTATATTAGGTAACGAAAATGCTGCCCTTCAGTAGTTCACAATCACACCAAAATATCTATTAATTTGGGGGAGTCATTTACCCAAGCTCCAAGCTCGTCCATCTACCAGCTAAGTTACACCCATGTTCGCAATCACACCGCAATTATAAATCTAACAGTAAAACCAAAGGTCGAGGGCATCTTCTTGTATTTTTGGCAATTGATTTTGTCTCTTGTTTGTATTGAAGTCAAGGAAGTTTATCTAACTTTCCCTAAAGACGGTTGATTTGACAAACGGTTAAGGCAAGAACTTTTTGAACATAAATCTAAGTGTACTGGACGTATTTACATAAAGGGTTCGAAAATTATATAAACACCTTTTTTTAGGTGGAATTTTAAGAGTATCACTTTTTTAATAACTTAAGTTATGACATCTAAAATGGGTTCCTTCCAAAAATACCACTAACTATTTTGATTTTGATTTTTTTTTAAAAAAAATCCTCCATCCTCCATCAATGGAGATGAAAGACTAATGGAAGTCAATTCGAAAGACCTCCATTAGAACAACATTATCAGCTTTCTTGAAAAAATCAAAAAAAAAAAAAAAAAAAACAATTAACAACATTCTTCACAGTTCACACGGAAAACAGAAAATAAACAAAACCAGAGACAAGACCAACCCAGAAAAACAAAAGAAAACTACAATTAAATCAAAAGGAAACAATAAATGAAATAAAATCACCATTTTTGTCGGGAAGAACAACAGAGATTATAGTGGGAACCAAGTTAGTGAACTTCACAAAGAAATTCCCTTTCTTGAGCTCAAAAGTTCCAAACTTTTCAATGGAGGGCGAATCGACCTCCAATGGAGGTTTCAAGGAAGAAGATGAAAAAAAAATAGAAAATTTCATTTGTATTCAGGAAGTCTCGGAAATTGTAAAAAGTCTTGGTAACTACAAAAAATGTCTTGGAATATTTCATTTTTGCCCAAAAAAGTCTCAAAAATTGCAAAAGTCTCAGAAAAGTCTCAGAAACTACAAAAAAGTCTCGAACATTACCAAAAAGTCTCGAAAGCTACCTAAAAGGTCTTGAAAATACATGAAAAGACTCGAAAATACATGAAAAATCTCAAAAATACCTGAAAAGTCTCGAAAATTACCTGAAAAGTCTCAAAAATTTCCGAGACTTATTGGACAAAAATAAAATTTTCCAATTTTTTCATCATCTTCTTATTCATTGACCTCCAGTGGAGGTCGATTTTGACCTCCATTAAAGGTTGATTTTGACCTCCATAGAGGTCGAACGACTTTGACCTCCAATGGAGGTCGCTTTCGACCCACATTGGAGGTCGATTTCGACCTCCAATGGAAGCCGATGAAGAAGATGAAAAAATAAATAAATAATTGAAAAATTGAAAAGTAAATAAAATATATATGTAAAATAAGGGCATTTTGGAAAGTTCACTTATTTTGGTGCCTTTAAAACTTAAGTTATTAAAGTGGTGATACACGTGAAACACCAACTCAAAAGAGTGACAAAACCCCCTATTTTCACCTTGCATAAATGGGTAAGATTTATTCAATTGAAACAGAAGTTGTTGGTTGGTTGTGTCAAAGCCCTCGAAGCCCAAGATAAGAGTGCAGATTCCACTTTTCAAGCCTCAGGCCAAACTTCGCTTTGCTGCCAATTCTTCCACCCCTTTGGTGAGATTAGATACCCTTATCCCTGTATCGCAGACTAAGATTTGCCCTGATCCTACAGCTTCTACGGCCCAAGTAGAATTAAGCCTTGTTGCTACTTGGGCCGCTCAGGTTGACGCAGAAGGAAAGGATTTAGAGAATATCACTTAAGTCATCTCTCTCTAATGATTATCGTTGTTTGGTATCCGATGGTCTGGATAGATTGGTTAATTAATTTAGTCCATGTTTCTTTGCCTTCGATTGAGGTTGTGTGTCTATTTAGATTAATGTTTTAGGGCTTGCACGCCCCTCTGCTTTCGATTTTCTTTTCCCTATTGTTCTTCCTTTTTTTTTTTCTATATATATATGGTTCTGCTTGGGATTTTTTCAACATATGACCGTATATGATGTTTTTTCCCTCCAGGTTGGTCTGATATATATATATATATTTTTAAAAAAACAAAAAAAAAAAGTCGGTAAACGGTAATGATTCCTCTCATCAAAATCTCTAATGTTGGTGCATCGATGTATATATTCTATTGCCATTGCACTTGTACCTTTTCTTTTCTTGAGAAAGAGATGTAATTTGGCATATTGTGTGATAAAATAATGGGGGTAGCAAAAATGAAGTGAGAACAAGTCGTCTTTTTGAGTTTGTGTGCGCTTTCTTACGTAGATGAAAGGGGCAAGACATGCAGGCGCGCGACTAGTGAATTGAGAACACGATCATCAATACACCAATCTCTATTTATGAAGCAATATTTTTGTGATTTTTTTTAGTTTCACTTTGAATACTTCTCTGATCTCTCTTCACTACTATATCTTCTGGACCACCACTTACAACTACTTTTCATATTCAATGATAAGCTCATCCCAAGCAGTCCGCATGTTCTGGTATTCTAAAGTGAAATTTTTGCACTTTCTCCTTTCTCTATTCCACTTTGGTGAGCAGCAAGCCACTCCAACTTTCTTTCCAATCCAATGGATGATTCAATGATAAATATAATACAAGAGTACCATACTGCATTGTAAACCCCATACATTCTAAGTTAATTTATTTGATTCTCCCCCATAAAAATATTGAACTTAATTGATTAACCGATATGTATGACTTACAAGTGATTGCATGTATCAAAGTTTTTCCATATGAATTAAGAGTTTCTTGCTATCTTTCTATTAGTAATTATCTTGTCGTAAGTGGCAGAGCCACTTTAGGGTTTGAGGAACACAATTTTTTTTGGTTATTTACATTTTATTTATTTAAATTTTAATTATTTTTCAAATTGGACCCTCGAGATTTTTGGAGCTGGCTTCGCCTCTAAGTACCATAGTCCATATATATCTTATAAAATGGCAAATGAGGCTTGTTCAACACAGAATGGGTCTGCAAACAACTTTGATTTAAAAGGCAAAAAATGCAACATCCATATTTTGTTAAAATTAAAATACACTTATTAGATAAGGTTACTCATCTTTCCATATCATTATATATATATATAACAAATAAAACTTTAGGAAAAAAGGAGAAATAGATCAGAATTTCAACCACTTGATGATGCTGATCACTGTATTTTGTCATTTTGTATGAATCATAAAAACGATGGCAACTCTATGCCGAATAAACTGTTACATCGAAATCAAATTTTAACAAGGAAAAAGCATATAACATGAGATTATGCTTGGTCAATCATTACGGGCTTACATTATTAGATGATGTTGAGATATATATTGGCATGTTGCAATTAAAAGCATGTGCCTATTAGTCAAGCCCTAGCAAACTGAACAGTGTCCTGTCATGAATCCGAATGTGATATCTTCCATGAAAAATGAAAATGTAGAGACTAGCTATAGCTGGAAATATGACCCTCAAAAAATTCAACATTTTCTCCTCTCTCTCCCAGACCATAGAGAATGACATCTCTACAAAAAGACACCTTGAATTTTCTCCTCTCTCTCCCAGACCATAGAGAATGACATCTTTACAAAAAGACAGCTTCCTTATCTCTCTCTCTCTCTCTTTTCTTTTCATTGCAAGTGAATTGTGAAGAGAGACGACTTGTACTCTCCAGCCTCCAATATAATTTACTGATCATTGGTCACTTTTAAATTCTAGTGAAATTTCATCACCTTTCGGCTTTTGGAATCTCAATGAATATATACTTGAGGAATCTTCTCTTCTAAAAAGAAGTTACAAAATCCTTCAACATTATGGACTACAAGTTCTAAGGGTCTGTGTATAGTTTTGCTTTTTAGTTATTGGGAGATTGAATATTGGAATTTATCAACACCAAGTTTAGAACTATTCGTCCTACTTTGAGATTAATTGCAAATTCGGTTACAAAAGTAATATCATTTCCCTTCACACCCAACTTTGTACGGATTGTACCTTAATTTATGACATGTCAATTTGTAAATATATATAGAGAGAGAGAGAGGTAAAGGGAGAGAGAGAGAGCAGTTAGATATGGAATTTTCCGTACAAAATCCTCGACAACTACTGGTAGTTATATATTGGATTGCTACCGGTGGTAATTCAATAGATACCAATAGCAATACAACAACTATCGGTAGAAATCGAAGATTCTGTAAGAAAAATCTCGCACCTGATAATTGATATATATACCAATGATAACTAATTATCTCACTGCTTCCGTATAATATGAATTAAATCACCATATCTATATAATATAGTAAAATGGTACCTCACCTTGACACGTGTCGTCGTGTGGAGGATTTGACATTTAGTTTTTATTGATTAGTGGGTGTAAAATAGGAGTTTGATTAGTTTTTTTTTTTTTTTTTTTTTTTTTTTGAATGTTTTAGCTGTCTTGGGTCAGTTTAGGAATTATTTAGATGTCCAATTATTGTCATTTACGTCAGTTTTTGAATTTTTTTATCTACTCAATTATTGCATTAATTTATATAGTTATTACTTGAGTCAATTTAGGAAATTTTTAGGTATCCGATTCCATGACTCTATTTGCACGGTTATTATGGCCAAATACTAATAAGAATTATTGTTCCAAATTTTTAGTTGTCCAGTTATTACATTAATTTACTTTGAGTCTGTTGTTGTTGACTCTTTATTTTCATCTTAACGGGATTCAATTGTTTTTAATTCTCTATTTCCACCAAAACTAACTGATTTAATGATTTTAAACTCTCCATTTCCTTAGATGTCAGGTATTTCCACCAGACTCTTCATTTTTCCATGTTTTCTAAAGTTATAAATTCCACTAATAATTCTTCAATATCCACTGTTTTCTATAAATAGCCCTCACACGTGTCAATGATAGAATAAATTGATACATTCTTTTGTGTAAATGTACATATTCTTTTGATTTTGTTTTGTTTCCATTTTTTAATATGTTCATAATTGTATAATTGTTTTTCAATTTTATGTAGATTGATATCGTTCCTACAACCATACATAGAAAGGTACATTCTTTTCCTTTTTTTTACCTATATAATTGTTAGAGATTAGTTTTACGTTTTTTTTCCCTAAAAAAGAATAATTTAAACAGAAAAAAAAATTAGAGATTGGTTTTATGTTTTTTTTTTTTTAAATAATTACTGATATTTTAGTGTTGATTTGGACAGAAAAGCATAACAATTGTAGAGTGGTTATTTGGGTAGGGGTCACATTTCCATAAGATAATCCCATAGACTTTAAGCAAAAAAGAAGTTAGCGAAAATGAACCAACTATGCTGTTTCTCCATCAATTTTAGAGATAATATTTTCTGTATATGTTGGGATCAATATTCGATTGATCATGATTGATTAAAAGAATATTAATCTCTAATGGCATTTTAAACGTACACATGTACTCACACAAATTACACCTAATTGGATGGAGCTCCTCTTTGATAGTTTTGTACCAAGGAAATTAAGCATGTGTAACTGTGTTTTTCATGTGTAATTGATAGCAGAAATTAACAGAAAACAAGTTCAAGTGAGTCAAGTAATTGCAATATCAATACACCATAATAGACCATAATTTTATCTAATTATATCCAGTTTCGAGTTATCAAATCTACTAATGAACAAAATGATTAGGTTTATTTCATATTTTGAGAACATTGTTTACGTTTTTTTTTTTTTTTTAAATACTTACTAATATTGTACAATATTTTCTTGGTATTAATTGGAATAGATAAAACATATAAATTAAAAAAGAAACAAATAAAGAAATCACAAAAAATAAAAAAAAAATATAGACAAGGATAAAAAATTTTAAAAAAAAAATTAAGTTGTTGATTTCTACTTATCTTATAATTTAGATTTTATGGACTGCAATTTATCATTTTATCTACTTATCTTATAATTTAGATTGAGATTAAAATACAAAGTAATTTTTTTTTTAAAAAAATTAATTGAAACCAGAAATTGTAGAAAAAGATTAAAAAAAAAAAATGAAGATAAAGATAATGTTAAAAAATTTAGTCCATGTTCGATGTTTTCACTTGGAGAAAATAAATCTTTTCTTCACACAATCCTTAGTAAAAATAAGAAAAAGGTATTTTTTTTTTTCCTTTGATATAATTCGTCGGTGTGTGCATGTATCAATTCGGATATAGACTTATTTCTTTCTTTCTTATTTTATCTAATTGTTTTATCTTATTTTGGAGCCTTAACATGCCATGTGTCATTATGATAAGGCTTGACCATTAATTAGTTTTTTTTTTTTTAAATTATATTCAACCCTTCAGTTTTATATTCTTCAACTCTTCATTTTTTTTTACAATTAATAGTTGATTTTCTAGATTTAATGAAAATTATTACTATTATTAGATCATATATTATGCTTGATGAATACTATATTATCATAAAGTTTCAATATACCATATGAGAAAGCTTGACCTGACTATTGATTAATTTTTGTTGGAGATGTAATAGAAATAAATCTAGACAAATACCCCATGATTGTTTTTCATCACCAATACATTCAATATCTTAGACCAATAAGTTAAATCATTAAATTATTATTGCATTATATTTTATAGTTCCCACACATCGTGTGGGATGCAATCTAGTTAGAAGGTAATTTACAAGTTAAAATATGAGTTAAGATGCCAATCGGTATTATTGTAAGACTTATAAAAATAATATTTCAAGAAAAAACTTATAATAATAAATTTCCCTAAAAAAACAGTTAAAAAAATATATTAGTGGTTTTTCATTGATAATAAGGAAAAATTAAAATCCCATAGTTATGATATATATATATGCACTCTCTCTTTTTTTTTTTGTAGGAAAATATATGCACTCTTTTGAAAATCATAATTATTCATACATTAGATTGTTAGTCCTGTCACATATTTTTATATATATGCTTTTCCTATTATGTTACATCAATTAAAATTTTTTATTAAAATTTATGTCTTCAAAGTTCATTATCTAATTATTATTAGTTTTTTTAGAACTATTACAATATTTTAGGATTTAAGGGAATTGATATCACTCGAACCTGCAACATTATAGAAAGGGACGAAACCAGAATTTTTTTTATGTGTAGGCTATGGACAATTTCATATAGATAAAAAATTATACTATATAATAAATAAAAAATCATTTTGATGGCGAATCTCAACGGTACGAGAGAATTATTAGTTAAAATAAAAAAGTATACCTAGTCTGGGGATATAATGAGTCTTACCTCAAATACATATTCTAACAAAAAAAACACACAAGAAAATAAAAAGGAAATACGCATACAATATAAATACAATTCTCATCAATTGTGAAAACAAGTTCTCTTTCAATATAAACAATCATATAATTCTCAAGAAACTCGTCATCTATCTTGTTGCGTAAAGACGTTTTGACAAGTTTCATAACCGAAAATAAAACTTAATTTTACAACATAAACTTTAAAATAAAAATAAAAATAAAACTTATAGTTTTTTCATACCGACGTCTGTACACCTCAACAAATCCAAAAGCTATGAAAACTCATAAAATTGAAATTCTTGGAGACTTGGAGATTAATTTATATGGTAAATCTACTGCTTTTGGTTTGTTGGTAAGGGGTTAAAAAATCCCAATTTGATTTTTGAGTCAGTAAAGAGTTAAAATTTCTCAATTTGATCATGAACTTTAATGAGTTTAATATATGTTTTTAAGTTATTGGGTTGTTATTAAGATAATATATATATATATATATATATATATATATATATATATATATATATATATGGTAAGTTAAGTCATAATCGGAATTGGGCTGGAATATACTTAGAATTAAATGGTGTATATTTAGAATTATTGAAAAAAACTTAATTTTTTCTGTAAAAATAATAAAAATAAATAAATAAAATAAAATAAAATAAAAAACTAGGGTGGGCTAGCCTATTTCCGCCGCTGATCATGGATGGGTGTGAATGGTGCTCTTACCACTAAAACAATCTCATCCTGTTTAATTTTTACTAGTTTAAGGGTGTCATTTATCCATAATCAATTATTGTTCTCCACCATTTGTAGATTATGATTAAATAAATGGATGGAGGGATGGAGTGATGGACGTAAAAATCACGATTTAAGTCAAAACTTCAAGATAATATAATTTATCGTATTTTTCTAATATTGATTTTCTTATTTATAGAATTGACAAAATATAGAAAGGCAGAAAAGCCCAATCCGAAAGCCAATGAAGTGAGCCTGTCCGAAAGTATTGGTCCAAGGCCTGGTTCGTGATTTTCAGTTGGGTGGTCAGGTCATAGGTCCAAGTTTCTTCCCTTGTAAATGAACAGAATTACCAAATCTACTAAATGAGATTGCAAACGAAATTCCTTTGGGCCTTGTATTTCTTTGCCCATCAAATAAAAATTAGGTTCATGTTATCGGAACCAAATGTTATCAGAACTATTACAATAGAATTGTTGGGACCTGACGAAATCAAACATTATATATGTGGTCAAGATATCTATTCCCATAACGAGAGATAACTACTCCCATAACCTGGGAAGAAAACTTCCCACACATACTTGTAAAATGCGCACCAAAGGATTTGAACCCCACACCACTTATGTGGAAAAAATGTGCACTTCCAGCCCTAGAATAGTTTCACTCTCCACGTTTTGACTTTTTTCAAATAAAAAAAATCAATGATTTAATTATTTTTAATTCACTAGTTCATGAGATTAAAACTAATTTCATCCTAACAAAAACTCAAATGAATTTTTGAAGTTATACGATTACACAACATCGAAATATCAATTATGCTATATATTTTTCATATTATTTTATTTTACTAAATAAATATTAACTGGTCATAATTTTTCACTTCTCCTTGTTTTTAATCCAATTGTAGTCGCCGCAAACTCACTCCAAGCGGATGAGGTACCCACACGAGTGTAGGGTAGGCAGGTAAATTTGCCATTGCTATAGGCACCCTCCCAATATTATCGAGGAACCCCTTTTATTTGAAAATGTTTTGTTGAACAACTATTGGATGTAAATATGTAATCACTAAAAGGGTACAAAGAGTCTAAGATAACATTCGTGAGGCGGGCCTCAAAATTAAACCATATGATTTGGCACCCCTGAAACCCAGCGTGTATGTCCGCTACTTTTGTTATTATTTTTTTGGAAAGACTACTTTAGTACTTTTTTATTATTATTATTATGCGATGCGTCGAATCGAACCTGACATTACAGGTCGAATGAATGTCATTTACTACCGAGATACATTGGACAGTGATAACATATCACCCACTTAATAATAGGAAATTGGAGAACATATTCATATTTAACTGAAAATTATTAAGTATAGGATCTGCTCGCATATTTTTTATTTTTTTTTGTCCATAAGGCTTGATCAACACTCACAAGGATGAAAAAACACAAATATTCTATCCAAGTATTGAGATATGAATCCGCACAAAAATTCCATAATATGTTTATTATCTTTTTATCCATTCACTACTCGACACCTCATAAGTTGAGATACAAAGTAGGATGTCTAGTATTACTCTTCGTGTGTGTGTGTATATGAACATAACTCCACAAATAAACTATAAATGAAGCAATCAATTATTACCCTTTGATTAAGTTAACTCAGTTTATTGGAAAATTTGTATACTATAAATGAAGCAATCAATTATTACCCTTTGAAATAAAGTAAACTCAGTTTATTGGAAAATTTGTATAGCTTATATTTTCTGTTGTCATCTTTCCATCCAAAGAAAGGTGAAGTCACTTTTTATTTTTATTTTAAAGAACAACACCAAACCGTCAGATCAATTAATTCAGCTAAGCCAAGATGATATATTATTAGAGATATAACAAATAAAGAATTACCAACTATGGATTAAAATTATAAACAAGCAGAGCAGCAACTGATCACTGAATCAAGAATGCAATCATATATGCATATAGTAACCAGAAATTAATTAATTAAAAATAAAAAATAAAAAACCAGGAATTACCGAATTAATAATGTTGTCAAGACCCAGAAATCAGAATCCCTCTTCTTCTTCTCTAATAATTATGACTGGGCAGTCAGTGAATAATAGAAATGAGAAAAGTCTATAATCTCACTGATCGTAGCTTGAGCGGCCTTGAACTGATACGTGAAGAAGCCGTACTTGAAGATGGAGCCAAAAACTCAGCATACATCTCCATGAAAAACCTGTCAACAATGTCGAGATAAGCAGGACATGTAAGGCGAGAATAGTAATGGAGAACTTCTTCAATGTCTAGCAAATGATCCACATTGCTCATATCCATCATCTCCAGCTCCTTTAGCTTTTCTGCAAGTAAACAGTTCCTTTCTTCTCTTGTAATGCCACCCACCATATTCGAACTCCAATAATCTTCATGTCTCTTTCCATCACGCTCCACGTTCTTCATTTTATAGTACTGATGATGATGATCACTATTATAATTCTTTGCTGGACTTGTCTTCACAAATTTTTGTTCTTGTTTCATTGGTGTCGACGACGATGACGACATCGTATTCTTCTTGTTTGATGGTTTCATCTTTGCCTTCTCCTTATTATCTGGCTCCCATTGATTGGTGAAGTCGGTATAAAACCTGTCAAGGTCTTTGTAACTTGTTTGGATATTCATGTGATGATGATCAATGGAGCGAGTATTAAAAGAAGCGTATGGATTGACTTTGTAGGGAGGTGTTTGGGGTAATCTTTGGTAATGATCATCACTGGCAGAAAAGAAAGACTTGAAATTTTTTAGGGTTTTCTGAAAGAACTTTTTGGTGCTAGAAATGGAGTTTCTTAACAACATAGTTGGTTGCTCTAGTTGAGGGTAAGTAAGATTTTTTATTTTGTTTTTCTCTCTATCTCTTTGGCTTCTCTCTGTTGGTGGTGGTGATGCCAGTGAAGATTTCTTTATACAGATGATAGAATTTGTGGAGCCATGGAAGGTTGTTTAACTTTGTATACTCAACTGGAAATTAAAAGAAATCCCATCTCTCTTCTCTCTCTCTCTCTCTCTCTTGTTATTTCCTTTTGGGACCTTTGGATTCCACTTTATGTTGTTTATTTGTCTTCACACGCTCCTTTCTTGTCTTTGTGTTTTCTTCTTTGCTTGCTAAAGAGTCCCCACTTTGGGATCTTTCTCTTTCTAATCAATATATTCAAGAAGAAAAGAAATAATTAAGGTTGTGATAATGTAAATTAGGTTTATTATATAAATAGTATTTCGTTACTTTTACTTTTGAAGGTGGAGTTGGTGTGTAGCCTCTTTAGGAGAAAGAAAGGAGCGGGTGGTGTGGTACTGTGGTGTGGTGCGGTTGTTGAATTGGTTCTCTCGGTTATCTAATTTGATTGTTTGGCTTTACTTGTTGGCCGTACCATAACAATTATTATCCATCTTGTACTTAAGTGTTCCATTACTGTGTAAAAAAACTTGGACAACCAAACCCTAATGGAGCTAATGTTGACCCTACTAATAATGCTTTTTGACGAGTCTTTTTGATTTGATTTGGCACTTTCAATATTTCTCATTTGATTATTGAGTGATAATTATCCCCCATAAACATAGTTTGAAAATTCTTGGATTGTAGCTCAGCAAAGACAATCCGTGAATCACGCAACTTGGAAACATTAAGTTGTAGTCATTACAGTAATGCATTGCTAAACATCCTAATTTGTATTCATGAGTCAATTAGCAAATGGATATAATTTTTTACATGCATGTGAGACCGGCCGTAATCTTAAAATCGGAAGATATCTAACTTTCATAGCACTAGATAGAAAACTCTCCATATATACTTAGAAGAAGGAATGTAGGACTCGAACTCATTATCACTAACGTGGAAGGGGATACACACCATGCATGCTAAGAGGGGATACGCTAAATGGATATACATTACCGATGTCTTATTTCATTTACTGAATGTCATGTGAATCTATTTGATATATCATTGATCGAAGAAAATCTTGCATACACCTGATGCAATGTATCTAGCTACCGGGTGCATGTAAATTTTTCTCCGATATTGATTAGGATACAAACTGATATTTGAATTAGAATGTCTAACGTCATCATTATTATTATTATTATTTGGAGAAAATGGATTTGAATTCAAAACCTTAACTTTATTGAAATGTATGGTTACCACCAAACTGTGCCCACCGATATTTCAATTGAATTACAACATATTAAAAGTCAAGAAAATAAGAGGACAAACATGTAACGAAAGCAAAACAAAATGAGTTTTAACTGGGAAGCAACAAAATTAGAATATGACTATATAAGCAGTAACCAAAACAAAAGATGAGTATTTAACTACGGAATTGACTGTTGACCAACCACATTCGGAATTAGGCCGGATAGAACCCCACAAACCACACAAAAGTTCTTGTGGCCTGGCTTCCCTTCCTCCTTACCACAAATATATTCTACGTAATCATTGTTATGTCCAAATCACGGATGTGTTAATTAATGAACGTGATTGTTAATTGTACCATAATTAATTACCCGAGATGGAAGTAATTACAAGTGAAGTTAAGCTCATACTACAGTCTACTACGTACTAAACAGTGATAATACTTACATACATACATAATGATGTAGTAAGTAGTAGTATATATAGAATAGTTGGCGGGTAGAGATTTGTGTTTGTTGAATACTGAATAGTGTTAAAAGGATAAAGACAATTGGAAGTGACCACCGCTGCAGCGGCCACGCGTGTTAGGGTTGGAACTAGTCTCCATCGCAGTGTTGTATGACAGCGGAGTGTGACCTAGCCACCGCTTTCACTTCCACTGCTTCTTCTCTCTAACAACTCCCTCCAGCTCACAGTCGTCTCACACCTATTTCATTTCTTTTTTTCCTTTCAATTACGTTACAAGAAAATGATTTCTCTCCCTTTTTTTTTTTCTTTTTCTTTTTTTGTTAATGAAATGAAAAGTTTCTTAGCCAATCAACAAAGAAACTTTTATTAAAATGCCTCTCTTTTTTTAAGCGATTCACCAAAATCAACAAAAAGCGGCATTCATTTCTGGTTAATTACCAGTATTATTATACTTTGATTATACTCATAATGGTTGGGGTGCAATTAATAAAGTTGGTTTTATGGTGTAACGATTCGAAGCTAGACTATTGTTAAAATGAATGAGTGTCAAATGTGGGGTTTTAATTCCTGAATTGGTTGGTTAGACCATTACATAGCTTCTTCTTTTTTCTTTCATTTTTGAAATCTTTGATCCCACACTTGAGCTAGGATCACCGGTTCACCACTAGGAATAAACGCGACCGATAAGTAGTTTAGAAGTAGCATAGTTGGGTTGTTGGGTTATCAATCAAACTAAAAGCAAACCATTAATTAGCTGGTTGACTAAATTGCATTTCAGTAGTCCAACTCAATTATGAAATTCAGCAGATCTAACCCAAACAAATGACGGTGGTGACTGGTGACCACATACTAATTACACTGAGTCAAACCTAACCAAATTATTTTTTATTTTTTTATATACGAGGTAGAGGTAAGGTATGACGACTTGAATTTATAACATACCCCGTTATTAACTTCAGGGCCTCAGGCCCTCATGAGATTAGTCGAGGTAAGTTGGTCTGGACACCCACAGATTAAAAAAAAAAAAAAAAAACCATTTTCAGATTAAATGAGGGTTACTTAACGAAAAGCCACATTGGGCTTCAAACCAAATTATTTATCAACATGTTTATGAGTGACGATATTTGCACCCCACGAAAATTGTATGTGCACCCTAAGTTTTTTTTTTTTTTTTTTTTTTTTTTAAATTTCAAGATTGCCCTTCAGTGAAATTAGCTAAAGGCTTAAATTAAAAATAAAAGCTGAATTAACTTTAAACTTATTAATATAATTATTTATTAAAATTTCATAAAAATTAAACAAAAAAACGTAAATAAAAAAAAGTAAAAAACAATGGAGGCACAAACATGACGGCCTGAAACTGCATCTAACAATTTGATGATTGTTTTTAATACAAAATTTCAAGTTTCAGAATTTGGTAAAAGGATATTTCAAAAAAAGAAAAAGAAAAAGAAATTGATAAAAGGAGTAGAGTATCAGTTTCTGGGAATTGAAGACAATGGTTTTCGTTAGTTGGTGTCATTTGTGTTGATTTATGATTTTAATGAGCTGTCTGATGATGTCACTTGGAGATGGAAGTGCAGATGGAGGAGAACCGTGTTTATGTTCTGAGTATGAGACATCTTCTAGTCAATGGAAGGAGGAAACGCGTTTCTTTTTGTTTTTATATTTTATGTTTTAATTATTTTATCACATATTAATGTTTTTGTATATTTCTAAAATTAATAGAAAGGATATTTTGGGTAATAAGTGGGGTGTATAAACAATCTAAAACTTTTTAAAAACTTTTGATGGTGTAAACTAATTAAAGGGGTGTACATACGGAAATTGAGGGTGCAAATACATGTAGTGGACTGGATCTCTATGTGTAGGAGCAAGAAAAATGGGGGGTTGGGAATCGGGAGAATGAAGGATAAAAACAATAGTCTTCTCGCAAGATGGGTGTGGAGATTTGCCAATGAGGGCAGTAGTTTGTGGAGGAGGGTTTTGTGTGCAAAGTATAGGGTCAGAAATGAAGCTTTGGTTTGGAAGTGGGGCTGCAATGTTTCGGCCTTGGCTTCTCACTTTGTCCAAGCTGTTTATAGTCTTTTTAAAACTGGTTCAACTTCTGAAAGAATTATCAAGGGTGGGCTAAAAATAGTTTTGGGTGATGGCAAGAGGATCGATTTTTGGAGAGAATTGGGTAAGGAGGAAATGCCCCTCATGAATGCCTTCCCAAGAATTTTTTCGCTCTCGTCCAAGAGGAATGGTCCGGTTGTGGATTTTGGTTTCTGGCAAGGAAAGGTTTGGGTGTGGAATGTTCCTCTGAGGCGTGCTTGTTTCGACTGGGAGAAGGATTACTGGAATGCTTTTGTTTGTAGGCTTGAACAGTTTAAACCTCGCAAACTGATAAAGGACTCGCTTGCTTGGTCTTTTTGTCCTAATGGTTCTTTTTCGGTTGGCTCTTTCTGCAAGAATTTGGAGGAGGCGAGCCTGAGGGTTGTTCAAGTGGATCCCTCTATTGTCTGGCAAGGTATTTGTCCCCTCAAGATCGAAATTTTTGCTTGGCAATTGTTAAGGGGCAGAATTATGGTAGGGGAGGTGATGAATAGATTTGGTTTCAATCCAAATCAGTCTCAGGTCTGTCCAATGTGTAAGAGTGGGATAGAATCTGTCGACCACTTGTTCCTTCATTGTGCTTGGGCAACTGACATCTGGAGACAGTGTATGGCGTGGTGGGGAGTGTAATGGTGTGCTAATTTTTCTTTTCCAAATTGGGCTGCTGGTTGGTTTGGTTTGTGCCCGAAGAGATGCCAAGGAAGAGCTTGGAACACTCTCTTTTTTGCAACAGTCTGGACTATATGGGATTGTAGGAATCAGGTGGTTTTCAAGAATGTGGATCAAGGGGTTTTTCAAGCAATCGACATGATCAAAATTAGAGTGGCTTGGTGGTTCAAACACTTTGCGGAAGGGTGTTCGGATTCGATTTCAGTCTTGCTTCAGGATATTGCAAGGAGATGTTCTGTCTCGAAGCCTCAAAAGGCCAAAATAATGGGTGATTGGACCCCTCCTGTCTTTGGCGCCTTGAAGTTTAATGTGGATGGCTCGGCTAGGGGCAATCCGGGGCCGACAGGGATTGGCGAAGTTTTATGGGATCATTGTGGCAAGGTTATTGGGTCCTTTTCCAGGAATATAGGCAATACGGATGCTTGTACGGCGGAAATCACGGCTATTCATCAAGCTTGTATGTTGTGTGCAAGCTCCCCGGTCATGATTGGCAAAAGGATCACCATTATTAGTGATTCTAAAGTGGCTGTGTCCTGGATTAATAGCTCGGGTTTTGGTAGTTTGAAGCACATTAATCTCATCTATGACATCCGATCTACTGTGAGTTTTCTAGGAAGGACTGAAGTCATTTTTAATCCTAGATCTTCCAATTGCTTCGCGGATTTTCTGGCAAAGAAAGGGTCGGATTCGAATGGAGATATGATTGTTTGGGAGGTTGACTGATCTTTGGTTTTCTTGGTTCTGCGTTTCTTGTCTCTGTTTTCTCTTACGTGGTTTTTGTGTTTTGTTTCTAGGGCGTTTGTTTTGTTGTGTTTTGCTGTGGGGCTGCTGTGTTGTTTGTTTCTGCCCTTGTGTCTTTGGGGTTTTCTGGCGTTTGTGCCTGGGCTTTGCCCGTTTCTTGTGCTCTGCCTTTTGGCTTTTTCTCATGCTGTTCAAAAAAAAATAAAAAAAAATTGAGGGTGTAAATATCGTTACTCCATGTTTATTCAGTTTAACACAAACTAACCCCATGTCGAGGCTCAATCCAAACTAGCCTAAAACATATAAAGGGGTTGTCACTAGCTGGGTTGGATTACGCTAGGACTCAAATAAAACCCAACAATGAATATAGCATGTCTGTTAAATTTCAACCTAAACCAAACTAATTAAAAAGTTGCGGAATTTTTATTTTTAACCATTTGAAAGAATCAATTATTGTTTTTAATCATCATTCTTTTATATTATTGTTTTTAGTATTGTTAAAGGTACGATGTATAAACTACCCCCAATTAAAAAATAAATAAATAAATAAAATTAAAAATTAAAAAAATTAAAAAAACCCAAAACACAGGATATTTTAGGGATGTCCGGTAGGAGTTTTTTAGGGTGTATTTGTTCTTGTTTTCCGAAAATAATTTTGAATTTGCATTCGTTATCTGTTTTTCATTTTGGTTTTAAAAAACAAAAACAAAATGGAAAACAAAACCAGTGTTAAAATTGAAAAATACGGAAAACATGTTTAAGATGTTTTTCATATTTTTCATATATATATAAAACTCACTTTTTTCTTTCTTCTTCGCTCGTCAAAGACTTTCAGGTCTTCATCTTAATCTCCTCCTCCTCCTCCCCCTTCTTCTTCTTCTTCCCTTTCCTATGTAGTTGATCGGATCTACAATTGATTTCGATCATCGAGATGGGCACTGACAACTTGTAAAACAAAAAGAAAATAGAGCGGTGGCAAACAACATGAGGGGGTGTTCCCTTTGGGGGACTCTCCGACACTCAAGTCAGTTTTTCATTTGATATAAGGAGCAAGGAAAACAATAAATAACAAACCGTATTTGTTCGATGTTTCAGGTCGAGCTCTTGGTCGATCTTGATTGATCGACTGGATATTCATTGGGTCGATGATGATTGAACAAGGATCGGGTCGATATTATATGTTGATATGTTAGGTGTATCGAAACACCGATGAACTCCATTCAAAGTGAATCGATCGTGGATCGGATTGGTCAATCTTTGAGTATGGACAGATCAACCTTAGCTGGATGATGAACCCAATTAATGCGGAGGAGAGCACCGCAATAAATGCTCAATATTTAGAGAAGAGTTGAGAGAAGAAAGAGAGATAGCTTTCGTGTAAGTTGTAGAAAATCAGGACCCCTTTCTCTGAGAAGAGGTCTCATATTTACAGTGAAGACAAAGAGTCTTCAACATCTTGCCTCTTCCAGTGAGGGTGTGGATCAAGAGATTTTAATTGCCCGTTTTGATTCATTTGGATCTGGCAATAAAGTCAGACATTGGGATTTGTGAAATGTCCGGTCATGATTTGACTAATTTATGATTTGATTTGACCACGTGTTTAGACTTAGTCTGACGACTTGTGGGTCATATTTTGGGCCCTTGGGCCTGTTTCTGATGGGTTTCACAAAGCATTCAGCCTTGTTTGATAATGGGCTCGTTTAATGGGCTAGAGACCCAATTTTTGACCACTACATCCTATTTTCTGTGGAAGCAAATTTGGAGGAGCCAATCTGCTCCTCCATGGCCAAAGGAGATCTGACCTCCTTCGGTATTGGAGTCATCGGCGGCTCCTTTATTACTTTTTTATTTTTCAAAGACTTAAATATTATTTTTCATGTAATTTATGTTTAGTATTTAAATTTATTTTTAAATTGTGAGTTAGTTGATAAATGTTTCCATTGATTTCGTGAATCAAAGCCATATTCTTGACCACATCACATGTTATCTAGGGACTAGGATCTTGGAGTTAACTTATTGAATCAATACTCTATTCCTATCCAAAACAGTACATATGGATCTACTTGAAGCTAGTGTTGTGTGATCTCCAGATCTAAGGGTCGCCTCTTGTCCCTCAATTGTTGCTAAAGTTGTTCTTGTTTTTTCAGCTGTGTTTGTTGTTGTTGGTGGTGTTTGAAAAATTGTTCATGGTGGTTGATTCGATTCAAAATGAATCCAAGATTATATGTTGACATTGCCTTTCCGATTCAAAATCAATGGCATTTGTTTGTTTATTTTGGGTTTAATTAGGTTTCAAAAGTAATGAAATGGGTTTAGATGAAAAACGATAGGATTAAAGTGGTTAATAATTGATTTGTAAAATTTTAAAATGGGTATAGGAAGAACTTTTTTGGGTGGCATAGTTGATAATTAGATGAATTATTGACCCACTTTTTATTCAAATTAAAAAATTACACTAGAAAAAATAATTGGAAAATTAAAAATTTTCAGTTAACCTACCAGATGCATTTTTTTCGTTTTTATTTTTAGAATACAACTTTCAGTATATACTATTAGATGCGTTTTCAGATTTTGAAACTGAAACAAAAATACTATTTTTATTTTCATTTTTATTTTTGAAAAAACAGCAAATGAAAAACGCTTACAGGATGCACCTAGCACTTTCTTCTAATGTTTCACTTTCATCCAAACATCTCCCAAAAGATTGTGTTTTTCTGTTTCACGTAATTATTGGGGTACATATATGAGTTTTTCTTTGGTAGGCATGTAATTATGAGCATACTTATAGTACACTTATCCACCTCATTACCTTTTGCCAGAAAAAGCAGTTCGATTGGTGTTTTTCTCTGGTAGACATATAACTATGAGCATACTTATATTACACTTATCCACCTCATCACTTTTTGCTATGTAAACATTATTTGATCACTTTTTGCCATGTAAACATTATTTGACCCAAGTCCACTTTTTGCCATGTAATTATTGGGGTACATAGATGGGCTAAAGTTTAATCTCTACCAATCTAATATTGAATTTCAAACCGAGTGACGGTATTTGCACCTCTGAAAAATCGTATGTACACCCATTTTTGTATCTACACCCCATTAAAAAATTTAAAATGGTATAATTCGTAATCACACCCCACTTATTACTAGAAATATCCTTTGTTTAAACTTTTTGTTAAATACTATAAGCTAATAATAAAAATAGAAATAATACGATAATAGAATTGAAGAATAAAAAATTTTGAAATGATAAATCATTCGGCGAATATATTTCAAAAAAAAAAAAAAAAACTATTCAAAGAAAATCTCATATTCAATCAACACAATGAATTTTTTTTTTAATCCATCAGTTGTTAGAGATTTAACTCATAAGAACCGATTATATAGTTCAATAAAACTGAAGGAAAAAGCAAAGCAAAATGTTTGATTTTTTTTTTTTTTTTTTTACAAAAAATTTAGAATTATTTAGAAGAAATCAAAAATAAGTTCATCTGCCTCTCTGTGAAGAATTATTTTGGATTAGGTAAGTATTAAAGTTTTTTTTTAAATAAAATAAAATTAAAGTTGATATCTTATTGTCCAAACTCCAAAGTAATTTAAATACATTATATTATTATCTTATATATATATATAACATTATTGTAACTAGCCTAAGAAACCCGTGCGAAGCATGGGTTTTAATAAAACTATTTTCATGCTTTAGGAATAAAAAAAGCTTCATTCAAATAATTACAATCCTGAAGTACAGATGAAGAAACGAAAAGTAGAAAAGTGAATAAAACCATGAATAATCAGTTTACATACCAACTCTTTTGCACTATCAAAATATTAACTTTATTTTAGAAAATTATTCATTATCCATTTATCCCATTGATGATTTTCAATACAATAAATTACTTCAGTTCATATTGATGATAGGATTGTCTTTTCAATTTTTCATTACCCATTTTTAGATATAAATATAGAAATATAAAACCTTCTGATTCACTGTATTATTAGTAAAACCTTCTGATTCATTGTATTATTATTGCACATTTAATAATAATCATATATATATACGAAAAGAATAGGAAAAGAATGTAAAACCTTCAGATTGATTGTATTATTATTGCTCCCATTTAATAATAATAATAATAATAATAGATATGAATAGGAAAAATAAAAATGAATATATAGAATTTAATTCCAAATCTCTCACACGACGACACATGTCGTCTTTAGAGTTCCATTTTACTATCATGCGGGCATTATAAATAGCGTGTTTTTTTTTCTTAGTCTTTTAAATCAAGTGTTAAATGTATTTTTCAAAGATTAGTCTCCTGAAATTCTATTCACAAATTGATCTAAAGAAGAAGATGTAGAAGAACATATAAAAAATAAAATAAAATAAAATAAAAATCATTTTCTCTGGTATCTTAACATGACATAATGCATTATCTTATGTTTAAGATAAAACGAAGCACGTAATATCATGGACAAAAGCATCGGGAAATGTGCCATGGACTTTAAATGGTAGACCACTAAAGTTTGAAAATAATAAGGTATTTGTTTCAAACAAAAACTCAAGAAATATAGAAATATTATTTCTCAAAAATTTAGATATTTAAATAAATCATTGTTCCCACTCATATGGTCTATCTGCAATGCTGTAACCTTAATTTCTTAATTTTTTGGATGGTTGGAACTTGAGTTCAACCATTTTTCGTTACCATAAATATCACTGATATAGTAATATTGAAATAGATGATTCATATATTAGACCATTTAATAATAGTTTATAAGAACACAAAATTATGTCTTATTCTCATATTTAAATTGATTTAAATATATACATATCTCAAGGAAAAATAAAAAACCTCACACTGAATTTTACTGCATAAAGCAGGATAAAAGAGCTCCGTAAAATAATTTGTGGTTATATTTACATACAATGGCAATTAAGAAATTTGATAGAAAGAGGCAAAGGTGCATCAAATAAAATTAAAATTGTAGAGAGTAGAAATGCGGGTAGGCTAGCATTTACCGTTTCAATGTTGATCATCCTATGAAAATGATTCATTATTTGGGCTGTGATCTAACCACTTCTCCATACGCTTAGTCGCTTTTCTAGCCTGTAAATCAAATATATATATATATAACAAATTAACCGGACCATATATATGTAAATAATTTTTTATTTTTTTTGGTGTACATCAGTGAACAGAAACTGAGTTAAATCCCACCTCATTTTCCCAATCATATTAACCGGACCATATATATGTAAATAATTTTTTATTTTTTTTGGTGTACATCAGTGAACAGAAACTGAGTTAAATCCCACCTCATTTTCCCAATCATATTGAATTGCTATGATGGTAAATATGACAATATTAATCATCCCACCCCAGATGCTCTGCAGCACGTACATGATTAATATTCTCACATATAAATCAAATCGATCAAGTTAATTTAATAATAAACAAAAGGTGAATGCATATACCTTTATTCCAAAATAAGTAGTAGAAGCCAACAAGTTCCAGCGATTAAAAAATGGGTGCTCTAAAGAAAACAATAGAATTTAATACATGGGAACAATAGATAAATGAAAACAATAGAATTTAAACAATTAAAACCCACAATCACCTCTTTCAAAATAAATAAAATGAGAATCTACCATATATGAGAATAATAGTGAAATGAAAACAACAGAATTGATCAAAAGTAGAACCTCATTTCGTAAAATATGTGAATACTTGTCAAAATGGTGTTATTTTAGTTTGATTTATAGACCTAAAGGTTACCAACTTTTGAACTCCTATGCCATTATTATTAATTAACTTTGCAAGGATATATAATTAATAGGTGACTTTTAATATATACGGTTTTTCAAAGTTTTTGAAATTTTAAGAGTAATTGCACTTTAAATTCATGCATTGTGGATGATTAAGTAATCTAAAAGTCTTCATTTGCATTTTTAATGATTATGCTTCCCCATATAAATTGAATAACTTATTGATTAATGGATCCAAATTCTTTTTATGCATCCGATTATATATATATGATATGCATCGAGATAAAAAAAGAAAAAAGAAAAAAAAAAGATAAATATGAATTGATTACTACCGATATTAATATTGTTTATATATATATATTAAAAGAAGAGTTGAAATAATTATAAAACTATGCATATTATTATATAGAATTTAATGTCAAAATCCCTCAAAAATATAGATAGATATAGATATCTACATGGAGATAAATATGAATTTATTACCATTAATATTATTAATATTAATAGTTAACAAAATTTAATGAAACTTTAATTTAATTTTGTCCATTCATTTTCACTGTCAATGTAGTGGAGTTGCCCACATTTTCATTAATCAAGTAAAAGACTATTAGAGTTTTGGTTTATGATATTCTTAATTGTAAGTTCATATAAATTGATCAAGAAATCACCTCCTTGTATCAAATAATAATATCCCTTATATAAATCTTCCCCGGCATATGAAGCATGCAAATCTGTAAAAAAAAAATGGTAAAAGTAAAATATTAAAACAAAATAATTAGTTGGATACGAAAGGTTACCATTTTTATTTAACTCAGCATGTGAAGCATGTAAATATGCACCAAAAGTAAAAGTAAAATACCACATTGAAACAATACAATAAATTAGCTTGGTTCATACAACTCCATTTATTTATTATCTCATTGGTTCATAGAATTTACCTCTTAATATATAAATACATGCATATGAGTTAAATGAAATTATAATGGAATTTAATATCAAATCTCTTAAACGGCGACATGTGGTGCTGTGAAAGTCTATTATTATATATATATAAATAAAAATTTGAAACAATAATTTTTATTAGTATTTGGCCATTATAACCGTGAAAATAGAGAGTCATGGAATTGGATAGTTAAAAATTTCCTAAACTGACTCAAATAATAACTATGTAAATTAATACAATAATTGAGCAGCTAAAAAAATTAAAAAACTGACTCAAGGTAGCTAAAACATTCAAAAACTGATGCAAATGACAATAATAAACCGACTCAAATAACAATAATAAATCTCCTCCTATTTCACACCTACTAATCAATAAAAATTAAATGTCATAACAATATTAAACCTCCTTTTATTTCACACCTACTAATCAATAAAAATTAAATACCAAAACCTCCACATGACGACACGTGTCAATGTGAGGTTCCATTTTACTATATTACTAGCTTGCAGCCCGCACGATGTGCCGGTATCGTAAAATATAATGCAATGTATGTCTCTTATATCAATCATTTCAACTAGGATTTACAACATTTTTTGATTTGTGACGGTTTTTGTTCATTTCATTTTGTACGTAAACTACTTGAATTTGTGAAAATGAAATAAACAAAAGAAAACAAACATAAATGGCATAGATTACTTGAATACTCTTTTTATTTTTTTAATCTTACACTGTTCCACCTTGCTAGCTCATCTGCATTTGCAAAATGTATATAATTTGAACTTCTTTTGGGCAATAAATAATCTGATAAAGCATAGTTAAAACAAAAAACAAAAACCAAACACCAGCAACAAATCTTCTCAATCATAAACCTGATTAGTTAATTACCGAAACTCGAGAAACTTCTTGTTGGACAATGCCGTAAGAGGCGTCTTGTAGTATTACAGCACCACCTAGCTACTGTGGCAACTGTTTCAGCTTCAACAATCAAAGTCTTGTCGGTGCAAAAATGATCACCGAAGATCCTCATAAAAAAGCTTCAATCGTCAAGCACCCTCTTAAAAAAGCTTCAATCGCCAAGCTCTAAAAACTGAAAAAGCAAAAACAGAAAGCAGAAATTTGAAATTTGAGTAACTTTACAAAGGGATGAAATCTTAGCAGTTGCTTGTGCTTTATATAGACTACATGTTTAATAATTTGTACATTTCAAACTTAAGAGTTACTAATAGCTTTTAGAGGAGCTACAGCCTGACAATGGAAGAGATTGGATCGTCGACGACAACATAAAAATTAGAAGTAAAACAAATCAGAACTTGCTAAGAATTTGGAATTTCTCCCAAATTTAAAACCAATAGAAATCAAGCCGATGAGTCTAAAAAGCATCAAAATACTTGTATTCAGCTTCAAAAAATTCTCCTCCATAATTCAAAATCATTGGATAAAATACCCTTTGTCAGCTTTGATTTTGCTTTTTTGCTTTGCAAAGCAAATCAGTTTATAATCAGGTGCCAGAAACAGATTTCAATACTATTGAGTGGATTCAATTCGATTACTATAAAAACACCCTCACCAACGTTTAAGAAAGACCAGAGTTTAGATGTATGTTCGTAGAAGAAAGACCGGAAAGAAAAAAATAATTCCAAATGCTAGATAACTGAGCAGTTATATTGTGGAAGGCAATAGAGAGCATATGACCTCTTCGGAGATAATTGCCAGCTCACCTAGCTTAACACCCCGCTTGGCAAACTCCTTAGCAGCCTAGCTATATATCCCTACAATGCCAAATATCAAACTTCTGTGAAAGAAAAGAAAAGTAAAAATATATATATATTGTAAGGATTCTCATCTATTGATTGGCTTATTTCGTGGACAAACCACATATTGGGGCTTGATGTAAGGGTAGCTTAGGTATTTGATGGTTAGTGTTTTACACAACCAAGGTCCTCTCAAGACCTCAAGAGATGAAGCACCAAAGGTAAATTCTAGTGCTTACTTGCTTTGAAGAGATCTAGTTGCACACACACACAACTCATACATAAATCTTATTCTTGTATGTTGTGTGTTTTATATGTGTGCATGCATGTTCTTGAACATCTCTTCTTGCATGTTTTATTTGATTGCATCTTGTTTATTGAAATGCCATGATATGTTTAGGCATTAGAATGCAAAGTCATGAAATTTATTCATGCATGTTTGATTTGAGTGCATCTTGTTCAATGATAATGCCATGACATGTTAGGTATTAGGATGCATTCAATACCCACACGTGCACTTCATGTATGTTAGCTTTAAGTGTGGTATAATTCGTTTCCCGAAGGATGTTCGGAAACGTCCGCGCTTGCACGATGGTGTGCATGTCTTAGCGCGATGATTGACCACTTGAGAAGGTCTCATTCTTCTCTTGGATAAGTGTTAAATTTGGTTGGGTTGATTGGAGTAAGGTGTCTAGTTTCAAAAGATTGGATTTCAATGTTTTAAGTGTTTTCAAAACTGACCTTTGCATGGTCTTGTGACCATAACTTTTTATACAAAGCTTCAAAATGAGTTTTGAAAATTTCTGTACAAACTAGACACCCATACCTTTCCAACGGTATATTATTCGTAATATTTCATGACCGTTTGGATTGGTTTTAAAATCTCCAAAGTTACAACCAAAACAGGGCAACTCTGTTGTTGTCCGTTTCTGACCTTTGGTCACTCAATTGATCATTACTTTTTCTACAGATATCAAAACGTCATTCTATAAAAACTAGTAGAAAGTAGACATCCATACCTTTCCAACGATATATCATAAGAAATGTTTCGATGTCGTTTGGTCATGTTTTGAAGCACTCGAATCTTGAGTCGCTGCACTGGCGCGAGTACCGCGAAAATGCCCATAATTTTTCCATTTCTTCCAAAACGACATAGTTTCACTTGGGCATTATAAATACATAACTTTCTCATCATTTTGAGGGCAGAGCCACAAAATCAAACCCTAGAGAGAGAGGCTCCATATTCTTGAGAGAGAAAGAGAGACTTGAGAGAAAAAGCTTAAAGATTACATCTTTATCTCTCTAAACCCATTCCCACATGCACAAATCATCATCTAGGCATCATCTAGGTTCATCTAGCATGTGCTAATGCATGGGTCTTCTTCAACACACATGGTATGATTTGTTAAACACTAATTTCATCTAATATTAGTGTTTTTACTTATCAATTTATCTCTTTTATCACTTGTATGTTCTTTGAGTAATTTCTACATACATGATTGAGATTATGTGTTGATTGGGTTATTTATGTTAGCTAGGTTTTCATGCCTATTTTATATCTAGCTAATTAATCTCATTATATGATTGAGATTATTTTTGATAGCTTAATTGATTAGGTCATTATTGCCTAAAAGCTATGCCATAAACATTCTTGTGTGATTTATTGATAACTAGGTTGATAGATTGTATTTTAATCAACTAGTTAATCTTTTGAATGTTTGTGGGTTATTTGTGATAGCTATTGTATTTAGGATTGGTCATCCTTAACATAGCTAAAGTTGTATGCCATGTCATATAGCTATTTTCATATCTAGGATTGATTTTATTGACATCATATAATCCTAGATAAGCATTTAGTGTTCCCTAGCATTACTTGCATATTTGGATATCTTTGCATATTCACATAGGGTTTTGATCTCTTCGGAGAAGTAAGTCTTGTGTGATAGACCGGGATTAGGTCGGACACCGGGATTAGGTGGTCATATGAGCAAATTGGACTAGGTCCACTTTTACAGGCCTGCGGGTAGTGGTAGCGGGATATTGGCTGGGATTAGGCCGTCAAACCTGGATTAGGTTGTATACGCTATCACAATTAGTGGATTCGAGGTTCGAGTGTGGCGCACTTACCAGCCCGTGGTTTTTCCTTGTTGAGGGTTTCCATGTAAAAATCAAGTGTCATTTATATTTTCGCACCATATTACACTTTATTATTGTTTTGTGAATTTGGGTTATATTTGTAATAGTGACTAATCCGAAAATTTGGTAATAACGGATTAACAACCCTTTCACACACCCTCTAAGTCATATTTTTAAAGACACGCACGCGTAAACGGGAATTCGTTATTCCTTTCATATATAATTGAAAGAAATTAAAATGATAACAACATTCTCATTAATGCACTATATCCGGCATACCTTCATATTTATATCACGCCATTGGAGATCAAATTGAGAGCTAGGTCAAAAGTTTTGAAAAATGACAAATGTCCATGCCTACATCAATCAGCATCAAATATAATAGTTCCATCTTTTCTAGAAGGCAATTGAGAGCATATGACCTCTTTGGAGATAATTGCCAGCTCCCCTGGATTAACACCCTGGTTGGCAAACTCCTTAGCAGCCTAGCTGTATATCCCTACAATGCTAAAGATCAAACTTCTGTGAAAGAAAAGAATATATATATATATTTATAATTGAAAGAAATTAAAATGATAAACAACTAGCATTCTCAATAATACATTATATCTGGCATGCCTTCGTATTTATATCACGCCATTGAGATCAGATTGCATTCTAAAATGCTAGGTCTAAAGTTTTGAAAAATGACAAATGTTCATGCCTACATCAATCAACATCAAATATAATAGTTCCATCTTCTGTCCAATTAAATTTCAACCATCAAACAGTTTGAGTTTAATATGCACAAATGAAAATGACTTAACAACAAAAATATGCATTTCGGTAAACTAAATAAATTCTTACCTTCCAGGAAACAGAAAACAGAACAAAAATGAACCTAGAAAAGTAAATTTATCAATTAATTTTATGGAAGAAATAAAAGTCATGAGGATTATTCATTATTTTCTCCTCCAAACTTGAAGAAACAGACACCAAGGCAACATATATAATGGTTAGTGGCTTAGCTAAGCCTTTGGTGGGGATTTTTTCTACTGATTTGGATGAATTTTTATGGCCTAGGAGCCCTAGTTTTTGCGAAACGGCTGGGTTTAATGATTAGTTGGGTGGAGGTTGATGCTACTAACATGGTGTTTGGGATCAAGGGTAAGAGTAGTAATAATAGTGTGCTGATGATCCCATTATTCGTTATATTAAGGGCTCTGTTTTCAGAGGTTGGGTTGTGAACTATCATGCCATTCTCAGAGACAGGAATATGGTGACACATACCTTAGTAGCTGTTGCGTTCTCCTCCAATGAGGAAAGTGTCAGGCTTGATTCCAAGCCTACTTCTATTGCCACTCTTCTTTGAATATAATGTCTTTTTACGTCAAAAAATAAAATAAAAAAATCTCTTATGTCTCAAGTAATGATAAGATGTAGTAGATCTGCAAGAGCATTGATTGAACGCTTATTTCAAGTTAACCTTTTGAAGTTAAGGATCAATTCGAAAATTTCAAAAATCTACTAACAAAATGATCAACAAAAACAAAGTGATTGAAGATAATAATCATAATCACGAATAAAATTAAAAGAATCTATGGAAGAGAACTCACTGCATACACACCAACACCAACGATGATGAACTTGAAACTCTTTTCTGCCATTGATGTTCGGTCCAGAAAACACTCGCTCTATGACTTTCTGTTTATCATTGAGAAATGGAACTTTGTGAAATATTGAAATGCATATTAGCTGTCACAGGATTGATTACAATCAAATACAAAGAAATACAGATAATAATAATCGAGTTTAACTAAACATAATTTATTTATGTTCCAAATTTACATATCCTTCAATGTAACACTTTCTGTGAAACCAATCCTTCTTTGATCAAAATCAATTAAGTGTCTGCGGATCTCCTTCAAACAATTACGAAAACAAAAAAAACCAAATCAGAAAACTCATCCTCCAGTCCGATTTCTAAGAATACATAATTTTTGTTTCGAGAAAAAAAAATTAAGACTCAACTAATTAAAATAGTAAAATCTAACTATACTGAGTAAAAAAACTTTAACTACATTTAGAAATATAAAAAATATATAATTACATATTCTTCAAAATTCCCACATTTTCTCGAGAAACCAAACAGAAAGTAAAGAGAAGGAAAGTAAACAAACCTGGAGTGAGGAGGAGAGACGAAAATGGATCTGAGATCGTAGGCCTTGTTGATCTTCAACTTCATTTCAAGTTTATAGAGCACAATGTCAAAGACTTTTGAGGAAAAAAAACTAAACTAAACCCTAATCTGATAAATTGAAATCCTAGGTGACCAGTGACTATATTAGTGTGTGACTCGAATGGAATTGAAAAGACAATCGTTTCAAAATAATTTTGAATTTAGAGAGAGGGAGAGAGAGTCAATTACGAATCATCAAGCATTCAATAAGGGAGGGAGAGTGGGAGACGAAAATGGGAGGTTTCATGGCATTATCCCATTAATGATGTTCTTGATTTGTGATTTACAATAAAAACGTCCATTTAGTTTCAAAAAATAAACGTCCATTTACTGATTTTTTTTTCCTGAAAGAATATTGAATTGTTTTTTTTTTTTTTCGAAACAACAATTTATTAATAAGAAGCCTCACGAGGCAAAACCAAACCATTACAAACTTAAAATTAGGTCATCAAGTCCCCCACAAGTAGAGATGCACATTTTTCCCCGGGGCCCCAATTCCCTACATCCCCATCCCCATCCCCATCCCCATTTGGGGATTTTGTGTGTGTGGAAAAAATGGGGAAATGGGGGGGGGGATGGGGATGGGGATGAAAATCATCCCCAAATTGAAATGGGGATATGGGGAGGGGGGACCCCTCCCCCTCCCCATCCCCATTTCCCTTTTTTCCCCACAATTATATTGAAATGGGGATGGGGGGGAGGTCCCCCATCCCCATTTCTCCCAAACATATATAAATATAATTATAATATATATTTTTTAATTTTTTTTATTCTTTAAAAACCCTAACTCCCTAAGTATATATACACATTTTATATAAAATGCACTAATGAATTTTATTTTGTATTTTGTAGTGGAATGTTTGTTTTTTTAGTTCAATTTATAATTTTTAGTCAAGGAGGGACCTATATCCATCCCCATTCCCCAAATGTGCATCTCTACTAGTCACAAGGCAAAAGAAAGCCACACAAAACACAACAGAAAATCAGAGGACAAACAAAATCCATCACCACCGACGACACGTGTCAATGTGAGGTTCCAAACATTAATTATTAATTCATTCTAGGTAATTTATGGCCGGAGCTCCCACACGACGACACGTGTCAAGGTGATGTTCCATTTTACTATACGACTAGATTGCATCCCACACAATGTGTGGGAATTATAAAATGTAACGCAACAATAATTTAATGATTTAACTTATTAGTCTAAAATATTTGATGCATTGGTGATGAAAAACAATCATGGGGTATTTTTCTAGATTTATTTCTTTGACATCTCCAACATAAAATTAATCAATGGTTAGGTCAAGCCTTCTCATGTAGTATGTTGAAACTCTATGATAATATATTATTCATCAAGCATTAAAAGAAAAATATATGATCTAATAATAGTAATAATTTTCATTAAATCTATAAAATCAACCGTTAATTGAAAAAAAAAATGAAGAGTTGAAAAATATAAAACTGAAGGGTTAAATATATTTATTTTAAAAAAACTAATTAATGGTCAAGCCTTCTCATACCGACACGTGGCGTGTTAAGGCTCCAAAATAAGATAAAATAATTAATAGTATAGAAAAATCAAGAGCCAATTCCATAATTAATGGGATAATAAATATAATGAAGAGTCAATTCCATAACTAATGATATAATTAATAGATTTGCTTAAGGAACCAAAAATAAAATAAAATAACTTACCAAATATTATATATATATATATATATATATATAGTTAAATAATTAACAATATTTTTTTAAAAAATTATTAATACGAATTTATGGGGATATGATATATTATATATAATAAAAATAATAATCATTTGGATATCAAATATTACAACAAACATTTCCTTATCTAAATTCTATTCTCTCTCTAACAATTCTCTCGATCTCTCTCTCAAATTCTATCTAATCTATATCTTTCTCTCTATTCTTTCTATCTTCTAATCTTCAATTGTCTTCTTCAATTGTCAGAAACCTTCAAACCTGCAAAATCAACCCAAAAACACATCAAAATTTTAATTAAAATTATCATGGGCATGACATTTTACTTCTTACACTTTTTAGTGGGTCGTTGCAGATTTTTGTATTTATTTTTTTAATCTTGACCAACTCAAGACCACCATATGGATTATTTGGATTTTCAGCCAAGTAGTTATTGCTGTGGGAAACATAGGAAAGTCAGCCCTTTCAGATTCATTAATAGCATAGAGAGTAGTGGTTGTAGTTGCCTTTAGAAATGAAGAAGAACTCTTTGAACCACCCGCTTTCGCCTTTTCATGGCCTTGTACATTTAAAAATGCCTGCCAATTAACAAACCCCAAAAATTGCTTATCCATTTCCATTCATCATAAGTTCATAACCATAACCAACCATCAAAAAAGAGAAATATCATATACGCCATGTATTACTGCCCATACAAAATTTGAAAGGCCTATCGATACACAATGTGTCACTAAATGACTTTTGAATTTCATCATTCACAAAGGCACAAAGCTATAATTAATAATATATAACTCAATCAACAAAAACAGATAAAAAAAAATCAAGAATATGTTTCAAAAATCAATGTTCAAAAGAGAGAAAATAAAAGACCTTAAGTAAACCTATAACGTTTCCATCCGTTAAACATATACAATGTTTAATTTTTTGGCAATATAAACCTATAAACACAAATAAGAAAATAAACAAATAAGCAATTACATATTATTCCTCGTAGAAATAAATGAAGACTCACTTGAAGTTAGACCTGGCACGGTTCCGGTTGGAACCGTCGGAACCGGCCGGAACCGGAACCGGAACCGGAAAAACCAAAACCGGAACCTGAACCTGAACCGACGGAGACCGGTTCCGATTCCGGTTCAAGAGTTTGGTCGAACCGCCGGTTCGAATCGGATTGGAACCGGCAGTTCCGGTTCCGGTTCGAACCGGCGGTTCGACGAATTAAAAAAAAAAAATATATATATATATTTTTTTGTTGGGCTGCCGTTGGAGCCCAACGGTCGGCTGACGTCAGCCGACCGTTAGGCCCAACGGTCTGCTGACGTCAGCAGGCCGTTGGGGTCCAACGGCTACCCCTTTTTTTATTTTTTATTTATTTTATTTTATTTTATTTTTTTTTCTTTTCTATAAATACCACCCCACCCCCCCCCCCCCCCCCCCCCCCCCCCCCCCTTTTCATTTTTCCTCACACCAATTTCTTCTCAATTCTCTCTAATTTCTCTCCAACACTCTCTCAACTCTCAACTCTCAAGTGATAAGTCTCTCAATCTCCAAGTTTCCAAGGTTTTTAATAATTATTTCATTTTTTAATTATTTTATTTGAAATTAATTTTATTTCCAATTTCCAATTTATTTTATTTGCAATTTATTTTATTCCCAATATATTTTATTTTCAATTAATTTTATATCCAATTTATTTTATTTGCAATTTATTTTATTTCCAAATTCCAATATATTTTATTTTCAATTAATTTTATATCCAATTTATTTTATTTGTAATTTATTTTATTTTCAATTAATTTTATTTCCAATTAATTTTATTTGCAATTTATCTTATTTCCAATTTATTTAATTTCCAATTAGTCAATTATTCTTCTAAGTTCTAAGTTTCAAATTCTCTCCCAAATTTATTTTTAAATGGCAAGTGGAAGTGGTGGAAATGGAAAGGGTCACGGCTGTGACGGTCCTAGGCGTTCGATTTCAATGAAAGGTAAGGGTACTATGATCAATAATCTCGATCATAACAACCCCACCTATCATGAATATCTGCAACGTCGGACCTATGCTGAAGACCTAGGCCTAAATATTCCTGATCCCCTTTTTACAATTTATGAACCCGATCCCAATGAAACCACCCCCAACAATTTGACAAGCCAGTCAGAAAATATGCCTGATATTGATACACCTCCGGATTTTGGTTTTGATACACTGGAAGTGGATCTAGAAAGGGAGGAAGATCTGATACAGAAGCAGAACAAATCTGATCTCTTCGTCAAACATATGAAGAAAATTAGGAATGAAGATGGAAGCTTTACAGTAGCTTGCAATTACTGCAACAAAGTATATAAATGGAGCAAATCCGGAGGATATGGCACTTATTGGAAGCATATTGAAGTCAAACATCCAGACGCAGTGGTCAGAATGAGGTCACAAACACAAATTCCCAGGTACGCTACTCCTAACCAACAATTATTTCGTTATAGTGATGAACAAAATAGAGAAGAATTAGCTAGGATAGTAGCAGTAGAACATTTATCATTCAGTTTTGGTGAGAGGTTGGCTTTATTAACTATTGTCGACGAGCATTAAACCCTGCTGCATGCCGTGTCCCTAGATCCACACTCACATAAACACTTGAAAAGATTTATGTGAGAGACAAAAAAAAGTTAGAAAAATATTTTGAAAAATATAATGGTCGTGTTACCGTATGTGCCGACATATGGACTGACCATTGGCAATCGCATTCATACTTGGGTGTCACTTGCCATTTTATGGATAATGCATGGACAATCCAAAAAAGAATTCTTGCTTTTAGAGTTTTTGATGATTCACACAATGCTCAAAATATTTTTAGACAGCTTAGAATTATTTTTTCAGAGTATAATATTGAAAACAAAATTTTTGCAATTGGTTTTGATAATGCTTCTGCCAATACCGCTGCTATTCCACTTTTAATTGATTTATGCAAACCCTTTCTTGGTGGTACATTTTTTCATCAAAGATGTGCATGCCATGTTTTAAATATATGTGTTCAAAAAGGATTAGAAACTCTTCAATGTTTTATTGAACCTATTAAAAAAGCCCTAATGTTTTTATGGAGAAATCCTTCTACAATGAAAGCATGGGCAAGATATTGTAAACAAAATGGTAGACGTGCCATTAAATTTGCTCGTGATGTTCCAACACGTTGGAATTCTACTTATAAATTGCTTGCTCAAAGTTATGAGTATAGGGATTTATTAGTTTCTTTTATTCAATTTCATGTTCCTAACATTCAACTTTTTGAATCTCATTGGGATGCTTGTTACAATGTTTTCAATTTGTTAAGAGTTTTTTATAATGCTACACAAAATTTTTCTAAAATTTATTTTCCTACAACACATTTATTTGTTATTGAGAGTATTAATATTGCTGGTGCATTTTTTTATTGTGAATCTGACCAAGCAATAAAGGAAGCCGTTAGTTCTATGAAGCAAAAATGGTTAAATTATTATACGGAATTTCCAAATATTTATTTGATTGGTATGGTTTTTGATCCACGACACAAATTACAATCTTTGTCTTATTATCTAGATGGTTATTATGGCAAAGAAGGTTTAAATATTGAATATGATATTGAAGCATGTTGTGGTAGAGTTAAGAAATTATTGTATGATTTATATGATGAATATGTCACATTTTATGGATCCGGTACTCCGAACGTAGATGTTGCACGAACAAAAACTGCATCTCAGCCTCCATCCCCCTCCTCTGGATTTATGAATTTAGGGTATAGTATGTTCTCAAAAAAAAATAAAAAACCAAGATGTTCTTCATCAAGCTCCGATTCGCATGCCGAGCTTGAATCTTATCTAGCTTCTTCTTGTGATTTTCCTGAAGAATTTGACCTCTTAAAATATTGGAATGATGCTACGAAGTACTATCCAATTTTGGCTATGATAGCCAAAAATATTTTTTCAACACCGGTTTCTACTGTGGCGGTGGAACAAGAGTTCAGCGCCGGGGGCAATATTTTGGATGAAAAACGTTCGTGCTTGACTCCAAAAGCACTACAGATACAGGTTTGTGTTGACGACTGGACGAAAGCGGAATACAGACAACAAGAAATCCAACAAGAACCGACATATGATTTCTTTAAAAGCGACGAACTCGAAGCGGGCGAAGGCTCTGGAGTAAGCTGAGCACCGGAACCGTAAATTTGTAAATCTGTAATAAAAGGTATGAGAACTACGTGGCCTTTGATTCCTCTAAACCCCCCTAAGAGGATACGTAAGCAACTTAATTGTGGTAAAAATTAAGTGCAAGGCTAATAACTTTACATTTTTTTTAGTTTTATTTTATTTTAATTTAATTTTGTAATTTGTCATTTATTTATTTTATGTTATTTTTGAAATTCGGGTGACTCAATTTCCAAATACCCAATGAAATGTAAATTGTAATTTTGTTTACTTTTATTTTAATTTAATTTTGTAATTTGTAATTTGTTTATTTTATTTTCGGTTGGATACTCGGATGACAATGATCTAACTTCCAACATCCAATGAACTTATGAACCCAATGAATTTTATTTTGTAATTTGTCATTTATATATTTTATTTTATTCAATTACAATCTACAACTTATAAGTTACAAGTTAGAACTTAGAATTTTTTTTTTTTTGTTTGTTAAAAAAAAAAAATAAAAAAATAAAAAAATAATCCGGTTCAAAACCGCCGGTTCCTGTAGAACCGGAACCGGAACCGGTTCAAACCGGTTCCGGTTTTGGTTCCACTAAACCTTGGAACCGGAACCGTCGGTTCCGAACCGGAACCGAAACCGGAACCGGAACCGGAACCGGACCGGAACCGTGCCACCACTACTTGAAGTCATTCACGCCTTTATAAGATTCTCCAAAGATGGCACTAATCTCATCCTCCTTAAACATTTTAGAGAGAGCCTTCAACTTTGTGAAATCTGGTGGCAAATCACCCACCTTGACAGAACCTGAATACCTGATCCCTTATCGAAATAAATTATAAAAACAAAGCAACCCAATTTCACATGTCATGAAAATAAAAAGGTTTTTTTTTTTTTTTCCCCAAACAATCTTCTCAACAACTAATTAAATCCAAACAAAAAACAAAAAACAAACAAATAACAAACAAATGAAACTGAACAAAGTATATAAGTCACCTTAGATGAACCGACTTTGATCATATAATCCACCGTTGTTTCTTGGAATATGCACAGTACACATCTCACCCTCAACTTTCTTATACCTCGTCATCTTCACCAAAATTAATATTGGATTCACCCACTAAGATAGTTGGTTGGCTTTTCTTCAAAATTTGAAATATATATATATATCAATGACTATAAAAAAAAATATATATCTATGAATATAATCCAAAATTATTCTTACATATGTATATTTAAATCACCCCAATCTGAGCACATGAACTTGGGACACATCCATTTTTGCTTCTTTAATCTTGGATTGTTATTGCTTGATACATTTTAGGAAAATGAATTACATAAGTATTTATATAGGCATATGAGGCTATTGACATTCTTTTTTTAAATTTAAAGTTGGGTTTTATTGTGAGATAATATTGATGAACCCTATGTGTCATAAATATTCCTAACTCTATTTGTGTGTATTGTCAAATGAGTGCCATATATCTTGTAACTGCATGAATTTATTAAATCCCACTTGGCTCTTGGCTTGGAAAAAATAAATGTAATAAAATAATTTAAAAGGTTTTAACTTTTTATATCCTGCAAAGAATAATAAGTTTTTTTGTTTTGTTTTTTGTTTTTTTTTTTTTTTTTGTTTTTAATCATAATGACATTGAATACCTAAGAACTCCTAGAGATAATAACAATTATTATAACCGACGGTGATTTAATTAAAATCAAATTCATTTATAAGTAATTTGTTTTTTATTTTATATAAATTTATAATTAAAGATTTTGAATTAAATGTAAATATATAATTTAGTATCGAAACTCCCTCACAGCGACACGTGGCGCTGTGAGGGTCAGCTTTTATATATTTATATATTATATAGATATAGATTTATCATGTATTATATAGATTAATGGTTAAAGTTCCATATTGATAATAATAATAATAATAATAATAATAGGAAATCCGTTCAAAAAATAATAGTACAAAAAGAATAGTTAAAGCTTAGATTCATTGTATTATTATTGTACCTATTTAATAATAATAATAATAATAGGAAATCCGTTCAAAAAATAATAGTACAAAAAGAATAGTTAAAGCTTAGATTCATTGTATTATTATTGTACCTATTTAATAATAATAATAATATTATTAAAAGAAATGAATGACAAATATAGAAATGAATATATATAATTTAATTTCAAATCTCTCACACGATGACACATGTCACCTTTGGGTTCCATTTTACTATATCCCACACGTACATGGCACGGGCATCCTGCTTTTCTATGTGATATAGATTTGTATGTAATTATTGAGAGTGAAGATATTATGCATAAGGTGACTATTCCACCAAAAAGCTTTCTTTTAGTTCAAAATGATCAATATGTAGAATCAGAACAAGTGATAGTAAAATAGAACCTTACAGCGCCACGTGTCGTCGTGAGAGAGTTTTGGCATTAAATCACAATTCACCGTCTATCTAATAATTGGTTTATTGGCATTAAATTGTAAGGGAGATTTAGAATTACATTATTAATTGTCTTTTATACCGATGGAAACATTTTTCTGAGGCTTATCTATTGCTCTGCTGTACCTAACATTATAAAAAACCGAAGCAATGAATGCTAAGAAAACACTGAACCTGCCACAAAAATTTAAAAAAACTGACATTATAAAGAACTGAAGCAATGAATGAGAAATCAAGAGAGCAAGAGTTATGCATGGGGTCATATGCATTAATGTTTTTTTATTCATAGAAAGTCATATATATATATATAACGTAACACAACATCATAGAAAACCGAAGGACTTGATCTTTAATCCTAATTAAAAGCATAAATTCATATTTTTCAGGGTCCAGCCTATTCAGTTTTCTTTTGGATGTATATATATGATGGCCAAATCCAAACCTCTACAATCAAATTTGATTATCAAACCAAAAGAGGAGTCCTGGAGACATGGCAGCCTCAAAAATGAAGTTGAAGTTTTTTATTGATACAAATGGTCAAATTTTTTTTTTTTTTTTTTTTTTTTTTTTTGCTGAAGTTGAAAAAGACTTCGAAGATTTTCTCTTCCACCTTCTCTCTTTGGCTGTAGCTTAGTGGGTTGCTTACCTGACATTTATGAAATCTTTGGAAATCTTTTTTTTTTTTTGATTGTTTGTAAAAGACTGCTAGAGATATTTGTAAAACATTGGAAATCTTAGTCAAACTTATGTGCAATCAAACCGAGATAAATACTCTCTGTTATATATATTGATGTAGGGGATGTAGATTATATGCAGGGAAAGATGATTATGCTATATTTGTCATTTATAGTTTTATATTTTATTCTAATTTTTTATTTTGTTGGCTATCTTTTAGAGCAATATCGTTTTTATATTTATTTTTCTTTTTGGTTGTAAGCAACAGCAGGCAGAATATCTTGAAATAGTAACTTTGTCATTTCATTTGAAACATTGATTTCATTCTCTATAAATCTCCTTTGAGGAATCTGAAGTGTCCAGCAACTTCTTCTTCAATAGATATCGTTCAATCTCGACTTAAGCTGCATCATATATCCATGTAATACTATTCATATAAGTGTCTCTAAATAACTATATATGCACTTAGATTTTCAAAAGATGTACCCTCTCATCATTTTTTGTTGATGTTGTATGTTAATGTTGTATTAATATCCTTTAGATTGTCAAACAATTTAATAATCAAATCTTACTAGAAAGATCTCTATTTTTCAAATTTTCAATTTTATTACATATATTATGCAAGTTGGATGTTGGATATGGCAAAGAAATATATCTATAGAAATGCCCAATAACTGTTCTTCATCGTCATGACCATATAAATTATTATGTGAGTATAATTAATGTTTATCTCTACTATATATATATATATATATATATAGAGTAATGCTACTTTGCCCAAATCTGGTGTCCAAATGACGTGTCAACACTTTCATCCATTCATTTAGATTGTATTGGATTTGCTTGATTTAAATGAATGGATGAGAGTGTTACCACGTCATTTGGGCACCAAATTTGGGCAAAGTAGCATTACTCATATATATATATTCATTTAATTACAAATAGAAACCATATATTAACATTAACCATACACATAGTAATTCTATCAAATTGATATAAACATTAACCATACACATAGTAATTCTATCAAATTGATAGAACAATTTTTGCATACCTCAGTGATGGACGTAGTTGTCATAACCTGAGCCTTGCTTCTCGGTGTCTAAGACTAAGCATATTAATGGGTGGCAATTTTTGGTATTGAAAACCCAAAAGGTATGCCTTTAATTGATGATACTCAAAACAATCATTATTATTTATTACTTCTTTAATAGAATTTTTTAATTTATTAAAAAAAAAACAATCAATATCACTAATATAGAAAATTATATAAATTAATGCATTTAAATATAAAGCTCTCTCACGGCAACACGTGCCTTTAATTGATGATACTCAAAACAATCATTATTATTTATTACTTCTTTAATAGAATTTTTTTATTTATTAAAAAAAAACAATCAATATCACTAATATAGAAAATTATATAGATTAATGCATTTAAATCTAAAGCTCTCTCACGGCAACACGTGGCTCTGTGAGAGTTAGCTTTTATATATTATATAGATATATATGATTATAATTATAGTAATGCTAGACGTCCCAATTTTTTTTTCCCAAATGATGTGGCACGTGGGAACAGAATTTGGGAAAAACAATTGGGACGTCTAGCATTACTTATTATTATTATTATTAAAGAGATAGAAAGAAATTCAATTTCAATTAATGCAATAAATAAATTTCAATTCACCTATATAATATATTAACAACTCTCCATTTTTGTATCTATATAATATACAAATAAGGAGGTAATCAAGAGGCAATCTGAAAATCACAAAATCAATAGGTAATCAAGAGGAAATCTCATAATTAATGAGATAATGAGTAAATTATGTTAACCAATCCCATAATTGATTTTTAACCAATTAATATCAATTTATATCATTAATTGCAATCAAAATGTCAATTCACTTGCTTTATTGATATACACATAAATGAATACATTTAAATCCAAAACTCCATCAAAATTAGATTTTTCAGTAGCTATAGATATTTTAATTTGTTTTTAAAATATTTATTTATTACCATTTATAAAAAAAAGGTATTTTTCGAGTAAATTGGGGTGTATTTAGAGGTTTAAATTATTATTATTATTATTATTATTTATAAAAAAAAATGCTTATTCTAGAAATACTTGTATAAGTATTCAATTGTTTTTTAAACTCCATGAGGGTGTGTTTGGTACGCGGGACGGGACAGGACAACGTGGGACAAGTTGTTCTTGTCCCACGTTTGGCGCGTCCTTAGCATGGGACAGGATGGGACAAGGTGGGACAAAAATCACAAAAAGTTGTCCCACCCAAGACCCTAGGACAACTTGTCCCATGACATAGGACAAGTGTCAAAAAGACTAATTTACCCTTTAAATTTTTAAACAACTACAATCATGTCTAATATATTATATATTATATTATATATATATATTAATAATATATATTATAATTACATATATAATATAATATATATATTATATTATATTATATTATATTATTACATATAATAATAATAATAATAATAATAATATATATATATTATATTTAATAATATCTAATATATTAAAGATTATAATATATATATATATATATATATATATATATATATATTATATTTATTAATATATAATATATTTAAGATTATAATATATATATATATATGATGTATTAAACATTATTATATATATATAATATAAACATATTATTATATTATATATGTATATATTAACACATAATATATATATATATACATTAATATGTATATATTATAATATATATATATATTATATAAATATAAAAAATATATATATATATATATTATATTTTATTATTATATATAATAATATATAATATATTAAATATTATTACGTATATAATAATATTATTACCTATACAATAATATATATATATATATATTATTTATTGTACATGTAATAATATTTAATATATTATATATATCTTATATATATAATAATATTTAAATATATATATTATATATTGTAACATATATATATATATATATATATATTATACATTATATAATATATATATTATTATATGTACTAATATTTAATATTATATATATCTTATATAATAATATAATATATCATATTATTATATATATAATACATGTAATATTCTATATTATTATATAATAATATCAAATAATATATATATATATATATATATATATATATATATATATATATATATATATATATATAATATTATAATATAACAATATATTATATATTTTATTATTTAATATTATTATATATCTTTTATTAGATATTATTATATTAATATATAATATTATAATATATGTCGTTATATATATATAAGAGGGGTACTCTGGTCATTTGAACCTCTTGTACTGTCCTGTCCCAACCATACCAAACGCATAATAGTACAGTCCACAGTTCTGTCCTAGGCCTTCCAAACACAATACAGAACAACATGTCATGTCCCGTCCTGTCCTGTCCCGTCCCACCTTGTCCTGTCCCATGTCCGTGCCAAACGCACCCTGAAGGTTATTGTCAATCCTAGTGATAAATTAATTTATTTTTCCACAGTTATTTTTCTAAAGGAATTCCATATTTTTTTAATAAACTCATTTCAATATATATATTTTTTCATGTATCCATCTCAAATATGATTCAATAAAAAAAAAAAGGTGAAAACTTTTATGGAGATGCAAATAGTAGTGGAGTTATTTTTTTTATTATTATCGTACAAAAAAATTATTTGTTACTATTTATAAAAAAAATATTATTAGTGAATTTCATATATTTAGAAAAAGAATCAATTGAATTAAATGCAATAATTAATGTTTTTAATGTGTTACCAATTAATATTTGATTAAAAAAATATATTTTATTTATGTTTTAAAATAATCATGGTGTATTTAATACATATTTAATACATTCTAAAAAACCAAAAAGAAAAGAAAACAACAATGTTACAAATAGAAAGGAAAAAAACTATTAAAAAAATCTGTATAAATTTCCTTAAATAAAAATCCGGGTATTTATACCGGAAACCGAGTAGATACAATTTTTTTTTTTTAGATAGAGGCAATACATTCTAACTTTAGAACCAAAGACTGTAACCCCAATTTTTATCTTTAGTAGTTTGTCTCTCGAATTCATCATCCATAAGTACAGAGTACCATAGAATGCTAACATTATCAGAGGGTTGGATAGCGAACAACATCTATAATTGAAAATCCAAGTTTGTCAAAGTTAAAATTCATTTTTTTCAAGTTTTGTTAACAAAAAAAAACATGATAAAAATATCAAAATACGCTACAACAATAATTCATCCCAATTTTTTTTTTTTTTTTTATTTAAAAAAACAATAAACAAAAAGATAAGAAATCAACAAAGCATTAAAAAAAATTAAAATCATTCTACCAAATATTATAAAGAATATGTAAAATTTACTCTTACCTCCCAACACCATCCAATTCCCCACCGTTTGAGCATTTTTGAGCTTATCTATGAGGGAGAGGCCGAGAGCCACCGGAAGGGGATGGAAAATATATGAGATTTTGGGTGGTTTTTAAAGAGAAAATTGAGGAAGAGAAAACAACTTTTGAGTAAAGGTTGTTGTTAATATATTATGATGGCCCGGCTTTTAATAAGGGGAATGTCAAAAGATAAATAAGTAATAATAATAGGATAATATTACACATCCAACCTTTTTGTCCAACCCTGATGTGTCAGTTGGTGAGTGGATATATGGATAAATAATTATTAATGTGCATCCACTCACCAACTGACACATCAGGGGTTGGATAAAAAGTTGGACAAAAATGGTTGGATGTCTACCATTGTCCATAATAATAATAATAGAAAGCAATAAATATAATAAATTGAATAGAAAGAATATCAAAAGATAAATAATTATTAATAGCATGAATATAAGTAAATAAATCAATTATTAGATAGATGGTAAATTGTAATTTAAAGCCAAAGCTCTCTCACGGTGACATGTGGCGCCGTGAGGGTTCCATTTTACTATATTATATAGATATAGATATAGATATAGATATAGATATATTTAAAGAATTTGGCATTAAGTGGGGTTCATTTACAAATTAGAGATTTTTAAAAAAAATTTGATGGGTGTGATTATGAAAGGGGTGTAGATCAGGAATGGCAATGGATCAGGTTCAGGCGAGTTTGGGAAAAATCAAACCCAAACCCGTGAAAGAAAATGACATCCAAACCCACCCACGAACCCACGAAATGTAGCGGATTCGGGTTTCACCCGAGAATTTATGCAACATCCAGACCCACCCATGAACCTACAAACTTCAGAAGATTTGTGGATGGGTGTGGCACCCTCGGGTGTTCCCATCTACGGTGTTGTAAACATTTTATGACAATATCTATAAAATAGAAAACATATGAAAATTAACAAGATTACAAGTTACACCATTCCAACTACAGCTAATTTAAGCTTAACTAAATAATAATGTGCAAGAATCACAAAATGAGATAATAAAATCAGAAATGAAAGAAACTTCAACAACCAACTACGGACAGCCATTAGAAAATGATGAACCAAACCCATTAAAGTGACAAATCAAACTTGATATAATGTGCATCTCAAAAATAAAACCCAATTTTTTTTTATAAGAATATATCTTGAACACAAATCATCCACACAAATTAACAAGAGATTGATATATGGATTTTGAAGAGATTTCAAAAACCTGATATTTTGAAGAGGATTTCATAGCTAAACGGGTTCGGGTATGGATTTTTTTTTCCAAATCCTTACCTGAACCTGAACCCGTAACGGGTTGAATTTTCAAACCCAAACCCGCCCACAGGTTCAATTATCCCAACCCAAACCCTCTTTAAACGGGTTGGGTTCGAGCAGGTCCCATGGGTTCGGGTTTAATTGTCATCCCTAGCGTGGATACAGTTTTTGAGGGGTGCCATTATCATCACTCTTTAGGTTATAGGGCTCCTAATATTTAACTTGATTTATCGGGTTTAGATTTAAGTTGAATATTAAAGTTTCTTAATGGGTTAAGAGTGGCGATATTTGCATCCCTCTAAATCGTATGTACACCCCAAATTTATATATTTTTAAAATTTCAATATTACACTTAAATTAAATTATTAATATTTTAGTTAAAACAGATAATATTATTTATAACTTTTTTACTGTTTTGAATAATTAACTAACTCAACCAAATTAAAAAGGAAAAATAGTAACGAAAAAAAATCTAACACCAATACTGAACACAAAGAAAATATTGATTTGAAGTTGAATGAATTTCTCTTTATCTTATTCCAATCTCGGGGGCGATTGCTAATATTTCACTGTTTAAGCAATAAAATGGTGTTCTTCAAAAGCAAATTTTTTTAGACAATAGAACAGTAAACAGGAAAAAAAAAAAAAAAAAAAAAAACCGAAATCATCCTGGGCAGTCCGTTTGGACTAACTCCCTCACACAATCTGTAAATTCTTCCATCCAAAGCTGTCTTCATCACTGGAAGTGCCTCCTCCATTCAATATCGGAAAAAATGGAGGAGGCTGCCGCCCAAAAAAAAGAAGGTGATATTTGATAATAATTTTAGCAATTTGATTGTGTAATAATAATAGTGAAATCTCATTTGTTTCTATGAGTTTAGTGGTCTCGAACTCGATGCTATGAATTTAATTTTATATATATAGATTTAAAATATTTTATAACTTATCTTTTAAATATTAAAAAGGACATATTTGATAATGTGTGAGGTGTTCTTACAAAATTTTATCTTTTAAATTTTTTTAAGGGGGTGTACATACAGTTTTCCAGAGGTGTAAATATCGTCACTCTTAATTTTTTTTTTTTAAAAAAAAACTAACTCAAACTTGTTAATTTTTTTCAAAATTTTTTGGTGGACTACAGCCCACCCAATCTTATAGAGGGCTCCGCCCCTGACTCCCAAGTCAGCGACTCGAATCCTACCAATGACAAAAGCTTTTAAAGAAATACCTGGTCCCGGATTAATAGATATTGTTGACTGCATGAAATTGGATAACTTCAAAGTTTAATCCCATGTAACCAAATTGGTTATGTGAGAGAGGGTTAGTTACTTTTTTTTTTTTTTTTTTTTTTTAATTTTTTAATTCTTCATTTTTATATACCCTTAAATTCAAATCTAAGGGGTAGAAATTGACCTAGCAACCATACAACCCTGTATCGTAGTTGAACCCATATAAACAAATTAAACTTACCTTTCATTAGAAAAAAAAAATGATAATAGACATCTGTCATTCTGTCTAGTCCGTACAATTTTAGAACCATTGTAAATTACAATTTTAGATTTGGGAAAGGTTTGTGACTTGAACCCTCAACTCGTATTCTCATTAGTAGGTGAACTTTTACAAGTATTAAAATATAAATTGTTATAGAAAAGACGAGGTTAGTCCAGTGATATGATACTTACACCTATATCAAGATATTGTGAATTCGAGTCTCTTCCCCTCCCTAAAACATGAATTATTGTAATATTTCAAAAATATATATTCTTTTGTAAGTTGTTAGTTATTTATTTATGTTCTTTTGAAAAGGAAAAATTCATTCTAGAAAAAAGATTACAAAATATTTTAGAAAGTAAAACTAAAAATATAAAATTCACCTACATTTACTATTTACTCTGGATTTTATAACTTTTACCGATTACTTTATGTTTTATATAGTTTATTTATTTGTTTTGATGCAATTATTATGATTGATTGATGTGTTAGGGTTTCAAAAGTATAGATACCGTCAAATATATCTTTATTATATTTATATACATACAATATTTTTTATAATATAATACCAAAAAAAAAAAAAAAAAAAAAAAGTTCAAATCTAAACCGATAAACCTACCTAAACCAACCTAACTTTTTTTGGTTTGGTTTGAATCCGATCCATATTGGTTTTGTTTGACATTGAACTTCATCCCAAACCAAACCGAAAATGCACACCCCTTATTTAACTCATGCATACATGATAAATAAGAATATATATGCTTAAATTGATGGATGTAACAAATATATCGGTAAAATCATTTTACCTCCGGTTGAAATACAGAGGTGCCTCAAAAAATCTATAGGAGTTCAGCACATTGTTCCTAATCTCTAAAGATGAATCAAAATTGGAAGGTGCTTCAATGGCATTTCATGTATAAAGATAAACAAACTTAAAAAGAAAATATCTATACAGAGAGATTCCCCGTATGTACAATATGTAGAAAATATTATCTGCTATTATCTTTTTCAATTTTCCTAAAAATTCCCAACAAGCAACCAAACAGGTTAGGATATTTACCTATAATCTCTAAGCAACCAAAGAAGTACCCATATTAATGGAATTAAAAAAAAATCAATGAAACTACTGGCGATACATTAATGAAATACATCAAACACCTCACATCTTCTTCCTCAAATACAGTGCTCAGACTATCAGGTATACTTTTGATGTGTACAAATACACAGCAGAATTTAGAAGAGAAGAAAGGGAAAAATCAAGAAGGAAGGATTTATTTTATAGGCTGAGACTTTGAATTTAGGTAAGTGGTAAGTGGTGCCTGATTATTTGCAACCCACTTATTAGAAACAATGATGCCATATCAACAAACTTAATTAATAATAACTGATAATATGACCAGGTCTTCCCCACAATGCAGGACACTTGGATCATGCACATATCAACTTTATCACCATATTTTGATCCGAAGACATCGATCATGATCAACAACCTCACTAAAAGTTTTTGGATGAGAATATGCAGACGGAAAAGAAGGGTTTTTGAGGGAGGAAGAGAAATGTTTTGGAGAGAAGTGAGTATGGCATGAAGGGACACAAAATGGATTTCAAGGGCTGGAATTTGATTTGGTTGTTAATTGATATTACGTAGAATTTTAATTTATAGAAAGTGGATTGGAAAGTGAAGGGTTGGAAAATTTAATTATTCATTATCCCATTGATGATTTTCAATACAAAAAATAAGTTCAGTTCATATAACTCCATTAATTCAATATCCCATTGATAAGATAATATGGTTGCCTCTTTTCATTATCCCATTGATGATAGGATTGTCTCTTCATTTATGATTTATGGGCTAAATTCATGCACATAAGCTGAATGAAACTATAATCATCAATTTAATAAATGGTTAAATATATTCTTGCTAATAAATATTTATCTTTGGATATTTTTCTATTAAACCAATTTAATATATGATTAAATATGTTGTTATTACTTTCTACTAGTTTTTCAACCCGAGTGTTGCATGGGCTTTGTATTAAAAATTGTTTGTAAAACATTGTGTTGTTTATACATAATTTTTTTTAATGTAAACATATTTAAATATAAGGAACATATAGTTTTTCCTTTGGTTACCCAAGTCATGTTAACCTCAATGGGTTATAATTTGTTGTTATGTGATACGAATACTCATGCTCCAACCATTTATAAATTTTTAAGAATATATTCACCTATATATAATATAAAACATACAATTGGAATAAAATGAGCCAAGTTTAATTATATAATAAAGGGTATAAAAAAGAAATCCAACAAACCAAAATAGATGGAATAATCTAGAGGTTGAATTACTTTATAGTATATATGGATTATTGCCTCCCAAGCTTACTGCCTCTCAAGCATTTCACTTGTTTTCTTTATTGATAGTTGTCCAGTAAAAAAAGTTCAATGATAAATTGTGTTTGTTATACGTTATAATGAATTTTAATATATTTAAATTAAATGTGCAGTATTTTTTGATAAATAACTTACTCTTGTATGCATATTTATTAGCATACCCAAATTAGAATACCGATGATGTTTGGATGTCTAAGTGTCCGTTTGGAAGAGCTTTTTTAATTAAAAAAAACTCTTTTCAATTTTTTTTGTATCGTTTAGTTGTCACTCAGTAAAGCTTTTAGATGATTAAAAAAGCTGTTTTACATCTATTTGGAGAAGCCCAAATCTAAAGCTTTTCCAAGTAGATCTTTTGGAGTTTTTTTAATAACATTAAAATCTTCAATATAACCCTATAATTTAATATTTGCTAGAGTATTTTGGTAATTCTATAATTAAAAAAAGTTCTCTTTAAATTGACAACCAAACGATCAACGACTTTTATTTAAAAGCTCTACCTCTAAAAAATCTACTTGAGAGGCGCTCCTAAACATACTCTAAGGTTACTCTGAAATTTGTTACCGAATGAGTTGAAATTATCATCTTAACCATATAAATTCAAATGTAATTATTTATGAATATTTTGTCTGCTTATAGAAAAAAGAGAAAAAAAAAAAAAAGTGAGACTTTAGTCCCAATGGAGAGATAAATGAGAATACATGAAACATAAACCGATGGATACAACAAATATACAGCGAATATTTATCAGTAAAACCATTTTACTTCCTCTTAAAATATAGAGGTGCCTCGATAACTCCGTGTATTTAATATCTCTATGGCAAATCACTTGAAAACGTTTCAATATCATTGTTTGATTGTTTCCAAAGTTGCTTCATAAATCTCCAATAATCAAAATCAATTTTTTAATAATAGTTTCTTAGAAAAAAAAAATCGATTTTTTAAATATTTGACTATGTATAGATTATATTTGACTAAGATAGAGAACTGCTCCTTGATTGCCTCCAAAAGCCTAAATTGTACTGAATTGACCTTCTGATCACTATTTGCTTCGTGAGCCAGCTCAGCCGAGTTCATTATTGTACTGAATTGACCTTCTGATCATCGTCTTCACATCAAATGTACCTATAAAGTGCCACATGTATAAAAAAAAACAACCGGAGTATTCAAAACGCACATTGTCATAGTACGATATTATTCCAGCTCCAGTGATTACCAGTACCAAAATATTCAACCACAAAAGTACGAAACCGGCTGCAAAGTGAAAACTAAAAAAAAAAAAAAAAAACAACAAACCAAAAACTCAAAATTAGCATTAGAAATTAAACCAAAAATTATTTTAATTTTTGTTTAAAAAAGGAGAAATATTACCCCACCGCGCTTTTGATTTGAATCATCCGACTTTTCGCCTCCTTCATGATCGGCATTTGAGCTACTTTTCGGCACCGTTTTTCCAGGTTCTACATTGGCAGTTGCAACGCCAGTACTCAACAACAATCTCCGATTAATTGCTAGAAATTTGAATAAAAAAAAATAAAAAAAATAATTTTATTATAATCAACACCTCTAAAATTAGATCTTAATTAAAAAAACAATATAATCAACATTTCAAGAGTTCAATCAATTAATTCCTATAACAATTTTTGCGGTGTCTGAGAATACTAATGGATATCATTTTGTTTCTCTACGCAACCATCCTATTTGCATGTCTTTATTTATATAAAATTAGGAATTGTTTGGATAATATCAAAAGCCACATTGTATTTGTCAATCTAGCTAATTAAACTTGTTAAATAATTATTCATGAAGTCTTATTGGTTTATTGGTTTGAGACTCCGAAAAGTTTTCAATTAATGGTATTAAAAAAAAATCATTACTTTTTTAATAGAATATTTCAGTTTATTAAACAAAAATAACACAAAAGGACTCATGGAGTGAATAAGAATTTAACTTAGATATATATTGCATTATTTTTATTATTTTTTTGCTTTTAAAGAGGCTTTTAAACGTTATATTATCATGGAATGTATTCTAGAAATTAATATTAATATTATTATTATTTTGATAATATCTATTAATTTGGGATCATTTATTTTTTTTTTTGAAAGCTTTAGGATTCAAGCTTCTAGAAATTAATATTAATTAAATACTCCAATTAATCTCATTCAAGAGAAGTTGGAGATGACAATAGATATATCAATAGTAATTAAATTCTTGTATTTAGAAAATTAAATTATGAAGAATGTAGGGAATCTATAGAGAGAGGACTAATCTATACAATATACCAAAGCTGGCATAGAGATAGGATTATAAATTATATAATTGTTTTGTTTTGTTAAAGAAACTCTTTCGGTGACAACATAAAGAAGTTATCAACCTTTTCAACCCGGATTGTTATAGTTTTTGATATTTTCATTTCCAATTTATAGTATAAATTGATTGATTTTGTGAGAGTGGAAGAAAAAAAAAACAACTCTTCTTTTAATAAACCGCTAATATAATATTACAAATTGACTATAAACTTCAACAGATGAACACTTAATGAGATGATATACTTGGAAGATCAAATGATAAAACCCCATCACCAATTATAATGCAAAAGCCTACTATTTTTTTACACTTGAGATATTAAAAAATGGTTCTCATCACATGTTCAATTCATATGTTAACTACACTTATTTCTTCTAAGATATGAAGTGCCTCTTGTGTCTTGAAGATGAATATGATAGACTTGGTGTCTTCATGAGCAAAGAAGTGATGCCCTTATATAATAAAACTAACCAAATATGATTAATTAATTAATTAATTAATTATTAATCAATGTTTTTTAAAACATTAAAATAGATATGAAGTTGTGGTGTGCATGCAGATAAGTTACATATTATGTATTTTACACCTTAAACATGGGCCGTTAGCATCCAACTGAACTAAGATGTAATTTTTTTCTTAATTCAATATTTTTTTTTTTTGAAGTATTAATTCAAACATATTATGATGCATAAAAATATCATCAAAATTTTCAGTTTTTTCCCAACAAAAAAAAAGGGTTATTTGCTGGGAAGTATTCACGTCATAGTTTTGTTTCTTTTATTAAATTGTACTTCATTGTTTGACGGCTTCTTTTTTGAGTGTGTTCGTGATTTTGTTTACTCCTCTCTCTCTTTGTCTCTATGATTACGGAATCCAGATTGATACCAACTATTCTTATCATCCATGTCCTTTAAGAGTGTATGCTTTTGGTTGCAGCCCTTGTTTATAGAACTGGTATATTTCCTTTCTTGCTTTGCTTCTTTTCTCTATTTTTTATTTTTTAGAAAATTAAAATCGGTAAATCAATATTTTCAAAAAAATAATGGTTAATCAATATATATATATTGATTTACCGATAATATTTAGATTTCTAGTAATACTGTAGCTCTTATACACCAAATTATTAATTTCTAAAACAATGGGTAGGGGAATGAATTATCTTTATGAGCACAAACCCCATATCAGATAAATACTGAGGATCATATAAACAAAGAAAACTGTATAGTTTAAATTGAAGATGAACAATGTTTACCAAACATATATAACTCATTATTTATCAAATGTATTCAACAAAAAATAAATTAATCTAACAAATAAAATAATTTACTACTAATAAGTTATATTGAAGTGTTGAAGAAAAGAGATAAACTTACGGGGAGTCCAAAATGACCACCTTCTTGTCCTGAAATACATATTACAAAAAACCAACAAAAGAAAAATATTAATGAATATACAAAACATTTGACAAATTGAGCTAAAAACAGGAATAAAAAATAACAATATAAAAAAGAATTGACAAATAGAAGATAAGAAATGTGAGATTTTAAGTGGTTTTTATAGAGAAAATTGAGGAAGAGGAAAGAGCTTTAGGGGGGTGTATTGGATTGGGATTTTAATAGACAATTTTTGGGTGGCAAGATTTTATGGATTTTTAGGATTTTAAAGACTATTAGGATTATATGGACTAGACTTTCAGGATTTTGGAATTTTTAAAAAAAGAGTCTCTAGACTTTATTTATAGACTATTAGGATTATCTAGACTTTATTTATAGACTATTATGATTATCTAGACTTTATATTTATAGACTATTAGGATTATCTAGATTTTATTTATAGACTATTAGGATTATCTAGACTTTATTTAAAGACTTTTTGGACTCTTTTTTTAAAGAGAAAATAACACTAGACACCATTAATTGGTGGGTGGAGTCCTAAAAAGGCCATTATTTCCATCTCTGCAAACTATTCAAATCTGACCTATGTCCACATTCAAGTGCACATCTCTAAAAATACTAAACATTATTTGTTCAAATTTTGATACAAGAAAGTAGACATGCAAAAAAACACTTTTCATTCAGAAAATATTCCAAAAATCGATTTGGAAAAGTGTGAAAATAAGCGATGAACACAGCTCATTCGCGGATTCACGTCGCTTCTGACCTTTGACTGAATAATTGATCATAACTTTCAAAATACCGCCCAGAATTTTACGTTTTTTATACCGTTGGATTCGTATCGAAAAATTAAAGAACCTTACATGGACGAAAAAATTCATTTCCTTGCCAAAAGATACAGTTTTAAGGAAAAAGAGCAATGAACACATCTCATTCGCGGATTGCGCGTCACTTCTGACCTTTGACTGAATAATTGATCATAACTTTCAAAATACGGCCCAGAATTTTACGTTCTTTATACCGTTGGATTCGTATCGAAAAATTAAAGAACCTTACATGGACGAAAAAATTCATTTCCTTGCCAAAAGATACAGTTTTAAGGAAAAAGAGCAATGAACACATCTCATTCGCGGATTGCGCGTCGCTTTTGACCTTTGGCTGAATAATTGATCATAACTTTAAAAAACCACCTAGAATTTAACGTTCTTTATACCGTTGGATTCGTATCGAAAAATTGAAGAACCCAACATGGACGAAAAAATTCATTTCCTTGCCAAAAGATACAGTTTTAAGGAAAAAGAGCAAAGAACACACCTCATTCGCGGATTGCGCGTCGCTTCTGACATTTGACTGAATAATTGATCATAACTTTCAAAATACTTCCCATAATTTTACGTTCATTATACCGTTGGATTCGTATCAAAAAATCGAAGAACCCAACGTTGATGAAAAAAATTATTTCCTTGCCAAAAGATACAGTTTTAAGGAAAAAGTTTACACAAAAATATCTCCAGCAGAACACAAAACCACACAAAATATGAAATGAAAAATAAATCGATTTCTTTTGCGTTTTTTGTAGTAGTGACTTGAAAAGAAAAGTGAAAAAACGTGAGAAACAAGTTGAGAAACCCAAACAAGGTAGCTGGTCTGAGCTAAAAAAAACCCAAATAAGATATATTCTTTTAAAACACGCATCAACACACAATGAAAATGTACATAAACAAATACCACAATAGTATGAATAATAGCCATCAACACATTCAAAATTCTAAAAAACAAGCACAATAACCATTTTATAGGTATCATATTGTTTAATATCTCTCAAGCCATCTAATTATTGAAAAAAAAAAAAATTAAAACAATCTTGTTGAAATTTGGAGTATACAAGTTATGAATTACTTCTAAGAATAAAACTAATTAATTAATTTGGTTTGAAATTGTTGACACTACTTTATGTTTACCATGTACATTGTTGACATGCTTATTGTTATTGAATGCATATTGTGGAAACTTGCAGTATGAAAATCATTTACTTCTTGTTAGTTTTCGAGTTAATCAAACCGATTAATGAAACAAAATTGCATGGGTATTATTATGTTTTCTCTTTGAATGTGTTTGTTTCTGAATGCTTATTGTCGAAATTTGCAGAAAAAGGTTACCCGGTCTGTTGTTAGGGTTTCTTCACAACCTTGTTGCTATTTTCTGAAAAGTCTTGAGCGAGCATGAAAAGTCTGATGTGAAAAGGCAAGACAATTTTGATGTCTTGGTATTTATATTTATCATTAAAAAGTCTAGATAATCCATATTGTCATGAAATCCTATAAATCTTGATCTCAATCCAATACCACTAAACAATTTGCTATCTATTAAAAGTCTGGATCCAATACCACAAGATATTATGGACTTTTAAAAAAAATCTTAAAAGTCTGGATCCAATACCACAAGATATTTTGGACTCTTAAAAAAAATCTTAAAAGTCTGGATCCAATACCACAAGATATTTTAGACTCTTAAAAAAAATCTTAAAAGTCTGGATCCAATACCACAAGATATTTTGGACTCTTAAAAAAAAATCTTAATAGTCTGGATCCAATACCACAAGACATTATGGACTTTTTAAAAAAATCTTAAAAGTCCTAATCGAATACCACCAGACTTATCTAACTTATTAAAAAGTCTCAATCCAATACCACTAGACTTTTACTCCCCAAAATTGTCTATTAAAATCCCAATCCAATACACCCCCCTTAGAGTAAAAGAATATGATGGGTCTTTGGTGTTCTATTATTGATCATAATAATAACCATTAAGAGAGTGTATATAATGGTGATAATATTATATAAATAGAAGGAATGCTAAAAGAATATAACAATTAAATATTATTAAATATATTTTTTAATAATATATTAAGAATATGAAAAATTAAATATTTATTATGTGATATTAATGAATCTTAAAAATAATTGAACTTGGTACACCGTCAACATTAAGTGAATCTTGGGAAATTAATATTAGTTGATATATTTTCTTATATTAATATTTGTCCATTTATTGTCTATAAATATTTAATTAATAATATAGAAAATTAATTAATAATAAATAATTATGGGATTGGTTCTTTTTTTTTGTTTACATCATCCGGTTTCCGGGTGGGACGGATCCACCATACGGTGCAATCAGCTCAGACCACACCCCGACTAATCCGGACTCGCACCGGGTCGGCCCACTAAGGGGTAAAGTGCTCCCAATATGTGTAGCTCCGTTCACAAGGAGAGTTGAACCCACGACCTTACTTAAGGGATGAAAGTGCCAAACCACTCACACCAATACATGATTGGTAGGGATTGGTTCTTTAATAGACAGCTCAAATCATACATTGCATCTATTTAGTAGATAAATAATAAATTAAACTATCCCCTAAATTCAGCTTATACCTCAATAACTTCAAAATGACCGTACAAATTTTATATATTATAATTAATGTCAATGTTTTTTGAACTTACCAAGTAAATTAATTTTGTTTTTTTAAAGGCCAAGCATTTAAATCCAAAGCTCCTTTAAAAAAAAGATATGTTACCTTCATGCATTCTATTATATATATGCAATGTATTTTTCAATCTAATTAAGTTTGGTTAAATAATTATTAATCAATAATAGAAACAGAAATAAAAATGAATATATATAATTTAATACCGACGTTCCCTCACGGCAACATGTGGCGCTGTGAAACTTTATTATTATTATTATTATTATTATATATATATGATATGATTAAACTTATTTAATTATATGATTAAATATATTTAAGATTATTAAAAAATATTTAAAATTCTCTTGACATTCCTCCATAAATTTTATCACAATATTAAAGATTTTACTACTATACATGAACTCATGTTTACACCCATGTCAATATGTGTACGACTAAAAATATAAGATGATTGTGCTTGAAATGTGTTATTTTCTATAACAATTATATAAGAACTTAGTATAGAAAAGAATTGAACTACATCTAAAATATTAGAGTAAAAGTAAAAGCAAATGATCACTAACAAAGTTTTCCATGATCCCACGTCTATTTTTTTTTTCTTTTTTAAACATGTAACAATTTAGAGTTTCCAAGTTTGGGAACTAACCAAAAGCCTTGGAAAAAATAAAGACAGTTATGCTTCCATTACCAACTCCCTGCCTTATATTTCGTAAAAAGGTCTTGTGGTCTTAAAAGGCAATCCAAGAGCAACGGAAAAAATACCCTTAGGGCACGTTTGGCAGCCTGTATTGTATTGTGTAATCCAATTAAAATGTATTAAAACAATACAATGCTATGTTTGGGTTCAGTTGGAGTTCAATTGTATTGTATTAATTTAATACAAAATTTTACACCTAAGACACCATTCTTTGTACTAGCTAATACAGAATATTAGATGGTATTATGATGTATTGTATTAGAACCCAACCTTCATCTTCATCTTCCCAAACCCAGAAACATCCATTCTTTGTATGGTATAACCATTCTTTCTTCACAACCCAACCTTCACCTTCATCTTCCCAAACCCAGAAACATCCACACCAAACCACCCAAATCCAAACATCAAACCATTTCTTCTCTTCTTGCAACAACCAAATCCACCCAAACCACCACCAAATCGCCACTGTTTCTTGAAAATTCTAACAACACAATCGATCTCATCTCTTCCAATCGATCTCATCGATCTCTCTCTCTTTCCGCCGGCTTCAGATGGGGTCGCTACTCCTTCCGCCGGCGTCAGATAGAACAGCGAATATGAGATGGAGTTGAGGGGCGGTTGGGTTTGGGTCTAAGATCTGCGAATCCGCGAATCTGAGATCTCGATCTCGTCTAGCTTCTGGAAAACTGATGGAGATGGGGGTTTGGGTCTGGACTTTGGACGATGGCGGTGGTAGCTGTGGATTTCTATTGAAACAATTTTTATTTTAAAAAGATAAAATTTGTTTGAGAAGTATCACGAGCTCTGGACATTGAAGATTGGAGAAGTATGAAGTATCACTGATATGCATATATATATATATTAGAAAATGTTTTTTTAATTTAAAAATCTATTAATAATTTAATACAGTCTAATATGAAATCACATCCAAACATTGTATAACCTAATACGGTCAAATACGAAAAATCACCAAACACAGAATTGTATAATAATAATACAGTCCAATACAATACTATCCAATCAAACATAATTCAATACAATCCAATACAGCGTACCAAACGAGACCTTAATGATATACAATAGTATTCTGTATTCATGCCCATCTCGAGAAAAAGATCGATTACCAAAACAAATGCTCCACCAAAATATCAACCTTGGAACCTCTTAGTCTAGGCGTATAGCAAATTTCACCTTAAAAACCTCTTAAGTCTACAGTAAATTGTTACATCAACAAACATCCATTAACTTCAAAAGTAATGCCACAAACCTTATTGAGATTTGGTACGGTGACATGATCAACATGTTGTGGAAGTTCGAGGAATTATGTTCAAAAATTAAAAATTTGGACAAATGACTCACAGGTCAGCAGGGACGTCCCTTAGCAAGGGTTAGGGTGGGCTCAAGCCTACCCTAGCTCATTGAAAAAAAAAAATTAAAATATTAAGAAAACACTCACTAATATAGACTTTTATACCAACTTTCTCTCTCACTCCCAAATTTGATTCAATCCGTTTCTTAATTTTATAAAATTATGTCTTCAAACAGAGTATGTTCTTAGGAATTATATTTGCTCAATTATTTTATTTTGTTTTAAAATTTTAGAGTTAGTCTATGAATTTTATATTATTAGATTTGACTAAATCTCTTCATCTTTCCACGGTAACAAAACAAAGTTTTTGAACAATGAAAAAGATCAAGACATTATGCCGAATGAATTTCTAAAAAAGTCTACAATTATCTACATTGAAATAAAAATTGTTGATATTATTGATCCATATATTATAATTGATAAAATTTGATGTTTTTTAAAAATCACATGATACAACTTTATTAATGTTCGATTGTATTTGCATTCCGTAATTATTATTATTATTATAACTCTTTTTTATTTATTTATCAATTTTAACATATTTTTACCACTGCCCAATGTGGTTCAGTGGTAAGAGCGCAATTCAGTTTAACACTATCCAAAGTTCAAATCGCCGCCATCGGTATATCCAAATAAAAAATTACAACCTTTTTTTTTTTTTTAGAATATGCATTTTACATGTTTTGTCCCCCATACTATTTTACAATTAATAAATTTTCCTCGTATCGTTGAGGTTTACTTAAGAAATTTTGTTCTAGCCTACCCTAGTGTTGAATCCTGGTTACGTCCCTGCAGGTCAGCGGTTCGAATCCTACCAATGGCGAAAGCTTTTAAAGAAAGGCATGGTCTCGGATTAATAGATATTGTCAATATATATGTATATATATTATCTATATATTTTTTTATTTCTTTCAAACAAACTTTAGATTTTTATTTATTTATCAATATTATATGTTTTTTTTTGTCAAAAAAAAAAAAATAGATGTTCTTCAATTTCATTCGAACACCTATTTTTATTTATTTATTTATTTATTTTTTATATTATTTTTATCATTTAACACCTATCTACTTCCATATCACTTGGGACATGACACAAATCTTACATCCCTATAACACTCTCAAACAAAAATAATAAGAGAATTAAAGGTAATAACAAAATTAGAAATAATAATAAAGTTGATTAAATAATATAATATAATAATAGTCATAGGTGGTGTGTACTTACAAAAAATACAATATAACAAGTGTATCAACCCGTGCGATGCAAGGGTTTTGTGAAAAATATTGTATCGTGCCCTATAGTTAGAAAATTGATAAAAGACTTCGCAACTATGCACGAACTCATGTTAAATACGTGTGTTTGTTATTTGCTTGTTTGCTATACAAATTATATAAAAATAAATACAGAAAAGAATTGAAAAAGACCAAAAAATAATATTTTATTTTATTTTATTTTATTTTATTTTGGCAACTGGAGTTTTTCCTTAACATAATGCAATCAACACTTGGTCGGACAAAAATTAAATTACCAACATTAAAATTGAAAAGAAACAAATTAAGCTATAATATTTTATATAAATTAACTGTAACCGTAGATAAAAAAAGTTAATAGTACATTGAAATTATAGAATTGATAATCAATAAATTAAAAGTAATATTTGGGATCAATTCATCTTTCGTTATTTGTATTGTTGTGTTGAAAATTAAAAAAATAAATTCCTAGGTCTAATTATCCCCATCTATGTTTGATCTATTTTTGCTTTCTTTGCTCTTCAAAAGTCAAAACTCCTACCAACAAAAAAAAAAAAAAAAAAAAAAAAAAAAAAAAAAAAAAAAAATTGAGTTTAACATAGGTAATTAACAAAAAATATATATATGGAAAACCAACTAAACACACACGCAAGAAATGGATGAATTATGAAATTACATGAATTGCAGACTAAAAACCGGTAAAATTTTGTCATAAGTCCTACAATATAAGTCATATTATCATGAAAAAAATGATAAAAAGACAAAAATTTAAGATACGTCGCTTTCAAGATATAAGAAAATTAAAATGAAAAAAAATCTAATAAATACTTCACTTTAAACCCTGTAAATTGAATAATTTGAATATATATATATAAAAAATGTTAAATGAAGAAAAAAAAGTATAAAGTGATATACATATATGTGTAAGTGGATATATGCAGAAACATATAAATATGAAGGCAAATATATTAAAAAAGAAAAAGAAAAAGAAAAAGAATAACACATGGGTTTGATTTGATTTTCACTTATAAATATGAAATAAATAACTGAGGGAGATGTGAAGAAATATGAAATGGGCTAGAGTGAATGCAAGGAATGCCAAAAGGTTATGGTGGTATCAAAACACATAAATTACATTAAAATTAATCTTATTTATTTCACCTTAAAAAATGAAAAGGTTACATTGAAATTAATCAAAGCACATAAATAACATCAAAATTAATCTTATTCAATTCATCTTAAAAAATGGAGAGGTTACATTGAAATAAATTTTATTAAATATGAGCATTTTTCTTCTTAATAAAAAAAAAAAACTGTAGAACCAGAAAATCCTACGGTCAAAATTCGGTCAAAATCGTGATACTCGGGGCACCGGCAATCTATGAATAGTTCTTTGTCGAATGCTTTGGATTCCCTATAGAACAAAGCTAAAAGGGGTGTCTTGTAGGAGTCGACTCGACACCTGTAGGTGGTCGAACTACGTGGTACGTCAAATGGGTCGGGTGGTATCAAGCCCAAAGCAACTTAGCTAATAGTCGATTGGTTGATGTCGACTGTCGTCTGGATATGGTCGTCTGAACTTCGATGAACCAGCAACTTAGCTGATGTCGATTGGTCGATGTCGACTGTCGTCTGGATATGGTCGTCTGAACTTCGATGAACCAGCAGCTTAGCTGATAGTCGATTGGTTGATGTCGACTGTCGTCTGGATATGGTCATCTGAACTTCAATGAACCAGCAACTTAGCTGATAGTCAATTGGTCGATGTCGACTGTCGTCTGGATATGGTCGTCTGAACTTCGAGGAACCTGCAAAAGGAACTTAAAACAGAAATGTAATGTAGAAAAATGGAAAGGTGGGGATCGGTTTATTAGCCTTAGGTTCGCTTGGGTTGAGCGTTTATTATACTTGAATCGTGATTGTGAATCAAGTAGAATTCCGGTGGCGGAATAAATATGAACAGAGTTTGGAGATGCTAATTAGCTTTGTTTTTTGTAGATATTTTCTCCTCATTTATGAAATTGTGGTGGCCTTTTATAGCGGGTGGGGAGTGTTCCCCAAGTGAAGTGGTTGTATGATCCTGAGATCATGGGTTGAGATTGTGGTTTTTATCCTCCGAGATCTTTGGGATCTCAATTTGCTTCAATTGTATTGACTTGGTCAGTCCCTTGAATTGCACAACCGACTTAGTCTTTTACAGACTTGGTAAAGGTTTGAATTTCCTTTGGGCCCACGTTGGGCTTGTCTTTCGTTGGGCCAGATCATGCTTGCTTCAGCAGACCATCTGGCTCATCTCTTGGATTTCTAAAATTGGGCCTCGGTGTTTGGGCTGTGCTATTTTTGGCTACCACAGTTAGCCCCCCACTCTCTGAGTTGAAGCCTTCAAGTCAAGAGAGTAGTTTGTTTCAATCGATCTTTTGAGTCGAACGATAGAGATTTATCGAGTATAGCGCGGGGGTCGATCGATCATTTGTTAAATTGAATTCGTGCACATGTGTTATGATTCGACATGAAACAAGCCTGTAAACTTGTGTACATTCGATTGACATGATAATTTTTTATGGAAGTCGCATACAAGCGTTATGGGGTCGGTCCGACCATTTCATTCATAAATTTCGCGTACATGCGTTGTGGGGTCGACACGACCTTTTTATTCACAAAATCGCGTACATGCGTTGTGAGTCGACATGAAACAAGCCTGTAAAGTTGTGCACATTCGATCATTAAGATTTTTTTTTTTGGATCGACAAGTCCTTCCTTACATAGAATATCGCGTACATGCGTTATGGAGTCGACCTTTGTAGAACACTCGTTGTAGAGCAATTTTTTGTAAAATATTTGATGTAGAGCGAAATTTATTGCTCGTTGTAGATCGATATTTGTAGACTGCTCATTGTAGAGCGAAATTTGTAGAACCTTAAAAAATGTCATATCGTGATAATAAAAAAAAAAAGATAGGAGAAGATAAATAATTATAAAACCAAAAGTGGGAGAAACTTGGATGTAGGGTGCAGGATATACCTTATAATTCCAATTTGGCGGTAGTATGCTAACTCGGAGTTGTTATAATTCGTCGTTTGACTTGGAGTTGAAGTGTGCCCAAAACTTTGGCTTGACTTGGAGTAAGCAATGTAGCTCGACAGAGAGAGTTCGACAGTTGACATTCTACAGTCGACATGTAGCTCGACAGCGCGATATTTATAAATTTCGGCTCGACTTGAAGCGTAAAATGTAGCTCGACGGAGAGCAATATTTGTAGAACGCTCGTGGTAGAGCGACATTTGTAGAACGCTCGTGGTAGAGCGAAATTTGTAGAACGCTCGATGTAGAGCGACATTTGCAGAACGCTTGTGATAGAGCGACATTTGTAGAACGCTCGAACGCTCGATGTAAAGCGAATTTTTGTAGAACGCTCGTGGTAGAGCGACATTTGTAGAACGCTCGATGTAGAGCGAATTTTTGTAGAACGCTCGCGGTAGAGCGAAATTTGTAGAACGCTCGATGTAGAGCGAATTTTTGTAGAACGCTCGCGGTAGAGCGACATTAATAGAACGCTCGTGGTAGAGCGACATTTGTAGAACGCTCGATGTAGAGCGAATTTTTGTAGAACGCTCGCGGTAGAGCGAAATTTGTAGAACGCTCGATGTAGAGCGACATTTGTAGAATGCTCGCGGTAGAGTGACATTTGTAGAACGCTCGATGTAGAGCGAATTTTTGTAGAACGCTCGCGGTAGAGCGACATTTGTAGAACGCTCGTGGTAGAGTGAAATTTATCGCTCGTTGTAGGTCGACATTTGTATAACGCTTTTTGTAGGTCGACACAAAGTGGTGCACCTCATTCCTTTGTCATTCGACCATGCATTTTAGTTAAATCATTTTAACATAAATTGTTTTGTCGCTCGACCATATACATATCAACATGCATTAAATAGTTGAATCATTATAATATAATCACTCTTGTCGCTCGACCATATACATATCAACATGCATGAAATAATTGAATCATTATAATATAATAACTGTCGTTCAACCACATAAAATCAACATGCTTTGATAGTATTTTGAGTCATTAATATAAATCCTCTGTTGTTTGACCAAGTCAAGATCAGCATGCATTTTTTTTTTTTTTTTTTTTTTTGTGACTAAAAACATGTATTTTGACATGGAGCACTAAAAACTTAAATTTTTATGAAACTAAAACGTGTAGTCTGGAGTTGATCAGTTCAAAATTAAAAGCAAGGTGCCTCAACACAAAGCCAAGCAACGAAATAATTCAGTATGGTGACATACCTCAATATAGAGCGTTATTTGTAGCTCGCCGTAGCGCTTCTATTCTTATCTCCATAGAGCGTTTTTTTTTTTTAAAATAAAATATGAATTCTCAATTTCTTTTCTTTCGAGTGGCTAAAATAACACTACAGAGTCATAATAAGAAATCAAATATTCTCAAACAGTTAATTTGTATGATTCACTCAATCTCGATCGCATCACTGGAACTCGTCATGAATTCATGATCACGACAATGTTAGCATAAAAATAAACACTAAAAGCTGATAAATGATTTTAATTAATTTAGATAAAAAATGAACACACTTAAATCATGTGCAAGTAGAAAATAATTAAATCGAAAAATTTGGATATAAAGAGATAAAGAGTTGAGATTTATATCAAACTTTACCTAAAGTCGCTGCACAAAAATATGAGAAGAAAGGAAGCTTGGCCAGCTTTTTGCATGACGTTTTGGTGTTTGATCAAATAGAATTTGCGGCCTTTTATTTTAGACGATGATGGTGGATGTGGATTGATCGTAATTCATTTGTCAAAGGGAATGTTTGAGCCATTTCTCATGGCGTAGTAGTGCTGTAAAAAATGATTGTCGAGCCCCACGGTGGGCGCCAAACTGTTAATGTCTTTTGAAATTTCATGGTAAATTTAATTAATAAATATAAAAGTCTTTTGAAATTACTTAGTAAATTAATTAATTAATATTTATGAAAATATGATAAATTATCTACTAACAAAATTTTAATTAAGTATCTCACGTGAATTATCTACTAACAAAATTTTACGTGAATTACTTTGTTTTTTCTTTTCTATTATTAATGTAAATATATACAAACGTGTTATTTGATCACATATGTCCAATGCCTCTCTCTACAACGTTTTACATGAATTTAATTTCTCATAGATACTGTCATTAAGTTATTTAATACGTAATTAACCAAGAAATTAAAAATATATATATTAACCAAAAAAAAATTGAAATCTAAGAAGTAATGTTTTGGTCAATAGAAATGTTAAAGATAATACAATATTATGCAATCCAGCTTTAGTGGACCAGAATGCTGCCTTAGACTGGCCGATGAAGATCCCTCTTTAGGAGTCCAAACTTGCAAACTAATTTGGGTCTTGCAGACTATGTGCAACGGTACCATGTTACAATTGTTAGTATGCATTGGATAGAATTAAGTCCAGCAATCCTTGGTCGTCATACACGATAATATAGCCATAAACCAAATAGAGTATTAAACTATATTTACAAATGGACATTTCCATTACCTTAAAAGTTTTGCTCCAAACCAGTCTAAATTCTTCAAGCACTATCCTTCAAATGTTCAGCTTCATCATATGCTACTGTATCCACACCTTTGCTGTCTATTGTTAAATCATCAAAGTAGTCCTACCAAACAGAAGAGGGTTGAATAAGAGAAACAAAAAACACCTCCACCAAGAAGACCAGTTTTATCAGTGGGGCATGTTGTCTTCAGATTCTTATGTACGTTGTGACTTGATCTAGTGAAGTTTCTCTGTAATTGTTGGCCACCACAGAAGTGTTGCTGCTATTCCACCCATAAATCTATCAAAAGTTTGAACACACACGAATTTCAAATTAAAAACAAACAAAGTATTATTCCTATTTACACATAACAATGTGAACAATGTTGCTTGAATACAATAGTATAACACAAAATCTCTTTTTTGGTAAGATAATCAATATAAGAACACCTATAAAATTTAATATAAAGCTTCCTCAAAATTGATGAAAAAAGGAGAGTGACTTACAGAGCAATATTGAAGAAGACAACAAAGAAGTGCTTAGAAACAAAACTGAATGTGGAATAGACTTCCCTTTGTAATCAACTAAGAGAAATGCAGTGGATAGATATCCCAAGACGACTGATGGATCAACTATCTTGGAATTGTTTAAATAACAGGTTAGCTAGGTGTTGAAGGGACTGCTGGCTTATGTTAATTAATTAATTAATAGTCTCTTGAATTTGTATGATTTAAAGGAGAATATGATGGGTTTTGTGAAGTTAATATTGAAATCTTGTAATTTCACATACATACTATACGAATGTATGAATTAATGTATTAATATTAATATTAACTTTTAAAAAAGAATATGATGGGTTTGGTGAAGTTAATGTTCAAATCTTGCAAATCAATTTCATACTCGTATATTGTTTGAAACGAACGTTAATATGAATGTTTTAATTTTAATATTAATATTAATTTTAAAAGATAATGAAAGGTTTTGTGAAGCCAGCACCGGTTTGATTTCCTGAGAGGTTATATTATGACATAATTAATAGATTGAATTAAATTGTTATTATAAAAGAAAAGGTTATGATTAAAGCTTTCTCACGCCGACACGTGGTGTCTAGAGATAGAGAGAGAGAGAGGGTAAATAAACCGATTATTAGATATATGGTAATTTTGTGATTTAATGTGATTTAATGTTAAAGCTCTCTAACGACGCCACGTGTCAAGGTGAGATTTCATTTTACTATATTACTAGCTTATAGCCCGCATGATGTGCGGGCATTATGAAATATAAATTGAAATTAACATTGATACATGAATAGTATTATACTAATATTACTATATCAATGTGTACCGATGAGAAAAATATTCATATTTATATATATATATATATACATTTAAATATTGTATGTTTATCATCTGTTTTTAGGGTAAATATATTATAAGAGATCCTTATTAAAATGAGCTTGCCATTTTGTGTTGGTAATATATTATGCTATAAAAATAAAAATGGTTGAGATATAGATCTCCACCGATCCAAATCTCCATCAATAGATCGAGTTTATAAATATCATTGATGCTTTGATTGTTTGCTTTGTTTAAACGATTTTAGAGTCTATTCACTTATTCTCTTCTCAACCAATTGGATCTTTGATCATGTCCACCTTTCTCTTCCGCTCCTTCTTTTCCTTAATCTTCTTCTCCTAGTTGTGGCCTTGTGGCCATCATTCACACTCCGTTATCTCCGTTAGCAACCTCTCATTTGCTATATATTTGCATTAAAATAATCCAAATTAATTCATCTCATATTTCATATCACAACACTCTCGGTTCTAATGTCTACTTTGAATTACACTCTTTTCATTAGCCATGAATGATATCAATATGTGTTGATAGAAACATATCAATAAACATTAAATAAATAAACCAAAAAAAAAAAATTGAAACTTTACACTGAAAATGAAAAAAATACTGACACTCATTACTCATATCAACACTTCTAAACATAATCAACTTAAACAAAAAAAAATAGAATCCAACTTTCAAGATCTAATCTAAATCACTTGACATACCTAGCAAAAAAAAAAAAAAAAAAAAAAAAAAAAAAAAAAAAAAAAAAAAAACAGAACACATGAAATGACAAATTATATTGCAAAGCATCAAAAAAGGAGTACCTGTGTGTGCTTGAAAGAGTAAAAAATAGTCGTCAATTTATAGAAAATGGATTGGAAAATGAATGGTTGAAATATAAATTCTTATTAATCTATATAATATTCTTATTAATTAGTTATTAATTTTAATATATAATAATCTAATTTTATTTTTTCCAAAGAGATGGAGAGTCTCAACCTTCCATTAACCTATATAAGTATAAATTGGCTTAAATTATTATTAATTGTAATTCTAAAGAACAAATCAATACACTATATCATAATTTCATTTTTATCATCATTAATATTGGAAAACTTGATTTAATATAATAATATAATTTATTTTTTTCCTTAAAGAGATGGAGAGTCTTAACCCTCAATTATTGTAATTTTTGGATAAGAAAAAAATTTATTATTATATTACCATTGATATGTTTTTAAAATTTACCATTAATTCCAATAAAAAAATGGATTACCACTGATTTGAAATTACAATTAATATTTTAATTTTTTTCAGAAAAATATTTATTTATTACCATTTATAAGAAAAATTAAAAATATTTATTTTTGGAAATAATCGTAGTGTATTTAATACATATTTAATACACTCTAAACAATAAAAAAGAAAAAAAAAATATGTAAAAATAGAAAAAAGAATTATAAATATTTATAATTATATAGAGATAAATAACTATTGAGATTTACTATTTACAATCAATTATTTATTTATTTTTTTGTTCTTTTAACATTTATTTTCTTAAGACATTTTATTTTAATAAATTAAAATTTTAAAACCTCTAAATACATCCCAATTCACTCGAAAAATACCATTTTTATACTTTTTTTTTTTTTTTTTTTTTTTTTTTTTATAAACACTTTTTCTAGAAATACTTATAAAGATAGAGGTTATTGTTAAACCTAGTGATAAATTAATTTATTTTTCCTCACTTATTTATAAAAGACATTCCAGCTTTTTAATATACTAATTTCTTTATATATATATATATATATCACGCATCGCTCTCATAGATGATTCAATAAAAAAATAAAAAATAAAGTGAAGATTTTTATTGAGATGCAAATAGTAGTGGATTTTGTTTTTATTATCTAACAAAAATATGTATTTATTACCATCTATAAAAAAATTTATTAGTAAATTTCATGTATTTAGAAAAAGAATCCATTGAATTAAATGCATTAATTATTGTTTTTAATGTGTTACCATTAATATTTGATTAAATATTATTATTTTAATTTTTTTTATGTTATCATTAATATATTACCATTAATTTTTTTTTTTAATTTACCATTAATTCCATAAAAAAATGGATTACAATTAATTTATTATTACAATTGATATTTTATTTGTTTTTGAAAAATATTTATTTATTACCATTTATAAGAAAAATTAAAATTCAAAATCATTTATTTTAAAAAATAATCATTGTGTATTTAATGCATATTTAATTCATTCTAAAAAAATAAAATAAAAAGAAAAGGAAACAAAAAGGTTAAAAATAGTAAAGAAAAAAACTATAAAAAAAAAAAAGAGTGTAAATTTCCTTTAAAAACAAAATATGTATGAGAAGAGACTTTAATGGTTTAATTAAAAGTCAAATTATCAATTTTTAATCTTAGGTGCACTTATCAATTGAAATATAGGCATCCATTGAGTAATTTTGACCTACTCATCTTCTTAAAACTTTTTTAATACTCTATTAAATTTGAATAATTTTTTTTTAAAGAAAATTGAATTAAATAAACAAAAAAAATTCATGTGGTGTATTAATTACCACATTTTTCTCACTCTCTCATCATCTTCTCAATCTCATGCCCGTCTCTCTTCCTTCCTCATATTTCTTTTGACAAATTTCTTTCTTATTCATTTTAATTTGTTTCTCTCTCAAAACCTCTCTCTCTCTCTCTCTCTCTCTCTCTCTCTCTCTCTCAAGCCTCCTCTTCCCATATCTCTTCTCTCTTCCTCTGTATAACCTCTCCGCGTTTTTTCAGAGTGGTAGGCCTAGTGCCCAATGGTCGACGACGTGAATTGGTTCACAGCTGGGTGTGGTAACCACCTGTGTGGTGGCTGGTTTTCGATTCACCTAACAACTTCTAAAAAAAAAAAAAACTAACAAACAACAATTTGAACATTAATCATACACATAGTGATTCTATCAAATTGATATAAACATTAACCATACACATAGTAATTCTATCAAATTGATAGAACAATTTTTGCATACCTCAGTGATGGACGTAGTTGTCATAACCTGAGCCTTGCTTCTCGGTGTCTAAGACTAAGCATATTAATGGGTGGCAATTTGTTTCTCTACACAACCATCTTGCTTGCCTTTATATATAATAATTGTTTGGGTAAGATCAAAAGCCAAAATGCATTGTTAAAAAAATTATTAATGAAAAATTATATCAGTTTATTGGTATTGGATATCCAAAAGTTGGTATTGAAAACCCAGAAGTTATGCCTTTAATTGATGATACTCAAAACAATCATTGTTATTTATTACTTCTTTAATATAATTTTTTAATTTATTAAAACAAAAAACAATCAATATCACTAATATAGAAAATTATATAGATTAATGCATTTAAATCTAAAGCTCTCTCACAGCAACACGTGGCTCTGTGAGAGTTAGCTTTTATATATTATATAGATATATATGATTATAATTATAGTAATGCTAGACGTCCCAATTTTTTTTTTCCAAATGATGTCGAACGTGGGAACAGAATTTAGGAAAAAAAACTAGGACGTCTAGCATTACTTATTATTATTATTATTAAAGAGAAAGAAAGAAATTCAATTTCAATTAATGCAATAAATAAATTTCAATTCACCTATATAATATATTAACAACTCTCCATTTCTGTATCTATATAGTATACAAATAAGGAGGTAATCAAGAGGCAATCTAAAAATCACAAAATCAATAGGTAATCAAGAGGAAATCTCATAATTAATGAGATAATGAGTAAATTATGTTAACCAATCCCATAATTGATTTTTAACCAATTAATATCAATTTATATCATTAATTGCAATCAAAATGTCAATTCACTTGCTTTATTGATATATACATAAAAGAATACATTTAAATCCAAAACTCCATCAAAATTAGATTTTTTAGTAGCTATAGATATTTTAATTTGTTTTTAAAATATTTATTTATTACCATTTATAAAAAAAAGGTATTTTTCGAGTAAATTGGGGTGTATTTAGAGGTTTAAATTATTATTATTATTATTATTTTTTATAAAAAAACGTTTATTCTAGAAATACTTGTATAAGTATTCAATTGTTTTTTAAACTCCATGAAGGTTATTGTCAATCCTAGTGATAAATTAATTTATTTTTCCACGGTTATTTTTCTAAAGGAATTCCATATTTTTTTAATAAACTCATTTCAATATATATATTTTTTCATGTATCCATCTCAAATATGAATCAATAAAAAAAAAAGGCGAAAACTTTTATGGAGATGCAAATAGTAGTGGAGTTATTTTTTTTATTATTATCGTACAAAAAAATTATTTGTTACTATTTATAAAAAAAATATTATTAGTGAATTTCATATATTTAGAAAAAGAATCAATTGAATTAAATGCAATAATTAATGTTTTTAATGTGTTACCAATTAATATTTGATTAAAAAAAATAAAATTTTATTTATGTTTTAAAATAATCATGGTGTATTTAATACATATTTAATACATTCTAAAAAACCAAAAAGAAAAGAAAACAACAATGTTACAAATAGAAAGAAAAAAACTATTAAAAAAATCTGTATAAATTTCCTTAAATAAAAATCCGGGTATTTATACCGGAAACCGAGTAGATACAATATTTTTTTCTAGAGAGAGGCAATACATTCTAACTTTAGAACCAAAGACTGTAACCCCAATTTTTATCTTTAGTTTGTCTCTCGAATTCATCATCCATAAGTACATAGTACCATAGAATGCTAACATTATCAGAGGGTTGGATAGCGAACAACATCTATAATTGAAAATCCAAGTTTGTCAAAGTTAAAATTCATTTTTTTCAAGTTTTGTTAACAAAAAAAAACATGATAAAAATATCAAAATACGCTACAACAATAATTCATCCCAATTTTTTTTTTTAATTTAAAAAAACAATAAACAAAAAGATAAGAAATCAACAGAGCATTAAAAAAAATTAAAATCATTCTACCAAATATTATAAAGAATATGTAAAATTTACTCTTACCTCCCAACACCATCCAATTCCCCACCGTTTGAGCATTTTTGAGCTTATCTATGAGGGAGAGGCCGAGAGCCACTGGAAGGGGATGGAAAATATATGAGATTTTTGGTGGTTTTTAAAGAGAAAATTGAGGAAGAGAAAACAACTTTTGAGTAAAGGTTGTTGTTAATATATTATGATGGCCCAGCTTTTAATAAGGGGAATGTCAAAAGATAAATAAGTAATAATAATATTAGAAAGCAATAAATATAATAAATGGAATAGAAAGAATATCAAAAGATAAATAATTATTAATAGCATGAATATAAGTAAATAAATCAATTATTAGATAGATGGTAAATTGTAATTTAAAGCCAAAGCTCTCTCACGGCGACACGTGGCACCGTGAGGGTTCCATTTTACTATGTGTAAAGTAAATTATTGTTGTAGTTGCCTTTAGAAATGAAGAAGAACTCTTTGAACCACCTACTTTCGCCTTTTCATGGCCTTGTACATTTAAAAATGCCTGACAATTAACAAACCCCAAAAATTGCTTATCCATTTCCATTCATCATAAGTTCATAACCATAACCAACCATCAAAAAAGAGAAATATCATATACGCCATGTATTACTGCCCATACAAAATTTGAAAGGCCTATCGATACACAATGTGTCACTAAATAACTTTTGAATTTCATCATTTACAAAGGCACAAAGCTATAATTAATAATATATAACTCAATCAACAAAAACAGATAAAAAAAAAAAAAATCAAGAATATGTTTCAAAAATCAATGTTCAAAAGAGAGAAAATAAAAGACCTTAAGTAAACCTATAACGTTTCCATCCGTTAAACATATACAATGTTTAATTTTTTGGCAATATAAACCTATACACACAAATAAGAAAATAAACAAATAAGCAATTACATATTATTCCTTGTAGAAATAAATGAAGACTCACTTGAAATCATTCACGCCTTTATAAGATTCTCCAAAGATGGCACTAATCTCATCCTCCTTAAACATTTTAGAGAGAGCCTTCAACTTTGTGAAATCTGGTGGCAAATCACCCACCTTGACAGAACCTGAATACCTGATCCCTTATCGAAATAAATTATAAAAACAAAGCAACCCAATTTCACATGTCATGAAAATAAAAAGGTTTTTTTTTTTTTTTTTTTTTTTCCAAACAATCTTCTCAACAACTAATTAAATCCAAACAAAAAACAAAAAACAAACAAATAACAAACAAATGAAACTGAACAAAGTATATAAGTCACCTTAGATGAACCGACTTTGATCATATAATCCACCGTTGTTTCTTGGAATATGCACAGTACACATCTCACCCTCAACTTTCTTATACCTCGTCATCTTCACCAAAATTAATATTGGATTCACCCACTAAGATGGTTGGTTGGCTTTTCTTCAAAATTTGAAAATATATATATATATAACTATAAAAAAAATATATCTATGAATATAATCCAAAATTATTCTTACATATGTATATTTAAATCACCCCAATCTGAGCACATGAACTTGGGACACATCCATTTTTGCTTCTTTAATCTTGGATTGATATTGCTTGATACATTTTAGGAAAATGAATTACATGAGTATTTATATAGGCATATGAGGCTATTGACATTCTTTTTTTTAATTTAAAGTTGGGTTTTATTGTGAGATAATATTGATGAACCCTATGTGTCATAAATATTCCTAACTCTATTTGTGTGTATTGTCAAATGAGTGTCATATATCTTGTAACTGCATGAATTTATTAAATCCCACTTGGCTCTTGGCTTGGAAAAAATAAATGTAATAAAATAATTTAAAAGGTTTTAAGTTTTTATATCCTGCAAAGAATAATAAGTTTTTTTTGTTTTTTTGTTTTTGTTTTTAATCATAATGACATTGAATACCTAAGAACTCCTAGAGATAATAACAATTATTATAACCGACGGTGATTTAATTAAAATCAAATTCATTTATAAGTAATTTGTTTTTTATTTTATATAAATTTATAATTAAAGATTTTGAATTAAATGTAAATATATAATTTAGTATCGAAACTCCCTCACAGCAACATGTGGCGCTGTGAGGGTCAGCTTTTATATATTTATATATTATATAGATATAGATTTATCATGTATTATATAGATTAATGGTTAAAGTTCCATAATAATAATAATAATAATAATAATAATAATAATAGGAAATCCGTTCAAAAAATAATAGTACAAAAAGAATGGTTAAAGCTTAGATTCATTGTATTATTATTGTACCTATTTAATAATAATAATAATAATATTAAAAGAAATGAATAACAAATATAGAAATGAATATATAGAATTTAATTTCAAATCTCTCACACGATAACACATGTCGCCTTTGGGTTTCATTTTACTATATTACTAGATTTCATCCCACACGATGTGTGGGAATTATAAAATATAACACAATTTAACTTATTGGTCTAAGATATTGGATGTATTGGTGATGAAAAAAAATCATGGAGCGTTTCTCTAGATTTATTTCTTAACATCTCCAACATAAAATTAATTAATGGTCAGGTCAAACCTTCTCATGTGGTATGTTGAGGCTCTACGATAATATATTATTCATCAAACATTAAAGGAATAATATATGATCTAATAATAGCAATAATTCTCATCAAATTAGATATTATCAACAAAAAAAAAAAATTCTCATTAAATCTAGAAAATCAACCATTAATTGAAAAAAAATGAAGAAATGAAGAATATAAAACCGAAGGGTTGAATATAATTTTTTTGAACAAACTAAAAATTAATTAATGGTCAAGTCTTTTCATGCCGATACGTGGCATGTTAAGGCTCCAAAATAAGATAAAATAATTAATAATATAGAAAAATGAAGAGCCAATCCCATAATTAATGAGATAATGAATAAAATGAAGAGTCAATTCCATAACTAATGAGATAATTAATAAATTTTCTTAATAATGAACCAAAAATAAAATAAAATAAGTTACCAAATATTATATATATATATATATATATATATATATATATATATATTATAGTTAAATAATTAACAATACTTAAAAAATAAAAAATAAAACAACTAATTAATACGAATTTATGGCTTGTTGGCAAAAAAAAACAATTATGGCTTGTCTATTAATCTTAACAAATAACGGAATACCTCAAAAAAAAAAAAAAAAAAAAAAAAAACTTAATATTTAAATATCAATTTATTCACTACCCCATTAATAATGAGATTGCCTTTTGACTTTGATTACCTATAGATATGTCATTTATGAAAAAAGATTATATTATTAAAAGTTATTACACTTAATAACTACTTAATAGCTTTGGTAAAATAAAATAAAATTTACAGCTTGTCTTTTAAACTTGTCAAATAATGTAATACTTTTTGCTATAAAAAAAAATGTTATACTTCAAATAATAATCATAACAACAACAATAATAATAATACTTAATAATTAAAAATCAATTATAATATTGGTTTAGACTTTAGAGATACGGGATTGCCTCTTGATTATATATTGATATGTGATTTATGAAAAAAATATATTATTTTATTAAAAAAAATTACAATTATTAATAACTACTTAATAGCAAAAGCTTTATCATTTTTGCGACTCCATTATACTATATTTTATAAACATAGATATAATAATATATTATTCATCAAGCATTAAAGGAAAAATATATGATTTAATAATAGTAACAATTCTCATTAAATCTAGAAAATCAATTGTGAATTTAAAAAATGAAGGGTTGAATATAATTTTAAAAATATTAATTAATGGTCAAGCCTTCTCATGTTGACACGTGGTGCTGTGAGGGTCAACTTATTTATTTATTTTATTTTTTTTGAGAAAGAGAATAAAAAACAGAGGATTACAAAATAAAATCAGCCTGGATCGACCTCTCAACACACTGAGGGTACAAATCCAACCACAACTGTCTACCGACATTAAGGAGGCTATACTTAGCAAGATTATGGGCCACAACATTCGCCATTCTAGGGACAAAAGAAATGGACTCAACCCCAGCGCGCCTCACACAATCTCGGATGTCATAGATAATCAGTCCAATATCCGAAGCTGTGAGGGTCAACTTTTATATATATATATATATATTCATCAAGCATTAATGTAAATATATAGGATTTATAGATAGTAATAATTTTCATTAAATTTACAAAATCAACTGTCAATTGAAAATAATAATAATGAAGAGTTGAATATAAAACTGAAGGGTTGAATATAATTTTTTTTTTTAAAAAACTCATTAATGGTCAAGCCTTCTCATTTTAATATATGTTAACAAAATTAATTAGTTATGGATTATGATTGACATACATTTAAATTGAAAAAAGAGTCTAATGGATCAAACACAGTAAAACTTTAGTAAAAAAAAAAAAAAACACTTATACTGAAAGGAACATGTTTATATGATGAATAAAAAAACTATATTTTTTTTTCCTTATATTGGGGATATACATAGAATAAAAGCAGTCAAAAAAACATGGAAATAAAGCTGTCTTTTTAAAGAAAGTGATTGAAGATAAGAGAATGTATGTGAGGGTGTGTTCTTACAAAAGAAAGAGAGAGAGGGACAGCTGCTTTTAATTTCCCTTCTGGTTAGTTGTGCATACACAATCAAAGCACATCTTTAGCACCACAACAAAATACAATTTTTTTAGTTATAAATATTCTAAATCAACTGTTTAAAAAAAATAAAATAAAATCTAAATCAGATTATGTCAGCAACTCTTTTATCTAACATTTATATATGCAACATTTAACTCATTAAAATTCTAAAAATCCACACCCAGGTAGGCTACCTAAGTGGTGATTATGTTTGAGAACTTTATATGAAACCCAATGCAGAGAAAAATGATTTAGATACAATCCTACCATATTTCATTAATGGAAATATTAGCAAACTTACTACAATATTTATAGTCTAAATGTAGCTAAGCCTTTTGCAAACACAATCACAAAACAATCTTCAAAAATTACATTCACAAAACAATCTTCAAAAATTAACTGACGTTAATAACCAATTCAATTATAATATCATAATTGAACCACACTCATGAATTAAAATACTAAACATGCAATATCATTAACACCAATTTGTAATCAGGTGATTCAGCTAAAATTGTCAATTAGTAAAAGAATTTCAAAATCTAAAGCAAAAGATTATCGAAAAGATACCATGCCGATTAATTATTTAAAACAAACAATAATAATAACAATCGTGGAAGGTGTATGGATGGTTTATTGGAAATACATGCCTGAATACTCCAAGGATAGGTGTCTAGACTTCTCTTCTTTAGCACCATCACTCACTTTGCTAGAATTATCTATAGAAGAAGTACCACACAATTAAAAAAGAAAAACAAAATAAAATGCAAGTAATGAACACACTCCTCAAAGAGGACATACTATAATACCATACCAGCAGTGGTGGTCCCATTTTTCTTAAACACCGTTTTCAACTTTCCCAGCTCTGATATACTAATGTGTTTGGTCGAATCCTAGTTAATACAGGTTTCTCTTCACCTGTTTTTGGGTCAACAATATTCACAAATGAAGTACATATTATTGCCTTAATATAAATAAAACATGAACTCCAAAACATATAATACAATATATGAAACCACATCTAATTGCTTAGACAGCAACAAAAAAAAGAAAGAAACCTTTCTGGCCACCGAGATGATTTGATCCATGTATTCAATGTTATTACATGAGTATTTATTAGGTACGTTAGTCTTTTGAGATTCTTTTTCATTTAAAGTTAGGTTTTATTTGTGAGATAAATATTGATGAACCATTGAATCCTATGTGTTTTAACTGTTCTTAAAAAAAAACGCATGCACAGAATGATAGAAACACTAATTACACAACTAAAATGAGTATCATGTATCTTGTAAGTTCATGAATTTATTAAAACCCACCTTTACTTTTGGTTTAGATTAATAAATGTAATAAAATATATGCAAAACGTTTTATCTATTCAAAGACTAATAAGTGCATGAATTTTTTAAAACTCACTTGACTCTTGATTTTTGGAATAATAAAAGTAGACGTGGCTCTTTATCTCTTTAGCAAAGAAAAAAATATTAATAAATAATTAATAAGAATATATGGAACCTATTCATCTTACCGAATATTATAATATATATAACTAATTAATAATTAAAAATTAATTATAGGAATGGTTAATAGAATCTATTAATTATCCCATTAATTATGGGATTGTATAGAGAGTAAATAAACTAATTTTGGAAGAATAAGAATTATGACCGTCTTTTAAACTTACCAAATATTATAATATATATAACTAAATAATAATTAAAAATTAATTATGGGAATGGTTAATATAATCTATTAATTATCCCATTAATTACGGGATTGTATGGAGAGAGAGAGAAAATAAACCGATTATTAGATATGTGGTAATTCTATGATTTAATGCCAAAGCTCTTTAACGACGCCACGTGTCAAGGTAATGTTCCATTTTACTATATTATATAGATATAGATATATATTAAAAAAATTGAAATGCTCTTTCAAAAAAAAATTAAAAACATTGTGTCCAAATAAGTTTTTTTTCCCGTACAAATGCAAAAAAGCATTTTGGGTGGCAATATCTACCCCATTTATTTACGGGTAATATTGGAAGTTTGAAATTTTACTAATTTGGGGTGTACATACAGTTTTAAAAATGTGTAAATATCGCTACTCTTTCAAACCAAACAACAAATTATGATCTGGTTTAGTTTGGGTTTGGGTTGCAAGGTTGGCTTTCGATATCTAGATTTTGACTTGAATGGTCTTTCAGAAGCCCAATCTAGAGATTGCTCTTGACAGAAGCCCAAACATAACCTGATTGTAGAGTTATAGTACCCATATCATTCAAATCAATTTTGACTTCATGCATGCACGTGGCTGCCTTTTGATATTTGACTTGTTCGAGATCTATAACCAAAAGTAAAGTGCAGCTTTTGAAAGAGAGTGAAAGAAAAAAAAAAGAAAAAAAAAAAAGGTTGGATTGGGTTTGGTTGGGGGGCTCAAGAACCCAAAAAATGCTCGCATTAATGATAAATTCGAGCCCAATGAAAAGGCAACAGTCCAACACAGCACCACTGCTATACTCAGACATTCTTTAAATTTTCATCCTATCAGGGGAAATTCCTTATTAATTTTGGTCCCCATTTCACCAGAATGTCCTTATTATACATTGTTTGTTGCAAAAAAAAACCTCACCAGTCACCACCCACTCCCTCCCTCTGCAAACACTTATCATCAATTCATCATAGAAGAGAGAGAGGGAGAATCCCTATAACGTAGCATGTATTACTATCAATCTCAGACACAAGCATTTAAAGCTATGTCCAGAGTGCACCCTATGTATACAAAATTGTAACTTTTGGTTCACATTCTCTCTGAAAACCCTCAAAACAGTTTTTCTCATTCCATTGTGTCTTCTCTTTCTCTTCGATTTTTCTTGGCATAAACAAAATACCCACCAGCTGACCAGCACTACCCTCTCTTCTTTGAAATAGACCTTTCACTGTTCATCGATCAACCATTATATTCGACCAATCCATTTCAATAGCTCTTCTTTTTTTAGCTAAAATGTCTCAGTCTAAGCTCTGTTAAAAGAAATCCCATTTTTGTTCTTTTTCATTTCAATTTCGAAACCTATAGCTAACATTTGATTTGCCAACCTAACCTAGCCCCCACATATGCTTTATTTTGCTAGGAAATTATTGTCCCAAACATAATGAGACATGTCACCGGTTCTTTTGTCCTTCTGTGATTGTTATTGGTGGATTTAGTTAAAATATGATAATTTAAAATTTGAAATTGTAATTAGACAAAAATAAAGCTCTGTTCGATGTCATTAGGCTTAGGAGGAGCGAGGAGGTGGTGGTGTTGGGTTTGTGTTTGGTTTGGTTTTTGTCTTGCCTCTTTTTCCATATGTAATAGAAACAAAAGGGTTTGCATTAAAGAAATTGATTTGTTTAAAGTGACATGTTTTGCCTCTTTTTTATATGCCATGCAATAATTAATCTACAAAAAAAATTTTAAAATTTTGGTGTCTAATTGTCTGCAAGCATCTTGCCAATCATGCATGGTGCTCGATCAATAATGATTGGTGAAAGCATCTTTAGTCGTTCAAACTTTCAGACCATGCATTTGTTCTATTTATTTATGGAAGCAGATTGATATGAATGGATATTGTATACTTTGTAATCTATACACAACAAAACAAGAGTATCATTTTAAATACTTCATATTTTAATTGTTGGTTGGTGTAGGTTGGATGATTCTAAGCAATAAATTTGGTCATTCAATGTCTTTGTTATAGCGACCAAAATGTTAGACAAGAAAATTGAAGTTATGATTTTTACACTGTTAAGCCACTAGAAATCATAAAGTTCTCAAATTCCATATTCCTTGATACGAACCGATCACATTGTATATTGTGTTTTCCATTTAAGTTTTGTAATATGACAATACCAACCAATCACATTTATTCTCGTTTCACATGAAGCTATTTAAATAAAGAATTCTCATCGGTTTTTCTCATGGGGAATAACCTCATGGTATATATGTAAGGTGCTAACTACTATGTCAACCTCATCTTGTTTATTATTCATTTAATGTTATGTGCAATATGAATATATAAGAAAATTAGAAATTATCAAGTATATATATTTCTTTAGAGAGGATAAAAAATTGCCTCCCAAATTATTAGAATTTCCTTTTTAAACACATACGAAAATTTAATCGCTAATAACCACTTTATTGAGAAATTACTAGAATACCCGCATTTAAATACCACTTAAAAAAACACATTTCAAATCGTGGAAGGTTGAACAGGTGAGAAAGAGAGAAGAGAGAGAGGCGTCGTCGACCTGGGAGAGAAGAGGGTGTGTCGTCAGTGTCGTCGTCGTAACCGGACGAGAAGAGGATGCTATCATCGTCACCGTCACAGCCGGAAGAGAATGGTGCCATTGTTGTCGCAGCCGGATTCTGAAAGAAACGAACCCTGGATTTGTAGGAGAAGCTTCATTCGAAAACTTGAAATCATGCCTCAAAACTTTAAATCTTACCATAAAACTTGAAATCTTCGATTGAAATATTTTGTGAAAAACTTGAAGATTTCACATTTTAACATAGGATTTCAAGTTTTTGTACAAGTGAAACTTGAAATCTTATAGGAAAAAAACATTCCACAAGTTTAGTTTGATTCTTCAAAAAACACATACAAAAGTGATGCAATCACCCTAAAACCATATTAAAGTAACTATTTGCAACTAAATTATTGAACAAATGAAAGAGATTTACTTACTTTAAACTGATTTATAGCAAATTGGATAAGTTTTTTTTTTTTTTTTTTTTTTCATTAACTTCTTCAAATCTTAAACACAATTCTGAGATCAAACCTTCTTCTAGTCAATCAATTTGCAGGAGCAACAATGTGGTTCTTTTAGTCGGTCGATTTGCAGGAACAACAATTCGAATTTGATGAGGAAGAAGAAAAAGATGACAGAAAATAGAAAAATTAATGTTGGGGGTATTTTTATAATTTATGGATATACACTAATTTTTTTTTTTTAAAAGAGAGCTTCTCCTTACAATTCAATATTTTTCTTTTTACACTTCATTTCTAAAGACACTCCAATCTAAAATTTTAAATGTTAAAAAAATTATAAAAACACTTCATTTTTTACGAAATTTCCCCCTTTTTTGGCTCTCCTATACTAAAAAGTCACTCCATTTTTAAAAAAATTAAATTTCTAAAGACATTATATTTTATTTTAATATTACCCATTTTGAATACCTCTCTTTAAAAATTTTGAAACAGAAAATGGAAAAGAGATGTGAAGTAATCAAATAAAAATAAAATTGAACAAAAATGAGGAGATCAAAACAATAAGAAAACTTTTTGGAGATCAAACTCTGAAAATAGAAAAACAATATTAGATTTTTTAAAAAGGAAAACAATATTTGATTTTTTTTTTTTTATATAGTTGAGTTAAAAAATTCTATTGAGTAAAAAAAATCTAGAAAAAAGAATTTTATTTTATTTTTGTATATTTTCTTTTGATGGTGATGATTGAACGTGGGTGGTATTTGAGAAATATATATATATATATATATATAATGATAGAGGGTTTGATGGTGTGTGAGAAAAAAAAAAATTTTGAAAAAGAGAAGAAGATACTTTAGGGTTTATAATACAAGGAAAAAAAAAAACAAAAGAGGGAAAAAATCTAAATATGAAAGAAAAAAAAAACCTTGTTTTCTAAAAAAAAAAAATATAGTTTGAAATGTCTTTAGAATTTTTTTTTTTTTTTAAAATCTTATTTAGTAATTTTAATTCAGGTTAAAATTGCTATCCACAAAAAAAAATTAAAATAGACTGTAAACAAATAATTAGTAGATTGTCAACTGCATTTCACTTTTTAAAAATATGGTTATTAACAATTAAATTTTCGTATATGGTTAAAACAAAAATTTCTCATGTTAAATACTTATATGTGTAGGGATGACAATGGGACGAGTTCACGGCAGGGTGGCCCTCCCTGCTCTCTACTCCATTTATTTTTTTGAAATCCATCCCCATATAAAACCCCACAATATATGGAGCGGGGTGAGGAGGGGCAGAGTATGCTTTTCCCATCCCCACCCATTTACACTGTTTAACCAATTTATCAAAATTATTTATTGAAATAATAAATATATAACCCAATGAATATAATATTATATATAAAGTAATTCAAGAAAATTATTGAAAATCATCTCATAAATATTAAAAATAAACATAAATCTCACAATTAAACAAATAAATTCAATAATTTTTAAATATAATATTAAAAGAAAAAAAAATTATATAATAAAAAAATAAAGATCATATTTTAAACGGAGTGGGATGGTATGGGAATATAAAATTCATTCCCGCCCTATATCTATTACATGTTTTACTCTCTATCTTCTTCCTTGTGTCATCCTCACTAAATTGAAATACATCTCTACTCCATAAATGTGAGTACCTCAGTAGTCAGTACCTGCGAGAGACACCGTACCCACAAGTTATTTTACCATCCCTATATATGCGGTCATTTTTAGCGATTCCCACTTCCTTTATGCATCTCCTTAATTGATGTCTTGTCTTCCACTATTACATGCTTTGGACTTTGTATCCGATGTCAGTATAGTTCTAATTAATTATATTTTTAACTGGATTGTAGGGATGTTTTTTAATTTTTTTCAATTAACCTCACCTATTATATTTCTGAATTGTTTGAAAAGAAGTTGAAAAGTCCACCCAGACAAGAAATTGAAAAGTCTAAAGCCATCTTTCTAATCAAACAAGTCTGTCATCCCCATCTTTTCAAGTGCCAACATAAAAAGTTGGCACAAAATTTTCAAAACAAATACAAGAAATAATTGACACAAATTTTTCCAATCAAAACCAACAAATTAACTCTTTCTACTCTCCTCCTTTTCATTGTCCAACTTTTCAAACACAGGTTTCTCAAGGTGAAACCAAAAGAGATAAAACAAACAAACAAGAAACAACAGAAGTCAAATGCGAAGATAGTGATCCATTCATGATTAATAAGTTAAGTTAAAAGAAATCTGATACTCTAATAAACTACATTTTTTTTTTCATTAATTAAACGTCACAAACAAGTGAAAACGAGTACAGTTTTCTTCAAAGCCAGTTAGAGAACAAAGCTTCCCAAATCTCTGTGAAAACCTCCAAAATGATCCTATGGTGATGATACGAGTTCAGGGAAAGAAAACACTGCAAGAGCTGCTCTAGATCCTTAGCTGAAAATATCTGTTTCTCAATTATCATCTCCACCATTGATGTCCTGAAATCATTGTACGGATCTCTTGAACTCTTCACCACAGCAAAGCTATCTTTCACTTTTCCAGCTTGTTCTGATGATAATGGAAAAACACCAGTCTTAGTCGTCGATGTTGCATTTGCAGTTGAAGCAGCAGCTCTTCGAGGCCGTCTGGTCCCATGTTTAGTAGTACTCAGGCGAGAACTTCGCCGGAGAGACTCCGATGAGTCGGAAGAGAAAGTACTCTTTGAAGAAAACAGAGTCTCTGTTTCATCTTCCTTATTTTCATAATCATCATCACTGCTGAACCACCAACCAGTACCGTAGCTGAAACTATCTTGAGAAGATGAGCTGAGAAGACGACACCTTGCACTGTCTCTTCTCTTGCTTTTCTTCAAATGGGTCGTCTTCTTTTTCTTCTTCTTCTTCTCCTTCTTCTCTCTGAACCCAATTAGCTGTCTGTAGTTTGGATTCAATGGAGAGATTGGAGAGGCAGGAGGGCACATGCGTCCATTACTTAGAACAAAAGGAGAGTATTGCTCCGACACTTTACGTCTCGGAACACTGTTAATGCAACTGTTGTCGATCATGATCATTTGAGCTGTTTCTGGGCATCTGGGTTTGCAAATGGATGGGAAAGGTCGAGCTTTTCGAGGAGACAGAGGCTCCATCAACTGGAAGCTGTTTTTGTGTTTTTGTCGATCATGAGGAGCGAAAACGGCTTTTTCCATTACGTCCGATATGTTTCGGGTCCGGCATGAGCCAAATGAGGCCCGAAACATGCGAGAGATTCGAAGTTTGAGTTTGTTTTCCATTACAGAGAATTAGGAGAGGATTTTGAAGAGAGAGAGAGAGAGAGAGAGGTGTGTTTGACAGTAGAGAGAGACATATAAATAGGAGAAAAACCGAAAGTGGAACTAGTTTTAATGATAAATTAATGAGTGGCTGATGATACTGTTTTGCTGTTTTTCGTCTTCTTCTTTGTCCTATTTAAGCAAAAATTAAGTTCAAAACAACTACACATTACTTGCTCTTCTTTGGTTAATAGCATCCATCTCAAATCCTTGTCCACTTCATATTATATATTATATATATTAATTCCAAGGTTTGAATTTTATTATATATATTAGTTCTTTTCATTTTTTTTTTCCCTCTTTGGGAGTAATCAAACAAAACTTGCTATTAGCGATGTCTGTTGGTGTACATATCTCATTTACGGTGGGATTCAAGTTTAATCAAGCACGTTTGTACGTGTATTAGTATGTGTGATAGTGAGAGTAGATTTCTTCTGATACTATCAAAATAGATATCTCATTGTTGTTGATGGCTCCCGGTATTATGGGAATAGATATCTACATATTGTGGGAGTAGATATCTAAATCGTGCATGTTGGAACGGAACCGAAAATATTAGTTTGAGGGCAATTACACTAAAACAACGAAATTTGGGGGGTCCAAAGTGACACAATTTTAAAATTTAATGACAACTTTAAAATAAATTATTACCTTTCTTTTTGGTAGGGGTCATCAGTCATAGCCCATGTGGGCCCCCAACTATACATGTAATATTTGTCTCTCCCTCTCTTTCTCTCTTAAATAACAGTATAAACAATGCATAATTGCAGAATTTTTTTTAATTTTGTTAGGGCGGAAAAGCTTATATTCTATATTTCTATACATGGTAATTAATATAGCAATTGGCTACAAGCTAAGAAAAGTAAAAAAGAAAAAGAAAAAGTACTTACTGTATATAGTGGCACTGTGGCAGGGGAGGGGACCAAATATATCAATACGTAAACTGTTGGGACTTTATAGTTTATTTGAAATTCAAATCGTAGATAAAGGGAGAAATGATCAATTTGTATCTATATATGGCCTATCCTATAAAAGGTACCCGATATATAATGTATGTGGCCTACCAATTACGTACGTCGTGGCATAATTAATTTTCTAATGATACGAATTATTTTAAGTGAACAATATTCCAATTATTATGAATTGTATATTCAAAATCTAGGTTAAGATTTGTTTTTTTTTTTTTTTGTTGTGGTGGGTCCTTGCTTGAAGCATGAAAATGGGAGGTGTCATAAGCTATAGTTGCTACACAGTTGCCATTTGTATATGAAATTTAAACAACATCAATTCATCGTCCAAATTAATTATAACAATTCATCGGACTGCGCCCACATTCTGCCAATGAACTACCACAGGGCCTATCTATGTAAACTACTTGTCCTACGTACCCGGCTTATTTAAAAGAAGAAGAAAAAAAAAAAAAAAATTCAATTAATGCAACACTTATTTCTCAACGTGAAATGAAACAAGTATAGTTAATTACATTTATTTCCACAATACATAGTACGATTTAAATACAAGTAGTAGAGTAGTGCTTAGCACTCTCCTTCCATTTGCTGTCATGCATGCTTCTTTCCTTGTTGATGGTATTGTTTGTAAACTTATAGTCAAAATGTAAGGGTATTAATGGATTAATCAAAATCATTTTTGCCATGTGTTGTAAGTATGGGTGGAAACGAGTCGATTTGGGTTCGGGTTTTGTCAAACCCAATCTCGTAAAATATTTTCCAACCCGGTTACCCGAAGACGAATAATCTTGCGGGTTAGGGTTTCGTACTCAAATTATTCCAATTTATTCATACTCAAATTTTCGCAAAAACATTTTTGATATATATATATACTATAACGACAAATTTTTGATATGTATATAAATTATACATAGTTGCTTATTATGTAATCTTAATGCACATATTAACCTAACCTTTATTAATAAAAGAACTCAAAGTGATATTTAATTATTTATTTATTAAAGTTTTATTTGTTCTAAGGCTTCAAAGCTCTTTCCCCCACATTTCGAGATTCCTACATTCTTTTGCCCCGAATCATAATTCTCATATAGTTATATGTATTAAAATCAAAAACCTCCCCCTGACCTTTTAAATATATATACATATTAGAGAACCTTTCAAGTTTCAATTATTATTATATGTATATAAAAGCATGTTTTTATTCAATAACCTCATCTAAAATTTAATACCGATAGATTGATTTTAGTTTGACCAACAAAAGTATGTTAATGCCCTTTCAATTGTGTTATCTTTTATATATATATATATATAAAAAAAAAAATTTCCCGTTAGTTCGACCTAATATAAAATACATTAATACATTGTATGTAAGCCATAGATTATGGATAAGCAATGACAAGTGCATGCACACCAAGTCAAAGCATTTAAATCTAATGACAAAAGCACTGATGTATTTTATATCAAATCCAACTGACGGGAGAAAGATTATATATATATATATTAATGACGGGAGTAACAATTGGCTTGCTACTCCCCCCAATTGCGGAAGCCTTGGCCATTCTGAGAGGGCTTCGTTTTGCGTCTGATGCTGGTTTCTATCCTGCTGTTCTTGAGAGCGACACAAAATGGGTGGTGGATTTGATTAATTCAGAGGAGTGTTCTGATGTTGATATTGGTTCTTTTATTAGTGATATTGTTGCTTTGTCTAAGTCCCTTGCTATATCTATTTCCTTTGTTCCCAGAGATGCTAATAAGGCTGCCTATGCTTTGGCTAAGTTAGCTTTAAATTCTGCTGAGATTAACTCCTTTTGGCTGGAGGATTGCCCCCTAAGCCTGCTTTCTGTTATCAGGGCCGATTGCCCTTCTTAATTTCGTTTAATGAAGTTTCCCCTTTTCAAAAAAAAAAAAAAAAAAAAAAAACAACTTCATAAAAAATATAAAAAATTCATTATGTAAAAAAATATATAAAAGATTTATTCTTTCTTAAAAGCAATTTTATGTATAAAAAAAAATATTTGTGTAAATTAGGAGAAATGTCCTCAAAATTTCCCTCCTTTTTAGAACTCACCAACATAATAAATTTATGTTGAAAATCTAGTGTCTTCCACCATCTTTTGGAGGGACACATGTCAATGTAAGGAACACTTACATGTGGTAAGCCCATGTGATTTTACTTCATAGCTAAGTAGTGGAATTTTACAACAAATAGCCCTCTTTTCTTTGCCTATATATATGAACACCTCCCTTTGTAAAATGTTGGATATTATTATTGAGATTTGTACTATCATTTGAACTCAATATAAAAGGCAATATATTTCTCTCTTCCTCTCTCTCTCTCTCTCGTTTTTCTCATCCTTTTCTATTTCTTATTTACTTATTTGTTCTATAATTAATCATCATCATCTACTTATTTGTTCTATTATTAATCATCATCATCTACTATCTTTAATGATATTATAACACATTATCAGCACGATGCTGTTATTTCCAGAATCTGAAGTTCTGAATTTATTACTAAAGCCTGAAGCTTATGAATTTATTACCATTGGAACCTGAAGTTCCTAGATCTATTACCAGAACCTGAAGTTCTGAATTTATTATTACTAGAACCTGAAGTTTCTAGACTTTTATTTATTAATACCATGACCTGTAGTTCTGAATTTACTTTCTCGCACTTTATTTTTTACGCAATTTACTTTCTCGCACTTTATTTACTTTTATGCAATTTTTATTTAAACAATCTGGTCACCCATCCAGAACCTGGAGTTCATGGATTTATTTATCATTACTGGGACCTGAAGTTCTAGATTTATTTACTTACAAACAAATATTTAAATTCCTCGGATTTTTATCAGACCAGAAGTTCTGACTCCGATTATAATTTTCAGATAACCAGAAGCTATAACCATGCCAAAGCTTGCAAGTTTAAAATTTACTGCACTAGAAGTGTCAGGAGAAAATTACATGTCATGGGTTATTGATGCCGGATTACTCCTGAAATCAGAAGGCCTATATTACACTATTGAAAATTCGACTGATGCATCTGAACATGACAAATCTACAGCCATGGTTATTATCCGTCACCACTTACATGAAGATCTAAAGGCTCAATACCTAACTGTCACAGAACCAAATGTTCTTTGGCAGGAATTGAAAGATCGATTTGATAACCAACCTGATGTTGCGTTACCAAATGCCAGATATCAGTGGCAACAATTACGCTTCCAAGATTTTAAATCAGTTTCTGAGTATAATTCTGTTTTATTCAAAATCACTACACAGCTGAAATTGTGTGGTCAGGAAGTAACAGAAAATGATATGTTGGAAAAATATTTACAACATTTCATGCCTCTAACATGATATTACAACAGCAGTATCGAGAACGACGATTCTCAAAATATTCAGAACTTATCTCATGTCTCCTGGTTGCCGAGAAAAATAACGAACTTTTAATAAAGAATCATGAATCACGCCCGACCGGCTCTACAGCATTCCCAGAAGTGAATGCCAACATTATTGGAGGACATAATCGCGGTCGTGGTCACGGTCACGGTCACGGTCACGATAGCGGTCGCGGTTCCTACCGTGGTCGTGGTCGTGGTCGTGGTCGGGGTCGGGGAGGATCATATGATTATTTTGGTCCAAGGTTATAACCAAAACACTCACCAGAAGTGGAATGTTTATAAGGCAAAACCAGATAAAGGAAAGAATATCCAAAAGGGGCCCAAGAAGGATGATAGTGTTTGTTTCAGATGTGGATGTCATAACCATTGGTCACGGACATGCTGCACACCTAAACATCTTGTTGAACTTTATCAAGCATCAATCAAAGAAAAGGGCAAAGAAAAGAATCCCGAAACCAACTTCTTGGAAGATTCAGATTTCATGGATGTCCAGTTTGATGTTTCTGATTTTTAAATGATCCGACTGATAAAGTGACCACTTCAACTGGTGATGGAAATGTCCACACCAATTAAGTACTTCTTGTAAAAAAAAAATTTGTTATCATGTGAAATATTTATGTAAATATTCCTTATGTAATATATGTCTTTCTTTTTACCACTATATCTGAAATGTACTTTATTTATTTTTATTTTTTGTTTTGTTATTGTGAATAGATATGTCTTTAAGCGATAAGATGAGTGACATTGAAAAGCAAAATACAGGAGATATATGTCTAGCCGATAGTGCGACGACACATACGATTCTACGAAATCAGAAATACTTTCTGAATTTAACCTTACTTAAAGCAAATGTTAATACAATATCGGGTCCAGCAGATCTGATAGAAGGCTCTGGTAGAGCCATAATATTGTTACCAAACAATACTAAAATATGTATCAGCGATGCTTTATATTCAAGCAGATCCAAAAGAAATCTGCTCAGTTTCAAAGATATACGGTGTAATGGATACCGCATAGAAACTATAAGTGATGAGAATATTGAGTATCTGTGCATTACTTCTCATAGTTCAGGCCAGAAACTCATTATGGAAAAACTGTGTACTTTATCATCTGGATTATATTACACTCTTATAAGAGATGTAGAAGTCCATGCAGTTATGAACCAGAACTTCTCAGATCCAAAAATATTTATGCTTTGGCATGACAGTCTTGGTCACCCAGGATCTACAATGATGCGAAAAATCATTGAAAATTCTCATGGACATCCATTAAAGAACCAGAAGATTCTTTTATCCTATGAAAATTTATGTACTGCATGTTCACAAGGAAAATTAGTAATAAAACCATCACATTCTAAAGTTGGCTTTGAATCCCCATTATTCCTACAAAGGATTCAAGGGGACATATGTGGACCTATCCATCCACCAAGTGGACCGTTCCGCTATTTTATGGTCCTAGTTGACGCATCCATAAGATGGTCACACGTTTGCTTATTATCAACACGCAATGTTGCTTTTTCAAGGTTACTCGCACAGATTATCAGGCTTCGGGCACATTTTCCCGATCATCCGATTAAATCAATACGCCTTGATAATGCGGGTGAATTTACTTCCAAAACATTTGATGAATATTGCAAATCAGTTGTGATTGATGTTGAGCATCCAGTTCCACACATTCATACTCAGAATGGATTGGCAGAGTCACTTATCAAGCGTCTCCAGGTAATTGCAAGAACTTTATTATTACGAACACAATTACCAATTTCTGTTTGGGGACATGCTATTTTGCATGCTGCTGCATTAATTCGTCTTCGTCCCACTTCTTATCATCAATATTCTCCAGTGCAACTCGTATTTGGCCATCAGCCAGATATTTCTCATTTGCGTACTTTTGGTTGTGCAGTATATGTCCCAATTGCTCCTACACATAGAAATAAAATGGGACCCCAACGACGTTTGGGAATATATGTTGGTCTAGATTCACCATCAATTATTAGGTATATAGAACCTTTAACTGGTGATTTTTTTACTGCACGATTTATAGATTGTCATTTCGATGAGAAAAATTTCCCATCATTAGGGAAAGAAAAAACTTCTCTTGAAAAGAAGCGTGAATTTTCTTGGAAAGTCCCTAGTCTAATTCATCTTGACCTATACACATCTCAATGTGAGAATGAGGTACGAAAGATAGTTCACCTTCAAACAATAGCAAATCAGTTACCAGATGCATTTACAGATGCTACTAGGGTAACAAAATCACACATCCCAGCGGTTAATGTACCAACACGGGTGATTGTTCCAAGAGAACAATCTAAATAAATAATAGCAAAAGAATCATCTACTATACGCCAAAAGCGTGGTAGGCCACTTGGTTCGAAAGATACTGTTCCTCGAAGGAAGAAAACAAAATATCAGGATCATACTCCTGAAATTATAAATAAATCAACATTCTCTAAATCAATTCCACAAGAGTTAAATGTCCCTAAAAGGACACAAGAAACCCCTGTAGGGAAAGAAATCTCTGAAGAGATACAAGAACCTAGAAATGAGGAAATTTCTATAAATTATACAGGAGGAATGTGGAATCGTAAAGAAACAATCATTGATGATATATTTTCGTACACAGTGGCTACTGAAATTTTAAATGATGATTGTGAGCCTCATAACCTCGACGATTGTAGGCAAAGATCTGATTGGCCTAAATGGAAAGAAGCAATTCAAGCAGAATTGACTTCGTTAACCAAACGTAAAGTATTTGGACCAACAGTCCAAATGCCTGAAGACGTCAAACCTGCTGGATACAAATGGGTTTTTATACGGAAACGTAATGAGGAAAATGAGGTGGTGCGATATAAGACACGACTCGTAGCATAGGGTTTCTCACAGAGACCTGGTATTGATTTTGATGAGACGTATTCACCAGTAATGGATACAATTACGTTTCGATTTCTGATAAGTTTGGCTGTCTCAGAAAAACTTGAAATGCGTCTTATGGACGTAGTAACTGCCTACCTATATGGCTCACTCGATTATGATATTTACATGAAAATCCCTGAAGGATTTAGAATGCTAGAAGCATACAACTCGAGACCTTAGAATTTATATTCAATTAAATTACAAAGGTCCTTGTATGGATTAAAGCAATATGGGCGCATGTGGTACAACCGCCTCAGTGAATATTTAACTAAAGAGGGATATATCAATAATCTCATATGCCCATGTGTATTCATAAAGAAATTAGAATCTGGATTTGATATTATAGCAGTTTATGTTGATGATATGAATTTAATTGGAACTCCTGAAAACTGCTGAATATCTGAAAAAGGAATTTGAAATGAAAGACCTAGGGAAGACAAAATATTGTCTCGGCCTGGAGATTGAGCATAAATCAGACGGAATACTTATCCATCAATCAGCATATATTGAAAAGATCCTGAAAAGATCCTGAAAAGATTTAATATGGACAATGCTCATCCATTAAGTACCCCCATGGTTGTTAGAAATCTTAATCCTAAGAAAGGTCTATTCCGGCCACTTGAAGATGGTGAAAAGATACTTGGTCCTGAAGTACCATATCTTAATGCAATTGGTGCTTTATTATATCTGGCTCAATGTACTAAACCAGATATCGCATTTTCAGTGAATTTGCTTGCTAGATTCAGTTCAGCACCAACTCGGAGACATTGGAATGGGATTAAACATCTTTTTCGTTATCTTCGTGGAACGAAAGATTTAGGATTATATTATTCAAAATCCAACAACTTTTCAGGTTTAATTGGTTATGCTGATGCTGGGTATTTATCTGATCCCCATAAAGCCCGTTCACAAATGGGATATGTTTTTACATATAATGGCACAGCAATCTCATGGCGCTCCACAAAGCAAACTCTTGTTGCTACATCCTCTAATCATTCTGAGATCCTTGTACTTCATGAAACAAGCCGAGAATGCGTATGGCTAAGGTCAGTTATTTATCATATTCAAAATACTTGTGGATTTCCATTATCTACAAAAATGCCTACACCGATATTTGAAGATAATGCGGCTTTTATTGCTCAAGTTAGAGGAGGATATATCAAGGGAGATAGAACCAAACATATTTCTCCTAAATTCTTCTATACTCATGAACTTCAACATAGTCGACAAATTGATGTTAAACAAATACGGTCTACAGATAATCTTACAGATCTGTTTACCAAAGCATTGCCTACATCAACTTTTGAGAAATTGGTATATGGGATTGGCATGCGTCGACTCTCCAAATTACAGGATTGATATTGAAGTTTCAATCAGGGGGAGCAAAATTTTAAATGTAAATATGGGTACTATACTCTTTTTCCTTTTACCGGATTTTGTCCCATTGGATTTTACCGGAAAGGTTTTAATGAGGCAGTTCTGAACTCGTTCACACCACTTGATCCAGAAGATCATTGTATATACTTTTGCTAAGGTTTTTGTCCCACTGGGTTTTTCCTAGCAAATCAAGATACAAATGGTGGAATCCAAGGGGGAGTGTTAAAAATCTAGTGTCTTCCACCATCTTCTAGAGGGACACATGTCAATGTAAGGAACACTTACATGTGGCAAGCCCATGTGATTTTACTTCATAGCTAAGTAGTGGAATTTTACAACAAATAGCCCTCTTTTCTTTGCCTATATATATGAACACCTCCCTTTGTAAAATGTTGGATATTATTATTGAGATTTGTACTATCATTTGAACTCAATATAGAAGGCAATATATTTCTCTCTTCCTCTCTCTCGTTTTTCTCATCCTTTTCTATTTCTTATTTACTTATTTGTTCTATAATTAATCATCATCATCTACTTATTTGTTCTATTATTAATCATCATCATCTACTATCTTTAATGATATTATAACAATTTAGTTATTTTTGTGTGAAGCAAAATACTTTACATAACAAATCAAGGGCTTTTGTTTCTTTCTTCCTTGTTTCTCTCATTCCAATGTTCTATACCACTACACCCAGCGGCGAAGCCAGAATTTTGGCTTTGAGGGGCAAATACAAAAACAAATATTCAAGTTGACGGAAAACGAATATTCTAAGGGCCTGTCCTGCAGACTGTTTTCAGCCTGTTTTCATTTTTGTTTTCCAAAAATGATTTCGAATTCGTGTTCGGTAACCATTTTTCATTTTATTTTCAAAATACAAAAACAAAATAAAAAACAATACCAAGTGTTAAAAGTGAAAAGTTTGAAAAACAAAAAAAACTTGTTTTTCTTGTATTTGTTTTTGTTTTCCAAATGAGGTGGGTCCCATATCATTAACAAATTTTTTTTTTCTTTTTTCTCATCCACCAGACCTAATCTTCGTCTTCTCCACTCTCCTTCTTCTTCCTTCTTCATTCTTTCTTCTTCAAATTAAAAAAAAAAAAAAAAAAAAAACACAGATTGTTTAACAAAAAAATTAAACAAAAAAGTTGTTTTTTTTTTCCTTTTTTTTTCTCTTGAACGTGAATCTGGATAAGATCTTCTCTTCTCTTCCCATCTTCATCTTCTTTATTCCTTCATAGCACTGATCTCTCTCTCTCTCCGATCGCTGCCGTTCTCACCATCGATTTGCTTCGCCACTCGCAGCTCGCTGTCGATCTACCTTCGTCGCTCGCTGTTGAACTGATCTCTCTCGCCGCTCGCCGTCGAACTGGTCTCTCTCGCCACTCGCCGCCAGATCTGGTCTTCTTCTTCTTCTTCTTCTTCTTCTTCGAACTGGTCTTGTTGTTGTTGTTGTTGTTGTTGTTGTTGAATCAATTTGTGTCTTGAATCAATATGTGTCCTCTGAATCAATTTGTGTCCTCAACTAATCTGAATCAATTTGTGTGTCTTGAATCAATTTGTGTCCTCAACTAATCTGAATCAATGTGTGTTGTGTTAATTTTGTTTAATTTATAAATTACATTATAATGATTTTATTGGTTAATTATTTAATCAATTTGTATATAATTGTTATAATATTAAACAAAATGTAAAAATTGATATTTGAATTTTCGAAAGTTTTTGGTTATCCTACCAGACGCGTTTTTTCAGTTTTTATTTTCAAAATACGGATTCCAGTAAATGCTACCAGACGCGTATTCGGAATTCAAAAGTGAAACCAAAAATACTGTTTTCATTTTCATTTTCATTTTTCTTTTCGAAAAACAAAAACAAAAAACGGCTTGCAGGACGGGCCCTAATATTTTTAAAAAACAAATGTAATAATATACAGTCTCATATGTAAATTATAATAATACAATAGATAAATTAATAAATAGAATAGACACAGCTCTATGAATCAAAATGGAACCCAAGACTCTTTTAAATTTATAAAATCGTCTATAATCAAGTATATACTAAGTTGTCATGTGATTTCCCTTTCAATATATATGATCAAATTAAGAGTTTGTAAAAATTCATCTTACATCTTATTACGAAACCTAATCTTGACAATAGATATAGCTAGAAACGACATCTAAGTAGTTGCAGTTGAAAACGTTTAAATAACAAACTATATAATAAATGTAGCAAAATCATATTAATAACCTAAAATATTTATTATTTTGTAATCTAGTACCAGAAATTATTCGGATAGAGAATAAGAAGATAGTTACAACGGTAGGAATAAAATTGCTTAAGTGAAAAATATATAATATTTATTAATTTAAAATTCCCAACATAAAATCTTGAAGAGTGATAAAGATAATATGAAAGGTCAAAATGAATAATTATTAATAAACAAACTATTTAGAGTAAATAATTGTGTCAACATAAGATAAGTATTTTAATGAAATTTCTTTCTTTCTTTTTTTGCATTGGAAATTAAAATTAAGGAAGGAAAATAGATTGACTTTATATTCTAATTTCATGGACAATAAAATAGGAAAGATAATTATTAATTAATTTATACTAATATATCATATTTTATTGTCTACATACTATACATATAGCAATTTCATTGATTGGGGGGCCATCCCCCATATGCCCCCCTAATTTCGCCCCAGACGATACCTAATAACCTCCTTTAATTTCTCTTCCTTCTATTGCTTCAAGCTTACAACTCTAAAATCTTACTCCCGACACTAAAAAAACACTAAAGTCGTAGACTCGGACGTCCTGGGTTCGATCCCTAGCAACCACGTTTCTCTTGGGGCCACTGGAGGTTTACCCGGCTGTTAACTTCATGGCCTCATGGGATTAATCGAGGTGCATGCAAGCTGGCCCGGACATCTACGGATACAAAAAAAACAAAAAACAAAACAAAACAAAACAACATCCATTACTATGACACAAAGTTTCTTAGAGTACGTTTGGGAGAGCTTCTCAAGTAGATCTTTTTGCAGTAGATCTTTTAGAGGTAGAGCTTTTAAATAAAAGTCGTTGGTCGTTTGGTTGTCAATTAAAAGAGAGTTTTTTTAATGATAGAATTACCAAAATACTCTAGCAAATATTAAATTATAGGGTTATATTGGAGATTTTAGTGTTATTAAAAAAACTCCAAAAGATCTACTTGGAAAAGCTTTAAATTTGGGCTTCTCCAAGTAGACGTAAAACAACTTTTTTAATCATCTAAAAGCTCTACTGAGTGACAACCAAACGATACAAAAAAAATTAAAAAAAGCTCTTTTAGCCAGTAGACAAGCTCTCCCAAATGGACACTTACTCATTTGATTGGATGATAATTCATCATGACATTTACAAAATGAAAGAACACTTTCGTCTATATTGTAAATAAATGCTAACAAATGAAGAACTTGTAAATAGAAATTATATACGTTTCTAAAATTAAATTCATGATCCTGATAAATGTTAACCCACTGGAAAGAAAACATGCATGGGGAAGAGAAGAGGTTTCTTCTTGAATTGTGAGATTTGAAGTGGACGACAAAGGCAATATTGTCACCTTTTGGATGTCTTATATATATATAAAAATTATATATTAATGCTCACCTTTTCCATGTTTAAGAAAATCTATGTAGATTGTATATAAAAACTTGTCTAAATTAAATCATGCTCATGTCTCGCTCGATCATGAACACTCATTAAATGACAAACAAAGAGGTCTTAGGCTTTGGCTACACCGAGAAGTTGAATCTTAGTGAATACTCCTCCAATATCTCTCTCTATATATAATTTCTCTATTCCCCATAAAATAATATAAAAACAAACAATGTCTAGGCCTCAATATCTCTGGATCGAGCTAGAGAGCATCTCAAATGTTGAAGAAGCTTCCAACAACACAAAAACACATCGTTTCAGAGAGGTACGTGGGTGCAGCTCCTACTTAAATTCTCAAGCAATTGAATTGATCAAATGCCCCACCAAGAGCATACAGACAGTTTTGGGCAGTTGGATTCAGCTTCTCGAGTTACTAGCTATGAATTTGGCTCCACGACAAGAAGAAACCATCGCATTGCCATAGATTTCCTGACCCACCTTTTTTTTTTTTTTTTATTGTTTTGATTCTCTGGTTATTATTACACAGAGGGCTCTGAAATTTCAAATCCATTTCTTATTTTGTATTTTCTAATTTGGCTTTTCAATTAGAGATCACATATGGGGTTTCTTTTCATGAGTTTGACATTATGACTTTGTGGCCTCTTTTCATGTCTACGTGCTTGTCTTTTTATATTGACTGCATATATATATATAAATCATGTAATTAGTATATAATTAAGTTTCTTTTTTTCTTTTTTTAATTAGTTGTACTAGTGTACTACAATACAAGGGAATAAGTCCAAACTCTCCAAGCCAACTTTTTGTGAGACACTAATCATCATTCTCTTCATTAATCCATCTTGATTTGAACAGTACTTGAGAAAACTAAGATTAATTACTGAGGTTTTTGCATATCGGGAATTTCAAAATAAAAACAAAGGGCCCGGTTTTGATGATGAAAATTCATGGCATGCAGTGGTGCACTGTGAAAGGGTACATTGTACGTTTGGTTCGATTTTTTATTTTTTGAATAAGAAAGTGAAAACATATCTAGCTAGACAGGACACAATGAAAAAGTGAATGGCTACTTCAAAAATTAAAATTCCATTATTACTACTCTAATTCGCAAGTCAATTAGTGGAATTGAAGCAGTGGCATGTTCAGACCCATCATACCATATATTATATATATATATATGCCCAATTATTTATTTTTGTTTTACATGATTGTCAAACCATATTCCTGTAATTTTATGTTCATTTTTGTCGGTGTATTTTTATCTTTCTTAAGTCAATTTGATTATGTAAGAAAGTTCCTTTTCTACGTGACTTGGGAGTCATTTGCCCAGACCCCAAGCTCATCCATCTACCAATTGAGCTACGCCCCTAGGGGCATAAATGTCTTCATAAATGAGTCTTGATTTTAACATTAAAAAATTGATATATTAATCACCGTCTAATGTGGGTTGATGGAAAAGACGCTCAATCATTCATTCAACTTAACAAGATTTTAGATTCGAATCACTGTCAACCTGCCACCGGAACCGGAAGTGATGTATATACAATATGAATTATGGCATATTTGAAATTTCAAAATTAAAGCTGGGCCAGGTTCTGAGTATGATACCTCAGGGAGTGGTACCTTGAAAGGGTACATGGCTACAGCCTACATGCATGCATGATGCATCTCATCGATCAGTAGGTTGCCTGTCGATGGATAAGAAAGTTTAAACATTTTTAGGCATCACACGATGAAAAAAGAGAAAAAGGTGAACGGGTTCAAAAAATTAATCACACCATGAATTTTTGTCTTGAATTATGTTCAATCATGTAGCGTATTCGTTTTTGTAGTTTCTTTCTTGTTTGTGTTTCTACATTACTTTACACTTTGTCCAAATTTTTGGTCAAGTGATATGGTAAAACTTTTGCCAATTGATCGCTGATTTGTAGTAATTATATTGGTTTTTAGATGCCGTGGATTAGCTTGTCACATTGTTTAAAACTTTTACCGATTTGTAGCAACTATATTAATTATGACTTATGAGATTACGTGATAGTTACAAATCAACTTGCCACGTCTTGTGAGCCATGATTTGATATCATTCCCGCTATCCACTCATTTATCCATATGCATATATGTCTCGGTATCTATGGCGGATTTTAGAATGGCTTAGTTGGGCTTACCGATATTTTTAAAAGAAAAAAATAGCCCAAACAACTTAAAGAAAAACAGACCCATTAAACTTAAATCTTTAAAAGGCTCATTATCAATCCTCAACAACAAAAAATTCCAGAAATTTTAAACCACTTGATTCTTTATACAAAGAGTAATGCTAGAGGACCCAAAAATATAACCCAAATTTTGAACCCAAACCTATGTGGCAACATCACATGGGATCTTTGGGAAGAGTGATGTGGGCCCATGTTGTGTATGATATTGCCACATAGGTTTGGATCTAAAATTTGGGTCACTTTTTTGGGTCCTCTAGCATTATTGTTATACAAATTGTTGAAATCATAATTGTTTTGATTTTTTTTTTTTATATAAATAATTTTGCTTTAATTGAAGTTGTTTTGATCTTTAGTTTTGAAAAATAGCTGAAACTATTTGTATATGCTCAATGTTTTTTATTTTTATTTTTTCATGGAATGAGTTTGTATTAGTAATATCAAAATCTAGGTTGATAGCATTTGTTGATTATTCAATTAGCTTTTTTTTTTTTTTTTTTTTTTTTTTTTATGTTACAACAATCCAAAATACGGCCCGGAACACTGCTTCCACTATCAGGGAGAGAGCACCCATACTCAAGGTGGGACAAATAATTTATATATATACATACCAAGGCCAAGGTTTGAACCTTGGTGGTGGAGCACCCTTTGGGAGACTCCAACCACCAAGGCAATGGGCCATTGGTATTCAATTAGCTTTCTAACAAGTATATGAGACTTATATAATATATATTAGGTCTCATCTATGGTATTAAAAATATTTAATCAATGATATTATTATTATTATTATTATTATTTGTTTATTCTAGTCAAAATAAACATAACCTAAAAACACACACACACACTTGTTATTAATAAAAAAAAAAAAAAACATTACGCGGTTGGTCTGAGTCTCACCTCCATTTGGCTTGTATACTCAGTTTTATCCTCAAAAAGCGCCACCATTTCCTCTAAAGTCTTCCCTTTAGTCTCCGGCAATAACAAATAAAAAAACACAACACCCACCACCATTATTCCGGCAAGCACAAAAAACATTCCACCAAAACTAATCTTCTCCGATATACTCAAAAACGTCATAGACAACACCCCACTCACCAACCTATTCACCGATATCGCCAACGCCGTCCCCTGAGCTCGTAACCTCAACGGAAATATCTCCGACGAGTAAACCCAAGTTATAGGCCCAAGCCCAATTGAAAAAAACGAAACAAATGCACACACAGCAACTATACACACCACAATAGTCCACAATGGCTTGTTATCAGAGTGCTCCAGAAATTTTGAACCTAGACCCAACACAGCCAACGACAATGCCATCCCCATTGTACCCAATAACAAGAGTGGTCTTCTTCCAAATTTGTCTAGATAAACTGCAGAAACCAACACGAAACTGGTTTTGGCCATACCCATTATCACGTTTACACCAAAAAGCTTTTTTTTGCTGTGAATTCCAGCAGATTTGAACACTTCAGGACAATAGTATATAACAGCATCGTTTCCTGAAGCTTGCATGAAGAAATTTATACCAATAGCAGCTATTAGCATTCTTTTAACGGGTTTTGATGGTTTCCATAGAAGCTCTTTCCAAACACCTTGTCCATGCCAATTTTTTGAAGTTGTGGGCTCTGAATTTGCCGCTTTTGTGATTTCAGCGAGTCTGGATTCGGCTTCTTGTGTTGTGTTTGACACTTTGATTAAAACCCTTTTTGCTTCTTCTAATTTGCCTTGAGTGACAAGCCATCGTGGTGATTCTGGCATGGCGAAGACGCCGAATCCGACGGCGATTGCTGGTACGGCGGCGAGACCGAGCATAATTCTCCAGTTTAAGTTATTGGGTAGGCCTGATAATGCGTAGTTGGTGATGTAACCGAATAAGATACCCATTACGATGAAGAATTCAGGGAGGGAAGTGAGGAGGCCGCGTTTCATGGTTGGGGAGATTTCGGCGGTGTAGACGGGAGAGATCATTAGAGAGTAGCCGACGCCGATTCCGGCGACGACGCGGCCAGCGACGGGGTAAGGGAAAGAGGGTGCAAGTCCCATGGCGATTGCGCCGATTAGAAAGGTGGATGCAGCGAGGACTATTGTGTATCGTCTTCCGATGTAATCGGAGGTTTTGCCGGAGGCTAGTGAGCCTATGAGTGAACAAACGTTGAGTGTACCCACTAAGATTTCTACTTGGATTGATGTGATTTTCAGGTTTTCTCTGATGAACAACACTGCACCACTCATCACTCCAATATCTGTACCAATTTATCCAAAGATTCATTTTTGTTTTATTAGGAGAAGATTATGATATCTGGGTTCGAATTGATTAGCGATTTCAACTTATGTATGGAAAATTACAAGTAAATAAAAAATAAAATAAAAAACAGATTAAGATAAAATAAAACAGAGTACTGACCGTAGCCTAATAGAACGGAGGTCATTGAGGCCAAGAGAGCACAGAGAAGAGCATACTTGTTGAGACGGCCAACAGAAGCTTGATGATGGGACTGAATTTCAGGGGACTCCATTGATAAATGGATGGATTTGTGTGGAGTTTCAGATAAGTTTGATTGAGTGGATGATGATAATGATGCCTGATGGTAATGGTGACACTGCTGCTGTAGAGGAGTAAAATGGGGTCTTGTTTTGAGGAAATTATTGGTCAGTTTCGATTCTCATTACTGACCTGGCACTAGTAACATTTGAAAGATTATCCAACATTCCAAATCCTAGAAAAAGAATCTTCTGGGGAACTGTTCATAATTTTAAATTAAATGAGCAGTGGTAGTGACTGGTGGTGAGAAATAATATGGTATCCATGAATTGTGATTTGAGAACCTCAGATGCCAAAATGACCATGATATCAAATCATCAATCAATGTATTTCAATGAACGCATATGGTATTTCAAATCATGTAATCTTAGTTATATATTGAAACACACATCATAATCCATGGAGAATTTCTGAGATTGGATGTATACATTAAAAAAAACTTCCATCCTCCTATTCAAACAATGCAGAAAACATCAGAGCTCAGAAGCCAGATTGAAGTTGAAATTATGGCCTAAACATCGACCGGTCTTCTTCTTCGATGGTCATGGACTTTGTCCTCAAACAGAACCCCAATCTCTTCTAAGCTCTTGCCTTTGGTTTCAGGCAAAAACAAGTAAAAGAAAAGTGTTCCTAGAGCCATAATTCCAGCAAATGCAAAGAACATTCCTCCAAATGATATGGCATTGGAAATGCTCAGGAATGTCATGGACACAATCCCACTCACTAACCGGTTAACTGAAATCGCCAGGCTTGAACCCTGCGCTCGATACTTTGTCGGAAATATCTCCGACGAGTAGACCCATGTAACCGGTCCAAGTCCAATTGAAAAGAAAGAAACATCAGCACATACAGCTACCACACACAAGACTATAGCCCAAGTGGGATTGCTATTTGACTGCTCAAGATACTTTGAACCAAACCCCAGCAATGCTAATGACACTGCCATCCCACTAGACCCCAACAACAACAGCGGTCGCCTCCCAAAATGATCCAAGAAAAGAGCTGATACCAAAACAAACGATGTCTTGGCAATTCCCATGATTACTGTCACACCTACAAGTTGTTTCTTACTGCTAATTCCAGCATCTCTGAACACTTCAGGACTATAATAAACAACAGCGTCGTTACCTGAAGCTTGCATGAAGAAGTTAACACCAATAGCTGCAATGAGGATTCGGCGAAGGGGTCGAGATGGCTTGAATAACAACTCTTTCCAAACACTTTCAGAAGCTGCACTGCCAGAATTTGAAACATCTTTTGTCATTTCAACAAGTCTCAATTCAGCTTCCTCTTCAGTATCTGATATTTTAATCAAAACCTGTTTTGCTTCAGCTAACCGGCCTTTCATTACAAGCCAGTGTGGGGACTCTGGCATTGCCATGACACCAAGAGCAACAACAATTGCTGGCAATGCTGCTAGTCCAAGCATCAGTCTCCAGTTTATGTTTTCCGGAAGACCTGACAAGGCATAATTGGAGATGTAACCCAATAGGATTCCAAAATTGATGAAGACTTCAGGGAGTGAAGAGAGGAAGCCTCGGGACATGGCGGGAGAGATCTCCGAAGTGTAAACGGGTGCAATCATGAGAGAGTAGCCAACGCCGATGCCTGCCACTACCCTTCCAGCCATAAGGAAGAGGAAGGATGGTGCAAGCCCCATTAGCAATGCACCTATTAGAAATGTGATTGCTGATATCACAATCGTATAACGCCTACCGATACAATCAGATGTCTTACCAGAAGCAAGTGAGCCAATCAATGAACACACATTTAGTGAACCAACTAAGACCTCAACTTGGGTTGATGTGATCTTAAGGTTGTCTTGAATATAAAGTACTGCACCACTCATTACCCCGATATCTGCACATTAACAATTTCAAAACATCTCATTAACCCTAATTTACTAGAATGAAATGGCTACAACATAGGAGGAAATACAATACAATCAAATTTGCATCAATTAAAACTCACCATAGCCCAACAGAATAGAGTTTGTGGAAGCCAAAATGGCAGCAGCAAGAGCATAATTATTGAAACGAACCATTCTTCTGTTGTTAACAGCAACACCTTGTGGTGTTGTTCTGTCTTCTTGAGATTCATCGGTTGCTTCCCTTTTCTGGGGTGATTCCTCATATTTTTCCTCCTTAATCGGATCACTTTGTTTGATCGAAGAAGGATCTGAATCTGGAACTAGTCTGTAGTAATGGTCTTTGTTTGGATCCGGAGCAGAACTGAATTGCATGACTGGAAGCTTAAATGAGAAAGCCAACACAAAGAGTTTGAAAAACAAAAAACAAAAATCTGAAGGCGTGTGCCCACCACAAACTTGTTCAATATACTAGAGAAGAGCAAACAATAGAAGGTGGAAGAATCATTGCTCTATCAAAATCAAAGCTGCTTTTCTGGTAAAGTAGGAAAACCAGCCAAGCATGCCTTTGAATCTATAATGAAAATAAAAAAGGTTGTGGTCTTGTGGACCTACTCAACACAACAGCACAGCATGAATTCATTTTCCAAATATGCAGATATACCAATATTGTCATTACAAACATTAATTACAATTAAGTCATTAAATACATACCCAACAAATAATATTCATGATTCATGTTTTTTTCTTGATTCATTTACCAACCTAATCAAGAAAAGTTCATGCGGATTCCATCAGCTTACACACCTACAAACACTTTATACGATCTGGGTCAATTCTCATATGCAACATCAGTGCAAAGCAACATGTCCTTTTAATAACTTTTTCTTACTTTTCAATCACAAATCCTGGGAACCCAACAACAAATTGTATCAAACTGAAACTCTAATACAATAATTTTATTTGACTATAATACCCAGAATTTTATATTGAGAGAAAGCGACGACTCAAGTATTATTGCAAGTTATATAAGAAAAGGCTTATCCAGAAATCAAGGTGTTTAAAGCAAATCCAGTTGTGCTATTACTTATTTTAATCCTAATTTTGCAGTCGTGCTTTGCACATTTTTCCAGTTGTTTTTTCAATACAATTTCACGTGTTTTACATCTTCTTTAGCAACAATACAATATACGCCAGATTTTGATGTAAATCTCTATATCTTATCCAACCTGACAATAGCAAACGCAAACACGAAAGAAAAAAAAAAAAAAAAAAAGAATCACAAAGCAACATGACAGAAATAGGTGTCGGCGTGTCGCTATTAGTTTAATTAGTGAACAGACAAAAAAATTAAAAAACCAGGATTCCTGTAGAATTGACTAATTGACAATTCCACTTTAAAAAAAAAAAAAAAGATTTGTTCATAATATAATTCATTCATATCAAAATACAATATCAGCTTGAATATTTCTTTGAACAAAAATGGGACCCCATTTTTAAAAGCCATAAAAAGCTTTGCAGCAATGCCTAATAATGCATACCCACGTTTTTCTTATTGTTATTAATTTCTGGGAAGCAGACAAAAGGCTCAACAAGAATTTATTGGGAGCAAATTATGATGTGAATAGAATTTGAAAGTTAAGAAATAAATAAATAAGTAATAAAAGGCCAAAGAAGGGTAAGCTGGTACCTTTTCTGTCATTGAGAGACGTTTATCATTTATGATCTTTAACAGATTTCAATTGTTTAATTTGAAAAGGAGAAAAAAGAAACACAGAGCCTCCTCCAGTCCTCCTCCTCCTCTTATGTTTCTTCTTCTTAAAAAGTTCAAATTAACAAACACAAAGTTGAATAACGAATATCTTAGTTGTTGAGGCCCTGTCGTCTCAAAATAGCAAGGCCCGAAATTCTCTATTGGCCTTAATTTGGCGGCAAGTTTGTTTCTGTATCGTGAAACGGCAACCCACCTCGTCGTTTACCCAAAAAGTAAAAGATGTGCTACTTGATTGTACACGACACGACGAGTCACCGTTCAATTGTTCAAAGCTTAAAGCCTCCAATTTTAAAGGTCTCTTCCAAGTTCCAAACCCAAAAATAGATATAACAAAAACAAAATGGTTATGTCCTGAATACCTGATATCAATATGGATGTTAAAATCTTTATAAATTAATAATCTCTTTAAATTAATAAATTTAGTCGGTTCCAACTTGAGTCCATGAGATAAATTAATAATTTCAATTAAATTATAAGATAATACACTTTAAAAAATAAAAATAATAAAAATAAAAACCCTTACATATTTATGTAATTCCATTCATTTTATAAATTAAGAATTTACTAAAAGTGATTATTATTTATAAATTAATAACTTGCTAAAAGGCTATGAATCTATTATTAACTAACAATAATACTATTTTGTCCAAATTTAGTACTCAAATGATGTGGTATCACTTTAATCCATTCATTTAAATTGTATTAGATTTGTATGATTTAAATAAATATATTATAATGATGCCACATCATTTAGGCACTAGATTACTCTATTACTCTATTATTCTATTACTAAAAGTGACTATCACCTTGAAATTTAAGTTTAGAATTAACCTTCTATGATAAGAAATTATTTATTGTCATTATTAATTTGAATCTTATTTCATTAATTAAATAAAGTGTATTTATGAAATTAATAATAATAATAATAATAATACAGTAGAACCCCTCTAAATTAATATTCTTGGGACCTACCCTTGAGTATTAATTTAGAGGAGTTATTAATTTGAAGGGTTTGACCTTATAAAGTGTTATTTTGTCTTAAAAGACGTGTAGAAGTCGGTGTTCTTGTTTAGGGAAGGTTTCTTTTCAGGATTCCTTGTTTAGTCGGTTTTCTTCTTCAGGGGAAGTTCCTTTTTTTTAGGATTCGTAATCGCAATGGCACTACCCATGGCAAATCGAAAGGTTTGTTTCTCCTTGACAATTGCGCTGCCCATGTACCACTTATAGAGCTACCTAATCACATCCAACTCAGGAACATCACAGTGCACTATTTACCATCAAATTTGAAGAAGTGTGTTACATTCCAACTGAAGAGGTTATCATCAATGATATCACAAGGCAGAATAATGATGATGTGGTTGAGATAGATAACGACGACGATAGTCATAAGGTATCTAAAATCTCTACAAGTAAGGTTACGTTGTTGAAATGCTAATTTTAATTGAAACCTTTGGACTACAACAAGAAGGTGATGATAATGGCTTCTTGAGGACAATTCAAAAAATGAAGGATGAAGTCAAAAATATCAAACATAGTGACCTAATGCAAACTAGTATCTTGAAATACTTTTCTAGTTCTTAAATAATTTATAATATATTTTGTACTTTTATGAAATTATTAATTTATACGACAGTCGGGACTGAAATTTTACACTAGGTTTCAAAAAGAAATTATTAATTATTAATTATTAATTATTACGATAGAGGGATTTATTAATTTTTTACACTGGCCCGAGTTGGGACAGAGATTTTTTATTAATTTAAAGAGGATATTAATTTATAGGAGATTAATTTATAGGGGTTCTACTGTAATGTATTTAATATTTCTATACATTAATATCTCAATTAATTAATAGATCTCATATGATACCTATTAATTTATAGAGGTTTAACTGAGGGGTGCAGGGTGTGGTAGCCAAAAATGGCACATAGGCTCAAACACAGAAAAGCCCAAGACCTCACATAATAGATCAGAGGACCTTTAGCAAAAAAGAAGGTATCCTTCCAATGTTGGTTGTTCGTTGTAAGGTCAGGTATAAGTTGATGCTCATTCGACCTAGGTATCAGCATGTAACGACCTCTATCACTTGGGTGCTCATTCAGGCAATAATTATGTAAGAGGCACCCCAGTCCAAACTTCAACCCATGTCTCTCACAGAGGACAGTTAAACTCAGAAGTACCCTTAAACTGTTTGGCATCAATTGGCCAGGAGCGATGTCGTAATACAACAACAAGCGTTGAGCCAAAGAAGGTTCAGGGAATCTAAATCCTAGACAGAAGGTATACTCATAAAAACACGTCCATCTAGGTATATCCCAATCCGCCCGTTCATGCTCCTTCGGAGCGTGCAATTCGATCGACTCCAGAATTCCATAGATCGTCCGTAAACAACTCATGTCGTTATCTGTAAGCACGCTTGCTAGACTCTCTTCTAGAATATCTAACAGGCGACCAGAGTTGGATGGTTTTGCGACATCCACGTATTCTGGGAATTCCACCCGCTCCGTAACAGTGCGTATGACGCCTTGCTCTAACATACCCTTCGTATTTATAGTAACTACTTTCGCCGGATCATCTATTGATACCAATCGATCGTCACTTGCTACTCTACTGTCAACTTCGTCATCCTCGCCTTCCATATCGCTAGGAGTCCAAGTATAGCGCGGCTCTGAGACTATATTGTTGCTCGACATGATATCTCCAAAAGCTGACAAATGCAAAAAATGCACGAGTCAGACAAAAACTAAACGCTACAATCACAACCTAGGGTTTTTTTTCGAAAAATCTAAAACCTAAGGATCAATCTAGCCCTATAGAGCTTTGCCTAACCTAGGTCGAGCGGCTACTAAAATCTAAGCGTCTACTCACGACATAACGACATACAAGTAAACTAGAAACAATACATCATATGAACAAATTCAGCATGGCAACAAATCAAATACATCAAAAACGATCAAGAACACGTTGAAGAACATCAAAGATGGCAAAGAACACATATTTCCCAAGTAAAAATGTCAGAAACTTCAATTTATTTCCTATAGATTCGTAAAGGTAAGTTTCATGCAAAAGTAAACGAAGAAAAAACAACTTTTCACTAACCTTGGAAGAAATTTGAGTAGAAATCACGAAGAAATCCGCAGAGAATCAGCAATATCTTCACTTCATAGACGAAGAAAAGTTCGCCAAAAGAGAGAAAAAAGAGAAAACTCAAGTCGTGCTAAAAGTGATCCCAGCAGATGAAACGGTTTACTTATAAACCAACTCTTCTACTCTAGTTGCCACGTGTCAGCACCCCTTCGGTTGTCAACTAACCAAGGTAACCGCCCGGTTTAAATTTTGAAAATTTTATCTCGAAAACTGTGTCCGAATTAAATGCATCTAACATCAACCTAGAGCACTGAAACGCAATCATCCCATCGATTTGACTTCCAATCCTCACTCTAGACATATTCGTCGAACGACAGACCATCTCCAAAGCACGACTTCGTTGTTCGACGATAAGAGTTGCCAATCAGATGGCATCCAAAAAGTAGTGATTCGACTCGACAAAGAAGCGCTCGACGAAACCAATGGTCGACTCAACGAAAATCACTCTCTAACTCATTGAACCCTTCCTTAGAGAGTAGGGACCAAACTATGGTAGCCAAAAATGGCACATAGGCCCAAACATAGAAAAGCCCAAGACCTCACATAATTGTGATAGCCAAACGCAGTCCATGGGCCCATTTATCCTATGTCGACCCAAGACTCATGCCAGCAAGGCCCGGCCGTTCCAAGACTGAGTCAAAGATCTCAGTTACAGATATAAGTAACCAACGATTCAAGGGGGAGAAAATCTCTCCTGGAATCGTGCCCACTATCCACACTGATCAAGGTGAATGTTAGGAGTAGTTTTTTTGTTCTATAAATAACCAGGTTCCTACACAATATGGTCTCTCTGAACCTCTTGCTAAGAAAAGCTCATAAAGGCATGCTAAAACTCTGATTACACTCTCCCCGGCTACAGGAATTCGATCCAAATTGCAATTGTCACCGTCAGCCATTGTTCAGCCCAAGCACACCTAAGGCTAAGAATTTAACCCCATCTCCATCGTCTTTTTTATATCTGTTTCTCTGTTCTTGTTTTTTTGCAGGTTCAATGAAGAAAACAACAGTCCTAGATCAATAGATTAACCATTTTTGTAGGATTATTGAGGAGACAACATCCCTCATTCGACCAGTTCAACCAAGTTGCCTTGGGCCTAACTTGAATCCGGCCCGATCCACATAACTCGTAGTTCGACCCCCTACACATGGCAAAGGAAAATGCAACTCTTCTCACTTTATTTTTATATGATTTTAAAGATTTTTAAATATATACTTTCCACGCCATCTTTTGGCTTCACAAACATTTTCACTGTATTTATAATATGTGAAGGATAAAATATTTACATAGGCGTCCTTAGATTTGCCTTAATTCTCATAAACATAAACAATTAAGAACGAATGAAGATTCTCACATAAATTGTGCATTATCAACATATTGAGCGACTTCTAACGCAATTTGGGAGATCCAGTTGACTGTAGTGCCAAAAAAGAGTTCCCAAAACCAGAGATCCAAAGCCAGGACTGAAGAAAATATGAGCAGTGCCAAAGTCTGGTAGCGATTCAATGGCCATCCTAAAACTTCGGCCATCGTCTTCAGAAACGGAAGGGAACTGCTCTCTAAGTCTCGGTTTCTTATAGACCAAGCTGTTACCCACTGAACCTGGGAAGGAAATAGGTTGAACTCTTCCCTTAACCGCCTCCCCAAGTCCGGCATGTGGCCACCTCCGTATAGTATAGCAATTCTATTGTGGCCTTCGTCAATTGCTCTCCCAAGTGCTTCTATTGCAGCTCTATTCCTCTCGCCAATAATAACAGAACTCTCCTCTACCTCTGTTGTCACTTGTGTGAACCTGTAGAATAAAACCATTTATAAGTTTCTCAAAGTGAAATGAATTTTAACCAAATAGAACATAATCAGCAGAGAAAATGAATTCAATTTCTTTCACCTGCCAAATTGATCCTAGATATGATTTAAAATTGCAAATTAGTAGCTCCAGTAAAAAATTGGTGCAGGTGTAAGCCAAAGAGCTCAAAACAAGGAACTTAAAAACCTTAAAGGTCAACAGAAGATAGAACTTTGTGAGCTCCTATTTAAGGCTTTCCCTGAGCTAATTGATACAAACTTAACATACTAAAAATTCAATTTTTAGCAATAGCAAAGAAGCAATACTTTTATGATTTTATACATGTACCAAAAGCCTACTATCTGGCCAGTACAACCAAAGTAATGAGTGAATAGGATGACTTGACGGCAATATTTCTTTCCAAAATCCAAGAAACTGGCATATTATATAGCATGTGGTGTTTATTATCAAGCCTTTAAGCAAGTAAACAATCATTTCTACATTAATGATATAAAACAACCAGCCAATACTTACTCAGAAGTCAGTCGCTTTGCCAGGAAAACCTTCATAGCACCACCAAAGTCTAGCCTAGACAATGCTTCAAGCTCTGGATATTCTGATTGCTGACTACCAGCATCAGCGCAGACACCTCCAATAATGAGAAGACCTACAAGTGGCATAGGAAGGACACGTGAAGCCCATAGAAGCTTGGATCTCCAAGGACCAAGGTCTTCTGGAATTGAGGGATTCACCATAGCTTTTGTTGATCTGAGAGTCATATCCCTTGCAAATGTAAAGAAGCTTTCACCTTTTTCACGCTGAAAGAATTGATAGAACAATATAAAATGTAAACAAACAGAGCAAAGAAGTCAAAACTTGAAAGAAGAGAATATGCAGGAGCTCGAACCTGAGAAAAATTTATGCCCTTTCGAAATTGAAATAAGAGATTAGAGAATATGATTTAAGAATGAGGTAATTCAAGGACAGATTTTTTTGAGAGCCTAAATCAAACTCTCAAGTCTCACCCATTACATCAATTTGTGAAGAATAATTAACAAACATGGTTGAAGTAACTTCCCCAGAAAGAAGATATATATATATATATAGAGAGAGAGAGAGAGAGAGATAATCATGAAAGAAAAGACAAGTACCTGAAGCAACATGAAGGTCTCATAATCAAGATCTGCATGGCACCAATTCTCAGCCTGGTAATCAAGACAGTCTAATTGGAAATCAAGCATAAGAATCCGAGCCATCTGCCGCTGAATGCATCCAAGAATGTTGAAACCTCGAGAACGAGAACCTTTGAGTTTTTTTGTATCAGTAGAGTTTCTTCTACTTTCTAAAATCTCCCTGCTAGCCACCATCTCATAAAGAACGCAATCATAAAGTTCAAGTTCCTTTTGGAGGGTTGCAAAATACCTACACATAATTTTTCATCATTCAAACACTTTAATTGGAAAAAATAATACTCTAAGCTATTGATGGGCTCAACAAAGCAAAAGATTGTTACAAGCCATTGGGATTTGATGTTGTAACAAAAAGAATCTCATATTCTCATATAAGGCAAAAGCTTAAGTCATTCCCCTTGCAAAAAGCTTTCTCAAAAGAATCAAAGATGCTATACATTAGTCTTCACTTTCATACTCAAACAATAGAAATGGAAACAAACCCCATCACAGAACTTTTAGCATTTACAGTTTAAACTTCGACTTATAAACTTGTATGGTGGCACAAGAAAACATAAACAATAACAATCATGAAACAAAAAAGAATGAAAGCCAATGAAGAACAATGATTCCAGCAAAATGCTACTTCAAAGTATATTTCTAAGGTACTCATAGTTTTACTGACTGACTTGATCAACCCATATCATCTAAAATCTAGCTTCCATCAATATTATATTTATTTTTCCATGCTTTTTTTACAATTTATCCACAGCCAGAGATGCCATCAGGGTTACATCCCACCTTCCTTCACAAAATTTTAGCTTAAATATAATAAGAATTATTATATTTAATACAAAAAAAATACATATTTTTTGTCTTAAACATCTATATACTACAGTAATGTGCTGCAAACTTTACTACTGTCTACTACATATCTTCAGCTTCCGAAAATTAAATAATATAACTCTTTATAAAGCAACAGATTAGCAGCTTCCACTGCACATAATTTGAAACAACTAACAATTACTCCAAAGCTCACAATCCAACTTCGAAATTAAAAAGTGAAACTAAAAAAAAAAAAAAAAAACCCTTACTTGCATTTTAATTAGTAAACGCTTAGTTGCAATTCTGATAAAGTAAACATACACTTTACCACAAATGTAACATACGAACTTGACAATGTTATATTAAATAAAATAATTATTATAATAATAAATAAATCAAAATGATGCTAATTAGCTAATTAAAAAGACGTACTCTTTGTCGGCGATGTGAATAGTTGAAACCAAATCAACCTGAAATGTCAAAAAATAAAAAAGATAAATATATATATATATATATATATATATATATATATATGTATTAATGCTAATATTAATAAATTAATTAAAAAAATGAAAGAAAAAATAGTACCTGAAGAAAGGGACGAAGAAGAGACCAAGGAAACCTCTTTCGATAAGAAACAACAGCAGTCTGCAACTGGCCGCTGCCTCTGTTGGTCCCTGTTTTAAATCTCATAAAATCACCAATCGAATTGTTCTCCAAAAAATTCTCCGCAGAACCACCGTCATCTAGCGCCGCCGAGGACGAAGAAGCGGTGTCAAGAATCTTCAAACATGGATATTTGAAAGGCCTTCGTTTGAAGAATTTGACAGGATTTGGTTTGGATGGCTTGAAGGAGCTGAGTCTGAGTCTTAGAGGAGTGGATGTCGAGCATGAGTCGGTGCTCGGAAATGAGAGTATCGACGCCATTACTTGTTCTCCGGAAACAAATCCAGAGACACAGGATTGGGTTTTTCTGTTTTGCCACTTTTTTGGGATTTTCTATTCACTCACACCGTTTCACTACCATGTACTTTATTTTATTATTATTTTATTTTGAATAAGAAAAAAAAAAAAAAAAATCTTAAATTATTTATTTAAGATACCCTTTTTTTTGGGTCATTTTTTGTAATGTCGTATATTTCACTTGTACGCAACTTTTTAAAGATCTTAAATTATTTTTGTTAACGGTTAACGGTAACGGTTGTCCAGTTGGCCACTCGTGAAGTCGTGTAATGTTTGACGGTAATATTGAATCGTATGGGACACCACTAGTCCACTATAGTAGATTACTGTAGATACTACAATTTTGTCCTTCTAAATTTTTTTTTTTTTAATTAACTTCTTCATTACATTTCATAAGTTGATTATGAAGTGGAGAAGATGTGGACATGAATATTAAAAGAAAGGACTAATTGCACAAACCTCCCCCCAGTTTAGGTCTAACTATAGCTAGATGGACCTTCTACTTAAAATTACACAAACCTCCCCTACCATAAGTTGACTTCTGTCAAACTTAACCATTGACCAAACTTTAGGGTTAAATGACTTGAATGCCCTCATTTATATTATTTTTTTACCTAAAATATATTATCTTATATATATATTTAAAAATTTAATAAAAAAGATGAGGATAATGTTGTTATTTTCTTTTTTTTATATTTATCATCAATTTTTCATAAAAATCCTTCATCGATCGTTTTATTTATTTTTTATTTTTTTGAAAATGGTTGTTGAACCTAGAAAAAAAAAAAAAAAAAGGTCGACGATGATGATTTTCTCTTTAGTTGAAAATGGGTGGTGATAGATGTCGACAAAAAAGAAAAGTTCGCTATTTTTTTTTTCTCCACTGAAAAATGGGTGATAAATATTCAAAAAAATATCCTCATTTTTTTTAATTATATATTAGATAATAATTGTTTAATTATTTATTTTAGGTAATAAAATAATACGAATTGGGGCATTCAAGTCATTTAACCCCAAAAGTTTGGTCAATTGTTAAGTTTAACGGAAGTCAATTTATGGTAGGGGAGGTTTGTGTAATTTCAAGCAAAAAGTCCATCTAGCTGTAATTAGATCTAAACTCATGGGAGGTATGTGCAATTAGTCCTAAAAGAAAGGTAAGAAAAAAGAAACGACCATGTTCAGTAATATTTTATGTTTTGGTTTTCAATTTTATACATTTTCGTTTGAATACAAGAAATTGATTTTCTAATATATATTTTTTTCTTCATATTTTTAGATACTGAAAATGCGTCTAAATGCAATTATATCAAAAATCAAGGGTGTGAGTGCAATTCTCCCTTTAATATAAGGGATCAGAATCATATAATGTGTTGATCTTTTTTATGATCTAAAGCACTTGAAAATAAGACTCTGCAATCTACATTTAAAAATAATGATAGTGAAATAAATTAAAGAAATAAATTACAAATTGCACATATCAACTTATCTATATAGGTCGAGACAAAGAAGATCAATTAGGATTCAAATTCTAATATAACAAGATCATTTTAAATATAAAGATGAGTGCTAGATACACTCTCTCAACCTACTCTCTGTTCATGTGTTGATACGTGGACATCATTAACTCACTCACATTAAACTTCTAACCTTTATAAATAGCCTCATTTTTCATTTTTTTAACAATGTAAACTATGAACTAATTTCCTAGATTATTCTTCTTCTTTAACGTTAACATATTGTTATTTAATCAGTTTTTCTATTGTCAGTTCGTCCTGACAATAAATATATCAGGATGAAGAATGTGGATCACAGATTATGGAGAAATTTTGACAAGTGCATACACTTTGACTCAAAGTATATAAATCTAGTGGTCCACATTCTTCGTCCTGATATATTTATTGTCAGGACAAACTGATAATAAAAAATCTGGTTATTTGATATCAATTTTTTTAAAATATATATATATATATCAAGTCCATTGTTTGTGTTGTTAGTCAACCTTACGAACTCTACAACTTCTTTTATTTATTATTATGTTTTTCTACATTTCCAGTTAACTCCAGCTCTTACCATTTATATCTTCTCACCACTGTTACCGACCTACACCTCTATCCAAGTAAATTTTTATTGTTTTTTTAATTAAATAATTTTAGGGAGAGGATGGAATCAAACATTTATCTAAACCTGTAGACTGGACATATTCTTTGATGGGAAGAGGTCTGGTATGGACAAGACGAGTTAACCGAGTGGCGAGAGATTTGTTTCTTTTGAAGATGTTGTATGGATTGAGCAGAGGGAAAGTGGTTTCATTTATCTGGGCAGAAACAGGGATATGGGTGTATTAGAGAGAGGATGATTCTGACATCACCTATGTGGAGATGGGAGTATCCTTCTTTGATCCATTGATCTATCATGTTTTGATCAATAGTGAGAGTGACATATTGTTCACTGGGAGAGAAATTTTTATATTAAACTACTCTTATTTGAATTTCTTTTTCAGAACTTGTTTATACAATTCTCACCATTTTCAAACATAAGTTGTCTTCTCACTATTGTGGCATTGTTACAACTATATCCATGTAATTTTTTAACTGATTTTCATATTAAATAATTTTATTGTATTAGGTTAAATTTTTATATTGAAATGTTTTTTTCTTAGTTTCTTTTTCATAACTTGTACATGCACTAAACTCCAATTCTCACAATTTTTAAACATAAGTTGTTTTCTCACTATTGTTATAGCTCTATCAAGGTAAGTTTTTTAAAAGTTTTTTTATTAAAATTTTTTATTGTATTGTATTAAATTTTTAAATTGAACTTCTCTATTTTGAAACCGTGTTTTAAACCTTATATCAATAGGTAGATTAGTTTCTTCGCAAGCGGTAAAATATATACAATAATGCTACTTTGTCTAAATTTGGTGTCCAAATGATGTGGCAACATTATAATCCATTCATTTATATTGTATTAAATTTTCATGATTTAAATAAATGGATTAAAGTATTGTCATATCATTTGGACACAAAACTTGGGCAAAGTAGGATTACTCATATATATATATATAACTGATCTCCTCAGTGCGCACGGAGGAATATATATTTGTGCCTTGCGTGTGGACTCGGTCTATATGCACTTGTCAGTGTTTCTTCATAATCTATGGCCCAGATGCAATGCACTGATGTATTTTATATCAGTGCGCATTGAGGAGAAAGGGGATATATATATATATATATAAAAACTTATATTAAATAACAATCTGTTGACGTTAAAGAAGAAGAGTATTCTAGGAAATTAGTTGTTGGTTTACATTGTAAATAAAATGCAAAATGAGGCTATTTATGAAGGTTTGAAGTTTAATGAGAGTGAATTAAGAGAGTAGATTGAGAGAGTGTATCTAGCACTCCTTATATACATACGGTTCGTCAGTGCGCATTGACGTAACTACATCAGTACCAATACATGTGAACCATTGATTATAGAGAAACTTTGACAAGTGCATACACTTTGAGTGAAAGTATGTAAATTTAATGGTCCACATCCAACGCATTGATGAAGTTATATCAGTGTGCACTGACTTGAACATTTATATATATATAAATCTAATGGTCTACATTCTTCGTCCTGATATATTTTATATCAGGACGAATTGACAATTGAAAAATTGTATATATATATATATATATTAATGCCCCACTTTTTAAATTTAATTGTATTAAATTGATATTCTTTATCAAATTTACTTAACAAGCCATACAATTAATAAAAAAATAATAATAAATAAATAAATAAATAAATAAAAACATCTTCTTCAAAGTGAATTCTAACAGAACCCCACATTCACTATAATTTGTTTACTTAAAAAAAAAAAAATCTTTAACTTTCAAACCCCAACATATATTTGTTTCATACATACGTACGAAATATTTTGTTTCTGATTCCATTATTGCTTATTGTACTCATAATTATTTCTATTTCAATTTGCACACACATAACACTAGTTGCTTCACACACAATTACTTGTATTACACACACGTAATACTAAAAACAAGTCAAACTTACTTGTGTTTAGTTTGAGCACTGCACCACCCAATTCACACTGCACCCGGTAGTTGATCTTATTGAAACAATAAATCAAATAATTGGGGGTCACTAGATAAATGAGATACCGATTATCATTTGAACCCATTACTCTTTTAGGAACAGAAAGTAAGATGATGATAAACAAAAATAAATATTATTTTCTGCCAACATTAAAAATTCTACAAACAGATTAATGAATTGTTTTTGCTTGCTATTGGAGCTTTGTAGAGAAAAACAAGCGGGAACTAAATACAAGCGTCTCTAATTTCACATTTTGGATGTTTATTTTTCCTATCTTGACTTAAGAATGAGTAGTAATCTTATAATCGAGATAGACTTTGTTTGTTTTTCTTTTATGATGAAATCATAAAAAAAAAAAAAAAAGGAAAGTCATGACGGGGTGCAATAGAGATTAGAAACATATAACGTACATTAGAGAGCTGGGGTTTGTTAATTTTGAAAATAAATAAGAAGGGTAGTCTTGGAAATAAATCAATAAAATTCAATAACATAGAAGGGGTGCCAATAGCACCACATATATATATATACAGAAATTTTTAAGTCAGTGCATCAGGATATAACTTCGTGAGGATATTGAACGTGAGCCATTCGTTTTACATACTTTGACTCAAGTGTGTATACACTTGTCAAAACTAGTGGCTCACATTCAATATCATAATAAAGTTATATCATGATATACTGATCAGATCAGGACTGTGTATATATATATGTTGACGTTAAAGAAGAAAGGTACTCTAAGAAATTAGTTATTGGTTTACATTGTAAATAAAATACAAAAAAAAGAGACTATTTTTAAGGTTAGAAAATACAAAAAAGAGACTATTTTAAAGGTTAGAAGTTTGATGAGGGTGAGTTAATACTGTCCACATGTCAATACATGGATAGAGAGCAGAGAGTAGACTAAAATAATACTCAAAAACACAGACAACCAAATCCAGATCGACTTAGAACTCAAAATCTCATTTCTCTACGATCTGGCTGAAAGCATAAAAGATGGAAATCAATGAATGAGCGAAGCAAATATATATGTACAAATTTCTATAAAATTTTAGCCACAAGATCCCCAACATAAAATGAAAACTACCATCAACCAACAGATAATCTAGAAAAGAATTTTATTGCCGTCTTTGAAAACAATAATGAAGACTGAGTCTGTGAAACCCAGAAAAGAAAATTTTCCAAGGAATTCAATAGATACAGTAAATTTACTAATAACAAGATGGGAAAAAGCAAAAATTTCTCCAAAGAATTGGCTTTCAAGTCTAGAGCAGCTACTACAACAACAAACCCTGGTGCAGGATAAAAGCATATGGAAATATATCTCCTGCTTTGATGAAATGCAACCCAATCAGGCTGCTTTTACAAAGCTTTTCTACTTGGTTTTAATCCCTATGATCCGATCGTAATAAAAGCCCAAGGGCTGCTTCTAAATCTGCTAAGGTAATCGTACTCAATTCATCCATGTCTATACAGTCAAAACTGAGCCTAAGATCCAAATTCTCCCTGGCATTGACTAGCATCGGATCCACTAGACCTCCATTCATCTCCTTACGCTGCTTTTCTGTTGTTTCCCTCTCTATCAGTGATGCAATGGCATCTATGCTACAAGAAGAATGTAACTTAAATCCATACAGTAAGCTATCCTCTACTTGATTATTCATCTTGATATGTAGGATCTTGGCTAATTCTCCAGAATTGAAATCATTAAAATAGAAAAACTTAGTCACCCTTCTGCAGAAGCCCTCATTTGAAGCAATTACACGCTTCATTGGTTCACTGTAGCCGGCAAATATGACTACAACTTTTCCACTGTCCATAACAGACATGATTTCTTCTAAAGCTTCCAACCCATAGTCCTTATCATCTGATTTTTGCATGGGTATCAGTCGATACGCTTCATCCACAAAAAGAATTCCCCCTTCTGCATCTTTAATCTGTGCATGATAGGATGTACATTAGTTCATTAAAATATAGCACATGCATTTTTCTCCACTGATAAAAAGAAAAAGAAAAAAAGTGATTTTCGAAAAGTATAGTGCAGCACCTTTCTCCTAGTTTTTGGTCCAGTATGACCAACAAATTCACCAACCAAATCTGTCCGCTGTACTTCTGTTACCCTGTCAGTAGGTAGAATTCCCACCATATGGAGTAATTTTCCGAGAATTCGAGCTACCATAGTCTTACCTGTTGAATATGATAAAATCATCTCACTTTCATATTAAGCCAAACAAGAATGACATTCTTAACATAAAATATGTTTCTTGGAAATCAATTAGAAGGGAAATCAGTTCACTGGACATTCATGTCCATTCAAACATTCCTTCTGCTCTTCAAGGCAATGCCTTGATTACAAAAAAGAGTATCTAGATAAGAAAGGAATTTCAGAAATATCATCATATATGCATCACCATACTGAAAAGCACACTTTTTGAAGTAGTGTTAACATGATAAAATCAAGGAACAAACTTAACCATGTAAAACAACGATCAGTACTATGATAGGATTACATATGAACCAATAATTAGTATGATCCTTTACAGAGTGAAATTGCAAAAAGGAAATGTCATTTTCAGCTCAGATCATTGTCTTAAGGATTTCTTAAAATTTAAGTATGAGCCTACATGGTTTCTTGGAACCAATATATGTATTAGACAGTCCAAGGTAATAAACATATAATCAAGCAACCCATAAAACAATGCATCCATGGAATTTAGTCAGAAAGGAAGAAATAGAAAAGAAGAGGTAAAGAAAAGAAAATTAAAAACAAGACACAGAACTACAGACAACAACAAAAACATCAGTCTCTATCAACAATAATTACATATCATGAGACAGTCTCCTAGGAAAGAGAAAGAAAGAAGCATGGTACAATCAATGGAACTTATCATCAATGAAAAAACGCAAGAAACATCAGACACAATCAGCAACAGATTACCTGTTCCAGGATTGCCAAGGAATGCCATATGAGGAGGTCTTCTAGCGCCAACTTTCAAACCAAGGGCCCTGCGCCTCTCATCCAAAAGCATCCCCTTTGCCCACTTTCGAAGTTGTACCTTGAGCTCATGCAAACCCACAATATTTGATAGTTCGTTTTCAAGTTCATCCATCTTAGCTTTTGTTTCACTGCATGCTTCAAGTGCTCTTTTCTTTCGCTGCTCTCCACTATGCCAGTGTAACAGTTCACACAGTTTCTCACTTCCTGGGCCTTTTGAGAGATGATCTAAAGGAGTCTTACCCTCCTGCAATTCAAAGATTAAACCAACCACTATTTAGCAATACAGAATACTGAAAAACTTAATATAAACTGAGTAACTGCAAGTCATAGTACATTGTCCATAGCACTACAATCAGCATTATATTCAAGCAATGTCTTGACAGTTGAGCAGTCTTCAGATCGGATGGAGTGCCAAACAGAAAGGTGTAATGGTGTCATTCCGTTCTGCATGCATAAGAGAGAATAGAATCAATAAAAAATTGCATGATACATTCCAGTCTAAGTTTGAAAATCAGATAAGAAGAGCTATGACAACGCACATTAGCTTTGGCTTCAATAACAGCACCACGAGCAAGAAGCAACTTAGCAGCATCGTTGCACCCATTCTTGGCTGCCATATGCAATGGAGTTTCTCCATACTGCAAAATTCAAGAGATTTAAGACCCACAAAAAGAGATCAAATAAGCCATACAAGAGAAGCTCAGCTAAATTGGAAAATGCTATTTTCAAATAGTCCCATATAGCACACAGAACACAGGATATATTAAATAACACAAACTTTACCTACCATATTTTGGGCCTCTAACTCAACCTTCTCGGTTCCTTGCCACTCAAGCAGAAATTTGACTATTTCAGCCTTGTTGTAACCAGCAGAAACATGAAGAGGTGTCTGCGACATCTTCAGTTCAACAAAATATTATGTGTAAGAGAAACACAAGCATGTGCGAACAAATTTTATTTTACAAGAAATTGAGGAGAAAGAACTATTACAATATCCACTATGAGCATTAAGATTGTACTACTCAATGGAAGATAGAATTTTCCAAGATTGACAAAAATTCAAACATCTCAACTGACAAAATTATCTAAAATTCAACTAAACCAACAATTAAAAAGAACTTAAAACTCTCATGCACAGGGGCGAATCCAGGATTTTCTATCTAGCAGGGCTGAACCAAATACTAGTTATAATTTTTTTTAAACAACCTCAATAGGAATATGAATTTCATTAATAAAACGTAAATATAGAACGAGTCATGAGATATAATAAATTTAACCCTCAAAATGTTATTCCAATAAAATAAATAAAGTCAAGAAAGAAATAAATATACAATATAATGTAAATATGATCAAAGAATTTTGGTGTAATCAACATCTACGAGGCTTCTCATCAAACTCATCTATTATGGAATCTACATCTATAGAATCAGAGTTAGGATAGAGTGAGACCGAAGAACTAAGAAATAAAAAAGAAGGAAAAAAAAAAACGAAAAAAAAAAAACGACGTCTGAAAGTCTGATAGAGAAAAGTGGTGATGTGGTGCCGTGGTGGGAAGTGGGAATAAAGAGTAAGGGAGATGCAAAAGTCAATATGGTGACTCATGATAATGTCTACTTACCTAATGATAATGTGGATCACTTGTGTTGGGCATTTGGGCTCTATAAATATAACATACTACTAAAAACTTAAAAAATTAAAATTAAAAAGACAGATGGGGCTACAGCACCGTGTAGCCCCAAAGAAGATTCACCCCTGCTCATGCATCAGTGGTCCTTTCGCACATTCACCCTTTTTCTATACTTCCTATTTCATACAGAGGTATAAGTATTGATTCCTTAATCCTTATAGATGACAAGCTAAGGCACCGGAGTCTCTCATCCGTGCTTCTTGTTTCCACCTCTAATTGCATTGAAACTACATTATTTTTTGTTCTCTCTTCGTCCAGCATATCGAATTCTACATTTCCCCATCTAATCACTAAATTAAGACAGCAATAGAAACAGACATGTCATGCACCGTCTACATTCATCACCTATATCCCAATTGCTTTCATATTTGATCTAACTTCTTGGTTGCACCAAACACCCTCAATTTTGTACTCACTATTCCTCTCCATTATAAATCCTAACACATGCAAATCCAAAGAACCTATCAAAATTCACTTTACTAGCAAAAGATACAAAAAAGAAAATCAATGCTTCACTATTCTTTGACAATTATGATTTAAATTTCAACAAAAACTAAGAAAATGGTACGCAGCCATAAAAATTATAGAACAAAATAATAACAATAATGCAGCCACAGTTAAAAAAAATGGCGAGGTTGATCATACGTACGTCAAAATGGATCAAAATCGATACAAGCACATAATCGTAAGAGAATGGTAAACTTTTTTGACAAATAAAATTGAAATATATATATATTTATGTTGTTAAAGAAAAAGAGATCTCACAACAGGGTTTCTTTCATTGAGAAGAGAGGGGTTGTCGCGAAGCAGCTTCTGGAAGGCGAGAAGATCCCCAGACTGAGCGCATCCATGAATGGTGGTGGGTTTGACAGATCTTGACCGTTGATCGGGATGCCTCTGCATATCTACCAAGTAATATATCAAACGTAGTTTTCTTGCTTTCTTCTTCTCTTTGTTTGCCTCTTAAAAGCGAGCGATTCGGGGTTCAAATGTTTTTCAGAGCATTTTCTCGGTCGAGTGATCGAGTCTGGTCGCTCTAACTCAACAAAAAGAGTCTCCACACCTCCGATTCTTTCGCCCGACCCGATTCTTACGATCCGTCCAATTTTTCTTTTTCTTTTTTATTTTCTTTTATCAATTATTTCATTTTATTGTATTAGAAAATCCCATTTTTATATTATATTAGATATAGTAAACATCAAGCTCAAGCATCCATTATTGTCCATTATTGGTTATGGGAGTAGATATCTAGACCGCATATATATTGTTTAATCCCGATAGATCCCAGTATTCCTATCGTAATAATTCTTGTAATATTTATAAAAAAAAAAAATTATAAATTTTGAAATTTAGCTTGAGAATATCATTTGAATTCATAAGTGCAACTTATCGGTGGTTGATGAGAGAGAGAGAGGAAACTTCATTTGTGGTTTTAAAAAAGAATCCAATCAATTTTCGCAATTTTTTTTATTTTATATTTTATATATAGAAGTATAGAACTCAATTTCTCCAAAAAGAAAAGAATATAAGCATTAACGTGTATGTTGTGATTAGTGAGCTGTTATCCAGCAAATGTTACTTGGCGCCAGTTTTGTTGTTTACACAAAACATAAAACGACGTTGATTTTAGAATTATGTGCAAAAATGGCACGTGCATTTGCATACGATTAGCTAAACCTAAAATGCAGCTGGCAAGCATATCACATTCACCGTCACAAAAATTCATAGTTATAAATTAAAACACGTTTCCTTCCACCTTCATTCTTCGGTCGACATGGCGTTCTTCTTAGTAGTAATAGGCAATCTCCAACCTAAAAAATCTAATTTGGTTCAACTTTTACATTAAAATGATGTAACTTTCGCACTATTTATTTTTGGGGGGTTTGCAAATTTAGCTTATCCCAACATTCACTTTGAGGAAATAGCCCGTTGGGAAAAAAAGTGCATATCTAGCCTATCCTGATATTCACTTTCTAGGAAATAGCCTTTCTAGGACAATAATGCCCTCCACAATTAAACCGTGCAAAATGACTAAATTACCCTCTTATAATGTGTAAGGACGAAACTGCCATTCTCTTCTTCTCCTCCAGTTCACTGAAAAAAACCAAAAGTTTCAGGAGTTGGGTCATCTTCTCCATCGTTCTCCTGTGTACCGGAATCCACTCCATAGTCCCATTTCAAATCCCATCATCCTCCCTGTCGACCGAAATCTACTGCTGTTGAAATCCCATCTCTGCTGGAATCTTGCTACCGACCGTAATCTCGACGGCGACCGGAATCGAGTCAGTGCCGACACCTCGCCCACACCTTGCCCACACCTCCTTCAATCGAGCTTCACTGTGAAGTTTGAAATCGACCTTTTTTTAGTCAATGTAAGTCCCGTAATCACACTTAAGTTTCCAATGTCATTGAATCTGTCGGTCTTTTATTGTTGTTTAAGTTTGAGACGTTTTTTATAGAATGAGGGATTGATGGTTTTGGATTTCTTGCCCATGAATTTGGGTTTGTGTATGTAGTATTGTTGGGTTTAGTTAAGGTGTTTGATGAAATGCCACATCAAGCTTTTAAGAGGGGCAGTATTGTTGTAGTTAAGGTATATGTAGTATTGTTGGGTGCAAACACATCGTCCTCACTATCACATGAATAACCGGAAGAAATGCACTCTGGTGAACAGCGTTGTATGGTTTGGTGGGGAAAGGTTTAGGGAATTTGTATTTGATTTTGTGAGGATTGATGCTGTATGTATATTTGTTTGTGTTGATCGCTACTGAACCAAAACAGGTTTAGGATTTTGCTATTGTTGTTGGTTGATGGTGTATGTATATTTGTTTTTGTTGGTTGGTTGAACCAAAACAGGTGCTGTTAGTGATTCTTTTTGGTTTTGTTATTGTCTTGGCTGGTGTTATTGATTTTGAAAAACATAAGATGAGGTAAGCCCGAGAGGAATGTTGTAGTCCTGGGAACCATTCCTAGGCCTAAAAGAATTGTTCCTAGGCACTGACCTGAATTGAATGACAGTAATTGTTATACTTTTTTGACTGAATTTTTTTTTTTTGAGGTCTAAAGATACCATGTCTTGGGTGTTGGTTCAGTGCGGTGAGCATTGGAAGGGTAACGTGTTTACCCGTCCTATTTCGTTTTCAGTACGTCTAACAAAAAAATACAAAGGAGCGTACGATGAATTGGTGGAAACGATATACCAGCGGACAGGGGTCTGTAGAGACCAAATTCAGTTCAAGCTAACTTCGCATGTGGAAACGGGGGTTGATAAAGTTTCATTGTCTGTTATGAGTGACGACGATGTAGAGTTTGTGATTATTAATAAGGAAAAAGGTTGGGCCACAATTGATGTTGAATTTGTCAACAAGCATGAATTTCGACCTCCCCCAAATCCAATCCAATCAGAATGTACGGTCTCGCCTGTTAAACCCACCGATATTCCACGGTCTCCGGGGGGTACTCCAAACTATAAATCAGTTAGTGGCAGCAATAATTCGCTTGCATCCCAGGCTACACCCGGATTTACGTCAGCAGGCAATGACCAAGCAACACCAGCATCTACTACCAAGCATGCAGTGGATAGTTCTGAAAGCATAGATACTTTTGGAAGGTCTGATAGTTCTAAAACCAGTGATACAGAAGATGAGAGTGGCGGGGATGATGATGCTGGGCTAGCGGCAACAGTTCTTGTAACAGAAGAACGAGGGCTGAGTAGAACACCCAACAGTTCTTCACTGTCCCTAAACACACGGTGGACAATATCAGGTTCAGAGCTTTACTCAATACCCGCCGTTCGAATAGTGGATGTGTTTCAAAATCCAGGTGACCAAGGTCCATTATACAAAGGACAGATGTTCAAGGACAAGCCTACATTGAAGCAAGCTGTAGGGTCGTATGCATTTGCAAAGAGGTTTGAGCATAGGATTTCACGATCTTCTAATACACGATTCACTGCCGAATGTACACAGAGAAGTTGTGGATGGGTTCTTCGGGCATGGAAGCCGAATATGGGGACTTATTGGCATGTTAAGACATTCGTTAATGAGCACACATGTGAGAGAAATGACAACTACAACGTTGAATTTAAACGTGTAAGTGCCGCCGTGATAGGGGATTTGTATGCAAGTAAATATCGCGATCCCGGGCGCATCATCCGTCCTAAAGATATAATTTTTGAGATGAAGGAGGAGCATGGCATACACCTCTCGTACAATAAAGCCTACAGGTCGAAGGAGCACGCTTTGAGTCAGGTATTCAGCGATCCGTGGGAATCCTTTCAGAGGTTGCCGTCTTATTTTTATGTATTGGAACAAGCAAACCCCGGGACTGTGACAAAGATCAAGACCGACTCGAAAAACTAGTTGAAATATGGATTCATGGCAATTGGAGCCTCTATTGAGGGGTTCAATTATGTTATTAGACCGGTTATCTACATCAATGCTACCCACTTAAAGGCTAGGACTAGGGGTGTTATGTTAGTTGCGGTGTGCAAAGACGGAAACGAGATGATATACCCTTTGGCATTTGGGTTTGCAAACTCTGAATGCACAAAGTCGTGGACTTGGTTTTTGAAGAAACTCCGTAAAGTGATCAAAAATCCAGACCGTGTGATGTTAGTTTCGGATCGGCACAATGGTATATTTAATGCAATGGAAGCCATATTCCCAGATGCAACACATGGCGTTTGTGCATACCATTTGGCACAAAATCTTAAAAGATTCTGCAAGCAGAGGAATGATTTGATTTGGCTTTACTACAGTGCTACGTATGCATACTGTATCGAGGATTTTGACCGTGCAATGGGTGAGTTGAAAGAAACCTGCCCTAAGGTTTACAATGAGCTCCTGGGCGTTGGGATAGAGAAGTTTTCACGTGTACATAGCCCTAAAAAGAGGTACTTTTTGATGACCACCAACATTGCTGAGTCAATGAATTCTTGTCTACTTGGGGCCCAAAAATTGCCTATCACAGCAATGGCAGAATGTATCAAAGATTTGTTGCAAAGGTGGTTCTACGATCGTCGGACAAATGCACTTGAAATGTCTACATACTTGACAGCGTTTGCAGACAAACACATCAAACAGAGGACAGAAACAGCGGATCGGTCTGCGATTCACCCCATTCACTACATGAAATTTAAGGTAGACGACAAATGGATTCCTAGAACAGTCGACCTTGACGAACATTCTTGCTCATGCCGTCAATGGGATTTAGATGAGTTGCCGTGTTCTCATGTAATGGCGGTTGCTAGGTATGCTTGCCGGTCTTTTATATCTATTGTGGTTTATTTTACAAACTTGGGGTAATCTGGTTTGTTGGTGTGTTATGGCCTAGGTACAAAGGTATGTCAATCAATGCACTGGCTTCTGACCTATACACAACAGGATTTCTTAAACATGCCTATGAAATTGGTGTCAACTCTGTTCTGGATCCCGAGAGTTGGGACGTTCCCGATGCAATCCGGAACCGTATTGTATTGCCATGGAAGAAAAAGATTCTGCCAGGAAGACTAAAGAAGCTGAGGATACCGTCAGCTGGGGAGAAAAGAAAGTTACATTCTTGTTCAAACAGTGGAAAAAAAGGACGCAATAAAACAAGTTGCCCGGAACCATCTAGCACATGCAAACCACCCAAAAAACCTCGATCATGTAGCATTTGTAAGAAAGAGGGACACAATAGATTGACGTGCCCAGACAAGCCACCTGAACTTTCCTTGCTTGACACGGACGAAGAGAATGCCGTTGGACCAACCTGCTGAACCTACCTTTATTGATTTATGGTGTACGTACATTTGTTTGTGTTAAACACTGCTGAACCAAACTTAATAGGTTTATGTATCATTTGTGAAACTATGGATATGTATATCAGAGGAATAACAATAGTTGAAATTCACCATCACCAGACAGTTGTCTGGTTTGAGATTCATTCAGCGTGTAATCATTTGTTCTTATATTCTCTAACAATAACAATAGTAGCGTGTAATCATTTTGCAATTTCAGCTTGTAAACATGCAGTCACCGTGTAAAAATGTTTATATTTGAGCGTGTAAATATTTCCATCGTGTGACCCAGTCTAATTTGTTTCTAGGCCTATAAAATCTTTCCTAGGCTCAGGTGTTTTTCGTTGCCACGTCATCAGTATTGGGGCTGATACTAGGGCCACGAAGTTTAAATTCACACTGTTAATCAAAAATCAACAGTGTAAAAGATTTCACGATGCAAAACAAACCATTCTTACACGATATATTTAATATGTCGTGTAAGGTTTATTACTTTTCATCATGTAATCTTTTAGAATGTTGATTTTGGATCAACAGTGTGAATGATAACACGATGAAAAGTAATCAATATTACACGATATTATAAATGAATCGTGTAAGAATGCTTACTTTTGATCGTGTAATCATTCACACTGTCGATCCAAAATGAACATTCTAAAAGATTACACGATGAAAAGTAATCAATATTACACGATATTATAAATGAATCGTGTAAGAATGCTTACTTTTGATCGTGTAATCATTCACACTGTTGATCCAAAATGAACATTCTTAAAGATTACACGATGAAAAGTAATAAATATTACACGATATTATAAATGAATCGTGTAAGAATGCCTACTTTTGATCGTGTAATCATTCACACTGTCGATCCAAAATGAACATTCTAAAAGTTTTTACACGATGAAAAGTAATCAATATTACACGATATTATAAATGAATCGTGTAAGAATGCTTACTTTTGATCGTGTAATCATTCACACTGTTGATCCAAAATCAACATTCTAAAAGATTACACGATGAAAAATTATATTATATTACACGATATTATAAATGAATCGTGTAAGAATGCTTACTTTTGATCGTGTAATCATTCACACTATCGATCCAAAATGAACATTCTAAAAGTTTTTACACGATGAAAAGTAATCAATATTACACGATATTATAAATGAATCGTGTAAGAATGCTTACTTTTGATCGTGTAATCATTCACACTGTTGATCCAAAATCAACATTCTAAAAGATTACACGATGAAAAATTATATTATATTACACGATATTATAAATGAATCGTGTAAGAATGCTTACTTTTGATCGTGTAATCATTCACACTATCGATCCAAAATGAACATTCTAAAAGTTTTTACACGATGAAAAGTAATCAATATTACACGATATTATAAATGAATCGTGTAAGAATGCTTACTTTTGATCGTGTAATCATTCACGCTGTCGATCCAAAATGAACATTCTAAAAGTTTTTACACGATGAAAAGTAATCAATATTACACGATATTATAAATGAATCGTGTAAGAATGCTTACTTTTGATCGTGTAATCATTCACACTGTTGATCCAAAATCAACATTCTAAAAGATTACACGATGAAAAATTATATTATATTACACGATATTATAAATGAATCGTGTAAGAATGCTTACTTTTGATCGTGTAATCATTCACACTGTTGATCCAAAATGAACATTCTTAAAGATTACACGATGAAAAGTAATAAATATTACACGATATTATAAATGATTCGTGTAAGAATGATTACTTTTGATCGTGTAATCATTCACACTGTCGATCCAAAATGAACATTATAAAAGATTACACGATGAAAAGTAATCAATATTACACGATATTATAAATGAATCGTGTAAGAATGCTTACTTTTGATCGTGTAATCATTCACACTGTTAATCCAAAATCAACATTCTAAAAGATTACACGATGAAAAGTAATAAACCTTACACGATATATTAAATATATCGTGTAATTGTGGTTACTTTTCATCGTGTAAGATATTTAAAGTGTACCATTTAGTGTGTAATGATCTTCATTCAAACACGTTTCCTCATATATCCAAAAAACATGAAAATTGTAATTATCCATCAAAAAAAAAAAAACCACAATGCTACTCAATTTCTATAGAGTTGGCAAAGATATCCCTAGCAGCTTGTTTTCTAAAGGCCGGGATGTCCTGCTGGCCAAAATCGAAGTTGAGTTCTTTCCCCATCATTACATACTCTATTCCCTTTAGCATGAAAGCACCACAACTGCTACCGTCCACCTGACATGGGAATTGATAGGGGGCCAATCTCACAGCCTTCATACAAGTCAGACCTTGTTTCTTGCGTTTACTAACGTCGTAGTAACTAGACTGTTTGCAAATGAGTGGGAATAACCGACGTAGAGGCAATACCTGCTCTTGTCTATGCTTTGGATTGTTCGGCAGTAGATGTGCGTTTGAGTCATAAATTGTAATATTCCAATTGTGGAGATGAACTACAGAAAATACCCAATGGCTGCCTCCCACGAAGCAAGGGACTATAACCTGTTACAAATAAAGTTGTGTCAGCATATTGAATTGAGTATGTATTCACTTGAGTAAGTCAACTATCTTACGTCATCAACACTAGCCCATGCCGTCCCCCAGTCTGGTTTGTTACCGATAGCGTATTCTATTAAGTCTAATGGGACATTAAATTTTCCCGGGTAGAACACTTTCTTCAATGGTGCGTGGAAATCTGGTTGAAATTGACGCCAAATAAGTGTAAGTTCATTCTGAAACGAAGTAACAAAACGGGTCAGTGGGGGCTTTAAATATAGTAGAAAACTGTATTAAGTGGAATGAATCCTGCAATGAAGTGTACTTACAAAGAAAGCGCAATCAACTACAGCTACTTTGCGTTTAAATTGCTTTTTCTCCATTAGGTCATTTTTCCGCTTACAAAGCAGGTTTATGTACGCATCCACATACTCAATGCCCAACCATTCCATGGGATCTTCTAACTCTCTGAAAAATGATTGTGAAACAGAAGCATCGATGCCGATGTAACGATTGAATTAAAAAACATGTGAGTATGATTAGTAGCATTGTACAAAATGTTAAATGACATGCTACACAAAGAACTTTTAAAAACACTTACAACAACAGGTTCGGATCATTCACAAAGGCGTTAAATTTCCTGTTTACTTCCATCTCCTTCATTGGTCTGGAGGGATTTGTGTATGGACTTCTTAACCACTTTGACACCCATCGCTCCCTAGCAATTTCTGTCGGGTCACTTGGTGGAAGACCAGCTCCGGGATTCCCTCGATTGGAAGTGGATTCATCGGGCAGTCCAGATTCAGAGACATCGGGTTCGTGTTGAGTTCTTTTAAATGGTGGGGGAGGGGTATGTACGTCATGTGAGGGTGGTAGAGAGGTATGTATGTCATCCGTCTCGGTGTGGGTGGGGGCTGTCTCGGTGTGGGCGGGGGATGCTGCGGCTGTCTCATTTTGGGTGGGGTCTGCTGGGGCTTCGGGGGGTCTCCCGGTGTGGGCAGGGGATGCTGCGGCTGTCTCGTTTTGGGTGGGGTCTGCTGGGGCTTCGGGGGGTCTCCCGGTGTGGGCTGGGATTGCGGGGGCTTTCTCGGTGTGGGTGAGGGATACGAGGGGTGTCTCAGTGTGGGTGGGGTCTATGAGGGCTGTCTCGGTGTGTGTGGGGTCTACGGGGGCTGTCTTGGGGTCTGTGGGGGCTTCTGGGGGTGTCTTGGTGTGGGTGGGGTCTACGGGGGATGTAGTGGGTGTCTCGGTTTGGGCGGGGGATGTGGGGGGTGACTCGGTTTGGGCGAGGGATCCGAGACATGTCTTAGTGTGGGTGAGGGATACGAGGGGTGTCTCCGTGTGGGTGAGGGATACGAGGGGTGTCTCCGTGTGGGTGGGGTCTGTGGGGGCTGTCTCAATATGGGTCAGGGATAAGAGGGATGTCTCGGTGTGTGTGGGGTCTGCAGGGGCTGTCTCGGGGTCTGTGGGGGCTTCTGGGGGTGTCTTAGTGTGGGTGGGGTCAGCGGGGGCTGTCTCGGTGTGGGTGGATCCCTCAGTGTGGGCTGCATCCAAACCTTGAGTGGCTGCCTCGAAAGGATCTGTAGGTGAATATGGGTTTGATACATGTTCTGCATGATTCTCTCCACGTGAACGTCCCTTTAAAAAAGAAAATGTTTATTCAAAATGAGTTGATAATATAACCAAATTTATGATACTACAAAATGATGTAGTGGAGTTATACTTACTGGAATACCTACAAGAGCAAACAATTCGGTCCGAAGAGTTTCAAACTCGGATCGCATAGCGATTTGGACCTCTTCACGTACGATGATGCGCATTTGGTCAAGTAGTTGGTTCGGAATTGCAGTAGTGGTCGATCCCTAAACAATATTAATTGTCATGAAAATGATCGTGATGTAAAGAGAATAACATAATGAAAATAATCACCTCTGTTCTCTTTGATTGCTGTCTACGATCAACTGGTGGAGGTGGAGGTTGAGGTTGAGGTTGACGCTGACGAGTAGGAGATGAAGTCCTGTGGTTATCGTCAGACGACAGCAATCCGGTCTGTGTCCCTCCTGAGGATGGATGACGGAGAGGCGAGTGTGTCTCGTCAAGAGGTGGGGGTGACAGATCAGGTCTGTCACGGACATGCCGAGTGGTGCGCATACGTGGTGATGCATTAAAAAAGTTCCGTCGTCTTTTAATTGGATCATCAGGACCATGGTACTGCTTTCGTTTATTCTTATGGAGTTTTTTCGATGACGGCTCCGCTCTGTCCTCTTTGCCGACGAAACCCTTCAACGGTACAAACTGAGGTCCTTTGGATATGTCATCGTCAATGCCCCTCCAATAGTCCTCTTTTTCCTCCGTTCGAGTAGGCCAGAGCTCGGCTAATCCAGTGAGCTGCAAAATATTACCCTTTCAAGTAGTAACAAAATAGCATACAAATTCAAAACAATCTACCAATTCTACATTTACCGTTCCGTCAGCCTCTTTCTCCAACCATGTTTGAGACATAGTTGATCCCCGTTTGATAAATTCCTAATTTTTAAAACGGGGGCATCCGTGATTACCGAACCTGTTGCCCAATTTTCTCCGCATCGAAGGGATGGCCTCCATTGCCCAGAACTACCAAGGAAAAAAACCAGTTTATTAGATGAATAAGATGATATTTTAAAAAACTATAAGAATAGTTCGACATATTGTTAACTTTGCACGATACCTGAACTCCCCAAACAAAACCGTATAGGTTGTATCTTCTTGTAGGACCCAACGGCTCCGGAACCTTAAAACCAGTTCGGATGTAGTGCAATGTCATCTTGAATACGTAATGACCCCATGGGAACGAATTGAATGCCTCTATGTCCTCAACCAACGTCATTAGCCAGTACGTAACTTGTCTCCTGTAATCCTGGCCGAAGAGAATGTTGTTCGCAAACAACACAAGTGCCATCTTCAAAGCATCACCCTCTCTCTTAAAGCTCCCTCTTACGAACCTGGACAGCACATCTTCCAATAATAAACCTCCCTGTCCACCAAAATATCGGATGTGGATCCCATCCGGCACTGGTACGTAATCTCTCAAAAAGATATCCGGCAAAACACCAAACCTCAATCCACTGCACAAACAAAACTCTCTCTTTCCTAGTTTAACCTTGTTCTTACCCAAAGCAAACCACATCTCATCCTCACTGGCACCTGGGAACCGAATTTGGCGGAGCAATAGGTTATGTATGTACTGCGCTTGAAATAAAGCCTGCATGTGTCCTGGTAGATCCAAGTAATGCCCGAAACATCCTCTCTTGAAACGTGCCAACTCACCTTCTTCTTCCAACACCCTCCTGATGTCACCGATAAATTTTAGTTTGCAATGCACTGTTATGGTTATGTCATACGCCCACGTATTCCTCGGGTATACCAAATACTGATCTAGGTCTTCGTTCTCTGATGCATGTTCAATCTGTACTACGTTTTTAGTCTGTTGTATATGCTCGTCGTTCTGTGTTACGTAGCTCACCACTGCTAGGTTGTCAGTCTCTGCTACGTTCACATTCTGTGGTTGGTTCTCAGCTTCTGGTACGTTCACATTCTCTGTTAAATTTTGGTTCTGTTCAAGGTCTTCATTCTCTGCCATTGCCTGGTTCGTTCTCACTCTTTTGTATCTTATCATTATCTGCTTACAAACTGAAAATATTTCCAGGATTATTACAAAATTCGTTACACGATGACACACATACAAATAAAATAAAAATGAAACCATTAATCTTTACACGCTGTAGCATAAAATTCTTTACAAGATGAGCTATACAAGTTTTTAACCGCTCAATTGCAACGTATTTTAGCGTGTAACCATTATGGATAATTTCCAACATAATATCAAACAAAGATTCCTTACCCGCTGTATAAACAACGTAATTACACGATGATTTAAAAGGGTTTACACGCTATGTCTAAAGTAATTTTATCGTGTAACCATTCTCGATAATACAAAGTTCAATAAATGAAATCCAGAATCCTTACACGCTGTATAACAAACTTCTTTACCCGATAATTTGTACAAGGGTTTACACGGTCAAATGTAAAGTAGCGTGTAACCATTCTGGGTAATACAAATTCAATAAATCAAGTGCATAAATCAAAGGGAATCCAGTTTCCTTACACGCTGTATAAAAACATAGTTACACGATGATATAAAAGGGTTTACACGCTAATTGTAATGTAATTTTAACATGTAATCATTCTGGGTAGTTTACAAGTTTTTCATTCGAACCCAGAATCCTTACACGCAGAACAACAATCCTCTTTACATGAATACTTGTACTAGGGTTTACACGCTCAATCTTAAATTCATTTTATCGTGTAACCATTCTGGGTAATTTGAATGTCTAAATAAGAAATCAATCATAAAAAACACAGCATTGTTCACAACAAATAAATTAAATAAAACTCAAAGTTCAACAATCTGTAATCCAAAGTTGGTACCTACAGTTTGTTGATGAACAGTTCTTCGGCCAATTTGTTGATGAACAGTTCGTCCGCGATGAAAACCACTTTCTGAAAACTACTTTCCCACTCAACAATACAACTTCCTGAAAACCTCTTTCTCAGACGTCCTTTTCGAGGTTTAAAGGCCAAAAACGTTTTTAATTTCATTTGAGTTTTATGTATTTTATTGTTTTCAAATTTCAAAATTAGAAAAAGAGCCGTAAATAAGTGCCATGTTGGAATTGCAGTAAGGGTATACTAGTCCAAGAAACTTTCTTTTAGATAAAAAAAGGGGTTAATTGCACTAACTTAAATTGACGTTTATCAATATCACAGCTATATTGTACTTTTCCTTTAATTAACAAGAACATACCCTTTCATCGGTTTGACCGGGGTTAGATTTAACGGAGACCTAACTGTGGCAAGGGCATGAATGCCTTTTTCCATTAAAAGAAAATAAAAAATATAAGTTATTTATTATAAAACTAAGAAATATTAAAAATCTTCATTACCCATCACATCATCATCAAACATCTTCATTTTCATCGTTATCACCAATCCATCATCTTAGACAATCAAACTCAACCCTTTCATCAATTTTCGTCTTCAGTCCAAATCCAGAAAGAAAAAAAAATACATAAATCATTTATATATATAAAATATTCATAAAGCATATCCACTCCATATTCAATCAAATTCCAGAAATCTCCATCTTTTAAAATATAGGCAATAGATTCCTTACAAAAAAAACAAGGCAATCAAATTCAACCTCCCCTCTCCCTTTTCTGCAAATACACATCACTCCCCATCTCCACAACACTCTGCCTTCAATGCCCACGGATATCTCCATCCCACAACACAAAACCAAAAATAAAACCAATTTTGTTTTTCTGTTAGAAAGAATCTTTTAATTTTTTTATTAAAAATTAAACACAGATGAAGTGAGCACTCCGGCCATCTGATATAGATTCAATCAGAACAAAAAAAAATATATTAAAACTGTTAAATAACAGATGGAGCCTCCATCAAACGCCAGTGGGCTCCGTCGAAGATGTAGCGGTGCTCCATCTGAGATGGAACGAGCTCCATCCGCTCCATCCCAGACGACGTTGCGCACCATCACCGGCAGATGAAGAGGCCTCCATTTGACGCTGGTAAGCCTCCCCGCTTAACAACAGAGGGATACCACAACTACCACCACCATATCCCTCGTCGTTTTTGTTTCTTACGCCGGTGACAAGCTCAATCGGTCTCCTCCCTCACCCAAATCATTCATGCTATTTTTGTTTTTTGGAGAGTGCACCATCAGATGTGGGGCATTGAGTCTTTTTCACTAAATAATAAAATATTTACTGAGGGCATTTTAGTCTTTTTAAAGTCAACTGTTAAATGTAACGTTTAACAGTTAATAGCAAGGGTTGTTTGTGTGATTAAAGCCATTTGTTGAATATTTTGCTACAAAGGCAAAACACATGGTATGTTTGTGCAATTAACCCTATAAAAAGTTAACTTATTGAGATGTGACAGTTTCACAAAGGCCCATTAATAAAGGTGACTTTTCACTTTTCCCTGTTAGGTATGTTCATCTCGTTCCACTTGTACTTAGGCCTAGGAGATTTGTTCCCTGGCCCGTAAATAAGTCGTTGCTTTTCATTTTCAGAATGAGCTGTACAATAAACTGGTGGGTTTCCCTAGTGTACCGCCCGTTCAGTTTACAATAACAAAATAATAAATGTTCATTTCAGATAAGTTTAATGGTTCAATTAAGATTTAAGGCACAATGGTTCATTTAAAATGTCACGGTATTGGAAAGGTTACAATGGTTCAGTCTTCAATAAAATTAATGTAAGAGGTGACTCTTCAGTTTTCACTGATATGGGTCATATTCTTCCACTATAAATATGTCAATTGCTGAGTTATATTTTAGTCAGAAATCTGTTGAAGCTTACAAGTGGAAATGGAAGCAAACGGCATGAGCCTTAACAGGATGAATGCCATTTCAGAAGTGATGCGTGAAAGGATTGCAAAGGCTGAGGAGACCATCACCATGGAGCGTGAAAATGCAAAACGGCTACGTGATGATTATACTCTTCTGATGGGGAAATTTCATAATCTGGAAGCTGAAATCATCAACTTAAACATAGCGATTGAAGCAAGGGACAACGAACTCAATGGCCTCTACCAACTTGTTGAAAAAATGCAGAAGAAGTTGATCGACTTCAACATTCCACCATCACCCTGAATTCAATGTGTTTTTTAATGTTTTTTCACATGCTGTACCCCCCGTCTATATAAATGGAAGTTATCGGTTCGTTTTCACATGCTTTACAAATTGTAAAAAAAAAAGTATATATATAATTAATTATAAAATAAACACGAATACAAATAAAAAATATGATAATATATAATATATATTATATATATTACTAATATATATAAATACATATTATATATAGGATATAATTATTTATATATTATATATAATAATAATATATTATATATATAATAATATATATTAAATATATTTCATAATATAGAATATAATATTATTATAATATATATTATAGGAATTCTTCTTAGGCCTTACAGATCTTACCCGTTGATTAAATTATGGGGGCCCTGCAAAAATCTCAACGATCGGCACCGTCCTACGATGAAGGGGTATCAATGGAAGTATGTACGTGAAGTTTCGAGATAATCAAACGGTCGAACAAGTACGTCCATACCCATTACACTAGATATACCATATACCAAACAACCCTTCAAATATTAACCCCTAAGTGCCTAAGAGTTTTTTGACAACCTTATAAGTTGTTCTAGTTGCTTGAATCGATCTCCCGTAATAGATTTACACTTCCGAAATCGAGTCTGATGACTCTGATGGGTGCACACCGCCTTTTTAAAATATTCCGACCAATCGGAATAAATAAATTAAATATGAAAAAAATTTATTTAAATCGAAATTCAATCCACAATGGGCCTAGGAGTTGTTCTTATGCTTACAGTACCTATTCCAAGGCATTTAATATCCTAGGCTTAGTTCTTTCTTATCATCACAAATACTGATGACGTGGCGAAGAAAAAACATGGTTAGACGCTGAAAAGTAATCATCGTTACACGCTAATATTAATGCATCGTGTACGGATGATTACTTTACATCGTGTAATCGTTGACATAGTTTCATCTGGATATTTGAACATGCAAATGGTCCATGTTTACACGCTAAAAAGTAATCATGTTTACACGCTAATATTAATGTATCGTGTAAGGATGATTACTTTACATCGTGTAATCGTTGACATAGTTTCATCTGGATAATTGAACATACAAATGGTCCATGATTACACGCTGAAAGTAATCATGTTTACACGCTAATATTAATGTATCGTGTAAGAATACTTTACATCGTTCAATCTTCAACATAATTTCATCTGGATAAGGTTTAACATGCAACCGTTCAATGATTACACGCTGAACAGTATATAGTGTTACAGATGACCCATTGAAATAATCGAAGGACACTTAGAAATTAAACAAAGGACTTTTAAACTTTCTAGGTACATTGACACAGGACTTTAATCTCCCAAGATTCATAAATAAAGTTCAACTTTCCACGGTTCATGACTCTTGGAATATGCAAAGTTGATTTATCTTTCCAACAAGTGAAAATATATTGTTTTTTAAGTGAGGGTAGGACCGTCCAAGAGATTCTTATATACACTGGGCTGTGGTGGTGGTTGTAGGCAAAGTGGTTTTTTTCATAAATGAAAAAGTTCATGCTCTGAACTTTTTCCTTTTTTTTTTTATTCTTTTCTTTTAATAGATCTATTTTCATGTACTTGGTAGGTCTCTTTGATAGTTTCAAATTTCCAGACTTAAAATTCTACTACTAAGCTTTCTCATTCTTCCGTTGTCAAACACAGACAAGGCAGGATATTCTAAGGAATTACTTGATAGATTTGGCAATACAAAATCTGGTGTTGGACATGTTGAATTTGTGCTTGTTAACACAAATTCCAACAAGTCCTGTTGCACATGATCTAAATAAGAAAAAAATTATCCACTTCCTTCGTCATGGTATTAGGGTTAGATGGATCGATTCTGTTCAGAATTGTCACAAACTCATTTTGAAAATGCAATCATCTGAGTTCATTCATCGGCAAACTTCAATCACTGTCCAAGCTTATGTTATCCCGAGTTTGTCATCTTCGCGTTACACTCGTAGTGTTAGTGTTGGAATGTGTGATGTTTTGTGTATTTATGTGTAAGAGGATTATGTCTGTGTATGAAAGCTGAGGAGTCCTAGTTGCTTCTCCTGCTCCTCTAATTCTTTTTCCTTAGCTTCCAGACGAGACCAAACCTTGTCAATCTCTAAAAATATCACAGCACATTTTTGCTTTTCCTTCCCTCAGTCCCCTCATGATATCAGTTTGTGAATATCAAACAGAGATAGGAAACCAAACACACAAATACAGAAATCATAGCTTCAATGTTTTGATATCTGCCTCATCACCTGTAAATTTTCTCTTCATTGCAGCAATGAATGGTTTCCTGTCAACTGGACACCAACATCACTACAATTGGTCATGGGATGAGGTATGTTTCAACGTTATTATGTAGAATTTCCTGCCTTGTCTATGATGATTTTAAAAGGATAAAATATATTGTTCAAATGTAACTTGCACTCTTGTAAATGTGAGATTGGTTGCAGGAGAGAAATCTCTGGCCAACTAATGTCTGACGGTGTTAATAATTTCTTTTTTTATATGTGGGAACAGGAGAGAAATCTCTGGCCAACTAACGAAGAACTCATCGGCAGTAGTCGACTTGACCCTGATTGTTCTGTCCAATTAAAGGGAAGTTCTTGATACCTCTTCGGTCGAGAGGTTTAAGCGCCGGGGTGATGCTCTCTCGTGGCATTAGTGTTGTTTGCGACCAGTATCCTTAATAAATATGTACAAATTTTTTAAAGGTTACTGGATTAGAAGAGCTTCATGCCTGCACCCCACGAGAGATGAGGCGGAACAAGATTAGTAGGCAGACATTGACGTTGATCTATCCAAATGTCCCCAGTTTGTCCCCAGTCCGAACGGTGTGCCCGACTACCATCTCAAACAGATACACATGCGGGGTCACACCGACTGGATTTCCAAGAGCAATTCCCATTTGATGTTGCTTGCTGTGATGGAAGTTCCTTCCATGTTAGAAATATGAATGATTTTGTAAAAAATATAACAAATTAATATTATGAAATGTAAATATACCAAAAAATGTATTAAACCTACTTTAATATAAAGAATGAAATGTGATTCATGTGAATCCCAGTGTAAGTCACTCAACAATTTCAAAGACTACATTTAATGTAGCGTGTAAGCATGGTTACTTTTCATCGTGTAATTTGCAATATTAATGCTTGAACATACAATTTGGTCAATGGTTACACGATTTAAAGTAACCATGATTACACGATACATTTAATATATCGTGTACTCATGATAACAAATTGGCGTGTATTCATTCAGACTGTGACCATGTTACTTATAATCAGAGTGTTCCTAGTTATCATATAAATATAAAACTGTATAAACGACCATTTTAATGATTCAACGTGCAAATTGGTAAATGGTTACACGATTTAAAGTAACCATGATTACCCGATACATTTAATATATCGTGTACTTATGGTAACAAATTGGCGTGTATTCCCATTTTAATGATTCAACATGCAAATTGTTCAATGGTTACACGATTTAAAGTAATGATGATTACACGATACATTTAATATATCGTGTACTCATGATAAAAAATTGGCGTGTATTCATTCAGACCGTGACCATGTTGCGTATAATCAGAGTGTTCCCAGTTATCATGTAAAAACTAAGCGTTATTACACGCTACATATGAAGAATAGTGTAATTATGATATGTTTGCATCGTGTAAACCATTCACACCGTTGCTTGTTGAAGGATTGTACATGCAACATAGTCAAAGATTATACAATGGCTCGTTCTACTGTTGGCAGGTATTGCCAGTCTGGATGTAGATTCTGCAGAGATTCGCCTGGGAAACTTTTTTCTTTGGATAAGTGTTTCACTGTTTGATCGAGGGGACAAGAGGGAGCAAGTCTGGATATGATGTAGATTCTACAGAGATTTGCAAGGATTTTTATTTGGATAAGTGAAAAGTTGTTTGACTTGTTTTCATTGATGGGACATCATTACAAGTGATATATTTAAAATTATTTTTTAAAGGGAGAGGGTCGGACTTATTGATTGTTGCAGGAATGCAGGTAATTCGGTGGCCGTCTACAGCCACTCAATAAATGTTTTTTTTTTTTTCCTGTGTTGTTTTCACTCGAGGTTAAATCAACTTTGCATATACCAAGATTCATGAACCGTGGTCGGAAGTTGAACTTTATTTATGAATCTTGGGAGATTAAAGTACTGTGTCAATGTACATAGAAAGTTTAAAAGTCCTTTGTTTAATTTCTAAGTGTCCTTTGTTATTTCAATGTGTCAAAAAGATGTAAAGCAACATATATAGCAAACAACATATTATTTCAATGTGTTTGTATATTGTGCGTTTGAATGAAACAACATTACCACTTATTGGTCGATGATTACACGATGAAAAGTAACCATGGTTACACGATAATATATCACTTTTTATCGTGTAAGAATGCTTACTTTTAATCGTGTAATAGTTGATACTGTTGTTTTGGATCAACAGTGTCAAAGATAACACGATGCAAAGTAAGCATTATTACACGATTCATTTATTATATTGTTTAAGGTTTATTACTTTTGATCGTGTAATCGTTGACACTGTTGATCCAAAATCAACATTGTGAAATATTACACGATTAAAAGTAAGCATCCTTACACGATGGAAAGTAAGCATGGTTAATTTCATCGTGTAACCTTTGACACTGTTGATTTTGGATCAACGAACATGCAACACGATATGATTACACGTTGGGTCGTGCAACTATTGCCACATATTGCCAGTCTGGATCTAGATTGTACAGAGATACGCATGTGAAATTTTTTTCATTTTCGATACGTGTTTCACTGTTTGATTGATGGGACAACAGGGAGCAAGTCTGGATGAAGTGAAAATATATGCTCAAAATATATTATGTCTGACTTTGTGGTGCCTGTTGTAGCCTGTAGGCAAAGCAGTTGTTCTCTGTGAAATATATTTTTTATTTATTTATTATAATCTATTTTCTTGTACTTGTTAGTTCTCTTTGAAAATCAAATATCCAGACTTGTTGCTTGCTGTGCTGGAAGTTCCTTCCAGTTAGAAATAAGATTTTGTTTGTTAAAAAATATAAAAATAACATAATGTGAATCAAATATCGTGTAAGGATGATAAGTTTCCATCGTGTATTCTTTGTCATTGTATCTGAATCAAATTTTCAGCGTGTAATTATTGACATTGTTGCCTGTTGAATCAAGTTTTCATCGCGTAATGATTGAAAATGCAACAGTATGAATGATTACACGATGAGAGCTAAGCATGCTTAGACGATACATTTAATGTAAGCATGGTTACTTTTCATCGTGTAAAAGCATTATGAATGATTGAACAGTCCTGTGGTCAATGATTACACGATACATTGAATGTATCGTGTAACCATGTTTAGAAAATGGCGTGTATTCATTCAAAATTTGACCATTTTACGTGCGATCAGAGTGTTCCCAGTTATCATGTAAATATATACCTGTTAGCTATGCCTGATAAACGACAACATCATATACCAAATTTACGTGCGATCAGAGTGTTCCCAGTTATCATGTAAATATAAGCTGCTTGTCTGACCTTGTGGGCATTCACATTGTTGCTTGATGAATGATTGAACATGCAACAGTATGAATGGTTACACGATGGAAACTAATCATTATTACATGCTACATACGAAGGATCGTGTAATGATGCTTAGTTTTTTAGCGTGTAACCATTCACACTGTTGCTTTTTAATGAATGAACATGCAACAGAGTCAAAGATATTATACAATGGCTCGTTCTACTATTGGCAGATATTGCCAGTCTAGATGTAGATTGTGCAGAGATTCGCATGGGAAACTAATTTTTTTGGATAAGTGTTTCACTGTTTGATTGAGGGGACATGAGGGACGAAGACTGGATATGATGTAGATTCTACAGAGATTCGCATGTGGAACTTTTTTATTTAGATAAGTGAAAGGCGGTTTCATTGATGGGACAAAGACTAGAAGTGATATATTAAACAAAAATTTCTTTAAAATTATTTTCTTCGGTGCCGTTGTTTTTTTTTTCCTGTATTGTTTTCACTTGTTGGAAAGTTAAATCAACTTTCCATATACCAAGATTCATTAACCGTGGTGGGAAGTTGAACTTTATTTATGAATCTTGGGAGATTAAAGTACTGTGTCAATGTACCTAGAAAGTTTAAAAGTCCTTTGTTTAATTTCTAAGTGTCCTTTGATTATTTCAATGTGTCAAAAAGATGTAAAGCAATATATATAGGAGTGCAAGCAAACAACATATCCTATTATCCTTGTATCGTGCGTAATTTTCAAGGCATGAAGTTGAATGACAAAAAGAATGATCCACGCCTTTAAAATACAAATATTTTCTTCTCTGTTTTGTTCTTAGTTATGTAACAAAATATCGATATCAATCCAACTCTTCAGTTTTGTGATATTGTTACAGTTTTCCCTTTTTTCGGTGGTTACCAGAGAGAAATCTCTGGTTTATAACGAGGAACTCATCCGCACTAGTACACTTGACCCTGATTGTTCTGTCCAATTATACATTCGGTGGTGGCCGTGACGCCGTAGATGTCATCATGGGAGAGATCAGCCTTTCCCATGGAAGCACTGAGAAGATGATTATATGCCGAAATATAAACAAACACTCTGACTCAACCATGGAATCATATTTTTATCAATATATTGGTCAACCAGAGTGAGAGTTGAGGGCACAAACAGCCTTCAAACATAGTTCATCATCCTCTCCAAGTGCAAGAATGACGTCTAATTCATACTCCCAATTTTATCAACTTGCTGCCGTTCATAATCTTGCCATGCTGAATTGCCATCATCTTGTTTATATTCTGTAAAACTAATAGGTTTACATACGGAAATGTATAGATTTTACGTACTTTGATGTAATGGAAGCACTGAGAAGATGATATTATGTCCCTACTTTTGGTATATACATGAAAAGTTTTTGGATTGAATCATTCCTTCCATGTAGAAATATTGATTACTTATGACCTACTTTGCTTTGCTTCCAAAAGTTTTGGATTACTTTGCTATTATGTCATCAGTATTGGGTCTGATAAAACGGAACTAAGCCCAGGAAGTTGTAATTCTCACTGTTGATCAAAAATCAACAGTGTAAAGATTTCACGATGCAAACAAAGCGTACTTACACGATATATTTAATATATCTCGTAAGCTTTATTGGTTTTCATCGTGTAATCATTCACACTGTTGAATTGTGATCAACAGTGTGAATGATAACACGATGAAAAGTAATCAATATTACACGCTAATATTAATGTATCGTGTAATAATGCTTACTTTCATCGTGTAATCATGTTTTCAAAGTGACATGAATCATTCATCTGTAACCATTTTACTTGTAATAATGGTTACTTTTCATCGTGTAGTTGCCCATATATTTTTTAAGTGTGCCCTCTCATTGTGTGAATGGTGTTATTCACCAACCGTTCTGGGTAATACAAAGTTCAATAAATCAAATCCAAATCCTTACACGCTGTATACTTTACACGAAGATTTGTACAAGGGTGTACACGTTCAAATGTAAAGTAGCGTGTAACCATTCTGGGTAATTTACAAGTTTCTGTAATCGAACCCAGAATCCTACACGCTGAATAGCAATCTTCTTTACATGAATACCTTGTACTAGGTTTTACACGCTCAATCTTAAACTCCATTTTAGCGTGTGAACATTCTGGGTAGAAATCAATCATCAAAAACACAGCATTGTTCAAACCAAGAATTAAATAAAAATGTGACATTCTTGTAAACCCATCTTCAAAAGGTGCCATTAGTTTTTTGTCCTCGGACATTGAACCTTTATGGTCAATGATTACACGCTGAAAAGTAATCATGGTTACACCTACTAAAGTAAAGTATCGTGTAAGGAAGATTATTTTCCATCGTGTATTCGTTGTCATAGTTTCATCCCTGACCCCAGTTTTCAGCGTGTATATAGACATAGTTGCATGTTGAATCAAATTAACAATGAGTTTATATATATATATATATATAATAGTATGCATCTAATTTGAATGAGTCTCTCATTACAGTCAAGATCATTTTCAATATTGATTTTCAGAGTTATTGGATAAATAGGATCAAGTAACAAAAATGTGAGCGGAACCATTGTTGATGACTACAAGTCGACTAAGCCTGGGAAGAAATATCCTAGGCCTAGAAGAGTGTTTCCCAGGCCTGACAGAATTTTTCACAGTACAAATAGTGAAATACATCATAAACATTTCCATTTGAAGTGCACATAACATTTTAAGCCTAAATACATGATTCCCAAGATGTACAAGTCTATGGGAATTACGGATTTGACCATTGGTGAAAAGGTCAATTGCAATTGCCTATCGGATATGTTTTTGATATTCTTTTGTCCAAAAATTGATTTCCATGGAGTTGGTACTCCAGCCATAATCAACTCAGCATACTTCATCAAAAAGGCACCACAACTGCTTCTGTTTAATTATTGGATATGTCAAACACAAGTATATTAGGGAAAGTAAATAAATGTAAATAAAAGTTTATGAATATGTCAAACATACCCCTCATCTTGTTGTGGAATGAGATTACTGTGCAAGCTTTCAGCTGTGAACGGGGTGGCATGAGGATCGATCTTCGTTCGTTCGTAAAATGCAAAAAAAAAAAAGGAACCATGGCATTGCTTGGCAACAGACAGATGGCAAGATGGTAAGCAGGCGCACGAATGTCGCTTTAGGCATGGAATTACTAGTTAGAATTCCGGTTGCTAACCTGCTATGGCTGTGGGGGGATCCTCAGTGGGGGCTGCATCCCAAACCTTGAGGGTGCCTCCGAAAGAAAAGTCTGTAGGTGAATCTGGGTTATACTGTCGCCATGATTTCTTCCCGTGAACGTCCCTTTGAAAAGGAAATGTTTATTCAAAATGAGTGATAATATAACCAAATTTATGATACTACAAAATGATGTAGTGGAGTTATACTTACCGGAATACCTACAAGAGCAAACAATTCGGTCCGAAGAGTTTCAAACTCGGACCGCATAGCGATTTGGACCTCATCACGTACGATGATGCGCATTTGGTCAAGTAGTTGGTTCGGAATTGCAGTAGTGGTCGATCCCTAAACAATATTAATTGTCATGAAAATGATCGTGATGTAAAGAGAATAACATAATGAAAATAATCACCTCTGATCTCTTTGATTGCTGTCTACGATCAACTGGTGGAGGTGGAGGTTGAGGTTGACGCTGACGAGTAGGAGATGAAGTCCTGTGGTTATCGTTAGACGACAGCAATCCGGTCTGTGTCCCTCCTGAGGATGGATGACGGAGAGGCGAGTGTGTCTCGTCAAGAGGTGGGGGTGACAGATCAGGTCTATCACGGACATGCCGAGTGGTGCGCATACGTGGTGATGCATTAAAAAAGTTCCGTCGTCTTTTAATTGGATCATCAGGACCATGGTACTGCTTTCGTTTATTCTTATGGAGTTTTCTCGATGACGGCTCCGCTCTGTCCTCTTTGCCGACGAAACCCTTCAACGGTACAAACTAAGGTCCTTTGGATATGTCATCGTCAATGCCCCTCCAGTAGTCCTCTTTTTCCTCCGTTTGAGTAGGCCAGAGCTCGGCTAATCCAGTGAGCTGCAAAATATTACCCTTTCAAGTAGTAACAAAATAGCATACAAATTCAAAACAATCTACCAATTCTACATTTACCGTTCCGTCAGCCTCTTTCTCCAACCATGTTTGAGACATAGTTGATCCCGTTTGATAAATTCCCAATTTTAAAACGGGGGCATCCGTGATTACCGAACCTGTTGCCCAATTTTCTCCGCATCGAAGGGATGGCCTCCATTGCCCAGAACTACCAAGGAAAAAAACCAGTTTATTAGATGAATAAGATGATATTTTAAAAAACTATAAGAATAGTTCGACATATTGTCAACTTTGCACGATACCTGAACTCCCCAAACAAAACCGTATAGGTTGTATCTTCTTGTAGGACCCAACGGCTCCGGAACCTTAAAACCAGTTCGGATGTAGTGCAATGTCATCTTGAATACGTAATGACCCCATGGGAACGAATTGAATGCCTCTATGTCCTCAACCAATACGTCATTAGCCAGTACGTCAACTTGTCATCTTGTAATCCTGGCCGAAGAGATGTTGTTCGCAACAAACACAAGACGGCCATCTCTCAAAGCATCACCCTCTCTCTTAAAGCTCCTCTATAGAACCTGGACAGCACATCTCAATAATAACCTCCCTCCCCCTTCCACCAAAATATCGGATGTGGATCCCATCCGCACTGGTACGTAATCTCTCAAAAGATATCCGGCAAAACACCAACCTCAATCCACTGCACAAACAAAACTCTCTCTCTTTCCTAGTTAACCTTGTTCTTACCCAAAGCAAACCACATCTCATCCTCACTGGCACCTGGGAACCGAATTTGGCGGAGCAATAGGTTATGTATGTACTGCGCTTGAAATAAAGCCTGCATGTGTCCTGGTAGATCCAAGTAATGCCCGAAACATCCTCTCTTGAAACGTGCCAACTCACCTTCTTCTTCAACACCCTCCTGATGTCACGATAAATTTTAGTTTGCAATGCACTGTTATGGTTATGTCATACGCCCACGTATTCCTCGGGTATACCAAATACTGATCTAGGTCTTCGTTCTCTGATGCATGTTCAATCTGTACTACGTTTCAGTCTGTTGTATATGCTCGTCGTTCTGTGTTACGTAGCTCACCACTGCTAGGTTGTCAGTCTCTGCTACATTCTCTGCTACGTTCACATTCTGTGGTTGGTTCTCAGCTTCTGGTACGTTCACATTCTCTGTTAAGTTTTGGTTCTGTTCAAGGTCTTCATTCTCTGCCATTGCCTGGTTCGTTCTCACTCTTTTGTATCTTCTCATTATCTGCTTACAAACTGAAAATATTTCCAGGATTATTACAAAATTCGTTACACGATGACACACATACAAATAAAATAAAAATGAAACCATTAATCTTTACACGCTGTGTAGCATAAAATTCTTTACAAGATGAGCTATACAAGTTTTTAACCGCTCAATTGCAACGTATTTTAGCGTGTAACCATTCTGGATAATTTCCAACATAATATCAAACAAAGATTCCTTACACGCTGTATAAACAACGTAATTACACGATGATTTAAAAGGGTTTACACGCTATGTCTAAAGTAATTTTATCGTGTAACCATTCTCGATAATACCAAAGTTCAATACATGAAATCCAGAATCCTTACACGCTGTATAACCTTACACGCTGTATAACAAACTTCTTTACCCGATAATTTGTACAAGGTTTACACGCTCAAATGTAAAGTACCGTGTAACCAATCGGTATAATACAAATTCAAAAATGAAAGGGAATCCAGATTCCTTACACGCTGTATAACAAACTTCGTTACACGATATATTTGTACAAGGGTTTACACGCTCAAATTAAAGTAGCGTGTAACCATTCTGGGTAATACAAATTCAATAAATCAAAGGGAATCCAGTTTCCTTACACGCTGTATAACAAACTTCGTTACACGATAATTTGTACAAGGGTTTACACGGTCAAATGTAAAGTAGCGTGTAACCATTCTGGGTAATACAAATTCAATAAAATCAAATCAATAAATCAAGGGATCCAGTTTCCTTACACGCTGTATAAAAAACATAGTTACACGATGATATAAAAGGGTTTACACGCTAATTGTAATGTAATTTTAACGTGTAATCATTCTGGGTAGTTTACAAGTTTTTCATTCGAACCCAGAATCCTTACACGCAGAATAACAATCCTCTTTACATGAATACTTGTACTAGGGTTACACGCTCAATCTTAATTCATTTTATCGTGTAACCATTCTGGGTAATTTGAATGTCTAAATAAGAAATCAATCATAAAAAACACAGCATTGTTCACAACAAATAAATTAAATAAAACCCAAAGTTCAACAATCTGTAATCCAAAGTTGGTACCTACAGTTTGTTGATGAACAGTTCTTCGGCCAATTTGTTGATGAACAGTTCGTCCGCGATGAAAAACCACTTTCTGAAAACTACTTCCCACTCAACAATACAACTTCCTGAAAACCTCTTTCTCAGACGTCCTTTTCGAGGTTTAAAGGCCAAAAACGTTTTTAATTTCATTTGAGTTTATGTATTTATTGTTTTCAAATTTCAAAATTAGAAAAAGAGCCGTAAATAAGTGCCACGTTGGAATTGCAGTAAGGGTATACTAGTCCAAGAAACTTTCTTTTAGATAAAAAAAGGGGTTAATTGCACTAACTTAAATTGACGTTTATCAATATCACAGCTATATTGTACTTTTCCTTTAATTAACAAGAACATACCCTTTCATCGGTTTGACCGGGGTTAGATTTTAACGGAGACCTAACTGTGGCAAGGGCATGAATGCCTTTTTCCATTAAAAGAAATAAAAAATATAAGTTATTTATTATAAAACTAAGAAATATTAAAAATCTTCATTACCCATCACATCATCATCAAACATCTTCATTTCATCGTTATCACCAATCCATCATCTTAGACAATCAAACTCAACCCTTTCATCAATTTTCGTCTTCAGTCCAAATCCAGAAAGAAAAAAAAATACATAAATCATATATATATATAAAATAATATAATACAAGCAATCCACTCCATATTCAATCAAATTCCAGAAATCTCCATCTTTTAAAATATAGGCAATAGATTCCTTCACCAAAAAAACAAGGCAATCAAATTCAACCTCCCCTCTCCATTTTCTGCAAATACACATCACTCCCCATCTCCACACACACTCTGCTGCCTTCAATGGTCTCCTCCCTCACCCAAATCTTTTGCTATTTTTTGGAGAGAGATGCACCATCATCCCAGATGTGGGCACTGAGTCTTTTTCACTAATAATAAAAATATACTGATGTGGGGCACTGAGTCTTTTTCACTAAAATAAAATATTTACTGAGGGCATTTTAGTCTTTTTAAGTCCACTGTTAAAATGTAACGTTTAACTAAAAAGTTAATAGCAAGGGTTGTTTGTGTGATTAAAGCCATTGTTGAATATTTTGCTACAAAGGCAAAACACATGGTATGTTTGTGCAATTAACCCTATAAAAAGTTAACTTATTGAGATGTGACAGTTTCACAAAGGCCCATTAGTAAAGGTGACTTTTCACTTTTCCCTGTTAGGTATGTTCATCTCGTACTTGTACTTAGGCAGGTAGAATGCATCTGTTCCTGTACTGGCCCGTATAAGTCGTTGCTTTTCATTTTCAGAATGAGCTGTACAATAAACTGGTGGGTTTCCCTAGTGTACCGCCCGTTCAGTTTACAATAACAAAATAATAAATGTTCATTTCAGATAAGTTTAATGGTTCAATTAAGATTTAAGGCACAATGGTTCATTTAAAATGTCACGGTATTGGAAAGGTTACAATGGTTCAGTCTTCAATGAAATTAATGTAAGAGGTGACTCTTCAGTTTTCACTGATATGGGTCATATTCTTCCACTATAAATATGTCAATTGCTGAGTTATATTTTAGTCAGAAATCTGTTGAAGCTTACAAGTGGAAATGGAAGCAAACGGCATGAGCCTTAACAGGATGAATGCCATTTCAGAAGTGATGCGTGAAAGGATTGCAAAGGCTGAGGAGACCATCACCATGGAGCGTGAAAATGCAAAACGGCTACGTGATGATTATACTCTTCTGATGGGGAAATTTCATAATCTGGAAGCTGAAATCATCAACTTAAACATAGCGATTGAAGCAAGGGACAACGAACTCAATGGCCTCTACCAACTTGTTGAAAAAATGCAGAAGAAGTTGATCGACTTCAACATTCCACCATCACCCTGAATTCAATGTGTTTTTTAATGTTTTTTCACATGCTGTACCCCCGTCTATATAAATGGAAGTTATCGGTTTCGTTTCACATGCTTTACAAATTGTAAAAAAAAAAAGTATATATATAATTAATTATAAAATAACACGAATACAAATAAAAAATATGATAATATATAATATATTTATATATATACTAATATATATAAACAAATTATATATATAATATAATATATTATATATATATAGGATAATTATTATATATTATATATAATAATATATATATATATATAATAATATATATTAAATATATTTCATAATATAGAAATATATTATATATATATATTATAGGAATTCTTCTTAGGCCTTACAGATCTTACCCGTTGATTAATTATGGGGGCCCTGCAAAAATCTCAACGATCGGCACCGTCCTACGATGAAGGGGTATCAATGGAAGTATGTACGTGGAGTTTCGAGATAATCAAACGGTCGAACAAGTACGTCCATACCCATTACACTAGATATACCATATACCAAACAACCCTTCAAATATTAACCCCTAAGTGCCTAAGAGTTTTTTCACAACCTTATAAGTTGTTCTAGTTGCTTGAATCGATCTCCCGTAATAGATTTACACTTCCGAAATCGAGTCTGATGACTCTGATGGGTGCACACCGCCCTTTTTTAAAAATTTCCGACCATCGGAATAAATAAATTAAATATGAAAAAAATTTATTTAAATCGAAATTCAATCCACAATGGGCCTAGGAGTTGTTCTTATGCTTACAGTACCTATTCCAAGGCATTTAATATCCTAGGCTTAGTTCCTTCTTATCATCACAAATACTGATGACGTGGCGAAGAAAAAACATGGTTAACGCTGAAAAGTAATCATCGTTACACGCTAATATTAATGCATCGTGTACGGATGATTACTTTACATCGTGTAATCGTTGACATAGTTTCATCTGGATATTTGAACATGCAAATGGTCCATGTTTACACACTAAAAAGTAATCATGTTTACACGCTAATATTAATGTATCGTGTAGGATGATTACTTTACATCGTGTAATCGTTGACATAGTTTCATCTGGATATTTGAACATGCAAATGGTCCATGATTACACGCTGAAAGTAATCATGTTTTACACGCTAATATTAATGTATCGTGTAAGAATACTTTACATCGTTCAATCTTCAACATAATTTCATCTGGATAAGGTTTAACATGCAACCGTTCAATGATTACACGCTGAACAGTATATAGTGTTACAGATGACCCATTGAAATAATCGAAGGACACTTAGAAATTAAACAAAGGACTTTAAACTTTCTAGGTACATTGACACAGGACTTTAATCTCCCAAGATTCATAAATAAGTTCAACTTTCCACGGTTCATGACTCTTGGAATATGCAAAGTTGATTTATCTTTCCAACAAGTGAAAATATATTGTTTTTTAAGTGAGGGTAGGACCGTCCAAGAGATTCTTATATCACTGGGCTGTGGTGGTGGTTGTAGGCAAAGTGGTTTTTTTTCAGAAATGAAAAAGTTCATGCTCTGAACTTTTTCCCTTTTTTTTTATTCTTTTCTTTTAATAGATCTATTTTCATGTACTTGGTAGGTCTCTTTGATAGTTTCAAATTTCCAGACTTAAAATTCTACTACTAGCTTTCTCATTCTTCTTCCGTTTCAACACAGACAAGGCAGGATATTCTAAGGAATTACTTGATAGATTTGGCAATACAAATCTGGTGTTGGACATGTTGAATTTGTGCTTGTTAACACAAATTCCAACAAGTCCTGTTGCACACGATCTAAATAAGAAAAAATTATATCCACTTCCTTCGTCATGGTATTAGGGTTAGATGGATCGATTCTGTTCAGAATTGTCACAAAACTCATTTTGAAAATGCAATCATCTGAGTTCATTCATCGGCAAACTTCAATCACTGTCCAAGCTTATGTTATCCCGAGTTTGTCATCTTCGCGTTACACTCGTAGTGTTAGTGTTGGAATGTGTGATGTTTTGTGTATTTATGTGTAAGAGGATTATGTCTGTGTATGAAAGCTGAGGAGTCCTAGTTGCTTCTCCCGCTCCTCTAATTCTTTTTCCTTAGCTTCCAGACGAGACCAAACCTTGTCAATCTCTAAAAATATCACAGCACATTTTTGCTTTTCCTTCCCTCAGTCCCCTCATGATATCAGTTTGTGAATATCAAACAGAGATAGGAAACCAAACACACAAATACAGAAATCATAGCTTCATGTTTTGATATCTGCCTCATCACCTGTAAATTTTCTCTTCATTGCAGCAATGAATGGTTTCCTGTCAACTGGACACCAACATCACTACAATTGGTCATGGGATGAGGTATGTTTCAACATTATTATGTAGAATTTCCTGCCTTGTCTATGATGATTTTAAAAGGATAAAATATATTGTTCAAATGTAACTTGCACTCTTGTAAATGTGAGATTGGTTGCAGGAGAGAAATCTCTGGCCAACTAATGTCTGACGGTGTTAATAATTTCTTTTTTTATATGTGGGAACAGGAGAGAAATCTCTGGCCAACTAACGAAGAACTCATCGGCAGTAGTCGACTTGACCCTGATTGTTCTGTCCAATTAAAGGGAAGTTCTTGATACCTCTTCGGTGGAGAGGTTTAAGCGCCGGGGTGATGCTCTCTCGTGGCATTAGTGTTGTTTGCGACCAGTATCCTTAATAAATATGTACAAATTTTTTAAAGGTTACTGGATTAGAAGAGCTTCATGCCTGCACCCCACGAGAGATGAGGCGGAACAAGATTAGTAGGCGGACATTGACGTTGATCTATCCAAATGTCCCCAGTTTGTCCCCAGTCCGAACGGTGTGCCCGACTACCATCTCCACCTACCGAAACAGATACACATGCGGGGTCACACCGACTGGATTTCCAAGAGCAATTCCCATTTGATGTTGCTTGCTGTGATGGAAGTTCCTTCCATGTTAGAAATATGAATGATTTTGTAAAAAATATAACAAATTAATATTATTAATGTAAATATACCAAAAATTTATTAAACCTACTTAATATAAAGAATGAAATGTGATTCATGGTGTGAATCCCAGTTGTAAGTCCCTCAACAATTTCAAAGACTACATTTAATGTAGCGTGTAAGCATGGTTACTTTTCATCGTGTAATTTGCAATATTAATGCTTGAACATACAATTTGGTCAATGGTTACACGATTTAAAGTAACCATGATTACACGATACATTTAATATATCGTGTACTCATGATAACAAATTGGCGTGTATTCATTCAGACTGTGACCATGTTACTTATAATCAGAGTGTTCCTAGTTATCATATAAATATAAAACTGTATAAACGACCATTTTAATGATTCAACGTGCAAATTGGTAAATGGTTACACGATTTAAAGTAACCATGATTACCCGATACATTTAATATATCGTGTACTTATGGTAACAAATTGGCGTGTATTCCCATTTTAATGATTCAACATGCAAATTGTTCAATGGTTACACGATTTAAAGTAATGATGATTACACGATACATTTAATATATCGTGTACTCATGATAAAAAATTGGCGTGTATTCATTCATACCGTGACCATATTGCGTATAATCAGAGTGTTCCCAGTTATCATGTAAAAACTAAGCGTTATTACACGCTACATATGAAGAATAGTGTAATTATGATATGTTTGCATCGTGTAAACCATTCACACCGTTGCTTGTTGAAGGATTGTACATGCAACATAGTCAAAGATTATACAATGGCTCGTTCTACTGTTGGCAGGTATTGCCAGTCTGGATGTAGATTCTGCAGAGATTCGCCTGGGAAACTTTTTTCTTTGGATAAGTGTTTCACTGTTTGATCGAGGGGACAAGAGGGAGCAAGTCTGGATATGATGTAGATTCTACAGAGATTTGCAAGGATTTTTATTTGGATAAGTGAAAAGTTGTTTGACTTGTTTCATTGATGGGACATCATTACAAGTGATATATTTAAAATTATTTTTTAAAAGGAGAGGGTCGGACTTATTGATTGTTGCAGGAATGCAGGTAATTCAGTGGCCGTCTACAGCCACTCAATAAATGTTTTTTTTTTTTCCTGTGTTGTTTTCACTCGAGGTTAAATCAACTTTGCATATACCAAGATTCATGAACCGTGGTCGGAAGTTGAACTTTATTTATGAATCTTGGGAGATTAAAGTACTGTGTCAATGTACATAGAAAGTTTAAAAGTCCTTTGTTTAATTTCTAAGTGTCCTTTGTTATTTCAATGTGTCAAAAAGATGTAAAGCAACATATATAGCAAACAACATATTATTTCAATGTGTTTGTATATTGTGCGTTTGAATGAAACAACATTACCACTTATTGGTCGATGATTACACGATGAAAAGTAACCATGGTTATACGATAATATATCACTTTTTATCGTGTAAGAATGCTTACTTTTAATCGTGTAATAGTTGATACTGTTGTTTTGGATCAACAGTGTCAAAGATAACACGATGCAAAGTAAGCATTATTACACGATTCATTTATTATATTGTTTAAGGTTTATTACTTTTGATCGTGTAATCGTTGACACTGTTGATCCAAAATCAACATTGTGAAATATTACACGATTAAAAGTAAGCATCCTTACACGATGGAAAGTAAGCATGGTTAATTTCATCGTGTAACCTTTGACACTGTTGATTTTGGATCAACGAACATGCAACACGATATGATTACACGTTGGGTCGTGCAACTATTGCCACATATTGCCAGTCTGGATCTAGATTGTACAGAGATACGCATGTGAAATTTTTTTCATTTTCGATACGTGTTTCACTGTTTGATTGATGGGACAACAGGGAGCAAGTCTGGATGAAGTGAAAATATATGCTCAAATATATTATGTCTGACTTTGTGGTGCCTGTTGTAGCCTGTAGGCAAAGCAGTTGTTCTCTGTGAAATATATTTTTTATTTATTTATTATAATCTATTTTCTTGTACTTGTTAGTTCTCTTTGAAAATCAAATATCCAGACTTGTTACTTGTTGTGCTGGAAGTTCCTTCCAAGTTAGAAATAAGATTTTGTTTGTTAAAAAATATAAAAATAACATAATGTGAATCAAATATCGTGTAAGGATGATAAGTTTCCATCGTGTATTCTTTGTCATTGTATCTGAATCAAATTTTCAGTGTGTAATTATTGACATTGTTGCCTGTTGAATCAAGTTTTCATCGCGTAATGATTGAAAATGCAACAGTATGAATGATTACACGATGAGAGCTAAGCATGCTTAGACGATACATTTAATGTAAGCATGGTTACTTTTCATCGTGTAAAAGCATTATGAATGATTGAACAGTCCTGTGGTCAATGATTACACGATACATTGAATGTATCGTGTAACCATGTTTAGAAAATGGCGTGTATTCATTCAAAATTTGACCATTTTATGTGCGATCAGAGTGTTCCCAGTTATCATGTAAATATATACCTGTTAGCTATGCCTGATAAACGACAACATCGTATACCAAATTTACGTGCGATCAGAGTGTTCCCAGTTATCATGTAAATATAAGCTGCTTGTCTGACCTTGTGGGCATTCACATTGTTGCTTGATGAATGATTGAACATGCAACAGTATGAATGGTTACACGATGGAAACTAATCATTATTACATGCTACATACGAAGGATCGTGTAATGATGCTTAGTTTTTTAGCGTGTAACCATTCACACTGTTGCTTTTTAAATGAATGAACATGCAACAGAGTCAAAGATATTATACAATGGCTCGTTCTACTATTGGCAGATATTGCCAGTCTAGATGTAGATTGTGCAGAGATTCGCATGGGAAACTAATTTTTTTGGATAAGTGTTTCACTGTTTGATTGAGGGGACATGAGGGACGAAGACTGGATATGATGTAGATTCTACAGAGATTCGCATGTGGAACTTTTTTATTTAGATAAGTGAAAGGCGGTTTCATTGATGGGACAAGACTAGTAGTGATATATTAAACAAAAATTTCTTTAAAATTATTTTCTTCGGTGCCGGTTGTTTTTTTTTCCTGTATTGTTTTCACTTGTTGGAAAGTTAAATCAACTTTCCATATACCAAGATTCATTAACCGTAGTGGGAAGTTGAACTTTATTTATGAATCTTGGGAGATTAAAGTACTGTGTCAATGTACCTAGAAAGTTTAAAAGTCCTTTGTTTAATTTCTAAGTGTCCTTTGATTATTTCAATGTGTCGAAAAGATGTAAAGCAATATATATAGGAGTGCAAGCAAACAACATATCCTATTATCCTTGTATCGTGCGTAATTTTCAAGGCATGAAGTTGAATGACAAAAAAGAATGATCCACGCCTTTAAAATACAAATATTTTCTTCTCTGTTTTGTTCTTAGTTATGTAACAAAATATCGATATCAATCCAACTCTTCAGTTTTGTGATATTGTTAACAGTTTCCCTTTTTTCGGTGGTTACCAGGAGAGAAATCTCTGGTTTATAACGAGGAACTCATCCGCACTAGTACACTTGACCCTGATTGTTCTGTCCAATTATACATTCGGTGGTGGCCGTGACGCCGTAGATGTCATCATGGGAGAGATCAGCCTTTCCCATGGAAGCACTGAGAAGATGATTATATGCCGAAATATAAACAAACACTCTGACTTAACCATGGAATCATATTTTTATCAATATATTGGTCAACCAGAGTGAGAGTTGAGGGCACAAACAGCCTTCAAACATAGTTCATCATCCTCTCCAAGTGCAAGAATGACGTCTAATTCATACTCCCAATTTTTATCAACTTGCTACCGTTCATAATCTTGCCATGCTGAATTGCCATCATCTTGTTTATATTCTGTAAAACTAATAGGTTTACATACGGAAATGTATAGATTTTACGTACTTTGATGTAATGGAAGCACTGAGAAGATGATATTATGTCCCTACTTTGGTATATACATGAAAAGTTTTTGGATTGAATCATTCCTTCCATGTAGAAATATTGATTACTTATGACCTACTTTGCTTTGCTTCCAAAAGTTTTGGATTACTTTGCTATTATGCCATCAGTATTGGGTCTGATAAAAACGGAACTAAGCCCAGGAAGTTGTAATTCTCACTGTTGATCAAAAATCAACAGTGTAAAAGATTTCACGATGCAAACAAAGCGTACTTACACGATATATTTAATATATCTCGTAAGCTTTATTGGTTTTCATCGTGTAATCATTCACACTGTTGAATTGTGATCAACAGTGTGAATGATAACACGATGAAAAGTAATCAATATTACACGCTAATATTAATGTATCGTGTAATAATGCTTATTTTCATCGTGTAATCATGTTTTCAAAGTGACATGAAATCATTCATGCTGTAACCATTTTACTTGTAATAATGGTTACTTTTCATCGTGTAGTTGCCCATATATGTTTTAAGTGTGCCTCTCATTGTGTGAATGGTGTTATTCACCAACCGTTCTGGGTAATACAAAGTTCAATAAATCAAATCCAGAATCCTTACACGCTGTATACTTTACACGAAGATTTGTACAAGGGTGTACACGTTCAAATGTAAAGTAGCGTGTAACCATTCTGGGTAATTTATAAGTTCTGTAATCGAACCCAGAATCCTTACACTCTGAATAGCAATCTTCTTTACATGAATACTTGTACTAGGTTTTACACGCTCAATCTTAAACTCATTTTAGCGTGTGAACATTCTGGGTAGAAATCAATCATCAAAAACACAGCATTGTTCACAACAAATAAATTAAATAAAAATGTGACATTCTTGTAAACCCATCTTCAAAAGGTGCCATTAGTTTTTTGTCCTCGGACATTGAACCTTTAACTGGTCAATGATTACACGCTGAAAAGTAATCATGGTTACACGCTAAAGTAAATGTATCGTGTAAGGAAGATTATTTTCCATCGTGTATTCGTTGTCATAGTTTCATCCCTGACCCCAGTTTTCAGCGTGTAATAATAGACATAGTTGCATGTTGAATCAAATTAACAATGAGTTTATATATATATATATATATATATATGCATCTAATTTGAATGAGTCTCTCATTACAGTCAAGATCATTTTCAATATTGATTTTCAGAGTTATTGGATAAATAGGATCAAGTAACAAAAATGGTGACCGGAACCATTGTTGATGACTATAAGTCGACTAAGCCTGGGAAGAAATATCCTAGGCCTAGAAGAGTGTTTCCCAGGCCTGACAGAATTTTTCACAGTACAAAATAGTGAAATACATCATAAACATTTCCATTTGAAGTGCACATAACATTTTAAGCCTAAATACATGATTCTCAAGATATACAAGTCTATGGGGAATTACGGATTTGACCATTGGTGAAAAGGTCAATTGCAATGGCCTTACGAATGTTTTTGATATTCTTTTGTCCAAAAATTGATTTCCATGGAGTTGGTACTCCAACCATAATCAACTCAGCATACTTCATCAAAAAGGCACCACAACTGCTTCTGTTTAATTATTGGATATGTCAAACACAAGTATATTAAGGAAAGTAAATAAAGTAAATAAAAGTTTATGAATATGTCAAACATACCCATCATCTTGTTGTGGAATGAGATTACTGTGCAAGCTTTCAGCTGTGAACGGGGTGGCATGAGGATCGATCTTCGTTCGTTCGTAGTAACCGGCATGCTTCAACACAGATGGCAATAGGTAAAGCAGGCCACGAATGTCCTTTAGCCGATTACTAAGTCCGTTCTTCCGTTCATTCAATGAGTCAAATAATTTAACTTTTCCTTCCTTGAGAAGGACATGGCATAACACCCAATGCCCGTGAATGAGCACATGTATATACAATAGATAAAATTTATTTAAGGAAATAAATAATGACAACGCAACGTCATTTCCAACAACTTACTGAATCCAATTGCCACCAAGGTTGAGGGTATAGAAGTTCATGGCCTGTAATATGTCTAAGGACGTCTGAACTGGGTTGGTAATCTAAATGAACAAATTCGGGGTACTCTTCCCAGACATTGACTGCTTTAGGAGAAGCATCGCTGGACTTCTTGACCCTTTTTTTGCGATCTTTTTTCTGTTGAGGAGAAGTAATTTCTTTCGGGTTACTTCTTTCATGGTCATCCATCAGAGACTTTGTTTTCTCCCTCAACCTGTCCAACGATTTCATTTTAGTTTCCCACTTTATGTTTATGCTTGTCTGTCATCAAAAAATACATTCATTGAGATAATTCCTAGACTTCAAAAATACATGCATTATAACACATTTTCATATAGCATATCATATAACTAGGGTGAAACGTACGAAAAAACATGTGTTGACAAATCCAATATTTTGCATGTAGCTAAGCTCACTGCTCGATCGCCTCCTCCATAGGATATCAAAGTAACTTTGGATGTGCTGCGTAAATGGAGTGATGTACGTTAAGGTGAATAAGTAACATAAAGCCTTAATAACCAAGAAGAAATAGGTTGTTAATTATGTTACCAAATCTGATATCCACTTGTCGACGTTGACCAGATCTTGAAAAAGTTGACGTGTCATGGGAATGATTTGACCGTATAAAAACTATTAAAATGAATAAATTACATTAGGACAGATAATAAAAATGAATACATTGAAAATCATGGCAATATAACAGAGTACAGGAATGGAAAAATACCTTACTTGGTCGTCGTTCTTCAGGAAAGACGTGAACTCAACTAAGTCTACATCTTGCTCATTTGACTTTGATTTCTTTGTCTTATTGGGCATCGGATCTGTGTAGAGGCTTTCGAGATACCTTAACCGCTTTCGAGCCCTCTGTTTGTCGAGGTCTCTGTATTCAACATGTGGGTCGGCCTCAGTAAGTGCTACCACACTACTGGGGAGGGTTTGGCCAATAAAACACACGGACGGGGATGTATGTTCTTCCAAGTCAAGGATAGATTTTTCCCCTGAGTTCTACATAAAATTAAATATGTAGTCGGTAAAGTACAAACCATTGATATACTCATGTGCATGACAAGAAAGTATTATATAATTTATTCCCAGGCCTGGAAGAATTGTTCCCAGGCCTAACTAATTGTTTCCACCTAACTAATTGTTTCCAGGCCGAACATAATTGTTCCCTAGCCTGCAAATTTGTTCCCAGCCCTGAAAAATTGTTTCCAGGCCTTGAAGCATTGTTCCCAGGCTGAACAGAATTGTTCTCAGGCCGAACAGAATTGTTCCCAGCCATGAAAAATTGTTCCCATGCCTCGACCATATACATAACATAAACACTATATGTATAGATACTATACATGACAAAATCATACCTTGACCGTCCCATCACCCTCGATTGCAATAGATCCAACAACCTTAACACCCTGAACAACCTCATCTCCCTCACCACCCTTACCAAGCTTAACACCCTCACCACGAGAATCTTGCTCACCAGCCGTACGAACAAAAGCAACATCTTGCAGCTCACCCACTTCTTCAACATCCTCCTCAATAGCAGCCTTACCATCAACATCCTCCTGAACAGCAGCCTTACCACCAACAGCCTTACCACCAACATCCTCCTCAACAACAGCATCATCATCTTGCTCAGCACCCTTGAAAACATCAACAACAATAAATTAGTGGAATTTATTAAGGACTAAACTATTATATATAAATAATAATATAATTTTCAACAACTTTATATCTAACCTTCATCTCCTTCCTAATCTTTTCAAATTCATTTCTACAGAAGGAAATGATACGTTTCTCACTGTCAAGCATGGCGGCATATAGTTCTGGGATTGTGGAAGGCACCTAAATTTTACAATAATTAATACAATGCATACAAGAATAACATACTAAAAGTCTAAAACCAAATAGTATAGATGCAATCATACCTTCGAATTTCCATCGGAGAACAGACGCTTCTTAGAAGGGGGGGAATATTCGTTAAAAAATGTGCTTATATTTCTTCCCACAGAGACTCCTATCTCCTTCAAAACAGAAGCGCATATCCCATCATTGTCATTGCCTGTCTGATAATCATCAACTCCATCATCATAACCAAGATCTTCTTTCTGTTCACTTGGATGTATTGGCTGTATTGACAGAGCCAATTTCTCCCTCTTCTTCTCAGGTAGTGGCTCACAAACGTATTTCAGGTTCAATGACTTGAAGTACTTTGTACCCTTTTCATAAGTTTCAACTTCCCAAGGAAATAAAGCCATCTGCATATTAGGAACAAACAATTGTTAGCGAATTTCTACATATAATTAACTAAAAACAAAGGTATGTCATTAAGTACACACCGATGAATTGAATTTTGATTCAATATCTGAAATTGTTGCACTAAATTGCCATCTAGTGAACCGTGGATACCCCAAACCAATTCGCTTTCCAACGTGATCATCGAAACGAATTATCATCTCCATGGCCCATACCTATACAATTTAAAATAACTACTATGAATCAATGTTTTCCAATCCAACAAAGTATGAAACGAGAACCACTAAAAAAAGTTTGATAACATGCAAAATTATTCTAAAACTTACCTGGAGTACTAGAGGGAACCCGGACAAATTGTACGTATAATATTTTGATTTCTTTTCCTTCTCTTCCTTACCTCGCGGCTTCACTTTCTCTTTCCCTTTCCCTTTCACTTCTTCTTCTTCTACTAACTTCTTCTTCCTCTTCTTGTTCTTGTTCTTCTTATCTTCTTCTTCTTCTTCTAAGTCTTCTTCTTCTAAGTCTTCTGTATTCTTATTCTCCTGCAGCTTCCCATTATTACCTCCCTTCTTTGCTTCACCTCTCAATTGGGATAGCCGTTTGTGAAGTACAGCCTTCAAAAAATATAGTGTAAACCTGAATATGTAAGAACCCCATGGAAAATTTTTGAATTCTTCTTCGTTTTCAACTAATGAAAACAGCCACCCCGATATGGCTGTGGTCCGTCCGTCATCCGTGCCAAAGAATTGGCTCACCATATATATATTCAATATCTTATATGCATCTTCACTCTGTTCGGACGTCATTTTCGTCAAAGTGGCATACAATAGCTCTGCAGTCGGCCTTCTTCCTTTGAAAATTCTTCTAAGCATCGAATCCTCTTTCACTTTATTGTTATTAGCAAAACCTTCGGGCAGCTGTCCCATATTCAAACCGCTGCATACACAAAATTCTTCTTGGCCGAAACGGGCTTTCGACTTCCCCAACCCAATCCACATCTCATCTTCTCTTTGTCCTTTGGGGTGAATGATCTCTCGTTTCAAAATATTATGGATAAGCTGCCTGTAAATTTTCAACGGCTCTTTCAAATCCAAATATTTGCCGAATGGGCCCTGCTTGAATTTTTCCACCAACCCAAATTTCTGTAGGACGGACTTCAATCGTGTAATCATGTACATTTTACTTCCACTGTTTACTCTGACGGGAACCCAATTCTCATGGTCTGGGAACCGCCACAACTCTGGAATCGAATTTTTCCGCATCTAAACAATGAAAACAAAAAAAACATCAGTCCCAGGCTTATGAAAATATGTTCTAGGCTCAAAATAATACATGCATCATCCATCCATCGGCCCTAGGCTTATGACAATCATTCATAGGCTCAACATATGCATTTACCATTACATGCAACGGTCATTTACTCTACAAACGTATTTCTTTCTTCCCTCCCTTCTCCCACTATAAATTTCCAGTGTAGTGTTCACAGCACAATTTACCATAAAAACACACAACCTCCAAATACTAAACATACAACAGGTGAAAAACACAAATTACCATCCCAAGACACAAACAAGAACAAACTGCAATAAAAACACAAATTTGAACAAATTAGTACCTTCGAAATTGGTTTGCGTTTCGTCTAGGGTTTGGATGCTTCGTTCAATGCCGATGGCGACGGCGACGGCGACGGCGACGAGGCAACGGCTACGAGGATAACGAAGACCAGGAGAACGACGACAAGGACAACGACGACAAGGACAACGACGACCTCGTGCTTCTCCTTCCTCTCTCTATTTCTGGTTTGTTGTTGTTTGGGTTTGCGATTTCACACAGAGCAGAATTTCATCGTTTGGGCTTGTGCGTCACTGTATGTCTGCGTCACGGCAACGGCAACGTGAACGTGGTTTCGGTTTGGGTTTGCGCGTAATTACACAGACGAGAGTTTGAATTTGTTTTCAATTGTGCTGTAAACCGTTAGTTTTGTGGGGAATTCAGAGGCCAATTTAGTCATTTTGTGGGGAATGCCATGGGTTGGGCCCTTTTAGTAAATGTGATCCATTTTTATTTGTTACAACATTTAAGGAGGGTATTTAGGGATTCATAACTAAAAGGGTTGTTTGCTATATATAGTGTAATGGGTAGCGACGTACTTTTTCGACTGTTCGTTGATCTCGAAACTTTACGTAAAGATTTCCATTGATACTCCTTCATCATTGTACGGTGCCGATCGTTGAGATTATTGCGGGACCCCCATAATTTAGTCTATGGAGTAAAACTGTAAGGCCTAAGAGCAATACCTAAGCCCAAAATAATTGTTCTTTACACGTTGAAATGCCAACATCTTTACAAGTTGGAAATCTTTACACGCTGAAATATAAACATCTTTACACGATGGATGCATGTTGTCATAGGCCTAGGATTCGGTACTTTAAGCCCAAGAATCGGAATTTTAAGCATAGGAATAACTCCTAGAACCATGGTAGATTTAATTTCGAATTAATTAGATTTTTTATAGATTTTTTTATTTTTTATTTTTTATTTTTTTCCGATCGCACGGGATGTTTTTACCCCTTCATCATTGGACGGTGCCTATCGTTGAGATTATTGCGGGACCCCTATAATTTAGTCTATGGAGTAAAACTGTAAGGCCTAAGAGCAATACCTAAGCCCAAAATAATTGTTCTTTACACGTTGAAATGTCAACATCTTTACAAGTTGGAAATCTTTACACGTTGGAAATCTTTACACGCTGAAATATAAACATCTTTACACGATGGATGCATGTTGTCATAGTCCTAGGATTCGGTACTTTAAGCCCAAGAATCGGAATTTTAAGCATAGGAATAACTCCTAGACCCATGGTAGATTTAATTTCGAATTAATTAGATTTTTTATAGATTTTTTTATTTTTTATTTTTTCCGATCGCACGGGATGTTTTTACCCCTTCATCATTGGACGGTGCCTATCGTTGAGATTATTGCGGGACCCCTATAATTTAGTCTATGGAGTAAAACTGTAAGGCCTAAGAGCAATACCTAAGCCCAAAATAATTGTTCTTTACACGTTGAAATGTCAACATCTTTACAAGTTGGAAATCTTTACACGTTGGAAATCTTTACACGCTGAAATATAAACATCTTTACACGATGGATGCATGTTGTCATAGGCCTAGGATTCGGTACTTTAAGCCCAAGAATCGGAATTTTAAGCATAGGAATAACTCCTAGACCCATGGTAGATTTAATTTCGAATTAATTAGATTTTTTATAGATTTTTCCGATCGCACGGGATGTTTTTACCCCTTCATCATTGGACGGTGCCTATCGTTGAGATTATTGCGGGACCCCTATAATTTAGTCTATGGAGTAAAACTGTAAGGCCTAAGAGCAATACCTAAGCCCAAAATAATTGTTCTTTACACGTTGAAATGTCAACATCTTTACAAGTTGGAAATCTTTACACGCTGAAATATAAACATCTTTACACGATGGATGCATGTTGTCATAGGCCTAGGATTCGGTACTTTAAGCCCAAGAATCGGAATTTTAAGCATAGGAATAACTCCTAGACCCATGGTAGATTTAATTTCGAATTAATTAGATTTTTTATAGATTTTTTCCGATCGCACGGGATGTTTTTACCCCTTCATCATTGGACGGTGCCTATCGTTGAGATTATTGCGGGACCCCCATAATTTAGTCTATGGAGTAAAACTGTAAGGCCTAAGAGCAATACCTAAGCCCAAAATAATTGTTCTTTACACGTTGAAATGTCAACATCTTTACAAGTTGGAAATCTTTACACGCTGAAATATAAACATCTTTACACGATGGATGCATGTTGTCATAGGCCTAGGATTCGGTACTTTAAGCCCAAGAATCGGAATTTTAAGCATAGGAATAACTCCTAGACCCATGGTAGATTTAATTTCGAATTAATTAGATTTTTTATAGATTTTTTCCGATCGCACGGGATGTTTTTACCCCTTCATCATTGGACGGTGCCTATCGTTGAGATTATTGCGGGACCCCCATAATTTAGTCTATGGAGTAAAACTGTAAGGCCTAAGAGCAATACCTAAGCCCAAAATAATTGTTCTTTACACGTTGAAATGTCAACATCTTTACAAGTTGGAAATCTTTACACGCTGAAATATAAACATCTTTACACGATGGATGCATGTTGTCATAGGCCTAGGATTCGGTACTTTAAGCCCAAGAATCGGAATTTTAAGCATAGGAATAACTCCTAGACCCATGGTAGATTTAATTTCGAATTAATTAGATTTTTTATAGATTTTTTTATTTTTTATTTTTTTCCGATCGCACGGGATGTTTTTACCCCTTCATCATTGGACGGTGCCTATCGTTGAGATTATTGCGGGACCCCCATAATTTAGTCTATGGAGTAAAACTGTAAGGCCTAAGAGCAATACCTAAGCCCAAAATAATTGTTCTTTACACGTTGAAATGTCAACATCTTTACAAGTTGGAAATCTTTACACGCTGAAATATAAACATCTTTACACGATGGATGCATGTTGTCATAGGCCTAGGATTCGGTACTTTAAGCCCAAGAATCGGAATTTTAAGCATAGGAATAACTCCTAGACCCATGGTAGATTTAATTTCGAATTAATTAGATTTTTTATAGATTTTTTTATTTTTTATTTTTTTCCGATCGCACGGGATGTTTTTACCCCTTCATCATTGGACGGTGCCTATCGTTGAGATTATTGCGGGACCCCCATAATTTAGTCTATGGAGTAAAACTGTAAGGCCTAAGAGCAATACCTAAGCCCAAAATAATTGTTCTTTACACGTTGAAATGTCAACATCTTTACAAGTTGGAAATCTTTACACGCTGAAATATAAACATCTTTACACGATGGATGCATGTTGTCATAGGCCTAGGATTCGGTACTTTAAGCCCAAGAATCGGAATTTTAAGCATAGGAATAACTCCTAGACCCATGGTAGATTTAATTTCGAATTAATTAGATTTTTTATAGATTTTTTCCGATCGCACGGGATGTTTTTACCCCTTCATCATTGGACGGTGCCTATCGTTGAGATTATTGCGGGACCCCCATAATTTAGTCTATGGAGTAAAACTGTAAGGCCTAAGAGCAATACCTAAGCCCAAAATAATTGTTCTTTACACGTTGAAATGTCAACATCTTTACAAGTTGGAAATCTTTACACGCTGAAATATAAACATCTTTACACGATGGATGCATGTTGTCATAGGCCTAGGATTCGGTACTTTAAGCCCAAGAATCGGAATTTTAAGCATAGGAATAACTCCTAGACCCATGGTAGATTTAATTTCGAATTAATTTTTTTATAGATTTTTTCCGATCGCACGGGATGTTTTTACCCCTTCATCATTGGACGGTGCCTATCGTTGAGATTATTGCGGGACCCCCATAATTTAGTCTATGGAGTAAAACTGTAAGGCCTAAGAGCAATACCTAAGCCCAAAATAATTGTTCTTTACACGTTGAAATGTCAACATCTTTACAAGTTGGAAATCTTTACACGCTGAAATATAAACATCTTTACACGATGGATGCATGTTGTCATAGGCCTAGGATTCGGTACTTTAAGCCCAAGAATCGGAATTTTAAGCATAGGAATAACTCCTAGACCCATGGTAGATTTAATTTCGAATTAATTAGATTTTTTATAGATTTTTTTATTTTTTATTTTTTTCCGATCGCACGGGATGTTTTTACCCCTTCATCATTGGACGGTGCCTATCGTTGAGATTATTGCGGGACCCCCATAATTTAGTCTATGGAGTAAAACTGTAAGGCCTAAGAGCAATACCTAAGCCCAAAATAATTGTTCTTTACACGTTGAAATGTCAACATCTTTACAAGTTGGAAATCTTTACACGCTGAAATATAAACATCTTTACACGATGGATGCATGTTGTCATAGGCCTAGGATTCGGTACTTTAAGCCCAAGAATCGGAATTTTAAGCATAGGAATAACTCCTAGACCCATGGTAGATTTAATTTCGAATTAATTAGATTTTTTTTAGATTTTTTTATTTTTTTGTTTTTTTCCGATCGCACGGGATGTTTTTACCCCTTCATCATTGGACGGTGCCTATCGTTGAGATTATTGCGGGACCCCTATAATTTAGTCTATGGAGTAAAACTGTAAGGCCTAAGAGCAATACCTAAGCCCAAAATAATTGTTCTTTACACGTTGAAATGTCAACATCTTTACAAGTTGGAAATCTTTACACGCTGAAATATAAACATCTTTACACGATGGATGCATGTTGTCATAGGCCTAGGATTCGGTACTTTAAGCCCAAGAATCGGAATTTTAAGCATAGGAATAACTCCTAGACCCATGGTAGATTTAATTTCGAATTAATTAGATTTTTTATAGATTTTTTTATTTTTTATTTTTTTCCGATCGCACGGGATGTTTTTACCCCTTCATCATTGGACGGTGCCTATCGTTGAGATTATTGCGGGACCCCCATAATTTAGTCTATGGAGTAAAACTGTAAGGCCTAAGAGCAATACCTAAGCCCAAAATAATTGTTCTTTACACGTTGAAATGTCAACATCTTTACAAGTTGGAAATCTTTACACGCTGAAATATAAACATCTTTACACGATGGATGCATGTTGTCATAGGCCTAGGATTCGGTACTTTAAGCCCAAGAATCGGAATTTTAAGCATAGGAATAACTCCTAGACCCATGGTAGATTTTTTCGAATTAATTAGATTTTTTTATAGATTTTTTTATTTTTTATTTTTTTCCGATCGCACGGGATGTTTTTACCCCTTCATCATTGGACGGTGCCTATCGTTGAGATTATTGCGGGACCCCCATAATTTAGTCTATGGAGTAAAACTGTAAGGCCTAAGAGCAATACCTAAGCCCAAAATAATTGTTCTTTACACGTTGAAATGTCAACATCTTTACAAGTTGGAAATCTTTACACGCTGAAATATAAACATCTTTACACGATGGATGCATGTTGTCATAGGCCTAGGATTCGGTACTTTAAGCCCAAGAATCGGAATTTTAAGCATAGGAATAACTCCTAGACCCATGGTAGATTTAATTTCGAATTAATTAGATTTTTTATAGATTTTTTTATTTTTTATTTTTTTCCGATCGCACGGGATGTTTTTACCCCTTCATCATTGGACGGTGCCTATCGTTGAGATTATTGCGGGACCCCCATAATTTAGTCTATGGAGTAAAACTGTAAGGCCTAAGAGCAATACCTAAGCCCAAAATAATTGTTCTTTACACGTTGAAATGTCAACATCTTTACAAGTTGGAAATCTTTACACGCTGAAATATAAACATCTTTACACGATGGATGCATGTTGTCATAGGCCTAGGATTCGGTACTTTAAGCCCAAGAATCGGAATTTTAAGCATAGGAATAACTCCTAGACCCATGGTAGATTTAATTTCGAATTAATTAGATTTTTTATAGATTTTTTTATTTTTTATTTTTTATTTTTTTCCGATCGCACGGGATGTTTTTACCCCTTCATCATTGGACGGTGCCTATCGTTGAGATTATTGCGGGACCCCCATAATTTAGTCTATGGAGTAAAACTGTAAGGCCTAAGAGCAATACCTAAGCCCAAAATAATTGTTCTTTACACGTTGAAATGTCAACATCTTTACAAGTTGGAAATCTTTACACGCTGAAATATAAACATCTTTACACGATGGATGCATGTTGTCATAGGCCTAGGATTCGGTACTTTAAGCCCAAGAATCAAAATTTTAAGCATAGGAATAACTCCTAGACCCATGGTCGATTTAATTTCGAATTAATTAGATTTTTTATAGATTTTTTTATTTTTTATTTTTTTCCGATCGCACAGGATGTTTTTACCCCTTCATCATTGGACGGTGCCTATCGTTGAGATTATTGTGGGACCCCCATAATTTAGTCTATGGAGTAAAACTGTAAGGCCTAAGAGCAATACCTAAGCCCAAAATAATTGTTCTTTACACGTTGAAATGTCAACATCTTTACAAGTTGGAAATCTTTGCACGCTGAAATATAAACATCTTTACACGATGGATGCATGTTGTCATAGGCCTAGGATTCGGTACTTTAAGCCCAAGAATTGGAATTTTAAGCATAGGAATAACTCCTAGACCCATGGTAGATTTAATTTCGAATTAATTAGATTTTTTATAGATTTTTTTATTTTTTATTTTTTTCCGATCGCACGGGATGTTTTTACCCCCTTCATCATTGGACGGTGCCTATCGTTGAGATTATTGCGGGACCCCCATAATTTAGTCTATGGAGTAAAACTGTAAGGCCTAAGAGCAATACCTAAGCCCAAAATAATTGTTCTTTACACGTTGAAATGTCAACATCTTTACAAGTTGGAAATCTTTACACGCTGAAATATAAACATCTTTACACGATGGATGCATGTTGTCATAGGCCTAGGATTCGGTACTTTAAGCCCAAGAATCGGAATTTTAAGCATAGGAATAACTCCTAGACCCATGGTAGATTTAATTTCGAATTAATTAGATTTTTTATAGATTTTTTTCCGATCGCACGGGATGTTTTTAAAATGTGTTGGGCACCCATCGGACTCAAGTTAGGAACTGTAAAGCTAATACGGGTGCGGATGATTTGCGCATCGGAGAACTTGTCAGTGAGGTGAATCATGAAGCAGCCGAGAGCCTCGTCGCAGTGGAAGCTATCGTTGTAGGTGCTGACGCGCTTGAGAGGCGCGTTAATGGGAGAGGAAGTGGAGAACCAAGGAGAGGAAACGTGTGTAGTTGACGGGGAAGACATGGCAGCTGCTGCTCGGAGAGGAAAACGAAAGCAAGTGAAGAGGTTTTTGTGAGAGTTGAAGTTGAATTGGAAAATTAGGGTTCCAGATAAAAGTTAGTTTTGTGGGAAATAGATTGGGGAGGGTAAATGAGTAAACTCTCACAATTTTTATTGAATAAAATATTTAACAAGGGTATTTAGGGAAATTCCAGGTGAGAGGTCTTGAAGGGCATTGTGGTAAATGGGGTTGTCCAAGCGGCTATATATGCAATTTTTTTTCCAATGGGCTGTTTCCTAGAAAGTGAACGTTGGGAAAGGCTATTTTCGCTAATTTCCACTTTATTTTTTTCATATCCAATCCGTTGTACCAAATATTATACTATAAAAATTATTCTCTTTCTTTCCCTTTTTTATTATTTCTTAACAATTAACATAATATTACAATAAATTAAGAAATTATAAAATTACTACATTAAGAAATTTAATTTAATTAACTAAAATATTGCATCAATATAATTTTTGTATTATATACTTGATTTTAGTTTATTATAAATGTTAATATGAATTATAATTAAATTAAAACAAATATAAATTAAACAAAATCATTAAATAATAAAAATAGATACAATTGGAATAAATTTGATTGAATAAGGGTAAAATTGTGATTAAACAAAACTTTTAAATAATAAAAAGGGTTACAATTGAAATACATTTTATTGAATAAGGGTAAAAGTGTGATTTAACTAAACTATAAGGATTTTTTTTAAAAAAGATGCATTTTCTACGACAAATGCAAAGTGTTGCGTGAGAGTTGGGTTGGAGAGTGTTTTTTTTCTTCAAATTGTGTTTTTGCTTCATTTTAGAGTTGGATCGGAGATGACTTTAGTACACAAAAATGCACCTCCTTTTGTTTTTTTGTTTTTTTTTTTTTTAAGGGATGTTTAATTTAGTCCGTAATTTTTCAGAAAAAATTCCTTAAAAAAAAAAAAAACTTGAATTACATGTTAGCTTTTTTGTCCTCATATTTTCAAAATAAATCAAAACGGTCCTGTAGAGGCCATAAGCCATAATCGAAAATTTGGCCCCTAAGAGCATCTTCAATGTAAATATATATTTTTGAGTTTCTAAATAGTGACATATCAGCATATTGAATTTTTTTTTAGAGAAATGCATATTCGCATTTAATGTAATTATCTAAAATCAAATATGCATACATTTTATAACCAATCATAATAAAACAATTATTATAAAATTAACCTCACCCCCCCCCCCCCCCCCCCCCCCCCCCCCCCCGACGAGTTGGAGAGTGTTTTTTTCCTTCAAATTGTGTTTTTGCTTCATTTTAGAGTTGGATCGGAGATGACTTTAGTACACAAAAATGCACCTCCTTTTTTTTTTTTTTTTTTTTTTTTTTTTTTTTTTTTTTTTTTTTTTTTAAGGGATGTTTAATTTAGTCCGTAATTTTTCAGAAAAAATTCCTTAAAAAAAAAAAAACTTGAATTACATGTTAGCTTTTTTGTCCTCATATTTTCAAAATAAATCAAAACGGTCCTATAGAGGCCATAAGCCATAATCGAAAATTTGGCCCCTAAGAGCATCTTCAATGTAAATATATATTTTTGAGTTTCTAAATAGTGACATATCAGCATATTGAATTTTTTTTGGAGAAATGCATATTCGCATTTAATGTAATTATCTAAAATCAAATATGCATATATTTTATAATAATTTTCAATTATTATAAAATTAACACCCCCCCCCCCCCCCCCCCCCCCCCCCCCCCCCCAGTGTCCAAAAGTTAACTCAAGGTTAACAAAATTAACTATTATATATTTTAGGGGTTGTTTTACCAATTTTACCCTTATTTCTGTTTTTTTTTTTTTAAAAAAAACAAACAAAAAAACATAATCCAAACCAAAAAAAATTGAAAATCGGTTGAATAAAAAAAATATAAAAAACAAAATCAATTAAAAAAACAAAAACTGGAAATAGTTTTCTAGATCAACACCATAATCCAAAAACCACCATCTTCTAAAAATAATCTCCCTAACTCTCTCTTGCACCAAACTGAACCAACATCTCTCTCTCTCATGCTCTCGTATACAATTGGGTTCAACCCAGATCTTGGTTCAAACCAGAACCGAGTTCGACCCTTTGTGAAAAGAGAGAGAGCGAGATGGAAAGAAAGAGATAGAAGGAGTAAGAGAGGGAAAATAGAGAGAAGATGTTGCGTCAGTCATGTGGGTGTGGGTTTGATTTTTGGTGGATGTTAATGGTGATGAATAGATGATGGGTGTTGTGATGTTGGGTTAGCCCATTTCAATAAATTCATATGCCCAAGCAAGAAGCCCAAATTGACATCCAACCTAGAAGCCTAAATCAGAAACTGACTCTATAGCCTTCTAGATGAAATTAGATATTACCAAATTGAAGACTTGGCCAAAACAATTTCGTTTTGTTTAAAGTTGATCAGTTCAAATAAGCTGCTATGTTCACGTGGTGAAATCCAATGTGGCAATCATTCATTGGCTGCTGGAGGTTACGGTGGTGACTCACTTTATAAGAGTATATATATGAGTTGGAGAGAGAAAGGAAATTAGATCTTTCATTTGTTAGGGTTTCCATAAATCATTTGTTTCTCTTTCTGAAAAATTCTCTCGACTACTCTCTTGCTTTCTCTGTGAAACTTGGTGAATCCAAGTGTTCTTAGTGATCTTTGTGAGACAAGTGTATTTGTGAGAGTGATATGTGTGTTGTATACTCACTAGTAAGAGGTTTGTGTGATTTCTTTGTATACTTCTAAAGGCCGAGTGTGGTCTAAGTGAGATCTTGATTCTAGATCTAGGTTTATGGTGACTTGCTGGGTTGTAATCAAGTTCTTGGTTGTATATTCTTGCTTGTATAGATTCATGGATAGTGAAGAGAGTCTTCTCTGTGAAGGCTCAACGTGGATGTAGGCCCTTTTTTCGGCTAAACCACGATAACTGTGGTGTTCTTTCTTTTCTGCTTCCCTATTCTCTTATCTATTTCGTTATTCTTGTGTTGATTCAAATATGTTATTTTAGATTCAGATATTCTCTTACTTATTTCTACAAGTTCTTGAGATAAATCTGAAATTGTTGGTAGCATCTTGCTATTTCTTGTTTTAACCTTTGATTATTGTAAATCCGAGATTAACAGGTTATAACATTGTTACATATTGGTACTATATATTTTGTTCTTGCTGTGTAAATATTTCTTGCAGGTTTTGAAAGGTATAACAAGTGTTGTGTAAGTGTCTTGTAGAGACCTGATTCACAATAGGTGTTGATGATGATTTTAATTTTAATTTTATTTTATTTTTTCAATTTCAAGTTTTGTTTTTTTGGAGAAGATATTTTTTTTTCAATTTGAGATGATGGTGTGAGTGTGGCTATTGATTTCTAGGTGTTAAAGAAGATAAAGATGGGATTAGGGTTCTCTGAGTTTAGATTAGTTTTTTTTTTTTTTTTTAATTATTAAATCTGATTTTTTTTTTTACTGTAATATTTATTAAATGGTTTTATATTTAATTTTTTGAGAGCTTCTTCTTACAATTTACAAATTATCTATTTACACTCCAATTTAATTTTTTTTATTAATGACAATTTTAACCTGAATTAAAATTACTAAACAAGAGAAAAAAAATTCTAAAGACATTCCAAACTAATTAAATTATTAAAAATAAAAAAAAATCTCTCTCCTAAATCATTAGATTAAGAGTAATTGGCACAAATCCCCCCTCGATTGTATGTGAATTTGCATGTTGTCCCCTAAACTTTTTTTTTAGGCATTAAACCCCCTGAACTATCGCTTATTGGCAGAACAAGAGTAAAAATGCCCCCTCAGGGGGGGAAAAACCAAAGGATTGCCAATAAGAGATAGTTCAGGGGGTTTAATGCCTAAATAAAAAGTTTAGGGGGCAACATGCAAATTCATATACAGTCGAGGGGGGATTTGTGCCAATTACTCTTAGATTAAATATTGAGTATTGATTAAATATTATGTATTTAACTCTCTTTCCTAAATCTGTTATTACCATATTAAACACTCTCTCCTAATTACTCACTCTCTCTCTCCATTTTTCCCATACTTTCTGGATTGATTAATAGTTAAAAAAAAAAAAACCTTATGAATATTTTGGTTTTTTACTAACAATAATATATATATATATATATATTAAAAAGTCAGTTTTCAAAAATAAAAATAAAAATAGATATATGAAAACTTGATTTGTTGCAACTAGATTCGATTAAATTCAGAATTTCCAAGACTAATGAAAGAATTAAAGTTCTCTAAGCAATCACATAAGTAACAAAAAGAATTTTCATATTTCGATTTTTTAAAAAAAAATACTTGTTTTTTGAGTTTTTTTTTTTTAATATATACATATATATAGTTCCTAAAAATCAAGCTTATTCGTATGTTTTTTTTTTTCTTAACTGTTAATCTTACTTGAGAAATAATGGAGATAGAAAATTAGGGATATGTATTGGAGAAGAGAGAGTTTAATATGGTAAGTAAAAATTTATGAGAGATTGTTTAATATGTAATATTTAATTTAATGATTTAAGAGAGATAATTTCTTTTTTTAGAATAGAAGTGTCAAAAGATAAAAAAGATAATCTAAGAACACAATGAAGTGTCTTTAGAATTTTTTTAAATTTAAATTTTGAGAACGAAATGTCATTAGAAAAGAAGTGTAAAAATCAAAAATTGGATTGTCAAAAATTGGATTGTCAAAAGAAGCCCTTTAATTTTTTATATCAATTTACATGTTTGCCCTTGTAATTATTTTCTTGTTAACCTTAATTAACTTTTGGACACTTGTCAGGATATGGGGAGGGGGTAATGCTCACCCCCCTTGAAGGAGGGTGAGCAAAAATGAACTCATTTACATCGGAGATGCTCTATTTAGCCATTGTTGAGATGGATTGAGCTCTCATGTCACAAGATCTCTAAAAATTAGCAAATTTAAGTAAAGAAAAAAAAATCGACATATCAAAATCCTTATTTTATCTCATTAAAATGAAAATAAAAAAACCACTTGCTCTTTTTATTTATTTTTTTTTTTTTTATTACAAAAAGAAATTTTATCTCTATGAAAACATTACAAACTAATTGGGCAAAACGCCTAATAAAATGAGGATACTCCAACTTAACTTGATCCTCACTACTTTACAAAGCCAACTTTGCCAAATAATGAACTACCCTCGTTGCCCTTACAAGACACAAAACCCAAAGACGCTTGGAGTTACTTGGTACTACATCCAGTAGTCCCATGTTGGTTTGGAGTCACCAAGGTCCAATCCTAACTCCCAAGTCCTGAGAAACAAAGTATTAATGGTGGAATTGCACAAACATCCCTCGATTTTTGATAAAATTGCATGGATATGACGGTTTTGGCCATATACGCACAAACTTCCCTTAACATTTGAATATTGTTGCATAAACATCCCCTGCCGTTAGATGGATCCGTTAATCAATGGTTAAAACTGTAAAAAAGTCTAAAATACCCTTTATTTTAATTTTAAATAAACTAAATAATTAAAAAATAAGATAAAATATATATTTTAGAAAACATGAATATATCTTAAATCTGAAACCTGAAAAAAAAATTTCATCTTTACAATAAAAAATTAGTTTTTTAAACAATTTAATAATAAATAGATTTTAGATTTTAGATTTTTAAAAAAATTATTTAAAATCAAGGGGGAATTGCACAAACCCTTTTTTTTTTAAAGATATATTTTTTTTCTAGGTTTCAAATTTAAGATACATTCATGTTTTCTAAAAGATTTTTTAATATTTTTTTATCTTATTTAAAAAATTTTAAGTTATTTAAAATAAAAATATATATTTTAGACTTTTTACACGTTTGACCATTGACTAACGGATCCATCTAACGATAATGAATGTTTGTGCAACAGGTTTCAAATGTTAAGGGAAGTTTGTGCGTATATGGTCAAAACTGCCATATCCATGCAATTTTGTTAAACCCCGGGAGGATATTTGCACTACTCTATTTGTGGACCCATATGGCCATAATCTTATTAATTTTAAATTTCTATTATATCGAGTAAAATTACTCTTATAGTCATTAAAATCTTTGTAATAAAAATTAATTTAATCATTAATTAAATTGAAACTATAAATCATAAAAATAGAAACAAGAAATGGAAAGGAGAGCAAATCTAGAAGAAGTAGGGGTGGGCGTTTCCTCGTAGGCCCCATGGGTTTGTGGGGTGGGGGCAGACTTGGCCGCAATTTTATAAATGGGGGAAGCGGTGGGGGACCACCACCACCCCATTCACCCCCCATATATATTAATTTTATTTTTATATTTATATCTAAAGTGTAAAAAATATATATTTTGTAAAAAAATTAATATTTTAACCTGAGTTAATACTTATTACTTAGTATTTGTATTTATTTTGGAGTTCTTTAAACCAATTATATAATTGAGAACTGATATTTTGATTACTTTTTGAATTAGATATTTTAACAAAATCAAACTTAAGATTGGGATGATCGGATTCCAAATTATGAATTTAGATTTTCGGATTAGAGATCGAAAATGACAAGAAAGAAGAGAGATGAGGTTTAGGGGTGGGGGTGAGGGATCATCCCCCCACCCCCATACTCGGTTTCCCCAAATTATATTATTTTATTTTATTTTTATTTTTTGTAGAGGGGGGAGGGAAGAGGAACAGGGGCGGGGGGACCCTCCTCCCCCCAATAGGCATCCATGCCCATCCTTAGGAAGAAGCCACATCCCATATGTTCTCTCTCTCTCTCTCTCTCTCTCTCTCTCTCTCTCTATATATATATATATATATATATATATATATATATATTCAGTCAAAATATTTAAATCCAGTGACCCACGTGCAAAGAACTGATATAACTTTTATCAGTTCGAACTGATAATAGAATTTCTGTATATATATATATATTGATGGCAAAATAAAACTTTGCTGGGTTTGATTCGATTATGTTGTGGCAGGTTTGAGATTGTTTTTACTACGAATAAGACATAAAGGAATGAGCAGTTTGTTTTAGTTGGTAATCTTTTAATAATGAAGAATCAATTTGTAGAGAAGGGAGAATGGAGAGTGTAGGGGATCGCTCTACAGTTGTAGATCTCTGGGCACATACAGCTTGTATATAGAGCTCAATGGGCATAGATGTGTCGAGCGCTCGTATAACCTGGAAAACAGAAGTAAGGAAAAAGAAGTGAGAGGAGGGTGTCCCTTGGGGGACTCCCCGACGCTCAAGTCAATAATATATTCATTAAGATTCAACAATGTATAATGGAATATAGAGCGATATAATCAATTGTTAAACTGAGCAAGTTAAACAATACAATTATAAATATATCAAACCATAGGGCTCACGTAGAGCTTATCGAGTGGTCGTCAAAATATCTTTTTGAATTATATTTTGGTAACAATAGCGTGGAGATAGATGTGATACTAGAACTAAATTGTAATTAGATATGTGTTGATGAATCGAATGATTGAAGAATAATAGTTAAAGGATTCCGGTGATCGGAGTATGGAGTTGAACAAAGTTTCGAGACGCAAATAAGCTTTTGTTGTTGGGAAAAATCATGATCCCTTTACTATAAAAAGTGGGTCCTATTTATAGATAGAGAAGGGTGAGAGTTTTACCGGCCGAGGGTCTCATCTTGGAGATCGTGTTCCTTGATTTTGAATCCCACAATAGCTCACTCTGTTAGCCTTTTATAATAACTACCATACATAGTCAAATATAGGGGTGGGCATTTAATGGATCGGTTCACTTGAAAAGTGAACCGATAAAAAACCGATAATATCCGGTTTTTGAAAAAGTGAACCGATCCGATAAAATTTAAAAGCGTGAACCGATCAAAAACCGATTGAACTGGTTCGGTTCGGCTCGGTTCGGTTTTTTCGGTTTTGGGCCTATTGGGCCAAATTCATAACTAAAAATTAGCACATTTATACAAGAAATTAAATTACATTACTCTAAAAAATAATTTAGTCAATTGACTTTAGGAATCCTTGTAGTATCTTTTTCCTTGTCTAAATTTTTAAGACGCTTTCAAGATTAATCTAGAAAAAAATTTTAGCTTATGCTAGTTCTATTTGTCACTTGAAATTTGAGTGACAAATTTGACAAATTTTAGCTTATGCTAGTTCTGTTTTCGTGACATACCTTACTGTCTTTATTATCAAATCAGCAGCATAAGCTTATTTATTTAGCTTAATTGCTTTAACAGTAGTCCAAAAAATAAAAGTGAAAAGACTTCAAATGTCAGTATTACATAAAAAATGATATAGAGTAAAAATTACAGAGATAGAACTATGAAGTTCAAAATGAACTAGAAGATCAAAAATCAAACTAGATTAGTTCAGTAAACAAGTGATGTTGTTGTAAATATATGGTACTATGAAAATCATATAGAAATTTAGAGATTTTTGATTATATACACCGGTTCTCGGTTCGGTTCGGTTCGGTTCACCGGTTCGAACCCTAGAACCGGAAATACCGGTTTTTTAAAAAATAAACTGAACCGAACCGAACTGGTTAACAATGAAAAACAAGAAAAAAACCGATTGGACCGATTCGGTTCGGTTTAATGGTTTTTTGCCCACCCCTAGTCAAATAGTTGAGAGTGACCTTCAAGGTAGTTGGGCCACGAGTTGACCTTTCGGGTTTGGGCTGACTTGACTGGATACGAAGACTGCATGTGGGCCTACTCAATGAGCTTGAGGCCAAATTTTGGCTACCACCGAGAGTTGATATTATTGTCTTGAGAGTTACGATTTTTTTTTTTTCAAAAAAAAAAAAGTTCATTAATGAATGAGTTTATTTACAAAAATACACAAAGGGTAATTTTGGTATTACGTGGGTGTATTTATAAATTACAAATGAGAAATGATATTGACAATCCATTAATTATATGTTTACACTCTTGTGTTTTGTTTTTGATAACAATTTTAACCTGAATTAAAATTACTAAATAAGACAATAAAGTTCTAAGGACACCACTCCAAACAATTTTTTTTATTTGTTTTTCAGAAAACAAGATTTTTTCCATTTTTTCACTTTGGTTTTTTTTTTTTTTTTTTTTAAAATTGTTTTACAAACCTTAAAACATCTTCTTCTTCTTTTTTTCAATTTTTTTTTTCTCACACACCATCAAACCCTCTATCATTATCATGACCAATTTATATATATATATATATATATATACATAAATGTTCAAGTCAGTGCGCACTTATATAACTTCATAAGTGCGTTGGATGTGGACCATTAGATTTACATACTTTGACTCAAAGTGTATGCACTAGTCTAAGCTTCTTCATAATCAATGGTCCACATGTATTGGTACTGATGTAGTTATATCAATGCGTACTGATGTGAACGAGACCATGTGTATATATATATATATATATATATATATATATATATATATATATATAAAGTTTTTTATTTTCCGGTTCAACCAAATTTGAAATCATATTTGTTTTTCCTTAAATACCACCCACGTTCAATCATCACAGTCACTTTAAAATATATATACAAAAAATTCTATTTTCTAGAAAAATATATTTAAAATTATTTTTTTTACTCTATTTAAAATCCAAAAGAGAAAAATAAATATTGTTTTTCTATTTTCACAATTAGATCTCCAAAATAGTTTTCTTATTGTTTCAATCTCCCCACTTTTGTTCTATTTCATTTTTATTTAATTACTTTACATCTTTTTTTTTTTTTTCCATTTCTCGTTTCAAATAAGAGATGTATTTAAAATGGGTAATATTAAAATAAAATACAGTGTTTTTAGAAATTTAATATTTTTAAATGGAGTGGGTGTCTTTAGAATAGGAGTGCCAAAAGATAAAAGGGAAAATTTTTGGAAAAAAAATGAAGTGTTTTTAATTTTTTTTTTAAATTAAAATTTTTAGAATGAAGTGTCTTTATAAATGAAGTGTAAAAAGAAAAATATTGGATTACAAGTAGAAACTCACATTACAAATTAATTTTTTATTTTATTTTATTTTATTTTATATGAGTAGTGTTAAGGGCACAAGTTAAAAGTCAAAACCACAAAAATTACTTTTACCAAAAGGGTAGGAAAACAAAGCCCATTGCTCGGTGCCCGTAGAGAGAGAAAAAGCCCAATACGATGAAGCAGAGGCGGATGCATGGGGCTGGCCGGGCATGGCTCCCCAAATAAATAAATTTTAAAATTTTACTTTTCCCCTTTAAATATTATATATTAATATATTCCCCCCCAAACAAAATTTTGAGTCTCTGCTCTGTGATTGAGTGATTGTTGAGTATACTTAACGAATTCGGTAACTCACTCGGTGACTCCAGTAAAGAGAAGAATGCGTAGAAGCGTCTATCTTCTACCCAGAAAAAAACAACACGAAGACGCAGCCCCATCAAAATCCACGTGGCAAAGATGAGGTTGCTGTAACGTGTGGTCGTCACATACATGATACATCTCCCACTCCTACAACTACAAGATATTTTTCATATTTCATTTCCAAAAAAGCCCTCATTCGAACAACTTTCCATTCCCTGTAAAACAGGAAACCAACATAAACTATCTCTTCCAATTTCAATCTCTTTAACACTATGACAATTGCACTTACTAAGCTTCACATTTGCCCACCGACCATACACCGGTCCTACTTCAAGGACCACCTCGGAACCGGCCTTGGACCCAGTTTTCACAGGCCCAGTTTCGGAGCTCAAAGAGGCCGTTATGGGTTGTACGTGCAGCGATGCAGGTCCTTCAAGAATGAAGATGGAGAAGAAGAGAAGGAGGTCAAATCGAACGAGGGAAGTGGGTTTTTGAATTCTTTGAAAGATGTTGTTTTTGGTGTCTCCAATCCTGACTATGATAGATCCATAGCAAAACTCGAGGAGGTTTTCTCTTCGGTTAGTTGCCTTTACCTGTTTTACTTGTATTTTTTTTTTCGAATATTCGAAATGGGTATGAATTTTGTTTGTTTAATTGATGCATTTGTTCAAGTATGAGATTAATTGAGCTTAATTACCTGTACACTTGTAAGTTGTTGTGTTGAGAGTAGCTGCTCAGCTTTGAATTTACCTTTCTCTCTCTTGTCACCCAGATTGCTGTCCAAATTGGGAGATATATTGTGACTATGATGAGCACTGGAGTTGTTCTTGGTGTTGGTTTTCAGTTGTCAGGTCAGCAAGCATACATGGGGAATCTATTTTGGTGATATGTATATATGCTTTGAATACTCAACTGAAAAGAGAAAAATGAAGACGTCCATTGATAATTTGATATGAATTCTTCTATGTTATTTTGATGATCTGTGTATGAAGACTCACTTCTCTTTAAAATTTTGTTGAAGGTGGAGACAGTCAAATGAATACATTGATTTGGTATAGCTGGCTTGGAGGAGTTATTATTGGAACTATGATAGGTGCCAACATGGTTCTTGATGAACATTGTCGAGCTGGTCCTAGAAATGTTGTCATCACTGGGAGGTTCACATCCTCTCTCTTTCTCTAGAATGCCATTTCATATAGTTCTGTGTATTTGTGTGCTGGTTTGGTAGATTTTTTCCTTGTCCTTTTCTTTTTCTGGGTGAAGCTTCATTGATTAGTTTAACCTGAAGAAAAGTTTGAAATCCAATAGATTTTTCTCTTTTTAAATTTGTTTGAAAACAACTCTTTATAGAAACTTTACTATGTTTAGCATTTTATTTATGTTTTCATTACTTTTGTTATGAAATGTACTTTTTTGGTAAGGAAAGAAAATTTCAATAAATCAAAAGTTCAAATACAGCACAAAAAGGACACATGTTATTGTGTATCAGAGTCCTATGGCTCTTGGCCATTTTATCTCCTTTTACCCCCTCTTTAAATTCATTTGCTTTGTATTGGGTGAACAAGTTGAGGCACTATAATGTCACATCAACATGAAAATTTACATTGCTATCATGTATAGAATAGTTATGGATTTTATTGTTACTATTTCAAATGATATATTTGATTGTTGATTCATGAGTGGATGCTTATCCATCCAAGTTATAAAATTTGTGTACTGGGACTTGTTTGCGATAAATTTGAAATAATTTCCAGTTGGGTATGTTTCTGTGTTGTGGTTGCATGTCTTATTGATTGGTGTTGGAGAAGTTACTTTGCTTATTGATTGGTGTAATGGAGAAATAATGTTTCTATGTTATGGTTGCATGTTTTAAACGGTTGGTGTAGTACGAGGGGACTCGGAAAAGCACTTGCTCGAGAATTTCTTCTTTCTGGAGATCGTGTGGTTGTTGCCTCTCGCAGGTGGTTTACAAACCGTAGTATTTTTTCAGTTACTTCTGAGTCTATGATTTTCATCTACAAATATTTAATAGCACCTCATCATCCTTGCTTGGATCTTGTTAAAACAGCCCTGAGTCTGTAGATATGACTGTCAGAGAGCTCGAGGAGAACCTCCAGGAAGGCAGGATCACTGCAGGTGGCTCACCCAGGACTAATTTGGCACATGCAAAAGTGGTTGGCATGGCATGTGATGTTTGTGAACCGGCTGATGTGGACAAATTAGCAAATTTTGCCATAAATGAACTTGGTTCTGTTGACATATGGGTGAGTCAGAATGATTCAGCTTTTGTATTTGGTATTTGTAGCTTGCAATCATTTTTGGCTTCGATATTTATTATGTTCCATGCCCATTTGTCCATGTCCATTTTGTTACTTCGAAGAAAGGATGTTATGATAAAATGAAATCAAAATGATTTTTTTGTTTAAACGTAAAAATGATTCAACATAAGGAACTTTGAAGGTTGTGAATGTTAGCAGCTTCTATAGTTCTATTATCATAGTCTACAATTTCAACTAATATTTGGTGGTTTCAGGAAAATCAATGGATTAGACAACAGCATTCATGATTTTTTTATTGAGATAGGTTCATGTCTCTGATATGGGATTGGTTATATTGATTTTACCCTGGTGACTAACATTTTTCCAATCTATTTTTTAAGCTGCAAACTGTACACATTCATTTCAGATTTCCCATGTGGACACTAATTACAGTTTTTGATTAGCATATACTTTTTGTTTTACCTACATGTGGGCAGACAGATAATGTTGAATCACTATTTTTGTTAGCTTCTGATTTTAATTTTTAATTTTTCAATTCTGTGACAGATAAATAATGCAGGCACCAATAAAGGCTTTAAACCATTGCTGCAGTTTAGCGATGAAGATATTAGACAGGTATTGAAAAAATTAATTGGGATGAGTGATTCTTTGTTTGTGTTACTACACGTGGTATTTCGGAATCATTTTCCTGGAGTGCTGGAAGCTATTGAAATTGAATTATATTTATTTGGCTCTGTCGATCTTGGCCTGTTGTAATTATTTGAATGCTGCTTTTGTTAACATAAGCCACACACTAATGATGGTTAATCTGAGTTTCTAGAATTAAATTAAATCAAATCTTTCTGTCAACAAACCATAAAAATGAGGCACATCAAGTTTCTTTGCATTTGTTATCTCTTTCTCTTGGTTGTGTAAATTTGATTGTCTGCAGGTTGACTATGTCTATCAGATGCACAAATATTGCCATGTATAATTCCTTAGATTGTTTATTGGATATAGATTTAACATACTTATTTTTTGGTAGATTGTCTCAACAAATCTTGTTGGATCTATTCTCTGCACCCGGGAAGCCATGCGCATAATGAAAAACCAGACCAAGGGGGGCCACATATTTAACATGGATGGTGCAGGCTCTGGAGGATCCAGTACCCCTCTCACAGCTGTGTAAGTTCTCGTAATTTGCTGTTACTACAGGGTGTAGTACTCTGATACTAAACTTGTAGTTGACAGCAGCTATTCAAGAACACCTTTTTTCCTTGTGTTTTTTAAGTTTCTTATAGTTCTTAATGATACTTTGTTTTACTGTCTCAACTTGTAGCTATGGGTCCACAAAGTGTGGTCTTAGGCAGCTTCAAGCATCTCTGTTGAAGGAGTGTAAGCGGTCTAAAGTAGGAGTGCATACAGCGTCGCCAGGCATGGTCCTTACAGAACTGCTCTTGAGGTACCCTACATACTTACATACCTGTTGCTAGGCATTTGGTATTCTACAGATGTTGCTTCGTTTCTCTAAGGATTGCAGCTGTTTGCATATCTGTTATTTATCTCTTATTAGTAGTACTAATTTTGAAAACCTTGTATGTGGCTTTTCTGCAGTGGCTCGACTATACAAAACAAACAAATGTTTAACATCATCTGCGAGCTTCCTGAAACTGTGGCTAGAACTTTAGTTCCACGGATACGGGTTGTAAAGGGTACAGGGAAAGCTATAAATTACTTGACCCCTCCTAGGATATTACTTGCATTAGTAACAGCATGGGTGAGACGAGGTCGTTGGTTTGATGATCAGGTAATATTTATTCATTTCTGTGAACATTCACCATGTTGCTGCATTACTAGGAGAAATTGTGTCCTTCAGTTGACAAACTTGAGACTTTAAAGGATTATCTTTCATGTATCTCAACTTAAAGGATTTGTTCATATCAGTGACTGAACTTGCTTATTCTATCGACTGCCTTAGATGGGCGATAATTTGAAACCTTAACATTAACTTGTTTATATCAATTGACGATATGAGGTTGGTTGGGTGGTAAACCCCTCACACCTGCATCGCGAGAATTTTTTTTTTTGTTTTTTTTTTGTTTTAATGTTGTATTTTGTTAAGTTTAAGATCAAACTTAGTCTCCAAATTGAGTCTAGCTTATCTTGTTAAAAGTCATTTCTTCCTGGTAGTAAATGATGTTGAAAGCTTATTCCTTTGCATCTTGCAGGGAAGGGCATTGTATGCTGCTGAAGCAGACAGAATTCGTAATTGGGCCGAGAATCGCGCCAGGTTTTCCTTTACAGATGCAATGGAGATGTACACAGAGAACACTTGGGTATCAGTATTCTCACTTTCTGTTGTTTGTGCCTTCATAATCCTATCTAGCACAGGAAGCACATCGTAACCAGAAAACATCAGGAATACACAGAAAGCTAGTTTTAGTAAAAGCCGAGCTGTAGTGCTTGTGATTCAAGGCACAATATACAAACTGGAAGAGCTAGTGTAAATGGTTTTGTATCTACACAACATTAGGCACTTGAATTTAGAAAGTGTTTAAAGTTGTCTTAGATCACAAGCCCTGATGTTTTTATCTATCAACTCCTGCATAGGTTCTGTAGGCTAAGTATATATGGAAAGAAGGAAGCAAAATGTAGTGTAACAATTCTTGTAAATTGTAATGTGTAATTAATTGAACCAGCTGGGGGTTCAATGCAAAATGCCATGATTAAGAACTTAACTAATCTAGTATTATTTAAATTGCAAAAGGCAATGAGTGAAGCGAATATATGGAAGACAGGCGAATGTCATGGCACTAATTAGGGAAACTATCATTCTCCCCCCTGTAGTTTGCTGTATTCTCCAGTCTCCCCCCTCTAGTTTTAAAATTCTTTAATTTTCCTCCTCTCATGCCCAATCTCACCATATAAAAATAAGCATGGGAGGGGGAAATTAAAGAATTTTGAAACTACAGGGGGGAGACTGGAGAATATGGAAAACTATAGGGGGCAGAATAATAATTTCCCCACTAATTATGATAAAAGGAAAGAAAATAATAATAAAATGGCCCCCATGTGAAATCAACACTACTGCTTCTTCATTGTTGCCCAATTCCAACCCATCTGAATAAGTAAGATTAACCACTTCTTAATCTAATTTCTTTTGTCAACTCTTAATTATATATTAGACTGGAGACCTACCTCTTGCCTCCATCACTTTTAATCAAAAAATCATTTCAATTTTAATAGGGTTTGTTATATATAATAACATTGACAGGCTATTGCTTACTTGAGATTAATGAAAGGTATTTGAATTCTTCTTTCTTTCTTTTTTAAAAAAGAAAAAAAGAAAACATTTATTCATGGGAAATTTAACAAAGAAAATATAAAATTGGAAACTGTGATGAAAAAGTCATCTTTCAACAATCCACATGAGTTTGCATGGCACAATCAGTATTACAGTATATATATATACAGTTTTTCTATTATCAGTTCGAACTGACAAAAGTTATATCAGTTCCTTGCATGTGGGCCACTGGATTTAAATACTTTGACTGACAAGTGCATACAGCCAAGTCAAAGTATTTAAATCCAGTGGCCCACATGCAAGGAATTGTCAGTTCGAACTGATAATAGAATTTTTATATATATATATAGAATGACAAGGTTGATATCAAAATAAAATTTTAGTTGCACATCACCTCTTAGCAGATCCAGTAGTGCATCTCCCTTCCACATAAGTGATGAGGGGTTCAAATCCCACCATACGCATTTTATACGCATGTGTGGAGAGTTTTCTTCTCGGGTTATGGGAGTAGATATCCGGACTGCACATGTATTGCTTGATTTCGACAGGTCCCAACAGTCTTATTGCAATAGTTTTTGTAATACTTCAAAATATATAAATATATATTTATAGTTTTGCCAGCATTTGAGTGAGCAGGCATGGTTGATAATGTCAATTCAAAATTTGCAAATCCAAGTCCAAACAGGCCTGCTGGCTGCTGCCATGCACCGGCCAGATGAGACGATGAGATTATGAGAATGCTCCTTCCTCTTTTGGTCATATTCAGACTAAATGAAAAAGTCTTATTTCGTTTTCGTTTTCGTTTTCGTTCGGTTGTTACTTGTTAATATAATACTTACCAAACTCTCTCAGTCAATGATCAATTTTCTAATCAACACACTTACTTTCTAGTATGTGTGGACCCTTTATAAATATTGTTTCTCCTTGATTTTACTAATTTCACATTTTCACGCTCTAATCATTTGCTAATTTGTAAAAAAAACCTATCGGATTAGGAGTAACCACCACATCTACTGATACATTAGTGGAACCACATTAAACTTTGGAGACAACAACCTCAAAATCTGATTATATATATTAACTTCAATTTTTAATTTAATGTGAAGTCATTTATTTACACTAAATTCAATGGTTGTCATTTTCTAAAAAAAAATAATAAAAAAAATCAATGGTTGTCATTTAATTTTTTTTATTTTTTAAAAATCTATTTACTATATGGGGATATAAAAAATATTATGATTATATAATTTGATCTATACATATATAGCTCAGCTGATAGATAGACTAACTTGGAGCTTGGGTAAATGATTCGAGGTCAACGGCTCGAATCATACCAATAACGAATACTTTTAAAAAAATACCTGATCCCAGATTAATAGATATTGTCAAAAAAAATAAAAAATAATGCAGTATCACATTATATTAGATTTGTTTGATTCATGATTGTTTATAAATTATAATTATTGAAAATCTCTCAAAAATGAAAAAAATAATAATAATAAAATATATGGGTTTAGCTACAATACATGAATTACATTGTTAATGAACAGTTATATAGGGGAGAGTTAGTTGTTTATTTATTATTATTATTTTTATTTTTAGATTCTTAATTTGTATACACCTTTAGATTAAAATCTAAAACTATAAATTAACCCAATAATAATACAATTATGTATCGTAGCTAAACCCTATATATATATATATATTTCAATATTTTGTAAAAAAAAAAAAATTGAGAAAGAAATATTTTTTAATTTGTTGAATGCTTAACAACAAAATAAAATAATTTAACATTAAAAAAAATATATAAATATATAAATAAAAGAAAACTTAGAAATTAAATAAGAGAAAGTATTGATAGGTTTGTAAGATGGCGATGGAATCCTAAATTGAAAAACACCATTAAAATTTCAAAGGTAGCCATCATTATAGAATGTAGAACCTTACAAGCTTTATGATTCATGAGACCAACACTCCAACGTCACCGTTTCGCTTCTAAATAATATCTCCGATACAAACATTCTTCATCTGAAATGAAAATTTGAAATGACTTTTTAAAATAAATAAATAAATATATATATATATATATATATATATAAAGTTTGGGTTTAAAAAAATTAATTAGGAAAAAGGTCGATGTCTTGGTGAATAGTGAAGTGGTGGCATCCAGCTGGTTATGGATTACTTAAGAGTAACGGCTACTGCAATTACAAATAGATATTTAGGGTTACCTAATTCCTAGACTTATTCACTGGTTAGTACTTACAATATAAATATAAGATTTATTGGTGTTTGACCCTGAATTGTACGCGAATTTATAATGTGTCCCGTGAATATTTTTTTAAACGTTAAACCCTATGAACTCTCATTTTTTAGCAAAATCTTTATGTAGATACCCCTCAAACAGGCGGTTCATGTGACAATAAAACAAAATGTTTGCTACAAAATGAGAGTTTAAAAGGGTTTAATATCTAAAAAAATATTTAGGCAACACACTGCAAATTCACATACAATTTAGGGGAGTCTAGTGCTAATAAGTCTAAATAATATTGCTTTTTCTCATCTTATTTCTTTATTATTATTTCCAGTAACACTCTATTCATTTGCATTAAAATAAAAAAATAATAAAACATATGCAAAAGGACAATAAACATGAGTGGCTCAATAAAAACATATTCTACTGCTAATTAACTAATTATTTAATTGTTTTCAAATAAATGTCAGATATTTAGGGATCAAACTGTGCATTTCACAACATGGACATCAATTTGTAATCTGATTCAGATAATAAAAATTTGAGTGATTCCCGGGGTCGCGCAACCTTTGCGGCCCTGTAGTGCAATTTTTATAAAAAAACATGTGGGGTCCGTGCATTTAATACGTGGAACCCATATATTTTTTTTTTTAAAATGCACTACAGAGCCGTAAAGGCGCGACCCGGTTGCACAAATCATTTCTCTAAAAATTTAATTACTTTACAAATAACAAATTATGAGTAAACACATGCATGTCCATTGACCAAATAAATATCAACATAGAGGGCAAATTGGACAGTTGCCTTTTTCTTTTTTTTTTTCTTTTTTTTTTTTCTTTTTTTGAAGGAATTGGATAGTTGCCTTGATGACTTTTGTCTTTTTATTCTTCTTTTTTCTATCGCATTTGTGCAAGATTCGGTGCTAATATATTAACTGACTTTTCAGTTTTCAATCTTTATATAAATAATTTTTTTTTTTTTGCAGAAGACACGTATACACAGAGCATCTTCGATATAAATATGTATTTTTTAGTTTTTAAATAGTGTCACGTTAGCATTTTTATTCATTATGGGCCCATTTTTGAACTGTTTTTAGATAAATACATATTCATTTCTCCAATGCAATTATCTAGAGTCAAAAATCATAGTCAGCATTTCTATGAGAGTTTCTGACTCAATTCCATATTCACTAGCCTTTTTTTTGTCATATCATCTCCATATTGAGGTTAGATTGGAGAGAGTTTTTCTAACTTTTTAACTATCAATCATATGTGACAGTTAATTTTCTCCAAATGCATATTTGCATCGGAGATGCTCTGATATACCTTCCCTCACACACTAATGATAGAGAATTTGAATTACACATGCGCATTTTATTTAATATAAATTTGTGGATAGTTTTTTTTTTTCTTGTATTATAGAAATATATAATTTTTATCTCAACCGGTCTCGATAAACCCTTGACCTAACTATTTGTTACGATGATTTATTACCTAAAAGAAACAGTTATGCTATTTGTCCTAATTTGGTATTCATATCTGAAATGCAAATGATGTGGTATCACTAAAACTCAATGATTTCAATCTTCCAATTTTTATATATAGAAATCGAAGATCCACATCATTTGGACATGATGAATAAAACAGCTTTGTTGGAAGAAAAAAAATGCAGCACAAGTTTCTCCGTATCTGAATTTTATTAAAGCGAAATTATCGGCACCTCAAAAGGAAGATAACTACGACATTGTATTAGATTTTGACACGTTTGAAGTAGTGGATGGGTTAAACGAAGACTGTAAATATGTAATGACTTTATGTTTCATTTGATAGTCAAGTATGCACAAGGAAAATTGCATCCACTTTAGGCTTGACTTAAAAAGTAGAATACTAGAATAGTTTGATAATAATTAAATAAAAGCTTGATTGATTCTGTCTGATATTTATTGATTGAATGATTTTTCTTTTTACTATGAAAAGAAAAAGAAATTGCAACTAGCCCCAACTACTAGTAAGTTAGGTTAAAGTAAGAAATGACATGATTAGAGAAAATTTCACTATCTTATTTTTTTGTATTTGCTTCTTTTGTTGTTTGATGATAGTGTATCAACAACCACTAATGTCATATGTTCACACTATCTAAAAACTCATTCGGCGGACAAGATGAAATTGATTCGATGGTAAACCCCTCACATTTGTACCATGAGATTATAGGTTTGAGTCCTTTTTAAAAATAAAAAAAAAAGACCTGAATTTATGTAATACTTAAAAAAATTAAAAAATAAATAAAAACTCATTCAACGTCACAATATGTAAAGTTCGAGTTATTATTAACATATTAAAAAAAAAAATGCTCTTAGTTCAGCTCAATCTTCGATTTATCACCCATTTCAACCCATCCTTTGATGGTGTTATTATCCAACTATTTTAGAGCATCTCCAAGGGGGCTCTCTAAACATGTTCCTTAGCTAAAATAGCCGGTGGGGATGGTTTTAGAGCATTCCAAGGGACTCTCCAAATGGTTCCTTATTTTAGAGAACTACCAAGGGACTTTCTAAATGTAGAGAGCTATTCCATGTTTTTTATCATCTCTTTCTTATTATTTTAATATTTTTTATTTTAAATATAATTTATAACAAAATAAATTTATCTATATTTTAAATTCAAAAAATATTAAAATATTAATGATTATCTATAATAGAGAGGATGGTTAGAGACTTTGAGTGATCTTATGAAAAGTTGATAGTTAAAATAGCTAAAATTTAGATAGCCCCTTGGAGATGCTCTAATACAAAAATCAAAATTTGTGGAGATTTATAAAAATCTCTCTTTAAGGTTAGATTGAATAACAAAAAATAATTTAATTTTAGGATAAAAAAGGGATATACAATGATATTTTCATCTATATATGAATTATGAAGTTAAAACTTAAAAGATTGTTTCTGGACAATAACAAAATCAGAGGTTTTTGGAATTTTATGTAAGACTATAAGATCTGTTACTAAATTAGTTGTTTAAATTGATTGATAATCTCTTCTAGTTCTATTATATATTTTATATTTCTCTGCTGGCATGCAAGAAATGGGGCATCAGACTTGAGAGATTGCAAAAAATGATTATGCAGAAACAAACAGTCAAAAGAGTATAATATTTATTTATTAGGAAATAAAAAGCCAATAAAAAACTTGTATTAAATTAATTAAATATGTTAATTTTTTTATCCAGAAAACGAGTAAGAAAAGAAAAGAAAGAGAGAAAACGCGGGCCAATCGCGTGGGTCCTACATAAATAGGTATGTCCTAACTGGACAACATCCACATGTAAGCACTAAGCACTTCTCTGTTCTCTCTCATCATCCATGGCCATGTGAAAAAGTGCTTCCAAGTTTTCCAAAGCGAACGCCACCAGACACTAAATAACACTAACACAAACACAACATTCAAAATTCTTTAAACTAACGATACCGGTCCAAAAGCGCCTTTAACATTCTCTCTCTTCAACAAAAAAGGAAATCTGGAGTAGAGAGAGAGAGAGAATAAAAAAAACAGTCAAAGACAGCTCACCTGTAATGTCGTCGACGTCTCCTTCGCCGGGGACTACCCCATCGGCTCCGTCACCATCCACTCCACCACCCACCAACACCACCTCTCCTCCACCAGCCACTCCCTCCGCACCTCCACCCTCCACTCCCGCCTCACCACCACCCACCAACACCACCTCTCCTCCACCTTCAACTCCCTCACCATCGCCGCCAACACCAACTACTCCAACCCCAACCCCACCCTCCAGCACTCCTCCATCCGGCACGCCGCCTTCCTCCACTAATTCCACCTCTCCTCCTCCTCCGCCTTCCACGCCTTCACCTCCGGGAACCAGGAGTCCTCCACCTCCGACCGGTTCAGGGACACCCACAGCGCCGACGGTTCAGAGTCCGCCGCCTCCGTCGAGTAGTATAAGTACTGGGTTAGTGGTGGGGATAGCGATAGGAGGGTTGGCTATACTGGCTATTGTGACTTTGTTGTTTATATGTTGCTGCAAGAAGAAGAAGAAGAGAAACGATGGAGAGGGTTATTATATACCTCCACCACCTCCTGGTCCTAAAGGTCTCTGCTTTTTCATTGATTTTGATTTCCATGTTTTCAATTTGCTTGATTTTAGTAATTTTGTGATTTTTGTCATTTTGTTAATGAATTATGATAGCAAATTGAACATGACTTGTTCTGATTTTGGAGACTTGCCCAGTTATCTTCTCCATGAATGGATGAATTGAGCTCAATTTTAGTTTTGAATTTTTTATTCTTTATTCTTTTTTCTTTATTTTTCATTTGTTTAATATTCGTTTTTGACTGTGTTCAAGCATGGATCTCAGAACCTGCTATATCTTTGACTTTTTATTTTGGTTCTTTAATATCGTTTACTTTCTACAAATCGGTGATATTACCTGTTTATAGATTGCAATGGTGACTTTTTCATGTTCCAGAAAATTAAAAGGATTTTTACATTTTGGAATGAGTGCTTTACTTCGTGTTTATGTTACCAATTAAAATTCTGCTTCATGAGAACTACTTATTGAGTTATCGTAAACAAATAAAATTTGAAATGCCAGCAAACCTGTGTTCCTGCATTGCTTTTGTTGCTTTAATTTATAAGTCTATCTACTTTTTCTATAGCTGAGGACTCCTTTTAATATTTTCAACTCAATTGGTCGTTCCTCATCTAATTTTCTGGAATGACACTGATTCTCTCCTGCCATTGATTATTCATAATTCGGTAATCACCGCAAAAATGATGATTGATTGGTTTTGGTTTCAAATCTCACTTTTAAAGAAATAGAACATGATCAAAGCAAGATCTGATGGCAATACTTAGTGAAGAAGTAATTATTTATCATTATCCAGCTTTCTTGGATGACCATAACTTCAAAGAAGTTTAGGACCTGCTATAAAAATGCCCTTACTTGCATGTTTTAAAGAATACTGCTTCAATTATTGTTTTCTGAGTGGTGTGAATAACTTGTTTTGGGTTCTTTTATAATTATCAGATGGCCCTTATGGAGGCCGGCAGCAGCAGTGGCAGCAAAATATCCCGCCACCTTCAGATCATGTTTACGCAGCACCGCCAAAGCCCATTCCTCCACCTCCAGTTGCATCACGTCCGCCATACTCACCACTACTTTCTCCTACTCCACCACCTCCACCACCTCTCATGAGCAGCAGTGGCGGCTCTGGATCCAATTATTCCGGGTCTGAAAACCCACTCCCACCACCTTCACCAGGGCTTTCCTTAGGTTTTTCAAAGAGCACATTTTCATATGAGGAATTGGCAAGGGCAACGGATGGCTTCTCAGAAGCCAACCTTCTAGGACAAGGTGGCTTCGGGTATGTGCACAGAGGAGTCTTACCAAATGGGAAAGAAGTAGCAGTCAAACAGCTGAAAGCTGGAAGTGGGCAAGGAGAACGTGAATTTCAAGCAGAAGTTGAAATTATTAGCCGTGTACATCATAAACATCTTGTATCTTTGGTTGGATACTGCATTGCTGGAGTACAAAGAATGCTTGTCTATGAATTTGTTCCAAACAACACTATGGAGTTTCACTTGCACGGTAAGTTTCTATTTGTACACCTCAGTAACTTTTTAAGTGAACTATCATATACTTTTCATGCTGATGATACAGCAGATAAATTCTTACATAGTTGTTTTGATTATTGTTTTATGCTTTTGATTTGTTCACGCCTCATTATGAATTCTGTACTAAACACTCTTTATCTTTATCATGTCAACATAATTAAGAAGCCAAACACATGTAGAAAATAGTTCATTAAGAAATTGTTAAATGCATCTGATAATTGATAAATAGGATCTGATGGTATAAACAAATTGCAGGAAAGGATCGACCTACCATGGATTGGCCCACCAGACTGAGAATTGCTTTAGGTTCTGCCAAAGGACTGGCGTATCTTCATGAAGATTGTAAGATCTTTCTCTCTATCTCTATCCTGGTCAATGGACAGTGGTCAGTGAAACATATGATATTATGATGTTTGATCTTTACATCGATTAATACCCTATTAATATCTATCCATATTTGCAGGTCATCCTAAGATCATTCATCGTGATATTAAAGCAGCCAATATACTTTTGGATTTCAAATTTGAGGCAAAGGTATTAATTGAATAATTTGTAATTTAGGAGCTGCAAATTCTAAATCAACATGAACATTAGTATAGTCTTACTTCGAATTCTACTAAGAACCTGGGGAACATTTTGAATTTTATATGTATCCAAATATTACATTATGATTTTCTATCCTCATTGAGATATTAAATCTGAATTTGCTTTTCTCAGGTTGCAGATTTTGGACTAGCCAAAATCTCTTCTGATGTCAATACTCATGTTTCCACCCGAGTAATGGGTACATTTGGGTAAGACCAACTACATTCACATTCTTGTTGGATACTATCTTTTGTTTGATGATCTATACCATGCTTGAGATGAACAAAGTTTGACTCACAATTTCATTTTAGTCCTTTCTGTAAAATGTGTTTTAGCTTCTTATGACCTGTTTCTTGCTTTTTAAGTTTTTCTTACCCTAAACATTATGCTCAAACATATTGTTTGAATTCTTGAACTCTTGCATTTGTACGATGTTTGGATGCAAACTTTGGAATTGGAAGTTAGTAGATATGTCTTGATGTTAGTCTCCATGTCCCGTTGTCATTGTTACCACCAAGTTCTCACAGTCGTCATTAATGTTTTGGTTTATGCTTATGAAAATAGTCAAGTCATGCATATTCTGTTGGTGTGGTTTATATACAGGTTTATGCTAGCTTAGATTAGTGAGCTTTCTATGCTTATTCAGTTATTCTGGACTTGGATTTTTTAATTATTCATGGTGCTTGCCACCTGCAGTTACCTGGCTCCAGAATATGCTGCAAGCGGAAAACTCACTGATAAATCTGATGTTTTCTCCTTCGGGGTCATGCTCTTGGAATTGATTACCGGACGCCGGCCTGTTGACTCAACCCATACTTACATGGAAGACAGTTTGGTTGATTGGGTGAGCAAAAATTTATTTCCTTCTGTTTGACAAACACCTTAAATTTATATGATTTTCCTCTATTTTATTTTACTTGAGCATTTCTTTTCTATTTTGAGGTATTGTGTTGGGTTTATAATCTGGGATGTCTCATGAACTATATGTATTGGCATAAATAGGCGAGGCCTCAACTTAATCGAGCTCTTGAAGATGGGAACTTCGATGGTCTGATTGATTCAAAGCTACAAAATGATTACAACCACAATGAGATGGCTCGCATGGTTGCTTGTGCAGCTGCTTGTGTGCGACATTCAGCACGTCGCCGGCCAAGAATGAGCCAGGTAATGAACTTAAATTTGGTTTATTAATTGCCAAAATTGAACAATCTCATATGATTGAGTTGACTAAAGTTGGACTAACTTCAAAATCGTGAAACTGATTAGACTATAATTGTTAAACCTCTGTGATAGCATACATTATATATTACTCCTGGTTTTTATGAGGTCTTGTACATTTGGACCTGTTCTAAGAGTTTCACGGTGGTTAGACTCACATGACTTGAAAGGTATTTACATTCAGATAATTTTGAATATCACGTTCTACTCTGCTAGAGTAGGTAGGAGAATGTTTTTAAGGAGTTGTAGAATCTTCTAATCTGATTGCTCTCTACTTTGCGGAAAACCCACATGTAGCTTGGCTGGTAACATACACTATTAATATATCAGGATTTTCTGTTTAATCCGAAAACGAAGGTGTGCCATGATGCTAGTAGGCTAGATGCTCAAAGTTTGTAACTGCTTAAGTGCTATTAGTTAGCAGACTTCTAATTAGTAACTTGTAATTAAGCAGATAGTCCGTGCTTTGGAGGGAGATGTTTCTCTGTCTGATCTCAATGAAGGAATCAGACCTGGACAAAGCAATGTCTACAGTTCATATGGAAGCTCAGACTATGATACCATGCAATACAACGAGGACTTGAAAAAGTTCAGAAAGGTGGCATTGAGCAGCCAGGAATATGGTGCTAGTAGCGAATACAGTGGACCTAATACAAGTGAATATGGGTTGTACCCTTCCGGCTCAAGTAGCGAAGGCCAAACCACCCGAGAAATGGAGATGGGAAAATGGAAGAAAAACAGTCAAGGTTTCAGCGGAGGCTCTTAACAACTGACAACGCCCCATTTTCCTGTAAAGTTCTGAATCTCCACATCTTTTTTCCAATAAAATGAATTGGAATGTCATATTGATTGATTGCAAGAATGTTGTTTTGCATAATTTACGCAGATATGTTTTTTTTTTATTCTACACCCCCGCTAATTTTGTATTGCTTTTCCTTACATGTATTTATTAGTGCTTATTATATACAAAAAATACCAGGGAGAGACTTGGTTGATTCTTTTATTTGTTGGTTCAATGTTCATATCAATTTGGTGGTTGCTTCTCTTTCTACAAGTATTAAAATTGATTTTGTCTTAGTTTTTCAGAATCCAGTTTTTTCAGTGCACGTGTTGTGTGTGTGTGTGTCGATAAATGATAAAAAGGCACAATCACGACAACACTAGCGCATTCCTTGCACGCTTGTCGTTGCTGAATTGTGGAACTGGGGTCTAGCTGCTGGTCCCGTTCGTTCAAATTTGAACGGCAGTCCCCACCATATGATATTTCTTTTGGCCTCTGGGGCCTTGTGCGGCGCCTCACATGCATTGAAAAAGAAAAGAAAGTCACAAGAGTGTATCTTGTCTTAAATTTTTAGTCAAATGCTTACAAGAATCATTGAAAGTGGCACAGTTGCTGTGTGTGATATTAATCAAAATCTGCCAGCTCATGTTTACTTGATTATTGGTTCATCGTGTGTGCATGGAGCTGTGACTTTTTCTTGGGTGACAGTTGGCCTGCCCAGACTGTTTGGTTCGTGCTGAGTGGTGAGAGGGTCTCTTGGGTCTACCAAAATAATATATGATTCGTTGAAAATGATTTGTGTCGTCCCTTTAATGGGTGAGTCTGTCCATTTATCTACTGATCTAGATGGATCTCCATCATCTACGTCAGGGGGAGACTCAACCCTCCCTCTAGTGGAGATCCAAATCCACCCATTTTTTCTCTTTGATTTTTTATAATAAATCTCCACCGTTCATCTTTGTGATGGATGAAGATAGATAATGTAGATTTATTTTTAATTAGAGACATCTTTCGTAATTTACTGTTTTTAGACGATCAATTATCACTTTTAACTATCAAACCTAATGAGATGTGAGATCATTACGAGTTCTTCAATATATTGTTTCCGAGTGTAAAACTCTAAATCCCACGTTGGTTAGGTGTCATTTCTTCGTAGTTCTTACTTAAATTTAACATTTGGTTGGCTACTTTGCTTGCACTTAAAAATATCAAAAGGATTGTCCCTAAATTACTTATTTTATCAATTATTATAATATTCTCTCTAAAATAAATAATTTTATAATTAAATAAATTTAAAAAAAACTGAGTTGAAGAAATAATATTATCATTATAATACATAAGTAAAAACAATTTTTTTTAAATTAATTAAAAAAGGGATAATTACCCCAGTGATCATCAACTTATGCCACCACTATCAAAATAGTCACTAGATGGGGAAATGGATGGAAATAGATGGAAAATGACCATTTTTAGCAAACATTGTTACACTAATTGCCATTCCATCCAATTCCATCCATTTCCATCCAATTCCATCCAATAAGTGGCATTTTGGTAAATATGAGGATGACATTAATTTAGAGAGCTTCTTTTAACAATCCAATTTTTTCTTTTTACACTTCTTTTCTAAAAACACTCCATTCTCAAAATTTAAATTTTAACAAATTCTAAAGACACTTCATTTTATTACAAGATTACCCTTTTTATCTTTTTTGAATTAAATTATTAAAAAAAGAAATTATCTCTAATAAATCATTAGATTAATTATTACATATTAAATACTTTCTCCTAAATTTTTAATTACCATATTAAACTCTATCTCCTCCAATAAATATATCTAATTTTCTATCTCAATTCTTTATCAAGCAAGACTAACAGTTAAGGAAAAAAAAAAACTTACTAATAAACTTGATTATATATATATATATATATATATATATATATATATATATATATATATATATATATAAATTTTCTATTATCAGTTCGTCCTGACAATAAATATATCAGGACGAAGAATATTGACCACTAGATTTACATACTTTGACTCAAAGTGTGTGCACTTGTCAAAACTTCTCCATAATCTGTGGTCCACATTCTTTATCCCGATATATTTATTGTCAGGACGAACTGACAATAGAAAAACTGTATATATATATATAAACTCTTTTTTTTTATTTACTCATTTTTTTTAATAAAAAAAATCGAAATATGAAAATGTTTTTTGTTACTCTTGTAGGTATGTGATTGCCTCTCATTTTTTTTAATAAAAAAAATCGAAATATGAAAATGTTTTTTGTTACTCTTGTAGGTATATGATTGCCTAGAGAATTTTAATTCTTTCATTAAAATTAGAGTTAAACTCATAGTTTTAGAAATTATGAGTTTAATCGAATTTAGTTGAAACAATTCAAGCTTTCATATATATATATATACAGTCTTTCTATTGTCAGTTCGAACTGACAAAAGATAGATCAGTTCCTTGCATGTGGGTCATTGGATTTAAATACTTTGACTTTACTGCATGCACTTGTCAAAGCATCTTTTAAATCCAATGACCCACATGCAAGGAACTGATATATTTTATATCAGTTCGAACTGATAATAGAAAGACTATATATATATATTACTGTTAGTAAAAAACTAAAATATTCATAAGTTTTTTTTTTTAATTTTTATTTTTAACTATTAATCAGAGATTGATAGAGAAAGTATGGAAATATGATATATATATATTTAAATGGAGAGATTAATCGGGAGAGAGTGTTTAATATGGTAATAACAGATTTAGGGAAGAGAGCTTAATATGTAATATTTAATTTAATGATTTAAGAGAGAGATTTTTTTTTTTAATAATTTAATTAGTTTGGAGTGTTTTTAAATTTTTTTGTCTTGTTTAGTAATTTTAGTTTAGGTTAAAATTGTCATTAATAAAAAAATTCAATTTGGAGTGTGAATAGATAATTTGTGGATTGTAAGGAGAAGCTCTCTTAATTTATTTTATATATTTTTTGGAAATCAATTTTTCTTTTGTTTTTTGAAACAAATAATTATATTTAGTCTATACATATACATATAACATATCTCAAACATATATATAGTCTTTCTATTATCAGTTCGAACTGATAAAAGTTATATCAGTTACTTGTATGTGGGCCACTGGATTTAAATATTTTGATTGATAAGAGCATACAGCCAAGTCAAAGTATTTAAATCCAGTGGCCCACATGCAAGGAACTGATATAACTTTTGTCAGTTCGAACTGACAATAAATATATCAAGAATGTGGACCACTAGATTTACATACTTTGACTCAAAGTGTATGCACTTGTCAAAACTTCTCCATAATCTGTGGTTCACATTCTTAGTCCTGATATATTTATTGTCAGTTCGAACTGATAATAGAAAGACTGTATATATATATATATATTTCTTTTCAACTTATCTCAAATATATTTTTTAGAATTTTTAGATTTTGTAGCTTTAATCTTCTCAAAAAAGAAATATATATATATATGTTTGAGATATACTATACGTATATACACACTAAATATAATTATTTGTTTCAAAAAACAAAAGAAAAAATTGATTTTCAAAAAACATTTAAAATAAATTAATGTCATCCCCTTATTTATCAAACCCTTATTTATCAAAATGCCATTCATTGGATGGAATTAGATGGAAATGTATGGAATGGCCATTAGTGTAACAATGTTTGCTAAAAATGGTAATTTTCCATCCATTTCCCCATTTGGTGGCTATTTTGATAATGGTGGCAAAAGTTGATGGCCACCAGGGTAATTACCCTATAAAAAAAATAAAAACCAAGATAGATACGTGACAACGATGGAGTGCATTTCAAACTTCAAAGGACTGGATTACTACTCGATAACCTGTACTGTATAACGGATTCCTGACCAGAGCTTGGATGTTCGAGCGACCAAACACAGTCATGAGTCATGGCATGGGTATAGTTGTCATTACTGGTAAAATTGTGTGGCATTTCCGGAGAGCCGTCCATTCTTGGCTGATTTGAATTGGATTGGATCTGACCTGGCCGTTTCGAGACCGGTAGTTGTTATTTGTTATTTTCATTTTCTCATCGATTAATTAATTAATTTAAATTATTGTTATTTTTAATTTCCCAAAAAAAAAAAGTATCTAAATGCATATTCGATTATCTAAAAATAACTTTAAATAATAATTCGGTTTTCACAGCTCTTACAAATTTCAAAACCTAATTTTCACAGAGAACTCAATTGATTAGCTTCGAATCGAAATGGCTTCTCGAAGACGCATGCTTCTCAAAGTTATAATCCTCGGCGACAGCGGGTTCGTTTTTTATTTATTATGGATTATTAATTGAATTATGCCTTCTTTTTTCTTTCCAATTAATGCGAAATTTTGCTTTAATAAGATAAACTAATTCAATCAAGCAGACAATCAATTTCGTAGTTTCAATTTGTTTTAATTGCATGTATTGACGATTTTCAATTGATTAACCTGGATTCTTTATTTGATCGAACAACAGCACCGCGCATTTTGTTCGTTTTCCTTTAGCTTAGCTGCATTGTCCCTAAACTCGTTTTTGGTTGGTCGGAGAACTGAAGAAATCACGAAACAAATTTATTGGTCTTAATCATCCTTTTCTTTTTTGGGGCTTATGAAAATGAGAGATCCTCTTTTAAGATTGAAAATTTTGCTCTTATTTCAAGGCATTGAAATTTTATTTTATTTTTTGTTGATTTCATGTTCTCATTTTGAATCATAATTTGTTATTTTTCCTTGATTCTTGACAGGGTTGGGAAGACATCTTTGATGAATCAGTATCCTAAAATTGTGCAATGCATATGTTGCTTTTTCAATATCATACATGTTCATGCGAGTTCTTATGATTTTACATTTCAGTAGATTTAGAGATGTGGTTTTCCTTAAACACAACAATTAGATATGTAAACCGCAAGTTCAGCAACCAGTATAAAGCCACCATTGGGGCGGATTTCTTGACAAAAGAGGTCCAGTTTGAAGATAGGCTTTTCACGTTGCAGGTTAGCTTCTCCGGGATGTTTTATTTGAATTGGCCTTTATATGATAACATGATGTTTGATGCTTCTTGTTAGATGCCTCATTATTGTAGTCTCTACTTGCAATGGATGAACTTGCCCATCAATTTAAATGATTCAAGATACTCTAGGGCTTTATTATAGTGCCTACGCATTTCCATGCTTGTTACATCTTGTTTGATGCTGTCAATGAGGCTATAAAATGCATATCAATCAACAAACAGTATTCATCTATGCAGTCAAAAATGATCAAGGCATTATGGGAGATTGGCTTTTGTGGTGGGCACAGTTGTACTTACCGTTCTAATTAAGTAGCTTTTGGGATGCATATACATTAACTTTTATAATTCTTAATAATGCTGCAATCAAGTTTTGGATCCTCATTTTCTCAATTTGGCCTTTAAATATATGATGAACCTCATTTATATCATAATAGATAAAAAGTTCTTGCTGCAGAATAAATCTGATGTATTCAATTTCCTTAATAAGCTTTCAATAACTTTCTATTATCATTGAGTACAATCCACTTTTTCTTGGGTGGCTGAATTTTCCTTTAAGCAGTTGAATTATCTTAATTTTGTTCCCAGTTTTGGCAGTAACTCCGATTGAATTCACTTATTTTCTCTGGTAATTAGTCTGGTCCTTGCAAATGAATAATTTTATGGTTGATTCTTTATGAGTTGTACTTTTGTTATATATGTCAGAATTTTGATCAGTGAATGTCCTATTGTTGATTGCTAAATATGCTCTATAATATTTATAATATATTAACAAGTTTAAGAAAACATAGGTAGTATGAACAAAATATTATAAAAACTTACAATTATGTTTGTGTTACCATCCTGAGCTGGAAAACAAATGGCACAGAAATTAGAAAAATTGATCTAGAAGATTTCTTTCTATTAGTTACTCAGTAAAGAAAGTGCTAAAACCATCCCCTGCTTGATACTGATCCTTCATGACTACAAAACTTTCAGATATGGGATACAGCTGGGCAGGAAAGATTTCAGAGTCTTGGGGTGGCTTTCTACCGTGGCGCAGACTGTTGTGTACTTGTGTATGATGTGAATGTCATGAAATCATTTGATAATCTTAACAATTGGCGGGAGGAGTTTCTGATTCAGGTAATCATTGATCTATTTACATTTGAACAGCCTTCAAGTTCTGCCGGATTAGTGACCGAATGCTTTACAATTTGATCTATATTCAGGCCAGCCCTTCTGATCCTGAAAATTTCCCATTTGTTGTATTGGGGAACAAGATAGATGTTGATGGTGGCAACAGTCGTGTGGTAAGATGATTTTTCTTCCTTCAGATTTGTATTTTATCATCCCAAATCATTAAGAATATCACTTGAGCTCTCTATGCCATGAGAGGGGAAGACTGGTCGTAGTATAGAATTGAGAGTATAAACTGGTGGTTTTCTGCATCTTTCAGATGCAAAATTTGACACTGTAAATGAGAATGGATTAATAATAATTGGGTCTACTCTAGTCCGGTGGTAGTGTTTGTATGGCCATGGCTTTACAGATATTGTCAAGCTAGTTTTTTGTGCGATTCTTTGGTAAAGGGGATTTACATTGGTTCTTGTTTGGTTTTTCTCTCAACTACTGTATATGATAAGCTTCTCATTTCTGCATCCAGGTGTCTGAGAAGAAGGCAAAGGCATGGTGTGCTTCCAAGGGCAATATTCCTTATTTTGAAACTTCTGCGAAAGAAGGTTTCAATGTAGAAGCTGCTTTCCAGTGTATAGCAAAAAATGCTCTCAAAAATGAACCTGAAGAAGAAGTGTAAGTATTTTGTGAAAGTACATTCTGAGTTTAAATCGGTTAATCTGCTATAAACTTAAATTATCTGCCAATATAACTCATTCTTGGGATTATGTCTTTGACTGAATTGAGTAGAGCCCTATAAAACATAGAAATAGCAGTTTAATTAATTGGGACCTCAAATTTATCAAAGCTTTACCTGTTCATCTTGTGTTAAATGCTAATTTGTTCAATTTTATAAATGATGAAGTTACCTTCCGGACACCATCGATGTTGGGGGTGGACAACAACAGAGATCTTCAGGTTGTGAATGTTAGATGGATGGGTTCATGGGTGATTGATTCCGTTGGAAGCAGAGGAAGGCAAACAACGGTTAATTTATAATTCCATTTGCCGTGCATTAATAAGTCAAGGGATTGTGTTTAGTTTTATGTAATATACAAGTGCTTAGACAGAATATGATTTATACGTTTCAGTTGTTTTCTTGTTTTCCCCTTTTTGTTCTGTGTACTCTTTGGAGTCTAAACGTTTTGTGTATCGACTATCGACATTATTTCATTATTCCCAAATTTGATCTCGTTTTTGATATTCTGGAGAAGAGAGAATTCCTACAGACAATAGAAGCAGAATAATTCAACAATTTCTATTTTATTCAGTCTATTTATAAATTAACAAAGGGAATGAAAATTGTTACTAGCCTACTTTAAGATTAAAAAAATCAACATACAATACTACCATGAAAGAAATGCAGGGCAGGTTTATACCTCAAAAATCCTATCATTAATCTTTGAAAATTTGTGCTGTTACAAGCATCCGAACAAGAATACGACTAATCTATACCGTGAATACAGAACTAATTGCTGTGATATTGCCTACGCCAAAATTCTCAAGTAAAAAATATTACAGGAGAATACTTGCAGATTGTGACAATGTAAGAACAGTAGGGCTATTATATGAAAAAAAGAGAGAAAAAAAGAAGAAAGAAAATCTGTGCTATAGATTGGCCAACCGACTGGAGCCAGATACTTTTCTCCTCCTACGTCGCTTTTGACGGATTCTCCAGAAGCTCAAAAACACCAAGAGGCCTAAGAAAAACATATAAGTTAATTCCAAAAAAAAAAATATTAGCGTAATATCTGAACCTAGAGAAGAGAATAAATCAAGAACTTCAGATGCTCACTAACCAGTAACGGCAACAGCTGCAGGTACAAGCCAATGACTAGCAACTAGCACAGGCATATCAAGCTGTAAAATTGGAAGTGTAAAAGAAAATTAAAATTATTAGTACTTCGTAATAACCAAAAAGAATACACCAAATCAAATTCATGCTTCTTACCTCGTCTCTGTACAGCATGCCCAAGTACTTGCTTCCCAAATAATCACCCGTACTTACACGAGTATACTTTGGACGTCTTGAATTTGAAGTGTCCATTGGGGAATTAAAACCTTTCCCCAAATCAATAGGCAGTCTTCTATTTGTTCCCGTTAATAAACTGTATCCCTTTGTTCCCCAAACCTCAAACCGAGAGTCGGCCCTACAGATCGGATCCTTCCCCACCACAGCAGAATATGTAGAGAAATTTACATCAGTTCTACGAGATGGTAATTGGATGTCATCTTGAGACAAGGGTGTATCTTGCTTAACAGAATCTGAGAAAAGTAATGGGTCTCTCTTATTCGTGCTTGTGAAATCTAATATCTTCTTTAAAAGCCAATAACAATTAGTAACCATATGGCTGCTATCCAAACAATTAGAATCACCATACACTGCAATACGACCTACACCAGCCTCTACAAGGCCAAGAATGGGCGAGTCGGCCTGCAAAAGTCATAAACTAAAATTGTGACATTGCAAAATTCATATGGATTCTTAAGAAAAGAGAAATTAATGTCATGTGCATCAGAGGAATATTTATTGTGATAGAAATGACAAAATCAACAATTAGTTCAAGAATAAATGGGTCTTCATAACACAGAGAGAGTTCTATTGAAGCACTATGTTTTCTATTCAAATCATAATGTAAAAAAATATACTTTCTGAGTCATCTGCAACACTAAGTTCAAATATGAATGGCATGAATATGTTGATATTATGATGACCTTTTCCAAAAAAATAAAAAAAAATTAAGAAAAACAAAAGCAATAAGCAAAACACAAGTGGTCACTTCTACAGCTACTCACCTTGGCCATGCCAGAAGTCATAATATTCTGAGTGGCTCCACTCTCTGAGCTATCCAGGAAAGGAAAGCTATGCACATACCCACCCCCTGGAAACCTAACAATATCTGTTCCAGATGCATATCGACTCTGCTCACCATTGATAGAAAAATCACCATTCAGAATCTTGTCCCCAAATGCGATTCCAAATGGGGCCAGAAGATCATTCAATGCTGGAATGTTTGCACCTCCAGTAACTGGAGTCCACCAGCTTCGAGTGTTATCATCGAAGAATCTCATCTTCACCATTGTATCCACATTATACCACTCAGCAAAGACTGCCAACCCCAATCCGGTATTAAGAACATCATCCCTTAGTTTTTCAATTTCTTCCTGGAAGTACTCGTCTTCAAGGTCTACCATCAGGAGTGTTCCATACTGGTAAGCATCAAAGCACGTAAGAGGAGAACCAAGTGTTTCAACATAATATCCAGCATCTCGTAACATATTGAACATAATGTGAAAATTTGTATGGAGATGATCACCATGCCAGTCGAGAATGTCATTGCGAACATCCAAGGAATCTCTTGGAATATATCCAGGAGGGTATTTAATACTGTGAAACTGATCCCACAAAACCCGTTTTGATCTTGGAGGAGTTGGAGCCACTTTCAATTTCAATTGGAGCACACAGGTACTTCTCCGAGGACTCTTCTCTCCTTGAGCTGGAGGGCTGTATATTCTGACAGTTACATTTCCTTCAATCTCTCCAGAAAACCTTGAACCTTCTTCCTTAATCTGCATGTGCAGTGCCAAATAGCCAGTCCAAGGCCAGATTACTTCTGAATATGTAAAGTGAATGTTTAGAAGATTCCCTTCCTCATCCAGAGGATGCCACGTTGGTGGACTTTCAACATACCCAACTACACCCATTCCATTCAGAATGGTAGTGTTAAGAATAACAGGCATGGCACCTGCATAAAGTGGTTGTCGACAAAAGGGCCACGAATAAGGGCAATCTGTATAATCAAGAACACTAGGGAAGATGCTTGCATGTGGTTTGTAGCTCTTCAAAATCTCATATGATTCTAACCTGACAAAGAAGTCAACAATTAGACCATTAATCTAAAATTAGTGTCAATGATATTAACAAAAACAGCAGGCAAAACAGTAACTATTTACACAACAAAAAAGAAAAACAAAAAGAAATCTGCAGGTAAAAGAAAGGGTGTAATGGCTAGAACTTACAGATCAACTCTTCCTGCGCCTTGTTCATACATATTTGGACCAGAAAGCTTTGCAGCCCCCTCAACAAGTGCTTGTTTCATGCTTGCTGGATTTAGAATGTCTTTCCGATTGTTTTCAGGGATAATGCTGACAAGCAGGCACACAACACCAGCAACCACAGGACTAGCCACACTAGTTCCAGATAAACTTTTACAGCCTGTACTGATCTTAGAACCCATAATTTCCCGTCCATATGCTACAATATCTGGCTTTACACGACCATAACTGCATATGCAATTCACACAGTCAATTTTTTTTTAATATAATGTTTAGTATGTCAAAACAAACTTAGAGGAAGCAATAGAGTAACTTAAAAAAAGATGAGTACCAAAATGTCAATGTAAGTATTAAATACAAAAGGAAGAGTTAAATACAGAAGTATGATTGTGTTCAATTTCAAAAAGCAATGCAGTGCGGAGCAAGGAAGGAACGTGTTGGTCAAATGAATTAGGAATATGATTACACTGCCAGAAAAGTGTGATCTAAACAATGAGGTATCACAGATTCATAGCCTAAGGATAAGAATCTTTATGCCATAATTGAGGAGCTGTATGATGTAGAAACAAAGTTTCCGTGCTTGGCCCAATCAGCATCATAAGGACAAATTCTCTGATGAGGGACACACTTTGATACAGTGGATGTTCTTTTCGTTGAGAGAGGATCTCAAAAGAGAGTATTTTCAAACCACATCAAACTTAGAAAAATCACCTAAGCAACAAAGCTCAAATATCCTATATTTGGATGTAAGAGATCTGACTAAACTGAAATCTCATGCAATTTAGGTGGTAATGATTTTCATGTTTCAATTGCATTTGCAAGCGGGGAACCATGCATTGCGCCAATGCCATGGTTGCACTGACATGGGGGATGGAAGAAGAAAACTACAATTATCTTTACATAAGACTAGAAACAATATTATAAAGAAAAAAGTAAATAATTAAACTTGATTTCCAGTAAATTCAACACATAAGGAGCTAGTTTCTCACTTCAGATGCATTTACACCTCATTGACCAGATGTTCAACAATTGTTTTACTATATCCATTCAAAATGAAGTGATTATAACAAGGGAGAATTGTAAATAAACCCCTGACTTTTGATTAAATGCCAAATCAAACCCTCCTATATATATATATATATAATTTTCATTAAAATAATTTTTTAATTTTTAATTTTCTAACATATTTTTACTATATTTTTTCATTATTTTTTTAGTTCAATTATAGAAAAAACTACTTAAATAATTATATTTCATTAGATTTAATTAAAGCCAACGAATTAATTTTTACTTAAATAATTTTTGGTAGGGGTTTTTTTTGCTGATTGTTTCCCTTATAACAATAGCTTTTGTGGCTTGATTCATTTTCAAATTATTCATGTATTATTAGAGCCAATCAAGAAGTACTATGTGGAAATCCTAATAAATGTGAGTCTATTTTCTCTGCAAAACAGGCATGCAACCCCAATAAGCATGACTAAAAGCCCTAAACAAATCTCATAACCATAACCATCATAAGTCATCCCAAGATTGAGATTCTGCAGAACCATATCAAAATAATAAATTGCCACATGATTCCAGTAAAAGTGGTTACTTAAAACAACAAACAAAAAAAAAATATAAGAGCCAATATTCAGCATCTAAATCAAAGTGAGATCTTCATAAAATAAAGAAAGCTACATTACCCATGAGGAAGCTCCCAAGTACTCATGCCACGTGAAGAAAAAGAGGCTATGTGATCACTGTAGTCAATACCACCAACACCAATAACATCACTCTGGTCTGCTGGATTATTTAAAGTGCCATAGAGCGGTCCATCATTTCCAATTGCAGAAACCATAATAATATTGTTTGCTGTTATTTCCCAAATCTGGTAACAGTTACACAGCACTCAGTTATATAAATTCCAAGCCTCAAGAAAATAAATATTCAGAACATACATGCAACATGTGCCAATGCACGCAACAAAGAGTTTCTGTAGCAAGTATATGCACAGAAAGCATGTTCAATTTAACAAATTTAAAGAATATATATATATATAATATTGTGATGAATATAGAACTTTAAAATTCTTCAAAGGTCACAACTAATTACAGATTTCAGACTATACTAAACATGCAGCTACCAAGCAGTTAACAATAATAATTAGGTTTACTTCCTATTTTCACATACTACACATTTAGAATATATCAATTTGGAGTTACAATTAATAGGCCAAGTAGTACCTTCTCTACAAACGGGAGATCCAAGTAATCAGGTCCTCCAATACTCAAATTCAGCACATCCATGTTGGTTGCAATAGCATAATTGAATGCATCAAGAAACCATGATGTATATGATACCTGCAATAAGCTGAATACAAACTTCTCATAATCCTGCCAAACCTTGTAGACTAAATCAAGTGTTAAGAAAGGAAAGACATTCAACAGTATAGCAGGCTTGAAAAAAATATACCATAGCCAGAATATAAGGTGGTGTTTGGTTGTGTTTTTAAAAACTACTTTTTGTTTTTAAAAACAAAAAACAACTTAAATGTTGTTTGGTTAAACATTTTACAAAACTGTTTTTGAAAACAAAAAACAACTTTTTAAAAGTTATAACTAAAAAGTTAAAAACAATTTTTTATTGTTTTCTATTGTTTTCAAAACAGATTTTCAAAATAAACCATAACTTTTCCCTCCAAACAATTATTTCACTCATTTTAAAAACAACAACCAAACACTTTTACATCGTTTTCCGTTTCAAAAAACTATTTTTAAAAAACACTACCAAACACATTACATTTTTAAAAACATTATTTTTAAAACATGATTTCCATTTTTAAAAATAGTTTCAAAAACACCATTTTAAAAACGATACCAAACGCGCCCTAAGCTCCCAGAAGTTAGCCTACCTATATTTCCGGTCTTAGCTAGGAAATAATTACAACAATGAGCATAAAGAGGAACTACAGAACCTTACCATTTTTGTTACACTTAATTAATATTCAGAAAGTTGTAGATGATAAACACTGCAAGATCATCCATTGAGATAAGAAAAATAAAAAAAGTATCTAGCATAGAAGGATAGAAACTCCGATGTAAATGTAAATGCAACCAGTCACAGCAGTAAAATAAGTAAAATAAATAAATTCCTAACATCCAACATGCATTACCTGTGCATCTGTAAACACGCGAAAAGCATAAATCTCTGCATCTGGTGCAAAACCAAGACATTCAGCATCCTGACCAGAAATAACACCGGCAACAAATGTCCCATGTCCAAGATTATCATTCAGAGTATCTTCGTTTGTCCAATTTGTACGTTCCTGAAAAATGGTCAAGACTCAATTCCAGCTCTATGATTATATACATATTATATATAGAGTAAATACAAAAGGAAAGCACAACCAAGAATTTTTTTTTTCCAACAAGTAAAACCTTGATATTACGGAAATGTGGATGATCAGACCGGATTCCAGTATCAAATATAGCCATTTTTACTTTAGCACCTGTGTACCCTTTTTTCCAAAGAACTTCTGCTCCAAACAGGGAAGTAACTTGAGACCTCTGCAATTAAAAATACAATTTTTTTAATTACTCATTTAACATCCAAGATAGTTACAATCTCGAGTCAAGTCTCACCTGCATCAAGAGATGGCGTCTCCAATTGATGGTAGAATTACTGGTATCCGCTGCTGCATAATACTCTGCTTCATTAAACGACATGGAAGTGAAAATCTTGCCAGGTCGTTTTTTGCCGTCCTTAAAAGCACTACCAAGCAAGTCTCTTTTATAACTCGAATCCACATTGACATCCTTGACCAATTTCAACCTCTCAATCTCTTCAATCAAGGTTTGCTTCAGCGGCTCCTCGATCGAAATTAACCCGAAATCGGTCGGGTATTTGGAGGCAGGATTTTTCCTCTCGATCCATTCCCAACCGTCGGATCGAATTCCCGATTTGAGATAGGACAGGTGATCGTCCGCCTTCTTGTACTCGGTGAATCGGACTATGTAGTTGTTGGGAGAGAGTCGGGTCCGGTTTTGGGTCGGGTTAATCCAGGGTTTGAAATGGAGGAGAGAGAGGGATAGGAAGATCGTAAAGAGTGGGTATTTGAACGGAATTGAAGTTACGGTCGGATATCGTCTGTACATGGTGCGTCGTGGAGTGACGTCGTTTTGCGGTGATCGATTAGGCGGGAAAATCCCCACATCAGAGACAGAGACAGAGACGTTTTCTGTGTTGGATTGGAGTTAAATCTGGTCACCGCCTTGGATTGTTTTCTTTCTTGTTGCCGTCTTCTGTCCTGTCCTTTGTAGTTGTGGGTTCAGCTGCAATTTCATGACTGATATTCCCCCGTGCCCTTTTCAAGTTTTTTTGTTTTTTTGTTTTTGTATTATGCCTCCAACTCATAAATCATGACATACCACCTATCTAGGGATGGCTAATGGGGAAATGGGGGTGGATGTAGGTCCCCTGTCCCCATCCCTCCCCCCTCCTCCCCTCCCCCATTTCCCCATTTGGGGAAAATGGGGATGGGGTAGTTTTGGGGGGAGGTCCCCCCCACTCTCACCTCTATTTTCTCATTTTCTCCGTTTTTCTTATTTTTCCTACTTTTCTCCGTTTTTCCCATTTCTCTCGGGTCCCCCGTTTCCTCATTCTTCTATTTTCCCTATATCGGTAAAAATTACATAATAAAAAAACGTACAATCTATTAAATTCAAATACAAAATAACTTCTAATACAAAAATTACATAATAAAGATGTATATATAGTTAGTAAGAATAAAAATATTGAAAAAATAAAAATAAAAATATATTATATATAATATTTGAGGGAAATGGGGAAATGAGGATGGGGGCACCTACCCCCATCCCCATCCCCATCCACATCCCCATCCCCATTTTCATTAATTTGTGGGAGAAATGTGGAGGGGGAGGGGTCTCCCCATCCCCCCATCCCCCCCATTTTTCCTCAAAAAATTTCCCCCAAATAGGGATGGGGGAGCGGGGATTTGGAGCTCCGGGGGAAAAACCTATCACTTCCTTTCCTTTAAACAACTATCATTAAAAACACTATCCATCCCTTTCATTTCCTCTATTTTCCTCATTAACTTATTATTTTCTTTTTCTCCAATTCCATCAAACCAAACATAGTGTTATTCAATTATCAATTAATTTAATTAGTCAGGTAGTATTCTAAGATGTAAATAAAAATATTTGGTTCCGGATTAATAGATATTATCAAAAAAAAAATTATAATGAGTATTGATACAGTACGATATAGAGATACGTTAAATCTCTAAAAACTAAGATACGAATACAACAGAATATATCAATTAAAATAATATATATTTATATTTTTTAAAAATTTAATATATGAAAACATATTTGATAATTCATTCAAAATCAAACATATTGAGAATCCAAATAAAACATGTCACATAACTACATAAGTCATTACAATTTAACATATTACAAGACCTAAATAAAACATGTTACATAAGTGGTAACATATTACAAAATCCAAATAAAACATACTTCACATAAGTTATAACATATTACAAAATCCAAATAATACATAAAATAAAGAGGAAATTGCAAGAAGTTACCAAAAAATTTATTGGTTTATTGTTTTTAGCCATCAATTTATATTTTATTATACTTATCACATTTAACCTTAAACATACAAGATTGCCCTCCATTTTATCTTTACTTCACCCATCCAAAAATTTTGAAATCAACTAGCATTAAAAATCATTAACATGTAAGATGAAAGTCAATTGGCATATAATTTAAAACTTAACTGACATGTAATTTGAAAAATCAACTCGCATGTAACTTAGAATCAAATGACATATAATTGGTTACATGTCAGGTGAAGTAAAATTTAGAGGTAATTTTATCCAAAAGTGATCAAAAGTGATAAAAACAATAAAATATAAATTGGTGGCTAAAAACAATAAACCAATAATTTTTTTGGCTCTCTATGAATTCACCCCTAAAAAAAACTCATAAAACATATTCTAAATTTTTAATTAACTTCATTATTATCATTCACAGTGTTAAAGAATCTAAATAATTCGGTCTCTAACTCTTATCAAGAGAAAAGTTTGCAATCTCAAGTATCCCGACATTTTCCATTTCTATGGAATTAAAACCATCTCCTCCAACATCACACAATTGAAACGCGCATTCATTGTAAGTTGGGTTTCTCCTTGATTAAAGGCGAAGATTATTAAGCACATATACCAAATCTTTAGCTTTTTGTGGTGTTATTTTCTCTTCTTCAAAGTTTTTTCGGTCTTTAAGTTGGTTCTTCAAAAAAAATTATAGAAAAATTATGATACATACGTGATAAGTGATACTGATTGAAGCTTTTTCGGTTTTTAAGTTGGTTCTTCTTCTTCTTCCTTTTCTCTTTCTTCTTCTTTCTCTTCTTTTCTTCTTTCTACGTTTTCAACTTTCATGCAGCCAATTGAAATTGAAATGAGCTCAAGATCCTTAATCTAATAAAATTTTGAATTATAATTTGACCCCGTTTTATACTAAAATAATTATAATATTGCCCTAAACGTATCCTGAACGTATCTCGATGTATCCTCCTTGTATCCCTCCGTATCCTTGCCGTATCCCCCAAGTATCTTCCAGTCAAACTTATGAAAAAGTCAACGGATACGTCATATGGCATATCGAATACGTATCTTGAAGTATCTGAGGAATATCTGAACCGGATACGAGTTGAATACGAGTTACCTCCACCAAATGGAGTACCCGTGCTTCTTAGCTCAAAAGTCAAAACCCACATTTTTATGTTCGAATAATGTTTTAATGTGTTGAATAATGGTAGTCGCGGTGGGCACTTGGCTTTAAAAATAGACATTCGTAAGGCTTTTGATTCCATTAGTTGGCCTTTTCTCTTTGAAGTCCTTCGGTGTTTTGGCTTCTCTGAGATTTTTATTGGTTGGGTTGCGGCTATTTTTGATTCTGCTAGGATCTCAGTTCTTATTAATGGTTCCCTTCAGGGCTATTTTCCCTGTTCGCGTGGTGTGCGGCAAGGTGATCCTCTCTCCCCTCTACTTTTTTGTTTGGCGGAAGATTTTTTGAGCAAATACCTTACGCATTTAGTAGACTCGGGCTCTATGACTTCTATCTCTTCTCCGGCTGGGATGCGTGCCCCTTCGCATTTTCTCTATGCTGATGATGTTATCCTCTTTTGCCGGGCTTCTCCTCAGAATTTACAAGTGATTTTAGATGCTTTTGCTCTCTATGGCTCTCTCTCGGGTCAGCGAGTTAATTGGGAAAAATCTTCCATATTTTTTGGCAAAAACATCTCTGGGCCTCGAATTGCTAATTTTCTCTCAATGTCTAGGATGCGCAAGGGTGGTGATTCAATGACTTATCTAGGGGTCCCACTTTTCATTGGTGCGCCTAAACGTCGATGGTTGATCCCATGGGCTGATAAAATTAAAAGTAAATTGGAATCGTGGAAGGGTTTCTCTCTTTCAATGGCAGGTCGGTTATGTCTTATTAATTCTGTGATTACGAGTTCCTTCTTGCATTCATTTCAAGTTTATCGTTGGCCTTCATCTCTTTTGAAAGATTTAAATGCTGCTATTCAGAATTTTTTGTGGACTGGTTCAATCGATGGTTGTAAATCTGTCCAAGTTGCCTGGAAATCTTGCTGCAGGCCTAAGGATGGTGGTGGTATTGGTGTTAAAGACCTTGGTATTCTTAACAAGGCCATGCTTAAGAAGTTCACTTGGAGGTTGTTATCTGAGGAGTCCTTCGTATTCACATATCTTCGGGCTAGGTTTTTCACCCAGGATCACAGACCTAGAACATGGTATGTTGTTTCTTCTGTTTGGCCAGGCCTAAAATTGCATTATACTCCCCTGATGATTGAGTCTAGGTGGTTGGTTGGTCGTCACTCTAAGGTTCGTTTTTGGACGGATAACTGGTTGGGAGATCCGTTGATTAATCTGGTTGAGGATAGGTCTTCGTTACAGCCTCCGCTGGATTCTGTTGTGGGTGATATTTACTCAGATACCATGAGTTGGGATATTCCTGCTTCTTTTAAAGCTTCTTATCCAGTTGTTGCTTCTGAGATTGAGAAGGTGGTGGTAAGTACTGACCCAGATTCGTTAGTTTGGACTTGTTCCTTGGATGGTGTTGTTTCTTGTAAATCTGCTTATGATTCTCTTTCTGAGGTTCGGAGTTCTGTTTTTTGGGGTAAGCAGATTTGGGCGTCTTTTATTCCTCCTTCTCGCTCTGTCCTTATTTGGCGATTGTTTCATGGTAAGATTCCTACGGACATTGCGTTGCGTGCTAGAGGCTTTATTTCTCCTTCTCGTTGTCGGTTTTGCTGTGCTGCAGAGGAAGACTTGAGGCATCTTTTTCTTGACTGTCTTTTTGTTCATGGGTTGTGGGATGCTGTATCCTCTACTTTTGGCCATAAGTTTAAGTTGGATGGTACTTGTTTGGACCTTTGGCAAGAGGCTATGAGGGTTGTCTTTAGCACTCAAATGCAAGCTCTCTGGCGGGTTTCTATCATCACGATTTTCTGGGTGGTGTGGTTCCTCTGGAATCAAGCTACCTTTGAGGGTGGCAAGCCTATTTTTGCCGATGCTCTTTCCATGATTTGGCGTTCCGTTCGCGAGGCAGACTCCCTTCAGTCTGACACTATGAAGAATTCAGTGGCTAAGCTTCAGACTCTTCAATGGCTTCATGTCTCTGGTCGTCCTCCTAAGGCTCCTCGCATTTTAGAGGTTAATTGGCGCCCTCCACCGTCGGGCTGTCTTAAGGTTAACACGGACGGGGCTGCTTTTGGTAGTCCTGGTCTTGCTGGTTGTGCAGGGGTTTTTCGCACATGTAGGGGTTTCGTTAGAGGTTGTTTTGCTATTCCTCTTGGTGTCTGCTTTGCTTTTAAGGCTGAATTAGCCGCTGCTGTTCACGCTATTGATTATGCTTGGACTTTTGGCTGGCATCGGTTATGGTTGGAGAGCGATTCGACTTTTGTAGTGAATATCCTTCGTTTTAGGTCTCGTAAGGTTCCTTAGCGTTGGCGCCCCGCATGGGATAGGTGTTTGCGATTAATCTCTCAAATGGACTTTGCTGTCACTCATATTTATCGGAAGGGTAACCAAGTTGCTGATAGTTTAGCTTCCAGGAGCCCTAGTATCGTCTCTCCTACATGGTGGTGGACAGCTCCAAGTTTTTGCAATTCTTTTATTTTCAACGATTTTTATTGCAGACCTTCTTTTAGGTTCTGTTAATTTGCTTTCTTTTTTGTTTTCTGTCCTCTTTTGTTCTCTTTCTTTTTTCTTTAATAATATGTTGGGCTAGACCCCAACAACCTTATCAAAAAAAAATAAAAATAAAAAATAAAAAATAAAAAAATGTTATATTTGTTCAAATAATATTAATTAAATTTATGACTTCAAAGTCCATGTATTTTCTCTCAATCCAATGGTGTTAAAGAATAAATGAATTAATTATATATATTAGAATTGCATGGTTAAAATGATTAGATTCTAGCACTTGCCACGTTATTTGGACAGATATAAAAGACAAATTTTAAAAGTTTGAAGTTAATTTTAAAATCAGAATATCTTAATTACGAATAAGTGTACAGTATATATACAAACCGAGTTAGGATCCTCAAAAACAGAGTCTCACTCTCTATTTATCTAAACTTTTTCATCAAAGTAGCGCAGGTGAAACGAGTTAGAGCTGAGCAGTTGATGGCGCGAGGCCTCATCTTCTTCAATGCACAAAGCAGAACAACGTCGACTTTGCTCTCCACTTGTATAGCTACGCTTTCACTTTCCCCAACAAAATGCCAACAAATGCATATCCCACTCATGTCTCCTCTATATCGTCCTTCTACTCGCTTTTTCTGCAAGTGCTCTCACACCCATTCTGTCGAGCACCCAATAGACATGACCACCTACAAGGAAGCTTTCTCCAGGCGAATGGCCATGGCCGGCCTCAAACCCCACCACCGTATCGGTCTGTCTCTTTACAACTTTTCATTTACCTTCTCAAGAAATCAAGTCACAATTGCTTTCCAATTTTGCACTTTTTTTCAGCTATTTTAGCTTAACTTTTTTGAAAAAACTTGGGCTTGTTATCTTTTTGGAAAAGAATAATGAAAGGGGCTCCATTGAAATGCTGAGAGTAAATGAAACAGAACATATTGAGTTCAAAATATTTAGTTTTGATTCTTATTTTTCATAACCATGAAGTGATTATTGAGAAATTGTTATTGGTGCTCAGCATTAGGAGTTTCCGGTGGTCCAGATAGTATGGCTCTCTGTGTCCTGACCGCGGACTGGAAAACGGGAGACCAGAATGCGGCTGGGGATGGCGATGAATTTATTGATGGGCTTTTGGCCATAATTGTTGATCACGGACTACGTGAGGAGAGCCGAGAGGAGGCTAAAATGGTTAGCAGCCGAGTTTCTGACATGGGTATATTCGATTTTGTACATTCACAAATTAAATATTGAGGTTATGAATTTGAACGAGCATTAGGTGGCTAATATAGACTCTGTGTAGGAATCAGATGTGAGATTGACCGTTGTAGTTGGTTGGATGGTAGGCCGAAAAAGGGTCATTTGCAAGAAGCTGCTCGTGACATGAGGTGATTTATTTATTTGTTTATCCTTTTAAGTTATGTCAAATGCTTGCTACTGGAATTGTTATCTATTAATTCTTTCAATATGAAGGCTTCATATTCAATGGTTCGTTTGATAAAGGATTGTCTCTGATTAAAAAGCCAGTGGTGCTATGACTTCAGGTATCAAATATTTCAGAATGTTTGCATGCAACATCATATTGGTGCATTACTTGTTGCACATCACGCGGATGACCAGGTTGAGACAAATAAATTTGGGACAATATGGTCTTTCTGATGCTATAAATGTAGTGAATTCTGAATTCTGAGTTCGTATGCAGGCTGAGTTATTCATTATCAGATTCTCACGCAATAGTGGGGTTCTTGGACTTGCTGGCATGGCATTTACTTCTCAAATTTTCTCCACACATACACATTCTTATAACAAAGTTTCAAAGAATCATTCTATTCTTCTGGTGCGACCACTCTTGGAATTCTCAAAAGAAGATATGTACAAGGTCAGCATATAGAAATCCTTGTACGAATATGATTAATTGTTGAGCTTGCTTTAACATGTTGTTCTAATATTCTTGTTTTTGCTGACATTCTTTTTGTTTTCAGTATCTTTATCTTTTTGTTATTGTTTGGCAGATTTGTCAAGGGGGTAATCAGGATTGGGTTGAGGACCCCACAAATCGAAGCCCATTGTTTGCTCGGAATAGAATTCGAATGTCATTAGGAAATTTGTCATCATGTAAGTGTGATAGATATCTCTAATTAGCTGTGTCATATTGTTATGTTTTCCCTGTACAAACATCTAAAGTTTCACAAAATTTTCATTACTTTGCTATATTTCATGTTCTTCAACTGATTTTATTCCTAGATTCATAGTTTTTCCATGTGCTTATCCCATCCCAGCCTTATATTTGTAATCACTGCTCAGACTTCAAATTTCACCTATCTAATCTCTTATTTTTAAGGTATCTTTAAGTCCGAACTACAAGCAATTATTTCTACTTGTCGGAAAACACGCTCATATGTTGATCACATCTGTTCTGATTTGATAAATCGAACTGTTACCATTGTAAATGTAAGTATTCTTTTTAATGTCAGCACATTTGACATGTGATGCCTAATTTTTACATTTGACCTTTGAGTGCTAGTTTCTAGTACACTCCTAAGAAATTTAGCTTGAACATCTTTGTCATATTTATCAGAAATTCTCAGTTCTTACTCTTCTTGTTCTTCTCTCTCTCTCTATTGGTGGGCACGGGGGTTGTTTTATAATTGCCAGGATGGGTATGCTGTTATTGATCTAGAGATTCTTAATCCGTCAAAAGTTGAGGACATATGCCTCACAAAGTTTCTTGCATTGGTCTTGCAGGTAATATCAATCATAGCTGTTATTTGACACCTTAACATTTAGGGTGTTTTCTAATATAAAAACATTTCAGTGATTTTGTCTGATTTGAATTGTCAGTTTATTTCTCAAAGGCAAAGGCCAATTAGAGGTAGTGCTTCAAAATTGCTGTTGGATTACATTCGTACTTTCCCATGCAAGGTACATTTGTTTTTACCATTCTGCTTGCTTTTTTGTGTAGTTAATTAATCATCTCTTCTCATCACAAGTACAAAAGCTTTTATTAACCATGTCGTACTGATGTGGCCATATTTCATGATTGAAACTTCTTCTTACAATCATATGTGGGATGTTGTTGGACTATTGCTGCAGTTGTTGATGATGGTCTTTTCTGTTTGTCAGAAAGTTCCTCTTTTCTGTGAGCTTTTCTAGAAAACATGTAGAAAAGCTTTGAATGTTTTAATTCACTTTCATAATTCATTTTCTATTTTATTTATGCAAAACCATCTTCAAATATTTTTTTTTAAACTGTTATCAGTTTTTACTGATTCGTGATTGGTTTTGACCTTCCTACAGACCTCCCTTACTGCAGCTGGTTGTTTCCTTTGTCCAGCTCCTAGGTCCAGAGGCGCCAAAGCCCTGGTTTGTTGTTCTGTTGATTGTCCTCTGCCTTCAAAAATGGAACTGATTCAGACATACTCTAATGGAGAACAGACGCATTTTGTTTCAAATATAGAGCAGATTATAGCAGATGCAAAATCTTATACCGATCAGCTGGTTCCAGATGCATCAAAAGTACATTTTTTGGATGTGACATCTGATTCAGTTCTTACTGAAGCCAAAAGATTCAATATTGTCAGTGAGTCAACCTATAGGAACATTCTTTTACTACAAAGGGAGGAAATCGAACACTTTAAGGTTGAAGCTGAAGTTACATCCGACCATGAAGTTCAGCATGTCAGTGCATCACCAAGTGAACCACTTCAACCTGGGCAATTATGTTATTTCATGAACAGATTCTTTGTCACATGGAAATTAAACAAGGAAATCACAAAAAATTCATTTCCTAAGGAAGTTTGTGGTGACTGGGGTTTGGAAGGGAAAAGTTGGAACAGGCAATGCACTTGTTGTATAGCTGGTGATGACATGGTGGTCGAAGTGCGTCACATGATTGAATCAGACTGGCTGTATCTTGCCAAGTTGTCAAAGGGACCAAGTTTGGAGAATGTTCAACAGGAAAGGGTTCTCTTATGTGATTGTGATGAAACACAACAAATTACAGAGAAGATGAACCTGTGTTTAAACCATGCAAGGGTATCAGCACAAAGAGCTCTCCAGTCATTGAAATCCATTCCAGTTGCTGCAAGAAGAAGCCTTCCTGTCCTAGTCAATAACCATGGACAGTTACTAAGCATCCCAGTAAGTCAATTTGTTCTCATTTCATACCGACACAAATCTCAAGTCTCCTTAAAATCCTATAGTGTCTTTGCATTTTGATTTCTTCTGCAAATTGATTTATTTTCCACCAAATATTGAAACAATCAGTAAACTCATAGGCACTTTTTTTTTTTTTTTTTAAATATATCTCCAATCAGCATTATTATTTCATTGTGAGGATTTTCCATGCTTCTTTCAGTCTCAGTTGTTTGTATGCTCTATATATCTTATTATATTTCATGGTCATGTGTTTTGAGACCTGACATTTGTCCTTTATTTTTATGCTTTCAGAGCATTAACTTCAGTCATTGCCCTTGCTTGATTGCATCTGCTGTATTCGACCCCAAAGTACTGCTTGGAGGAGGCTATAGTTCATTTTTCTAGTCTATGTAGTATTTTTTTTTGGGTGGGCTCGCTTTATAGATATACCTAGGAGGCGCACATAAGTTTTCAGGTCTGTATCAAGCCATCCTGCAAATTTTGTAGAGTAGGTTCTGAAGTGTAAATTCTCACCTCCACTGCAATTACATTTACATTGTTCTTTCTTCTTGATGTACACTTTCTTGTGCGAGTACAAGTGTATCCAAAATTGTTACCAAGCATCATTTCACGAAACAATTTGATCTTTGGCATGAATTTAATAGTCAGTACAGTGGCTTTGCAGAGTAATTCAATCTCACTGTTTTCTTTCCTCTTTGCAATATTTTGGCTAGTATTAAACAAGAGTGCCCCTGCAATCTCAGGCCTTGGTTCTGTATATGCAGTGATTGGTTCGAACACAGAAAGCTCAAAAGCAACAAAATCACCCTTCAAAATTCCAACTTCGAAAAAAAAATTGCATTTGGCTTTTGGGGTTGTTTGTTATTCTTTGTAGATTACATGAAAAATTTTGTTGTAAACTCTGCCAATATGATCACTGAAGAGGGAATAATACGAGATTGGTAATTCAGAACTATAAGTCGTCCTTGCCTCCTCTGTTCTCCAAAGAATGAAAAAAATTGAACCACTGCTTCCAAGGAGCGTCCTGTTGTTGCTCCACCCATGATAAAAAAGCACTGTCTAACAAACAGAAGATGTTGACATATAGGAGCTGGTTTCTTACAGGAACATATCGGAAATTTGCAACCTGAACAATTGGCCATATGCCACCCTCCAAAATCAAGGCTGGTATGAAATCTCTCTTCAAACTTTCCTTCACTTGAACAGTATTCTTGCCAGCAGCGAATCCCATGTAAGTGAAAAATGCAAACAAATCAAAGGGGCCAAAGATGATGCTATCCATTGCGACTTTAGTAGCAACAAAACGAGCCGACTTTACTGGTAGTTGAAGCCTCAGCCTTATAAATTTATCCAAGTTTTCATACCTACAAGGGGAAAAGAGTAGAAATGTTTTAGCGCCCATATAAAAGTCCACAAATTTCCATTTCCACATGCATATCAATTTCAAATCAAGAACCTTCAGCCATATTAAGTCTCCGTGTCAACAAATAAACGTAGTCAACCTAAAGCTAATCACATTCTTAACTTTCTTTCTCTTGATGAATGAATGATCTGGTTTACATAAGCTGCTAAAAAGAACCACTCACTGTAGCTAGCATTTTGGTATGTATTGACACTCCATTTATTAGAAAGAAATTTGAAATAAATAAATAAATAAAACCATAAATTTCTTGTAATATTTTGGTCTATATGCCTTTGGAACGTGATTTCATGCCATGCTGCACAGTATACCATATGCATGTGGTAAACAAAGATCAGGTAAAATGACCAAAAAGAGAAAACAAGATAGGGAAAACCCACCAGAAGTGGCCAACAGGTCCAACAAAGCCAAATCCAAACATACTTGTGATGGCCACACGTTTCCAGTTAATCTTGAGTTCTTCATCTGTGTCCTGCCTCATGAAACACCAGATTACAGCATTACTAGTGCAACAGGTTGATAATCAAACTATTATGAGCTTCAGCTTACAACTGGGGAAGTAAAATGCCAGATTTACAATGGCATCTACTGGAAGGAAAAGATATTGAAGATGATATGAAAGACAGACATAAAACTAAGTTCAAGGTAAAATAACATACTTTTGTTTTAAAAAGTTCCGCATTTGTAAAAGCAAATTTCAATCTTCTAGGAATATATGGCAGTCATGATGCTAGCCAACTTGTTCCTGGTTCCAGGTAAAGAGAATAAGGATATGAATCCTATGTCCAGTGTATTACATGTGTACATCTACTGCTCAATTTGGATGGTATGGTTTACAGATCGTGACAAAAAAACAGACACATGACAGAATAATTTTGCAGTTAAAATACAAGAAATAAAGGATACTACTAACTAAATAACCCAATGCTCTGTGTTGCCGATGCATGTTAAGCTGGGCATAACAACTTATATTTTCCAAGTGACAGGATACACAAACAAACATTTTAGAATTTCACAGTGTTCAGACAAGCGAAGGTAGCCCTCAGCACTATTTACTACTTAGCTTTTGGGAAGAAAGCATTTAGATTACATAAGCGCAGACTACGTTATTGTGGCTTATTTTATAGGAGTTACAGCAGTAATCAAGTATCTGACTATTAATGAATTGATTACAAGCACTATATAAACATGTTCTTGAAGCATTATAATCCAGAGGTAATCAAATTGTGCCAAAAAGCTCAGTTGTGTTCACTCTCTCTCTCTCTCTCTCTCTCTCTCTCTCCTCTTTGGTCTGGAAAATTAGAAAAAAGTGATACCTTAGGATTTAATACCCTGAAGACTATTAATTTGATAGCGTACTGGTAATGGGAAAAACTAAACTGCTTTAACAGATTTATGGTAGTCTTAGTATTTAGCAGCTAAAGCTTGATGCATCATTTAACGGGATAAGCTAAAAGGAGACGTACATTTGGGCAATGCACATACACAGACAAGGAATTATCATTTTACCTGAATTCCTTGAGTCATGATTCATTTTGAATATACAAACAGAAATTCAGTTTTGTTTCCTGGACACAGTGGAAGTTATTCCTTGACTACTAAGCAACTATGAACAACACTCAAGAGCATCATTGAGTTCACGGTAACCACTAAACTAAGGATACAACCATAGCAACATGGAAGCAGCCACCATTTAATTCCAATCCAAACCACAGGAAATAATTGAAAGCTACAGAACAAAATATGATAACTATGAGCAGTTTTTCTTTTCTTCCACTGCTATTAACCAATTGGGGAATATTAGATTTTTGATGTCACACAAAGATAAACTTCCCTGTTTAGGTATTGACATTTAGCAATGAGAATTTTTATCATTGAAGAGCATAAGACCCACCATCACAAAATAGACTTTTCTATTTAAACAGCATTTGTTTGGGGTATTTTCAGCTGTCATAGCCATACTATCAAATTCATTGGTCGGAGCCTTCTTTGTTCTACGCCATTATTCTACTTGCTGTATAAATACTTAAATAGAATTTGTTGGTTCGTTTGTAGGTAGCTTCTTTGCTTGCCATTGAAAGCAGAAATCCTACCTACTTCCCTCAACATAAAAACTAAGGTAGGTGGCCTCCTTACCTAACCCCCGGATGGACGGGGAATGAATCCCTAAATCTAACTTTTCCGCTCGCTCTAGAGCTTGTCCAGAAGTCATTCTTGACTTCTTTCTAATTCTTATCTTTGAAGACTAACATATCTACTACTTCATCCTCGAGTGGCAGTCAAACGGAGACATGAATGCAAGCATTTGGCCATTATGGAAAATAGGAGACATTATGAGTTACAATAGTATTATTCTAAATGGTATTACCACCATTAAAGTATTCCTAAAGCATCACTTGCGGTGAAGACTCTTCTACACACCACAATACTGTAATCCAACATAAATGAATTTATCTCTTCAAATGCCATCTAAAAAACATATTCATCTCCCATAAACATCAACATGTCACCCAAAATCTATACCTTTAAATTAGCAAGGGAGTTGATATTATTCAGACTCTTGAAAAAATATATATAATAAAGCTGAACAGTGAAGATAGGCATCCTATAAAGAGAGTGATTAGGTTTTGAAATTGGTATCATTATAGAATAACAGCAAATATCCGGAATGAAATTGGTTCCACTTTAGAACCACATCCCTAAAGACCTGCAATGAAAAGAACCCATAAAACAAACCCATAACTAAATCAAAAAAATCAGAGACACCCAGTTCACAAAATCAAGATTCGACAAAAAAAAAAAAGATTCCCATTAACCTTAAACAATGCAAAAGGCATAATAATAAATATGAGGAAAATGAAAAGAGGAGAGAATACCGCTAGTTGAAGGTGTTTTTTTGAAGTTGAGTGGGTGATGCATTGGGCAGCAATGTCTCCAGTACCCCAGAGAAATCCAGAGCTAATGACTTGCGTTTTCACTGGATTAACAGCTAAGCAGTTTTGGTACCATTTCCACAGCTTCAACATATTTAAAGAGAGGAGGCGAAGAACAAGACTGCAAGAGAGTGATAGATTGATAGAGAGAGAAAGAGACTATAGATTTGAATTTGGGGAAGCCATCTCGTATTGATGTTCAATTTGCCGTCTTGCAGGTCTCGCTCTCGAGTCTTTGACCTTTTGCCTAATTACCTATTTCATATTTTGAAGAAATGCAATTTTTATATATTAACTATTTTATTCATGTAATGGGTCAGAAGATGGTTAATATTAGATAATATATATATATATATTTAAAAAAAAAATTACACCAATTGAGATGGCTCAACTTCCGTTAAGGGGAGGGATTAATCTCCTTAAACTTTGTCATTTAACGAGCAAACGTAAAACTTGAAACCCTAAAACGTGGATCACATTTCTGCCTAGGAATTTATGGTGACCAGTGAGCATATGGTAGGTTTTTTTTTTTTTTTTTTGACAGTATCTATCTATTTACCAGGTATTTTTTTTTTTTGAAGTTTTTGGCATTGGTAGGGTTCGAACCCTAAGCTTGTCCATCTACCAGCTGAGCTACACCCCTGTTGATGCATATGGTAGGTATTGATGGGTGTTAAATGTTAGAACAATGTGGTCTCTGGCTGAAGTTTTCTGTTTTCTATATTTATATGAACATTTTTTGTATGATTTTAAAAAGATTTGTTCTCAGATAATGGTTCGTCCTGCCAACCATCTTCCTTTATGAAATAAAAAAATGAAAGACTGAAAGCGACCTTGTATGAATCTATCTAATAAAAATTGAATACATATAAAATTTGCAAGTCAAGAAATTTTAGTCACAGACACAATGACAATCAGAGGAAATCTGTACAACTCAAAAGCAATATACATCGAAGGGTTCATGGGAAAACTTGGCTGAAGGGTTTTGCGACGAATAAAGGTACTGGAAGCGTCATTGAAGCTAAACTGTGGGGTCTTTATGAAGGTCTTTTGATGGCCTGGAATGATGGTTTTAGGGAAATTTTGGTGGAATCTGATTCTCTTACTGTTGTCAAGATGATGCACACTGTTACTGAGCATAATCACCCGTGTTTCAACATCATTCAGAGTTGTAAGAACTAGGGATGGCAACGGGGCAGGGCTGGTCGGGGTCGGGGAATGTTTTACCATCCCCATCCCCGCCTCCCAAAACCATCCCCATCCCCATCCCCGTCCCCGCATTAAGAGAAGCGGGATCGGGGGCGGGGATTCCCCGTTGGAGGGGCCTTCCCCATACCCGCCCCATCCCCCGTTTTATATAATTATATATTTAAAAATTATAACTTAAAACTAAGAAAAAAAAGTATAAATTCAGTTATATATTATATATATATATACTGACAAACGTGGTGTCATATATATATATATATATATATATATATTCAGTTATATATTCCAACAAATCACAACCTCGCCAAACATAGTGTGAATATATATAAATGATTAAAAAAATCTGAATATATATATATATATATATATATATATATAATATATCGGGGCGGGGAGTTCTTCCTCCGTCCCTGCCCCGCTTCAACTTCGGGGACAAGACTTTGTCCCCATCCCTATTCTCGTCCCAGTCCCCGTCCCCGAATGTTATCCTCCATCCCCGCCCCGTTCGGGGCGGAGCCCTGTGGGGCCCCGGCCCCACGGGGAATATTGCCATCTCTAGTAAGAACCTTCTGCTCGCTGACTGGGATTGTAGTTTTAGTCATGTTTACAGAGAAGGCAACAAGCTTGCCGATGGTTTGGCGAACATGGGTCAAATAGCATCTCCAATGCAAAAGTGGTTTGCATACCAATAATTGTTGACATGGCAAAAATGTCAAGAGACTTGCTTCCTATGTGGTATAAAAATAGACTTGATAGACAATTAACTTAAAATTTGGTCTCCAATGCTTCCATCTAAAACACTTTTTTTTTAATGACATGTCCATCTTTTTTTCCTATTTTATTTTTTATTTTATTTCCTTATAAAAAATATATAAAAAATTAATGTCAGTTTTAAATATTTGCTGAGCCAACCTAAAAAATAGCTGTGCAATAGACCGTCTGAAAGTGGACGGTCATGTTGACAATGTATAATATATTTTTTGCCACGTCAGCTTGAGGTTGAATATGCACGGTTGCATTGGAGACACAATTATTAACATAACGTCTATTTATTCTACGTGGCATCTTTTTTTTTCACAAGCCATGCTTGCATTGGAGATGCTCTAATGACATTGTTTTTTTCGACAATCCTCCCCGTGAAATTGTTCCGATCTTTGGGGCCGATTTCAAAGGTTTATCATGTTTGAGACAGGCATTTGTCTCCTCCTCTTTCTAGTTTTTTTTTTTTGCTTTTGTTGTCCTGGGCTAGGCCCTCCTTTGTATCAAAAAAAAAAAAAAAAAAAACAATATACATATGTTTGGTAATTTTATTTCAAAAATGTTGAAATTAATTACAATGATTAAAATATGCATAATTTTAAAGAGTAATGCTAGATATCACAACTAAAATCACAGTTATTCAAACACAGCACATGTGGCACATGAGGTGTTAATTGGTGAGTGCATACACATAATGATTTATCTCACATATCTATGTATCCACTCACCAATTGACACCTCATGTGCCACATATATTGTGTTGGAATAGTTGTGATATTAGTTGTGATATCTAGCATTATTCGATTTTAAAACCTTATTTCATTTTTTTCATTAATTATATATATTAAATCAATATTTAAGTAGAATATCTAAATTATAAAAAAAATTCCATAAGAATAATAAAAATATTTTTAAAAGATTTTATAAATCAAATCAATATTTAATTAGAATATTTTATTTAAAGATAAAATAGGTATATAAATGATTTTAATTTGATTCCATAACGATAATAATGATATTTTAAAAGATTTATTAAATAATTTTATAAATGATTTTGTATGGATGCATTTTTCAGTTTCCTTTTCTGCAGCTTGTACGGCCTCATCAATTTTAAATTATGTTTTAGATATTGTTGTTAAATTTTCTCTATTCTTTCTTTTTCTCAACCGTTTCAACTACTATAGTAACTCATTGTTTTTATCTTGAAATTATTTATTTATTTATATATGATAATATATTATCAAATTGATATACTATTAAGGGCTAAAAACATGAAATGCTCGTACCCATTGGTAAAATACTTCATTCAATTTCTCAATATTTCATATTTGAGTCGTTGTTATTGTATCTGATATTTAAATATATACATATATAGATTTAAACATGAAATACTCGTATACATTCACTCTTAACTCAAATGATATGCACATTCTCATTCCAAATTGCACTCAAATGATATGCACATTCCAGTTATAAACTGCATTTTTGACCCGTTTGGTGTCAAATTTTTTTAAAAGAAAAACATGAAATGCTCGTTTCATATACTATCATTTACGATTGACTTAATTGCACTGGACCCCCATGAAATATACCCGAATTTGTAAATTGCCCCCTAAATGTTTTTTTTCGACGGTAAACCCCTTGAATTCTCCTTTTCTTTGCACCACCCTTATGGAGATGCCCCCTCCTCAGGGGGCAATAAAACAAGCTAGTGCAAAGAAAAGAAGAGTTCGAGGGGTTTACCGTCGAAAAAAAATATTTAGAGGGTAATTTGTAAATTCACGTACATTTCAAGGGGGTCCAGTGCTATTAAGTCTTTACGATTAATAAACCTTTCTTCATTTTTTTTTTTTTTTTTTTTTTGTATTAGCAATTGAAACATACACAGCCAAGGAAAGGCTTCCAAGTTCCAATAAATCACACCTCCACTGTCCTTGAAAATCTATGTTGATTGTAGATAGATGATTTAAGGGTTAATTGCACTAACATACCTTGACTTTATCGAATCTAGCAAAATTTTAAACAAATGCATGAAACTAACACAAACACCCCTTGCCGTTAGTCAACACCGTTAGAGTTAACCATTGACTTTCAAAAAGACAAAATTGACCTTACTATTGAGAAGTCGAAATTACAACTGCCTAGCAAACTTTGAAAAATTAATAAAAACATATTGTCACGTAAGCTCTATTTTTTTTTTTTTTATCAATTTAAATAAAAAAAACAAAACAATTTGGTTTCTAAAAAAACATATCAATTTAAAAAAAAAAAAAAAAAACTCTCAAATAAAAAGCTCTCAAATATATATATATTTTAAATTGATATGTTTTTTTAGAAGCCAAATTGTTTTGTTTTTTATTTAAATTGATAAAAAAAAATTACAGCTTACGTGACAATATTTTTTTTATTAATTTTTCAAAGTTTATTGGGCAGTTGTAATTTCGACTTCTCAATAGTAAGGTCAATTTTGTCCTTTTGAAAGTCAATGGTTAACTTTAACGGTGTTGACTATTGACAAGGAGTGTTTGTGTTAGTTTCATGCATTTGTTTGAAATTTTACTAGATTCGATAAAGTCAAGGTATGTTAGTGCAATTAACCCGATGATTTAACTACCAAATCTTTATATAAAAATCTTTGGTATGTACAAAAAAAAAGATATTATATATATATTTTTTAGAGAAAATAAATAAATAAATATATTTTGTGGTAAGCAGTAATCTCACTAAAATAAAAAATAGTATCATAGTTTTAATGGTCATGTACTCATGTGGTGGCAGAAGTTGCTGCCACAAATAATGAAATTGAATATTTGGCAGCAACCCTTTTACAGCCTCAGAATATTATCCAAAAATCTATTTCTGATAAAATTTGTGGATAAGAATCTCTAGTGGATGTCACAACACAAACACATCACCACTAAATTACAACATTACTGCTTCTACAACACCAACTGCATGTACAGTTTTTGCACTCAAACCATGCAACCCACTCTTCTCCCTCCATGTTTTTCAAATCCCCAACAGGTACCCACCTCAAACTTGTTCTAATTTGCTCTAAATTTTATTTGACTATATTTTTTGCTTGATTTTAGTTAGGTTAGGTATATAACTTGCTTGATCATCATGGGTGCTTTTCATTTCCATTTTATAATCCTTCTTTTCATTTTTTTAGTGATCAAAGAATAGATTTGAAGTTGAATGATAAGAGTAAAATGGGTGTTTGGGGTTCGGTTTACATAGCAATTGGGTGCTTATATAATATGCTAATACACTAATATAGGTACTTGAGATTGAAAACAGTTAATTGAATGTGATAGTTTTTAATCGGTTTGATATCTGCATTTTTCTTGTTCAAGAAAACATTTGTGGCTTAGTATCAATTGAAGAGCAGTATAGATGTTGAATGGCTCAGAATTGCTTGTAGATATTCAGATTATTCTATAGATAGTTGCTCATTTTAAACCAACTTTTATGGGCGAAAATTTACTCACTCTGGTTAAGGTTCTCATCTAACTAAATCCAGCTGTGACCATACTGCCCTGTTTCTCTGCACTGGTTATGGCCTATGGAGTATGGGCATTACGTCTCCGCCATCTGATTTTGCATATGATAACTGTCTTTGAAAATGGATCTTTGTTGTCTAAATACAGACCCCGCACTGTGCAATTTTTCTCTCATAAGCACACAATATAGGCATATTTATAGCATACATCATACTGATGCTATAAGTGTGGTGATGTGTATCAGTATGCTATAAATATGCCTATATTGTGTGTCTACCGGAGAAAAATTGCCGCACTGTGCCTCAAAACATGATATTCATTTTCCAGATCCATGAAAATGGAACCCTTTTATTATGTTTAAATAAGCATGCAAAATCAATTCGGTTGCATAATATGTTCTGACATATATTTATTAGTGAGTTGGCTGATAACGAGACTGTAAATGGGCATATATGTGGTAGAACAAGTAAAGACTCTTTTAAGTGATATGTTTCTAGGCTTCTATTTTCTTTTTTACTGTCGTGCTCAAAGCTACTTGTCGCTTAGATGTTGCATTCAGCTGGCTTGTTACATAATCCAAAACTTGTGAATATTTGGTGTACTCCACCTTGGTTCTATCTACGAAAACAGTTCTTTGAAAATCTTTGTTGTAAACATATGTTTGAAATGGAAGACAATTCACTGATTTCCATGTATGGTGTGGTAGCCTGAATCTGGGCCTCATCAAGATAGAAAGGTGGTTCATTAGGATTGCGAGAAGCTGGGAGAAAAATTTGGCTAGTGGGACTAAAAGAGGGGTCGTATAATCATGACTAAGCACCAAGAGGGAACAATAATGAGCAAGAAGCCAGTTGAAGCTTCACCAATCATGGTACTATCTGCATATACTCCATCTTATTCTATGAAATTTTTATGCAGATGCGTTTTCCAGTTTCCTTTTCTGCAGCTTGTAATGTTCTTTATTCAAGTTTATGAAATAGATATTTGCTAAATGATTTGGTCTGAAAACACTGAAGCTTCTAAGATGGTTTTGAAATCTCTACTTTACTAAAATTGCCATTTATAAAGGTTGAAACGTGATACTTCAATGGTGCAGTTTACGTAACTTAGAGAAGCAATTTATGTTGTCAAGTTCTAGATTTTATACAGAATGATAATGCAATGCTTGTTAATTCCTTTGTGTATCTGCTCATATGTATACATACATGGTAATGGTCTATGTTTCATCATTTTGAAATTCACAGGAACCACCCCCGCACAAGGAGAGCCAATCGCAACCAATCCCAGCTTCTGTAGACTCACAAACTCAATCGCGCTGCCTTGTCTGTTTGGGAAATAATGGTTGTAGAACAGTTCGTTCGAGAACCAAACTGATGAATGTTTTGATTGAAAAGAAGAAGCCTCATGAAGCCCATTATATTTTCAACAGTTTAATTGAACAAGGACATAGGCCAACTCTACTGACATACACAACTCTTGTGGCAGTTTTGACTCGTCAGAAACGATTCAAGTCCATTATTTCACTCCTCTCAAAAGTGGAAAAGAACGGGATGAAGCCTGATTCTATACTCTTCAATGCCATCATCAATGCGTTTTCTGAATCTGGAAATGTGGATGAAGCCATGAAAATCTTTCAGAAAATGAAGGATAGTGGGTGTAAGCCCACAACCAGCACCTTCAATACCCTTATTAAAGGATATGGAAATGTCGGTAAACCTGAAGAATCCTTGAAAGTACTAGAGCTTATGACACAGGATGAAAATATGAAACCAAATGTCAGGACTTACAATATTCTCGTTAGAGCCTGGTGTAACAAGAATAACATAACAGAAGCATGGAATGTGGTGTATAAGATGATGGCATCTGGTATGCAACCCGACGTTGTCACCTACAACACATTAGCAAGGGCTTATGCTCAGAATAAGGAGACAGACATAGCGGAACAAATAATTTTTGAGATGCAGAACAACCGTGTGAGGCCAAATGAGCGTACTTGTGGTATCATTGTGAGTGGGTATTGTAAAGAAGGTAATATGAATGAAGCAATGAGGTTTTTGTATAGAATGAAGGAGCTTGGGGTCCATCCTAATCTTGTAGTTTTCAATTCTCTTATCAAAGGATTTCTCGACACAACAGATACAGATGGAGTTGACGAAGTGAGTTCTAACTCTTAATATTTACTTCCTTTTCTACATATCTCATATATCTCTCTCTTTGTTTCTTTGCTACAAGAATTTTACATCTCTGAAAACTTCCATGAAGCAATCTTGCATCAACATTTTCTGAATATGCTAAGTGCAGTGTCCCTCTAGTTAGAATAAGGGTAATAAATGATTTCAAATGAACTAGGTACAAAGACTGTAGATTTTAGCTTTACCCTCTTAAGAGTGAAAACTCTAGGTGGCTTGCATATCGCTTTGTCATTTGGCATCATAACGGAGTGTACTATAAAGTTTTGAAGTGGTGAATTTCTTAGTTCTGCATTTAACCTATTATTTCAATTATGATGTTCTAATACTCGATGGCCTCTGAAGCTTTTGAAAGCAAGCAATATTTTTAATATTCCTGAGAAATATTACTTGCTAAATTGGACAGGCACTCACATTGATGGAAGAATTTGGAGTCAAACCAGATGTCATAACATTTAGCACAATCATGGATGCTTGGAGCTCAGCAGGGCTTATGGAAAAATGCCAGGAGATCTTTGATGACATGGCGAAGGCCGGTATAGAACCTGACATCCATGCATTTAGCATCCTTGCCAAAGGCTATGTGCGCTCTAGAGATCCACAGAAGGCTGAATCGATCCTTATTTCCATGGGCAAATCTGGTGTGCACCCTAATGTTGTAATCTTCACTACTGTCATCAGTGGGTGGTGCAGTGCAGGAAAAATGGAGCATGCAAAGAGCCTTTATGATAAAATGCGTGAAATCGGCCTTTCTCCCAATTTGAAAACCTATGAGACTCTGATATGGGGATATGGAGAAGCAAAACAGCCATGGCAAGCAGAAGATCTACTGGAAATTATGGAAGAGGAGGGTGTCCGTCCTCAGAAGAGCACCGTCCAACTTGTAGCTGATGCATGGCATTCCATTGGTTTAGTGAGTGAAGCCAAGAGAGTTATAAACAATGCACAAGTAGATCGGCGATCTTTACCAAATATACAGAATGATGATATACCAGTAAATAGTGTGGAGAGGATTTATAAGAAGCAAAATCTTAGTGCTTCAAATTCTAACCTTCAGCAGATACCTGGAGTAATCCTAAGTGACCAAAATGGCTCTTCTGCTGCTAAAATAAGAAGCCAAATAGTCATGAAAAAATCCGGGTTTTCATCTGAGACTGTATGGACTGCTACCAAATCCTTGCTTCTCACTCGTACATGTGCATTCGGAGTGCAACCAGTGGTGGTATGCAGGAAGCACTGTCAAAATCAGATTGCGATACGTGGGAAGTCTGTAAATTCATATAGATTGATGCTCATAAGCTAAAGGCTGCAGTGATCGTATCCTTGACCGACCTGTGATGGCTATGGAGTATTTGCTGTGCAGAGTTGTAGATATTGAAAATGCTGTTTTACAATTTATACCTCAATTTTACTAATTGTTTACACAACTCAATTTGTAGGTAATAGTGTATCTTTATACAATGGGATGTATACATTGTTGATTTTTCAGGACTGCTGTCAAACTGTTCATGAAATGAAATTGTTTTTTTATATAACTCGTAGTCAAATACTCAAATATATCTTGTCTACTGCAACTGATGATTCATATTCAGATATTCTCACCGTGGTTGGTCTTAAATTAAGGTGGTTGTCTTTGGTTCTCTGCTTAAATGGTTTATTTCTTCTTTGATGGCGTTTCAACTATTTGGTTCCGAAAAATTACGGCTTTGTATTCGAGCTTAATGTATATAATGCAGAAACGTGACTTTTTTTTTTTTTCTTTATATATACCACTTGCAGTTGCGGCAACTCCAACATGAGATATTGTAGAATATTTACTAGACTGAATGAGCGTCATTTCCACTAAACTATTCATAAATATAAATATCGGGAGAGAGACGCATCTCTTCTATTATTTAAATTGTATTTATGTCGTAGAGCTATTTTTTTTTATTTTTTAATTCAATTTTTGTAAAAAGGGAAATTACCTTAATTTTTAAAATATTAAGAAGAGGAGTACAAGATGGTTCATGTTTTGTAGATGTGCTACTTGCTAGTGTTCTGGATTGTTGCGGGACCCGGTGAATGGAGCCAATGCATCCATATAAATGGTCAATGATTTCAAGGTCTTGAAGATTAGAATCTTGAATTGAATTGAGTGTTGCTTGGAGTATAGACCAGGGATGATGATATCTTTACACCTCCAACCTCCATTACCTGCCCTCCAAAACCCTAATTTCTCTATTAAACCCTTTTCTAAACCTCTCCAAAACCCTAATTCCACATTCCTCAATTTCCACTCTTCACGTACTCACTTCCCTTCTCTCTCCAAAACCCCCAACTCCAGAAACCTATCTAGGCTATTCTGCAACAAACTGAAAAGCTCCGGGGACGAACCGCAGGCCGTGGTTGATTCTTCTGGCGGTGGTGGTGACGGTGACGGTGGTGGTGGCGGTGGAGGGGACGGTGGCGATGACGAGGATGTGGATAAGAAGAATGGGCTCTTGCCGGAATGGTTGAATGTCACTCCTGATGATGCAAAAACGGTTTTTGCAGCGGTCGCGATTTCGTTGGCTTTTCGGTCCTTCGTGGCTGAGCCCAGGTACATTCCTTCCTTGTCGATGTATCCTACGTTTGATGTTGGAGATCGACTTGTTGCAGAGAAGGTAGCGATTTTTATTGATTGTAATCTTAATTATTTACTTCTTTTTAGTTTTTTATTTTTTTTTATTTTTCCTTTTTGTGGATGAGGTTTTGGGATAGTTTTTGTTGTTGTGGTGGTGTGGATATAATATTAGACTGGGAACTTGTCTGAGGAGAGACATCAGACAAGTTATTGAACAAACTGATAGATATGTTAAGCTTTGTTGTTGATTTTTGAAACTAAACATGGTGGGTAGAAAGATTGGTTGAGAAGGAAGACTTGGCAATTGGCATATGCAAAGGCTGAACCTTGAGACTGCCCATGTAATAGAATTTGAATGCTCAAGCAAGCAGGCAATAGCTTGAATATAATTTAGCAGTTTTTTAATTTTTTTTTTTTAATTTTTTTTTTTATGGTTTTTTATATATGAATCAGTACTGTTGTTAGACTCATAGTCTACCTCGGTCTTCTGTCTCTGTCTCTGTCTCTCTTGTGTGCCTCATATTCAGTTTGGAAGTATAAATAATTCATGTCTATGATCACTATACTTCAATGGGAAGGGGATGTGATGTTGTATCTTAAGCTTTAATGTGTGGTTGGTATGGTGAGTTTAATTTATAAAAGATGTATTGACAGATGCTTGACTTGTAATTGTCAGGTTACGTACTATTTCAGAAAGCCGTGTGCAAATGATATAGTAATTTTCAAAAGTCCACCAGTCCTTCAGGAAGTAGGATACACAGATGATGATGTCTTTATTAAACGAATTGTTGCCAAGGAAGGCGATATTGTGGAGGTGAGTTGCTTACTGAAGCCACTTTCATTGATAATTTCTTTTGTTTCCATTTGCTTCAACTATTCAGTCTCCTTTGTTTAGTATATTTTTCAGTGCTGGACTGACCTGTGGAATTTCTTTTTGTTTGCAGGTTCGTGAAGGAAAACTTATGGTTAATGGGGTAGCAAGAAATGAGAACTTCATCTTTGAGGCACCTTCTTATAACATGACACCAATTGTAAGTATTACCTGATGATCTTTGTATTTTCATTTTCTTCGTTCCTTCTTTCCCAATTTATGGTTCCTTGCCCAAATAAGAGTGGTGGTTAAACTGCAATCTTTAACATTACACACCATAATCTCTTGGAGAAATTGGTTATCTTCTGTTGTTGCCTAGTAAATTTATGCTGTATATTACTGATTTGAAGTCTCCCTTTAATGATGTTGCAGCGTGTACCAGAGAACTCAGTCTTTGTGATGGGTGATAATCGTAATAATAGCTATGATTCACATGTATGGTAAGACACAACTACAACTTTCTACTTGGAGAGTCTGTATCTTTGAGCTGAATTTTGATTATTTCTTCTCTTTGTTGTTGTTGTTGTTGCTGATCATTTTGAGCCGTGTTTTGATTTAGGGGTCCCCTCCCTACCAAGAATATAATAGGAAGATCAGTATTCCGCTATTGGCCCCCAAACAGGATAGGTGGCACAATACTTAAGGGTGGCTGTGTCATTGACAATCAAGTGAATAGTCCAGCTCCAGCATCAGAATAAAACTTCACCCAATTGATTGCATCGGTGTTTATTTATTTGCATGATATCTCTTCTGATTTTTCTTTTTCTTTTTCAGCAATCTAACATTACAATTTTTCCCCTGTAATATCATTGCTTCCTGAAAAAGCCATCTTTTTTTTTTATGTCGTAAAAGGTGTCTTTTTTGGATCCCCTTGTGGATTCTAATTCATCTGTAGATCGAACTTTCCATTAGTTAACGTAAACAAGAAAGAACAAATTCTGCAGCTCACCACAACTTTAAATTTATTCGCAATTTATTCAAAGTAATAAGAACATGATCTCTGCTCTAGTAGAGTTTTCCATCAATGATATGTACATGAAGTTTGATTAAGTTTGATGGGTTTGCTGTTATGAGAGTCGATGAACAACGAACAAGATACACGCCTTCGATGCCTCGACTTCACCAACTTCCCAACGACATTCCCTCTTTGCTTCACTTCAAACACTAACACCATCGGAACTCCATCTCCGACCATGTCTGATGCAGCTAAGCTCCCTCCAGCCCCATACAGCGGGACCTTGTTTCCTTTGAGGTTCACCATTATCACCCGGTGGCTCTTCCTTGGTTGATAGTATTTCTTCAACTACATACAAACATGTAAAAGTGAAACACATTCAACTTTGATTTCAGAGATCAAAAAGAGAAATGAGAAAAATCATACATACCTGACCAGTAGCAACTGTAATTTCAGAAAACATAAGATTGACAGATGTAGAACTGACATGAATACCAAAAAAAGTAGCTGGATTGTACACACTCATCCTCATTGAACAATTCACTGTCAGCATCTTCGTTGGAACCCCTGTGAAGTCTGATCCTTCTCCGAAATAAAAATTGTGTACTGTCAAGCTCTGTAATTACCCCCCAATAAAATAATAAATTAATACTCACAATTAATTTAATAAAATAATCAATCAAATCAAATCAAGCAAACCTTGACAGAAATGCGAGCTTTGTAAGGCCGACTAGCACCCCAAATAATCAAACAAAAAACAGAAAAAAGCATCACAAAAGCAACCAAACCAATCAAAAGCTGACACCTCCTCGAAAACACTCCATCTGCGTAAAACTCGTTATAGTTTCCTTCTTCTTGTATGACATTACACTCAGGCCACCCCTTGTAGTTTCGCTTCCTGCCACCTCTCGACGACCGGAACGTACTGGAGAATCGGCTGGACGACGACTCCCTCGAGTGCCTCCCGTACGACGGATGAGACGGCGACTCCGTCGGAGTGTTGTAGGAAGGCGTGTTCTGCATCGTGGAAGACTTGTCCTCATCGTGCGAGTCACGTGACGGGCTCTGCACGTAGTAGACGGGACGTTTCGGAGATCTCGGCGACGACGGAGCCAGACTCGTCACGTCCGAGTCCGATTTCTCGATCATCATCTTCTTCTTTTTTCGTTTCAGTGATCAACAAATCACAAACAACTGTCTGAAAAGTTTCAGTCGGATCTCAGAGGTTTTAAGAAAGTGACAAAGACTACAAGTGTTGTGTTGGAATGGAACCGAACCGGAACAGGTGTCGGCAGTTCACAGCTTTACCGTTTATTTTCAGTCGAATCTCAGAGGTTTTAAGAAAGTGACAAAGAGTACAAGTGTTGTGTTGGTTTGGAACCGAACCGGAACAGGTGTCTGCAGCTCACAGCTTTACCGTGTATTTTCGCACCACATGATCGATGTCTCGATGATGATAGTGTCGTTTAAGCCACTTGTGTATATAGTGAATACAGTGTCCAACTTTTCCAACTTTTTGCAAAGTGTCATTATCTGCATTTTACATGCTTTATAGTTCGCTTTTTCAGTTTTGGTGATATGACTTTCCAGTTCTTGTGTCACACGTGTGCCATATCGTTCATTTGTTGGTCACACGTGTGGTTCATTTATGTTGGGACTCAGTCATTGCCTTTAGCTATAAATGCTAAACTATCAACATTAAGAGAAAATCTTCCATGGGTCCGTCTCATATGTGATGTGTGTGAGACGGACCCAATTAAAATACGTCAAGTGGTACACAACTAAAATTAAATCTTATTTTTTTCCTTCTCCAATCATGTACTGACACATGGCAAATTAATTAAAAATCTTTTAATCTCTCCTCTTCCTCTTCTTCTTCCCCACGTTGCTTCTCTTCTTTCTCTCTCACTCAATCAATCTCACCACCAAAAATCCAACCCAGAAATCCCTTAATCAAACCAAAACAAAAAACCTCTCCTACCACCAAACCTGTAAGTCTCTCACACACCAAACTCCCATCTCTCTCACTATCTCACACATCTCCCATGTCGGAAGTCGGAACCGAGTCCGCATTTGGAACGTCATGGGAGACTATGGTGGTGCGCAACGGTACCAGATAAAGCTTTCAACGGGATATTATTGTTTTATATTTTATTTTAAATTATAATCGCTACAGTTTAATTTATTTAAACATAGTTTTTTCCTTGACTTTTTTTTTAAAAAAAGAAAAAGGGCAGAGTTGTTGATTTGATGTGGAATGGTTTGTTGTGCAAAATTAAAGTAATCCAAGTGTAAATCTTTTGGATATTTTACAGAGTTGATGATGTTGGTTCCTAGGTTTGGGTTTGATTTTGTTTTGATTTTGATTTTGATTTCGGTTTATTTCGATTTTGACTGTGTGAGATAGTGAGAGAGATGGGAGTTTGGTGTGTGAGAGATTTCTGGGTTTGGTGGTGGGAGAGGTTTTTTGTTTTGGTTTGATTAAGGGGTTTCTGGGTTGGATTTTTGGTGGCTGACTACTGAGGGTTTATGGTTTTGGCTAAGGATTTTTGGTGGTAAGATTGATTGAGTGAGAGAAAGAGAAGAGAAACAATGTGAGGAAGAAGGAGAGGATCGGAAGAGATTAAAAGATTTTTAATTAATTTGCCATGTGTCTATACATCATTGGAGAAAGTAAAAAATAAGATTTAATTTTAATGTTATGCCACTTGGCGTGTTTTAATTGGGTCTGTCTCACACACATCACATATGAGACGGAACCATGGAAGATTTTCTCCAACGGTCAACACCCACAAACTTGTTAATTGTCAATTTGTCATACATCTAATTGCACAAACTACCATCACGTTTATCATTATTATATACAGTATTAGGAGTAATTACACCTTAGGAAAAATTACCTCCTACATTTTTACCTAACATATTAATAGATCAAAGAGTATTTTTGGTATTACATGATTGTATTTACATTTTTGGTATTACATAATAGATTAATGAGAAATTGAAGATCAAAATTCACCCGTTAAGTAGGAAAACTAATGAATCCCACATTAGTGGGAATTAAAAACCAAGTCTAGTATATAAGTAGTTGCTTACAAAATTGAGTAGCATAGAGGCTCTATCTCAGGCATGTAAAGGTGCAAATCACAGACTGCGGGTTCTCAATGACTTGTGTGCCAGCGTGCGTCTTGTGAATGTCGGCAATTAATCAAGTAGATTATTCGTGTTCATATATGACTATGAAATGCATCGAAAGCTTCTAAAATACTTTCAAAATCCAAATGAATTAATTTCTTATAGTACTTACAATATGTTTTACACTTTTGATTTCATATCTCAGTAAGGTGACAACTCTGACAATCTAGCGGTAGCTTGTTCTCGGTAAAACCTAAGAACTTGTTGCTTTGATCTATATTGTCGTCCCAGAGGATCATAATACACCTGTGAATCTCAACAAAAACAAAGTTGTTTAGAAAACTACTCAAATAGCATATAAAAATTAACAAATTTAATTTACAAATACATATTGAAAATTTCTCACCCACCCAATTCTCATTCACCAGTAAGTTGTCGATCCAATTGTTTCTTTCAATCACAAGATTATAAAAGTCTTGGAGGAAAGAAAATGCTTTATCATCATAATGAGTTGGAACAATGATATTTGCAACATAGGATCAGGTGTATCCATTTGAAATATGTGTTTTCAATATGCTTGTTGGACGATGGCTATTTAATATTTATGTAGGTTTTTAAAACTTATTTTGGAAAATTTTATCTTTAGGTGGGGGATAACATTAACACGTCTACAATATGTCTACATTCTATATATTAGTGTTGACATACAATATATAATTTGATTGCGCATACATACCTTAATATATCATATCAGTGCGTCATTGATTACTTATATGGTAAATTTTTTAAATTTGAAATTTAATTGTGAGATTATATTAGTATGAAATTTTGAGACAGGTATTGATATATATACAGTCCTATGTTCCTTGTATATTTCTTTTTTTCTTTTACTTATTTATTCATTCTATATTTTTATTCAATGTCTTAAATTGAGAAATCGATTTTTGTAGTGTTGTTGCAACTATGGTTATTAAAAGTGAAGAGAAAAAAATAAATACAAGAGAGATGATTTAGATACTAGTCTAAAAAAAAAAAAAAGAGATGATTTAGATGAATAGGAAATATTAATTATATTTAATTAGGAAAGTGAATTTATGATAGATGAGAGAGAAGAGAAAATAAATTAACTATTGATAAAGGAGAAGGAAATAAAAAATAAATAAATTTATTAAATCTAAACCATTTCAATCTTATAGATCCGATGGCTGTAAAATCATGTCAAATATTGTGTTAACAAATGTGTTCCCCGATCCCTCCCTTATATAGTTATATATATATATATATATATATATATATATATATATATATATATATAATATTTCTCTAATCATGACCATACTGACTTTATAATTTCAAGACGTCTAACCATAGCCACACATTTACAGTGGGCCCACAGCCCCACATTAACAAATACCCACACTCAATATGAATGTGTGGTTGTGGTTGTGGTTGGACGTTCTTAATTTATAATTTCATGAGAAAATAAATTAACTATTGATAAAGGAGAAGGAAATAAAAAATAAATAAATTTATTAAATCTAAACCATTTCAATCTTATAGATCCGATGGCTGTAAAATCATGTCAAATATTGTGTTAACAAATGTGTTCCCCGATCCCTCCCTTATATAGTTATATATATATATATATATATATATATATATATAATATTTCTCTAATCATGACCGTACTGACTTTATAATTTCAAGACGTCTAACCATAGCCACACATTTACAGTGGGCCCACAGCCCCACATTAACAAATACCCACACTCAATATGAATGTGTGGTTGTGGTTGGACGTCCTTAATTTATAATTTCATGACGTCCTTACTAAAGAACCACAATATATATATATTATGAATGTGTGGTTGTGGTTGGACGTCCTTAATTTATAATTTCATGACGTCCTTACTAAAGAACCACAATATATATATATAAATATATATATATAAATATATATATATATATATATATATATATATATATATATATATATATATATATATATATATATACATTTATTTATTTACAAAATAATTCTCTAATTAAGTCGATCTTAAAAAACAATTTTAGGACCAAAGTTACATAATGTTGTGGATCCGATTTACCTTATATAACTAAACGTCTACTTTTGTAAAGTTGTAGAACCAATTCCATAATGTTATTAATAAACTTCCATCCTAAATTATTTTTTATGACCGATCAGACCAAATAAGGACTCATATATTAGATTAATTTAGTGCTAACCATCTTATATGCAAATTATCCACACCTTAATGAAATTTAATGAATTTCGGTCCAATTTTAAACGTTGTTCCAATTATCAGAGTTGTAGGTACATCTTACCTAAACAACTTGTACCTAGAAATTCCATCATCTTCAGTAAGATAATTCAATTCTACTTTTCAAGAATACAAAAAACACTGTACAATGTCGAATTATCACAACTTAGAGTCATGTCCAAACAACATAAATTTATTATTAGGCTACCGGTCACAAATACAACAAACTTAATCCTGTATTCGAATTGGTGTTGGACTATGTCATTACTATCTGATGCAAATTTTTCAATGTCTAAAATGGCATATTCAATATGTTTCTCTTAAGATCTCTTCTTTCCTTCCTGTTTACCAAACAGTTCAAGAGAAAATTATTTTCGTTTCTTTCCCTCTGTTTTTTATCCCTCCAAATCTTTCTATCCTTCCTATTTTCTTTCCTCCCTACCAAACACACTCTTAAGTGATCAAAAATGGATGAAGGTAGTGTGGAAACCAAAATGGTAGAAACGGGTACCTTTCTAATCCAGTAACTAGACATTCTCTTAGACAAAGCTCAATAAAATCTGAAAAACTCCTGCCCTTAATTTGGGAGATTCTCAAAAAAACACCCCAACCGTTATGAACTTATGAACTCGCATACTCCCATCGAAGGATTTGGATCCATACATTAATGACATATAATAATGCTTATGAACTATATTTAAAACGGGGTTAATTGCATCAACAACCCTTACTTTATTAAATTTCAAAAAGATACCATAAATTAAAACCAAAAACCTGTATCATTAACTCAATCCATTAACTTTAACGGTTAACTAATCTTGACCCTTAACAAGCCAAATATACCCTTATCACATCTTCCCAAATATAAAATATATTTTAATTAAAAATTGAAAAATCAAAAATTTAAAAAAATAATAATAATCTACCCACCTACTAAAAGAGATCCTAAAAGAGATCAAGTAGATCGGCCTTCTGCACTCAGTGAAAAAGACTCTTGCGTGCACTAAGGTTGTTTCCGCGTACTAATGATCATGTTTTTTTACTTTTAATTTGATTTTCCACTTTATTAGTTAAAAAATATTTTATATTTAAAATGATGTGTTGATGGTATATTTGGTTTTTCAAATATCAAGGTTAATGGATTAACAAAATAACAAAGAATGTTTAATTTAGAACATCTATTTAAAATCTTACTAAATTCAATAATGTAAGAACAAATTAACCCTTTTGGATTTAGTATTCTGTCACTGAGCTCACAAGCGGGACACAACATTATCGGTGATTCGGTGATGATTAAAATAGTCGTCAGAAAAACTTCAATGGGACGGTCCCACTGATATGTATATGTGGTGTGCTCTGATTGGACGGTCCCATATCCAAGTCATTGGGACCGTCCCACTGAAGTTTTTCTCCGTCAAGGCATGCACTTGGCAGTTGAGAATTTCATTAAATCAAAAAAATCAGATAGGAGCGAAAGACTTGCAGCTATTTATAAATCACACAGATTATCATTAAAACTATGCTGTAATCATCAACTGACCTTTTATTTACATATTTATTAACCAGAAAATCACAGAAACACCATTGGGAACTACAATTAATATCTAAGAATAGAAAAAACAATACATAATTACCGAATTTAGACCTAAAATCAGGGCATCTACAAAGCGTAAATTTACTAGAAATTCATTCATTATTGAATTGCTAATGAACTATGAACGAACATATCAGCATATCATGACTGTCAGTAATTTCAATTACAAGCCGTACTCAGGATTTTCCTTATCCAATAACTGGTCATTCTAAGAAACAAACTCGAATAACTTGTTATTTTGAGATTTCGCATACTTCCATCGAATCCGATGCAGCACTTCTTTGATCTGGCTAGTCCGTGCTTGATGCAACGCAAATCCGATAGTGCAATTTCAACGATATTTGTCTTAGAATCCATTAATGACAGAGAATACTGAACGCATATGAACAATAAATAATTAGCTTTCAGTATCTTCTGTCATTAACAAACTCTAGACATTTCTACTGTCGTCACAGTAACTTAGGACTCAGAAATTTTAGTGGTGATATTCAATAGGGTCGGCAAGGCAAAACAATCACCATTACGACGAACGAGACCTTTCACCAATCTTCACTGTCCCTTTCTTTTCATATATATATAAACAATTTCGATCATAAATATCACAAAATATCAATTAAGGGCCTCAGAGAGACATCCGATTTAGTTTCGTCAACATAGATTTCTCTCAGACATATGCTTGTCATTAGGTTTAAAAATCATTGACCCTTAAAAGAGTAAATGAGAATTACATTAAATCAAAAAACTTGAATTTAAAAAAGGGTCATCAGATAGGAGCGAAAGACATGCTGATTTTTATAATCACAAGATTATCATTTGAACTATGCTGTAAATCATCAATTGACCCCCTTTTAGTTTTCATAATTTTCAACCAGTAAATAACAAGACAATTTTATAAAACAATAAAAAAAACAAAAAAAATAGATGCCTCAGAAGGAAGGCAGTAGGGTATTGTAATCACAGTTTGTCATACAATTACAAAAACACCAATTCTCTCATCAATGGCAACTACACATTAATACCATAAACACAAGAACAATAAAATAGAATCATACATGTTTTGAAAACTCAAACAGCTAGATCTAGAAAAAAGATAAGAGATAAAAGAAAACTGGCCTCATTGAGAAGATTAGGCTAACAACACGATATGATTCAGACATATGCTTGTCTAAAAGTTTTATAATCATCGGCCAATCTACAAACCACACTCAAAAAGACAAAAAAGAAAAAAATCGAAATCGAAGACAAATTAAAGAAACGAGTGGGACTCAGAATATGGGTGGTGATATATCAGAATGGTCGGCAAGGCTAATAATAAATTAGCCAATTACGACGAACGAGACCAAGATATAATCGTCACAGTCCCTTTATTCCTTTAAAAAGAGAGAGAAATCTGTTCATGAAACGTAATTAACAAATTCTGCTCATGAACCCTAAATTAATTGTAAATCAATTACTATTCAAAAAAAGAATTTAAAAAGCAGTGAAAGGAGAAACAAACCAAGGTAGTGATCTCAGATCCTGCGGTTTAGAGATGAGGAACCCTAGAAAGCAGAATACGAAGGAGAAAAGGCTACATGTAACTGAGTAGTCTGCTTATGCTTATATAGAGAAAATCGCAGAGGAGGCTAGGGTTTGTGGTGTGGTGTCCTCATTAGGGTTTTACTTGGATTTTGTTACAATACGAACAGGTGCATGTTAATTATCTTGAGGTGTGTAAAACATCATATTATCACTTCACCAATATCACCAATATCACCAATATAAATGTTTTTTAAATATTGAATTTATTGAATTATAATTATATTTTGAAACTATATTATAATTTATATTATTTCGAAAATTATTTATCGACCTTTCTCATCAGTAATTACTAATGAACATGAATTAATAAATAACAATCAAGGGAATCAATATTTTAATAAACAAAATAATGTAGTTCAATCAAATTTTTTGAAAATTATGAATACTTTACTTGACCATCATCATAAATAAATAAATAAAATCCTATAGTCCAAGTATTATTCTGTAATAGTAAATATAATGAGTAGTTATATGATTTTTTTATTTTTTTTACAACTTATATATATATATTAACTTACTATTTTAAAATCTTTGATTTTTATGAATAACATTACACCCAAAAAATTTAATCTATAATCTATCTTGTTATGTCACTCACCACATATTCCTATGAATTATATGTAAAGAAAAATAATTTTTCACATAACATGAGTGGTGGGTTGTATACCATTACTAATCGGAATATTATAGTTTTTTTATTAAGTTCATAAAAAATAAATTAAAATTAAAGTTAAAAGTTAATTAGGTACTACAAGAACAATACCGTCTAATATGGTGGTAAGAGTACTCATTCAACCGATAATGTCTTATGTAATCATGTTGTATACTTGCATATTAAAAAAAAAAAAAAATTGCTGAGTTCCCTTGTGTAATGAAGTTGATATTTTATTTCAAAAAATAAATAAATAGATCATGTTAATTGTTTGTGCTTATGGAGTTCCATCTACACATAACACGTGTAATAAATATTAGAAAGAAGAAAACAGTATCAAACTGAGATGAGAAGACAATCAGTACAAGCTCAAACCATTCTACTAGTGGAAAAATAACACAATCCAACAATGAAAGAAAATAAAAGTCGAAACCTGTATTATCATCCAAACTACATTTCCAGAACCAACAAAAAGAAAAAAACACTAAATTCTACATTCTATACATAAATTGATGGTACATATGCAATCAGAATCTTCAAACTCAGTCAAAATTTATCACTCAACCTCAAGTCCGTTAACGTATTGATTGTGAGGCCATTCCCATGATTGTTCCATTGATGCCAAAGAAAACTGAAGGTAAACGTGTTCTCTAATACTGTCATCTTCAATCTCAGCTTATGAGAGATCTACTTCTTTCAAGTGGCATGCGGTTGTCCAGCGTTGATAGGATCTGGGGCATTGACATGCCGCCAGAAACAACAATTTCTGCAATTGATGAACAAATGAGACAGCTTAGCAACCTACATAAAATGGTCAAGTAGACCTCAACGGAGATAAAAGGCACGTATATAATTATATACATGTTCGACACTTATTCCAGGTTAATTTTTCAAGAATAAGAAACCCCTCTCCTTGGGAAAATGTTGTTTACTATCACAGATTCTTCCCAGTTATGTGCCACAATGAAAACCATAGGCTTTCAGACCCTTGATAAAATAATAATTTAAAAAAAACAACAAAAAAACCTTCTTCCCAGCATTGTCATTTCTAAATTATCAAGTAGAAATATAAAGAAAGGCGTCCTTACCAATTCCTTCCCGGACTGACAGATTTGGTCTGATCACATCATTGGTATTAATAAGGAATATATCACCGATATAAAGATGGTTCGTGGGAACATAGACACAACACAGCTCCTCCTCTCCGATATTGTTCTGCAGTATAAGAGGGGGGAAACAGGAATGTCAATATTACATTCTCCCCACAAATCTCAATAGCTTGGCTCAACTTTAAAAGACTATTAATATAAAAAGCCAAGAACCAGCAACAATATTTATAGAAGACAAGCGTCAAAGTTTAAAATACAAAAGAAAAAGCAAAGAGAGAAATATGCGTAGGCACATATGTGCAAGCATAGAAGCACATGCATGTGTGTGTGTATGAGAGAAAGAGAGAGAGCCTTAACACAAAAGCAAAAGAAAAAAAAAAATTGTTTTAGCACAAGATTTGCAAGATGAAACTCGTTCTGGATTAGTAAGGTTCCATCATCATTCCCATCTCTATATGTCAGCAATGGTTGTCCTTGAACTATATGTTTGAAAAGGTTATAAGGCCTATAAAGGTTCAGTTGGAATGCAAGCAGCACTCAGTTGTGATTCCAAAGAATACAAAGATAATAAGCTTTAAGTTAGTCGAGCACAGTCCCAGGAGTCAACAAACAAAAATATGTCAACATGAACATGCAAATGATGATTTTAAAGGGAAATAATTTCGCAAAACCATAAATTACAAATACATCAAAATTAGGCACCATCATATGATACTTCCACACTGAAAAGTCATTTTGCAGACCTGGAGAAGGACAGATGAAGTGATGAACCCAAATGCATATTCACCAATACGTGGATGCCTAATGATTGCCACTTCCTTGAAGGCCTGTTTGTTTTGATCTGCAATAACAAAGCAGTAAGAAATAAAAAATTTCCATGCCAAAATCCATTAAACTGGAATATAGAAAGATCATCAGCTGAATGCACACCTGGTGAAATAGCAGCACTAATTTGCTTAGAAGCATTGTAGATATGACGAACTAAAGGCATCCGTCTGATAAACCACTCCCCAATGCCAAGTACAGATGTTCCCAACCACGAAGACATGAACACCCCAACCAAGAAGATGAATGTCATAGAAGTTATAAACCCAAGACCTAACCAAGAAGTAAAGCAAGTCAATACAACATAAATCAGAATACAGATGGAATGGTCAACCAGGTAGTAGGCACTATTAAAAACAGCAAAAAGGCCATTTTTTTAATAAATAAAAAAAGCCATAACCATATTTTGTAATATACCCGCGTTAGATAAAAATTATTGCTACTATTTTTATTTTCTTCTTGCACTACAGATAATTCCGAATGAAAGGGGAAAAAGTAGATGTGTCACACTGTCACTGTCATGTATGTTGAACTTCTTTAATAAGACAGAAATAAAAAAATTCATAACAGTTCCTACTTTGTAACATCATCCATATATAGAAAGTTATATTTTACCAAAACAAATCAAAGAATCAATGAGCAATTCATAACCTAATAGAACAACGTTTCATGCTAAGATAACGAAAAAATAAATTTATAAAAACAATCTTTAATATGTACATGCCTACCAAGTCATGTGCCTAAAATGTTGCCCCAAAGGTAATCAGTTTATACATGTCATACATTTACCAATATGTGCAAAGGTGATGAAAGAACTTTGCTTACCAAATATATCAATTCCAAGTTGGGCATAGATTGGAGAGAAAAAGCCATCCACAAAGTGAATAAACCACCAAGTTATATAGAAGGTAATCGCTATTGGAAATAGGATGACACTGCAAAACAACTAAGAGTGAGCAAGTATTGCATAGATCTTAATAAGCATCTTATTAGTTTTTAAGAAGGAAAAAAAAAAGTTCCCTCTTTCTTTTTATTCTGAGTGTAAGCATGATTATTAGTACCAATAACACAGACTGTTAAAATTACAAATTCAAATTCACTTGGCTACATATTTAGAGGATTTACACAGGAACAATACTTATTTGCCAAGTAGAAGAACTCCGGACATTCATGGATTTGATCAAATCAATGTCTTATGGAAATGGCATCCCAAGTAATTCAGTATATTCATTCAACGACCGATTCTTTTAAAAACTTGATATCTTAAACTTTTAAAAGAACTGTGCAAATATACAGTATATTCATTTGACCCTGAGAATGGAGAAGACAGAAGATAGAAGAAAAAATTACACACCATCCTGTCATGAATTTTTTTGAGGCCCAGCTTCTAATAACTTTAGAAAAAGTCTGCACAGTGACAGCACAATATATAAAATTTTGTCAGACAAGAGCTGAAAATAATAAGCAGAGAAGACATGCACACATAAGCAGAGAAAACAGATTTTTAACAGAAATTGCTGGCATTGAAGACTTTGTGATTCCTAAACAGGCTTTCTTGTCTTCATGCAAGGAATTTCCATTAAAATCTATTAAGCAAACATTGGGTTTTATTACAATACGTAAAATTTGCGCAAACAAAATTGCACCATGTAAGGAACATCTTTCTTTCTTTCAATTATATTTCTGGAGAGAATCTTACATGCACCCGGTGCAATGCACCCATCCAATGGGTGCATGCCATGTGGCAAAGACAACCAATCAAATAAGTTCTCCATGCCACGTGGCATGCACCCATTGGTTAGGGTGCATTGCACCGGGTGCATGCAAGATTTTCTCATATTTCTGAGCACTATGCTGACAGATATTTACCAGCACATTTTTGCACAAAAGAAACAATACACAGAGCAACGTCGGCTATAGTCCAATCAATCTTATAATACATGTTCAATCATTAAACGGATACGGATGTTAATATACCAAATGATGGGCATCAATATGTTTCAGCCCAAATAATTATTTAAACAGCATTATAATAAACCAAATGATTAACTTTCATTATGACGGGATCAGCAGAATTCATTCGAATTCATTATTCTACATTTATTTGTATACATGTACATCTATTTTATCGTATAACAAGGAATTATTTCTTACGGAATATTGAACGGTTCCATTGCATTGAACAAAAGCATTTTATTGATGGTAAAAATCAACAATTTTATTCCACCTTGGATAACAGAATGTAGCCATCGCATTAGATATTTATTCATGGTCAGCTGACCATTTCCTGAAGTGTTGAACTTTTCATTTCTATAGCACCATTTGCAAAAGGACAGTTCATTTTCTTTAATAGTTTCCTAACTACGTGAACTTTTATATCTTCTAATGCCACTTAAAACATGATATACCACTCAATTTTCATTGCTAAAGGTTCTAAACAAGCTCCAACAGCCAAAACAAGAATTCAAATTCAGTTAACACAGTTCAAATAACAAAGGGGAAAGGAACAATCTTGATTTACTACTCTAGACAAGGAATTAGTAAGATGTGTGATGGATCTTCAACGGACTTTATGCAATTCACATAGCAATATAGCATTTGAGAATAGAACTACATTCTCCAAATAGTAAAACTAAATGAAAAGGTAGTGACCATCAGAAGTATATCTATTGCATAGGAAGTCCTCCCATATCAGCCGTAAGAACAACCCATATGTTTTGGCCATATGCATCGATTAACCATTATACTTAGCATTCTGTGAGCAAAATCACATTCAAGAGTGCTAAGAGAGAAGGCACATCATGTGGCCCACACATATCTGTTGGTCTTGTGACTAAAAATACTTTGACAAAACAATCTAATAATTTCTCCACCAAAAGTGTTTGTGCAACACCAATCTAATTTTTCCTCCTTTGCTTGAAAGCTTTTCATTTACTTTAGCAGCTCCATCAAGGAGGTCAGACTTCCCACTACCACTGCTACAAAGAACACAATAAAACCATCCATTCTTCGACTCACATCACATACCATCAACTGTTTTCAGTCCAATCCGCATACAAAGCTACCCAATTAACGTATTAAAAAAAAAAAAATCTATCTGAAACTTAAGCACCAATTTTTCGGTTAGAGCATATTCAGCTCTATAATAAACTAAATATCCACAACATTTAAAAAAAAAAAAAAGAGGATACCAATAGAGACAAAATATTCCACAAACTAGACTAACCAAAACAAACAATTCACTAAATCTAAACAAACAAAAAAATTTGAAAGAGAAGAGTTGACCTCGCGGCCAGCGTGATGCGAAGAAGAGGAAGAGGAGGAGGGTTTGGAGGAGACGTCATCGGCGACGGAGTCAGCTACTGGAATCAGAAGCTCTCGATCTCTCTCCCTTTCTCTATTCGACATCACGATCGCGGATTTCTCATCACCCATCAGCAAATAAACCACGACGTTTTTTCAAACTCGAAACCCTAGCAAAAGGAAGACGACGACTCTTTTTTATCTTGTAATTATCGTTAACTACTGGGCAAGAGCGACTTTGAATTCTCCTCAGCAATATCTAGTCAGTCGCTTTCTTTCTGTTTGGATTTGATTTTCAAATTCCATTTATTTGAATTTCTTTTAAAATGTTGATTATAAGAGAGAAAAAAAAATTAATTAAAAAATGGGGAGGCCGGAGGGGTAGAGGAAATGATTACATGTGAGATAATGCGGGTTAATTGTTCTTGAAACCTAATTAACTCCAGGTTATGCACTTTTTAATTTCTATTTATTTTGTTTTCGTTATTGGATTAGCTGTATCCAATCATTGTTTGACAGCTCTTTGTTACACTGGACATATCTGTAACTCCCTCCACTGTAACAATACCAACTCTTTATATTTTTAATCTCCCTCTTTTTTTTTTCTTTTTTTTTTGAATTTTCTTTATAATTTTTAATCTTACCAAAAAAATAAAGTTAGAGAGTCAATTATTGTTTGTAATTTTTTTTTTTTTAAAAGAAAAGAAAAGAAAATAGGAGCTCCACTGGTGATTGTGGTAGCCAAAAATGGCTCGCTGGCCCAGCCCAACAAAGTATAAACCTATTTTTATAACAGGTCCCATTTAAGCCCATTGTATTGGGTCGACCCAAACCCATTGCGTTGGGGCGACCCAACACTGATGACAGCAAAGGCTATCGTTAGAAGACTTGTTCAAAATATCAGTTACCAAAAGGCTTAGTAACCGCTGGTAACTGCCCATTTGAGAGGATTTTGCTCCTGAGATCACGCCCATAATCAATATTGACAAAGTGAACGTTGGGGCTATGCCTTCTACTATAAAAGGGAGGCTCATTCACTTGGAAGTCTCTCTCGCCTTCCTAACTAAAGCTCAAAAACAGCGTATTGAAACTCTGCCTCCAAGAAGATTTGAGCCACCGGAAATCAACCATCAACATCATTACGATTTATCGCTCAGCCCAAGCGCACATAAGGCTATAATCCTGCCACCACCATTTCATTCCCTCTACCTCATATCTCTATTCTAAAGTTCTTTTGCAGGCATTTCGAAGTTCAGACGACCATTTGCGAACATCAGTCGACGTCAACCAATCAGCTTCCAACCCAGTTGCTTTGGGCCTGATTCAACCCGACCAGTTTGACGTACCAAATCGTTCGACCACTCACAGTTTAGCGCCCACCGTGGGGCCCATTGCAACTACCTTTGGATCCAGTCAATCTATCCCAACTACAACTCAACATGACTGGAAGCATATCAGTTCCCACCATCGAAGAACAAATTGCTGCATTGACCGCTCAAATGACGGCAAGCGCCGAGAGGATGCAGGCGCTCGAAGCAGAAAATGCAGCAATCCGAGCGGCGAATGGAGAATTGAGAGCGTTGGTCGACGGAGTAGTGCCTGATTCAGCAACATCGGAGCACCCAACGTCGACACCAAACGGGGAACCGTTTGTCGATCGACCTGCTCCAAGAGCACAAGGCAACCCCGTTGGACCCGAGATGAATCCGGTCGACCATCAAAATCGACCAGCACTTCAGACCGCAAGGGTCGATATCGACCTCAATGATATGCCTTCCCGGAACGACGTGATGAACAAACAAGATCCAGCAATGGACCAACATCCGGACAATGTCAACAAAGCGACCATGTCACTCCAGTCGACACCCGGATTGGTAAAACCCGGGCCTGGTATACATTTAAATAATAACTTGGAATTCTCTCGCAGGTTTGCAGAAATGGAAGCACTCATCCAGCGAATTCCAGGAGTCCCAGCCCCGATAAAGAAGAGCACTGTCAACAGCTTCGCCGACTCACCATTCGTCGACGCAATTGCTCTCATTAAGATGCCTAGGAAGTTCAGCTTCCCAAACATGAAGCAGTATGAGGGAACGACAGATCCAGACGACCATATTGCACAATACAAACAGAGGATGTTTACCGCTGCAATCCCGCGCGACTTGAGAGAGGCGTGCATGTGCAAAGCTTTCGGATCTAGCCTAAGCGGTCCCGCTTTACAATGGTATACCAATTTGCCTAATAACTCAATTGATTCTTTTGCGCAGTTGACGGACACTTTCGTGGAACAATTCGCAAGCAGTCGGAAGCTCGAGAAGCAGTCGGACGACCTCTATACAATAATTTAGCGACCAGGCGAAAACTTGAGGGCTTATGTCGGACGATTCAACCGAGAGAAAGTGCAAATCCCGAGTTGCAATCAGGCAACTGCCATCTATGCCTTCAGGAAAGGCCTCAGGTTCGACTCTGATTTATACAAAGAACTCACAAAGTATCCATGCAGGACCATGAATGATGTATTAGCCAAGGCATGGGCACAAATTAAATGGGAAGGGGATGAAGCAAACTACATCGGCAAAACCAATAATGCATACTACGGGAATCGACGGAACGATCGAGTAGAGAGAAGGTCTAACGACCAAAGATCGCAACCTTACCCTACAAACAACCGAAGGAATCCCCAACCTCGGCACGAGGGTTCAAATGACAAACATTCTGTCGATCGCAGTAATGCGAGATCTAGTCGACCACAAGTAGAAGCACCAGAATATAACCTCAGCATCGAACCTGTCGACCTTGTGGCAGTAATGAAGGAAATGGGCAAAACGGTTAAGTGGCCACGAAAGATGAATGCTCTACCGGAACACAGAGACCCAAAACTTCGATGCGAATTCCATGGAGATCACGGCCATCGCACAGAAGATTGTATCGCCCTTAAATTTGAAGTCGCTGAACTTCTAAAGCGAGGACACCTTTGAGAATTCTTAACGGATAAGAGAAAGCAGACTTACGCGAGACGCAACGACTAAAGACAATCCGATGTCATTGACAGTCCTCCGGACCCACCCAGGCAAGATAGAGTGATCAACTACATCGCAGGTGGATCCGAAGTTAGCGGAGTAAGTTATTCCATAGCCAAGAGACATACGCAACAAGTGTCGAACACGGAAATTCAACCACAGAGGGAACATCCATCAAAAGTCGACGAAACTGTCATCTTCAAGTTGACCGACAAATCAGATTTGTTTTCTCCTCACCATGATGCTTTAGTTATATCTTTACATATCGCTAATTGCTTAACTAAACGTATCTTAATCGATAATGGTAGTTCTTGCAATATTTTATTTAACACCGCTCTAAGAGAAATGCAAGTCGACGAGTCGAAGCTTAGTCGTGGAACGACTATGTTAACCGGATTCAGTGGAGAACAAAAAAGCACACTAGGTGAGATTGTACTACCGGTCTAAGCTGAAGGGGTCAACTTGTACACCAATTTCCTTGTGCTCGACTACCAATCCCCTTACAACGCTATACTAGGCAGACCATGGATACACGAGCTAAAAGCGATACCGTCGACTTATCATCAGATGATCAAATTTCCTACCAAGTGGGGGGTGAAAGAGATCAAAGGGGAACAACGAGCAGCCAGAGAATGTTACCAGAATGCCATGAACAAGAAGAAACAAGATTTATAGCAATTATAGGAAACCAATGTCGAGTCAACTCAAAACAAGCCACAAATGGAGGAACTCGACGAAGTGTCGATCGATCCAGATCACCCCAATAATAAAGTCTACATCGGGTCCATATTACCGGACGACATCCGAGAACAGTTGATCACATTTCTCAAGGAACGTCGTAGCAGTTTCGTTTGGTCACACGAAGACATGGTCGGCATCGACCCTGAAGTAATAGTACACCAATTACAGGTCGACCCAAATCATCAACCAGTAAAACAAAAGCGAAGAAAGTTCGCTCCAGAAAGGAACAAGGTGATCAACGATGAAATCCATAAACTTATCAACATCGGATTGGTGAGGGAAGTAAAATACCCTGACTGGCTAGCGAACGTCGTAGTAGTCAAAAAGAAAAATGGGAAATGGAGAGTCTGTATCGACTTCACAGACCTCAACAAAGCCTGCCCCAAAGACTCTTTCCCACTACCTCACATCGACATGCTAGTCGACGCGACTGCGGGACACGACTTACTAAGCTTCATGGACGCATACTCCGGCTACAACCAGATACTGATGCACCTCGACGACCAGGAGAAAACGGCCTTCGTCACAGAGCGAGGTACATTTTGCTATAAGGTAATGCCTTTTGGTTTAAAAAATGCAGGTGCAACCTACCAAAGGCTGGTCAACAAAATGTTCGTAAAGATGCTTGGATCGACAATGGAAGTCTACATCGACGATATGCTGGTCAAATCCTTAGTCGAACAACAACATATCGACCATCTGTGGCAGTCGTTCGACGTTCTTGACGAATATGGTATGAAACTAAACCCTACTAAATGCTCTTTTGGTGTATCTTCAGGAAAGTTTCTAGGTTATCTGGTCACCCATAGGGGAGTCGAAGCAAATCCAGACCAAATACGGTCGATAGAAAATATCGAGTCACCTAGATGCATCAAAGACGTGCAGAAACTTACCGGTCGTGTAGCAGCACTGAATCGCTTCATTTCCAAGTCGTCTGAACGATGTCTACCATTTTTCAATACCCTCAGAAAAAACAAGTCATTCGAATGGAACGACGATTGTGAGAGGGCGCTGCAGGATTTGAAGACATACTTAAAGTCGCCACCACTACTGTCGAAACCAAAAGACAACGAAACACTGTTCATATATCTGGCGGTATCCGACACTGCTGTAAGCGCAGTCCTCATCAGAGAAGAAGAAAACAACCAACATCCAGTCTACTACGTAAGTAAAACCTTACTCGACGCAGAAACCAGGTATAGTAGACTGGAAAAACTTACGCTAGCTCTTGTCGTCGCAGCACGCAAATTAAGGCCATACTTCCAATGCCATTCCATCAAGGTACTAACCACTTACCCGCTTAAAAACATTTTGTATAAACCTGAGCTTTCAGGTCGATTGACGAAGTGGACAGTAGAACTCAGCGAGTACGACATCAATTTTCATCCATGATCGGCGATGAAATCACAGGTACTAGCCGATTTTATTGCAGACTTTACCCCTGGTGAAAGTGTGCAAGCCGAACAGGAACTGATAGCACTCACAGAAACACCTACACCCGGAATATGGATCTTGTCGGTCGACGGATCCAGTAACATCAAAGGTAGCGGGTTAGGATTGGTACTCAAATCACCACAGGGAGACATACTGGAGCACTCGATCCACTGTGATTTTCGTGCGACAAACAACGAGGCTGAATACAAAGCCTTGATCGCCGGGCTCGACCTCGCAAAAAGCCTAGGTGTGAAAAGCATTAAGGTGTTAAGCGACTCATAACTCGTCGTTCGACAGATGAATGGCACATATGAGGCAAGGGATCAGAGAATGTCGGCCTACCTAGTCAAAGTCAAAGAGCTTCAATCGACCTTTGATGAATTTTCGATCGAAGAAATACCCAGATCCGAAAATGTACGAGCAGACGCATTAGCAAGCCTTGGGTCGACAACAACAAATGGTCCAAAGTCGATTCCTATAGTTCATCTTATGTCTCCGTCAATTCAAGAAACAGAAATACTGGCACCAGTCGACGATGGAAGAAACTGGATAGAACCAATCTTCAATTACCTCTAAGCTGACATTCTGCCGAACGACAGGATAGACGCAAGGAGAATCAAGGCAAAAGCAGCTAAATTCTGCATCATATACGACAAACTCTATAAAAAGTCGTTCACTGGACCCTACTTAAGGTGCGTCACCAAGCGACAAGCGTACGACATCCTCAAAAGTCTACACTATGAGGAATGCGGAAACCATTCTGGCGCCCGTAGTTTATCAAACAGAGCCATCACAGCAGGATATTACTGGCCGACCATGAGGACTGACTCTCAAAACCACGTCAAGTCGTGCGACAAATGTCAACGCTTCGCACCAGTTTCGCATCTCCCCCCAGGTATGTTAAATTCAATTTCGGCTCCTTGGCCTTTTATGAAATGGGGGATGGACATTGTAGGTAAGCTTCCGACAGCGCCCGGGGGCATCGTCTACATGTTGGTCCTGACAGACTACTTCACCAAATGGATAGAAATCGGAGCATATCAACAAATACGCGACATTGAGGTACGCGATTTCATATGGAAAAATATTATATGCAGGTTTGGAGTACCCAGGGAAATAGTGACCGACAACGGGTCCCAATTTATTTCGTACGATTTCAAGAATTTCTGCGACAAATATGAGATCAAACTAAGTTTCTCGACTCTACGATATCCTCAAGCAAATGGGCAAGCAGAGTCGACTAACAAAACTATTATCAATACATTGAAGAAACGACTTGAAGTTGAAAAAGGCGAGTGGGTAGAAAAACTTCCAGAAATCTTGTGGTCGTACAGAACTACCCCACGACGATCGACAGGAGAAACTCCCTTTTCACTCATCTATGGCTCGGAAGCCGTCATTCCAATAGAGACCAAGCTGTCAACCGCCCGTAGAGAAAATCCTAATGAAGAACAAAACAACGTGGAGCTCAACTTCGAGCTTGATCACCTCGACGAACGACGAGATCATGCTGCTCTAAGAATCCAGTCGTACCAACAACAGGTCGCTCGACACTATAATAAAAAAGTAAGGGCCAGAGTCTTCAAATTCCACGACTGGGTACTGCGACGAGTCTTCCAAAACACAAGGGAGGAAGGAGCTGGAAAATTGGGACCGACTTGGGAAGGACCATATCAAATAACAGATGTCGTCGGTCGAAGAGCCTACAAGCTTAGAGGACTCGATGGTCGAGAAATACACAACAACTGGAATACTCTACATCTAAAACAGTACCACTTCTAAACTTAGTCTCAAATTATTTCATTATTCTATTTTTCGACACATTGTTACTAATCGACCCAGGAAGAGCAATGATGACAACTTAGTGCAACTAAGTGCAATACTGAGCTCACAAACATTTTATACAAACGCTGTCAATTTCGACAAACACTTTTTATTTTTGGATATCAAGTTTCGACGACCACAAACGTATCGACACCAACATCTGGTGGATGATTCAGAGGTGTATCGACGTCAAACTCCCAATCAACTCATTCGACAATCGCATATTAAGAGTGGGGGAATAACACTGGGGGCAGTCGACTACCAAACGCATGTAAGCGATTTTCCATGTAAAAAGGTCTTGTCGACTATCAAACGCATGTACGCGAAACTTTTATATAAAAAGGTCTTGTCGACCATCGAACGCTTGTAAGCGAATTTTTCTGTAAAAAGGTCTTGTCGACCGTATATAACGCATGTACGTGAATTTCTGTAAAAAGGTCTTGTCGACCGTATATAATGCATGTACGTGAATTTTTCTGAAGAAAGGTCTTGTCGACCATATACAACGTATGTACGCGAATCCGAATTTCTCCGAGTAAATAAAAAGTATCTTTTTCGACTATTTCTTTACACGAAACGTTAAAGAATCCTAGCAACTCTTCACGAATATTACAACCCTCAATAAACGCGTGTAAGAGATTTCCATACGACAGTCAAAGTCGTTCGACTTCCGAATGTGCATGAGTTTACAGGCTTATTACATTCGAAATTAAAACTTTTTTTTACGATTGAGCATAAGTTTACAGGCTTTTCTTATTCGTTTCACGTCGTTCGACCTACGATTGATCATGAGTTTTTCAGACATCTCACTCAAGCTATAACTTACCATTGTGTAAACCCCATTATTTGATGGTCATACGTTCTATTTTCACAATATCAGATCAAAGTAAACAAAAGAAGGTCGATCCATTCAAATAAACAAATATTCTTTTACAAGCAAGGTCGATCAAGATTATCCAACGTTACAAAATAAAAGATGGAAAAATTTCATGGAGCATCACTAGGAGGAGGAACGACAGTAGCAGCAGCACTCTCTTCATTGTTGTCGGGGCATTCATTAGTCCCAAGGCTCTTGTCGACATCCACAGCATCTTCTCTAACAAGGGATTCTTCAAGCTTCAGACGCTCCATCTCCTCGTAGAGGTCAATTTCCCCTTTCATGTGTTGAGGATCCCATTGGACGCCCGACAAGAACTCTTTAAAAAGCTCCGCCCTAGCCTTGCAAACAACTTCCACCGCTATCGACAACGCCCACTCCTTTAGAGCCTCGACCGTTTTTTCTTGTTGACCAGCTGCTTCTTTAAACTTTGTCACCTCGGCCTGGTGTCGGTCCCTTTCATTTTTTAACTCCTCCTCCAGGGCCATTTTTTGGTGCTCCATTACACCCTTCTCCTTGGAGAGCTTCGCATTTTCTGCTTTAAGAGCGTCGGCCGCCTTGCGATGCATCACACTCTTGTCATTTATGGCCTTATATCGACCATGTAGATGTAGTGTCGCCTGGTAGGCCTACATAAACGAGATATCGAATCGTCAAAGAATACATAAGAAAATACTACCAGTGAAAACAAAAGTCTTTCTACCTGGAAATTCGATAGCAGCAACGTATCAAAAACTTCCTCCGTCTTGACGTTCTTCAAGTGCAAGTCGTCGTGAACAAGAGTGAAGTCGCCCGACCTCTTCAAAAATCCTGCAGGATCCTTGAATGACGAGAGCCCAGAAGCAAGGAGCTTCATTGGAGAATCAGGCTCAAAATCAGCCTCAGCCGACTTTTCTTTTGAGCTAGTTGCTGCTTTCTTCTGTCTATCGACAACAGAAGTCCTTTTTTGCCTCTTTGTCAGCGGACTCCTTTCTGGCGACGAATCTAGGATTTGGTCCGCTACGGCTGAAGCACCTTCCATCGACTTCCCTGCAAACCTTTTCTGTTTGGCTTGAGATGCCGCCCGTTTCCTAGCAATTTCATCTCTGGAAAGCCTCATGGTCTCAGCATTGTCAGGAACGTTAATTTATGCGCTCGCCATTGTCGTCACTGCGAAACGACGTTCAACATCAGTTAGAGGCGGTAAAAAACTCAAATTGTACTGAAGAATCTCAAAACTCCTCCTAATCCATATGTACGACAGGAAATCCTTCATATGAGGATAGGGTCCGCGCGACCTATTTAGTGTCGACCACCTCCACAGTTGACTTGGCCTAAAATTACCTTCCGTAAGCAAGTTACTAACACTCCTTTGGTTAGCAGGGATCTCTAATAAAGCCCTGGTACGCTCAGGTGCAACTTCGCATGACGGAGGTTTTACCGTCCCCTTGATTTCTGTAAAGACAATGAAATGATCAAAACAAGCAACTCACAAAGAATACATACAAGTATATCAATCGACAGTTTACGAAACTTACCATATCGATTCCAAATCCGTCGATATTGATACTCCTCCTCCCCTCTCCTCCATGGGCCATCGACCGGAGGCCCCTTCACGAAAAAGAACGTATCTTTCCAGAGTCTGTCGTTCGACTTAGTATCGATAATGAGTTCCTTCTTTTTATTTCGAGGCACTAACGAGTAACGACCAGTGTCGGTTAGATGCTTTTTCAGATAATAATTATGAAGGAGACACCCCAATCCGAATTGTACATTATGCCTCTCACTTAATATTCTTAGACCCAACAGTATTCTCCAGGTGTTAGGCATCAACTGACCAGGAGCTAGATCATAGTATAACAACATTCGTCGAACGAGCTGAGGGACAGGAAATCTAAAACCTAAACGGAGGGTGTACTCATAAAAACACGTCCACCCTGGAATATCCCAATCAGCACGTTCATGTTCCCTTGGCGCACGTAATTCAACGTCGTTAGGAATACCGTAAATCGTCATTATGCTAGGCAACATATCCTCTGTGATCAAGCTCGTCGGACTATCTCTCAATATACCTAAAGGTCGACCAGATGTCGACACTTCAGGAACCTCAATATATTCTGGTTATTCGACAGCCGACGCGATAGCATACACAGCGCCCTACTCTAGCATATCCCTAGCATTTATAGGGACAGTCGTCGACGGACCTTCAACTGTGACTCGTTGATCGACGTCTCGAGTCCTACTATTGACTCTATCATCATCAGCTCGAATCCTACTATCAACTCCTCCATCATCATCACTGGGAGTCCAATTAATTTCCAAGTTTGAGATTGTGTCGTCGTTCGACATCGTATCTCCAAAATCTGACAGATGCAGAAAATGCACAAGTCAGACAAAAGCTGAACGCTACAATCACAACCTAAGGATTTTTTGACCAAAAATCTAAGGTTTGGTTTCCTAACCTTTACTTGAAAGCCAACCTAGATCCTAAGATAAGGAATCTACCTACTGTCGAAGGCTTCCAGATTCTAAACGACTGCTCTCATCACAACGACATACGCAAATACAGAAACTACACTTCGCAAACAAAACCAACTTGATATGAATCAAAACCTCAAAATTCAACAAAAAAGAACATGCGAAAGAATTTCACGCAAACACGAAATATACATTTCTACTTGGAGTTTGTTCTATTTCACACAAGGAAAAAGAATAAAATATAGAAAAAATTTACCAACCTGAAAGATTCGTGAAAGAAAGGTCGTGAAAGAATCCTACGATCCGTGAGAGAAACCTACGATCAAGTTTCAACGAAGAAATCGAAGAGAGTAAACGAAGAAGTTGGAGAGTTGCTCTGACAGATGCTTGCAAAATAAGTGAAAGTGAAATAATCAGAGAATGGAATAGTTTGGGATTTTATAAAACCCAAGTAACCCTAGTTGCCACGTGTCGACACCCCTTCAATTGCCGGTTAACCCAAGCAAACCGCACCGGTTAACCCAGGTAAACGATTTGAGTTTAAATTTCAAAAAGTTACCTTGAACTCTGCGCGTGAAAATTAATGCAGCTGACGCCAGCATGGAAAATTTAAAAGCCTCCATCACATCAATTCGCCGTCAATGATTGTAAAAAAACTATCGTCTAACGATGAACGACAACTCATCATCGACGACATGACGTCGTTCGTCTAATACAGTTTGGCACTTAAAAACAATGTTTAAGATATTGATCCCATTCGACATAGTCGGGCGACGACTGTGGTCAGCTCAAACGAAAAATCACTATCGATTCCACCTAAGACATTGGTCGATTCAGCGAAAATCACTCTCCAAATCAATATTCTTTAGAGAGTGGGGGACAAACTGTGGTAGCCAAAAATGGCTCGCTGGCCCAGCCCAACAAAGTATAAACCTATTTTTATAACAGGTCCCATTTAAGCCCATTGTATTGGGTCGCCACAAACCCATTGCGTTGGGGCGACCCAACACTGATGACAGCAAAGGCTATCGTTAGAAGACTTGTTCAAAATATCAGTTACCAAAAGGCTTAGTAACCGCTGGTAACTGCCCATTCGAGAGGATTTTGCTCCTGAGATCACGCCCATAATCAATATTGACAAAGTGAACGTTGGGGCTATGCCTTCTACTATAAAAGGGAGGCTCATTCACTTGGAAATCTCTCTCGCCTTCCTAACTAAAGCTCAAAAACAGCGTATTGAAACTCTACCTCCAAGAAGATTTGAGCCACCGGAAATCAACCATCAACATCGTTACGATTTATCGCTCAGCCCAAGCGCACATAAGGCTATAATCCTGCCACCACCATCTCATTCCCTCTACCTCATATCTCTATTCTAAAGTTCTTTTGCAGGCATTTCGAAGTTCAGACGACCATTTGCGAACATCAGTCGACGTCGACCAATTAACTTCCAACCCAGTAGCTTTGGGCCTGATTCAACCCGACCCGACCCGTTTAACGTACCAAATCGTTCGACCACCCACAGTGATTACACTAATAATATCATATCGTGTGGCATTTAAAGGTTTAAGTATTTTGTTAGCTATAGCTGTATAATATAGAATTAATGGATACATCACGCAGCATTTCGTATCAGATTAATTAATTGTTGTGAGAAGGTTCTAAAATGTGAGATATTTGGAAATTTCAAAGGTACTTCAAGGAATAACTACAAATTAAACATGAGTTAATTTAAATTAAAAATGATATCACATGTATTAACAAAGGTTACATAGCAACAGGGCAATCGCCCAACATCACATTCTCCACAAAAGGTGGACACTCTTCTAACCAAAACCTATCAGACTCACTTTCCCATATGCAAAAACAATAGAAATAGAGGGAGAGTCCGCAAGCAAAACTCGAATGTCACTGTTAAAAATACCAACATCAGAGAAAGGGATAACACCAGCATTGATAAGATTAACCATAACCTAAGCATCTGATTCAAGCGAGCAGGGCCATAGCCTTACCTCACACGCAAACCTCAAACCCTTAAGAATAGCCAAGGCTTCAGCAAGAAATCGGCGAGTATTTGGCAGTCACAACTTGGGCCCTGGAAGCAAGGACATATCCTCAGAATCTCTAATAGTCACTACAACTCCAATACACCCAGTCACCGAGTCAATAGCGGCATCAGTGTTAACTTTAAAACTTCCTGCATTCAGAAGAGACCATCTAATAGCCTCCACACCCTGACTCCTCGACTTGCCAACAACTTTAGAATTAGCACTCTTATAATCTTCAATGAAAGAAACAGCCCAAGGGACAACATCATCCACAAGCACAGAAGCAGAGTTATGGACCAGGCCATTTCGGCGATACTACACACGCCAAACAAGCACAGCAGCTCCATTTCATCGATATTCAGCTGATCTTTACAAGCTAGCAAGAAATCTAAAAAATGAAGACCATCATAAGCACTTAAACCCTTCATGAAGGGGCACATGGATCGAACACTCTTCAAGGATGGGTAGCACCATAGGGCATGTGTAGAATTCCTAACGGCTGTGACAAATCAGACACATACCATTCCCACCAACCCCACATTTAACCACATTGCTAGCAGAAGGCAACCAGTTATAGCAGGCTCTCCAAATCAGTAACTTGACCTTGCTAGGCATCTTCAGCCGCCACAAAAATTTCCACAAAGACTTCGAAGGACTAAACCCTGAAGAGCTCAAGTTCACCAGCAGCTCACACCCAAAATGGTAAGCACTCTTAACCGAAAACGAGCCCATCTTGTCAAAATGCCATGTAAGGGAGTCAAGTCTAGGCGAAGTAGCATAGGGGAGGTTAGGGATTAAGCCTGCCTCCTCTGGCCAGAAAGCCTCCTAGACAAGGCTCTCGTTCCAAGCATTAGAATGCAATTTTAAGTTAGCCACTTTAGCAAGATTTGAGTTGAAAATTAAAAATATTAATAATGTTGATTCTTCCAATAATTTAAAGTGCAAAATCAATTTATAATTTATAAGATGAGATGAAGTTGGTCGGTGGTAAACTCATCACACCTGCACCATAAGGTTGCGGGTTAGAGTCCTCCCTCCTCCCAGGGCCGGTCTTGAGTTTTTTGATGCACGGGGCGAAAACCTAAAATAGGCCCCTTTGTTCAGTTTTTTTCGATATATTTATATCATCTTTGATGAAATTTAATGATATTTATTGAATTTCGAAGTGATTTTTTTGCATGGATGATACAAAGAATGCAATGCAATTTCAAAAAAAAAAAAATTAAAATTTTTCAAGTAGAAAAAACCATTTTTATTTTGACTTTATTAAAGATAAAACATTAAAAAAAAATAGCGAAATATTGGAAAAAAAAAGAAGTAATTATTGAATCCGAAAAATTCTTAAATTTTTACTAGGCATGTATTTTAATTGGTATGTCTAATGAGGAGTTGGGTTTTGTGAACATGCATGATGCATGATGCATGAAAGTATAAAACCTTAAATCGATCAATCGAATCACCAAAGAACCGAAATAGAGCTAAGAAACTAAGAAAGTGTGTGAATAGACTAGAGAGTTGAGAGCCTAAGGAGTTGAGAGAGATTGAAAGAAATCGAATTTGGGCGTTGGTGGCAGGAGAGAAAAATAAGAAACTCTAAATCATTTAGTCATTTAGGTGATATACTGATATGTCTGGAAAATAAAATAAATAAAATAAAAAATTCAAAGTTAGACTTTAACAAACATTTCTCTTTGTACATTTGTTTGTCCAGGCGGGGCCTTATTTTATTTTTTTTGTTTTATTTTAACTTTTAGGCTTTTTTTGATATGTGTCTTTTTTGATCCGAAACATTTTGACTAATACTCAAAACAAATATTTAGGCATTTTATGATCTGAAATAAAACAAAAATGGGCCATTGAACTAATACTAAATATAAACCCTTTAAAAATGGGCCCGGGGCTACCACCCCTCCTGCCAAACAGCAGGGCCGGCCTTGTCTCCTCCCAAAAAAATCCCGAATTTATATAATAGTGTAACACTTCAAAAAAAATATATCTAATTTATAAAACTTTGAAATATTATAAACTGGTCGGTGTATTATCTTTTGTTGAAAATTGACTACGACATTTTTAAAATGTTCATTCATTATTCAATTATATTCAATCTTTTATAATAAAAATTGATTTATGTATCAATGATTCAATTCTTAGTTAATTTTGCAATTGATTTATTTCGTTGACTTAATTGATATAGTCTCTCTATTTATTTATTTTTCATGATTGAGATAAGGGTAATTATATCGCCTCCTAAAACATTAGGGTTTGTTCGGTAATATTTTTGTTTTTTTGTTTTTTGTTTATATATTTTTATTTGAAAACGATAATTTGATTTTCACGTTTTTAGAAGGTGGAATCACTGAAAATGCATACAGAAATAATTGAAAACAATATTTTGAAGAAAAAAAATAGACGAGATGAGATTGATTAAGTGGTAAACCCCTCACACCTAGGCCATGAGGTCATGGGTTCGAGTCATCCCACTAAAAAAACTCCAATTTATGTAATATTTCAATATATATATATATATATATGTATGTATTTAGTGAAGTTGTTTAAAATATAATTTTCAATATTGTAAGAATAAAATAATATTGCTTGTAGTTACATTTTATATATGCAATATTAATAAAAACAATTTAAAATTAATTTGTGTTTTTTAATTTTTTTCTAAAACAGTATAATACAATTTTTTTTTTTTTTTTATCATTGTACAATAAAAAATAATTAACTATTATATATAATATATAATAATTTTTTTTTAATTATTGTTCCACGTGATTAAATTTTAATGAGGAAATACAATATTTTTTATTTCATTTCAATTTTTAATAAATAAGTTGTTAATGTTTAAACAAATATATTTTAATTAAAAAAATTGATTAAAAGGTGGGACCCATAAAAATAATAAAAAGAAAATATGGATGTTTTCTATGAATCCAACTTTTCATGCTTTAAACGAGAAACTTGTTTTGCAAATTTTCAAAACCTATATCTCCATATTATATTTTTCAATATATTTTTTAAGGGTGTTGATATTGACACCCATACTCATTAATTACACTTATATCTTTAACTATATTTTTTTATTAAAAAAACTTATCTTTAAATATATATATATATATATATATATATATATATATATATATATATGATAAACCCTAATTAAACTCTAATTTTATACCCTAATTAAACTCTAATTTTATTTCAAGTATCAAACTTTCTCATCATCACATGATTATCATATTGTTTTTGTCTTCTTATATATATATTTTTAATATATTTTTTAAGGGTGTTGATATTGACACCCATACACTCATTAATTACACTTATATCTTCAACTATATTTCTTTATTAAAAAAACTTACCTTTAAAATAAAATAAAAATAAAAAATAAAAATAAAAAATAAAAAAACTTATGATAACCCAAACATATGATAAACCCTAATTAAACTCTAATTTTATTTCAAGTATCAAACTTTCTCATCATCACATGATTATCATATTGTTTTTGTCTTCTTTTATATATAGTTATGAACTTTATCAACAAACAAAAAATATTTTCTTTTTAACGATAGCTGTAAATATCAACATTTTTTTTTTTAAGATATCCGTAGATATCAATAAGATTTATTTTATTTTATTTTATTTTATTTTTAAATAATTGTATAAATAAAAGAATTCCACATTAAAAATCTCTTGACCCCATATATGATTCTACATATTCACTTTTATAAGTCTCCTGCATTCGAGATATTTTCAAAAATAATTAGAACACCATTAAAAAAGGATTTGATTCTAAAAATATATATATATATTTTTTGAAGTAGCACAGTTACAATATTGCCCTTGGTGTTTCACAGTCAAATCCTAATGGCATGGGGTAAATCTTTGAATAATTTGGTTTTCAGGGGGAAGACTTGCCATTTTTAAAACTAGAGACGGCAAAGTTATGAATATGGCAAACCTCAGGGTGAGAAATAATAATATCCCTTTTTAAAAATATTACAATAGGACTATTAGAACCTGTCAAGATTTGACAATATATATGCATCTCAGATATCTATACGACTATACCTAAAAACCGAGAGAAAACTCCACCCAAACATATAAAATTTCACACCGCGCATGCATATAAAATGCACACCCCTTAGAGCATCTCTAATGCAACTGTGGATTGTTAAAAAAAATTAGATGCCACATAGGACAAATAAAGATTGAGTATAATTATGCTTCTCCAATGCAGTCATCACTTCTCAATGTCAAGCTGAGGTGGTAAAAAAAAAGTGGACATTGTCAATATGACTATCCACTTTCACACAGTCTGTTGTTTTGTTGCTGACTCAGCATATATTTAAAATCCCAAAAAAAATCATATGCAAATTTTATTGAATAATTAAAAAATAATTAATAAGCAGGTGTCTTAACAATGAAGCATCGGAGACTAATTTTTTAGTTGGCTATCTGTCAAGTATATTTTTATGACATATAAAAAACAATTGCTTTGACATTATTGCCATATCAATAATTTTTGTCCGACAATCTACACTTGCATTGAAAATGCTTTTACCACCAACGTGAAAGGAAGGGATTGAGATCCCCTACCCATCTTTTTTTTACTCATCTTTCAAGCATCCGCTGACATGTGACAAACAAGCAAACGAATGGTTAGGATTGATTTATCTTTTTTTTTTCTCTCTCCACCTAACAAACGTATTAATCAAAAAGTTAATTTTTTTTTTCATTTTTTTTTCTCCTCCCTCATCACTGTCTTCCTTCCTCTCCTCTCTCTCTCTATCTCTCATCTCCCATCACTTCAAACCTTATTTTTTTCTTCTTGTTTGTTTCATAATTCTTCATACACTCTCCATTTCACATATAGTTGTTTACTCTTTTTTTTTTTTTTTTTTTCCAGCTAATAAGCTGATTTAAAGTCCAGATTTTTTTTTTTTAAGACAACTCAACATCCCTTAAAGCCCGCAACATAGTGACCCTAACAAAATTGTTTTCCAAGTAAGAAAGCAAACAAGATCAAACTTATTTCAGGACCATATCAAAACCACAAAAAAAAAAAAAAAAATTCTTTCAATTTTGCTTCTAAGTGAGATTTTCCCAAAATCAAACCAAAAATCATAGTTACAAACTCCAAAAATCCCAACCAAAATTGACCCCAACCCCATCAAAATCCAAACAAATAGTCAAACCCAAAAAATCAACAAAATCAATCACCACTACTACCACCCAACCGCCATCCACCTAAACCCAAAAGCCAAACCACCCACCACAAACACCGTCAAATTCAAACTAAGACAACCAAACCCTTTTGATTTTTCAAAATTTTGAGGTGGAGATGAGAGATTGAGTTGGAGATGGAGAGGAGAATCAAGAGAGAGAGAGAGAGAAGGAGAGAGAAAAGGAAGACGGTGATGAGAGAGGAGATAAAAAATGAAATTTTTTTTTAACTTTTTGATTGATATGATGTCGTTTCTTAGGTGGAGAGAGAGAAAAAAAAGATAAATCAATAATAACCATTCGTTTGTTTATTTGCCACATGTCAACGGATGCTTGAAAGATGAGCAAAAAAAAGATGGGTAGAGGATCTCAATCCGAAAGGAAGATGCACTAGGAGGTGATGTGCTAAATTAAGTGCAATTTGCTCTCTCATTTATTGTAAATTTGTAATTTGTAAAATCTGTTATTAGTTTATACTTGAAAGAAGAAAAAAAAAAAAAAAAGGCGCATCGACCTCTAGGCTCTAGAAGGCTGCAGGCAGGCCGCAGCACGCAGGCTTAGACCAGAAAATGATTTGAAAAGTCGAGTGTTATGGGCTGTGGGCTTTCCAATCTACAGCTTTTGAAAGTTTACGTGAGTCGCGACACTGTTCTGACTTCCGACTTGCAACTTCCAAGCCGTTCGATTTTGTCATCGTATGCCAGGTCAGGCCTTGGTCGGCAATCAGATTTTAACACTTAAAAGTAGATGAAAAATCAAAGTCAAAAAGTCAAAAAGTCAAACAAAACCAAGTCATCAGGTCGCCGTGTTCGATCACTGTTCACACCTTTTGTCTAATTAATTATAAGCTTATTTAGGCAATTAACAATGTACACGTTTTCTTCGATTGAACACACAGATACAACAATACTGTATTTGTTTCTTGTAAGATCCCATTTTCTTTCTTAATTAATTAATTTATGTTTTTATTTGAGACTTGAGAGAGAAACAGAGACATGGATTAGTGTTGAAGTGTTGATCAACTTCAACCCCATCAACGCAGCCAATGAGAAGAAGGGGCGCGCGCAAAAGACAAAACAGCCGTGTCTAAAATGTTGGACTCCGTGGTTCCCATCTCCAACTAGTCATCATTTGTAATCGGTCATTTTTATTTGTTTTGATATAAATCATGTAGTAGGGAACCTTCTCGGCTTCTTAAATTTTATTTATGCTCCAATATCATCATTGATAATCTATACATTAGAGAGAGAGAGAGAGAGAGAGAGAGAGATGTTGGAAGGGAAAGGTATGATAAAAGAAACAGACATGCCGGTGAAGATGCAGATCCAAGCCATGACTTTTGCTTCTCAAGCTCTTGATATCTATGATGTTTTTGATTGCATATCCATTGCTTCCCACATCAAGAAGGTACGTAGTAATATATATATATAATAATCCAATCTCGATCTCTTTTTTATGTTGTGAACAGCTAGCTAGCTAGAATATATATATATATATATATATATATATATATAATAATTCTGAAATCGATCATCAGTTGTTTTGGGGGGATGTTTACTGCAGGAATTTGACAAGAAATATGGAGGTGGATGGCAATGTGTAGTGGGTTCAAACTTTGGATGTTTTTTCACTCACACACAGGGAACTTTCATCTATTTTGCTCTTGAGACCATCAATTTCCTCATCTTCAAAGGAGCCTCTTAGAGAGTGACACCAGATGCATGTAGATCTTCTGGTTCTGGGTATATCATGATCAGCTGCTATAGCTCTGTAAAAATCTAGAAATATGAACTGTTAATCTAGATATATATAAATAGAAAGAGGTTTATCATATATATCTATATACATATATGGTTATCATTATCAACAAGAATCTTCAGTTTCATTCGTGGACATGTGGTAGTGGTTATTCTCAACAATCATTCGATTTTATTTTATTATTTATGGTTGCGTCAACTTATGAAATAGGGATGTATGATTGAAGTCAGTGGTAAATACCAAAAACTCCCTAAATTAAGCCTTAATATCATCAGATCAATCTCTATCTTTATATATTAATTGTATTTTTCTATTTTTGTTAGTTCTCACTACATCAACTATACATAACTTTTTTAATATTTCTTTTTCCCTAACTCTTCTATTATCTTGCATTTCTCTATAAATATTGGTGGATTATTATCGTTTCTCTTGTATTTGTTTGGTTGGACTTTCTACCGCCTCAAAAGTTTTATAAACCTTTACTTGAGTTTTTAGAGTTGTTTAATTAGGTTTTTAAGATTATCTATTATAAATTCAATAGATGCTGGTAAAGTTTAAACCTCTACTAGACAAATGCTCATAGGGATGAACTTTTCTAAATAGACTTATATATATATATATATATATATATATATAGTCTTTCTATTATCAGTTCGAACTGACAAAAGTTATATCAGTTCCTTGTATGTGGGCCACTGGATTTAAATACTTTGACTGACAAGTGCATACAGCCAAGTCAAAGTATTTAAATCCAGTGGCCCACATGCAAGGAACTGATATAACTTTTATCAGTTCGAACTGATAATAGAATTTCTGTATATATATATATATAAATCTACCAACCAAACAGTTATAATTTTTTTTTTTTCAAAAGCTCTGTTTCTAATAGGTCTAGACCTTTTACAAATAGAGGTTTTTCAAAAGTCTAACCAAACAAGCTCTTAATCTATTTTAATTCTAATATTTTTAGTCTAGCATAAAAATCTGATCAACTTTAAGATTAGGGAAATTACACTAACTTTCCCTGATTATATGCATAATTGTATTAAAAATGTCAAGAATGTCATAATAACACATATTAACCTTTGAGATGTTGACTACTGGTTGACCACCGTTAGTTAGTAATGCATAAGAGATAATATCACTTTTGTCCTTGTACTTGTATTTGAAGAATAAAAACCATAAAAATAAAAACAGAAAAACAACAATAAAAATCATAAGAGTTCAACCTCACCAAAACACACGACACATCTCTATTTTTTTAAGAGACATCGCTCCATTTAGTCTATTCCTCACAGAGGACTGATGTGCTCCTTTACAAGAAGAAAAGCATCCACCACTAGCGGTATTGTTTTTATTTCTAACTTTGTTAAAAAAAATTAATCGTTGGAAGTTGAATGTTTGGGGTGATAAAGATGAAGTTGGATGTTTGAGCAATGGAGATAAAGATTTTTTATTTTATTTTTTGAACTAATTGATGGAGACAAAGGTGAAGAAATAAAGATGAAGTTGGATGTTTGCCCTTTTGAAACAAATTTCATGCCTACGTGGATTGAGTGAATGAACCAATTTTTTATTTTTTATTTATTTATATACCACCAATGAAGATTATTATTGACCGGAGGAGTTTCCTCCTTGTGTTAGGTGTTTTGTCTTGGCTGATTGCCGGTTTTCTTTGTAATTGTTTTGTTTGTTTCTAATGAAATTACCTTAAAATATGTATCTGCCACCAATGCAACGACTGAGATATTATCAAATTGAATGAACACATTTTGTCACCAAAGCAACTTTCGATGATATGAAGAGCTTAATCTTTTATTTTAGTGTGTATATTTCAAAAAATTTGAGTTAATTTTTTTATCTTCCAGAGGAGTTGAAAAAGTAAGCTAATTTGAAGAACTCATTTCAGAAAATCCCTCATTGTCTGACAAACAAATAGATCAATCTATCAAATTCACGAAGTACTTGAGAAACCAATGTTTGACATTCTAAATGATGGTCTCAGTAAAGTTAAAGAAGACTTCTTCAACTATGTACAAGTTATCAGAAGTCCCAAACTTGGCTCTACTCAACATTTCAACTCTTCCCTTTTAACCAAACTTCAACTATGTACAGAAGATTGCAACACAATCTGTTCCAGTTTGTCTGTATAACAAAACTATATGAATCCCTAAAGCAACAATTCTGTTAAAATTTCATTAATCAACCCACTAAGAAGTAGCTTCTCTATGTCATTCACAGCTTTCTCAGTGTCATCTACAGAGAGTTCATTTCTCCAACCTAAATCCCATATCCCACTTACTATTCCATGGCAACCAATATCTCTCTCCAACACTGCATAAAGACTGTCCGCAGAAAGCTTTTCACTGCCAAGTTCGGTATAGCTTCTCAGAGTTTCAACCCCATCGCAGATCTCCTCCAACAGCTCTTCTAAGGAGAGATGGATTCTTGAATTCCTCAGCCAGGTAAGTAACAAAGGATGGGATGTTTTTGAATCCGGTAGACTTCTCCGTTCCATAAGTTCATTTGCACAGTCCATGGAGAGTCTCTCATTGGAAATCACAAAATCATTTGTCCCAGATGTTTGTAGGGTTATATGACTATCAACATTGAGATCAAAAAGCTCTTCTGCATGACTTAGGAATGCAAGACTACTTAAAAGAAAAGCTTTCAGATTTGTTCCAGTTTTGAAGCTCTTACTCTCCAGTCTAATATGATTGATGTCATCATTAATTTCTTCGAAAAATTCCGTTTCTCCCTCATCTTTAGAGGTCAGCATGTTAGCTTCAGAAAGAGACCTCTTGCTGTTATTGCAACTTTCTGCAAGGAAAAACAAATAGCAAATAAAATAAACATTTTCAGCACTTGAAACTTTAAAAGCATGTTTTTCAAATTTGTACACCATACTTTGTTCTCTAATTATTATTTTTTTTTTTTTTTACAATCTATTAATCCGGGACCAGGTATTTTTTTGAAAACTTTCGCCATTGGTAGGATTCGAGCCACTGACTTGGGAGTCATTTGCTACCGGTTGAGCTACGCCCCCATTGGCACTTTGTTCTCTAATTAAAGACACAATTGTGTTGATACTTATATGGTAATTAATGTGAATATATTAGAAGCTTTTATGGGTAGAGCTTTTAATATGGTCCATTTGTTCCATAATTGTAATGACTCTAGACTGGTTTCTTCAAGACATTGTTAATAGTAGTAAAGAGAGTTGGTATGTAGTATGTACTTCATCCCACCAACAGTAGTTGTCTCTCTTGAATGCTATTTGTTCCTCTAATTCTAATACTATGATTAGACCTCTAGTGTCCACTGCATTAACTCAAAGGTTTTTCGGAAAGCTTGATACTACTTCTTATAATTTGGAAATTTGAACACTTACTCATTCAAAAACCTCAATATGTAATGACATTGGATTCTAAGTATCTTGTTCTTTCTCTTTTCTTCTTGTTCAGATGAAAAGATTTTAATTAATGAACAAAAGCATCACTTCATGAACGTCTATATGCCAGTAATTACAACAATGGCATAATAAATGGAAAGACATACTACAGCTACTGTACATGTAAATGAACTTTTATTATCATCAGCTTCCACAAGATGAGTAGATAGACTTCACAAACACAAGTATTTAAAGAAGGGTTTACCTGTAATCTGAAATCTAGATGCATCTGGATCCTTCTCTGCAGGTAGTTGATCTACACATGTATTGTTGTCTCCTACAGGAACAGAGTCTTCTTTACGCCCAAAACTAATCCTCTCGTCATCTTCTCTGCGTACTACATTCTCGGTCTGCATACAATGCAGGCAACATTAATTTCTTAGAGACAGAAACTGCTTTTTCTTTTGTAACTCAAATATGTGGAGAAGTCTAGCTTATTGACTTTTTAGTTACCAAGCTTCTAATGTCCTATAATTAAATCTAGAAACAGAAAAGCAATCATTTAAACAAACTACAAAGGAAACTTACTGTTAGTTTAGCTGTGGTAGGCTCAGTGACTAGCTTTTGTCTTGTTACTAGAGGCCTTTTCCGATCATTCGAAGTATTATTTACAGTTTGCTTTGTTCGATTTGAAATGGCATTTAAGGTACTATTTTGCTGATGAAGAATTTGATTCTTTGCGGCGTTTGATCCATTATCAGGCTTTCTGACCTTCATGGCATTCACCTTGGCTTGATCTTGGGATTTTGATACATTTTTAGACTTCACAATCTCCTTTTCTATTGGCTTCCTGCTGCCAACCATTGTCTTTGTAATTTTATCATCTTTCTTGTCTATTGCCTCCTTTTTCTGTGGCTGGTGAGTTACATGACCAGAAGAAATCACCTTGTCGCAACCCTTTTGTTTAATCTTGACTTCTTTTTCTCCTAGTATCCGGATCATGTCTTTCCTTTTCTTTTCCCCTTCCTTGCTAAGCCTTTTGATGGAATTCTCTTCTCCTTCTGTTTTTCTGTTTGTTTTGCCAGAATTCAGAGTCCCTTCTTTGCAGTCACTTGTTCTGGAAGGAAGCTCCTCTTTTACTTTTAGTTTTCTCAGCCTCAGCTTTGAGTCTTGTACACCCTTTTCCTGACTCATAGGAACAAATGTCTCTTCTGACTCGGGAAATTGGTCACAACGAGGTCTAATAAGTACAATAGGCGACATATTGCCAATCAACTGCTCCTTGAAATGTAAATCGCAAGACTGATATGGGCAAGACTGGAGCTCGTTGACAGAGTCGCTTTTCAGAATTCCCGTAGAATGCATAGTTTCAAGAATCTCCTTCAGAGTCTTCCGCTCTGGGTTGTCACGCTGACGAACAAATTGAGGCTTCTTTACCTTTGGCATATCATAATCAAACATTGGTCTCTGTTGACTTGAAAACTTATCATCCTTCATCTGTTTCGGGAGAGTGGACTGCAATGGATTTGAGGGGATTTCTTCTAGTCCCATGAGCTTGGCAATCAAATTTGGGCCTTTTGGCTTCTTCTCCGGAGCTGTAAATGAAAGAGGGGAGCCAGTGGAACTATAGTTGCTGGTCTGAGTTATAGAAGATTGGCTTGAGCTCGTGGAGGGGATGTCTGAAGATGAGTCCAGGCGTCTTCTATGAAACCCCATCATTTCTTCAGATTGTGATTTTGGCAATAGATTCTGCCTAGCAAGACTATCTCTGATCACTTCCCTGAGTTCCTCGTAGCAATCCCTCGAAGCCCCATCAGTTGATAGTCTTGGCTTTTGGAATTCCATCTGATAATTTCGATCTCCAAAGTGATATGAATTCGCATGCTCAATCCCCACTTGATCATTCTTTCCTCCTTTAAACATCTCCTTCTGTTTCTTCTTCAACCAACCCTTGTATTGAGAAGCCTCTTGCAATTTGCCAAGCATCACTAGAGACTCTTGCAGGTCAAGTGCTCCTTTTAACATATCTTTTCCAACATCTTTCGACTGTCCATCATAGCTTTTCCCCTTCGACCATGAGTCAACCATCCCGTTTAGCTTCTGAGCTCCTCTAGAGACCTTTAATAGCTGAAAAGAAGATGGACTGTGAAATTCTTCTGAGATCCCTTCAGACATAATCTCCTCCTTCTCTGCCTTTTTATATGACAAAGATGCATCTGACTTCTTCTTCGCCTTTCGACTACTATCGATCTTATGCTCCATTTTGTGGGAACTACTTTTGGATTTTCTGATTGTCCCACACTCTACAACTCCTTTGGGATCATCACATGTGACAAATGATCTGTATACAACTGATTTCAGACTGTCTGGATGCATATTCTATCACAAAAATAATTACATTGACAAAGTCAGATTCTTACTATATCTATTTAGAATCAAAATCACCAATAACAACAAAATTCTCTCATATTATGCTTACATGTACTGGGATATTCTAATCAAAATTTTCAAAGATTGTCTGTAAGTCTGTAACTGACCCCAAAAATGAAACTTCTTCGGCTTCGGCTCTGTCTCATTCAAGACAAAAATCATAAATAAATAAAAAATCAATTCAATTGCCGCCATAATAAACTAAAATAATATCTTATAGAGAATGAAAAAAGATCATTACCCTTTGGAGATTCGAAAATAAACAACTGGAAACAGTCCTAGTTTCTCAGAGTCTCTCCTTCAAACAGATTCTCTATGTGCTCTTCTGGTATTTGAATGTGATTGATTTAATTAATTTAATTGAAAAAAAAAACCATATTGAATGATCACATTTGAGATCATGAATATGATCAATTTACAGACAACTCCAAACGCTAAATCATGCAACAATCTTCAAAAAAGTAAAAGCAAAGCTCATGAACATGTACCTATATTTCTGGTTTGTCCTTTCTCAGCAATGATTAAGCCAAAAAGAAAACTAAACTAGACAAGAAAAGAAAAAAAGAAGATAAAAACAAAATACCCAGATGAGAAAATGCAAGCAAAACAACCATTAAAGCAAGAATAATTAACAGCTACTGAGATTTCTTACCTACAAACGAGCTACCGCAGACTCAGATCCACAAGAGAGAAGGAAAAGTATGAGTCGGTGCATTGACTTTTGTGGAGTCACGAAACAGTGAACAGAGAGTTAGATTTTGTAATGTAATTATGTAAAGCAAAAGAGAGAGTGTTGAAGATTTGATGACACTGTTTGCTTTTTGTTAAATATGATTTACGAGACAACAAGATCATTGACAGATTATTGGGTTTGGTTTTGTGGGTGCATTTGTTGTGGTGAACGCGTGTGTCCTCAGAGTGTGTTGTTCAATCAACAGATTCTGTTCACTGGCCCAACAAATAAAAAATAAAAAAAAAAGGAAAAGAAGAAGAAAGTGCTTTAAAAAAGAGCATGAAGACAAGTGATCACAGCATGGAAGGTGACACTGTACTCTGTAACTTGATGAGAAAAAACTACCACCACTCATGGTAGTTACTTTTTAACACCATCACATTCACTATTTTATTTTACAGGGATTTATATTTTAGGCCCTAATTTTTGATGAAATATTTATTTTTTAAAACGTGTTTGCTTTTATCGCACCGTGGTCTCTTACTTAAATACATTTAGTCAAAAAGTTCATCCTTTATTTTATTATTATTGTAAATATATAGACACATACAGTGCTTGATGTGTCTGTCCTTAATTGTAGGTGTCGGTTGGAAAAACTACAAGACTTATTGACACTAGATCTCTCGGAATTGTATGCGAATTTATAGTGTACCCCATAAATGTTTTTTTTAGACATTAAACCCCCTAACTCTCATTTTGTTTTGCAAATAGTTTGTTTTATTGACCCCTGACTGTCTATTTGAGGGGGCATCTACATAAAGGTTTTGCCAAAAAATGAGAGTTTAAGACTTCAGGGGGTTTAACGTCTAAAAAACATATTCAGGGGGTACATTACAAATTCACGTACAATTCAGGGGGTCAAGCGCCAATAAGTCTAACTATAGAAAAAGACAACTATAAATATGAATTTTTTTTTTTTTTTGAGTTGAACTAAAAATCTGAAAATCGAATAAAAAAAATGACATTTATTCTTTTAAGATATTAATACACTTTGAAAAGAAAAGTGGATAATTTTTTTACTTTAATAAAATTTTGAAGATGAGGTTGGCTCGATAGTTAGCCTCCCGCACCTACCTTCATGAGATTATGAGGTTAAATCATATCTCCATTTTCAAAAATCCGAATAAATTATAACAACTAAAAAAAAAAAAGAGTAACATGACTAAGGTCGGGTTTCCATTTGTAGGTGAGGCATCGGCATGATTTTGATTTCCATAATGGAACAACATTATCATAAAAAAAAAATGAAACATAGAAATTTCAACATAGTCCCCATGGTTTTGTAAAATACCATTTGTTTCACTATGTCAAATTTGAGCAGAAGTGCAGAACAGTCCTTCATTTTTAAAGATATACCATTTTTACCTCCATTTTAACTTTTTTGCTCAAACTAAACCGTCAACATTATATTCATCTTTTACATTTATAAAAAAAAAAAAAAAAAAGTCAAATAAAAATCTAAAAATAATGAAATAAATAATAAATCACTATTTAATAAACTAATTCCATAAAAAAAAAAAAGATGTACTCTCCACCTTTTTCTTTCCCCTTTTTATTATTTATTTTTCATTTAAAAAATTTAGTTGATATGAATAAAAAAAATGTTTTTTGTTTTTTGTTTTTTGTTTTTTTTTGTTTTTCAAGTCAAATCCAGTCAAACTAACGGTTTAATAACAGATACTAATGATTAAAAAAGGTTTTCATGAATTGTTTTCTTAAATTGGGACTAATCTATTGGATCGGTCAAAATATATTATGAACTATTTTTAGTAAAATTTGAAACAATGAAAAAAGTGAAACTTTGTAAAACCATAGAGATTTATTTATTTATTTATATTTTTTTTAATGAAATTTTATGAAGATGAAACTAGTCACGATTCACGAACGAGAGAGGAGCTGTGCTTTCATTCATTGTTTTCACTTTTCAACCCAGAAATATTCTACATAAAAGCCAAAACCTGTTGCACTGCAACAGTTTTACCAAACATTTCTGGAATTAGAAACTTTTCCTGAGCAGCCTTTTAATTTTATTTATTACAATTACCAACTCTAATCATCATTTTTTTCTTTTTAAACTTTTGTGTTTTTTCTAGTAAATAGTAATATTCTAATACCCAAAAGTATATATCCTGTTAATCATCATCGTCATCATTATTCCCTTTTAGGGGACAAGAGATTTGAATTTGATACTACATAAATTCATCCACGTACAAATCAGTGTCACATCTCAAGGAGCTAGTTAATAAATAATGAGATCTTGTAGTGTAGTATCTAAGTTTATGGGTTCGTTAACAGGAGCGTAACTCAGCCGGTAAACGGATGAGTTTAGGACTTAAGTAAATGATTAACAGGTCAACGGTTCGAAACCTGCTAATGACGAAAGCTTTTAATAGATATTGAAAAAATAAAATAAAGGTTTATGGGCTCTATAACCAAATGGGTATGTTTTAAACTCGTGAATGAATAATATTTTCGTAAAACTTACGGGTTCGAAGCAAATATGCGAGGATAAAAAACACATATATCAAATCATATGTACTCAACTTAAGCCAAATGGATGGATATCATTAAAGTATGAAAACACATCTTACTGTCTGTTTAGATTTTCAAAAATTGAGGCTGGCCACAGTAAAGAAATGATAAATTTGAATGCAATCACGGGAGTCTTGCAAGCAACTGTAATTACAACTTTTGGTTGAGTATCATAAATGTAATTAATTCTTCACCACCACTTCTTTTCTTCTTTCTTCTGTTTGCATTAATAATGTAATCGACCGATTTCATAATTCGAATTTCAAATATATTTATTATTTACTATGACTATTCCCGTCCAAGAAAGTTCTCCTATATATATTTGAAATCTAACACCGAACGGGTTATGGATCAGAGTCACATACCTTTTAAAATGTATAAAGTGGAACTTGAACCTGGATAGAAAACTCCTTAAACATATTTTAAATTTCCCGATTCCCGTATATATTTTTAAAATACACATGATGAGAATCCCTCACCAATAACGTAAAAGATGAGGTAACGCCACCGGAGCTAAGAAGGTATATTCATATCAGTATTGTATTTCAAAAGTTGTATTACTGTATTCTGTGTACGGGCAGGATGCATGTACCTATTATATGTCTATATTTAAACTTATATACAGAGTCAAAGGACATTTTTATAGGTTTTAAGATTTTTTTGCATCTTGACATTTATGATCATATACCAATATTCAAATAGGTGACTTATAAACATATATCTTGTACACCAAATATATGTTTACTTGTTATTAAAATTAAATTCTAAATTTCCCTCCAAGCACTGAAGAAAATACCATAAATATTCTATTACTAATTATATATATATATATGCTTGAGGATGCTCACCATAAGTTAGAAAAAATTTCCTCCCAAATTGTTGGAATTGGGCTCGGGTCCGAACTTGTTAGGATTTGGGCCGAGCAAAACTTGATTTGGATTTTGGATTGGGCTTAGTCTGAATTGCAAACTTTTCATAAGTCTGGTCAGAGGTCGACTCGAACCCTTATCACAGATGTGAATGGAAAATGCATAACCACTTGAGTTATGAGTAAATGTAATTTTTAAGATAGTTTTTAATGTTATAATCGTTAGCGTATGATCAATAATGTGTGACATATATATGTTGAAAAAATTTAGATGGAGGTGAGTCTACTTTTTTTTTTTTTTTTGACAATATCTATTAATTTGGACCAGGTATTTTTTTCGAAAGTTTTTACTATTGGTAGGATTCGAGCCGCTAACCTAAGATTCATTTGTCAAAGCCCTAAGCTCGTGAATCTACTAGTTGAGCTACGCTCCTGTTGGCAAGGTGAGTCTACTTCACTTGTAGGATGATTATCATCGAGACCCCAGTAATGGCTTTTGTTTTAAATTCTAAAATTTTGAGACAGCCTGGGGAGGTCCTTGTATTTGGACTTTGACCTGTTATAATTTGTCCCCCAAAAAATAAAATAAAAAAATATAGTCGTGGGAGCCTGAAAACTGAGTAAAAATAATCGTGGCTGTCTCTCAGCTGCATGATCCATGACAAAATGTGTTTAAATATATAAAATAAGTTAATGCAACTACTTTTATTTCCTGGCCGACTTGGAGTAGTTATCTTTCCAGTTGAATCGGTCACTTTTCTGTGCCTGTTTTATCATATTCATGGTGTACTGTCATTCGATTTGGCCCCAATGTCGGAGAGTTATTGTTTACTCTTTCATTCAAGGGAGAGGCCGAAGGCATTTGCCGGATTCTAAATTCAACCTCTACAAGTATGGCTCCGGATACTGAAACATTTATTTGTTATATATCGGGCAAAATTATTATTAATCATGATTATATAGTACATGGCTGTCGAAAACTATTTGGCTATTTCGATTAACAAGTTTAAGTTTATAGGTTGGTGTCCAAATATTATTGATGTTATTTAGACCTATTTTTCCATTTAATACTCTTTCACATGTTAGACGAACGACTAATGCACTTTTCTTTTTAGGGTATGCTTACATCGGAGTGGAACTTGATTCCTGGATGGAGAAATTAAGTTTCTTTCGAAGAAGAACTTGATTCCCAATTTATATATGAGACCCATATAATTTGGTTCACAAGAGGTTGAGACTCTTTATTTTTTATTTTCTCCATTTAGATCGATGTCTTCATCGAGTACTTTTCATTTAATACAAAACCACTTAATCACACTCAAAATATTTGATTCTTAAAACAATCCTCATGAAACTAAGCTATTTTGAATTTTATCATACTATAACCCTAAAAATCTTTTTTTTTTTTTTTTTTTCTCAAAACATCCCAACTTAAAGTAAATAGTTGCTTCGATTGTTTGTTTTGTACATGTAACTTGTTATTTTGACCTTGTGTTTTTGTTAAAATTTAAAAAAAAGAATATGATGACTTTTTCGATTATATTATATGAAGAAGTTGACATTATTAGTTAGACAATTAAAATTTAAAATATTATTAATAATCAAATAATTGTTATTTAATATTTGTAATTTTTATATTAAAATAAAAATACTATAATGAATAATTAAAATGATATAAATATAAAAAAAATATTTGTTTTAAAATGTTTTTGTGTTAAAAAAATAACTTAACACTTATATATTCATATTTCAAAAGAAAAAGACATATACCATTCAATCATTCATACCTCAGCTTTCATAAACTCTTCAGTCTTAGAGTCAAATTATTTAGTTTTCAGATAATATATGAGACATTAGAGTTTGTTTGATATGGCTTTTCTATTAGTCAAAATATAGTGTTTTTTTTTTTTTTATTGTTAAAAACTCTTTGATATATATATATATATTTTTGGTAAAACTTTTGATTTTGATTTTTTTTTTTGTTAAAAAAGTTATTTTATATCCACCCTTAGAAGCTCAAAATTTGGGTTCTTCAAAAAAAAAAAAAAAAAAAAAATCTTTTTGATGTTTTTTTTTTAATTTTTTTTATTGAAAACTTTATAAATGTTTAAAAAAAAAAAAATGTGTTGACTTAAAAACTCTTTTTTTTTTTTTAATGTAAAAAAAAAAAAAAAAAAATCTTTTTTTAATTGAATAGAATACCAGACAATATCCAACTTTTTCTTTAAAGCTTTATTCAATAAAATCTGTATAAAAGAACTACTCTAAAAACTCTACTTGAAAAAGTATTCCAAACACACCATTACATTGTGAACCTAAAGAAATTTGAACATGCTTACGTAAATTTTGAGTCTCTAATGAGCGGAAAAAGTAACTGAAAACCATAATTTGAACTTTGAAGGTAGAAAGCTAGTTATTTTAGAAACTGAAATAATGCCTATATTTGTTGAATCATTGAGAGAAAACAGGAGGGCGGCAGAGTTAGTTAGTTTTGGATGTCTTGGCGGGCTTTTTGCAAGCATTGACCTCCCAAACCATTCAACAAACCCAATAAATCTTATTTTAATCTGTTTAATTTGTTAATACTTGTTCTCCATAATTTTTGTTGTTTTATCCAAACATGCATCCCACATTCTAATCTTTATTCATTGAAAACACAAACAGAAACAAAAAAAAAAGAACAAAAAACTGCACTAACAGCTTCAACCTCTGTGGCATTTCATTTAAGACAAGGGATTCTCCTAGGTCTTCTCTTTTCTCCTATTAACACAACACATACTTGTTGTTGTTGTAACTCAAAGAGAAGAGAGAAAACTAAAAAGGGTTTCTTAATTAACAACAATCAAGAATACTTTTCAGACTTGATCACTTACAATAATGGTTCGAGCATTGGACCTTGATCAGAGTATTCAGAAATCAAAATCTTTCCAGTTGAAGAAAATGTTTGAGATTCCAGCAAAACAGACACATAGCTTGACACTTGATAATGGAAATGACGGAGAACGCTCGTTAGAGTATCAGAAGATAGGATCTGCATTCGCTCGTGATAGAACTTGTATGGCTGTCGGCGTTAGAGCTCCAAGTCCTCGAAACCAGCAACCCTCAGGTTAATTTCTTTCTCTTTATATCCTATTGGTTTAAGCTTTTGGGTCAGTTGTTTACTAACGCTAAAAAAGAATTATGTTGGTTAAATATACAATTTTTGTTTGTTTGGTGTAGATATGGAATTGATGAAGGAAAGGTTTAGCAAGTTGCTTTTGGGTGAAGATATGTCAGGTGGTGGAAAAGGCGTTTCTTCGGCTTTGGCTTTGTCGAATGCCATTACAAATCTTGCTGGTAGAATTTTTATTTATTTTTTTCTATCTAATGAGTTTGTTATTTTTTATGATTACATGGTAGAAATTCTAAATTCTGATTCAAAATTTTGCAGCTTCGATTTTCGGAGAACAGAGGAAACTCGAACCAATGCCACCGGAGAGAAAAGCAAGGTGGAAAAAAGAAATCAGTTGGCTTCTATCTGTAACTGATCACATTGTTGAATTTGTTCCTTCACAACAGAAATCCAAAGATGGAGTAAATATGGAGGTAATAAGACTCTTTATCTGATTCTCTTTGAACAAGTACAAATACGCTTTTTCCAGGTTACATTTTATTGATCATAACTCTTGAAAATGTTATCTTGTCTTCCTGATTCGATAGATTATGGTAACAAAGCAAAGAAATGATCTGCACATGGACATCCCGGCTTTGCGCAAGCTTGATGCAATGCTTATTGTAAGTAGCTGTATTTTCTCATATAATTTTCTTATCAGACAGAATTTTCAATTCTAAAAGGATTCCTGAGAGCTAATTGAATAAATAAAAAAACATTAACAGGACTGCCTGGATAGCTTTGGAGACAAAAATGAATTCTGGTATCTGTCAGGAAATGCCAAAGAGTCTGAGAAAGAGAACACACACAGCAGGCATGATGACAAGTGGTGGATTCCCACTGCTAAGGTTCCCCCAAATGGGTTATCGGACCTGGCGCGAAAATGGATCCAATCTCAGAAGGAGTCTGTCAATCAAGTTCTCAAGGCAGCAATGGCTATAAATGCTCAAGTACTTTCAGAAATGGAGATCCCTGAAAGCTACATTGAATCACTCCCCAAGGTATGTTATATATATATATACAATAACAAGAATGGAATCCTTATTTTTTTTTTTGTGCATTTTGGTTGACTACTGTTTGACATTTGGTTTTTTTTTGTTGTTGTTGTTGTTGTTGTTGTGCAGAATGGAAGAGCAAGCCTTGGAGACATAATTTACAAGAGCATCACTGTAGAGTATTTTGATCCTGAACAATTCCTTTCAACTATAGACATGTCAACTGAGCATTTAGTGCTTGATCTCAAGAACAGAATCGAGGCCTCTATCGTGATTTGGAAAAGGAAGATGAACCTTAAAGATGGAAAGTCTTCCTGGGGTTCAGCTGTAAGCTTGGAGAAGAGAGAACTGTTTGAAGAGAGAGCAGAAACCATCCTGCTCTTACTCAAACAACGGTTCCCGGGGATTTCACAATCTGCCCTTGACATTAGCAAGATTCAATGTAACAAGGTAACCAAAACATTTCGTGTTTGTTTTTTATAATGTTTTCTCGAATCAAATGATTATATAAGTTTGAAGAAACTTAACTATCTTATTGTGAAAAAAAACTATGCAGGATGTCGGACAGGCTATTCTAGAGAGCTATTCAAGGATAATAGAGAGCTTGGCCTTCACAGTAATGTCTAGGATTGAAGATGTCCTCTACGCCGACTCCCTTGCTCAAACTTCAACGCAGGCAGATTACAACGAGAGACCTTCAATGGATTCTCCAGAATTACCGACCACAACTTCCAGTGAAGAGATGGACAAGAATCTCTCAGAGACACCAAATTCAAAGACACTCTCAGATTTCATGGGTTGGGAACTAGAGCAGGCAGAAAACAACATAAGAAAGAATCACTCCACAGGAAACGTAGAGATCTATTACAAAGGTGATAACGACAAGCTGTCAAAAACCCCGAAAGCTGTCACCCCGAAAAAGTTCTCTTATTTAGAGAGGCTTGAGAACTTGAGTGGCCTAAGAAGTCCAACGGCTCGCCATTGACATGAAAAACTATAGAAGAAAAGAGGTGGAAGAGATGAAAAAAAAAAAAAAAAAAGATAGGAAAAGGCTGATTGTTAGAAAACTTAACCACATGTAGATATGAACACACACACACACCCATGTAGGATTTTGTTTACGTATTTGTAACTTGGTAGTTATTCTAACTTCTTCCTTCCAGCTCTGGACAGGGAAGTCTGAGTCTGTAACTATTGGGTTCAAAAGTTTTTCAAAGTCAAACCATCTGCCTGTGTACACTCGTAGCTGTTCTTCAATGCTATTCTCTGTTTCCTTTTTCTCACCTAGGCTTCATCTATATTTTTTCCTAGGGCATACGATTCAATGTCAGTTTGCTGTCAGCACTGATCAAGCTCAGATCGACGGGGCATTTTTGAAAACAGTCCTTAAAGGTTCAAGTTTCATCATAAGCATCTTGCCACAGCATGTTTAAATTGAGATTGATCCCATGAGCAACTTGGTATTTTAATTGGTGTAATTCAAAAGAGCAACTAATAAACTCCCTTATTTGAATTAATAATAAACATGTGAAATTTTTGGGGGACATTAACGATGCAACTCCCAGATCTTGCAAATCGAAATATTCAAATGTCTCGATCAAGAAAAAATTATTGCGTTTCTACGCCCACAGATTTGCATTACACGGGGAAACCTGAAATACAAAAAAAAAATCCTTGCTGCATAAATGTCATGTCCGATTGATCTAGTCAAATCGGGTTACAGCAGCATGTATAGCATCTGTAAGGTGAGGGACAGTCCTTGAACTAAGACCAGCCATGCTAATCCTCCTGCAAGTAACAAAGTAAATAGAAGTCCTTAAGCCTATTTAGCATCAGTGAGAGCAAGTATTTGCACTACAGAGCCTTTGGACTTCGGCAACCATGGACACACGAGAACCATTTGCTTCTTAAAATAGAAATCGATGGCCTAAAATTTTACAAACTTTCAATTCTCTATCTGTACCTTTATAAGTTTAAGAAAGTATATAACATAAGATAAAGTTTACACAGGAGAATCTTTGGATTATAGCAGCTAAAGCTTTTGTAGAAATTCCGGGACAAATTTCTGATAAACACTTTTTAATGCATGGAGGATCAGAAGTAAAATTGGTTTTAAGACGGTACTAAAATTCATTTTGAACAGAAAGGAGTTCTTGCTACAGCAGTCAAGGAAGTTCTCTTTCTACAGAAGATTTTTAACTTTAAAAAATTTTAAAAAATTAAAAAAAAATCTACTTTGGCATACACTCCGATCTGCTCCATGCACAAATACAAAATAATTTAAATCCACAAGATTTTTATCCTCTTTTTTAAAAAATTAGTTTTTTTCTACATTTGAACCCATGGAAAATAAACTCATGAAAGGGAACTTCTACACATGAATGACAGTCAATGCAATAGAACCTTGAAAAAAGAAAAAAATTCAGGAATCTGCTCATATAATCATCGGGGAAAGAGATTTATACCCGTCAGATGTCATATAAATATGATACTCCTTGGTCATAAAGGCCACTTGTTCACTGTTTAGCCCGGTGAAAGTAAACATTCCTATTTGCTTGATAATGTGACTCCAATCACCGGGAGTGCCTGCCACACAAGAAAAGGAAATGTATTTAGATGTGATTAAAATGAACTGACTAGCACAATGGATTCCTTTAGAAGAACACAAGCACAAAAACAGATAATGATAAAACATTGGTAGTAAGTTGAGGGCAATGAATAAATGAGTAAAATAGGTAAAAATGGGATGATGCACAACTCTCTAATGAAATAGATGGGTTTAGCCTAACAACCATAACCATTTTGAGGACCATTGCCCTAATTTCATGCCAACCCTATTAGCTGTCAGAAAATCAAGAATCTTACCCTGTGGATAGATAAAGAGCCATATAAGAGGATTTGTTTTTATAAAATGTATTAGGTTATGCACATCACTTTCTTGGTTAATGTTTAGAAGAGACCAGTGGAATTAAGCTTCTTGAGTTGAGTGATAATACAGGTATGAACTAAACTCAAGGCTACTAGGCTGATTTAGAATTCCAATGGAGAATAAAGAAGTACAAGTGAATGTGTGTGTGTGTGTGTGTGTGTATTAAAACAAAAAAGCAAAAAAAATGAGGATCAGTAGAAAACCTTTGGCAGATAAAGCATCATATAATTGCTGCCGCATGCTTATAATCCGGTCAGCCATTGCTTTCAGTTCAACTGTCCACTCATTATACATATTGCTGCAAAAAAGGGCAGATTCAAGAGCAAAAATTTAAGATATAGCTAAAAAATACTAGACTTCATCTAAACAATGTAATTTTTCTAGGATGAACATTAAATTATACAAAAGAACATTGAGAAGCAAAAAAAGCTGTCAAGAATAACAAAAATAACAATACTTACAATAGTGACCTATGCAGCAATATATCTTACAGTTCAGGATATTTTTTGTTTAATTATTTGTTCTCATTTTCACTGTTCTTCAATTACATCAAGAGAAACCCTTCCATTTGTTCCATTCTTAAATCATGAAAATTATCAAATTGAAATATCTCTGTCATGAAGTTCCAAAATCAGTACGCTATGTCAAATTTCCAAAAGCAATTACCTGTCCTTGAGAATTGTTGCCACAATAGAAGCACCATGAATAGGTGGATTAGAATACATGGGCCTAATCACGAGTTTCAGCTGACTCTCAACTCTACTTGCCACATCTTGTGTCTTGCAGACCTGTAGAATAAAATTATAAACAATTTGCAATCAGAGGACCATGCTTCAGGTCATTGCCCAGTTTACAAAAAAAGAAAGATCCATAAACAGTTATAGTGATTTGCATAAATTTATTTCTCTGATTGGGTATTCCCTGATAAAATCACCCACTTAATTGGCTTCTGCAATATAAATAATTACATCCTTTGAGGTTGTGATATCAGGTCAGCTTCAAGAAAAGGATTCATTTTATAGAAACAAAAAATTGGCACCGCTTGATATAATTATCAGCTTTATTTTAGTTAAAAATAGGTTGCAGGCAGCCAATTCCAAATAAGAGGTAAGTGATGTTTTGGAATCCCAAAGGATATTTGGTATATTCTTATGAAGAAAAGAAATCTGCGGATATAAACCATGATTATTTTCATTCTTCCTCTTAAAAGTAACTAAGATCATATCAAATGTACAATATTCACTAGCTCCAGGTAAACAAATTATCTTCTTAAATTTTGAAGTTTAGTGTCTTACAATGCTCAGGGCACCAACACGTTCTCCATAGAGTCCCATGTTTTTTGCATAACTCTGAGCTGCGAGGCATTCACCACCATCTGCAACAAATGTTCGAACAGGCTGTGCATCTGCATCTAAATTACCACTTGCAAATCCCTGGAATGTCAAAACTCATTTGTCAATCTTCCATGGCATAATCTAGACGTTATATTAGATTTATTACACTCAATAACTGATCAAGTATCCACAAGACCAAATTGTTTTGGCTTTGACCAGAAGTTTATCCACTATATACCGAGTGGCAATTACCTGATAAGCACTGTCAAAGAAAGGTAACAACCCTTTTGATCTCATCAGCTGCCTAATCAGTTCCCACTGCTCAAGGGTTGGGTCAACACCAGTTGGGTTATGAGCACAAGCATGAAGAAGCACTATAGCTCCTGACGGTGCAGCACCAAGATCCTCCAGCAAGCCTGTTAACCACAAAAAATCAGAGTGTGTTTTACCATCTAGTATCTATAGACAATGACTCAAGTGTTGTGTTATGAGTTATGACACAGACACAAGGTGTTGAAACAACTCCAAAATCTATATACAAGAACTTAGCTATACCTGAATATCTTTGTATATTTACGATGTTAAAACACATATAATAACCCATGATGATCATGTCTTTTTGCTTATAAAAGAACCATAGAAAGTAACACGATTATCAAACTTAAAAGCAGGTGAAAGTTTCTGATGACATTTGTATAGCACCCTCAAAATATTACACACATTTTGGACAAACAAGGCATATTCTCCTATAACTATCCATACTATTGTTGGACACAAGTGTGCATTGTCCACAAATGCTGAACAATCCAAATCTTTTATATTAAGTGTAGTATCAACCATAGAACAGTACACTTGAACACAACCAAAATTAAACCTATCAGTAATTTGGCAACAAGCAAGAACCAAAATTGAGGAAGGCATAGATGTCATAAAATTATATGAACTCGCGTTATGTGAACTTCAAGTTGGAATATACTACAAAATGCAAATCTCACTGATAAGCAGAGATACCAAAATTCAAATACTGTTTAAGTTCATTAGTCATTTAGACTAATAACTTTTCGACCTATTTACCAATAGGAGTAACAACACTACAAGATTCACTGTGTAAAAGCAGTTGAAAACAATTAACTAGTAAAAGACATGATTTGTTGACAGAGGGCTCCAACCTTGGAAATTGAGTCCGCGTGTTGCTGGATCATAGTAGCGGTATGTCTTCACAGACAACCCTGCTAAATTGAAAATTTTTGGATGGTTTCCCCATGTGGGCGTTGGAATGTATATCGTGCGCTGGGAAACACAGTAAGCAAGTCACATATAGTCATGCCTCAAGCAGAAGTTAGGTACAAAGGCTAAAGAAAATGAAAACAAAGGATCTTTACTTGGTGGTAGTGCTTTGCCAGAAACTCAGCTCCAACCCTCAGAGAACCAGTACCAGACAAGCACTGAACAGTAGTCACTCTGTTCTGTTGAATAGCAGGGCTGTGCATTGCAATAAGTTATTGAAAAATGTCAGATACAGCCATATAATCCGACACACCACCAATTCACCATTTAATACACAATACAAAATACAGAATATCATATTCCCATTTAAATTTTTGTGTTCGAAAATGACCATATCTATATATGCAGAATTTCAATATATCATCAACCACATCTTCTGTAAATGTTTTCAAATTTCTATTTCGACAACTTCAACTATATAACAAAGTTTTCATCACCTGTCAGCACCAAAAATTAGCTTTGCGCTGAGCTTATTAAAATCTGCAAGTCCAACAATGGGAAGATACTCTTTGATTTGCGACCTAAGAAACTCGTCAGTAACATCAAAAATCACTTAACAATATATGAGATTACATATAGCAACAAAAAAAGTATTCAGAAGCTCACTGGTCATTCACCAAGTGCTGTTCCGCTTTTCGCACAACATTTAAAACTAGAGGTTTCCCTTCCTGTTATACCATGGACAAGTCAACATAGGGTCAATGACAGCGGATGGCATGTTATGGATAATTTTTTCTATGATCAAGAAGAACTAAAATCCAACTTATGAGCATCAACAATAATAATTAACATTACTTCAAAATAAAAAATTAAAAATTAAAAATTAAAAATAAACAATTAACATAGCTCTGTAGGCAATAACATTTTAAGAGAGGAAGATGAAATTACCTCAGTTCGGTAAGCACCTACACCCAAATTCAACTTATTAGGGCTGGTGTCCTTGTTGTAAGCAACAGTTACCTATTTGATCAAACACAACTGTGTCAATAAGTAATAGAAAACATTGGTTTATATTATAACAAACAAAAAATTAATAATTTAACCACATATTCAATCGTTTACTTCGGCCTTTTACTTTCCCTTTCGCTTCCTAAAAAGCGATCTCTTTAGTTTTTTTGTGACAACTTTGATTGATTTTGGAACTAAAATCAACTAAAATGATAAATACATTAAAAAAAAAAAAGTCAATAAGGCAGTTAAATCATCAAAATGCAAGCCAAATCAATGAATGAAAAATGTAAGTTAAAATATAATAATCAAATAGATAAGTTGATACAAGTGAGAACACATAGTGCGACAATCTAGTAGTTGATATTTCTGTGATCATGTTTGATGCGATCCGTGGTTGGATCATGATTGACCATATCGAAAAATGAATTGATTATAGTAGAGAGAGAGAGAGAGAGAGAGAGAGAGAGAGAGAGAGAGAGAGAGAGAAACAAACATACACCGAGAATAGGATCTTCTGGAGCTCGAACAACGCTGGCAAACACTGAATCGGAATCCATGGAAATTGTTTTGAAGTTAATAAGAAGTTGGCGGAGCAAGGAAGAGAAGCTTTGTTTTGTTTATATACTGCGACTGGCCGACTGGGATGGTTTTACAGTAGGCGGTTTCGGTGGGCGCATTTTAGTTTTTAGAATTTGGTGCCCACGTAAGAGCTCTTCATTCGTTTGTTTCTTGTGGGACCAATCACTGAATAACTAATGGAGATATTATTAAATAGTCCCTCCAGTTTGACATATTCATCAACAATCACCTTCTAGTTTTGTTATTTGGCAAACAACACCCTTTGGTTGAGTTAATAGCCAAAATACCCCATACCGTTATTAATCCATTAATAAAACGTTAAATAATTTAAAAATCAGACGGTTAAATAGGTAAATTCACTCTAAAAATCACACGGTCAAACAGAATACGTGGAAACTGTGGTAGCAAAAAATGGCTCATAGGCCCAACATGTCAAATTACAGGCCCTTTCCATGATGGATCCTATCTAAGCCCACTATATCGGGTCGACCCAAGTCCAGCATCATATGGGACTTGTTTGTTCAAAGACCAAGTCAGTCTTCAGTTACAAAGAGTGGGTAACGAGAGAGATTTTATCCAAGAATCTCGCCCACAACCAACTCACAATCAGGTAAACGTTGGAGCTACATCTTCCACTATAAATAAGAGAGCTTCCTCACTTGAAAGCTCTCTGAAATCTCTCTGAAGAAAAGCTTAACATAGCGTGCTAAAACTCTGTTCCCAAATATTCCGGCAACCGGAACTTGATCATATTTCATTATCACGATCACTGTAAACCATTGCTTAGCCCAAGCACACCTGAGGCTAACAATCCAACCACATCTCCCTATTTTTTCTATATTTTGTTTCTGTTTTAAGTCTTTCACAGGTTCAACGAAAGGAGATGACCATCCCCAGTCGACAGTCATCCCGTGCTTGCAGATTCCCAGAGTAAACGACATCTCCTATTCGACAATTCAACCAAGTTGCCTTGGGCCCAACATAACCCGACCCGATTAACGTACCACGTAGTTCGACCACCTACAGTTTGGCGCCCACCGTGGGGCCCATTGCAACTATTTTTAAACTCGAATCAAATCACTTCAACGACCAACCAACATGTCTGGAGGTGGATCTACCCCAACCGTCGAAGAGCAAATTGCTGCGTTGATTGCCCAGATGACCGTAAATGCTGAGAAATTACAGGCGCTTGAAGCGGAGAATGCAGCAATCCGAGCGACGAATGAAGAATTGAGAGCGTTGGTCGACGGAGTAGCACCTGATTCAGCGAAGTCGGAGCGTCCAGCCTTAGCACCAAACGATGAGCAGGTTGTCGATCGAACAGCTCCAAGAGCACTAGGCAACCACATTAAACCGGATATGAATCCGAACGACCAGCTGAATCAGTCGACGCCTCAGACGGCTCGAGTCGAAATCGACCTCAACAATATGCCAGCCCGAAATGAGATGTTAAACGAGCAAGATCTAGCAATGGATCAATAGCCCGACAACGTCCACAGGACGACAGCGTCGCTCCAGTCAACATCCGGATTAGTAAAACCCGAATTTGATTTACCTTTATCCGCTAATTTGGAATTTTCTCACAGGTTTACAGAAATGGAAGCTCTCATTCAAAGAATTCCTGGAGTTCCAGCTCCAATCAAGAAAAGTACAGCCAATAGCTTCGTCGACTCACCATTTGTCGACGCGATAGCTCTCACCGAAATGCCCAGAAAATTCAATTCCCAAACATGAAGCAGTACGAAGGGACGACAGATCCGGACGACCATATAGCACAGTACAAACAAATAATGTTCACTGCTGCAATTCCACATGACCTGAGAGAAGCATGCATGTGCAAAGCCTTCGGGTCTAGCCTCAGTGGCCTTGCTTTACAATGGTACACTAATTTACCTAACAATTCTATCGATTCCTTTGCGCAATTGACAGATATATTCGTGAAGCAATTTGCAAACAGCTGCAAGCTTGAGAAACAATCGGACTACCTGTATACAATAACGCAAAGACCTGACAAAAATTTGAGAACTTATGTTGGACGCTTTAATAGAGAGAAAGTGCAGATCCCACATTGCAACCAAGCGACCGCCATCTACGCCTTCAGGAAAGGCCTCAGGTTTGATTCCGACTTATATAAAGAACTCACTAAATATCCATGCAGGACAATGTAAGTCGTACTGGCAAAAGCATGGGCCTAAATCAAATGGGAGGAAGATGAAGCAAATTTTATTGGAAAAGCCAACAGTAGTTATAGAAGTCGATGAAACGATCAAGTCGACAGAAGGTCTAACGATAGAAGGTCAGAACCTTATCCAACGAGCGATAGAAGGAATACTCAGTCGCAACACGAGGGTTCCAGTGAAAGAAATTCCTACGGGTGTGGCAACTCAAGGTCTAATCGACCATGAGTGGAAGCACCAGAGTATAACCTTAGCATCGAACCAGTCGACCTCATAGCAGTAATGAAGGAAATGGGAAAAACGATCAAATGGCCACGAAAGATGAACACACTTCTAGAACATTGAGATGCAAGGCTCCAATGCGAGTTTCATGGTGATCACGGCCATCGTACGGAAGATTACGTCGCCCTTAAATATGAAGTCACAGAGCTCTTAAAGCAGTGACATCTACGAGAATTCCTAACTGATAAGGGGAAACAAACTCTCGCAAGACGCGACGACCAAAGGCAAGCCAGTGCGAACGACAGTCCTCCAGAACCACCCCGACAGGATAGAGTGATCAATTATATTGCAGGTGGATCCGAAGTCAGTGGCGTAAGCTATTCTGCAACAAAAAGGCACACACGACAAGTATCAAACGCCAGAATTCAACCAAACAGAGAGCATCCATCGAAAGTCGACGAGACTGTCATCTTCAAGTCGACAGACAAATCAGATTTGTTTTCTCCTCACCATGATGCATTGGTTATTTCATTGCATATTGCTAACTGTTTAACTAAACATATTTTGATCGACAATGGTAGTTCCTGTAATATATTATTTAACAGTGCTTTCAGAGAAATGCAGGTTGATGAATCCAAACTTAGTCGTCGAACGACCATGCTAACAGGTTTCAGTGGTGAGCAGAAAAATACCTTAGGTGAAATCGTACTACTTGTCTACGCCGAGGGAGTCAACTTATACATCAATTTCCTAGTGCTCGACTGCCAATCTCCATACAACGTCATCCTTGGTAGACCCTGGATACATGAATTGAAGGCAATCCCGTCGACATACCATCAAATGATAAAATTCCCAACCATGTGGGGAGTAAAAGAAATCAAAGAGGAATAAAGAGCAACAAAAGAATGCTACGAAACGCCATGAAAAAGAAGAAACATGAATTATAGCAATTACAGGATATCAAAGTCGAGCCGACCCTAAGCAAGCCAAATATGGAAGAACTCGACGAGGTATGTATCGACCCCGATCAGCCAAACCACAAAGTCCTCATTGGATCCAGATTATCAGACGATATCCGTAAGCAACTAATTGAATTCCTGAAGGAATGATGCAGTAGCTTCGCCTGGTCACATTTGGATATGGTCGGCATCGATCCAGAAGTAATAGTTCACCGACTTTAGGTCAACCCAGATCATTAACCAGTATAACAAAAACAAAAGAAGTTCGCTCCATAAAGGAATAAAGTGATCAATGAAGAAATCCAGAAGTTTTTCGACATCAGTTCTGTAAAGGAAATGAAGTACCCCGACTGGTTAGCAAATGTTGTGGTAGTAAAGAAGAAAAATGGAAAGTGACGAGTTTGCATCGACTTCACAGACCTCAACAAAGCGTGTCCAAAGGATTCATTTCCACTCCCTCACATTGACATGTTAGTCGACGCCACTGCAGGACATGAACTATTGAGCTTCATGGATGCCTACTTAGGCTACAACCAGATTTTAATGCATCCTGACGACCAAGAGAAAACGGCATTCATCACCGAGCAAGGTATTTTTTGTTATAAAGTAATGTCTTTTGGTTTAAAAAATGCAGGTGCAACATACCAACGACTAGTCAACAAGATGTTCGCTAAGATGCTTAGGTCCATAATAGAGGTCTACATCGACGACATGCTGGTCAAATCCCTGATCGCTCAACAACACATTGACCATTTGAGGTAGTCATTCGACGTACTCGACCAGTACGGTATGAAACTTAACCCTACTAAATGTTCCTTTGGTGTGTCTTCAGGGAAGTTTCTAGGCTATCTGGTCACCCAAAGAGGTGTCGAAGCCAACCCAGATCAAATACGGTCGATCGAAGGTATCGAATCGCCTATATGTATCAAAGACGTACAGAAACTCACAGGTCATGTAGCAGCACTGAATAGATTCATTTCAAAGTCGTCCGAACGATGTCATCCATTTTTTAACACCCTCAGAAAGAACAAAGCATTTGAGTGGAACAACAATTGCGAAAGAGCATTACAAGACTTGAAAACCTACTTAAAGTCACCCCCACTACTGTCGAAACCAAAGGACGACGAAACACTACTCATATATCTAGCAGTATCTGACACAGTCGTAAGTGCCATACTAGTTAGAGAAGAAAATAACAATCAACACCTAATTTATTACGTAAGCAAAACTCTACTCGATGCAGAGACAAGGTATAGTCGACTGGAGAAACTGGCGTTAGCTCTCGTCGTAGCAGCGCACAAACTAAGGCCATACTTCCAATGCCACTCCATTAAGGTATTAACTACTTACCCTCTGAAAAATATTTTGCATAAACCTGAACTTTCAGGTCGACTGACGAAATGGGCCGTCGAGCTAAGCGAATACGACATCAACTTCCACCCACGATAGCATTAAAATCACAGGTATTAGCTGATTTTATTACAGATTTTACTCCTAGTGAAAATATACAGGCTGAACAAGAATTAATAGCCCTTACGGAAACTGATGACACCGAAAAATGGACTTTATCGGTCGACGATTTTAGCAATATCAAAGGTAGTGGATTAGGATTGGTGCTCAAATCCCCATAGGGAGACATATTGGAACAGTCGATCCATTACGATTTTCGTGTGACACACAACGAAGCTGAATATGAAGCCCTGATTGCTGGGCTCGACCTTGCAAAAAGCCTAGACATAAAAAACATACAAGTATTGAGCGATTCCTAACTAGTGGTTCAACAGATGAATGGCTCCTATGAAGCAAGGGACCAAAGAATGTTGGCTTATTTGACAAAAGCCAAGCAACTTCAGTTGACCTTCGACGAATTCACAATCAAACAAATACCCAGATCTGAAAATGCTCGAGCAGACGCATTAGTGAGTCTTGGATCGACAACAACAAGTGGTTCGAAATCAATACCCATTGTATATCTTATGTCGCCAACAATTCAAGAAGCAGAATTACTTGCACCTGTCGACCATGAAAGAAGCTAGATAGAGCCCATATTTAATTACCTTCAGGCCGACATTCTACTAGAAGACAGATCAGAAGCAAGGAAGATCAAAGCAAAAGCTGTAAAATTTTACATCATCTACGGTAAGCTTTATAAAAAATCATTTACAGGACCTTACTTGAGATGCATCACCCCTCGAGAGGCTTACGACGTCATGAAAAGTCTTCACTGCGAGGAATGCGGAAACCATTCTGGCGGTCGCAGTTTGTCGAACAGAGCCATCACAGCAGGATACTACTTGCCGACAATGCGGTCTGATTCTCAAAATCATGTGAAATCGTGCAACAAATGTCAACGATTCGCTCCCGTGTTGCATCTCCCCTCAGGTATGTTAAATTCAATTTCGGCCCCTTGACATTTTATGAAATGGGGAATGGATATTGTAGGTAAACTTCCTGCAGCACCCGGAGGTGTCGTCTACATGCTAGTCTTAACAGACTACTTCACCAAATGGGTCGAGGTCGGAGCATATCAATAAGTACGCGACTTCGTATGGAAGAATATAATTTGCAGGTTTTGAGTACCATGGGAGATAGAAACCGATAATGGATCCCAATTCATTTCGTACGACTTCAAAAATTTCTGTGACAAATATGGGATAAAGCTGAGTTTCTCAACCCCACGTTATCCTCAAGCCAATGGACAAGCAGAGTCAACCAACAAAACAATTGTCAACACACTAAAGAAACGACTAGAGGCAGAGAAAGGCGAGTGGACGGAAAAACTCCTAGAAATACTATGGTCGTACAGGACTACTCCACGTCGATCGACTGGAGAAACTCCCTTCTCACTTGTCTACGGTTCAGAAGCAATGATCCCAATAGAGACACAACTTGCGACCGCCCGAAACGAAAACCCAAATGAGGAACAGAATAACTTGGAGCTCAAATTCGAACTTGATCATCTAGACAAACGTCGAGATCGTGCCGCTCTAAGGATCCAGTCGTATCAGCAGCAAGTCGCACGACACTACAACAAAAAAGTACATGCTAGAGTTTTCAAGGTCAATGACTGGGTACTAAGATGAGTCTTCCAGAACACGAGAGAGGAAGGGGCTGGAAAATTGGAGACGACATGGAAAGGCCCATATCAAATAATAGATGTAGTCGAACGAGGAGCATACAAATTACGAGGACTCAATGGTCGGGAACTGCACAACAGTTGGAATGCTTTACATCTAAAACAGTACCATTTCTAAACTTACTCATTCTGATGTATTTTGCGTTATAATAGTACTTGTTAATTTTTATTGACATTTCAAAACTAACGAATCGACCAAGAATGAGCAATGATGAAAACTTAGTGCAACTAAGTGCAAAACTGAGCTCACAAAAATTATTTTTCATCACATCTTGCTACATACAAGTTGTCGACTTCGATAAGCAATCTTTCTATTTCAGATATCTGATGTAAGATCTTAGATTTGTGTTGGCTTGATTCCATTACAAAACACTCTTTATTTGTATTGATTAGTTGCTTAGGTGTTTCTTGGAGAGAAGAAGCTTCAAAGGTTAAAAGCAACGTATCTTGCATATATCGTCTTCAAGAGGAGCATCGCGTACTCGGATGCTAAGGTATCTAGATTCTTCTTCCTCTTGCAAGGCGTAAGCGCACACACACACACACAATTCATACATGTGTGTCCCTACATCATGGTTCAAACATTTGGTATAACACATTCATACACTTTTGAGTATGCACATGCATTGGTCTCTTATAGACAAACATTGTAGAATTGCATGCTTTGTGACTATCTCTTTGATATGGCATGATTGTGTGAATATGTGTTTATTTGTTTGTGTATTTTGTGTTTTGGACTTGAACATGTTCTTATTTGATGCCTTATTGAGTTCCGGTCATTTCGGTTACTCATTCATAAGGTTTCGAGTCCAAACGATGTAGCTACGCTACTTTTCGTTCTCATTCGTTGAGTTGACTTCATCGTCGTTTTCCGAGATGATTTCTCAACCATTTTTCAAAGTTGTGTAGTCGTAGTCGTAGTCGTCGTCGTGCGTGAGGGAGTCATGGTTCGTAATCCGAAAATGAATTCAAAATTGGAGTTCGGATGCCCAAGTTACGGCTGAAGAACGTGAGAGTGCGCGAGATAGGTGAGAGTGGCCAAGAGGCCGCCACGCCGTGAGGGAGGCCGTGGGCCCCACGGCAGAGACCCTCTCTGGCCCCGTGAGGCCCACGTGCCCCCCACAGGGTGGGTGACGTGGCCCTTGTTGATTGGCCTGAAAATATCTTCTCTCTCTTCTTTTTAAACACTTCTCCTTCCCTCCACATGTGTTGAAGATTTTGAAGAACTTTTCACGAAATTCTGTAGATTTTCTTCAATTTTTAGTTTTAGTATTTTGATCATATCTTTCTCATACGAACTCGAAATCAATCGATTCAAAAGCCAAAATTGTTGGTCTTGAGGAGAGCTACAAACCTCAAGCATTTTCAGAGGGATCTGACTTCGTCATTGTTCCCAGCAGCCTGATCTTCAGTACGTGGTCAAGGTTGTTTTGTTCAACTTCTTCTTTTTCAATTTCATCTTTGATCATCTCTTGATTCTTACTATTTGATTGATGAAATTTGTTGAGAAGTATGTTAGATCATATGCTAGGGGTGTTTGATCATTTGTCAATTGAGTTTTAGCTTTGTAATTTCTCTTGAACATATATGTGCTAAACTTGATTTTGTTTGAAATTGATTCTAGAAAAAGTATATATGATGTGCCTCATGTTATTTTCTAGGTTTAATTTCATGATCTAAGAACTAGGTTTTTAGTGTGATATATTGAATATTCATACCTTGTTCTTATTGATTTACATGTCTTGATTTCTAGATAAGTTTGTGATTGTGTGTTGAAAGCATTTTCTAGTTTATCATTGAACATGTACATTTTGCTTGATTGATCATCTAGCTAAATTTGATTGTGTTTGCATCATTTGCATCACTTAGATCATAGCCTTGCATTAGGTTGAAGTCTCTAGCAAAGTGAGTGAAGCTTTGTGGATAGAGCAAGGGAGTCTTGATTAGAGTCGGGAGGACTCGGATAATCAAGCAAGGGAGACTTGTCTAGGGTCGGGAGGATCCGGATAGGCAAGCAAGAAATCTTCTTAGAGACGTGAGCGTCTTGGATAGGAAGTTGCTTTCTAGAGGTGTAGGACACATCTCGGATAGGAAGTAGGCTTGGTAGTTCACTTGCCCGAGGGTAGATTAGGAGGTGATAGCTTGAGTGTGTAAGTTCTTTTCGTATAGTGAATTGCTTTGCCGGTGGTTGTGGTATCAACCCGTGGATGTTTCCTCTTTGAGGTTTTACCACGTAAAAATACTTGTGTCAAGTTTCGTTTTTATGTTTCTTTATCTTCCATATGTTTGTATTGATTGCATTACTTGTATATTGATTTTCACATGTGTTGGTTGAATCAATTCAATTGTTAAAACTTATCTAGTGTGCTTTTAATTTTTGTATTCCGCATATTTTTGTATATTGGAAGAATTTGGGCCTATACCTATTCCCCCCCCCCCCCCCCCCCCCCCCCCCTCTTCTCGGTATATTTTACACTATATTGCTTAAGGGAATTTCATCTGACTTGACGTCTATTATGAATCGACATCTACAATCAACTCTCAATATCCTCATTCGACAAACGCATATTGAGAGTGGGGGAATAGCAATAGCAATGGGGACAAACGTCGACTCAAAGGACAAATGTCGACCAAAAAACACATGTACGCGATAATTTCTATAAGGTCTTGTCGACCAAATGACGCATGTACACGATAATTTCTATAAGGTCTTGTCGACCAAATAACGCATATACGTAATTATTTCTATGTAAAAGGTCTTATCGACCAAATAACGCATGTATACGATTATTTCTATGTAAAAGGTCTTGTCGACCAAATAACGCATGTACGCGAAAATTTCCTTTGATATATATAATACGCATGCACGCGATTCTTAATAAAAGTCATTGACTATGAATTTCCTATATAACGCATGTATGCGATTTCCATTTTATGATAAAATCATATCAAATATATCATGTCGATCGACTTACGCATGAGCATGAGTTTACAGGCTTATCTCATTCAATTAAAAGCTATAATTGTACAAACCTCATTATATGATGGTTGTATCGTTTTCACAATATAAAGTCAAAATAAAACTTCCATACCCAAATTCGATTCAAAATAAAATTAAAAAAACATTTTCCTGAGTAAAGGTCGAGTCGACCAAATCAAAATAAATAGGTCGAGTCGACATAATCATCCACAATTATAGACTGGTTTTTTAAAAAAAAAAGATAGTTCTAACAAAAAATGAGATGGAATTAAACAGAAGCAGCATCTTTCTGAGTAGAGTCAGCATCAATAGCAGCATTTTGGTTTTCAACATCGTCGAGGTTCTCATCATATCCAAGGCTTTTGTCGACATCTCCAGTATCCATCTCTTCGCCCGCTCCCACCAGAGACTCCTTAAGCTTGAGACGCTCCATTTCTTCATAGGCGTCGACCTTTTCCTGCATCTCCTTGGAATCCCAATTCACATGTGCACCAGATAAGTATTCCTTGAAAAGCTCCGCCCTGGTCTTGCACATTGCGTCTGCCGCTATCGACTTCAGTTGACTCTTCAAGCCATCGACAATCTGTTCATGCTCTTTAGCCTCCTCCTGGGCTCTTATCGACTCAGCTTGATGTCGATCCCTCACACTCTTCAACTCCTCCTCTAGAGCCAAGTTCTTCTGCTCCATCTCCTTCATCGCCTTGGCAATCTTAGCATTGTCTGCCGTCAGGACGTCGTTCGCCTTTCAGTACTTCGCGCACTTGTCAGTGACGGCCTTGTACCTATCATGAAGATGCAAGTGTGCTTGCAAAGCCTACAAAAAGGAATGTTGAATCAATGAAGTAGACGACCAATAAAAAACAAAACAAAACATCAAATAATTAAACTTACCTGAAACGCCTAAAGGATACCCGTGTTGAAGACATCCTCCGTTTTCTTGCCTTTCAAAAATAAGTCATCATTAGGGAGGAGGAATTCGTTCGACCTATCCAAAAACCCTATCGACTCCTTGAACGATGAAATCCCGGAAGAAATGAGCTTCATCGGTGAATCCGGCTCAAAAGCAATCGCAACCGACTTCTCATTTGAACCAGATGTCGCCTTCTTTTGACGGTCGACAGCAGAGTCTCTTTTTTACCTCTTCCTCGACGGGCTCCTATCAAACGACGACTCCAAGATTTGTTCCGGCACTACTGGCGTGCCTTCCTTCGACTTCCCAGTAGTTTGCTTTTTCTTTGCTGCTATTGCCGCTCGTTTTTTAGCAAGTTCATCCCTGTAGAGTTTAATTGATTCAGCTTTATCCGGAAGGTTAAGTTGTGCACTCGCCATCGATGTCACTGCGAAACGATGTTCAATATCAATTAGAGGCAATAAAAAACTCATGTCGTATTGAAGAATTTCAAAACTCCTTCTAATCTATATATATGACACGAAATCCTTCACGTGGGGATACGGTGCTCGCAATCTATTTAGCGTCAACCACCTCCATAGATGACTAGGCCTAAGGTTACCTTCAGTAAGCAACGTTCTACAACTCCTTTGTTCAACAAGAATATCAAGTAAAATCTGAGTACGTGCAGGAGCAACGTCGCACGACGGTTTACTTTCCACCCCATTTGTTTCTACAAAAGCAATTGCTCATCAATACGAGTAATTCAAATAAATTAAAAAGTCAATCGACAACTGGCAGACTACTTACCATATCGATTCCAGATTCGTCGAAACTGGTACTGCGACTCTCCCCAAGGACCGTCGATCGGAGGACCTTTCGTAAAAAAGAAGGTATCCTTCCAATGACAATCATTTGTTGTGGTATGAGTAATAAGTTCTTTCTTTTTGTCTCTGGGTACCAGCATGTAACGACCTTGGTCGCTAACATGTTCGTTCAAGTAATAATTATGAAGGAGACACTCTAACCCAAACTGCACATTCCGTCTCTCACAGAGGACTCCTAAACTCAATAATATTCTCCAAGTGTTTGGCATCAACTGGCCAGGAGCAAAGTCGTAGCATACCAACATTCGTCGAACCAGTTGGGGAATTGGAAACTTGAACCTTAAATGAAGGGTATACTCATAAAAACACGTCCACCCTGGTATGTCCCAGTCGGCCCGCTCATGTGCCTCCGGTGCATGTAGTTCGACATTATCAGGGATACCATAAATCACCCGTAAATTTTGTAAGTTTTCTTCCAATCATAGCATCTGAAAATTGATGATTCGACTCGACGACAAAGGCGGTCGACTAAACCAGTGGTCGACTCAACGAAAATCACTCTCTAACTCATTGAACTCTTCTTTAAAGAGTGGGGGACAAACTGTGGTAGCCAAAAATGGCTCATAGGCCCAACCTGTCAAATTACAGGCTCTTTCCATGATGGATCCTATCTAAGCCCACTATATCGGGTCGACCCAAGTCCAGCATCATATGGGACTTGTTTGTTCAAAGACCAAGTCAGTCTTCAGTTACAAAGAGTGGGTAACGAGAGAGATTTTATCCAAGAATCTCGCCCACAACCAACTCACAATCAGGTGAACGTTATAGCTACATCTTCCACTATAAATAAGAGAGCTCCCTCACTTGAAAGCTCTCTGAAATCTCTCTGAAGAAAAGCTTAACATAGCGTGCTAAAACTCTATTCCCAAATATTTTGGCAACCGGAACTTGATCATATTTCATTATCACGATCACTGCAAACCATTGCTCAGCCCAAGCACACCTGATGCTAACAATCCAACCACATCTCCCTATGTTTTCTATATTTTGTTTCTGTTTTAAGTCTTTTGCAGGTTCAACGAAAGGAGACGACCATCCCCAATCGACAGTCATCCCGTGTTTGCAGATTCCCAGAGCAAACGACATCTCCTATATCAAGTTGCCTTGGGCCCAACATAACCCGACCCGATTAACGTACCACGTAGTTCGACCACCTACAGAAACCACAAAAAAAAATTCAATTTGATTTTTTGTTGTTGCTTACATTTACATTAAACTTGCATTCTTAATCCAATTTATACTTCTTTTTTTTTTTAAAGATAAGTTCTATGAACCAGAGTTTCATCTGTTTCGACGGATTCAGTATGAAAATACACAAAAGAGTTCTCACATGCAAGAAGTATTGTCATTTTTTTCATGTTATTTGTTATATTTACATTAAATTTATGTTCTTAGTCCAATTAAAACACCATAAAACTTGAGTTTTGGCAATTTCGACGAATTCGGTTTGAAACTGAATCCGTGGAAACCACAAAAAATCGAGTTCTTATATTATAAGCAAGTTTTGTAGCCATTTTTCCATTTGATCTCTTTTGTTGTTTATATTTACATTAAACTTACATTCTTAATCCAATTTATACTCATTTTTTGTAGTTTAGTTATGAGAACCCGAGTTTTAGCGGTTTCAACGGAATCAGTTTGAAACTGATTCCGTTGAAACCACAAAAAGAGTTCTTATATGCAAGAACTATTGTCATTTTTTCATGTCACTCGTTATATTTTCATTAAATTTGTGTTTTTAGTCAAATTAAAACTAATTAAAACCCAAGTTTCAGTGATTTCAACGGATTTGGTTTCAAACTGAATTTGTGGAAACCACAAAAGTTGAGTTCTTATATTATAAGCAATCTTTTTTATTGTTTATATTTACATTAAACTTGCATTCTTAATCCAAGTTATACTCATTTTTTTGTAGCTTAGTTATAAGTACCTGAGTTTAGGCAGTTTCAACGGATTCAATTTGAAGCCGAATGCGTTGAAACCACAAAAAGAGTTCTCATATGCAAGAATTATTGTCGTTTTTACATGTTGCTCATTATATTTACATTAAATTTGTGTTCTTAGTCTAATTAAAACCCGAGTTTCAGTGATTTCGACGGATTTAGTTTCAAACTGAATCTGTGGAAACCACAAAAATTGAGTTCTTATATTATAAGCAAGTTTTGTAGCCGTTTTTCCATTTGATCACTTTTGTTGCTTATATTTACATTAAACTTGTATTCTTAATCCAATTTATACTCATTTTTTGTAGCTTAGTTATGAGAACCCAAGTTTTGGCGATTTTAGGGAATTCAATTTGAAACCAAATCCGTTGAAACCACAAAAAGAGTTCCTATATGCAAGAACTATTGTCATTTTTTCATGTTAATCGTTATATTTACATAAATTTGTGTTCTTGGTCCAATTAAAACTCCATAAAACCCGAATTTCAACGATTTCGACGAATTTGGTTTCAAACCGAATTCGTGGAAATCACAAAAATTGAGTTCTTATATTATAACTTATAAGCAAGTTTTGTAGCCATTTTTCCATTTGATCTTTTTTTTTGTGTGCTTATATTTACATTTAACTTGCATTGTTAATTCAATTTATATTCATTTTTTGTAGCTTAATTATGAGAACCCATGTTTTGGCGGTATCAACGGATTCGGTTTGAAACCAAATCCGTTGAAACCGTAAAAAAAGAGTTCTCATATGCAAGAAATATTGTCATTTTTTCATGCTACTTGTTATATTTACATTAAATTTGTGTTCTTAGTCCAATTTAAATTGATTAAAACCTGAGTTTCGGCAGTTTCAACAGATTCGATTTAAAACCGATTCCGTGGAAACCACAAAAATTGAATTCTTATATTATATTCAAGTTTTTAGTTATTTTATTCATTTGATCATTGGTGTGCTTATATTTACATTAATATTGTATTCTTAGACCAATTTATGCTTAGTTTTTGTAGCTTAATTTTGAGAACCCGAGTTTCGACGGATTCAGTTTCTAACCGAATCCGGCGAAACCAACAAAACGGGTTCTTATATGCAAGGTTTGTAGCAATTTTTTCCATTTGATCTTTTTTATTTCATAAATTTACATTAATCTTGCATTCTTAATCCATTTTATTCCATTTGAATCCGAATCCTCCGTTGAAACCACAAAAAGAGTTCTCATATGTAAGAAGTATTGTCATTTTTTCATGTTACTCGTTATATTTACATTAATTTTGTGTTCTTAGTCCAATTAAAACTCCATAAAACCCGAGTATCGGTAATTTAGACGGATTTGGTTTTAAACTGAATCCATGGAAACCACTAAACCACTAAAATTGAGTTCTTTTATTATGTGCAAGTTTTTTAGTCATTTTTTCATTTGATTATTTGTATGCTTATATTTACATTAATCTTGTATTTTTAGACCAACTTATGCTTAGTTTTTGTAGCTTAACTTTGAGAACCTGAGTTTTGGTGGATTTAGTTTCAAACCGAATCCGTTGAAACCAACAAAACGGGGTTCTTATAAGCAAGTTTTGTAGCAATTTTTCCATTTGATCTTTTCTATTTCATAAATTTACATTAAGCTTGCATTCTTAATCCAATTTATACTCATTTTTTGTAGCCTGGTTATGAGAACTAAGTTTCAACGGATTTCGTTTGAATCCATTGAAACCACAAAAGAGTTCTCATATGCAAGAAGTATTGTCATTTTTTCTTGTTACTCGTTATATTTACATTAATTTTGTGTTCCTAGTCCAATTAAAACTCCATAAAACCCGAGTTTCAACGATTTCAACGGATTCCGTTTGAATCCATTGAAACCACAAAAGAGTTCTCATATGCAAGAAGTATTGTCATTTTTTCATGTTACTCGTTATATTTACATTAATTTTGTGTTCTTAGTCCAATTAAAACTCCATAAAACCCGAGTTTCAACAATTTCGACGGATTCGGTTTTAAACCAATCCATAGAAACCACTAAAATTGGGTTCTTATATTATAATCAAGTTTTGTAATCATTTTTCCTTTTGATCTTTTTTGTTGCTTTTATTTATATTAAACTTGCACTCTTAATCCAATTTATACTCATTTTTTGTAGCTTAATTATGAGAACCTGAGTTTTGGTGATTGAAACGGTTTTGATTTGAAATGGATTCCTTCATAACCATAGAAAGAGTTCTCATATGCAAGAACTATTGTTATTTTTTCATGTTACTTGTTATATTTACATAAATTTATGTTTTTAGTCCAATTTATACTCATTAAAACCCGAGTTTCAGTGATTTCAACAAATTCGGTTTCAAACCGAATCCGTGAAAACAACAAAGATGAGTTCTTATATTATATGCAAGTTTTTTTAGTCGTTTTTTAATTTGATCATTTTTATACTTAGATTTATAGTAACCTTGTATTCTTAGACTAATTTAAACTTAGTTTTTGTAGCTTAACTTTGAAAACCCGAGTTACGATGGATTCGGTTTCAAACTGAATTCATTGAAACCAACAAAACATGTTCTTCTATATAAGTATTTTAGCCATTTTTCACTTGATCGTTTTTATTTCATAAATTTACATAAACTTACATTCTCAATCAAATTTATACTCATTTTTTCTAGTTTAATTATGAAAACCCGAGTTTCGTTGGTTTCAGTTTTAAACCGAATCCGTTGAAACCAAAGAAAAAAAAGTTTTTATATGTAAAAATTGTTGCCCTTGAAAAACAAAGTACTTGCCAAAGTAAAAACTGTGTTTTTATTACTACATAACTTTGAGCCTTTGACTACAACACACCACGCACACACTCACTTGTACGCAAGCACTCTACAGTCTACACACACTTGCACACAGGTGTTTCACTTACAATCTGCTTGCTTTTTGTACTTGGGCACAACCTGAATGAAACATTCATTCCCTATATATATAGACCTAGTCAGTCGGTTGTTTGACGACTCAACACCTCTCTAGATTTCTCTAGCCAAACGCAAGTTGGCTGAGATATTTCTTCATGCTTCTAAAATGTTCTTGAAAAGTCTTGAAAAATCACATCATCTTGAGTAGATTCAAGAATATTCCGGAGAGAGAGAGAGAAAGTGTTGATTCTCAACGGTTGCCAGCAAGGATGTAACCAGGATTGAAAACCAGGGTGGGCTAGAAATTTTTATTTATTGAACATCGACATCACCTAATTACGAGGACATAGTGTGATGTCCCTGTAAAATGTATATTCTAAATAAATGTATTACCAAATTTTATTTTATTTTTAAAAAGTTAATAAATTATAAGAGAAACATAAAATGCAAATACGAACACTAATTAAATTATTATATTAGTTTGATTCATTTGAAATATACTAATACAATGTTACGAGAAATTAATTTAACAATATCATTAGTTTGTAAATTTAAAATTGGATTAGCCTTAAAATCTCATTAACTATATTTAACAATAACCCTAAAATTTCAAAACAAAATAAGATATTTAAAGCCATAATATATATTCTCCCAATCATGTATAATTTGAAGACTAATCGTTAATGTTGATAAAAAGATTGAGCCAAATTTGAAGATTGAGGAGAAATAATTGTTATTATAATAAGAAGAAAAAGAAAAGAAAAAATATATTATTTCTATTTTTAATAGGAAGTAAAATTAATTATTTAATTTTTTTTTCTTACTATTTTAATTTTTTTTAATGGGGGCCTAGGGTGGGCCCCACAAAGGTACGTCCATGTTGCCAGATATTAAGGACTTTCATTTAATAGAACTCAGGAGAAGAAAACACAGTACAACTGTCATAAATCAACTTCATATGAAATTAAAAAAAGTAAAATGGCGCTTGAACAGAATCCTAAGAGCAGCTGCAGCTGTTTGTTACACAACCATAAGCACCATTTAAATTATATATATAATTATTGTACATATTCAAGAGCTGAGTACATTGAGGAAGATTGATTCTTCTAAACTTTCATATTGTTCGTTTGATTCGCCGAATGAGGGACATGATTTCAGTACTCTGCAATGATTTTCTGTGGAAGTTCTTGCGTCCAAGCTTTGGAGAACCCATCTGCAGCAAAACGTCCCCATCAGCAAAATCAGACTTGTATGCATATACAAAAAGATAAAATGGCATGCACATATTCAAACTTCACCTGGAAATGGAAAGTAGGATTCGGCACTTTAGACAGTTTTGAGACACCGTCGCGAACAGGCAACGCTAGACAAACCATATAAATAGAAATTTCAGTACCAGAAAACAAATCAATGGTACCATACGTGCAACATACGTTACCTAGAGTTGAATCGAGATCACATTTCTGGACAGCAGTTTCTGATGACAGGCTCTTAACTGGAATTGACTTGTTAGTGTATGTGTACATGAAAAGTGGCAAATCCTCCATCCCAAATTCATGTTTATCAGTGATTTTTGCTGTACTTGGATACTTAGTGTCCCTGCATTCAATCAAAGTGACAAATGGTTACTGATATGTTTTCTGTTTGTATTTATAAAATTGCACCAGGAAAAGTTGGTGATTACATTTTATGAAAAAGCTAGAGTACTGGTTGGTTATGCCTTTTTAAAGTATGTTACAAAAAAGTTCATTATGTTCCTTTTGTCTTGCTAGTGAATTGTGAGATTTGACATTATTGAATTGGAAAATTTTGCTTGAAACGGGAAGAAATGAGATTATGTGATGAAGGAGTGAAGAGTCAATGGTACCTTGAGTCTTGGTTTGATCTATCAACATTTGTGATTGCTGATCAAGAAAAACAAAGGAATCAAATGATCAGGAAAAAAAAATTATAAAAGGCTTGAAAGTTTTTAATACATTTAAACAAAACGGAGACGGTAATACCGTACAATCTAAAAAATTAGCTAAAAAATCAAAATAAACGATGTGTATGTAAAGTGATTTTATCGCTACCATGTCATTCACCACATCATTTTAGTTGATTTTTAAGCTAATATTTTGGATTGTGTAGCATCATACGAACAGAGAGGGTGATGCGGAATAAATAATTACGTGCTGATAAATAACGCCGGTGATATCTTGGAAGAACAACACTCCAACTTATTCGGGTTAGAGCAAGCTTATGAGCATATAATTCGCAGGACAGAAGTCTCTGTACATACAGCAAAATACCATCATAAGTTGAATCATAAATTGCTATATATAACAAGTGCATATATAACTAGTATATACTAACTTGTTTCATGGAATTGATTCGAAGCTCGGCATCGGCAAATGTATCAGTATCAGCTATGCAGCGATCAAGATTAGCAGAGACGCTTCCCAGATGATCAACAACTGTGACCATAGCTCTGCATATGTACTCTTTTGTTCTCTCTATCACACTGTAAATAAATAAGCACACAACAGTTCCGATAATTAGTCAGCTTGTGACTTGAAATAAAAACATAAAAGCTACCTACGAACTAAGATCAATTGAAACTCACTTTATTTTGTCTTTGGCATTCAAGAAAGTTGCTTCACTGTAATCAGCAGCATAATGAAGCTGAGACCGTAAATCTTTGAGTTCCTGAAACCAAAATGAGAATTTTAACATGACCAACATGAATTACAAGCACAATAAATGTGTTTATCAGACTGAATTAACTAGAGATACCTTGAGGGACTTGTCAAATTGAAACACTTCATCTGGGTGTGCTTCTTGATTATGTATGGCAGATATTTCAGAGATATGCATTCTCGTGTTTGATTTTCAAAAATGGAGCTGAAAACTGAAAAGGTGAAAAGGTAGGCTCTCTCTCTCTCTCTCTGTTTTGTGTAATCAGTGATATTAGAGATATGGGTTACTGGAGACTTGTGATATTTTGCTGCTCACGGTGAGGAAAGTGAAACAAGGAAACAATTCAAAAGCCATTATAAAGATTCTGTCTTTTTCAGAGAAGGAAGATGACAAAAAGAGATTGCATTCCCGTGATTTTGAGTTCGTCACATTTTTCGGTTCTTTCCAGAAAAAGTGACTGACAAGATGATCTAGTGTCTTACACGTTAGCACCTCACATCCAATTATTTAAAATCTTTTTTACTATTTTTTTCTCCTTTCTCTGTTTGGCTTTGTATTTTCTTTTCTGTTGAACCCAAAATGAATGGAAGAAAATACAATAACTACCACACAATCTTGTAAGTGGTATAGTGGCCAAAAATATTTGAACACGGCCCATGAGCCCATCAACAATAGAAGCTGTTTTTACATGTAGTGCCAGAATTACCCAAAAGAAGCTGTTTTTACATGTAGCTGACAAATTTTGGGACAAAAAATCAGCATAAGGTACACTATAGCACATACACATATTCTCATCCCCCACTACTATGAAGAAGGTACAAAATTAAACCCTAAAGTGAAGAATCTAATGCTTGCCCTCCACGCCGCACCTGAAACGCTAGCCTCGAGAAATTAAAAAAAAAATGAAGCAAACGTAATCAGGTAAACCAGACAACCAGCTCAAGCTTCGCGCTACACAAAAAGATTCTAATTGCCGTGGCATAATTCAAGGCCCTTGATCAAGAATACAGCCCTGTGCTTCATATTTGGAAATCAATAAGGCAGTTACCAAGCTCCTCTGAAGCCTCGATTTTTGATAGAATAGTTTGATGATCTGATGACATGGATTTCTGCAGAATGTTTGTGAGATTTTTGTGTTCTTTCTGCGCTAGTTTTTCAGTATTCCCAGAGGAATGTAACTTGATCTTGACTTCTTTTGAAGTAGTTTTCCGCACTTGTCCTTTGTTGTGGTCAAGAGACTGCAGATCTATTAAATACAAGTAAACTCAGGTTGGTAGTATACCACAGGTAAACTCATCATGCAGATGATACAAATTACATCAAAGGGCTGTCCACCGACATATTTGAAGAAGCAATTAACAATTTGATTTTGGTGTTACCTTCAGGTATGGTGGCCGAATCCTTTCTGCTGACACATGAGTTAGCACGTGTAATGCATAACCATGTTCTTTCTGCCTCATAATCATGTTCTGAAGCAATTGGAATATGCCAGTTGCCTTTCTCAGATTCCTGTAAACATGTTTCATTAAGCAATTTTATATCTCTATCAAGTGAAACTTTCAATATCTCTACATCCGACTCGGGCATAATAAACAGACAGAATATATGCCTATGGATAATCAGTCCTGACCTGAATTACAACAGAATAAGGAGGCGGCATGTAGAACTCTGGACCGGCATCAGAGAAACCGAACCGCACCTTATATTAGGAAAAAAAGAAGCCTTGTAAAGACAATTGCATCAGGGCATCATACAAGAAAACTAAGCCTAACTGGCTGCAAATATTATTTTTAGATTCAATTGGGCTAGATCAGTCAAAATTTGATTATTTTTTTGTTATAGATAATAGGCAAATAACAAATTTGACATTAAAAAGCGAGATTAGAACTTCACTCACTTGGTGCCTTTCTTTCCATCTGGGGAAGAAATCGTTTCCAAGAAGGTGAAATGTATGATCTCTCATCTCATCATTGGTCACAAGTAAGCACTTAAACTTTATAGCTGTATACAACCAGTACCTGAAGCACACGTTATTACCCATGGTGCTTTAAATGCATACACCTCACAAAAATGACCTGACACTAAGCTAACCAATTTTGCAAGACACTGGTTTGAATGCATGCCCTAAATATACATTTCTCACCAATCATCATTGGATCCAGTAGGAGTCGAATAGAGCGCATCAGCATTTTTCCACTTCTCAATCAATGCCTTATTTATTGGTTCATCCATCTTGTCTCCGGTGATACGTTTGTTATGCAAAACAATAAGCGGCCATTTCTTTGAAGGAAGCTTCTGGCGTATTCCATTGACAACAGCGTTGACCTAAATATCCACCAAAAGAGAAACAGTATAACAACAACTAAATATAGAGGACAATATAAAAGCTTTTGTGTATCCAATTCATTTAAGTCGCTATATAGCTTACCCTTGATGGTTTGAATTTCCTCTGGCTGAAAAGACCTATATTAGCCGCATCCACTACTGCTTCAAAAGGTCCATAATAATCAAGCCATTTCTGCAGGTAATAAGAGATTAGTCTTTTCACTTCATAGAAACCAAGTATACCATTCACATGCAAAAGAAGATGGGAATTTCATACTTGAAACTTTTGAAAGCTTGAATTTTTCTCTCTCTTTATAGCTATAGATGCAACTGATTCAGCAAAATTCTCTGTTTCGATAGGATCAAGGTCAATCATGGCCAATTTTTCCCCACAGCATTGACATAATGCATCAGCTCCAATAGCCGTCTGTGATACCGCCCACTTTCCTTTACCTAACCAGCCCAGCTCATGCCCGCCTCCTCCTTTATCTTCCATTGCTTTCTTTACCAATCTATGGTCCCACTTTGTTTTCCCTAGTCTTGCTGCTTCCTTGCTGTTAAACCATTTTGCAATTGTCTCTGCAGTAGAGGGTGAGACCTTCCTTACACTTGCTCTTAACTTATGCAACAAATAGTACGCCTTGTCACCTTTACCAGTGACTACACTAAGTCTTAAGAGTCTCTCCAGTTCAGGCTCTTCCGGATAGACACCATGCTCCAACATGTGCTTTTCAACAGCAAATGCTTTATCAATATCTCCAGTATTGCAAAAAACAGATAGAGCAGGACCATAAGACCGCAGTCTAGGATTTATCCCCAGTGGCTTCATTTTCTTCACCATATCAAATGCCATGTCGCCATTACCCATTGACATTGCCATTCTACCTACAGCAGTCAAGCTTGCTTCATTCATCGGAACATTATCCAAACACATCTTCTCATAAATCTCAAATCCCCTCTGCAGGGCAAACTTCTTGACATCTTCACTTAACCGAATTTCACAATCATCTCGGTCACCACTGCTTCTATCTTTTCCATGTGATTTTTCATCATTTCCCATCTCTGATATACTCGATCCATCGAAATGTTGAGAATTTGGCTTTGTAGACCTGTTAGAGAACTGGGTTAAGTTCTCTTTTTCATCGAAGGAACCATCTAAGTTATCAAAAGTATCATTAGAATTTGACACCAGATTATCAATCATTTGATTATTACTAGTATTATCAACCAATAGTCCTTTGTTTGGAACAGGAACATTCGATTCTATACCACCATAACTTAAATTATCCCTATCTCCTATTTCACCCAAGTGTACAGAATTCACAGTTGAAACTTCACTAGACATGCCTAATGTCTCCAAAGTGCGACTACGGTTCCCACTTTTAGCAGGTTTTACAACCCCAATAGCAGCAGAGGAGCATAAATACAGAAAAACAGTATAGTGATATTGCCCCAACTTGATTCCCTCCTTTTGAGCTTTATCATACAATTGAATTGCACCAATAACATCTCCTCTCTTTGAGCACATATCCAAAGCAACTCTAAACTCAACTTCTGATGGATCAGCTTTACTTTTTTTCTTAGCCAAATTCTCCTTATTTTTTGCTCTGACCTTGTAATGACCAATATTATTTGTTTTCTTCTCCATTTTTCCATTACTTACTTGATTGTCCACAGTTTTTGAAGATTTAATTCCTAAAATCTCATTCTCAGAACCTACTTGTCTTCTTTTTCTAAAAACAAATTGTTTTCTAGCATTTTTATCCTTAGTAAACCTATCATGGGTATTTTGTTCCACTACTGAACCAATGACGTTTTTCACTGATTCTTTTTCAACCCTAGCATCTCTAGTGCTTAGAGAAGAGAAACCAGAAGGGGTTCGTTTTCTAGTTCTCAAAGTCAGAGACTTTGAAGTTTCGTGGTGTGTAGTGGGCAACTTTGCATGTAGTGTTGCTCTAACAAGAAAAAGAGGTGTGTGTTTTGGAAGTGAAGAAGAAGTAGGCAAGAAAAGAGATAAAGAGTGGAAATTGAAGACATGAAGAGACGAAGGACACTTACAGAGAGTGTGTGAGAAGAGTTGGTTCTGCTGCTGTACGCTGTTGAAGGTAATGGAGGAGGCCATGTGTGGCCGTTAGAGGAAGAGCTCTCTGTCATATTGATATGGCTAAAATACTTTTTTTTTTTTATTAAAAAAAAAATGCGTTTGATAAGTCCGAATTACAGAAGTGCCCTTGAATTTCAAAGTTTTTTTTTTTCAGCGAATTAATTTGATTTATCGTTTTAAGGATAGGCTTATGGGGTGGTCTGCTGTGCTCTTTGCGCTTGATTTTCCCAAGGCACCCAAAATATAAGATTAATTGATTTTTATTTGTCGAAATAATGTAGTCATACCAGTCCATCGGAACCTGACAAGATTTAGTTTTACAAGAACGGCCCGAAATGCAACCCGCAGTCAAACCAGCAAGGCAAAGTACCATTTACATATCTTTACTGTGTTTTTTGATTTCGATGGTATTCTGAAGCTCCAAATTCATCTTGACATGCATGCAACATGTCCAATTCTAACAAAATATTATAGTTAAGTTCAATCTCATAGACAAATTTCTTCGCATACATACAAGTATGCAACAGTTCCTGTTTTCTTTTTGTTCAGTTGGTGAGTGCACGTCTTTAGTGTCACTACAACTCCAAATTTGATAGTAGGTTCATACTTCATTCTCATTCATTTCACGTATCATAAAATGAAAAAGCACAAACATGAATCTTATTCAGTAATGCTAGTAACAAATTTGTAATTAATTGAACACATATAAGCATACCAATCGCAGCTATATGTAGAGATTCACCTCGGTTAAAGTATACACTTGCAAGAGCAAATACAGAGTAGTCTCATATGGATTAATAACACGTAACCGGAAAACAAGAATGTAACAAGATGAACATGACGAGCACCAATTTGCCTGGCATCCCTCTTAAGATAATGCACAGTACTTTCTTTAGGTTAAACAAAAACTCATCCAGCCACCTAGAGAGAAAATCAAGAAAAAGAAAAAATGAAAACAACCAAAGAATACCCAAGTAATGCTTGGCATCTGGGAGTTGGGGCACATATCAGATAAGATACCCAGAAGAAAAAAATGTGCCAACAACGGAGGTGTTTAAAGAGATATCATCAACTAAAAATGGGTCCTTTGACTGCTTGCTGAAATCACACTATCATAAAGGCATTGATTTACCTGCAATGTGGGAAATCAGAAGTGTTAAAATAATACACTTGTTTATGTAGCTTTTACATTCGTTTATATATATATATATATAAGCAACAGATATGTTTATGGAGTTATGTATAACAAAGTAAGAAAAATAAAAAACAACCTAGTAGTCACATATACAACCTAACTACAAAAACAAATCTCACATTCAAGCAAGATTTCATAATCAACTATTCCATTGTTTTTTACTTTTCTTGTTTTCGTTTTTTCATCCCTTCACTCAGTAAGATTTGAAATTACAACCAATCTCAAATCAATCTGATCCAATCCCACAGCGTTGACACTAGAGCTACTACTCGAGCATTTTCTACGGTTCCTTTCTTTCACATTGTCACTCTTGCAGTTCTAATAACTTTGACCACATTTTGGCTCAGTCACTTTTATGTGCCTAAGCAAATAAATTGACTTCTGATTTGAACAAAAGCATATACAAGTCAATGGAAAGAACAAAACTAAAGAACTAATTAGTCCATATGATTTCAACAAGTATTGATGATGTATACGTGCATTTAACTCAACATTAACTCATTAAGCAAAGCAAAGTTTAAACATCTCCACTGTTGAGATGAGAATCAATCCACTAGTAGTTTCATGCTTAATTATCTTGAAGCAACTACAAAATTCTAAGCAAGCCTGAAGACGAATCGTAAAAGTCAGTTATTTGAACATTGAATTCATATTTACCCTTCCCATTCGAGCTCCTTCGAACTTTATATTATAAGCACACGGTCAGATTCTGAATGGTTACAAAAATCCCAACTTCACAATCTAAACACACTAAATTTATTAACACTCACATTTTGTTATGTTATCACATATAAACATCCAATCAAATTGTAGTATGACAATCCCAAAATAATCTTTAACCAATTAAGTGGAATCAAAATTATCAGAATGACTAATACAAAACTTATAAGATAGTTACATAGATACAAATTGTTTTGAAATTCATCAAAGTTTGGTACTAACCTTGAGGAACTAAACCCTAACAATGAGAATCCGAAGTCAAGCTTGATCTCAACCGCGCCGAAGCAATTGCACTGTGCAGTGGCAGCATCGATTCCAATCTGCTCATCTCCACTGGCAATCTAAACACGCAAGCAAATATTTTAATGTGTGAATATATATATATATATATATATGAGGGAAAAAAAAAACTAAAACAAAACAAAAACAGTATGATTGAATAATCTTACCGGGAAATGCGAGAAATGGGTCTTGAAGCGAAGAGAGTGATCGTTTGTTGAGTATGAAAGCGAAAGGCTGTAATCGAGAGGATAGCCTAGACACAACCGTTGAAGATGCCATTCTAGATTTCCAAGTTATAGCTTCTGCCTTTGCTTCACCCAAAGATTCCGGGGTTTTGTAACTCTGTATATAAGTGCACCATTGTATGATGATTTATGGGAAGTCTATATACTGTGCTCGTATATGTTGATTTTGCCATATCTAACCTACCCATGTTGGGCTTCTAAAAAAAAAAGAAAAAAAATTACACAAAATTACTTGGGGTTTGCTTATTTACAGATAGTAACAACTCTTTCCAAAAATTGATATTGATATCCTCAGATGTCAGTCAAACTTAACTATTGAATGAGTATTTTCGTCCTTCCATCATATGATTTATATTTTCTTTTAAAAACATAGATTTAAAAGAGTTTTTAAAAAAGAGTAATGCTACTTTGCCCAAATCTGGTGCCCAAATGACGTGGCAACACTCTCATCCATTCATTTAAATCAAGCAAATCCAATACAATCTAAATGAATGGATGAGAGTATTGTCACGTCATTTGGGCACCAGATTTGGGCACCAAATTTGGGCAAAGTAGCATTACTCTTTAAAAAATTCTAACACATTTTGGCCATGTTTGTTTGCCTGTATTGTATTGTATTAGCCATTTAAAATGTATTAAAACAATGCAATACAGTGTTTGGTGCAAACACTGTATTGTATTATTTTAGTACATTTTAATTGCCTAATACAACAAACACCGTATTAACTAATACATTATATTTTGTGGTATTAGGTTGTATTGTATTAGAAAAAAAAACATTTTTCATTTCTCTATTTTATTTGTAAAAATATTAGTTATTTAAATTTTTTGTTTCAATTAAAATAAAAATATTTATTGATTTATTCATGATAGGGATATTTAAAATTAATTATTAACTATTTTAAAAAAATATATATTTTTATAATATAATAAAATACAATAAAATCATAAATGAATAATTTAATACGATATAATACAATGCATCACCAAACACTGGTTTGTATTAATGATAATACAGTCCAATACAATATAATCCAATCCAATACAGTCAAATACAATCTAATACGGTGTACCAAACGAGTCCTTTGGTGTTTGTTTTGTGTAACAACATTTAAAAACGGGTTGTAGACATTGGCCCCGAACCCGTCCCGACCCCATTTATTTTGGTAAACCCTGCCACGTATGGCTTAAACTTCTTTATGTAAACATAATCTGTAAAGATTAATTTAAAAAAAATACAATCCAAACAAATCTAAATCAATCCAAATCTAAAATCTTCATAACTTCCTTACACGGTGAATTAATTAATGAAACTTCCTTACATTGTGAATCTAAAATAATTATTAGAAACGGAGTGTTTTACTATATAAAACCCTCTAGGTCTATACATCTTGATATCATTGTGTGGAGTTGAAACTACCATTATCATCGTCTCCCTGAGGATGTCAGATTCTGGCTTCAATCGGGACATTCAGACTGACCATGGGGTCACTCTGGATGCACTTAACAAGGAGTATGTTGTTCTGCTTGAGAAAATTGAAGCAGAAAAGAAACGAGGAGAGAAGCTCAAGCAGACCATGGCCAGTTATGGACCACACTGGTTATGTGCTCCAATTGATGATCTCAATTTGGAGGAGTTGTTAACGATAGATGAATTCCTGGTAGATCTTAAGATGAGAATACTCCAGCTACAGAAGAAGCGTGAGGGCCATACTTCACATTCTAGTGCAACTATAGGTCCTACTTCTCCAACTAACCCATCTCTAAATGGTGCTATCAACAAGGGAGAGTGATTATGCTTTATCATTTCTCTCATATTTCTATCAGGAATGCTTAATGGGATGTAAAATAAATTACTAAAAATAAATAAAATATCCCTTTTGATTTTTGAATAAATAGTCATGTTAAATCAATTTTCGGTAGTTTATTTACTTTTTGAACAATAATATATGTAATGCTCAATCATATGATTTCTTGTTTTCATATACGCTTCAAATTGGCTAGTTAATTTTTCATCGGTCCTCATCCAAAACTAAACCGAATACAAATTGGTTCATTTAGCTTGAACTAATCTGAACCGAATTGGTTAATAAAACTGAACCGCGAACACCCATTTTCGGTTTTTCAGTTCGGTTCACACTTTGATGTCCATCACTAGCCTCCACCATCAAAGATGACGGTGGAGGCAACTGTAGCGTTATAAATTATTTTTTGTCTAGTCGAGATAAATCTAGCAACTTCCCATGTTCCCACCTACATATATTGGATATTTTAAGAAGTGAAAATCTTTATTAGTCGCAAGAACCGGGGAAAGAATAGGAAAAAATGATTTTAATATATTTCTAACCAGGAGCAAGCCCATCACAAGAATATTTTTTTAAGTGGGGCGAATTTGAAAATATATGTTGACTATCTTTATTATTATTATTATTATTATTATTATTATTTCTTTTTAATTTATAATTATATATTAATTTTATGTTGCATTATATAAAATATTGCTTTTTTATTTTTTTATTTTTATTTTATTAACATGTAACATGTTCTTGTTTAAAGACAAAAATACCATTCAAGCTGTTAAGTTTGACTAATTGTTGACTAACAGAAGAACCTATTTGATGTAATTTCGAAAAGTTAGGGACCATGTGTACCATAAAAGCAAACCCAATTAAAACAAAATATTTTGTCAAAAATTAGGGACTAAATTGATAATCATCCTATATTATATTATATTTTTTTTAAAGTACTTTATTACATAATTTCGGGTTTTTTTTTTTTTTTTTTTGAGGGGGAGGACTCGAACCCATAATCTCTTGATGCATGTGTGAGGGGTTTACCATCGAACTAACATCATCTCATCCTCTATATTATATTTTAGTTCTACTTATATATATATATATATATATTTGTGATCCCTTGCCTTCAGGTTGGATATGGCCATATGAGGCACCTTGCCTCGATTAGGTTTCAAGTTGAAGACAATGATGACGATCCTATATTTGTGATCCCTTGCCTTCAAGTTAGATATGGCCATATGGGGCACCTCGCCTCAATTAGGTTTCAAGTTTAAGACAATGATGACGATCCTCTGCCATCCCTAACTAGTGGTGAATTAAGAAGCAAAAATATTCTGATAAAGACGTTCCTTAGTAATATCATCATGACTCTCGAAGTCATGTGCGGTAGCAATACCAAACCAAATATGATGAGTAGTGGGGTCCTAAGCTAAGCCTTGGCTAAACCTTGGAAATCTTAATGCCATAATGCCTTTCAAATCCTCATAGCCATTATCCTACTGCAATAAGAAATTTTTGCTAGATGGGGCACTTGAACAAAATAACAATTATATTTATAAAAACAAATATTAAAAAATTAAGATCACAATAGAGTGAGTTTTTTTTTTTTTTTTTTTTTTAAACAAACATAATTTTTTTTATATATATAAAGAAAAATTAATGGTATAATGAAGTTTAGATAAAATAAAATAAATATAACACTTACTCAAAATGACCTAAATAACCTTACATTCAAAAAGAAATAAAAACAAACAATATTAAAAAATAAATAATAACAAGAAAAATAACGTAAACAATGAAAATTATAATATTTATTCTTAAAATAATAAATTACAATATAATTTTATAATAAGAAATTTGTTTTGTATTTATAATGAATTAAATTTAAATTTATATAAAAATAATTGATTAATAAATATTACTAGACATATTTTTAAATTTTTTATTCTTCTAATTATTGGTAAATTATTGATTTATTGATTATAAATAAATTAAAACTATAAAATAAAATAAAAATGTTAAGGATAAAATAAAATGAATCATAATAATATATGGACTATTTGAATACAATAAATTAAAATTTGAGATTTTTTATAGGGTTTATTGATTGGATATGTTAGATATGTCAAACTAAAACTATTAACGATAGTTAAGAAGTTGACAATAACGGAAAAGAGGAAGCGAATTGTTCAAATGGTGAGAATTGAAATCTCATTACCATTATAGAAATAAAGTACTCTCCCGACTGAGCTAATGAGTATTATGTTTTAATAATTGTTAATATATATATATATACAGATTTTCTATTATCAGTTCGTCCTGACAATAAATATATCAGGACGAAGAATATGAATCACTAGATTTACATACTTTAACTCAAAGTGTATGCACTTGTCAAAACTTCTCCATAATATGTGGTCCACATTCTTCGTCCTGATTTATTTATTGTCAGGACGAACTGACAATAGAAAGACTGTATATATATATACGGTCTCGTTCACATCAGTGTGCACTGATGTAACTACATCAATACCAATGCATGTAGACCACCAATTATGGAGAAGCTTTAACAAATACATACACTTTGATTCAAAGTATGTAAATCTAATGGTCCACATCCAACGCACCGATAAAGTTATATCAGTGCACATTGACTTAAACGTTTATATATATATACGGTGCCGTTCTGGTCAGTACGCACTAATGTAACTACATCAATACCAATGTATGTGGACCACAGACTTAAACATATATATATATATATATATATATATATATATATATATATATATGTTATAATCTATCAAATTATATTTCAAACAAATTACACTCAACTTATTTGAGGTCTGTCCTACCCCTACACTCTCGAAATCGATTTGAAAAACTCATAATCACCTCCTAATCACTGAATTTAACCATTTGATTTGATTGTTCACCATCTAAAAAAGTTAAAAGAAGAAAATACCTCGAATTAAAAAATATCATAAAGTTAAAAAACAAAAATACCTCGAATTAAAAAATATCATAAGTAATATGAGATGATTTTGAACCGGTAGTATACTAGTATGTCCCCCAAAGCCTAAATCGAAGGGTGGAGCCCGAAATTCAAGTTTCGAGGGATTATTATACAGAATCCAAAAAAAAAAAATTAGGGGGCCAAAGTGAAAAGAATTTAAAGTTTATTAACAATTTTATAATTTTTGTAAATCCAGATGAATTATGTTAGCTGGACCTCCTCTGGCCCTCTGGGCCTTGCGCGGGGCGAGGCCTATCTGCGTGCCTACCTGCAGCAATTGAGCTTGACATCACATGCGGTTCTCCTCCATAATCAATCCTCATCGCCTCACTGCCTGCATACATAATTTCATCATCGTTTTTTTTTTTTTTTTTTTTGTTCTTTAAAGATTAATCTAATGCATAGTACTAGGTAGATGTTAAAATAATTGATAAAATAAAGGTTGATTTTAGTAGACATCAGATGTGTTAGTCAATTATAACACGAGATCCACGTTTCCTCTTTTCATCGCTCACTTTTTCATTTTTATTCTTGATACCAACTCCTACCATAATCCCCTCCTTTTTCTTCTATTAAAATAATACAATTTCACGTAATCACGCGTATCTTTCATTTAAATTACAATATATAAGGTAAGACAAATAGACAATATATGAAAGGGTAAATTACATTGCACCCCTTGAGGTTTGGCCTTAAGACACTTAGATGGAAAAGTTTTGTTATTATACACTAACACCCCTGTTTTACCATGGTAAGGTCCAAAATGCCCTTGGGTGTTAGTGTAAAAAAACTTTTATTTTTATTATTATACAAGGGCATTTTCGACAATACAGGGGTGTTAGTGTAGAATAACGAAATTTTTCCATCTTAATGTCTTAAGGCCAAACCTCAAGGGGTGCAGTGTAATTTACCCTATATGAAATTGGTCTATTGGTACGTCATTCATTCCTACAACACAAGTTTATGGACTCAAATCTCTTCCTCATTTAAAACCCCAAATTATAATATTTCAAATATATATATATAGGGGCGGAACTAGAAGTTCGATGTTAGGGGGGCCACGGTGTATCTAACGAATTTTCTACGGTATACGTAATGATGATATAAATAATCAAATTAGTATTTTCTCCTACGTAGATTAAACTAAAAAGTGTTAAAGTATACTTATTTAGAAAACAATAATGCTAAACATTCCACCTAAAATCCCACATTTTTCATCCCACTACATGTGGCATGTGAGGTGTCAAATTGTGAGTGTATACATATTAATGACACATACTCTATGTATCCACTCATGATTTAACAACTTACATGCCACATGTAGTGGGATGAAAAAAGTGGGATTTTAGGTGGGATGTGTAACATTACTATTTAGAAAAATGTCATGAGAGTGCATTTGTCTTCGATTTTCCTTGTATCGGAGAAGATACTAGATACAAGTAACCACCAAAATTGGGAGTGGATTTTAGACCAAGACAGAAATTGGAGGTAGACTTTGGATTCAATGAAAATTTGTTTATGGAAAACGTGAGATGTGAGAACTTGTATTAATATTTAATATTTTTATAATTTTTTTATTATAAAAACAACCTATGTATTTTTAATAATAAAATAATAACTTAATTTTTTTTTTCAAAACCTTGGGGCCTACGTGAAGTGTGATATATAGAGTATAGAGTCTATAGACTAGTACTATTGTTTTTTTAATAATAAAATAATAACTTTTTTTTTTTTTTTTCAAAATGGTGGGGTGGGTGGGTGGGTGGGTGGGGGGCCTGATAATAAAATTATCATGACGAAAAATGTGGACCACGGATTATGGAGAAGTTTTGACAAATCTAAACACTTTGAGTCAAAGTATATAAGTCTAGTGGTCCACATTTTTCGTCATAATATATTTATTGTCAGGACGAACTGATAATAGAAAATCTTTATATATATATATATATATATATATGATATATCCCAAATCACATGTCGTCACACATGATGTTTTCTATTCTTGATTTCTAGTCATCGCTTTGGCAAGTAAACCGTGAAGTATTGCCACTATTGCATATGTAACACACAATACTTGTTGACTCGAGGAAGACAGATATTTGACCAGACTCGAATTCAATCAATCATCTCTCAACAACCATCGACCAGATAAGATTGGTCTGGTGGTGAATCTTTCATTCCTACCCTACGAGATCGTAGGTTTGAGTTCTCTTTCTCTAAAAACAAAATCACAAATTTATGTAATAATAATAAATAAATAAACAAATTCTCTCAACAACCATTGACTCGATACACTTTTGCTCCACTGGATCACTTCTCTGTTTATAACAAAAATCGTTTCCACGTGCCACATGAAATTCCTTTACACGACGGTGGGTCCATAGTTAGGTCGGGTGTACAAATAAATAAAAAGTTAAAAACAGAGAGTAAGGGGTCGTTTATTTTTTCCACTTAAGACTTAATGGGTCTAAATTAAACTCATTAAGTTATTTTATTTATTTTTTTAAGTGGTCAAACAACTTAAAAACATCAAAAAACAATTTTTTTTTTTAAAAAGTAAAAAATTATGACTTTTAACTTAATTCCAAATCACTGAATTATAAATAAAATATTTTCTTCAAAGTCTATCCTCAAAAAAAAAATATATTTGTAAATTTATCCTAATTTGATATGGTGTAAAATTCTTTCTTTTAACGTATTTCTTATTTTAAAAGGCTTTTAGAAAGAAAGAAAGAAAGAAAGAAAGAAAGAAAAAAAAAAAAAAAAAACCTAATCACTTCTCATATTGAAATATTCTTAGGATTAAACAATTGAATTTCTCTCCTACCAAATCCTGATAAGAACTCTTTATTTATTATTATTTTTTTATCTACGTGTAGTAACAGTTATAGAACTCTTTAAACATAATTTAGAATGATAATTTGTTATGATTGTCATAGTTGCAGTTATATAATTTATCAAATATTCTTTTGTGGTTGCATTCGATATTGAGTAGATTTCGTGGTTTGAAGAAGTTATAGAATAATTGTTTATATATATATACAAAAATTCTATTATCAGTTCGAACTGACAAAAGTTATATCAGTTCCTTGCATGTGGGCCACTAGAGTTAAATACTTTGACTTGGCTGTATACACTTGTCAATCAAAGTATTTAAATCCAGTGGCCCACATGTAAGGAACTGATATAACTTTTGTCAATTCGAACTGATAATAGAAAGACTGTATATATATATATATGTATGTATGTACCGGTGTATATAATTTAGGGACCTATTTAAAAAAAAAAAAAAAAAAAAAAAAAAAAAAAAAAAAAAAAAAGGTATCTAGGAACCTTTAAACAAAAAAAATAAAAAAATTGGTTTCTGGTTGCATATGATCCAGGAAACCAAAAAAACAAGAAAACAAAAATGGTTTCTATAATTATATACTGGATATTTGGACAATATGTAAAATTGAATTTGAACTTTTTATTTTTATTTTTTACAATAAATTGAACTTGAACTTTATTTACATAATAACATACAAAATTATATATCTGGTTGAATTTTTTGTTTTGTTAAATTAAACTTTGTTTGCGGAAGAACATGCAAAATCTTATAAAGAGTGTTGTATGTTAAATTACTTCTTTTAATTAGTATGAGTATAGCTGTAAAATTACTTCTTTTCAGACAATTTTTTTTTTTTTTTAAAAACATGTTGACAGTACATTCAGACGTAAGAAAAAAAAAAAAACAAACATGTCATTCAGATTCAGATTTCAGTCACTATTCAGTTTTCAGTAAAATTCAGGACTATTCGGTCTTTAGACAAACAAAAAAAGGACCCCTAACTTTGAGTGACTTCTATCATATTCATCATTGTTCTATAATTAATCATTCTCATCCATTTGAGTGACGTCTATCATATTCATCATTGTTCTATAAAAGTAATCTTTTCTTCTCCACGTTTTAGATTTCAAAAATCAAAAATTAAAAAAGAAAAAACCTAAGCCATGGCGGAGCCACGAGTGACATTTGATGTTGGAAACGACGGCGTTGCAATCATAACCATCTGCAATCCTCCGGTCAACACCTTGGCAATTCCAAGTTAGCTCAGCGCCTTAATTTTACGCTCATCGGTTTTGATTTTTTGATTTTTTTTTTTTTTTTGTTTCTTAAAATTGAGTTTGTTTTTGAATTGTGAGATTTGATAGCTTATGAGTTTTGTTGATGCAGTTATTGCGGGGTTGAAGGACAAATTTAATGAGGCCACACGGAGACAAGATGTGAAGGCTATTGTTTTGACTGGTCAGTTTCTTGTTTAGTGTCTATATCTGAATTCTTGAATTCAAAATGTTAAAGAGTTTTGAATATGAATTGTTGATAATTGAATGTGATAACTGTTTTGAAACTCAATTAGGGAATTGAATTGGTTATTAGTATTGTTTAGTTTGTAGACAAAAATATTAACAATAACTTGGTGTTCACCTTTATCATCAACTTTTAAATCCAAAAACAATATCTTGTTCGTCTATCTTTTTTGAATACGGTTATCTGATAGTATATTTGTTTTCCTTGGTCATTCAAGGCAAGGGTGGAAGGTTTTCTGCTGGTTTTGACATCACTGTTTTTGAGGAGGTTCAAAAGAATGGTATGATTTACTTAGTTATTCCTGTAGCAATCGAGTAATATATGGTTATGCAGACGGTCCATTTCGGACTCTGTTATTGTGTATTTACAAATGCATCTTTGTGCTGACAGGAGATGTTTCACTTTTGCCTGAAGTATCGGTTGATCTTGTTGTCAACAAGATTGAAGGTCTTTACTCAACTTTACACTTGGTGTCTGTTGAATTATAATTTTGAACAGCTTATCACAAAAATTTAAGTTTTTAGCTTTTTTATTCCATTTTCTTTCTTCTCTAAAACCTTGTGGCTTTGTTGGGGAAATTTCCATGTTGATATCGAGTCACGATTTCACATCTATGATGCTGTTGATCTTGTTCTTTCTTGGCCATAGATTGCAAAAAGCCAGTTGTTGCAGCTGTAGAAGGACTAGCTTTAGGAGGTGGCTTAGAATTGACAATGGTTTGTGTTTGCTTTTAAACATCAACAGTTATTTAGTTGTGTTCCTTGGAACATTGATTTCCTTTTTGTTCCATGACTGTATCATCCAAGTTAATTTCTTGCAGGGTTGCCATGCACGTATTGCCACTCCAAAAACTCAACTTGGCTTGCCAGAGTTGACACTTGGAGTGATTCCCGGATTTGGAGGTACAATTGCATATTTTATGCACCTGCTTGCATTTACACATATATACACTGTCATTCATCTCATTTCTAGTGATGGTTGTTAGGAATTGAACAGGATTCTTACAATTTGTGGTTGCTTTGTAGGCACACAACGTCTGCCAAGGCTTATAGGGCTTTCAAAGGCTGTTGAAATGATGATGGTAACCCTCCCCACCTAAAGCTTTCATTAATTTTTCAATTTTAATTTAGTGTCAATATATGTTTGTTTACCCACTACAGAGTTTCTCTGAAGTTTAAATTTTGGAGCTTGCAAGTAACTTCTGCTATTACCAAATATACTTTTCATTGATATAACTATCCACGTGTCTATGTCTATGTCTATGTCTATGTCTATGTGGGTGTGGGTGTGGGAAGTATCCACGTGTATGTAGGGGGGGAGGGTAGTTGAGAGTTGATTGAGTTCCATCTAGCCTGATGAAAAGTTTGCATAATGATATTATAGTTTCATTTGGATTGTTCTATTCAAAGTATAATCTATCTAAAAAAATAGGAAAAAAAGCGTTTACGATATCAGAAGATGATGGGTGAATAAACTTCATTCTTCCTGTTGGCTTTCTTGGACCAGGAAGAATGGACTCCATTTTTGGATGGTGGAACAAGGTGAATAAATTTCCACTAGAGATAAATTTATGCATTTTATAATCTATTTAAATTCTTTATGGGTATTTGTTGTGGGTTGAGTGGATCCATTGGAAGATTTCTTTATCTTAATCTTTTGATTTGGCCATATCTTCCTTCATTTGAGGAGCATCTGCTGTTAATTTTTTTTTGTTTCTATGTAATGCTAATTTTCATATAATCGTTATGTTTTGAAGTTATCCAAGTCAATAATGTCTGAAGAGGGCAGGAAGCTTGGTCTGATCGATGCTATTGTGACTTCTGAAGAGTTGCTGAAAGTGTCCCGTCAATGGGCATTAGACATTGCGGCAAGGAGCAAACCATGGATGCGTTCCCTTCACAGAACAGACAAGCTTGGTTCTCTTTCTGAAGCACGAGAGATTCTGAAAACTGCAAAACAGCAAGCCAAGAAAACTGCTCCAAATATGCCTCAGCACCTAGTATGTCTTGATGTGATCGAGGAGGGTGTTATTCATGGAGGATATAATGGGGTCCTAAAGGTAATTTTTATTTTGGTAATTAAAGAGCTGTTAGATATGGATGAACTGTATTCATTCTGAAGGTAGATCTTATGTGGTCTTCTAATGCTAGCAGCTTACAGTTTTCTCTCATGGGAATGAGAAGTTTGCTTGTTGCCTAAATTGGGTTTATTGGCAGTCACTGGTTGTTCAGGATGCATTCCTGAGCATGCTTGGTTTCATTACAATCACTTGATTGTTTCAAAACAGATGGATTGTATTTTGTTGATATATATGTTCTATGAATAATCTGTTGCTGCAGGAGGCCAAAGCTTTTAAGGATTTAGTCTTGTCAGACACTTCAAAAGGTCTTGTTCATGTCTTTTTTGCACAACGGACAACATCAAAGGTACAATGTCTGTTCAAGGAATTCTCTTTAAAAAGTGTATATTTGACTATTTGTGGGATTTAGCCATCATCACTAAATTATTTTATTTCTTTCTCTTCATGTGTGATTACATTAGTGTATCGGTGAACATGTGCACACACAGTCACACATACACGAACATGTGCATGCACATACAAAGACACTATTTCACAAGGAAAAGGCATGTTATGTAAGACTCAATAGAGTTAGATCGAAGCATACAGTTTTACAGACTTATTTGCTGTTTTGTTAGTTTAAGTGATGCTTTACTTCTTGCCAACCCTATCTTAATTGGTTGTCTAGTTTAGGCAACAAAATCATGACCTTGTTTATGCCAATAACTAATAGATTGTCAATTTAGTACGGTTTATATTGGTTTGTGTATATATCCTTATAAGATTTGGTTTTACTTGATGTACTACTAGCTGATATCGGATTATATATGAGAGGTTTGTCTGGCTCTTATTTAATTCTAGTTTGTATTTAAGATTGAGTCACCATGCATGTTATATGCTTGAACTCAATGTATTAGAAGGGTTTTAGGATGGTGGATTGCTAATTGCAATTTTGATTTTAGAGGCGATTTCATTTAGCTCCCCTAATAGTTGGTCTAATTACCCGATGATTGTGTGATTTGAAAATAGGTAGTGACCTCTGCCTTTAAGTGAAGTCTGTTAAAGAAATAGACAATGGTTAATACATTAAAATTATTTTAATCTTTCTTTTTTAACATTTTAACATTATTTAATGTAAAATGATTTTTTTTAAGAAATAATCAGGTTGTTATGGACAAGTATATCTCCTCCATTGTGGAGGAATTGTGGCTTCCTCTCTACATCTGCAGAAGTATTAGCATGTTCTCTAACATTTTACTTCTACAGGTGCCTAATGTTACTGATGTTGGGCTGAAACCAAGGGCTGTGAAGAAAGCTGCTGTTATTGGTGGAGGTCTAATGGGTTCTGGCATAGCCACTGCACTTATTCTGGGCAACATATACGTTGTTCTCAAGGAAATTAACCCTGAATATCTTCTGAAGGGGATAAAAACAATAGAAGGTGGGTAATTTATTCACAAGATATTTGAGATTTGCATGGATTTTCAATAATATTATGCCTTTATTTGTGATGGATTCTGTTTAAAGAAGCAATCCTGCACTTAATCGTTACCTAATATTTTTTACTTAAGTTAATAAGGCTACAGCAGTTTGAGTCAATTTAGTAGCTGTAGCCTGTAGTGTTGGATTTGTTTTTTCCATTTCTGATTGTTTGCGATCTATATGACCAACATATATAACCTGTATGGGGCTATTTTATCTACGATAATGAAGGTGGGTGACATATGGCATTACTATATAATTGTGAAGCTATTATCAATAGACAATAGCCATGTTAGTTTGTATTAAAGTGTCAATCATACTCTGCCATCAATATGATAGCATGTCAATTTATGTCAGATTATTAATTGCTCCAGTTTTACTAACAAGGTATTACAACTCAACTAAGTTCAGCAGCCCATTTCTTTTCCCTCATTTGTTTGCTAGAAAGGCACAATGGGTTGGGTCTGATCTTTCCTATTATAGTGGATCCAAGTTGCCATATGTAAACACTTGTTCTTTTTGTGGTAGATAAACATATTTTTTTTTGTCTTCTGTGACAGCAAACATTCGAGGCTTAGTATCAAGAGGGAAGCTGACTCAAGATAAGGCAAACAAAGCCCTCTCAATGCTTAAAGGTGTATTGGATTACTCAGAATTTAAAGATGTTGACATGGTCATAGAGGTGGGATGTCTTGATGTTTGCTATCTTAGTGAACTTTGGAACTTCGAGTTTTCAAAATCTTGGATGCTTCAAATTCTGTTTGCAAAATGTTAAATGACTATGTTTCCGTTTGATCAGATGCCATTTTTAGCTAGATTGCATGCTCACGTTTTCTTTATCTTCTACCCAGTAGCTTAGGTTTGTATGTTATTAAAAGATCTTATACATACATATGCACATATGTAGACCAATTTTTCTCTCATAGGCACACATTATAGGCCATATCTATAGTACACATCACCACATTTTTGCCATGTGTATTATTATGATTGAAGTTATGTTGCTTAAATGGCAAAAGTGTGGTGATGTGTATTAGTATGCTATAGATATGCCTATAATGTGTGCCTATGAGAGAAAAATTGATATGTAGACATCTTGATATATTCAAGCATCCAAACATCTCTTTCTGTCAATTGGATTAATGCAACAGTTATGATGTTGGCCAATGTGAAATATGAAAAACTATTAATTAATCAAGAATTGACAAGCAGGCAGCCATAAAAGCTATCTACTTAATGACTTTGCCACAAAATTTAATTCTTTTTACATTTTAATATTTTTCTAAATAGTTTTTTCATGCTTTATAAAGTGGTATCAACAATAAAACTTTTTCACGGTTCTTGCTTCTTCAACCAAGAATCTAAATGTAAGTGAAACCTTGTCTACCATTCCACCATTTTGCATCACGAGAGAATTATTGTGAATTGTACAAAAACTAAAATAGGAACTGAACAAATTTTATCTCTTGTAGATAAAGAATGAACAAGAAAAGAGTTCTAAAATTGTTTTGGTCTGTGGTTGAAAAAAATGAGGATGGCAAAAAGATTTTGTTCATTAATATTACTGTATAAACCATGAATTAATTGTTAAAAATGTATTGAAAGTCAGAAAACATGTGTTGTGCATGGAACCATTTAGTGGCACCAGACATGAGGCTTTCTACTTGCCAATTCTTTTTAATTTATTAATTGTTTAAAATATTGCACATTAGACAATATCATGACTATCATTTTAATCCTGTGGACAAAATGAGATGTCCAGATGTCCAGAGGAGAGCATTATTCTCTGTATAAAGTTCTTTTCTGGTACGGATGTCCAAATTTTAAAAAACTTCTGGATGTCAAATCTTAGCAATTGGATGCATCAAGCTGTTGAGTTTTATTTGTCTTGTTCTATTGTTCTATGCAAAACAGCAGAAAAAGATAAATGAATATCATTTGTTAGATGCGTCTAATGGTGGAAAATTCAAGGTTCCAATTGTTCGAACGTCCTCATCCTAGAATTTTCTTGTATATATATATAGTTAAAGTTCTTGCTGTAAAAAGTCTTATGCGGTTATATCTATTTGCAGGCAGTCATTGAAAGTATTCCTCTAAAACAAAAAATATTTAGTGAAATTGAGAAGGTCTGCCCTCATCACTGCATTTTGGCAACAAACACTTCTACAATCGACCTAAACATAGTTGGGGAAAAGACCAGCTCTGAGGATCGTATTATAGGGGCACACTTTTTCAGGTTATTTAAGTCATATTCTTCTTTCTTCCCTCACAGTCTTAATTATTTCCATAAGGACTTTCATAAATCAATTAAAGTCATAAACACCAATATTTCTGTCTTGCTCTTGGCTGTAGTCGTTACATTGGTAGCCTTAGTACAGAATTTCTGACTGAATTATAATTGCTAGAATCATATGGACCAGACAGATCATGATCTGGATGATCTATAGTACCAGAACCATGTCTTCTTGTCACCCATCTTCCTTTCAGGAGATTCTGATCTATGTTGGCATTGTATCAAAAATTATACCTAACACGGTTGTAACTTGAGGGGGAACCTTCCAAGTGGAGTGTCCCAATGTAAGCCAGAAATATGCTACAACTTTTTCTGCAATACTTTTTTCCTCCTGGTTGATTATTTATCAAGAATGCATATTGGACAAACATTTTCTTATTCTTTTCATTTCGTTTTGCTCTTGAGTGACCAATAAATAATAAGTATCTATTTGTTACTGAGAAACCTTTACTTGCAAAATCTCAGAATGCTGTTGTTAAGCTGGGATACAATCTGTACAGACAGGGACAAAGCATGAATAAATTTATTTTGATAATGTCATGTATTGTCTGCAACAACTGCAGATATTGCTTACAGTTGTTCGATTCTAGTTTTCCTGTAGTGAGGGACTTCTCTTTGAGTCTTTGTTATTTATTTTGTTTGATTATCAGTATACAACATTTTATTTTATTTAGAAGTGGAAATGAGTTACGAGTATGCTTTCTTTGACATGGCTCTTCAATCAACAGTCCTGCACATGTTATGCCTCTTCTGGAGATTGTAAGAACAGAGAAAACTTCTGCACAAGCTATTCTTGATCTCATGGCAGTTGGGAAAAGCATAAAGAAAGTTCCCGTCGTTGTGGGTAACTGCACTGGCTTTGCAGTCAACCGGGCCTTCTTCCCATATTCACAAGGCGCTCATCTTCTGGCCAATTTAGGTGTTGATATTTTCAGAATTGACAGGGTGATCAGCAGTTTCGGCCTGCCTATAGGCCCTTTCCAGTAATCTTCTTCCCTTAGCATTTAAATGGCCTTGCACTATATTTATGGACTCAATGAATTGCTTATTGTGATAATTAGTATTATTGTACAGTTGATTTACACTACAATAATTAGATACTTCGAAATTTGCTATTTTCATAAGGTCTCAAGGTTTGAAGTTTTATTGAATGCTCAAAAAGTGGTTATTAAATTCTAGTGACTCAAGCTTTGTGGTGAAGCCTTGGGACCAGTTGTGTTAGCCTCGCCCTTGGATAAGCCTTAAAAGTAATCTAAAAAGTCATTTAAAGCCATGTGACCGACTATTAATAGTTAAATTATCCAGTAAATGCATTCTTCTGCTGCTCTGTATGGAAATCTGTTTTAATACCATGTGTCTAAACGACGGAGTTGGTAGGCTTTGTCCTTGTTAAGTTGTGCTTCTCTGTGGGTGTACTTTGCAGGCTTCAGGACTTAGCTGGATATGGAGTAGCCACTGCAGTTGGGAAAGAGTTTGCTAAAGCATTCTCTGATCGAGTATTCCAGAGTCCTTTGGTTGATCTTTTGTTGAAAAGTGGACGAAATGGTAATGAAGTGTGGTTTCTGTTCCATTTGTATTTTTTTCTTTTTCTGCCTGTTACTATTGATGTATAGCTTTTGTCATTTCTGTGCTATGTGCTTTTTTGCTGTTTCAGGTAAAAACAATGGAAAGGGATACTACATATATGAAAAGGGAAGCAAACCGAAACCCGATCCTTCAGTGCTACCGATTATTGAGGAGTGTAAACGACTAACCAATATTATGCCTGGAGGAAAGGTACTCTCAGATGAAAATAGGCATACTACTGACAGTTGATACTGATAATACTGATTGCTTGATTTAACGTTATGAGCTCGCTAGTGGACCTTATAACTTACATGCCTTATTAGACAAATACTTTTAGTTGGAGATATCTGATGTATTGTTGTTTTTCCTTTAACCTTTATCTGATAGCCGATATCCATTACTGACAAAGAAATCGTGGAGATGATACTCTTCCCAGTGGTGAATGAATCTTGTCGTGTTCTGGAAGATGGAATAGTTGTTCGAGCCTCAGATCTTGATGTCGCATCTGTTCTTGGAATGAGCTTCCCATCTTATCGGTGAGCTTTTTAGTAAAACTTACCTTCAATTCCTATTTCAACCTCCAAAGTAGTAATCTCTTGATATTTTTGCAATCTTTTCTATTTGGCTTATTCTAGACCTTTGATCAGTTACATGTATCTTTTGTTTTATTTAGATATTTTCTGTAGTGTACCTGGTAAGTTGCAAATGAGGTGTGGGTTCTTATCCATTCCATGCATAAGAACTTGTATGTTTAATGCATGATAAGACCTGGCAAGTGATTTGTCATCATTTGGGTAAATGTTTTGGGTTGTATTTACTAATACAGTAATATATCCAAACTAGCTTTGGTGGGAATTGTGGCACAACACAAGGCAGTGTTTATTCATGTTAGTGACAATTAACTTCAATCTCCTTCTCTAGCAACTATTTTATTACTTATAAGCATAAATTTATCTTAAATCTCATAGCAATTATTTCTTCTGTGGCAGTGGTGGTATCATCTTTTGGGCCGATACATTAGGGCCTAAGCATGTATATACAAGTCTAAAGAAATGGTCACAGATTCACGGCAGCTTCTATAAACCGACAAAGTTCTTGGAAGAAAGAGCAATGAAAGGCATACCACTGGTAAGAGCCATATTCCATCTTTTATTCTCCATAGTCCATTCTCAGTCTACTTCCGCTTTTTCCATCAAAGTTTTATAAATAAAGGCACTCGATCAGCAGTAGACCATGTTTCTGCAACGTTTACTGCTCTTGCACCTCATGGTTTTCATCTTCTTGTTTTCATCATCATTATAATAATCATGATTCCTCGATTTCTCTAATCAAACCCCCCCTTGTGTATCTTTCATAATTATTGGTCTCCAGAGGTATCAATTTATTTCCTGCAAGTAAACTAAAGATTCAGTTGAAGTTTGTTGTAGCAAACGCTTTCTTCTAGTGTCTAGTGAATAAAACTAACTCTTCTAATTTCTTATGCAGAGTGCACCAGTGTCATCATCTTCAACGTCCAGGTCCCGTCTCTAGGCAATAAATTTCCTGAGCGGTGTTTAAGGATATGATAATAAGTCTTAAACAATAAGATTTTGGAAGAAATAAGAATTTGTTTTTTTCTTTTTTTTCTTTTCAAAATGTAAGCATGGTAAATTCTATTATTTATTTTCATTGGTAAAGTGTGGAAATGGTGGGAAATGTCACCTTTTTTACCGGGTTTTGTATTAATAACTTAAGTTTAAAAAGCATTAAAGTAAGTGATTTTCAAAAATGCCCTTACTTTACGTATTCTTTTACTCTTAAAGTTTTTTGAGATTTTATTCTTTCATCTTCTCTCATAGAGGTCTGTTTAATAGACCTCCAATGGAGGTTGAACATTATAACATTATCAATGCATCTTCATTGAGTAATTAATTTAGTGGCGTTACGCAGACGTATTTGGGGGTCGAGCTGACCGGTCAGCTTGTGAGGGGGCAGAGCTTTTTTTTTTTTTTTTCAATTTAAAACCCAAATTGGGTTTCTTTTCATTTGTTCTTTGAGTCTTTTGTAAACCTTAAGCCGGTTGTGTGAATTTTGAATCTAATTGAAAAGGCTCGGAAAATAAATGAAAAGTCTCGGAGACTAATTGAAAGACTCGGGGAACAATTGAAAAGGCTCGAGCCTTTTCATTTAGTATCCGAGACTTTTCATTTGTTCTCTAAGCCTTTTCAATTGTTTTTCGAGTCTTTTTATTTGTTCTCCGAGCTTTTTAATGAACTATCCGAGCATTTCTAAGCTCTGTCTGAGACTTTTCTGAGCCTTTTTAACAATCATTTTTTTTCTCACATAATTAGCTTAAGGTTTACACAAAAGAGGATTTTAAATTGAAAAAAAAAAAAGCAACTAACAAGAGGGTTTGTATCTCAGATGCAACTAACAAAGGCTCGGACATAAAAAAGTTGCTATTGCGTTTGGTCGTGGTCGTCGACGGTGACGTACGCGTGTTCATGGTCCACCGTCGTCCATTGATGGAGGATTTTGAAAGAAAAAAAAAAAAAAAAAACCAAAATGGTGAAGAAGGTTACTGGGGGGTATTTTTGTCCGTTCACCATAATATGTGCCTTTTAATTTTGAAAGCTTCTCCTTACAATCCACAAATTATCTATTTATACTTCAATTTAATTTTTTTTTTTTTATTAAAGACACTTTTAACCTGAATTAAAATTACTAAACAAGATAAAAAAAAAAAATTCTAAAGACATTCCAAACTAATTAAATTATTAAAAAAAAAAAAATTATCTCTCTTAAATCATTAGATTAAATATTAAGTATTGATTAAATATTACGTATTAAACTTTATTTCATAAATCTATTATTACCATATTAAACACTCTCTTAATTATTCTCCCTCTCTCCATTTTTCTCATGCTTTCTCGATTGATTAATAGTTATAAAAAAAACAAAAAACTTATGAATAGTTTGGTTTTTTTACTAACAGTAATATATATATATATATATATATATATATATATATATATAAAAGTCAATTTTCAAAATAAAAATAAAATAGATATATGAAAACTTGATTTGTTGCAACTAGATTTGATTAAATTCAGAATTTTTAAGACTAATGAAAGAATTAAAGTTCTCTAGGCAATCACATACCTATAAAAGTAACAAAAAACATTTTCATATTTCGATTAAAAAAAAAAAGTACTTGTTTTTTGAGTTTTTTAAATATATACTTTTATACGGTTCCTAAAAATCAAGTTTATTCGTAAGTTTTTTTTTTTTTTTTTTTTTTCTTAACTGTTAGTTTTGCTAGAAATAATAAAGATCGAAAATTAGAGATATATATTGGAGAAGAGAGAGTTTAATATGGTAAATAAAAATTTAGAAGAGATTGTTTAATATGTAATATTTAATTTAATGATTTATGAGAGATAATTTCTTTTTTTAGAATAGAAGTGTCAAAAGATAAAAAAGATAATTTTGGAATAAAAGCAGGTGTCTTTAGAATTTTTTTAAATTTAAATTTTGAGAACGAATTGTCATTAAAAAAGAAGTTTAAAAAGAAAAAAAATTGGATTGTCAAAAGAAACTCTCTTTAATCTTAAGTTATTAAAGTTGTGACTTTCTTACAAAACCCGGTCCAAATAGTGACAAAATTTTTTATGATTTGATCATGGATGAATTGGGATGAAATTATTCCTTGAAAATTGAAGTAGTGTAAAAGGTTTAGGTATCAGGTATTAAGTTTTTTACATGCGGTTGATTACTGTTGCCCGGCAGTGGGTTGTGTTGTAAAATTAAATGGGTCATGTGAAATTTTGCTCAGTTTAAACATAACCCTCTTTTAACTTAATTGGTCTGAAAATAAAATTTCGAATATAATTAATGGGTAACTTGAATTGAAGTATTGAACCAACTAGCTCGTCTGTACTTTTTGGTCAGATTAAATAATTAAAAAAATAATTCCTGACTAGTAAAATTGTAAAGTTATCAAATTAAAAATAGAAGCACTTCCATTTTTATTTATATATTTCTCAATCTTAAAAATTAAATAGTATCAAAATATAAACAAGCATCGACAGTTGAGTTGATAATAGACAAAACTCTAACAGTCTTACCAGATAAATATATATATATTTCATTAGAAGAGTAGAAAACAATATTACTATTTTTAGGTTAAGATAACAAAATGATTTTGTTTTGTTTTTACTTTAATCAATTTATAAATTATAGGATTTTCTTATACAACTTTGATGAAAATATTACTATTTTTTTTTTTTTAAATCAACTTATTTTTAATTTTTTCTAGTTATAAACTTATAATATGTTTAAATGAGTTTTAAGTGGATAAATTTAAAGGCCCTAAAATGCCGTGAACCAAAAAAATTAGGAGAGAACCAAAATTAGCCATCCAAAATACTAGAATTTTGTTTCTAAACACATGATATTTTAATTGTTAATAACCACATTTTTGAGAAATTACTTGAATGTCCTCATATAAAAACCATCTCCAAACACACACTCTCTCTTTCTCTCTCTCCCCTCTCCTCTCTCTCTCTTCTCCTTTCTATCCTGTCAAAATCTTCACCTGGTTCATGATCGAATTCCGATCATTGTTCCTGCAAATCGAACACCAATGATCGAATTCTGATGGTTCTTCTTGCTTCTCTGTTCGTTCTTCATGATCGAATTCCAATCGTTGTTCCGATTTGCTCTAAATCGGTTTAAGTTGTGTAAATATCATTCATTTGTTCATTAATTGAGTTACAAACAGTTACTTTAACATGGTTTTAGCGTTATTGGATCACTTTTGTGTGTTTTTGTGAAGAATCAATCGATTTCAAAAAAGTTTATAGATTTTTCCAGAAGATTTCAAGTTTCACAGGTTCAAAAACTTGAAATCTTCTGTTAAAACTCGAAATGTTGACAAAACTTGAAATCTTCTATAAAAACTTGAAATCTTGACGAAAAACTTGAAATCTTGAAACTTGAAATGTCGATCACGAACCATTTCAAGTTTCAAAATTTCAAGTTTTTTTGTCAACATTTCAAGTTTTTATAGAAGATTTCAAGTTTTCGAACCCGTGAAACTTGAAATCTTTTGGAAAAATCTGCAAACTTTTTTGAAAACAATTATTCACATAAACACATATAATTGATGCATTAAAGATAAAACCATGTTAAAATAATTGTTTTCAACTCAATTAATGAACAAATGAATGATATTTATCAATTTAGAGCAAATCGAAAAAGTTTTTCTCATTCACTTCGTGAAATCTACAACAAGATTATGAAGAACAGAGAAGAACGATGATGAAGAACAAAGAAGAACGAAATCTTCAACAATGGTGCAGCCATTGGTGTTCGATTTGCAGGAAGGTGATGAAGAACAAATAAGGTGATGAAGAACAGAGAAGCAAGAAGAAGACAGTGAGAAAAATAAACAAAAGAAAATAGAAATATTAATTTGGGGGCATCTTAGTAATTTATGGACACCCACTGAAATTTTTTTTAAAACATGGTTATTAACAATTAAAGTTTCGTATGTGGTTAAAAACGAATTTTCCATATTTAGAGCGGTTATTTTTAGTAATTTCCACAAAAGAAAAAAAAGAGGAGAATTTGTTATGAATCAAAGAATAATAGATGAACAAGAAATAATTGAAGGAGAGATGAAATAATAATAAATAATAAATAAAAGAGATATAAGATGAGAAAAACGAGAGAAAAACGAGAGAGAGAGAGAGAGAGAGAGAGAGAACATGTTATGCACTATGCTTTTATTGATATTGAGAGCAGCAGCTCGTTTTACAAGAGAGAGCATATATAGTGAACAAAGTAAGCTCTTGAGTGGTGGTGGAAAAGCCACATGTATTATAACACTCCCCCTTGGATTTTCCACCACTTGTATTGTATTTAATTTTCTAAGAAAAACCCGGAGGGACAAATCTCAGAAAAATATATACAAAGATCTTCTAGATCTTGTGGTGTTGGACGTCCTCATAACTGTCTCATTAAAAACCTTGTCAGGAAAACTCAGTGGGACAAAACCTGATCGAAGGGAAAAAGAATACAATGCATATAAGTCCAAAATTAATGTTTTCTTTAGAGCTTTGCTTATATTTATACTTGGATTTCCACCACTTGTATTTGAATTTGCTAGGAAAAACCCAGTGGGACAAAACCTTAGCAAAAATATATACAATGATCTTCTGGATCAAGTGGTGTGGACGTGTTCAGAACTGCCTCATTAAAACCTTTCCGGTAAAACCCAGTGAGAGAAAATCCGGTAGAAGGAAAAAGAGTACAGTACACATATGTCCATTCAAAATTTTGCTCCCCCTGAATAAAACTTCAACATCAATCCTGTAATTTATAAAGTTGACGCATGTCAATTCCATATACCAGTTTCTCAAAATTTGATGTAGGCAAAGCTTTGGTAAACAGATCTGCCAGATTATCTGTAAACTGTATTTGTTTAACTTCAACAGAACATCAACTTGTCAGCTCTGTTGAAGTTCATGAGTATAGAAGAATTTAGGAGAAATATGTTTGATTCTATCTCCTTTGATATAGCCTCCTCTAATTTGAGCAATACAAGCCGCGATATCTTCAAATATTGGTGTTGGCATTCCTGTAGATAATGAAAATCCACATATATTTTTAATATGATAAATAACTGACCTTAGCCACACGCATTCTCGGCTTGTTTCATGAAGTGCAAGTATCTCAGAATGATTAGAGAATGTAGCAACAAGAGTTTGCTTTGTGGAGCGCCAGGAGATTGCTGTGCTATTATAGGTAAAAACATATCTCGTTTGTGAACGAGCTTTATGGGGATCAGATAGATACCCGGCATCAGTATAACCAATTAGACCTGAAAAGTTGTTAGATTTTGAATAATATAATCTTAAACCTTTTGTTCCATGAAGATAACGAAAAAGATGTTTAATCTCATTCCAATGTCTCCGAGTTGGTGCTGAACTGAATCTAGCAAGCAAATTTACTGAAAATGCGATATCTGGTCTAGTACATTGAGCCAGATATAATAAAGCACCAATTGCATTAAGATATGATACTTCAGGACCAAGTATCTTTTCACCATCTTCAAGTGGCTGGAATGGATCTTTCTTAGGATCAAGATTTCTAACAATCATGGGGGTACTTAATGGATGAGCATTGTCCATATTAAATCTTTTGAGGATCTTTTCAATATATGCTGATTGATGGGTAAGTATTTCATTTGATTTATGCTCAATCTCCAGGCCGAGACAATATTTTGTCTTTCCCAGGTCTTTCATTTCAAATTCCCTTTTCAAATATTCAGAAATTTTCAGGAGCTCTCCAGGAGTTCCAATCAAATTCATATCATCAACGTAAACTGCTATAATAGCAAATCCAGGTTTAGATTTCTTTATAAAGAACTCATGGGTGTATAATATAATTATTATGCCCTTATTTTATCAGATAATTACTGAGACGGTTATACCACATCCGTCCAGATTATTTTTTAATCCATATAAGGATTTTTGTAGGTTCATCAAATACAGATTACGAGATCTCGGTTTACATGCTTCTGGCATTTTAAATCCTTCCGGGATTATAAATATCTGTATTGAGTGAATCATATAGATAAATGATTACTACATTTAGAAGACGTATTTCAAACCTTTTAAAGGCAGCCAAATTTATCAAAAATTTGGAACGTAATCGTATTCATTACTATTGAATACTAAGTTTCTGTGAGAAACCTTGTACTACGAGTCGTGCCTCATATCTTACAATCTCGTTTTTCTCATTACGTTTCCGTATAAATACCTTTTAGTATCCAACTAGTTTGACATCTTCAGGTGTCTGGAGAACTATTGGTCTAAATATTTTATGTTTGGCTTATGAAGTCAATTCTTCTTGAATTGCTTCCTTTCATTTAGGCCAATCATGCCTTTTATATACAATCATCGATACTATGAGTTTCATAATCATCATTTCAGTAGCTACTATATTTGAAAATGTATCACCGATGATTGTTTCTTCACTATTCCACATTTCTCATGTATGATTTATAGAAATTTATTAATTCTTATATTCAAAACTTAAGAACTTCAAGTTCATATTCAATACTTCGTATTCAAAATTAGAACTTCAGGTTCTATATAGGATTCGAATTTTGGAATTTCAAGTCCCAAGTATGACATTCATGTACATAGTAATAAATCCAGAACTCCATATTTTACTGAAATTTAAAATTTAGAACTTCAGATTCTGATCGGTTTGTAAAACCGTGCCAACTTAAATATTATAATGATAAATCCAAAAACTTCAGATTTTGGTTAGTCGGTCTAGCCGAGCTTGGCTTAACTTCCAGAAACTTAACGATTGGTCTAGTTAGGCTCAACACATAATTTATACAAATCCAGAAACTTCAGGTTTTGGTTAGTTGGCATACTCAGACACATAAATTGTATAAAATTAAATAGATGTGTAAAATTAAAATAACAGATAATATGACAGAAATAAGATGAAGAAGAACGAGAGAATAACAGTATGAGATAAAGTGAAAAGGGGAGAAAATTTACTATTTACTTTTATTGATGATTTCGGATTACATCTTGACCACACAATTTCAGCTGTGTAGTGATTTTGAATAAAACAGAATTATACTCATAGATTGATCTAAAGTCTTGAAAACGTAAATGTTGCAACTGATACCTGACATTTGATAATACAACATCGGGTTGGTTATCAAATCGATCTTTTAGTTCTTGCCATAGAACTTCTGGTTCTGTGATCGTTAGGTATTGGGCTTTCAGATCGTAGTTGTCCCCAGACATTTCTAGTGCAGCAAATTTTAAATTTGCAAGCTTTGACATTATTACAACTTCTAGTTATCCGAAAATCACAATCGGAGTCAGAACTTCTGGTCTGACAAAAATCCGAGGAATTTAAACCTTCATATATATAAAGGAATATTTTTAAATAAATAAATCTAGAAGCTTCAGGTTCCGGTAATGATAAATAAATCCATAAACTTCAGGTTCTAGATGGGTGACTAAATTGTTTAAATAAAAATTACAAAATAAAATGCGTAATAATAAATGCGAAAAAAGTAAATCCAGAACTGCAGGTTCTGGTAGGTTGGCATAGCCAATCTCATAAAAGCGTATAAATAAATAAATGCGGGAAAGTAAATCGCGTAAAAGTAAATAAAATGCGAGAAAGTAAATTGCGTAAAAATAAAATGCGAGAAAGTAAATCCAGAACTGCAGGTTTTGGTATTAATAAATAAAAATCTGGAATCTTCAGGTTTTAGTAATAATAAATTCAGAAACTTCTAGTTCTGGAAATAAATATAGGAACTTCAGGTTCTAGTTGTAATAAATTTATAAGCTTCAGGCTTTAGTAATAATAAATTCAGAACTTCAGGTTCTGGAAATAACAGCATCATGCTAATAACGTGTTTTGAATAAAAGAATAATAGATGAACAAGAAATAATTGAAGAAGAGATGAAATAATAATAAATAATAAATAAAAGAGATATAAGATGAGAGGGAGAGAAAAACGAGAGAGGGAGAGAGAGAGAGAACATGTTATGCACTATGCTTTTATTGATATTGAGAGCAGCAGCTCGTTTTACAAGAGAGAGCATATATATATATATATATATATATATAGTGAACAAAGTAAGCTCTTGAGTGGTGATGGGAAGGCCACGTGTGTGAGTAAACTTGAGCAAGAAGCAATTCTCTTGAGCGGTGGTAGAAAACCACATGTATTATAACAGATTTAGACTTGTCTACTGTTTTTTTTTTTTTTTTGGGCAATGTGTTGGGTTTAGGTTGTGTTAACAGATTATTTTGTCAAACCCATATGTGCTGTTGCATTTTATAGAGTAATAGTATTTTGCCCACTTTATTTTTTAATTTTTAATAATTAGTATAACTCAATTTTAAAACTAGATAAATCCTTCGCTTACAGGGTAGTTTTGTAAAAATAAAATAAAAATCGATTATATTTTAGTTAGGGGCCAAGCTAAATCAACTTCAAATTTATAACTTTAATATTCATCCGTCAATTTGCTATTAGGTAAACCCATAGCGTGCCTGGTATGAACTTAAAGAAAAAAATGAACATGTGAAGAGAGTGGTTGCTAACATATCCAGACCTCCAAGCCAAGACCAAGATGTCCGGGGAAGATAAGAAACTAGACTAGAACACAAAAGGCAATAATTGCAAAAGAGGAAAAATTGTAAAGAAAAGTAACGAAAAAGATTCGAATAAGGACGTAGATGTAACAAGTAAGAAAATTTATTTGACACTTTAATTAGGCAACTCTGCTATAAGAGAAAAGAATGTGCACCTGTCAAGTAGCATTTTCGTTACAAAGACAGCTCATCCATATTTACGAAAATTGAAGGATACAATTCAATGGAATTAAATTACATATTCCACGAAAAATTATAATTATAATCATTTCCCCCCTTTTTTTTCTCCCTTTTTCCTCCTAAAAATGTGAATAGAACAAGGAAGTCCCTAGTCTGTGATGGTCATCGGCAGGCAACGGTGTGATATTTATCTCTCCTGCAATTTTAAGGCTTGGCAATTTACACCATTTGGCTCAAATTGTGGTTGAAGCTAAAATTTTTGATTTATAAATAATTTTATAACCTAAAAAGTAACTGAGATCATGGTCAGTTCCAACAATGAGGCCAATGCTGTCTTGGGACTGTATCTGAGAGGAAGCCGAAATGAACAATGGCATCGTATTACAGAAATGGGGTGGCGTACCTCAACCCGCTTGCTGTGCTAATATCTTTTTACATCTTGTTTTCAGTCTTTGATTTAGTATCCCTATCTCCAGTAAAGAGTGGATTCTTTTGTAGATCACGGTTATAGGCAGCAACTGCTGCAGTAACCGTCTGAGATGTCTTGGCTGTAGGTGGAGCAAGTGTATGTGCACCAAAAGCTTTTGAAACACCATTGCTGACAGGTGTTTGTGGATTCCCGGTTTCTGTTCTACCATTTGCAATGCCGTTGGTGAGTGAATCTTTTTGATTCCCTAACTCAGTTCTGGCAATCGATGAATATTTAGTTTCTGTATAGGAAAAGAAGAAGCATTGTCAGTTCACATTATAAGAAGTGTGAAAAACATACAACAATTTAGACCCTGAAAAGCCATCTTAGAAAGAACAAATGTCACCCGCTCCATAATTACGAACTTCTGAATCCTATAGTTGACAAGATGCGCAAAACACGAAGAATCACATTGCCAAATGGAATTTGTAAATTACAGCTGGCTAATTGTAGTGGTCCAAACTTTCTAAATGCAAAGAAGTAAATAATAATTACTTTCTCAAACGTCATTTGATTATGATATTTAAAAGATACATGAAAAACAACCTGCCATTCTTCAATGTCCTCAAATAGTTTAATCAACTTCCAATCACAAAACAATTGTCAAAATCTAGGAAAAGGAGAGTAAGAAACTTGCCCTTTATTTCTCCAAAGGTGATGAGTTTATTAAGACAATCTCGAAACTTCATCAAAACAATCCTTTCCTGCTCTGCATAAACCTCTGTCATGCCTTTTCCATAAGGAACTTGTGAAGATGCGTTGCAGCCATGGCCTGTCAACTTATTAGGGGAAGAAGCTGCCATGAACATTGCATCCTGTTCATCACACATTAATGCCAGCGTTCCAGGAGACATTGGCCTTCCTTTAGGCACATCAGCACTATCTGAACTGGAGTCATCGGGAGCAATTTTATCAGCCTGGTTTGCACTCGAACAATCATCATTCACGGTTCTCTCAGCTTCCGAATCTTTCGGGCTTTCTAACCTGTCTTGAGTTGATGAAGCAAGGGAAGTTGCTCTTTGATCTTCAGCTTGCTTTTCTGTTGCATTTCGTTGGTCTAAAAAAAGTTGAAATATATAATGAGTCAAATCAGGGATGTAGCCAGATATTTATTTTAGGCTGGGGGCTAAACTATATATATATATATATATATATAGAGAGAGAGAGAGAGAGAGAGAGAGAGAGAGAGAGAGAGAGAGAGAGAGAGAGAGAGAGAGAGAGAGAGATGTTCAAGTCGGTGTGCACTGATATAACTTCATCGGTGCGTTGGATGTGGACCATTAGATTTACATACTTTGACTCAAAGCATATACACTTATCAAGGCTTCTCCATAATCAGTGTTCCACATGCATCGGTACTGATGTAGTTACATATATATATATTATATTTTTAATAGACATGCAAGGATTATAAAAAGTTTTTCTCAAAAATAAGTAAAGGTTAAGAGAAAAATATGGGCAACTCAGGAAAATTTAAATTATTGTAAAATTTCTACAATCATTTAGAATAATGAACCTGAAAAAGCATTTACATTTCACTGAACTTTATTAACTACAAATTTAGATCATAAGAGATATTGGATTTTAAGTTATCATAGATTTCACAGTTATCAAACTCTTTATGAATAGTTTCTTTCTACTTCGAAGAGGATATTGTTTTCCATAAGATTTAAGTCAGTTTTATTCAAGTATAAACTATGCACACATATCTCTGTCTACATTCAACTACTTTTTCAGTAGACTTCCAATATTTTGTCAGAGGGCCAAATGGGCTATAGTCAAACCAACCTAGCCCTCTCACAAAACTGTCCCTTGGTCGAATAATGGCACAAGTATTTCAGTCGTAATATACAAAAAGTGACAAATTTACTCAAAAGCTATCCACCAGAAGCATAATAGAAGGTAGATTAGTGGTTAACATTATCCAGCCACTTGCAATATCCTGTTAATTGTTAGGATATTCACAAGGGCCGCCATTCAATAGTGGATGTACATAGAGAGAACCAGACCGTAAAAACAGAAAAGTCTAAAATAAGTCAAATTTAAAAATTCAATTGTGAAATGTCCTTGTTGTATTATTCACACCTATTAATATATTGGTCCTTAGACAACATAACTATATAATAGTAACTTAAAAGAATATACACACATTTACCTGCAAGTGTCTTTGCAGCCTCTCCTGTTACTACCACCAAAACTGAGCAAAGTTCCTTTACATCTTGCGGATGGACAAGATCTGCTAAGAGAGACCTTGAACAATAATACACAAGTTAGCTTTGTGAACATGCAAGATTTCAAATAAAAAACAAGAAAGACAAACATGCCTACCTGTATGTAAATTTTGAAGGACCAGATAATGCAGTGTTTGTAGCACGAGCAACAGGAACTGAAGACAAGGTAGGTGAGGATGCAGATGCTCTAACATGGTTTGCCTAATGAAACATGGAAACATACAGTTAATATTATCATTATAAGCTCAGACAGAGGTAAAAATTTTGGTATACTTACCTTTCAGCAATCTCAAGCAAATCAAAACTTCAATTCAAATTGTCACCCTCCTTTTTTCAAGAAATGAAGTGCACTGTAGTCCTTGTATTTTTAGACTTTTAGTGGTGGGAACGTATTTTTGGAGTGTTAAAAATAGCAGAGTGTTTAATCCTCTATCTCGTCATAACACTAAATGTAGTCGAGCGTAGTGAGTGGGGAGTTATCCACTTCTTTTTAAACAACAAAAATAAACAAATTGAATGCATGCAAACACATTCAAGAGAGAAGTGGATATGTTGCCCTTATCCACTTAAGCTTTCAAAGAATTTAAAATGAAAAGGAAAAGAAAAAGAGGGGGTGACATTTTGAAGCTTGAAGTTTTGATTTTCTGTGATCACTGAAAAGTAAGTATACTGAATGCTTTATCTGGAAATCACAATAAACCAAGTGACTTTTTCAACTCAAAAAGCTTACAAAATAATTTTTCAAAATAAAATAACAAATAAATATCACATATATAACTACAAGATAACATTCAATGCCAAACCACTATAAAGTAGTAATAAAGTTCACAAACAAAATCGTATTGCAGTAGAGTATGAACATTCAATAAATTTCTTCAACAAACCAGTCCAGATAAACCATAGTATGCTGCCAATTACCTGCTGAAAATGTCCAAGCCTGTGTATTGATGGATCCTTGGCAGTCGACCCAAAGAAGATCTCCTGACCTTTTCTCTTCTTAGAAATAGGCGGAGATGCAAATCCAGATGAACCAATAGCCCCAGTTATCGCAGCATTTGCTGCCTGCTGAATGTAAGCCATGTTGTTGGCATGATCTCCATGAAAAAGAGCCTGTCTCTCTTCACTTCCTTCAAAGTTCTTGCAGTCCATACATTTGCAGTTTTCAGAACAGAGAATGTTTGCTTGGAAGCACTCACAGTACTTTTTAAGGCACCCTGATTTCTTGCAGTGGCATCCTTTGTTGTGCTTTCCTAATATTAAAACTTCCCCTGTGTCCTCCTACAATAATTTGAACAAGTCCTTATGTTTGTAAATCCCGGCTAGAAATATTCTAATTCTGACCTCAATATTGAATGAAACTGTTATGGCATAGAAGGATAAGAGTTTTATACACACAAAAAATAACATAATATAAATGAAAATATTTTCCATTTGAACTACAGCACTGAATGAGAGAGATCTGTATTGTTACACTAACACAAGATGTTCCAAAGAAAAAAGAAGAAGAAATGGTAATGCCTAGACATATTAAACAGAACCCTTGAGAAACATCTCTGTTTAATTTTATTAGCTAAAACAATGAGTATCAAATTTTGTTAAATTAATGCTACACAAACTACAAGGTGATAACCGCATTTTGGTAAATAATCGCAATAAGTGAATATGTTGAAAAGTAGCACATTAAAATTTGACGCATACCCTACTATCTCGTGTTCCATGTGGGCTGCTGGCAATTTTTGGCCTAAATGCATTTGGATTACGCTCTAAAGTTGCTTCAACAGCTTCTCGCCTAGCAGCTTCATTTTCAACATTGTTACAACAATTAACACAATTGCAACCATCACAATATACTCCAGATGCAAAGCACTCACAGTACCTGTGCAAAACATTGCAAGACTTAGCTGCTTATAAGCAGACATAATATAATCAGCAAATAGTTGCAGTCCGAAGAAAATTGAGATTGTTAGATGGAACAGAAAAAATTACATGCACAAACAAATTAATGATGACTTGATCATTTTTTTTTTCTTTTTTGGGAAAATTTATGATATGAATGATTAAATATACACTTCCAATGTTACTTCTGGTCTACAACAGAACGTGCAAGGGTAGTAGTGATTACTACATCCATCAAAGCCATCCCAAAAAAATCCAATGGAGAGAGAATTTCCTCTTTAAATCAAGATATATTCATTGTTGTATTCCTCTTTCTCTCATATTCACTTTGTACAATCTGCAAAGCAACTAATACAGATAATCCAAATCTACTATTGTTAAGCACTTACTGGTATAGATAAACTAATACTATTCCAAATAATCTCCACATTAATAGTTATGTTACTATCTTGTTAGCAAAGTAATCTTAAAGAATGCTTTCTTTCTTTTTCTTTTTTCTTTTTCTCTTTGATAAGGCACGCATTTTTTTAGTAGAGAAGGTATATATGCATACCATCCTAGCATTATTGTAGGAGCAAATTTGACACAGGATACCCAAAAAAAAAAAAAAAACATTCATCTACCACAAGCTGCCCCATACCAAGTTAATCTATTTAGAACATTTATTAAAGATAAAAGGAGGCAATATTGACTAAGAGTTTATCATTTTGGTTATTAAGGCACAAAAAAGGTATTGAAACTGGACTGGACAGAGATTATTGCGCACTTCCACACATTAAAGATGTGTACCTACTAATTCTAATTTCTACCGATGTGAATATAAAGAAAATTTCTGATATCACAATTGCAACGAGAACAACTACAACTACAATTACCACAGTTACATATCATTAAATTCTAAGCATCAACTAATATTCTAACTCATCCTTGCAAGTATTTTTGTTCGGGTACAAATCAGCAAAATCATTTAAAAATTCTTTCTATAAAATGTTAATTCCGAAGAGAATATTCTGAGGTAATTTTGGTAAATAATATTGTTACAGTGGTATTGTACAGATACAACAAGTCCACAATGATTATAGTCATTCCACCCAAACTTTTAAATTCAAGCTAATACAACCAACTTTTACGACTTTCTTAGGATTCCATAGCTAGAGGATAGATCAAAGATCAAATTGTATAATGCATACATGCAAAACCACAGGATGGGAAGTGGGCAATGGCGGACAAGGTACTGGTACAATTTATTATCTTTATATAAAGTCTGCAAGACTCTATAGTTCTTATCTAGAACACCCTATCAAGAAAATTTATCCCTTCTTTATGATCTCCAAAGTTTCAAAAGGGCATCTAACTATGGGATGAAAGAAAAGATTATGCAAAATTGCATTCTTTCTTTGTTAAAAAAAAATTATGACTAAATGGCACCATCAACTCAATGTTTCAATTTATAAACAGAATGGGACCATACCCAGAAATCATACAGCATGGATAGCGATTTAATATCAATTTCCATAAAAAAAAAACATATCAACTAATTAGTGATGCTCCTTCATACCAAGTGAATACAAAAGTAATATACTTACAACTTCAAGCAACGTGAGTGTTTACAGTTACACTGCTTTTGCTTCTTTGGAGTACCTTCTTTTACTTCAGCATTGGGTCTTGATCTAGATTTCGGAGATTCTGGTTTTCTGACAAAAAGAAAGACTATTGTTAAAAGTTAAAACTTTGAAAAATTGTTCAACATATGTCAAGAAGAAAATGCACTGTTCCTTTGTGATCCTATCCCACCTCCCCCATGAGAAATTTAAAAATTAACCAGATTTTAAATTTAAACAGTAAAAAGAAACACACAAATCTACCATTTAATTTCAATATACCCCAGAAAAGAAAAAAAGAAATTCATAGTTTAAGTGAAAGATGACATGAAAAGTGTAACAGCTAAATTATCTGTTTTGAAATGAATACATAAATAGAAAACACATGACGACTACAATCAATCTACAACAACTCAACCAGAGCAACCAAAATTGAGTATGAGAGAGAACTGAACTTCTAAAAGAACCCACAAATATTCCTATACACTCAAAAAAATTTAAAAATTAAGTCTTTCATATAAACCAATATTAAATCTTCACACAGAAGTAGCGAACACTCTCCAACAACCAATTCTCATGAAATCAAGTCACAAACACAAAAAATATGCACGAACTTACGCAACCCTCACTGATGGCTGAGTCGTTTGTGAAGGCGGCACAGGTGGCAGACCCACCACCTGCAGCTGCGGTTGCGGCTGAGGCTGAGGGTTGGCAGACACGGCCTGCGGCTGCGGGTGCTCCGGCAAAACCACAGTCCCAGCGAAACCGCCGGTGAAATCGAGCTGCCTGGCCAGCTTCTTTGCCGGGAAATCAGCGGCGGTCCCTTGCGTCTCCGATTGAGCCTTTTTTGGAGGGAATTCCCCTTCCTCACCCTCCCCCATCAATTTTCAAAAATCCACTGTTTTAAAAAAATAATCAATCTTCTCAACAAATAATTAAACTTTTCAAACTCAATTCAATAAATCACACAAATTTCACAAAATCAACTCGAATTCGCGAAATTTCAGATCCGGAAACCAATCTGACGTCACTTGAATATCAGATTGTAACAGAATATATGATTGCTCAGCTCGAGATTCACACCAATAATCTCTTTATTAAAAAAAACAAATTCGAAGAAGACTTCGATGCACTGCAGTGAACAGAACTGTAGAGATAGATGTGAAATTCAGTGTTGTGATTGTGTGGGAGAGAGAAACGTAAAAAAAATAAAAGAAGGAAGAGGAGCAAAAGAGACTTGGTTTGTTTTGTGTTTTCTTTTTTTTTTTCTTTTTTTTTTTTTTGGTTCTTCTTCGTCTCTCCTCCCTCTCTTCTGTGATGTTTTGAAATTTCAATTTTTGTGTTTATTAAAGGGCGAGATTCGCTTGTCTGTTCCATCCGACGCTCCATGTTGAAACACAACATCATACGGTCACAATTCATAGCAATCGTCCTGCTGAGTGGTTGGCCGTCGGATTAAGGTGGAGATCAATGCTTTGAAATAGCACTGGGCGCAATCCAGTGTTGTTCAGAACACAGCATATAAATAAAGACGCCGTTAGATTTATGCCACGTGGTTTGCGTTGGAGGGAGTAGACAGTTGGAAGGATGTGATTGGAAGGAGCAAATATGAGCGGAGGAGTAGAAAAACGAGGGAATTTTTTTAAAGATTTTACGCAGTTAAAAATAAAAAATAAAAATAAAAATTGGCGCTAAAGGCGACTGAGAAGTGAGAAGTTGTTGGTTGACTTGAAGATAGATGAGACTTGAGAGAGTTTCTAGTTAATACGGGCCGACGAATGGACGGTCTCGATCTTTAACTAGGAATCAAACACAAACGTCCAGTAAAGCTATGAATTTTCCCCATATTTTTCCTTTTCTGAAAAGACGCTTTTGCCCCATTATTCTCATTTGTTTTTGGTTAGTCTTTGAAATTAATTTTTGGGAAACAGTTTCAGTCACAAATTAATGATTATATTTACATATGTAATATGTTTACCTTTCACTTCACCTGAAATCCTGAATTGATAATTGAAATAAATTAAAACCATTTAATGTTACAAAATTATAGATTTTATTTAAAAATTAGTGTGATGTTTAAAAATTATTATAAAAAATATATATATAAAATAAAAACCTTCTTTTTGTCCTTTTTAAAAGTAAAATATTAAAACTTATGCGTTAGTTATTGCAAATTTTAGTAAAACTAATGTATGCTATTTCACCTATTTGCAATGAAAATCTTCATACACTATTTATTGTATTAATAATAAGAATTAATAGGCTAATGCTAGACATTGAACATTTGCATCTCATCTAAACCAATATGTGGTAATTGGACTCAACCAATGATACGATAATTGAATTCATATGACATGTAACTCCTTTGTAATATCATGATATCATACTTGCATCTCATGATGTGACATTTCAACTAATGATATGGTATTTTGACTCATATGACATGTGATAAATAAGATCATGATAAATCATTGTTATATAAAAATATGGTTAATAAATTCATTCGAACGTTAAATCTCAAGTTCGAAACTCTGAATGATTTTGCTTTACAAGAAGGGTTTACTTGATTAATTTAAAGGTCAATTGTACTAACTTACCCTTATTTTATTGAATCTAGCAAAATTTAAAAAAAATCCTAAATTAACACAAAAACCCCTTGCTATCAGATCAATCCGTTAACTTTAACGGTTCACTAACGTTGACCTATAGAAAACCAAATATACTCATGCCATATCATTCCAAACACAAAATATTTTTTAATTAAAAATTAGAAAAAAAATATATATAATATATTGGTTGCCTACAAAAGCATTTTCAATTCGCGGAGGAACCTCCTTTACGAACTGCAGGAGGTCGATTTCTGAGATCGGCGAAGATCTCTTCCTGTAAGTAAGAGATCGTCAAAAATCTCTTGTTTCCTTCGGCAGTAGACCTCCATCGTAGGTAGATCATCTTGTTTTTTTTTTTTTTAAATATATATAAAAAAAAATAAAAAAATAAAAAAAAAGGTTTGATTTTTCTAATTTTAATGAATAATGCTACATTACCCAAATCTGGTGCCCAAATGATGTGGCAATACTGTAGACCATTCATTTAAATTGTATTAGATTTGCATGATTTAAATGAATGGTCTATATTGTTGCCACATCATTTGGACACCATATTTGGACACCAAATTTAGACAATATAGCATTACTCAATTTTAATTAGAAAAAAAATATATGTTTGAGATGATGTGACAAGGGTATATTTGGTTTCCAATTGTCAAGGTTTGTCAACCGTTAAGTTAACAGATTAACTTAATGATAGGGGTGTTTACGTTAATTTAGGGAATCTTTTTCAAAGCTTACTAAATTTAATAAACTAAGGATAAGTTAGTGCAATTGACCCTTAATTTAAAATTAAAGTTATATGATGAATGAGTAAATAATTTAAATAATCTTCCTAGATTTTCACTTAAATATAAAAATATAAAAAGCGCATTTCCAGTTTAAAACTATTTTAAAATTGCATTATAAATTAAATTGTATAATCCGAAACAACCCAAAAAAATTTGTAATGCTGAAATGAATCCACCCAAGTATAGTGAGAATGCTGGCTTTTGGGTCAAAAGAGGTCAGCCTCCACAAAATGACTTTCTCAAAGAGAATAAATGCTCAAACAGATAATAAATGCTCTTCCTTTCCAGCCAACAAAAGGAATAGAATTTAGGTCTCACGAACTCACCAAAAGTGCCTTGAAAAGAAAAACAAAGCACCAATTTAGTTCTACCCTGTCCTCTAAATCTTTCCTTGCTCTACACAAGATTACAGGCTTCTGTTGTCATACATCAAGATTGCACCTGCAACTTCCATCCAAGCTAATATGCATCCCCAATCCGGTCTCGTCCCATCCCTCTTCTATCATCTCGACCCCGTTCCATGTACATGTCTCGACGGTAGTCTTTTGGTGGTGGAGCACCCCTAATTGGAGATCTACTCCTCTCCCGCACATCTCGTCCCCATCGGCCATGATGTGGAGGAACTGATGGAACTGGAGGTGGAGAGGGTGGCCGCCTTTCATATCCTTTCCTCTCATTAAAGAAGGTGTCCCTTCCGCGGTCTCTATGGCCCCAATCCATTGGAGGCATTGGCTTGTTCCTCCCCCGGTAGTCATCTTCTGCAAAATGAGGTCGATCTCCTCTTCGCATATGATCTGAGAACCTACCTTCATGCCTTGCAGGTGGGAGACCACCGGCACCAAACTCTCTAGGACCATCCCTGCCCCAACTACGAGGAGGTGACCTATAGCCATTCATGGCCCTCCGAGGGGAAAGATCCAAAGGAGGGCCAGGGAATCGCCTAGGTGGAGGAGGTGGGGGTGGAGGTGGAGGGCCAGGATAACCCCTCCTAGGACTACTTCCACCAGATGCAGGGCGGTGCCTCTTGCAGTTATTACAGTACTCTCGCCTGGCAAAGTTCAGGTTGCCACATCTGGGACATTGATGAGATAATGTGAGATATCAAGAAGAATGTACTGTTTGATACCGATATCTTAAACAGTGAACTAATTTGAACTAGCTAAAATCAAAAACTACATTTGCACTCGATTAAACTTCCAGTTACATAAATCAAGAAATACAAAAGGTAAAAGAGGATCATCTATCTTTGCTTGGTTAACATATTAATAAACTAATACTTACAAATTAAAGGGTTTTGAACTCTATCCAGATCACAATAATTACAGAATCTTTTCCCCCCGAGTGTTGTAAAATGGATCTTAGAGTAGGGTACCATAGTAACTGATAATTAATAAAAGATTTTAAAAGGTCTTGAAACAGAATTTCAAAACTTCCAATAAAATATCAATCACAGTTGTCATACCCTCAATAAAGAATTCCACAACAATATTTGCACATTTCTTTTTACTAAAACACAATAAACATAAGAAATTTGTAACAAAATCATAGAGCTATCATGCAATTTTTTTTTTTTTTTTTACAGCAATAATGTCATGAGGAGCAACATATGGACTTACACAGGATCTGGGCAGAACCAGTCTCCTTCCCTTGGTCGCACATTTGGATTATTTCTATTCATGCCTTCGCTTCTGAAAGGCCCAGGACCAAATGCAGGTCCATCAGAACCTCTACCAAATGGTCTACCACCACCCCTTCCCCGACCATAAGGAGGTGAAGGATCTCGATATCTACCATGATCCCTCCCACTACCAAATTCACGGCTGCGGGCCATACCACCTGAATGATCGAAATCCGAACCATAACGATGATCTGCATCCCTACGCCTAGCAGGAGAGGCAGAACCTGCACGATTTCTATATCCTGGGACAAAAATCCAGTGAAGCCCACATATAAGCAAACACCGACTAAACAAAACAAAATAATAGAAGAGTTCTACATTTATGATGACTGAAGATCAGCAACCCACGAAACCGTCAATATCAATTTTAACAAAATTGCAACATGATTACTATCAACTTAAATCATGGTTACTTGAACTTACCACATATGCAACTGCTCAGTCCTCAAGAGAACAAAAACAAGTCCAGTGTTTCTACATTCAAGAGCCAAATCCATCTATCTTGTAAACCATTACATGCTTAATGATAAGTTTTTAACCTAAATACCTCTGTACTATCAACCCCCAAACCATGGATCTGGAGCTACCAAATTTAGTAAAGATACTGTGCTAGTAATTAGGGAGAGAACTTTGTCCATATCTGAGGACTGTAGATAGATATATATGGTTATATACCTAATGGCTAACAACCAAGAAAGAAACCAATATCCCGGTATAAGTTAATTCCAAAACCTCCATTTGAACCACACCTTCAATAAGGAGCAGCAAGACCAACTGGATGAACTGTACAAGGAAGAAACCACCAAAGAAGACCCACAAATTGACAAGTAATTCGAACATTGACCGGCTGCCAAACTGTTCACTTGTTTTAGAACCATCTGGCATGTTTTTAGAAACCAACACCCGAAAAGTACAACTTAAATGCAACACAGTTTGACAAATTTCAATCCAAACCAAGGTGCACAATTGCTCAAAACGTGCAGGGGCAGAAGCCACATGAGTTTGTCTGCTTCATCCTAATCAACTTCCAGTAATACCATGCGTAAATTAAAAAAATAATGGAAAAAAAAGAACAAACTACAACCCAAAGAAAATGCCACCGGAAAGTTTAAGAGATCCTTGGAAGCTTCCTGATCAAATTCACCGCCCCGTGAAACGTAAACATTAAAAATAAATAAAAAATTATTCATGACATACTGACTGAAAACCCCAATACTCTCGAAAGGATAATTTCATATAACTTACTACAGAGCCATCCAACTCAACCTATTTATCCACTGACAGAAAAAAAGAAAAAGAAAAGTATAACCCAATCAAACCATAAGGAAAATTCCAATCCAGTAATCCGCCTGACACTATGGCAGCTTAAGTCTATCAGTACCACGGAAAGTCTTGGGTGTTTCCATTAACTAACGAACCAATGAAATCTGAAAAAAAGCACCAGTGGCCACCAGAAATATCATCTTCCATGACAACATCAGCTTCCACAATACATATCATACCCAGCTGCAACCAATGTCACCCGTTTTCCATCTATCGCAGTGGACACCAGCACAATAATGATACCTTGGTTACAACTTAAAGTGAACATTGCAACTGTGCTTACTAAAGGTGGCATTCTGACACTTTAATTCAACATGCCACGTGACCACCTCAAAATCCTTAGAGACAAAATCCTCTTAAAGTGTATATTACATCTTCCCATACTGAAAAATCCGTATTGATGGAACCGAGGTAATAGTCATTATTCCCGCAATATTCAGCAGCAAATTACATGACATCAGCTTCGCAAGAAAGTGAAATACACGCACTTATGATTTGTGTTGCAGTACCCCATGAATTCATACAGCAAGCACAATATCCATTGAAAATATACCCAGAAACAGATTTACCCAAAATAAAAAAACAATTTCACCCAAACCATGATCCATGACCGCACTCACACCAACATGCCTTCCTCAAGACCCAAGTTCTTGCAGGCATCATTCAAAGCTGTAACACACAACATCAAAATTTATTCACAGTTTACACTTTACACTCAATAACGGGTAGGAGATCCACATGCCCGACAAGCAACATAAGGAACAGAAAACAGATTGTATTGCTAGAACAAACTCATAGAGTCATAGGATAATTTACTATAACAGAATATACAACTCAGCAAACTTATAGAAAAATTGAGCGAGAATCGCGCTAAAAGGAAGGGCAATAACTATTGCGTCCATTCAGAGTAAAAATGGAACATGAAATGCTACAAACTCATAGGATAATATAATATAACAGAATATGCAGCTCCACAAACTTATAGAAAAATTGAGTGAGTATCGCGCTAAAAGGAAGGGCAAAAACTATTGCGTCCATGAAGAGTAAAAATGGAAACATGAAATGCTACAATTCGAAAATTCAAAAACAAAGCTGAAGATAGAAACTACTCGATTTTGTAATAAATACCCAAGCGGAACACTTCAAGTTCTACTCTATTTGATTTTCATTTTACACCAATCAATTAATCCTTCTATAAAGGAGAAGCTGAACCCCATACAAGTAGTAGAAAATGATCACTTCAAAAACGGTAAATCAAACAGTACAACAAAAAATGACAAACATTAACAACTTATAGTGCATACACTGGAGTAGCTAGGCACAAAAGTAATCCATCTTCAATTTAAACAAATTAGCACGAACACACAGATTTACATCCATAAGAGAATAAATCATATCATATCATCACATCATGAACCAGATCTAGGGATTCAAACCACATCATACGTCTTTCCTGGTCAGGATTTTGAGATTAAAAATTACAAAATTCACCTAACGCGGGTGTTCTATCAAATGAAGGAAGAAAAATATTCAAGCAATGAACAAAAACAAAGACAATGAATAAAAAGATACAAAATATAAAAACAAAAAATAGAAACGAACCAGGCTCATCAGAGTATCGATCGGACCGATAATACGGAGGCGGCTCACGGCGAACTTCACCAGGCTCGTAATCGCTGCCACCGCCGCGGCCACCACCACCATCACCGCCTCCGTCGCTGACGGACGGGCGAACAACAAGACTGCTGATAAGTGGCTGGTGATGAGGTGTCGTTTGGTCTTTGTCTCTCGAACCCATCCTTCGGTCTCTCTCTCTCTCTCTCTCTATCCCGAAATCGATGAGCTCGTCTGATTACCTAGGCTTCGATTCGAAGGTGTGGGTTACACTAGTAAACCCTAGCGTGTCTAAAGACCATTTTATCTAAAGGAAATTACTAAAAGGGACAGGTTCGATTGAGGTTGCGGAATTTTCAACGTCGGGTAAAACCGTAAAATAATTCCACAAAAATATCATATATATATATATATAAAAATTTTCCAACTTTACGATGCACATCTTAAGCACCTTTAATGAAATTGTATGTAATAAAGTGTTTTTCGATAAAAAATTTTATATGCATCCTAAGAAAATTAAAATACACATTTGGTAAAAAATTTAGAATTTTTTTGGATTTAAGAACTTTTTTTCTTATATTTCCCTATTTTTAAATGTTTTATCTTCAAAAAAATCAGAAAAAATTAGTTCTTGCACCCGATTTTTTTTTAATTTTTTTCCATAAATGTATTTCAATATTTTCACCATCCATATGAAAAATTAAATCAATATTCAATATATTTCATGAAATTTCATCAATGGTGTTTAAAGTGTGTATCGTAAAAAAGTCCTTATTAAAAAATTACTATATATATATATATATATATATTTTTTTTTTCTATCAGCATCCCCTTGTCTTAATACACTGAGCATATTTTGATGAATTTGCATGCAATTGAATGTGTTTCGATAAAAAAAAAAATTGTATGCTTCCTGCTAAAATTAAAATACACATTTGGTAAAAATTTGAATTTCTTTTGGATTTGATAACTATTTTTTCTGATATTTCCCTATTTTTAAATGTTTTATCTAAAAAAATAAAATAAAAAAAAAGTGGGAAAAATTTAGTTCTTTTACCTGGATATTTTTCAAAAATTTTCCACAAATGTATTTCATTCTTTTTATCATTCATACAAAAAATCACATCAATATTTAATAAATTCCATTAAATTTTACCAAAGGTGCTTAAAGTGTGCATTGTGAAAAATCCTCAATAAAAAATATATATATATATATATATATATAGTAAGTCTCTTATAAGGAATCCCTTATTTTAAGTTCGGTAAAGACCACCATAAAATCATATTGATTTGAATAAATTTTGATCTGAATTTTTTTGTGGATGGTAAGTTCATTGAAATCTACTTATCAATAAAATTTGAGAATTTTTCAAGCACTAAAACTATTTTTCTTGAATTTCCTATATTTCGTACATTTTTCTGATGCCTTCGTATTTAAAATAATTGGGATAAATAGTTCTAGTACTTAAAAAAAATTCAAATTTTATTCATAGGTAGATTTTAATAAACTTGTCATTAACAAAAAAATTCAGATCAAAATTCATTCAAATCGATGTGATTTTATGGTGGTTTTTACCGAAATTAAAATAAAGAATCCCTTATGAGAGACTCAATAAATATATATATATATATATTTTTTTTTTAATTTCGATAATGACCTTAATGAAATCACGTCCATTTTTATAGATTTTGATCTGATTTTTTTTTTTTTTTTTTATGGATGATAAATTTAATGAAACCTACTTATGAATAAAATTTGAAATTTTTTCAAACACTAAAACTATTTATCTCGATTTTTTTAAATATGAAGGCATTAGAAAAATGGACGAAATATAAGGAAATTCAAGAAACATAGTTATAATAGTTGAAAAATTCTCAAATTTTATTGATAGGTATTTTTCAATGAAATCATCGTCCATAAAAAAATTTAGATTAAAATTCATGAAAATCAATATTTTTTTATCAAGGCTGTTTACATATAAATAAATACGAAAAAAAATCCATTGAGTCCAATCAAACCTATTGCATTAGATTTGGATTGGGGTCCGGTTATTATACGCACATGGATATAGTAGCACCAAATTTTGGAAACCACTTTTTTATTGATTTTAATGTGGGAGTGGTTCCCAAAACTCAGGTGGCTTACAAACTGAACCTTAAATAGTTCTCAGATTTTGGTGCTACCATATGCATGTAAGTATAGTAGCCAAGCCCTTTGGATTGAGGACATGATTGGATCAATTCTGAAATCCATTGCATCAACATAATCTATCAAATTTGATTTTGACTTGTTGGCTGAGTTGCGTACGGGTTTTCAACTTTTTCCTTTTTGATACAACAATAAGAATACATGAATAATGTACATAAAGTCACATATTGTGACATGAAAATGGGCGACTCTCTAATATAAAATAGGAAATTAAGTAAATAATATATATTTTTTGTGAATTTTTACAACTATTACCTTTGAGTTTCTGAAATTACTGAGAGGATCTTGGTCGTCAAAATCCATGTAGACTTGTCAGCATAGAGGCGGATGTTCGGATGAAGGGAACCGATGGTCGACAACGTGTCTAAAATCAGTGGAATGGCGTCACGGACCATAGATCGGGCGATGGTGAAGTGGTGGTGGGCCTACTTTGACCATAGATCTACGGTGACGGGGGCTAATCTAGAGGCCGGCAATGAAGGAGATGTTGACCGGTGGTTTCTAATTCTGGTGGTGTGGTCAACAACGTTCAGCTGGAGGTGGCGCATGAAGACTAGGCGTGGGATTGATAGGGTTGCAAAAGTGTGTATGGATGCGATTTGGAGACTGCCGTGATTTGCCAAGATGTAAAATATGTATGGAGTTACTTGAACTCCTTACCACCGATGTGAAAAGGGATGTGCACTACTAACTATGCTAAGAGTGATGTGCAATAATAAAACCTTTCATTACGCTTAAATAAACTTTTTTCTTTATTAAATTAATTATGTTTAGTGTAGTAGATAAAATTTATTTATAGATGCTATATTCATGCCTGTTCGAAACGCGAATCATAGTATTCATTCTTATGTAAATAAAAATGAAAAACAAGAGATCCTTTTTCTAGAAATATGGACAAATGGAGGTTTAACTCCTAAAGAATCACTTCATGAAGCCTCCCGGAATTTGATTTATTTATTTATTCGCTTTCTCTAGTCGGCAGAAGAAAACTTACATTTAGAGAACAATCAATACAAGGTTTCTTTACCCTATTTGACTTTTCATGATAGGGTTGCTAAACTAAAGAAAAAGAAAAAAGAAATAGCATGGAAATCTATTTTTATTGACCATTATTTGGTAAATGCATACAAAATCGTAATAAATAAGTAATGGAAAATTACTTTTAAAGAAAAATAAAAATAAAAAATCTTAATAAATTATCTTATGTAGCGAAATCCAATCAAATATTTTATAAACTTTTTTCTTTATTAAATTAATTATGGTTAGTGTAGTAGATAAAATTTATTCAAAATTATTTGGTAAATGCATACAAAATCGTAATATATAAGTAATGGAAAATTACTTTTAAAGAAAAATGAAAAAAAAAATCTTAATAAATTATCTTATGTAGCGAAATCCAATCAAAATGTTTTATTTTTTAGTGATGCACCTCTATGTTATCGGAAGAAAAAAAAAGAAAAAAAAAAAAGGAAAAATCCGAAATCCATTATTCCAAAAAAACATGGATTACTCATAGTATTATTGTTGATTTGCAGAGTTTAGCAAAAATTGGTGGTGGGGAAACTATGGGGCCTGTAATCGTAATTTGAGCTAATTGTAAGAACCCAACACCATACGTAACATCCAATCAAACTGTCGGGAAAAAGTATTTACTTAACTAACGTAAAAAAACAATTCTCTGAAATCAAAAACCTTAACCACAAGGTGGTTGTTTTGGTGGTCCAAGGCTTGAGATTAAATACCCAAGTTCTTGGTTCTACTCCTGGTAATTATATTGTGGTCAGCCTTCAGCTGGTAATTATATTGTGGTCAGCCTTCAGGGCGTTTAGTTCTGTTGATGGAAGGATGGACATGGGGCTACTCCACGATCCACATACAGACCACGGTGAGTCACACAGTTGGATAAAACAGGTTGATGGGTGCCAAAGTCCGGGATCGTCGATAAAAAGAATAAATAAATAAAATATCAAAAAGAATCCTTAACACGCTGACAACTGTAACAGAAACCGCAAATCACGTCATATGAAATGACAAAATCACCGCTCGTGCTGCTCATGCTTGACGCTTCTGTCCTCGTCCGCAGTGGTTCAAAAGTTCAATAAACAGAAAGAGATATTTACGACTTTACGAGCCTCCGTTTCTCGCACGACAGTGAGATTACTGTCACATAAATACATAATTAACCCCTTTTAAATAATAAAATAAATAAGTTTTATTGTTGTTGTCTTCTGCATTAAAAAGCAACTTCTAGAGAAAACCAAGCCGTACTCTGTTTGCTACCTTCCAAATATTGAAGAAGGAAGAAGGAAGAAGCCGGAAGAAGCCTTAGTTATTACTCTAAACATACGCAATCGGCGCACGTTGGTGCCGATTCTCTTGTTTCTCACTCGTGTAAATCGCAGATCAGAAAAGCTGATTTCAAGTGTCTTGTTCAGTTGTTCGTTTCGTTTTCTTAACGTGAGTATCAGTCACTCCGTTTTGTGTTTCAGATCCTTTTGCTATTGTTTTCGATAACCGAAGCTTAAGATCATATCAGTTATTTTATTTGCTTTGTCTCAGGTTTGATACTATATAAAGCGTGGTTCGTTTTTTCGTTTTTCTTTTTTAAAGAGATTATCAGTGTGTCATCTGATTTGGATTCTACGTTTTTTAGAATAAATTTGGATTATTTTGGACTGCGATTCAGTTGAGGTAGAAGCGAGTTGATTTCTGCCGAGGTGTAGTTTAGTTCGGAGAATCTCTGTTTTTCTTTTTGTTCTAGTAATCTGTTTGGTTGTTGAGAAAATTGAGGAATATAACTGAATGTTAGGTTATCATTTGCCTTTGTTTGAATATTTCTTGAATTTGATATTAAATGTGCATGATTAACTGAAATTAAGGCAGCAGAGTTTAGTTATTTCATAGACTCGGAGTAGTTTGATTAGATTCCATTTTGTTTGGATTTCTATTGTTGAATCAAGTAAAGGTGATTAAAATGTAAAATACTGAAATTGAGATGTAAAGAGAGCTCTTAATAGCTAACTGTACTTACCCCCTGATTGCTGTGAGATTTATGAAAATAAATCACTATAAATGCATGATATAATGTTTTATCGTCATTTAGTTTGATCAAAATAGGTAGAGGTGAATGTGGTATCTATTTAACCAAATAACTAAAAATGGCAATTTGAATTTTTAGTATTATTTTTTTTTCCCTATATTAGTGAAGTAACCAAACAGAGCATTACTGTCTGAGTGCTAAAATAGCATATAAATGAACGCATTGCTCCCCTTCTCCCCAAAATTGATAATATATGAAAGATTTGGTCTAGATAGGCTGATATGGAGTTCTGTTAGCTTTTGCCAATGGCAACAATTTATTGGTTAATTATGTTAATTTATTCAGTGGAAAGAATAATTTGTGGTAATTGAAGTCTTAATACTTTTGGAAATGGCAGTTGATGTGGCTAGTTATTGATTGACAATGAATATGATTGTGACAGAGTGGTCTGAAAACTCTCTGAATTTGGCTGCTTGGAGGGAAGGGTAGGTGCAGCCTGGCATGTGGGTACATCATTGTGAAGCCTTCTCAATGTATAAGCGACTGCCATCAAGAGGTCATGCAAATGTTGTCGATGTAGAAGAGAACGAAGGTAACTATACTTATTGACCATATGATCTTGTCTGTTAAATCTCATCTCTTGACAGCCATGGTGATTGAAGTGGCAGACCTAATACGGCTTAAGTGCAGTTTCCATTGAGGCTATAAGAGGCACTCGCAGCCGTTTCTGCTCTCTCTTCTCCTTATAACCCTGCCTGAATGATTGGGTATCTTAATCTCTGTATGAAAGCAAAGCAACATAATTTATTTATTTTTGTTGAGATTTTGGTGCATATTTTCCAATACTTGGCATTAGATGTGTCAGTTGTGCACTTCTGCTGTCCTTGTTTAACCATTGAAATATTTGCTATTGATCTGGGGAGATGGAAGAAAAACCATAAGGTCAAAGTGAAAGTTGTTTGAGGAAATGAAACTGTTACATTTTTTTAAAATGAAAGTGTTACTTAAAAACCATAAATAAGTATGAATTGTTGGAGTAGAAGGTCTATGTATTGTCTAAGTTGTAAGAATTTTCCAAGCAGTTTGCGGTGATATCTGGGCTTAGTTATTGTATTTCTTTTAGCTGATCTTCAGAATAGAATTGATATGGAAACTACAAATCCTTCGTGGAAGCTGTCTTTCCCCCATGTACTGGTGGCAACTGTATCCTCATTCTTATTTGGCTACCATCTCGGGTATGTGGGATATCATAATTGTAGTCTTTTTATGGTTTCTCTTATTTGTCCCCTTGGTATTCTTGTTAGTATTTTATAAAGCAATAACTATATATTTATTATTCACAATATGTTGTTTTATACAGAGTAGTTAATGAACCACTTGAAAGTATCTCTTCGGATCTTGGTTTCAATGGGAACACCATAGCTGAAGGTGAGATTCTTGTCTATCTTTTTCTAACAACTATGGTGCAGGGTGGGGGGTAATGCTCTGCTCCTATCTGGTGGTGTTATTCTATATCTACGTCTCTACTCATAAATGCTCCATTGTGTGACATATAATACAGGTTTGGTAGTAAGTACATGTCTGGGTGGTGCCTTAATCGGATCCCTATTTAGTGGTTGGATTGCTGATGAGATTGGCCGTCGTAGGTCTTTTCAGTTGTGTGCTTTGCCAATGATCATCGGTGCTTCAATAAGGTGATATTTTTGTTCTCTAAACCAAATAATTAGTGTTATGACTTATGAGTTTCATACTCTCAGATTTTTGTTTCCCTCTAGATGTGTGCTGATCAAGAGGTTTTCTGTGTGTGTATTTGGTTTCTATTTTATTATCATGAAGCTTCATCACTTTTATCTATTAAAGGTTGAAATTTGTGTTAGGTCCAAACCTTGACCTTGAGAAAAGGCAATGATTAATCACAATGTCCTATTACCTCCTCGGTGCAAATTACTTGTTGTGCAAATATTGAGTAGGACTTAAACTGCTAATGTGCAAAATTTTGTTTGACAGATGATAGTTTTCTTGTTTAAGTTGCTTTTCGATGTTTGAGGGTTCATATGAATATAACTTATCTAGGGAAAAATATCTTATAGCTTCTTTCTTATTGCATAATTTCATTTATTTATTTGTTTTCATATACTGTTTTTTTCCCATCTTCCAGTTAACTATTAGTCTTTTCTTGACAAACATCTAATCACATCCCCTCTCTTATTTTTGTTCTTAAAATCTTATCTCATATGTGTAACTGCCAAAAAATTTTGATTTGCATTTTCAGTGCAACAACCAGTAACCTTATGGGTATGCTTTTAGGAAGATTCTTGGTTGGGACTGGAATGGGTCTCGGGCCACCTGTTGCAGCACTTTATGTGACGGAGGTATGCAGAACATAAATTCTCTGTGACATTGATTATTGCATGATATTTCTTGTTCATGAACTCAAATGTTGTTTCCCCTTCCATTCACATTGCCTCATCTATGCGAGCAGGTTTCTCCTTCTTCTGTGAGGGGCACTTATGGAGGCTTTATTCAGATTGCTACCTGTCTTGGAATTATGGGAGCTCTACTTATTGGAATCCCTGTCAAAGAAATAGCCGGCTGGTTAGACTTGTGCATTGTAGCATTCAACATTCTTAGTTTGTATATAGCCTTTCTAACAAATTTCTTGTTGAAACTTATGTCAATAGGTGGCGCATTTGTTTCTGGGTATCTACAATTCCAGCTGCCATACTTGCTCTTGCCATGTTCTTTTGTGCAGAGAGTCCACATTGGTTGTACAAGGTTTTCTCTGATTTTAACCTTTGTATGTACTTCCAACATAATTCCTCTCTGTGCTTTGGATGACTGAAATCTTAAAAACTTTTATATGCTTACCATATTGAGAAGTTGTAGCATGCCCGAAATGAATTACTTTGTATCAGGAGAAATTCCATCCTCTACTGTTGCCTCCCTTATTTATTGGTTTCAATATTATGATCTTACATTCTGGTGTTAGAATCTTCTTTTCCATCTTCTCCCAATCCACTGATGCTGTCCTAATCAATTACTACTTCAATTATGATCTTACATTCTGGTGGCAAAGGTCACTGCCGATGCACCCCCAGTCCCAAAATAAATAAAATAAATCATGTCTCATATATCAGAGATTTTAGTTTTATTGGAGTCCTTCATGTTGCAGTATTTTCATTTTCATTTTGGGCTTTAACAATTAAAAGGCTGGTTTCTTCTAAGCAGTAACTGCCACATATCCTACAACTTAAGATAAATTCCACTCTGTAGTTATGGCTTACTATAGAAAAATGCTTACACTTTCTCATTGGTTTGATAGCGAGGAAGAAGTGCCGACGCTGAAGTTGCATTCGAGAAACTTTTGGGTGTATCACATGTCAAATCTTCTATGGCAGAATTGTCCAAGTTAGATAGAGGGGATGAAACAGATTCTGTGAAGCTTGGAGAATTGCTTTATGGTCGCCACTCTAGAGGTAGATAAAATACTTTCTGGTATACACTTCTAGAGCTTTGTGAGTATTTTTATGCTTTCTTTTTTGTTGACATCTACTTCTGCTCTTGCTCTTGACGCCACAATTACTTTTTCCACTTTTTTCCTATTCTTTCTTTGGTCTTTGTTATTCACATGTTCCTTTTGCAGTTGTTTTTATTGGATCAACCCTATTTGCTTTACAACAGCTATCTGGTATAAATGCTGTATTTTATTTCTCTTCAACTGTATTTAAAAGTGCCGGAGTACCATTAGGCCTTGCAAATACCTTCGTTGGAATTGTAAATTTATCAGGTATGGATTTTTACTTTGTAGCTGCTTGCATACCAACATTGCATTATTGCATGTCTCTTGATGCAAGATTGTATTTGTCTTCAGGATCTTTTGTTGCGATGGTTCTGATGGATAAACTCGGAAGGAAAATGCTACTTCAATGGAGCTTCTTTGGCATGGTAAATTGTAATTGAATTTTATTTTTCATGGAAAGCCTGTTCATGTATTAATAAAATAAAAGACACATGTACTCTTCCTTTAAAAATTAGAAATTTTTATATAATTCATTCATTAGAAAACTTATATGCTTTCTGAATGCATTGTCAATGTGTTTTCTGTTGTTGGAGAGAAGCTCATTAGCCGTTCACGGTATTTATTACTGCCATGGTTGAATGAAAGACAGAGTATAATGCTCCGGGAGTCGTATTTTCTTTTGGAAACAGGCTAGCAATATATGTCAACCTTGTGTTATGGATTATTATAATGATAGCCTGCTACTATCATACATCATAGGAAAATATATTTAATAATATTTATTTACTTCAAAAAATTTCCCTCCCTTCCTAAACCATAATATGAGTGGGATATCGCAAAGCCTCTTATATAATACCATAAGAAGTCTCACCAACCAAGATAGCTAGTACCGCACAAGTTAAAAGCAATTGATAATCTGGATTTTGTTGCGATGAATAGATTGAGCTAAAACTCTTGCATGGTGTTTTTAATCAATTCAGGCGGTTTCAATGGGTCTTCAAGTGGCTGCATCAAGTTCTTATATATCACAACACTCTGGAGCTTTATACCTATCTGTTGGTGGCATATTACTGTGAGTACTCTGTTGCTAATCTTTGATATGAGCTTTACTATGTTATTACATGCACGTAATAAACATGGCAATAAAATGGCTCTTGTAGTCTTGTTGCCATCATAATGAAATGCTTTCAGTTTGTATACTGCTAACCCTGAATCTTTAAGGCTCTTCCATGAAGGTAAGTTTCATTTATAGCAGGAAATTGGTCAAAGATGATATGTAGTATATTAAAATTCTAGAACATTTGTGAAGCCCTGGTTGGAGATTTTTGTTGTCAATTGGAATGTCCTCAGATGATTAGCAGATGTTTGAATTTGATCTATTATAGATGCGGAGAATATCATTGGATTTTATATTTTCCTCATGAGCTGAGCATAAACTACAAAACTACAGTTTTGGCATATAATCATCCTTTATTGATTTACTGTGGCATCTTTGTCAATGATTTAAGATATTTGCCAGGAATGAAAAAAAAATTCTGGCTCCAGGATATGGATCCTTAGTGTGAATTTTTTGCAGGTTTGTCTTAACATTTGCTCTAGGAGCTGGTCCAGTTCCAGGTCTCCTCCTTCCCGAAATCTTTTCCAATCATATTAGGGCAAAAGCTATGGCAGTGTGTTTGTCAGTCCACTGGGTAAATTTCCGTCACTCTTCTTTTATGTCATCAGTCTAAGTGTGAAGTAATAAAGTAGATTTTGGAGTAACAGCTTTTGGTATCTGATAAATTATTGGTTTGTGTTGCATCATTAGGTGGTAAATTTCTTTGTGGGGTTGCTATTCTTGCGTTTGCTGGAGCAACTTGGACCAGGGCTCCTATACTCCATGTGTGCAACGTTTTGCGTGATGGCAGTGGTATTTGTGAAAAGAAATGTCATGGAAACCAAAGGAAAATCACTCCAAGAAATCGAGATAGCTCTTCTTTCACAAGAATATTGAGAGGTATTTTCTCATTTTACACGAACTCACCCCAGGCATTAAAGCTTTAAGTAATCCTTCTCATTTGATACAAGTTTTTTGAATGCCTGTGATCAACTGCCATGATCAGGCAAGTGCTTCATGTGTACTGTACTGGAAAGAGAATTACCCTTATTAAAATAGTTAAGCGGTAGACGTTAGCATAGTTAGGCCTCTTGGTCTATGATCACTAATGTGTATTCCACTTGACAATCAATAATATGGTATGGGAAAAAAAAGATGGGGTTCTCATTTCTATATAATATGATGTTCAGTTGCATGTTTGCAGGTCTTTTAGAGTCATGCTCGGTTTATTTTGCTTAATAAAAATTTTAACAGTAAACTGTTGCCATGCTCGCCGCTCAGGAACTGAAATCTTAAGGGAGTGTTTTGAAAGACAAGGAATACAGAATTTTGATACCCAAAAGAAAATGTTGTCTTGAAAAGTAGTTTGAAATCTTAAAAATCTTGCAATAAAGAATTCTACAGTGGGATTATACTTGAATTATATTTCATCATTTTTGTTTCTAAAAGACGAATCACATGTTAAAATTCTGTTGCATGATATATTGTGTTTAGATAGATTAATATGAAAGGTGAGGAGAATTTAGACCCTCTTATAAGAAAACAAACAAATGTGTGGTAAAATAATGGAATACCGGGTCCGGGTATATCACCGGACACCGGTGGTCTGGTGTCATACAACATAAGAAGTTTTTATCACTTCTGAGCAATTAACAATGAGCAATTGTGAATTGAAACCAATGGTGAATGCCTTGGTGGTTCAAAATGAAAATCCACCATTAGGGTTCAAAATCTCGGTGGTTAGTAATTTTAGGGCCAAGGCCAATTGCATAATCAATGAATCCAACATATTGCTGAAAATGGAAACATGGTAATCTACTGATACTTTGAATTGTTTCAAAAGTTATAGAGGATTGTTGTCAATACTCACCTACTTCGGATATTGTTGCTTTGCAGCTCGAGAAAATCTTGTATGGAATTGTCATGTGGTGAGACCGTGAGACTGTCCAATGAGATTGCACCATTTATCTTGGAAATATAAAAATAAATTATGAAATTCTAATTTGATGCAATCTCATTGGACAGTTTCATCATGTAGCGGTCTCATAAAAGATTGTTTTTACGGCTCATGGCTGGCAGTTTTATAATTAAACTGAAAAATGGGCAGTTTTTCTAGCACGTATAAAAGACAGTTTAAACTGTCACTGACATTTTTCCTGCTAAAATGGGTTAGGCTAAAATGCAGGAACATTAACAATAGATGGTGATTTAGGGGCGTTCGGTAATGTTTTCCAGGATTTTTTTTTTATTTTTTTTTTTTTCGTTTTTTGGGTACAAAGTGAATACCGCTTGGTAAAATTTTTGGAAAAAAAGTCTGAAAACATGGAAACCTGTTTTCCATTTAATGCTGTGAAAGACAGCTTTAGGGAAAACAACAAATAGTTGTTTTCCATTTGTCGTTCTCATTTTTTTGACAGGACCCACAAACAAGTTAATCGCTGACATTTTTATTCGGTTAAAAAGATTTTGGCTAATATGCATGAACATTAACAGTAGGTTGTGATGTCCTTTAGATTTCAACCCAATGGTTCAAATAAACGAGGAATTTAAAAATAAAAAATGCAAACAAATAAAAATAGACAAGGTCGCTTTTATCACCATCCTATATAGTTAATGTTATTGTATACTTAGTTAAACCCAAAAAGAATATTTAAAACATCAATATTTCCAGTGGCAGTGTCAAATGTCAAATAAGGGTATACAAGGAGAAAAACTTGGGTCGACGTTCACCATGTCGTGTGACCTTCCAATGGCAATATTCATGTGTCTTTTTATATATAATTTAACCTAATTAGCTAATTTTAACCTGTTCTCTTCTCTTCCATCACCACCAAATGTAGATTTAGTACATTAAAAAATGAGTAATATTATACAATCCAAAATATTAAGTTGACAACAGGACTTGACATCACTTTTTTTTTTTTTTTGATTGGAATACAACAACCGGAAATGATTACAACAACTGGGACCCTGCGAGGCTTGACATCACTTAAAACCTAGGATTTATGACATTCAGAATATTAAGTTCCATGTACCCTTTCACATTTAATAACTAAAAGATTTAAGACAGGCAATTAGTTAAATGCCCTTGTATTCAGTATTCACAACATTCAGTAACCTAGAAAAATGCTTTTCAAGGAAACTTGTTTATCAGGCAGAATTAGGTTATATCCTTCAGCTTTACTTGGGAGTTGGGGCGCAAACATGTAATGCAACATTCTGTGAATGAACAAACATCTTTATAATATAAAGTGTTACTTTAGTGTACACAGAAAATTATGTCCAATGAACAAAACATATTTTCACATTGTAAATAATCAAAAAGAGTCAATAGTTAAAACAAATAAAATGTATAATTTAACAACTCATAGTACCTTTACGCTTGCTGTGCTCAAGGGAACTGTATGGAAAAACCGTTGTTGGTTTTCGTGACATTTAAAGGGCCAAATTCATCAAAATCAGAATCTGATTCCATGTCATCATACCACCCTCCAGGAGAATGCTCATCATGATAACTCTTTGACAAAGGTACCCGTAGCTCAGATGTGGGTACTGGAAGGGGCTCTTCATTAAAATACTTGTCATGGAGCATCTCCATAGCAGTAGCTCTACTAGCTGGGTCATAACAAACAAGTTTTTGCACAAGAGAGATCTCATCCGCAGAGCGATTTGGCAGGCAGGATTCCAAGCCAATAGGATTTTCTACCTTATTAAACGAAATAGTTTTGTAATCAGAAAGTTCAGCACAACCTGGCCAGACTTGTTCTGTTAAGTTGCCCAAAACATTAATAATCCTGCTGAGCTGATCAATATCAGATATCCCAGGAAACAAAGGCTGTAGAGTTAAAAGCTCTGTAAATATGCATCCCAATGACCACAGATCAATCTCAAGTCCATAGGTGGAGGATCCGTAAAGTAGTTCAGGGGCCTTGAACCAGCGAGTTCCAACCCAGGATGTGAGAGCACCATGTCTATTATCTCCACCCTCTGCCTCATAAGAACAAGAACCCCCCTTGAAAGGATCATCTTCTATGTCGCTTGTTGTGCAGGTAGCAAAACAAGATGTATTCTCATCATGGATATTTGCTTCCTTATCAGTTTCGTCCCTAGATTGTTTAACTTTCAGCTCATCTAACTCTCTAAAATAACCTTCTTTACTCGTACCACCCTGTTCTTCATTACCATGTCCTTCTTGGAATGCATTTTCTGTTTCATAACCAACTTGAGGCGCATTGAATTCCTGATCTGCAGCATCTGGTTCATATGGCGGAGGATTGATGTTGACATCAACTAGTCCATGCTCCAGAAGTATCCTTGCCTGGAAACAGAATCAAACTCAAATGTTCACTTATTCGAAAAAACACAAGTACAACAGTTTCATGCAGTTATTTATATAGTTGCAAAAAAACACCAATCACATCCATAATTGATGATAATCTTACACTCTTACTTGTGTTAGTTGTTACATAAATACTATTTTTCGCTCTATTTTCGTTCATTAACAGCATTTTTTCTGTATTTATTTACTTAAAGATTATACACTGCACAAGTAATTAATAAGCCACAAACTTGCATAGAAAGGATTCAGGTTCTTCCAATTTATGGAAGTAAACTGATCAGCTACATCTTTTGTTTCTCTATTATATTAGCATCAAATACAAATACTAAAAAAGAATCTCAACCCATTTGAATTGTTAACTAAATCAAGATATGTATATCTTTCAATAAGCCAAACATAACCATTCAAAACTATAAAAATTTAATCACAAAAATCAAATATAATGACTTTTAATATTAGATCTTATTCTTTAGCATGAAACTATTTCAAGTGAAAACCATAATATAAATGACATTGGTTTTGAGATTTGTTATAATTTGATTGAAAAAAATAATAATAAAATACACATCAATTTCTTCTTCTTAAAAAGAGAGAACCAATGTTTTAAAACTTTTTTTTCTGTTTTACACATGATTCACTTCCATTAACCAATCCAATTTTCCACTACGCATTGCAGTTTTTGAAATGTAAGAGCCCAATGTTCTAAAACTAAAAGCTAACTCTGTCAAATCTTCCATGAAAATGTCAACAAAACGAAACATAATTGACATAATCGGAAGCATTTTGAACATAATTCAGCAAACAAGTAACTCGAAAATAAAATCTTCATTAAAAAAAAGAGTTGCATAATTATAAGGCATTACCTGGCCGAAATCAGCCAATTTGAGCACTCCATCGTCTCCAACCAACAGATTGTCAGGCTTCAAGTCACGATGCACGATCATATTCCTGTGACACGCGTCCACACCACACAAAATCTGCACCATCCATCTCTTTATCTCGCCAACACCGATCCCACCGTCTTTCTTCGCCGCGGCTATCACCGCCGCCAAATCCGTCCTGAGAAACTCAAGCACCAAAACGGCGTCCTCGTCCTCTCGCCAGAAGTACTCGTGCAAGAGGACAATGTTTGGGGAATTTTGGAGGATCTGCAACGTCTCGATTTCGCGGAACGCCGATTGGTAGTCGTGGACCTCCTTGAGAGCGACTATCAGGTTATCGGATAATCTACGTCCCTTATACACGTCGGAGTAGGCGCCGGAGCCCACGCGCTCCAGAATTTGGTACTTGGCGATGATATCGGGTCGGGTGTGGATGCTCCAGCTCTTCGGCAGAGGCTGCTCCATCTAGGGTTTTTGTTTTTCTGATTTTTTTTTTCTTTCTCTTTCTCTTTCCTTCTCTTTTCAGTTATTTCACTCTGTACTGATCAGTTATTCGAGGTCGGAAAGGAGGGAAGACGGCTGCATTCTTATATAATGACAAAAATAAAAAATACCCTTCAAACACACTCGAAAAATAACTTACATTACTCCGGAGGTGATTTCCATACTTTACTTTATAAACAAATGGAGATTCGAACCCTAATGTTAACCTTATTTAAAATAGTAATGCTAAATGTCCCAATTTTTTTTTTTTAAATTCTATCTCAAATTATGTGGTATGAGATGTCAGTTTTTTTATAAATGATGAGATTATATGGTAACTGATATGATGTTGACACCTTACGTGCCATATATAATTTGGGAAAGAAATTTGGGACGTTTAATATTACTTTATTTAAAAACCATCTTCTTAATTTTAAATTTAGATTCATAAAAAAAAACAAAAAAACAAAAAATTGGATTTTGTAATTGTTAAATTTAGCTAACGTTCCACTAAACAAATAGACTTTCAAAATTTAAAAAACTGATTTAACGAAAAAGGTAAGGATAACTGGATAAGTAAAAAAAAAAAATTACCTTCTAAATTTGCTAGAGACTAAAATGAAGTTTGCTTTCAAGGGGACGTAACTCAGCTGGTAGATAGACGAGCTTGAGACTTAGGTAAATGATTTCCAAATCAACGATTCGAATCCTAACAATGATAAAAAATTTAAAAAAAAAAAAAAAAAAAAAAAAAAAATACATGATCTAGATAGATAAATAAATACTATAAAAAAATAAAATGAAGTTTGCCTCTACCGATAAGTAAAGGGAATTATGGAATGGTCATTACTCATTAGTACTCGAGTAGATATGGCATTATATCTAGCCATGGACCATAAGGTTGATTGATGTGACATTTCCCAATGCCTAATACAGTAGAACCTATCTAAATTAATATTCTTTGGACCCACCATTGAGTATTAATTTAGAGGGGTTATCAATTTCAAGGGTTATCAATTTCAAGGGTTTTACCTTTTAAAGTGCTATTTCGTCTTAAAAACATGTGAAAGTCGGTTTTCTTGTTTATGAAATGTTCATTTTCGGGATTCATTGTTTTATCGGTTTTATTCTTTATAGAAAGTTATTTTTTTTTTTTTTTTGTTAAGGAAATTTCTTGTTGAAATGCTAAATTTAGTTTACAACAAGAAGGTGATCATAATAATTTTTTGAAGACAATTCAAAAGATGAAGGATGAAGTTAAAAATATCAAATATTGTGGCATTATGCAAACTAGCATCTTGAAGCACTTTTCTAGTTCTTGAATATTATGTAATATATTTTATAATTTTAATGAAATTATTAATTTATGCGACAGTCGGGACCGAAATTTTACACTAGGTTTCAAAAAGAAATTATTAATTATTACGATAGAGAGATTTATTAATTTTTTACACTGGCCCGAGTCGGGACCGAGATTTTTTATTAATATAGGGAGGTTATTAATTTATAGAAGATTAATTTACAGGGGTTCTATTGTATAAGGGATCGGCTACCATACACAGTAAAAGCCATTGGTATGATACCACCAATATATTAGACATGTTGTAACCGTTGGATGAGGAAAAAAGAAAATCCAAAAGTTGAAAAAATAACATACAAATTATTAATTAAAAAACACAACAAAAAAGGGAACCCCCTAAACCGGTGAGTGGTTCCTGAGAACACCTCCAACGCTAGTTATAACGTTAAAGTTATTTCCAATAACGTTGAAGTTGTTCCCAATGAGTAGTTGTTTCTGGAAACAACTTTGACGTTGATTGCAACATTAAAGTGGTTTCCATAATTTAAAAGTTGTTCCCTTTGTTAAGGTTGAGTGGTTCCCGAGAACAACTCTAAAGTTGGTTAGAATGTTAAAGTGGTTTCCATCAATATTGAAGTTGTTCCCAACTAGTAATTATTCCCGGGAACTACTCTAACATTGATTTCAACGTTAAAATGGTTTCCATAATGTAAAAGTTGTTCCCTTTGTTATAGTTGAGTGATTCCAGTAAACAACTATAATGTTGGTTAAAACGTTAAAGTAGTTTCCATCAACGTTGAAGTTGTTTCAAACGAGTAGTTGTTTCAAACGAGTAGTTGTTTCTAGGAACAACTTTGACGTTGATTGCAACGTTAAAATGGTTCCCAGAAATAACTACAATGTTGAAGTGGTTTCCATCAACGTTGAAGTTGTTTCAAACGAGTAGTTGTTTCTAGGAACAACTTTGACGTTGATTGCAACGTTAAAATGGTTCCCAGAAATAACTACAATGTTGAAGTGGTTTCCATCAACGTAAAAGTTGTTCCCTTTGTTAAATTTGAGTAGTTCCTGGAAACAACTACAACGTTGGTTAGAACGTTGAACTGGTTTCCATCAACATTGAAGTTGTTTTAAACGAGTAATTGTTTCCAGGAATAATTTTAACGTTGATTGGAACGTTAAAGTGGTTTCCATAATTTAAAAGTTGTTCATTTGTTAAAGTTGAGTAGTTACTGGAAACAACTTGAACGTTGGTTAGAACGTTTAACTCAACGTTGAAATTGTTTACAATGAATAGTTGTTTTCGGGACTAACTTTGACATTGACTACAACGTTAAAGTGGTTCCTAAAATATAAAAATCGTTCCCCTTATTGACGTTGAGTGGTTGTCGAGAACAATTCCAGCATTGATTAAAACATTAAATTGGCTCCCACCAATGTGGAAGTTGTTCCCATAAACAATTTCTTTTTTTTTTTTCCTATACTTTTCATTATTATTATTTTTTATTTCTCAATTAAATATGAACAAGTATATATATACTATAAAGATTATTCATATACTTATATCAATTTATTAATATATTACAAATAATTACTTATTTTCACAATTTTCATTATATTATTTATGATAAATGTAATTTTATTGCATATTAATATCATTATAATTATATTTTTCAAATTTTCAAATTTCAAATGTTATAATATTATTTATTAATATTATTCTACAAATATTTACAATTCTACATTTTAATATAATTTTATTATTTATTAACTTTATTATAATATTTTTCAATTTTTCTATATTTAATATAGTTTTATTATTCAATTAATATATAATAATATATAATATAATTTTCTATTTTTAAAAAGAAAATATAAAATATAAAAATTTGTCATTGGTGTTTTGGGGAGAAACCGGTTTCAACCGGTTGTCCCAAACTCCCAAATGCACTTTAGCTGCCAGTTGGCAGCCAAAATTAATTGCCATGATACCTCCCACTTTCAGGGTAGGTATACTAGCCAACTCCCTAATATAAATAGCAACAATTGAGGTTTCAAGATTATAAATCTGTTAGAGCATCTCCAATGCTAACGTGGGTTGTGAAAAAAATGGGTGCCACGTAAGATAGACATCCATTTTGTTAAAAAATCCATCTCCAATGCAACCTCTCTAGTACAACTTCAAGCTGAGGTGGCAACTTCTTTTTTAGAGGCTGTCAACATGACTCTCTGATTTCAGACGGTCTGTTGGACGGCCGTCTTGTTGGCCCAGTCAGCAATCACTCTTATCTTTTACCTTATTTTATTCAACAATTATAAACTATATTTAAGGAGACCAATAATAAATTGACACGTCATTAAAAACATAAATTTTACAAGTGAAGCATTGGAGACCACTTTTTTATTTGGATGTCTATCAAGTTTAGTTACATGCCACATATGAAGCAATTGGCTTGACATTGTTGACATTGTTGACATATCACTATTTTTTTCAAATGCAAACCACATTACCATCGGAGATGCTCTTAGAGCATCCACAATGGTGCCACAACTATTCAAGACCCATTTATTGCCACATCATCAAAAATGGCTCTTGAATAGTAAAAAATGGGTCTTCTCATTTGGGTCATATTTATTTGGGTCTCATTTTCCCACAATGGTGTTCAATTGAAAAAGTAAAAGTGGATCCACTTTTTTAACTTTTTTCCAAACAATCATTACTCTTCTTTAAAATATTATATATATATATTCAATAATTATTTAACAAATTATGATTAATTTAAAATAATTTTTTCACAACCGAATTACATCAACAATAAAAATAAATATTTAAAACAAAATATTGTATAAGATTAGACATGGCACCGGTTTCAATTCGGTTCAGTTCGGTTGGGTTCCGGTCCGGTTTCGGTTCCGATGGTTCGGTTTCGGTTTCGGTTTCGGTTTCGGATTTGATGGTTCGGTTTCGGTTTTGGTTTCGGTTTCGGTTCAGGTTCCGGTTCCGGTTTCCATTTGGATTTTGATTCCGGTTCCGGTTTCCGTTTCGGTTCCAGTTGGCTTCAAATTTCGGTTTCGGTTTCGGTTTCGGTTTCGGTTTCGGTTTCGGCTTCGGCTTCGGTTTCGGCTTCGGCTTCGGTTTCGGCTTCGGTCGGTTTCGGTTTCGATGGTTCGGTTTCGGTTTCGGTTTCGGTTTCGGTTTCGGTTTCGAAGGTTCGGTTTCGGTTCCAAACCTTAAAAAAATTAATGTTTTCATTTAAATTATTTTAATTTCATTGAACTAAAATTTTATAATTGAAATTAAATTTATTTATATTTTTTTCATTATATATATAATTATTGAAGTTAATAATAATATATTTAAATTTAAATAATTGAAATATATATATATATATATATATATATATATATATATATTAAATTTATTTATATTTTTTCATTATATATAATTATTAAAATTAATATTTATATATTTAAATTTAAATTATATAAATAAATAAATATATATATATATATATTTAGGGGCCCAACCCAATGATTGGGAAGTGTTGGGAACCCAACCCAATCATTGGGCAAGACCCAAATTGAGTTCCAAATGTGGAACTCAATTTGGGTCTACTTGGGTGGGCCCCACATTTGGCTCTCTTTTTTTGGGTCTCATTTTGCACCATTGTTGAAGAATGTTATGGGTTCCAAAGTGGGTCTTGACAAAGTGGGTCTCATTTTGGCACCATTGTGGATGCTCTTACGTGATGAGGTTCATTCAGTGATATGTTCCGAGTCTCTCCCTCTTTTCTAACCCCGAATTATTATAATATTTTTTTAAAAAATTATAAATTTGTTTCTAAATATAGTTCTGTCATGTTTTGCAAGCCTAAATTAGCTCTTAATGTTGAGACCCTGTGTTTGGTTAGAACTTAGAAGAGATCCCTTTCAAGTTTCAACATGGTTGGAGAAAACATTCACTTACAAGTTACAACAACAATCTTTTGAAAAACATTATTAGCAATCTTTTCAACCATTGTTAAGTCACCAAAAATCCCATGGCATGTCACTCTTACTTCCCTCATTTTTGCTTGTTTTTCTTTGACAAAGACAAAATTGAGACTTTTATGATGATACAAAAGATTTCCTAGCTTTGAATAAATAAGGAATTGGAACAGCAAACTAATAAGTAATAATATATCAGAAGACGAAACCACAAATTACAACATAATTTACTTGCTGCACACACATGAGAGAATGAACAATTCCCTCCACCTTTCTCCGGTCAGTTTCAGTTTGTAAGATAGAAATAATTGTTTCTTAGTTCAAAAACTATATCAGATTATCAGAATACACACAAATAATAAAGATATTTAAATTAGCAGTTGGGAATCAGCGGTGGTTGAATCCCCAGAACACATTTGCAAAAACACTGCAATCCTTCTCATCAAAAGTGTACGTGTGCTTCATCATCCATCACTCATGCATCCTGTTGTTGCCTAAGCAGCACAACCTCCACACATGATACGTCTGCAATCAACAGAGAATATCAACGTCTAGCAGAAAACAAAATTCAGTTATGTCGCAAGAGGAATTCGTGTTGCATGTGAAAAACTCATCAAGGCAACAGAAACATATGCACACAGCACCCACAAATGGTTAAAGTTGTGCTCTCATGTGAGACAAGTACAATTATAGATTGCACAATAGGCCATCAGTGGATCACTCAGATTCAGTGGCGGAGCCAGAAATTTCATTCAACGAGGGCTTGATTCAAAGTTCAAACATACTAAAATTTACAAGCATAAATAATAATAAGAGATCAATTTGGAGCCCAAATGACATGGCATCCCTAAAATCCAATACAATTCAAATATAAAGAAATCAAGGATCCACATCATTTGAACACCAAATTTGGGTAAAGTAACATTATTGTAATAATAATAACAATATCAACTTCCATATTCATTCAAAACCGTCAATGCATTTACAATTGTCCTCGACGTAGTTTCATAGTTTGCTAATATAATTGCTAAAATCGTTGAAAATCAATGTACTAAAAATCTATATATACTTTTCTTCAAAGAAAAAAAAACAATATATATGCTTAACTACTTCAAAATCGAATTGAATTTCATCTTATAATAAAAATATAAACATGACCACAAATAAAATAAGTAAGACAATAACAACAATCAATATAAACTCTTGAAAGATAACAAAGTTCAAATTAAAACAAGGGCGTATTTACTAATCGGGAATGAGTGAAATGAGTGGAATCGGAATCAAGTTCCATCGAAAAGGGAATGAAAGGGAATCCAAATTAGGTTACAAATTCCATTATTGTGTTTACTAACCTTTTTAGAATTAGAAATGGAATCAAATTTATACGAAACTTATTACAAAAATACCCTTATGTACACAAAATAGTTGTATGTGTGTGTGTATATATATATATATATATAGTATGAGTATAGCTAATAAATAAATAAAAATTTCACAAATTTTTTTTTGCTGCAGTATAGTTTTTTTTTTTTCTTTTTTTAATCAATTTTTTTATAATTCACAATTCATATATATAAAATTATGTATATAGTTTTTAAAAAAAAAAAAAAATTAAGTGTGGATATTTTAGTAAAAAGTTATGAATTCCTCTTTTCAATAAGTAAAGGGAACTTGATTCCTAGGGTGAGGGGAATTCCCTTTCATTCAGGAACTTAATTCCTAATGTGTGTGGGGTTCACGGAACTTAATTCCCTAGAAATTTAGTAAACACGGGAATTTGAAAATCAAGAACTTAATTCTCTTTCCCAAATAGGATTCCTGATTAGTAAACACGCCATAAGAGTAAATAACAATCGCTTTATTTCCATAAAAGGAAATAAAAGCATAGGTCAATTAGTGCATTTATTGTCTTGTTACAATAAATACAGTGCTTTAATTTCCTTTTATGGATATAATAAAGCAGTTGTTATCATGTGCCCTAAGCACATGTTAACACTACCCTTAAAATAATAGCTCTAAAACGTCCAAAAACTAATTACAATTTAATGTATATAAAATTAACAATCATTATTCAATAATTAAGTAATTATATACGTTAATGAAATTTAAAGTAGAGTCAATAAAAGAACTATTAGGTTTAAAATTGTTAACTTTAATTAAATAACTAAACATACCTCAATAGAATGGGAATTTTGTACCAAGAATGTGAAATCAAAAGTCAAGCAAAATTGGGAGGAGAATGAATATGTAAAGCGTGATGTTGGCTATAGAATGAGTATAAAACTAAGAAAAAGGTAAAGAATGTATATATATATATATATATATATCTATATGAATATTATGGATTCCTACCGCCTAACATTCTCCACTTTATAGACTATATACACGTGTAGTGCTTGGAAGAAAAAAGCTTGGCTTCATCATTATCTATTTAAACTAGTGATGCAGGTGGTGCTTAGCTTTGAAGACTATATATATAGTGGTCAATCTCATTTGTAAAGTTGTTCTTGAAAATCAATACAAAGAAAACTTTGGGCAGTTAAAAAAAAAAAAAAAAATTACAGAGGAGAGAGGCCACTATATATAGTCTTCAAAGCTAAGCACCACTTCCACAACTTGCTTAAATTGATAATAATGAAGTCAAGCTCTTTTCTTTCAAGCATATATAGCCTATCAAGTGGAGAATGTTAGGCGATGGAAATCCATAATATTCATAACACAATATATATTGTCTTTTGTTAGGAGAGCTAGAAAAAGAAAGGAAAGCTGAAAAAAAAAATCTGAAAAAAAAAAAAGAAAAAAAAAAGGAGAGCTCTAGGAAGGAGAAAACTTGATTCAAAAATTGATGTTGATAAACTAAGATTTTAGGCTGAATTTTGGACTTTAGTTTTAAATCATTTTTATCAAAAAAAATATTTTGTTAAAAACCAAATAACTTAAAACAGCATAATAATGGATTTAGGTCATGTTCATGCCCGGTGAGGGCCTGAGGGGGGACTTCAGCTCCCGTTGGGTTATTGGGCTTAAGCCAATAAGTCTAAATCCATTATTACGTTGTTTTATACTATTAGGTTTAAAACAAAACTTTTTTTTTTTTATAAAATGATTTAAAACTAAAAGCACAAAACCTTATTTTATTTACCAACATAAACTTTTGAATCAAGTTTTTTCCTCCATATTTTGGTTAAAGTCATACACTCTCCTTTATTTTTTCCGCTCTCTCAGTGCGGTTCAATTTGGTTATTTAATTAATCAATTGGCTTAGAGCTACATGCAGGGTATTCTTGACTAAAGATGCAGATGAGTTTTTGATTCTCTTCAATTTGTCAGTTTGTTTTCCTCCTGAATGAACCATCGAGATATTTAGGCAGCAAAAGAAACTAAAAGAGGTAACAGGTGAAAATACTTACGCAAGTGAACAGCCAGAGCTTCTGCGCCTTTTCTTCCTTGCCACCATCTCCTTCCTCCTCGGAGGTTGGAGAACTACCTTGATAGCAGTATCGAAAACAGCTTTGACATTCTAAAATATCAAACAAAGTCATATGATTACTTCGAACATTGAGATAAAAATATGGTCAAATAATCATACAATTCTACCAAGTAATTGACCTGCTGAGTCTTAGAGCTACACTCAATATATGCTGCTGCGCCAATTTGTTTCCTCAGCTCCTCGCCCTATTCAATTATAAACTCATAATTGAGCTACTTTCTCGCCCAAGGAATAAATTTATTGCAGCCAAAAGAGAAGCAAAGCAATAATACCTGAGCAGATGTTACGATATTAGATCCCATTTGATCAACTAGATATCTACTGTCGTCACGAAGATCTGATACAGATAAAAAGAAGGAATTGCATTGATGTTAATCATAATGTCTCTCTCAACATGAGAATGCTATCTGAATCATCATATTGCAAAATTTTCCAAGTTGTTGCCTACCTAACTTTGTTCCAACAAGAACAATTGGAACATTGGGAGCAAATCGGCGAAGTTCTGGCATCCACTGAGTAAAATTCAAAGGAAGAATTTCAATAACTGATGTATGAAAATCCATAAAGTTTACTAAAAAAAAAAAAGCTTTCAAGTTAATGAAAATGACTTCATGACCAGGGAACATAAAATGAAAACCACCCACTTTTTAAAGAAACAAGAAAGAGAAACCTAAAAAGTAAAATATGCAATTGAAATGGAAAAAGGCATTGATAAAGAAATCAATACCTTTTTAAGAACATTTTCATAGCTTGCCCTGCTAATTAATGAGAAAGCCAGAACAAAAATATCTGCACCTCTGTAACTCAGTGGTCTCAATCTGCTATAATCTTCTTGGCCTTTAAATCAGAGAGAGAGAGAGAGAGAGACAAAAAAAAAAAAAAACAATAGTAAGACAAAAAAAAAAAAGGTTGTAACAAAGGCTTTAACTTTGAAACCTGAAATCAAAATGTAATTAATTACAAGAAGAACCCAGATACCTGCAGTGTCCCAAAGGCCCAAATTGACAATGCTTCCATCAACAGCCACATTGGCACTGAAATTATCAAACACTGTTGGTATATAATCCTGGCAAAAAGAAATGCACAAATAAATATGAGAGGAAGGAAGACCCTGAAAAGCCACAGAGCTCAATCAAAGCAAAGAGAGAATCTACAACTACAATGTTTATAAAAAAAAACCCACATAGATAAACAGTATAAAAGTCCATAAATGGAAACCAAACATGATATAAATGGAAAAAAGAAGGGTTTTTTCAGACAGAAGACTTACAGTTGGGAACTTGTTGCTTGTGTAACAGATAAGCATACATGTCTTGCCAACAGCTCCATCTCCAACTGTAACACATTTAATGAACTTTGAAGCACTCATAATTTCTCTCTTAAACTCAACAACTTTACTACTAGCTCTTTAGCTACAGAGAGCACTTAGTATTTTAAACTCCTTAAAAAGTTGAGTTAAAAGAAAACAAAATGCTTCTGAGACAGACAAATAAAGTTAAACGAAAGAAGAAGGAAGAAAGAAAGATTGAATGAGAGAGAAAGAAGAGTGTCCAGATATAGTTGAAGGATTGAGAGAAGATGGTATATAAAAAAATAAGCCTTTTGTAATTACAAGAAAACATTAAAAAATTTAACATTTAAGTTTAGAGAGAGAGAGAGAGAAGAATACATGTGTCAAAAGGGAGTGACAGTACTTTTTGATCCCTCTCGAGGACATTCAAACAAAACAGAAAAGAAGAAAAAATTTGAAATGCAGGAATTGGGTCCCTCTCTCAAACGGCAACATATATAGACTATAGGCCCCTTCTTTGTTGGTTTCCAGCTCCATTAAATTGACATTTCATATATTATTTACTGCTACGCTGGATTTCATCAAACTTATCAAAGAAGCTCCAACTACTATTCTCTTTGAAAAATTCCTTAAATGCTTTACTGTTCTTTAACCATCTCCGATGCATGTATGTCAATGTTAATTTCAAATTTAACATAAAAAAGATTAAAATACTATATTTGGCACATCAATTTAGTATTGTACTCCAACGTATAGTTCTATTTAAAATGTTATTTTTATTATTTTATTAATTAAAATTATAAAAATTAACACTTACCATTAATACATTTATAGAATAGTTATATATGAAATAGATTTTGATTGAAATATCATGAATATACATAAAATTTAAATTATTTTAAATAGAGTAATGCTATATTGTCCAAATCTGGTGCCCTGACAATACAATTTAAATGAATAGTCTACAGTGTTGCTACATCATTTGGACACCAAATTTGGGTAATGTAGCATTACTCTTTTAAATATTTAAAAGTTATATATAATAGTATTTTTATAATTAAAAATAATCATTTATTGTTGTGCCAAATTTGGCACAAAGTATAGCATATGCCAAATTTGGCACAACATTTGACACTACATTAAAGTATGGTTTTTATATTCTGTGTTATTTTATAACATTGACACAATAATTTAGCATAGCATTGAAGATACTCTTACCCATCACATCCATATGTTTCAGATATAACATAAATACTTATAACAATTCTAATTTATGTCATAAAATTACGTGTTCTAGTCAATTTATATGTGGTTTTACTAATGTGTGTGCTTTAAAAAATATATATATAGTACAATAAATTTGGGTTTGATTTTGGAGAGAGGGTAGAGACTTGAACCCACGTCACAAGGTTGTGGGTGTGACTGTGGCTCTGGGTGTGAGGGGTATGCCACTGGACCAACCCCATCTTATTTATGTTCTTATACAAATTTTAAGGTTGCAAATTAGTTAAAAATCATTTTTTAAAATTTGTCTTTATGATCTAAAAATTTATGCTATTTTAGTCGTTTATCTAACTCATTGTACATACTTGTAAATTGTACACGATGAGACTCAAATCCCCAACCATTGACATGCACGAGTTGATGTGCATGCAATTCTCGATTTAGAATGTTAAATATCTCAATTTAATGTATGTGGCCTAAGGCTAAAAGTATTCAATAGTGTTACACATACGTTCCTATAGGTAATTTTCGTACGGATCATTAATTGTTTACAAAACTGATTAACAATATCTATTAATCTGGGATTATGTATTTTTTTTTAAAGCTTTCGCTATTGGTAGGATTCGAGCCGTTGACTTAAAGTCATTTTCTCAAACCCCAAGCTCGTCCGTCTACTAACTGAGCTACGTTGTCTCACTAAATTATATCTTAGGTTTTGTACCTGATAATATATATTTATGAAATATATATATTAAAATTCATCAAACAGCCTTTCCTTGTAAATCATATTTTCCGAGAAAATTAAAGGTGAGAAAATATTTCAATGATTACCCAGCATTGAAGAAAGAACAGAGCCCTATTTATTTATTGTGACAACATTATAAAATAAGAGTTATCTCGGTAATAACATCAGATCTTAATCTTAGCAGAGAAAATAGAAAGAAAACAACAGCTAAGAACCAAAAGTGGAGCAAATATTAATGAAATGTTTAATATTTTTTTTGATAATATTTATTAATTCGATACCTGGTATTTCTTTTGAAAGCTTTTGCGCATGATTCAAACCTTTGATCTGAGAATTATTTGTCCAAACCCCAAACTCGTTTATAACGAGGTAAAAACAAAGAAATAGTTGGGAAGTAGTATCACTTTCATATAGAAAAATAACTGGTTTATATTTTGAACGCTTTAAATGTGACCGTTGAGTATTTATTGAAGCAATAAATATATCCTCTTATTATTTGTCCCTATTCATACACATGCACCGCCTACTAGAATGGGGTTCTGTCTGCATGGATTGCGGACAATTACTTTCATTTTTGGCACAAATCTCTATAATTTTGCCACGTGTTTTATACACAATTCATCAAGCTCATGTTTGATTGGTGGAATTGGAAATTGGAAATCTTAATCCTATGTTTATTTTCGCAATTAAGATAAGGAATTAGAATTTCACTGAATCCAGATTTCATCATCTTTAAAATATTAAATCTACAATTTTATTTCTGAAATAAAAATACTTTCAAAAATTGAAATCTAAAATAAAACAATAATGGAGGCCACTGCCGGTGGCCTCTTTCATAACCGAAGACAATGAGACCATCGGCGAAGCCTTGTCATCGCTGTCTAAGGACACCATAGGTGACCTCATCATCGTCGGAGGCTTTCGGCTTGGATTGGGTTTGCTTTGAATGATGAAGCTATTGATTGGGCTTTCGACATTTTGCACTCATGGCCTGTGAGGGAAATCCAAGTAGATTTTATGAAGCTATTGATTGTGACAATAGAGAAGGTTAGATGAAGGATACTGTGAAGTAGGAGAAGAACTTGGGTGCATCCGATGCACCATGCATCTCCCACCCTGATGTTGCCACGTCTGCAAAATCAAAAGAATTTACTGACGTGGCAACATCTGGATGGGGTATGCATGGTGCATCCCGCTGCACCCAAGATTTAGTCGTGAAGTAGATGGAATCTTTACAAAATGAAACCTCAACCATTGATACATCAATCATTCTTAGCAAGGTCAAGTATATCACATTATCACTCAAAAGTTTCGTCAAAAAAAAAAAAAAAAAAAAAAGTATATCACTCCAAAGCAACCTCATTCCAACCAAGACAAGACATCATAGCTCATTATAAAACTTCTCCGGTTCTTCGTTCCTCTGCTAATTTTGGGATTAGCTGTTGGCATCGGTTTCTATACCAAATATGATTCAGCTTAAATTGCAAGACCAAACCGGAGACATTTACAATAATTTGTATATCAATTACCAATGTCCCCTTAAAATACAAGTTTTTGAATATCTACTTGGATTTTATTTCCAAGCACCTTTTGTTCTTTTGAATTCTCATATTGTCTCTTTTCTTTTTCATTTGAAAATGGTAACTATAAAAATAAAATCATGTCATCAGGCCTATTTACTTTTTCTTTAATAATTATTTAATTTTTATCATAATTATTTAAATGAAATGATTTTTTTTTTATAAATATTTTATAATAGTTATTTGATAATTTAATTTAAATAATCACAATTTTAATTAAATTAATAAATAGTTAATATTTCGATAAAAAGATATCATACATATTGAAAATATTAGAAATTGTTTCTATTTCATATTTATGGTGTATTTATAATTGTTTTTTTCTTTTAATAGTTTTATTCAATGTTGTAAAAAGCGCTAGGCGTTAGTCGGGCGGCGACCCCCCGCCTAGCGCCTAGGCCGCCTAGTCGGGGACTAGGCGGGGACTAGGCGGAAGGCCGGAAGTCGACCGGCCGGCCAGCCGGAAGCTGATCGGAGGCCTGTCGGAATTTTTTTTTATAATATTTTTTATTGTAACTTTTAATTGATTAAATATTTATAGGTCATACAAAATAATCAACAAGAGATTAAATTGATTAAATGTTTATAATTAAATGTTGTTTAATGTTTATAGTTCATATTTTTAATTTTTTTATGTTTAGTGTTTACAGTACAATCAGTTTGTACTACACAAACCTTGTAGTACAATGTGCAAGTAAACAATGCACAATGCAAAATGTACAAGTTAACAATGCATAAGTCAACAGTCAACACACTCAACAATTTAAATAATATGTATTAAATATATAAACTAGAACAGTGATGAGAGGAGTGATGAGATTCGGCCAGTAGAAGACCAGTTCGACTGGCGAGAAGGAAGATCTGGTTCGACGGCGACGACGTCGACCACGGCAGCGACGTCGGCGGCGACAGAGACGACGACGCAAACAAAGGCGACGGAGGACGGCGGCAAGAACAGAGGAGAAATTCGACGTAGAAGAGAGAAGACTAGGTTAGATTTGGATGTTTTATTCTTTTGAAAGTCAACGTCGACTTCCAATGCCGTTGACCACCGCCGCGACTAGCTCCGACTTGGACCGACTTTGACCGATTAGCTCCGACTTGCTCCGATTTGGACTGACTTTGACCGACTTTGACTACAGCCGCCTAATTCAGCCGACTACCCCATAATCGTGGCGGAAGACCAACGCCGAGCGATTAGTAGGCGACTAGGCGGCTCTAGGCGCCGACTTTTACATCACTGGTTTTATTTAAGGGCAAAATTGGAATTTTGAAATAAATAATACTTTGGGGTGTACATAAAGGGTGTTAATATCGTCACTCATATTAATTTACATTTTGTATCTCAAATTAGAGGATTAAGTCCATATTGGATCAAGATCCCCCTATTGACTTGATTTTTGCTCATCTTTTAAAGATCAAGTGACATGTAGCAAGAAAGCATATGATTGAATAAGATCTATTTTATTTATTCTTTCTCACTTGAAAAAACCAGGTCAGTTCCTAATGTTTTTTTTTTTTTTTTTTTTTTTTGCATTTTACAAACAGAAACTTAATCCCTAATTTTGTTTCAAAAAAGAAAAACTGAATCTCTAATTCCATTTCACTCAGATTCAAAAATTCTATATTCGATTTGTCCCACGGCTTTTGTATCTTGATATTCTTGCCATAGTTCCTGGGTTCACTTTCGATTCCTTGATTTTCTGTGTGTGTCTGAAGAACAGAAGAAGTGTTTGAATATCTCTGTTTTTTTTTTGTTTTTTTTTTATAAACAATTTTTTTCTTCATTGTACAGTGTTACTATTGTGATTCAGACTGTATATTGTAGAATTGGAGGAACCAAGTCAAAAATTACAAAAAGAAAAATCGAAAAAAATAATATTGAAAATCAGAAGAAAACTATAAGGCAAGCAGGGAAAAAAATGGGAAAACTGGAAAAGAGAAAGATTTTTTTTTTTTTTTTTTTTGAAATGAACTGAAGCTGCCATTTGTAAGTGAGAAAAGAAATAAAGAAAACAAATGAATTATGATTATTGCAAAATTCAAAAACCGTACAAAGCTCAACGTTAATCGCATGAGTTTATTTATATTTATTTATTAAGATTATTTAAGAGAGTTTTAGGGTTTGTTCCAATCACAATGGTAATTGAATAGAAACATACAAAAATTAGAAGGAAAAAAAAAATAGTTTTTCATTCATTTTGCAGAATGCTAAGGTTAGAGTTTCAATTTGAATAATTATATTTAAGTAAACAAATAAATAAAATTTGTAATGTTAAACACAACAAATTAAACAATCTATGTAACATAGATGTTCAATACACTAGATATATACATTCGATCTCTATAGGGACAATAATAAGCTAGATATATACACTAGATATGCTTTTGGATTCACCCACTTGGATCTGGTTTGCCACCACCAAACTGACCAAAGTCAAGCACAATATCAATGACTTCATGTTCGAAACACCCATTTTTTATTTCTTCTTCTTTTCTAACTGATTGTTGCAATGCTGTGATGATATTCAATGAGCTTGGTGGGTGTTATATACTTATATATAGGTATTGGGTACATACAAGGCTCTTAACATATGTTGGGATTTCCAACGTTTTGCAACGGTGTTTATATTTTTGGTAGAATTTGGTTCTCTCTCTCCGGGCTAATGTAAAAAATTAATAAACCTCTTTATCGTAATAATTAATAATTTCTTTTTGAAACCTAGTGTAAAATTTCGGTCCTGACTATCGCATAAATTAATAATTTCATAATATTATAAAATATATTACATAATATTCAAGAACTAGAAAGGTGCTTCAAGATGCTAGTTTGCACAAAACCACCATGTTTGATATTTTTTACTTCATCCTTCATCTTTTGAATTGTCCTCAAAAAGTTATTATGATCACGTTCTTGTTGTAACCAAAAGGTTTAAATTAAATAAGCATTTCAATAGGAAATTACCTTAACAAAATTTTCCTAAACAAGGAATCCTGAAGAAAAAAAAAATAAACTTTCTGTAAAAAAATAAAACCGACTAAACAATGAATCCCGAAAAGGAACCTTTCCTAAACAAGAAAACCGACTTCCATATGTTTTTAAGACAAAATAACACCCTTCAAATTGATAACCCCTCTAAATTGATACTTAATGGTGGATCCCAAGAATATTAATTTAGAAAGATTTTAATATATATATATATATATATGACAATTCCTAATTATACGAATATATTTTCATTTATGTTTAATTCATGAACTTTTCTCACCGTTAGATTGAGAGGAAATCGATGGTTGGATATTGTTCTTTACAAAATAATATAAAGTCAAAATTGTAAGTTTTTTTATTTTGGAAATCTTACATCAAATAGGTCAAGGGTTTGTCTGAAATGGACGAAATCAATCACTTCATGCATGTATAGGGCTGTGTAGGGTGGGCTTTTTGAAAAAAATAATTAAGTTTTTTATAGTTTTAAATACACCCCATTTAATTCTAAGTATATCTCAGCCCAACTCCGATTCTGACTTAACTTACCATACTTTTGTTTATCTTAATAACAGCCCAATAACTTAAAAACATGTATAAAACTCATTAAAGCCTGTTGTATTTCTTTAACTAAGTGAAAAATCAAATTGATAAATGTTAACCCTTTACTAACTCAAAAATCAAATTGGGAAATTTTAACCACTTAACAACAAACCAAAAGTAGTAGATTTATCATATACATTAATCTCCAAGTCTCCGAATTTCAATTTTATGAGTTTTCAAAGCTTTAGGATTTGTGGAGCCGTGGAGGTATACAAACGTCGGTATAAGAAAACTGTAAGTTTTATTTTTATTTTAAAGTATATGTTGTAAAATTAATTGTAAAATTAAGTTTTATTTTCAGCTATGAAACTTGTTAAAACGTCTTTGCGTAACAAGATGGATGACAAGTTTCTTGGTAATTGTTTGTTGTTTATATTAAAAGAAAACTTATTTTTACAATTGATTCAGATTTGGTAATAGATGTTTTTGCCTTTTTGAAGCCTCATAGGTCAAAATTTAAGTAAGATCTTATTGTATTTACATTACATGCATATTTCATTTTTATTTTCTTATGTTTTTTCTTGGTTAAAATATGTATTTGAGGTTAACTCATTATGTCCCCTGATTATGTATACTTTTTTATTTCAACTAATAAAAATTCTATTGTCGTCGAGATTCGCTATCAAAATGATTTTTTTTTATTATATAGTATAATTTTTTATCTATATGAAATTATCCATAGCCCATCTAGAAAAATATTTCTAGTTTCACCGTTGCGCATGTCAAAACATCAACCACCAGGCTTCTTTTCACATGGAAGTGACATGTATCATTATTTAATGTTATTAATAAATATTTAATTTTTTGAAATTGCATAATTAATTTACCATGTTATAATACCTTCTTTTCATGCGGAAGTGACACATGTTATTATTTAATGTTATTAATAAATATTTAATTTTTTTAAATTAAGTAAATAATTTATCATATTATAAGTTATACTAATTAATAAATCATATTATATAATTTAAAAATAGTTTTAAAAAAAATTAATTAATTAATCATATTATCATATTAACCAATTAATTAATTTCTTTAGTAAATTCAAAAGGCATTATATAATTTAATTTTTTTGAAATTAAGTAATCAATTTATCATATTAAAATATATATTAATTAATTAATTTACTATATAATTTCAAAAGAATATCATGTAATAATATTAATAGATTATAATTATGTTAATAATATTTTTTCCAACTATTTTTTTTAAAGCATATCATATTACCAAATATTAATATGAAAATATAATAATAGTTTAATCAATATATATATATATAATAATAATAATAATAGCTTCTTTTCAACAATCACCGTAGGATTTGGGTCCTTTTTTTTTAATTTTTTTTTAATTTTTTTAGTTTGGATCTCTCTCTCTCTCTCTCTCTCTCAGAGACTAAATGAAATGTTAATTTTCAATGTAATTAGAGCCTACTTGATGTGCGGGCATTGTCAAATATAACACAATCGTCATAGAATTTATGCTTTAAAATTTCTTTGTATTAATTTATTTTTGCTCTCAATGCTCAACTTTCTTCAAGTGCCTTTTATATCAATATTTTCAACCCCGAATTGTAACAGTGTTTGATCATTTCAATTCCAATTTATGGTGTAAACTGTTTGATTTGTAAAAGGGACCCTCACGGCGCCTTTTTCAAAAAACGGAACCCTCACGGCGCCACGTGTCGTTGTAAGGGAGATTTGGAATTAATTGGTTGATTTGTCTTCTATTGGTTAGCATTGATTAATGAATACATTTTGTTTTTTTTTTTTTTTAAATGAGTACATTTTAAAAAGATTATAAAAGAAAAATGGAAAATCTTAACATTTAGTACTAATGTCAATAATTAATGATTTTTTTTTTTTGAAATATAATAATTAATAAATTGAACATTAAGCCAGCATATGAATGTCCTTCTGTTATAGGGAATATAAAAGGACCACAATCTAAAATTTTAATACAACAATAACTTTAAATACTATGAATTTAAATCATATTGCCTCTCTAGCTTTCACGGTAATATCAAAAGGACCACAATCCAAAATTTTAATATTAAGTAATAATCTATCTATATTAATTAATATACTAAAATGGAACCCTTATGGTGCCATGTGTCGTCGTGAGGGAGATTTGGAATTAATTGGTTGATTTGTCTTCTATTAGTTAGGATTGATTGTGGTAGCCAAAAACGGTCTTTGAGCCCTATGCCTGAAGCCCAAGCCCAAGTCACGCTGAAACCTAGTCTAAAGCCCATATATAGCGGGTCGACCCAAAGCTCCACTCAAATTACTGGCAAATTGATTCAGTCAACATGGTAGCTACCGCCATGGCTGATAACGGTCGTAACAGCTGATTTGAGAGAGGGAATCTCTTCGGGAATCTCTTCGGGAATCTCTCCCTCAAATCAACCGAGTCATCAAGTTGAGTAAGGATGAATGTTGGGGAAAGAAGCCTATAAAGGAGACCCTTTTAGTTACATAGGTCTATCAAAAAACCATTACAAAGAACAAAACTATTTGCGTCTTGAAACTCTGCTCACAATTACTCCGACCACCGGAAGCCACTTTGATTCTCAATCACGAATCGAGTATAACCATCGCTTAGCCCAAGCACACCTAAGACTGAGAAACCTTCTCCCCATTTCATTGTCCCTCGTTATTGCTTTTTTCCTGTTTATTCTTCCTTTTACAGGTTTATAGAGAAGATGACATCCCCATTCGACAGGTCTGACCAAGTTGCTTTGGGCCTGACACAAATCCGACCCGATCCACATAAACCGTAGGTCGACCCCCTACATTGATTAATGAGCACATTTTAAAAGATTATAAAAGAAAAATGGAAAATTTTAATATTTAGTGCTAATGTCAATAATTAATGATTTAAAAAATATATATAATAATTAATGAATTGAACATTAAGCAAGCATATGAATGCTTTATGTTATAGGGAATATAAAAGGACCACAATCCAAAATATTAATACAACAATAACTTTAAATACTATGAATTTAAATCATATTGCCTCTCTAGCTTTCATGGCAATATCAAAAAGACTACAATCCAAAATTTTAATATTCAGTAATAATTTATCTATATAATAATATACTAAAATGGAACCCTCACGGTGCCACGTGTCGTTGTGAGGGAGATTTGGAATTAATTTGTTGATTTGTCTTCTATTAGTTAGCATTTATTAATGAGTACATTTTAAAAATATTATAAAAGAAAAATGGAAAATTTTAATAATTAATGAATTGAACATTAAGCTAGCATATGAATGCCTTATGTTATAGGGAATATAAAAGGATTACAATCCAAAATTTTAATATTCAATAATAATATCAATAATTAATGAACTGAACTTTAACCCATCATATGAATACATGAATGGGTTCTGTTATAGGGAATACAAAAAGAACCGCAATCCAAATTTTTAATGTGGCCTCTCTAACTCTCACGATTTGCAAATACTATATTTTTAATGGACCTTTAATTCGGTCCCTTCCTTACTTTCTTTTAGTTTTTTATATTTTTATATTTTATCTTTTAATGTGTTCATACATGTATAATCTCACCAAAAGATACATTCTTTTGTGTAAAGGCACATTATTTTAGTTTAGTTTTTTTTTTTTTTTTTTTTTTTTTTTTTTTTAAATTTCATCTTTTAATATGTTCATACATGTATGATTTCATATTTCAATTTTTGTAGGTTGATATCATTCCTACAACCATTCATCGAAATGTACTTTCTTTTTGTTTTGTTTTGCTTTTTCTATTTTTTTATATGTTTATATATATATATATAGTTTAATTTTTTGAATATGTATTGATATTATATTTGTTGGGGATAATCCTCTATTACCGATGAACGCGGAAACGCCGTGCCTAATATATGCCCATAACTCATAGCAAATAATAACGTCAATAAGCAGAAAATAGATGAGAGAGAATAAAACAATCACAATACAAGATATACGTGGAAAACCCAAAACGGGTAAAAAACCACGGGCCGTCAGGACGACAGAGAAAGTTCCACTATATGATAAATTGTTACAACCATATACTCCAGGATTCTCTCTCACACCTAACCCCAAACCCCACTCACAAGATCCTCACCGAGTACCCCACAATATCCCCTAGGTCTCCCCTAAATATCACCCACGGATCTCTAACTTGATCCACCGATATTCCCTTGGATCCCTCCTCGGATATTCCCTTTGGGTCTCCCCAGATCTCACTCACACTCTTTGATGTTTACATTGTGTTCTTTTTTGCTCCACTCAAAATAACCTAAATAGAAGGTCTATTTATACTAGTTACATGGAGTTTTAATATAAAAGGAAATCCTACTCCTAAACATACAAGACTTACTTGTTCCACATAAATACTATTCATTTTATGACAAGTCTTCTTGTAGGGAGTAAATTATTTTCCTTCAAGCACAAGAGCTTCCAGAAGAATACCTTTTCCTATTATGCGTAACATTCTCGATCTCAGCAATACATCGTCTCTACCATATTGGTCACGGTGTGCACCCCGCTCTCAACACGTCGAAACATGTCAGCTCCTGACCCCTCTTATCGCCGCTGTCCAGCCACGACCGCTGTGGCTTTCACAGCGCCACTTGCAGCGTTCTTCATTGGACTTTGAAACAGTCACTACTACAAAAATGCTTAAAGACATCACTAGAAATCACTAAAAGAAATCGGTTTTGGTAACTGATTTTAAAAAAGCTTTTAGAAATCAGTTTTTATAAAAACCAATGTCTTAAAAATTACAATTTCAAAAGACATCAGTTTTTAAGAAAATCGATATTAAAAAAAAAACGTTTAGACATCGGTTTTTATAAAAACCGATGTCTTAAATTTTGCGTTGAAAAGACAACGGTTTTTATAAAAACTGATATTAAAAGCAAGTGTTTAGACATCGGTTTTTATAAAAACCGATGTAGATTCAAAAGCAAAATTCTGCAATACAAATCTGACCTATGTCCACATTCAAGGGCACATCTCTAAAAATACTCAACGTTATTTGCTCAACCTTTGACACAAGAAAGTAGACATGCAAACAAACACTTTTAAATCAGAAAATATTCCAAAAATCGATTTGGAAAAGTGAGAAAATGAGCGATGAAAACAGCTCACTTGCGGATTCACGAATCGCTTCTGACCTTTGACTGAATAATTGATCATAACTTTCAAAATACCACCCAGAATTTTACGTTCTTTATACCATTGGATTCGTATCGAAAAATTGAAGAACCCAACATAGATAAAAAAATTTATTTCCTTGCCAAAAGATACAGTTTTAAGGAAAGAGTTTTCACAAAAATATCTCCAATCGCTTCAATTCTGACCTTTGACTGAAAAATTGATCATAACTTTCAAAATACTAACCGGAATTTTACGTTCTCTATACCGTTGGATTCGTATCGAAAAATTGAAGAACCCAACATGGACAAAAAAATTTATTTCCTTGCCAAAAGATACAGTTTTAAGGAAAGAATTTTTACAAAAATATCTCCAATCGCTTCAATTCTGACCTTTGACTGAAAAATTGATCATAACTTTCAAAATACCAACCGGAATTTTACGTTCTTTATACCGTTGGATTCGTATCAAAAAATTGAAGAATCTACCATGGAAAAAAAAATTATTTCCTTGCCAAAAGATACAGTTTTAAGGAAAAGGTTTACACAAAAATATCTCCAATCGCTTGACCTTTGAGTACTCATGAATAATTGATCATAACTTTCAAAATACCGCCCGGAATTTTACTTTCTTTATACCGTTGGATTCATATCAAAAAGTTGAAGAACTGAAAATGGACAAAAAAATTTATTTCCTTGCCAAAAGATACAGTTTTAAGGAAAGAGTTTACACAAAAATATCTCCAATCACTTCAATTCTGACCTTTGACTGAAAAATTGATCATAACTTTCAAAATACCAACCGGAATTTTACGTTCTTTATACCGTTGGATTTGTATCGAAATATTGAAGAATCTACCATGGAAAAAAAATTTATTTCCTTGCCAAAAGATACAGTTTTAAGGAAAAAGTTTACACAAAAGTATCTCCAATCGCTTGACCTTTGAGTACTCATGAATAATTGATCATAACTTTCAAAATACAGCCCGGAATTTAACGTTTTTTAAACCGTTGGATTCGTATCAAAAAATTGAAGAATCCAACATGGACAAAAAAATTTATTTTCTTGCCAAAAGATACAGTTTTAAGGAAAGAGTTTGCACAAAAATATCTCCAATTCTGACCTTTGACTAAAAAATTGATCATAACTTTCAAAATATCACCCGGAATTTTACGTTCTTTATACCGTTGGATTCATATCGAAAAATCGAAGAATCCATCATGGAAAAGAAAAAATTTATTTCTTAAGGAAAAATTTTACACAAAAATATCTCCAATCGATCGACCTTTGAGTACTCATGAATAATTGATCATAACTTTCAAAATACCACCCGGAATTTTACATTCTTTATACCGTTGGATACGTATCAAAAAATCAAAGAATCTACCATGGACAAAAAAAATTATTTTGTTGCCAAAAGATACAGTTTTAAGAAAAAAGTTTGCACAAAAATATCTTCAATTGCTTCTGACCTTTGACTGAATAATTGATCATAACTTTCAAAATACCGCCCATAATTTTACGTTCTTTATACCGTTGGATTCGTATCAAAAAATCAAAAAATCTAGCATGGATGAAAAAAATTATTTCGTTGCCAAAAGATACAGTTTTAGGGAAAAAATTTGCATAAAAATATCTCTAGCAGAACACAAAACCACACAATAAAAAATGAAATGAAAAATAAACCCACCAATAAAATTTATTTAATATATGTATGTTTGTAGTAGAAATTAGAATTTTGATTAGTTGAGTAAATTTAAATTTATCAAACAAGTTTTTTTTTTTTTTTTTTTTTTTTCTAACAATTCATATAGGTTATATATATATATTGTGCAATTGTTAACACATTCAATCTTGTAGTCAGGCGGTAAAGGCTTACCACTTTGAGGTTGCGAGTTCGATTCCTCATAATGACAATTAATTGTCATTATTATCATAGGTGGGGTTGGCCGGCGGTGGGGTGTGCCGCCGTCGGTGAGGCGGGCCGGTGGTGGTGGCTGGTCGGTGGCCGGCGACAGTGGGATTTTTTTTTGTAATTCATCAATTTTACATCAGGTTTTTTAAATCGGTTTTAAATAAAACCGATGTCTTTTCTCCTAGGTTTTTAAATCGGTTTTAAGTAAAACCGATTTCTTTTCTCTTGTTTTACATCGGTTAAAAACCGATGTCTTTTGCGTTTTTTTTTTCTAAATCACTCAAAAAGAGATCGGTTTTAAAAATTTCAAAAACCGATTTCTTCCATATAAAAAAACCGATTTCTTTTGCATTTTTTGTAGTAGTGAGTGCTCGACCGCTCCCACAACCGCTGCCAAAGCCGCAGCGGTAGGGAGAACGGTCATCTCCTTTCTTCCGTTCTTCTAGTCTTCAACTTCCCTCAAACACCACCATTCAACTTCCAAACGTATCCCACGTCTTCAGGAAGTACCACATCAGTTGAGCCTTGTTTGGTTCACTTTGGGTTCATTCGAGAATACGAGTCAAAACCTAACAATATTAACTTGGGAGGTGAGTGTTTTGAAAAGTGAATACAAAGAGGAATTTGTGCCAACAGATGAGGGCTCTTGCACTGTCAACATTCGGAAGGGTAAGAAGATTGTTTCACAAGATGAACCAATTTGTAACACTCTCACGAATAGTGAATCTGGAAAAGTCGTTACAAGATGAAGATCATACTTATCATACTACATATGTATTGATCTGCTTAAAGAGGGGTTTCTCCTAGAGAAGACCAGGTATACGTACTTGAATTTATACCCATTATCTATTGTTTTACATATAATTATAAAGAATTTACCATAAAGCAATATGATTATTTAAATATGTGTACGACTATGAGAAGATCGAAGAACATGTGGCATCATACGAGGGTTTGAAGCAATGTTGAAGTAATTAATAGGTTAGTTAAATAATTTGTGGGTTGAATTTGAAACCCAATTAGCTTCTTCAACTAATTTTGAATAAGTCATTTATTCTATATTCTCTTAGTGCTTGTTTGGTTGAGTTTTTTACTGTCTCAAAAGGTCTACAAATGTCTATTTTAGTTTTTTTAGAGTTGTTTAGTTGGGCTTTTGAGATTGTCTATTTTAAATTGAGTAGAGACTAGTAGAGTTTAAACTTCTACTAGATAAAATCTCATGGGGAGGTGCTTCTTCAAATAAACATTTTTTGAAAAAAAAAGTCTACCAACCAAATAATTATATTTTTTTTTTCAAAAACTCTATTTTTAATAGATCTACTGCAAGTATATCTTTTATCAATAAAGGTTTTTCAAAAGCCTAACAAAACAAGCTCATTAAAAACATGTATTTTACAAGTGAATCATTGGAGACCACTTTTTCATTTGAATGTCTATCAAGTTTAGTTATATGCTACATACTATCAAGTTTAGTTACATACTATATATGAAGTAATTTGCTTGACAATGTTGATATATTACCATTTTTTTTAAATGCAAGCCACATTACCATTGGAATTAATGAATTAATGGACAAATAATGGAGAACTTTACTTTTGCATTATTGATCATGAATTAAAAAAAAAAATTCTAGATATTTTTATTGTTATCAACAAATCACAAACATTAATTACTAACTAATGGTAAAAAGTTAACATCAAAAGAGCAAAGTGGGTTCATTGAACCTAGGATTGACTGACCTTTCAAAAAAAAAAATTTGAAAATTTTCTTCAACAATAGCTAATTATTAAACGTGACTGCCAAATTCAGGGTCGGTCCTGACGTATTTGAGGCCCGGGGCGAGAAATCTGAAATGGTCCCCTCTTGAACAAAATTTGTCCCCTTTATTTAGAAATCTGATTTTTTTTTTTTAATATATTCCATACATATAATTAAAAAAATAATTTGGCCCTTCCTTCACAGTCTCAAATTTTTAAATATATTCTATACATATTATATAAAAAATGAATTGGGCCCATTTTATAAATATATTCTATACATATAATTTAAAACAAAAATGAATTGGGCCCATTTTTATAAATATTATATATATTAATATATATATATAATTTAAAACAAAAATAAATTGGGCCATTCATCACAATTCTATTTTCTCTAGGTCCTTAAAACCCAATAATACATATTGACTTTAATAAAAAAAAAATTAGAGCCCGGGGCGGTTTCACTCGGTGTAGCCCTCCAAGGCCGGCACTGCTGCCAATTACTACTCCCCAACTCTATTTTTCAACAATAGATAGTTGTCATAAATATTAACTCTTTTTGTAACAAGAACCCAAAATATAAAACAATAAAAACAAATACATTATATAATTTATCTAATACCATTAAAAAAAAAAAAAAAAACACTCGAGGACGAACCTCCCATATCAAAAGCAATCAAAATCTCATCATGGTTAAAATAAATGTACCAGTTACGCATGGGTACCTATACAAAATTTCATTAAAAAACAAATGTGTAGCTAAAAAAAGAGAGAAAAGATCTCTACTACACAAAGAGGAAAATAATAATAATAATAGATACAACGAATAATGGGTTCTTTGAATGTTGTCATAAGAGCTTAGTAGACTGTTCAATTCTTTGCTTGTTTCGATTCCATTAACTTTGCAAATCACAAAAAAAAAAAAAAAAATTAAATTAAATGAATACTGGATCGTTCAAAGTTGAAACCAAATAAAATTTTAAATAATAACAAAAATTCCATTCACTGGAATAGTAACTAATAACAAAAGTATGCACCAGAATTTGGAATCCGCCATTTTCACAGCCCTGAATAGACAAAAGGGAGGAGCAATAGATAATTGCATTTAGGTTGGTTAACACCTGCAATATTTTCAAAATCCAAGCCAAGTCTACCTGTCTATATCGATAAACATGGTAATTGAGGTTGTTGATGAGAAGGCAATGGAGGTTGTAGCCAAGGTTTAGACCAAGAGTTTTAAGTTTAGGGCAATTACCAAACAAGTCCTGGACCTTTTTTTTTTTTAATTCCAAGTACCGTAGTTTGTGACCTTTACAAAAGTGACCAAATTGGTTCTCATGTTTTTCACAAGTGCCAACTGGGTCCCTTACTCTTCAGAAATACCAAATTGCTCCTTGTTGACTGATAATTTAGAAGTTTGACTTGACTGAAAGTCATAAAATTACTTCAATATCCCTATTTAAAACTGATAAATAAATAAATAAAATTAAATAAAGTTAAAAAAATGAATGGTCCTAGATCGACGATCTGGGTTTCAAGATCTTAATCTGGGTTTTCCAGATCTTCGTTCTCGTGGGTTTAATTACATTATTAAAAATAATAAGAAGCTGACCTAAAACTTTGGTTGAAATGACAAAAGTCACTTAAAACTTAAATGTATCATAGAAATTCGTCCATGCATCATCATCATCATTACCATGATCATCTCTTTCAATCATATCGTCTACTCCTTTTTGTTTCTTCTACTTCTAAGTCTTTTAATGCATACAAATTTACAATATATTAGATCTGACACGGTTCCGGTTCCGGTTCCGCAGTTAGATGGAACCGGCGGTTTTGAACCCTTTTTTTTTTTTTTTTTTTTTTTTTTACAAACAAAAAAAGACTTCTCTAATAAAATAAAATATATAAATGACAAATTACAAAATTAAATTAAATTATAAAATAAAATTACAAATGACAATTTATGGGTTATGGATGCTTGAACCATGGTTGCAAAAGAAAAACAATAACAACCTAGCCTAGCCACTAAAACCACATTCAATACTTGTATAATATTTCAAACAAAAACTATAAGTAGTATAAAGAATTTTTTAAAAAAGTGTCCATTTACACAAGGCCTGATGTTAAAGTAATTCTCCGGACCAAGACGGGCACAGATGTGGTGTCGGATCGGGAGGAAAAGGTTTCTTACTAGGTTTAAACGAGGTTCGAAATGGATACAACACTTAAAAACACTTTTTTTTGATGAAAAAGGGGTTTTTGGGGCTCGAAAAGTGGCCACAAGCCCTCCCATTGGATTCCTTGCATCATTGTATGCGATTTCAAAAAAAAATCACTCAATTCGGACATCCGAGCACAAAGTTATGGCCTTTCAAAGTTTAAGGCATATATAAAAATATTTTTACTGCAAATTTTTTTTTTTGAGGCAAATTTTTTTTATTCTCTCGTTGTCAACGGAAATTTTTCTACTAAGAGTTTGACACTTTGTGTTCTCTATTCCGTTCAATACTCATTGTTTACCAAAGCTGAATACCGTCTTCAAAACAATTACAAAATGAAATAAATATTAAAAACCTTGGAAACTTGGAGACTTGGAGACTTGAGAGTGTTGGAGAGAAATTAGAATTAGAGAATTGAGAAGAAATTGGTGTGAGGAAAAATGAAAGGGGGTGGGGGTGGTATTTATAGAAAATAAATAAAAAATAAATAAATAAATATTGTGCGAACCGGCGGTTCGACCAAATCATAGAACCGGAATCGAACCGGCCTCCTCCGGTTCCGGTTTCGGTTTCGGTTCCGGTTCCGGCGGTTCCAACCGGAACCGTGCCAGGTCTACAATATATACACTATCAGTGTTTTACTTATATATATATTAATTTTCCAATGAGGACTTTTACCATGTACACTTGAAGCATATTTTGATGAAATTGCATATAATCAAATGTTTTTTGATGAAATTTTTTGTATACATCATAAGAAAATTAAAATACACATTTGGTAAAAATTTGGAAATATTTTGGATTTGAGAACTATTTTTTTCTTATATTTCCCTATTTTAAAATGTTTTTATCTTCAAAAAAATCGGAAAAAATTAGTTCTTGCAACCGATTTTTTTTTTAATTTTTTTTCCATAAATGTATTTTATTGTTTTAACCATCCATACAAAAAATCAAATCAAAAATGTTTTAACCATCCCTATTTTTAATGTTTTTCATTATATTCCATACAATTTCATCAAAATTAAATGTGCTTAAAATATGCATTGTAAAAACCCTCATTGGAAAATTACTCTATATATATGTGTAATTTTCCAATGAAGACTTTTACAATGCACACTTTAAGCACATTTTGATGAAATTGCATATAATCAAATGTTTTTTGATGAGATTTTTTGTATACATCCTAAGAAAATTAAAATACACATTTTGTAAAAATTTGGATTTTTTTTTGAATTTGAGAACTATTTTTTCTTATATTTCCCTATTTTTAAATGTTTTATCTTCAAAAAAATTGGAAAAAATTAGTTCTTGCACCTGAATTTGTTTTGTTTTTTTTTTTTTTTTCATAAATGTATTTTGATGTTTTAACCATCCATACAAAAAATCAAATAAAAAATGAAAATGACAATAATTTCCACTCATTTACTAAAGTCAATCACAAATGAAAGAAAGTGATATAGTTTATAACAATTTTGAGAGCAAAATTAAAAGGAAAATATTCAAAGCTATAGCATATCTCAATTCATTAGCCTTAGTTGGTTGTTGTCCTTGCTTTTGGAAAACTGGTTCATGATCAACTTCATTAACTTCCTCAAATTCTTTAACATCCATATCTTCCCCATCGGTTTCTTCTTCGTCAATTTCATCTACCTCCATTCCTTCCCCCTCAATTTCCTCTCCCTCTAATTCGTCTTCCTCTAGTTCATTCTCACCATACATGCTTGATTGAGACATTCAAATACAATTTACAATAAGCATGTAAGAAAATTAGCCTACCATCTAATAGATATCATCACTGAACTACTTAAAACAAACTGAAATATGAACTAAAAAATATGAATTAAAATGAAGCAAATATCTCATTCTATAAACAGATATATGAACTCAAAATGAATCAAATCTTTCATTCACACTACAGTATAAAGAACCATAAATAATATAAACGATGAACGATTATAAACAAACAATAATGAACTAATCGAATAACCAAGCAAACAATAATAAAACATATGCATATTCAACTAATCATATAAACAAACAATAATCAACTAATCGAATAACCAAGCAAAGCTATACATAAAATATTGAAAAAAAGCATAACCCTAACCCAAACCTTGTCACAACAGACCACCATTTGATCCACGATTTTTAATTAATTCTCTACAGCTTCAAATCTTGCACAATTTGACATGGATAATCTAGACATATAGGATATGCTACAGTAAAATTATCAATTTAATCCATGATCATTTGTATATGAAAACATTCATTATTTTCTTGTTTCCCGAATTTGTCTAGCAGAAATCAATATTGACTTTTGTCCACTCCAAAAATTATAACAATTTTTATACTTATTTATAAATCAGGAAATTTTGTATAATAATAGTAGACATAACATTCTATCTACATATAAGTTTTCATAATTTTTTAGATAGAAGAACCCACCCAAATAAATTTACGAATTCTGGTCATTTGTCAAAATATAGGGGTTCCAGCAGGCCTTTGTATATTTCAAAAACACATAAAGTCCACCGAAATCTTTGGGGAGAAGGCTGGACTTGTTATGGCCTTTGATATTTATATTTCTCACCATCAAATCCACCAAAATTCATGACTTAAGAAAATCCTTTAAAATCCAGTCTCAATTGAATACACCTTGATTTTTGCAGACATTTTTAAAGTCTCAGTTCAATACACCTGGATTTTGAAGGACTCTTTAAAAGTCTATAGAAATCTGAATTGAATACCACTGGATTAATATAGACTCTTTTAAAGTCTATAAATGTTCGAATTAAATACACTCGGATTTATAAAGTCGTTTAAATGCCCGAATTGAATACCCCTTAATTAAAGGAAATAAATTAATATAATTTATATAATTTAGGGAGTACACCACCCAAAAATGCAAAAATCGGTCAAAAGGTATTAATTCAAATCATTGACCAAAATGATTTTTGTTTTTATTTTTTATTTTTTATTTTTTTAAAGAAAAACAAAGAAAAACAAGCTACAACAAACAACAACTAAAAACATCTTGCCAATTTTTTTTTTCCTCCCTATAGGAGAAAGCTGAAGCTGTGAGAGTATGTGCCACATCATTTTCTAATCTTGGAATGGCCTGACATTTAATACTCCAACATCTTTACTGACCAAGATGATTTTAGCTTATATTAAAAGTAACAAATATTTATTTTATTGTTTTTTTTTTTTTTATAAACACTTTTTTATTTTTATTTTTTTTTATAATACAATAACTGCCGGGACCGACGAGAATGAGCTCTACTAGCACAGCCCGGATTGCAGCCCCCACTATTCGGGGAGAGAGCACCCACACCTTGGTGGGACAACACCCACACTATTGGTGGGAAAATTTACATATATACATGCATGCCATGGATTTTGAACTATGGTGGTGGAGTCTCTTTCTGGAGAGTCACACTACATTGGCAAGAGGTCATTGGCAAACAAATATTTACTTTATTGTGGAAACTTAAATTCAAATAATGTGTTAAATTAAAAAACAGGAACGGGTCTTGGTCCACATTCCACAAAGAACGCCAGTGGATACACCTAGACCTGGCACGGTTCCGGTTCGAACAGTGGAACCGGAACCTGAACCGGTTCCGGTTCCGGTTCTAAGATTTGAGGAACTAGGCGGTTGGCCCAAATTTTTTTTTTTTTTTTTTTTTTTTGGTTACCGTTGGAGGCCCAACGGCCTGCTGACGTCAGCCGACCGTTGGGCCCAAAGGCTACCCTTTTTTTTTTTTTTTTTTTTCTATAAATACCACACCCTCCCCCCCTTCATTTTTCCTCACACCAATTTCTTCTTGATTCTCTCTATTCTCTAATTCTAATTTCTCTCCAACACTCTCAAGTCTCTCAATCTCCAAGTTTCCAAGGTTTTTAATATTTATTTCATTTTGTAATTGTTTTATTTGAAATTAATTTTATTTGCAATTTGCAATTTATTTTATTTACAATTTATTTTATTTCAAATTTATTTTTTATTTGAAATTAATTTTATTTGCAATTTGCAATTTATTTTATTTACAATTTATTTTATTTCCAATATATTTTATTTTCAATTAATTTTATTTCCAATTTATTTTATTTGCAATTAATCTTATTTCCAATTTATTTAATTTCCAATTAGTCAATTACTAAGTTTCCAATTTCATTTTCATTTATTTGCAATTACTAGTTTACTACTTTTGTACTTTACTACATAGTACCTATTATTCTACTAATAGTCTAATACTATTATTCTTCTAAGTTCTAAGTTCTAAGTTTCCAATTCTCTCCCAAATTTATTTTTAAATGGCAAGTGGAAGTGGAAGTGGTCACGGCCGTGACGATCCTAGGCGTTCGATTTCGATGAAAGGTAAGGGTACTATGATCGATAATCTCAATCATAACAACCCCACCTATCACGAATATCTGCAACGTCGGGCATATGCTGAAGACCTAGGCCTAAACTGTCCTACTCCCCCTCTAATAATTTCTGAACCCGATCCCAATGACACCACCCCCAATTTGACAAGTCAGTCAGAAAATATGTCTGATATTGATACACCTCTAGATTTTGATTATGATCCGGCGGAAGTGGAACTACAAGATGAGGAAGATTTGATACGAAAGCGGAACAAATTTGATCTCTTCGCCAAACATATGAAGAAAGTTAGGAAAGAAGATGGAAACTATGTAGCGGCTTGCAATTACTGCACCAAAACATATAAGTGGAGCAAATCCGGAGGATATGGCACTTATTGGAAGCATATTGAAACCAAACATCCAGACGCAATAACCAGAACGAGGTCACAATCACAAATTCCCAGGTACGCTACTCCTAACCAACAATTATTTCATTATACTGATGAACAAAATAGAGAAGAATTAGCTAGGATGGTAGCAGTAGAACATTTATCATTCAGTTTTGGTGAAAGGGTTGGTTTTGTTAACTATTGTCGACGAGCATTAAACCCTGCTGCATGCCGTGTCCCTAGATTTATTCGAAAGAGAAAAAAAAGTTAGAAAAATATTTAAAAAATATAATGGTCGTGTTACCGTATGTGCCGACATATGGACTGACCATTGGCAATCGCATTCATACTTGGGTGTCACTTGCCATTATATGGATAATGTATGGACTATCCAAAAAAGAATTCTTGCATTTAAAGTTTTTGATGATGCACACACTGCTTAGAATAATTATAGACAGCTTAGAATTATTTTTTCAGAGTATAATATTGAAAACAAAATTTTTGCAATTGGTTTTGATAATGCTTCTGCCAATACCGCTGCTATTCCATCTTTAATTGATTTATGCAAACCTTTTCTTGGTGGTACATTTTTTCATTAAAGGTGTGCATGCCATGTTTTAAAGTGGAATTGGTGAGAAATGTCACATTTTTAAACTGATTTGGTGACAATGTCAGTGCTTTAATAAGTTAAGTTTAAAAGGCACCTATTATAGTGAACGGACAAAAATACCCTTACTTTACACATTCTTTTTCTTACTTTGAAGTTTTCTGAGATTTAAAACAGACCTCCAATGGAGGTTGAAGACCATAACATTATCAACGCATCTTCATTAGATAATTGGTTTTGAATCTTCCATTGAAAAGGCTCGAAATGAAGTGTTTGAGCATTTTCATTAGTGTATGAAAAGGCTCGAACACTTAATGAAAATGCACGGTTAGTGTATGAAAAGGCTCGAAATGAAGTTTTTGAGCCTTTTCATACACCAATCGTGCCTTTTCATTAGTGTATGAAAATGCTCGAACACTTAATGAAAATGCACGATTGGTGTATGAAAAGGCTCGAAATGTATGAAAAGGCACGATTGGTGTATGGAAAGGCTCGAACTTCATTTCGAGCCTTTTCATACACCAATCGTGCCTTTTCATTAAGTGTTCGAGCCTTTTCATACACTAATGAAAATGCTCGAACACTTCATTAAAAGGCTCGAACTGTGTATTACACCGATTAACCTATGAATTTTCCTTGAAAAGGCTCGATTCATAAAGGTTCAAAAATGCACGATCCATGTACAAAAAGGCTCGATTCATAAAGGTTCAAAAAGGCACGATTGCAGTACAAAAAGGTACGATTCATGTACAAAAAGGCTCGAACACTTCATTTCGAGCCTTTTCCAAACTTTTTTCGAACCTTTTTCGAGCTTTTTCAAACCTTTTCAAACCTTTTTCAAGCCTTTTTCGAACATTTTCGAGCCTTTTTCGAACCTTTTCAAACATTTTCAAGCCTTTTTAACCATCAATTTTTTTTTTTAAATTTTGTATCTCTGAGACTTTCTATATAGTTCATGCTTCCCGAGCCTTTTTGTTCGTTGATTGGTCAGTATCATTGATTCATCGGTTCCACTTCCATTGATAGAGGATTTTGAAAGAAAAAAAGAAAACAAAATGGTGAAGAAGGTTACTGTGGGGGGCAATTTTGTCTGTTCACCATAAATAGTGTCTTTTAAACTTAAGTTAGTAAGTTGGTGCCTGTTCCCAAAAAAGCACCTCAAATAGTGCTATTTAATTTTTTAACCCATGTTTTAAATATATGTGTTCAAAAAGGATTATAAACTCTTGGAGATTTTATTCTACCTATTAGAAAAGCCATAATGTTTTTATGGAAACATCCTTCTACAATGAAAGCATGGGCAAGATATTGTAAACAAAATGGTAGAAGTGTCGTTAAATTTGCTCGTGATGTTTCAACACGTTGGAATTGTACTTATAAAATGCTTACTCAAAGTTATGAGTATAGGGATTTATTAGTGTCTTTTATTCAATTTCATGTTCCTACCATTGAACTTTTTGAAACTCATTGGGATGCTTGTTACAATGTTTTCAATTTGTTAAAAAAATTTCATAATGCTACAAAAAATTTATCTAGTATTTATTTTTCTACAACACATTTATTTATTATTGAGAGTATTAATGTTGTTGGTGCATTTTTTTATTGTGAATCTGACCCAGCAATAGCGGAAGCCATTTGTGCTATAAAGGCAAAATTGTTAAATTATTATGAGGAGTTTCCAAATATTTATTTGATTGCTATGGTTTTTGATCCACGTTATAAATTACAATATTTGTCTTATTATCTAGAAGGTTATTATGGCAAAAAATGTTTAAATATTGAATATGATGTTGATGCGTATTGTGGTAGAGTTAAGAAATTATTGTATAGTTTATATGATGAATATGTTACATTGTATAGATCCTCACCGAACATAGATGTTACACGAACACAAACTGCATCTCAGCCTCTATCATCCTCCTCTGGATTTTTGAATTTAGGGTATAGTATGTTATTAAAAAAAACCAAAAAACCAAAAAACCAAGATGTTCTTCATCAAGCTCCGGTTCTTATACCGAGCTTGAATCTTATCTAGCTTCTTCTTGTGAGTTTACAGAAGCATTTGATATTTTAAAATATTGGAATGAAGCTACAGAGTACTATCCAATCATGGCTATGATAGCCAAAAATATTTTTTCAACATCAGTTTCTACTGTGGCGGTGGAATAAGAGTTCAGCGCCGGGGGGAATATCTTAGATGAAAGACGTTCGTGCTTGACACTGAAAGCACTTCAGATACATGTTTGTGTTGATGATTGGACAAAGGCGGAAAACAGACAACAAGAAATCGATTAGGAGCCAACATACGATTTCTTTAAGGATGACGAACTTGAAGGCTCTGGAGCAGTGGAGCCGAAATAGGCGAATAGCAAACCTGTAATAAAAATTAGTCCACGACTCCACGTCATCACCAAACTTGTAATAAAAGAATAAAAGGTAAGAGAACTACGTGGCATTTGATTCCTCTAAACCCCCCCAAGAGAATACGTAGGCAACTTAATTATGGTAAAAATTAAGTGCAATGCTAATAAGTTTACATATTATTTTTTTTTGTTTTTTTTATAAATTTAATTTTGTAATTTGTCATCTTGTTTAGTTTTATTTTAATTTAATTTTGTAATTTGTCATTTATTTATTTTATTCAAATAATAACCCAATGAATTTAATTTAATTTTGTAATTTGTCATATATATATTTTATTTTATTCAATTACAATCTACAACTTATAAGTTACAATCAAGTTAGAACTTAGAAGTCTTTTTTTTGTTTGTTTAATTTAAAAAAAAAAATTATAAAAGAAAAAAGAAAAAAAAAAAAAAAAGGTTCAAACCGCCGGTTCCTATGGAACATGAACCGACATATAACAGTTCCGGTTTCAGTTCCGATTTCAGTTTCGGTTTCGGTTTCGGTTTCGATTCCGATTCCGATTCCGATTCCGATTCCGATTCCGATTCCGATTCCGATTCCATCAAACCATGGAACCGAAACCGTGCTAGGTCTAGATACACCACATGGCAATAAGCCAAATAAAAGCGATGTAGACGTGTAGTCAATACTGTTTTAGCGGAACCGAAACTTTCTATTAAATCCAGCTAATAATAGGCCTAAAATCACGTAAAAATCAAACCCTCTCAATCCCTAATTATAAATACGATAACAGTAGAGGTCATAAGCCACACTTGCTTCAGCTCACTAAACAGAGCAAGAGATCTTCGTTTTCTAAGTTTTTAATTTTCGATCAATCAATCATGGCTCCCATCGCTGTTGGTGATTCCTTACCCGACGGTACCTTGGCATACTTCGACGAACAAGATCAATTGCAAAACGTGTCGATACACTCTCTCGCTGCCGGTAAGAAGATCGTCCTTTTCGGCGTACCTGGTGCTTTTACCCCTACTTGCAGGTATAATTATTATTATTATCTTAATCAATTTTTATTCGATTTCTGTCTTGGTTTGGTATGCTGAAATTGGCGTTGTGATTTGTAGCACAAAGCATGTGCCAGGCTTTGTCGAGAAAGCCGATGAGTTGAAATCCAAGGGCGTCAGTGAAATCCTCTGCTTGAGTGGTACATTTCCTGACTTTTTCTTCTATTATTCTAGATTTATAGATATATGTTTGTTTTTGTTTTGGATGACTCAAGTGAAATTAGTAGTAATAATAGACCAAAACAGACAGAGCATTGTTTTGAAGATTTACTTGATTATGTAATTAAGGAAGTATTTATCAATAGCTATCATAAATATCCTTGATGATCCTATATCCCTGATAGTTTGACTTAAGTGAATGCAGTAGTAACAAACTAACAATAGACCAAACCAGACAGAGCATTGTTTTGAAGATTTACTTGATTATATTCGTGATATTTCCTATATTTTCATCAAAATTTCCAAAAATTTGAACTCATATATCCACATTACTACGAATGTAATTGTGTTTTGTTTGATTTGATGAGTTGGGATTAATGGCATTTGCAGTTAATGACCCATTTGTGATGAAGGCGTGGGCGAAAACATATCCAGAGAACAAGCATGTGAAGTTCCTTGCTGATGGATCCGGAACATACACCCATGCTTTGGGGCTTGAGCTGGACCTTTCTGAAAAGGGACTCGGCACTCGCTCCAGGAGGTTTTCTCTCTTGGTTGAAGACCTAAAAGTGAAGGCTGCTAATTTGGAATCCGGTGGAGATTTCACCGTCTCCAGCGCTGATGATATCCTCAAGGCCCTTTAAACACATGTTTGTCTCACCCACCTAGTTTCTGGTTTGCCTATATCATCTTGTCATAAACATGCTTTTGTTTTACTGCCTGCCTGTGCCTTTGGATCATCTTATGGATTCTGTAAGGCTTTTTGTTTTGCCTGTGTGAGATGGCTTTGCGTCATTATTTTTAATAAAAGTTTCTCTTTGGTAACTGTGAGATGACTCTATTCTTGTAAAAATGCAACCACCAATGTTAATCAACAAAAAATAGCTCAAGAAATCAGTGTTATATTATAACTTATAAATGGGAAATTAATCAGGGATCGGGGTCCATAAATTTAAGTTATGGAGACTGTCCATTGAATTCATTATTATGTTATGTTCACTGTAGACCAGGATCCTTTCCTCATCTAAGTTGGTCTTAAGTTTTTGATGATCTTCGTCCACTTGGCCGTTAAGGAAACGAATGTTTGTTTTGCACTAAAATTAGAAAAAACACGTGTTTCATTTCCACTTGTAACCCTGTTCTCTTTTTTTTTTTTTTACAGCGATAATCTTCTTATTTTCAAAAATTACAATCACCTCATTTAAAAATAAATAAATAAATTCTAATCTGCAATCACTTGAAAAAAAAAAAAAAAAACTGCAGTCACTCTAACATCATAAAGCATTCCTAATAAAAAGAAAATTCACAAAGTGTTGTAAAAAAAAATTCACTAAGTGTAGTAAAATAAATGAAGAACAAATGAAATAAATGAAGAACAAAGTGAGTGAGACTGTGAGAGAGACTAGAGAACAGTGAGACGAGAGAGAACACATTAGCTTTTTTATTGACTTCAAGTGAGATGAAAGAGACGAGTATCAGAAAAAGAGAGGTCACAAAATTTTCATCATATTTACAGTCAAAGCCATCCATATATGTAGGCAATAAAGAGAGGGAATAGTTGTTGTTCCACCTAATTGACTTAAGCATGAAGCAAAAACAAATCAAGTGTCCACGTGTTGGTGTACCCAAGAAGATGCAAAGAGAAGATGGTGGAACCCACCTGTGTTTATGGATCAAGTGGGGTTGGACCAAGTGCTATGCAGTGGATACAATTGATGGTAAATCCACACAATATTCACAACACAAAGCAGTAATTTTGAGACCTTCACTTTCACTGCTTTCTAAAATTAAAACTATTATTTTCAATATTTTTTTTGAAATAAACATCATTAAACTCAATTTTTTTTTTTTTTTCAATTTTACTCCTTCCATGTCTCTCACTTTTTTTTTTAATATTTAATTATATAATTATCATATATGTTTGTGTAGAGAGAGAAAGTGAGTTTTAGAGAGAAAAAATGTGCTTAAGATTGAAATTTTGGGTATCAAGTTTTGTCTTCGTTCAATGTATTTGCAAATTAGCTTTCGGATGAATACATATTTGCAGGCCAGCTTTTAAAATAATAAAATGAAAAGAGGTTAACAATGTGGCTAAAACGACCTTGTTTTACATTGGCTTTAGTGGTAATAAATATCAAACAAATCTTGACCCTTCATTTCCTTAGTGGCCAAGTGGACGGAGATCCTCAAGAGCTTAGGACAAGTTTAGGTTAGGAGAGGATTCTCATCCGTTCAGTGTGTTGCTGAACGAGTCAAAACTTCAAAATTCCCACAATTTTCATCATAGATTGAGGAAGAAAAAAAACATATTTATGATATGGACTACAATGTAATGATTAGTCTTCATAAATTGTGTTTAAAAAATAACGAGACGAGGTTGGTCCGGTTAAAATCCTTCACACTTGCACTATGAAGTTGCGGGTTCGAGTATACGGTTGTGTATAAAAAATTAGATGATACTGGGAAAATAAGGAGAGAGGAGGATTTGGTTAGAGAGAATGAATTGACAGTACTAATTAATTTTCAATAATGTTAACATTTCATTTGTATATCACCTGTATGCACGTGAAGTTAGAATGCTGAGACCAATAATTCCACAAGAATCACAGATAAAAGTAATTAGTATATACACAATTAACTAATGCACCCATTTTTAAACATTAAAATTTTTAGTTCTATTACTTAAACATAATTATTCAAATTGAAACCCTAACCTTAGCTTTCTGCAATGAAAAACTATTTTTAAATGTATGATTTCTTTGAAACGTACATCAACATCTTATCTATGTTTTAAATTTTAGAAATTGGGAAAAATTTATGCTAAATTATTCTCTTGTACATTAAACATACTGAGATATTATATTTCCTATAAAATTTATTCTATACATATGCTACAAGTATGTGTTACAGTTGAAAGGGCTGCATCTGATCTTTCAAAGATCAGTAATTAAATTTTATATGTTATGTACATCTTTGAATAATACCCTCATGAGAAGAAAGATTATTTTGAAGATTGAAAAGAATAATTCTCTATAAAGAATGTAATTTGAACACTGCAAAGAATTTCAGTTGAAACTTTTCTGCTTCAGCAATCTCCTTTGTTAGCTCAGTCCCCATGCCTGCAAAACCAGCACAGAGGTTTTGTTTCTTAAATTGCACCTTCTTTGAAGACTATAAGATGAAAGTAATAGATTACCTGAATTCTTCCATCAGTAGTTCCAATCACTAAAATTTCTTCATTCTCATCAATGTCCATGCTTTTAACCTTGCCACTTGTACCAGTTTGAAGTGTTTCAATTTTAGTTTGCTTCTTCTGATCCCAGATTTCTACAATTCCTCCCTTGCATCCCAAGTAAACTAGTTCTGAGCTTACAGCCATAGCTCGCACTTCCTGTGTCGTTGACAGTGATCCAACCATTCCATAATTTGAAGCACTCCAAATCTTCGCCAAACAAAACATTAGACATTATTATTTGTTCAAAATCTGAGTGAAGGTGGGGATTATACTAGCTTGATCAGACTTCAACGTAATTATGGAAAAGTCCTATCTGTAAAGAGATACCTTCACAATTGCCCCATCTAATGCAGAGCTTGCTGAATATACCAGTCCATTGTGAACTTTCAGTGCATGAACAGAATGTACTTTTCCTAGTAATTTTCTGTAACCGCTTTGGATGGTTCCGTGTGTTCCTGTTGCCAAATCAATTTCCTGAAAACCAAAGTTTTTCTTTTCATTAAAATCTATGTATTGGGGGTGTATAAGTTAGTTTAGAGGACATGGATGCAGAAGATATTGAATAAAAAAAAACACTCATAGTAATATACCTGAATACTATTATCATGGCATCCACAGTACACTTTTCCTTGTACAAGAGCCATACACTTCACAGATTTGTTGGAATTCAACAGTTTGGTTCCTCCATTCCACGAGTGAACCTATCAGAAATACGAGAAGCACGTTTTCAGGCTAGTCTTTAACATAAATAGCCATACTGGAGAGTGCACAATCCAAAATAAATTTTAAGCCTGTGTTAGGCGAACGGAAGAATGGTTCTTGTATGTGATACCTTGACACCAGAGCCTTGTGGAATGAAGCATAACATGCTGTTAGAGACAGCGAGGTTTTGAATCTGATCCTTCATATCATGTACTTGCATACAATGCATAGATTCATTGCCAATAGACCAAACCTGACCATCATAAGTAAAAACTACTTCAGTCTGAAACTTGAATAGATATAATAATAATTCAGTCTGCACTTGAATTGACTTGGAAGATTATTTGAAGATACCCTGGCAGTTTTATCAAGTGAACCACTATATAGCTTGTCCCCTGATTGTAACACTGCCAAGCTGGTTACTGCCTTGGTGTGTTCTCGAACTTCTTGAACGATATGAAGAACGCTACCTCTACCAGTCCACACCTTCAGGATTTGAGAACAAAAGCTAAAATCAAAATCATAAATTTTCTTCTATGTAGTGTTAGAATCTTGGTCTATTTATCGAAGAGTTCTTTTAGTTCAGGCATGGTCTTTATACCGAGTTTACCTTTATAGTTCCATCTGAATGGCCAGAAAATATCCTGTCTCTGAAGCAGACGATAGAGGTCACTTCTCCATTTCCACTGGAATCTACTTGAACTAATTCTTTATGATTCCAAAAATCCTGTAACCAAACAAGGATACACAAGGTACTTCATCTTTCTGAAATATAACATATAGAAATGCATTGAACTTACAGTAGTAGTGTCGTGCCCTTCGGAGAGAATTTTCAGCATTTCAAAAGCCATGGGACAGGATTTCCTCAGCTCTCTCAGGCCTTTCATAATATCCTTCATATGGGGAGTTATAGCATGCAGTCCCTCTGGAAAAAAAAAAAAAAAAAAAAGTGTCAAGCTTATTTTCCTCATCCAGAACTAATTCTTAAAATAGATCAAGAAATATTACCAGGATCACGCAAGAAGCTGTTTAGAGCAAGCAACGATAGGACTCTGTCCTCAGTGTCTTTCGCAGACCTGAGTATTGATATTAAGCGCTTGAGTAAGCAGGCTCTTGCTGCTCCGAGTATACCTGTGTCCGGAAGAAGACTGAGCATGTATATGAGCCATGTTGCTGACTCAAAGCAGGCTGAAAATAACTCTGCGTATCTGCTCCCTAAGCCTTCTGCTAAAGCCTCAAACAGCAGACCAAAATCATGGCTCACTAGAACAAATGCCATTTTTCTTTCCCAATGAACCGCTGCTCTCTCTTCGTCCTATAAAAGAGAAAAAAAAAAAATCGAAAAATTTAACAGTATGAACAAAACATCATATGATAAGAAATGGTAATAATTAAGAATTTTTGTTCAGAATTTTGAAACAAACTCACTGAATTGTCTTCAATCTCTCCAGAATTGTTTATAATCTGCTCCATACGTGTAAGATTTGTATAACTTTTCCCAATTCCAGCATGTTTTAGAAGAATAGCCCGTGTAAGAGATTTCCCAGAAGCAGTGAACCTCCCTTGCAAAGACTTAATTGTCTCTGCAGCTGCTATTTGAGCAGCAGGGAATTCGGAATTTCTGAGGCAAGCGATGAGAGTATCTATCGCCTCTTCACGGTAAATACTCATCTTTCTTGGTTCACCCTACAAACCAAGCACTTGTACAGATTACTTCAACCATTTGAGCAATTTAAAGGATCAATTTTTTGTTTAGCAAGGTAATAGATAGGTAGATAGATAGATAAAGAGATCCTAACCAGCAGATCAAGTTGGAGTAGAAGACCTGCGACAACAGGGATTTGTTCTTGATTGGCTGTCTGTAAGTACACAAGGAGGGTGTGCATTGTACTAAACGTACCTTCATCTTTGATGATGTGGAGAACCTGTTCATTGAATGTTCTCCTGAAGAAAACCAAAAAACTTAAATCAATCAAGGCAGGCATAGACTAAAACTTCATGAGAAAATTGGAATCTTATTATGCAGATTGACATTCTCACATTCATATCAGTTAGATATACCTATTTAGTTTGACTAACTCGGAGAGAAAGCAGATTATCTCAAACCGCTCTCCATCACTTGCAGCCAGGAAGCTTTCCATGACAGGAGCCAATTCAGCTTTATCCGCAATGGTGTTTCTGCACTTCCCATCCTCCTGCATGCATCTCAGTAAGATCCCAACTGCTGCAATCCTCTCCTCTGTCAAATCGGCTTCCAAGCTGCCAATGATACTATCAAAAACCTTTGAAGAAACAATTGTAGAAGCAACTGAAGATGCAATGCTCTCTTCACTGTTTCTAATAATCTGTCCCAACAAAAACACTGAAGCTGCTTTTGGATTCAGACACATCTGATGCAAATCCTCCTCTTCTTGCTTAATAACTGTCATGAGGGATTCAGTCATGCCCATTTCTACTAAGGTCTTAGTAGAAGGTCTTAATAAATATAACAACACAACTGCCTCTAGCAAACCCTTCTTGAAAAGAGCAACAATACACTCCACATCAGATTCAACTCTTGTGAGTGTTTGGATCACAGATTTGTCTCTTGACCCCAACTCTGATAAGAGAAAAACCGTTGCTTCCAGTACCCGAGTATCAACGGAATTGAAAAGAACCTCCACAAATCCATTAATTACAGGAGGTTTGGAGAGCAGGGTTTGAATATCCAGTTCCATATTTGCTTCCTGCCAGAACCTCTCAATTTGGAGTACAGCCATTTCAGACTCCTTTAGAATTTCAGACATACAGAGATTAGTAATAGCAAGTCTTAATTCAGTGATTGTCCCATCAATGGTGGCTTGGCTGATGACACTGTTAGGAGAAGTTGAAGGAATTGTTGTCTTGGACTTTAGCTCAGACTCTAGCTGTGGATTCTCATATTGACATGACAATGAACCAGGGTTCTGTTCTTGCCAACTTGCAATGAGCCTTTTGAGTACATAGTTTGTTTTAGGTAGTTGAATGCTATGCAGCTTCTGACGCGTAATTGGGCAAGTTGAGTTTCCTCTATCGATCCACTCTTGTATTGCTTTACGTTCATATGTCTGCCCTGTTTCGAGAGTCACCGGATCATCGAATACGTTGCTGGTTATTGGACAGACAAAGTCCTTAGGAGGTGTTTGTTTTACACTGCCAGGAGGGTTATCAGCATCTGCCATTGTATGTTCTGGAGAGCTGCTCACAGGAAGAAGAATCCAAATATCAGAAAATGAAGTAGACAATGTAATATGATTGTTAGTGGTTTTCAACATCACATACCGACTAGATTCTGCAAAAATAGGCTGCTTTAGTTTATAATTTCGGCTCTGTCGAGGCTCAAACATTGCCATTATTATGTTCTGTGGCTACAAAGAGACAAGAACATCGTATTAAAAATAAAGATAACTGCATAGGTAAATCAGTCCAGAGAGGATATTGTCTTGTTAATAACGATTACCTCAGTTTCAGCATCAGATTCTGAAGAAGAATAATTGGCCAAATTCTCATCCAACCAAGACTCAACTTCAGAATCAGAATTGTAGTCTGTTGATGTTGTTAATTTTCCAGAATTCTGGATTTTGGCAGTCCTTAGAGAAACTCTTTGAGGATAAAGTGGTGGAGACTTTGACTTGCTGGTGCCAGTGTAGAATTCCATTGACTTTTCTCCTTCAGCCCATATTGGCTGCAAAATTTAATAAAGACAACATTGACATTACCATTTTTGCATAACCCTTAAAGGGGGTAAACATTACCCCTCTTCCCAACACTTGACATGTGTTAGGGGAGGGGGGTAAAGTAAACTCTTGACATTAAAGTAAAAAGAAAAAAAGCTTGGAATTGTCAAAACTCAATTTACATCAGCTACTATTTAGACCAAAAAAAGTCATATACCCATTATGCAAATTGAATATAATAATCATCCAATCATTTAATACCCATCATTTCCTGCAAGGTGGAGCTTTAATGATTCAATAATGCAATTGATAAGACAGAGAAAGGTAAGATCAAAGCATATGTGTTTTTGTCTAATATCGATACAACTATAGGAATCCAACCAGCCTCATTATATAGAAACATACCTTCTATAAATATTTGTTTATTTCATTTTTGTAATTACTTTTTGGTTCTAGAATCAAAGTTCATCACAGGTCAAAAAGTCCAAAAAAGGGTGTTAGGTAGAGAAACTCAAATAATTGTCTTGCTTTGTGTAAATAGAAATAAAATATGTACACTTGCTTGATTGTTTCAACCATAATATATTCCACCCCACGCGGCTTGAACTAAAAATGTTCATTCGTTTCGATTATATCTCAAGGTTTGAGTCGTTGCACCGCATGGTATATAAAAAAATAATATCAAGAATAGAGAAGCAAATTAGGAAAAAACCCTTCTCTAAGAAGCACTTTTGTTAGGAAGAGAAGCAGTTGAAGCACTTTTTGAGAAGAGAAAAAAAAAACAATGGTTAGAGAGAGTACAGCATTACATTATACCGTCCATTTTGCATTCCAAGTTGGTCTGATTTCATCTGTTTATCTTCATAATTGTGGTCTAATACATCACCATCCTTCACCGTCTCGATCACAACTAATGGTGGACTAATAAATGCGTTTTGATCATCACAAGCTTCTAAAACGTCTTTAAAGTAGTTAGCAAAAACCCTGCAATTCTCATCAAGTACCTCCAAATAATTTCTCTCCAACTCTTTCAACCCTGAAGCTTGATTCCCACTCATTTTCGACAAAGATTTCGTGCCACGAACAACAACAGCGATTTCATCGCTGTCATAGCCCAACTTCATCGACAGAGACTTCAATATACTTGATTTCTGTTCGTTGTGCCATTGAAGAACAGGAAGTAGATGGACAAGAAACAAGTCCTCAAAGAGTACAGGGGAAATCTCCGAACGAGCAAGTGAAGGGTCTAGAGAATACAAGCGGAGGAGACAGAGAGAGGCGTCGATGGGTTGGTTACAGAGATGGTGAATGAGTGATAAGAGAAATGAAGAGAAGGGGTTTTGAGGGTGCAAGGAGAGGAGGATCTTCTTGGCCAGGCGGAGAGAGGAGGATTGAATGGAAGGGTTGGTGGTGGAGACGGCGTTTTCAAGAGTTTCTGCGGCCAGGTTCAGGGTTTTGTGAGTGGTTTTGTCGGAGACTGGGATTTTTTGTCGGAGTGTGGAGTATAGGCTGTGGCGGAGGTTGGGTTGGGCTACGATTTCGGATATGAACGTGGTGGTGTGGAGGAGGATTTCAGATACGGTGGTTGTGGTGGTCATGGCGGTGGAGTTGAGTGGAGCTAATGTCCAAGTTTTGTCTGTTTGGTTGGGGCTGTTCTGTTTTCAACTGAAATTTCTGTATTAACTATGGGGACAGGGGACGGCCATGTGAAATGACAATGCTGACCTTTTAAGTAGTCTCTTGCATGAAATTATAATATATGATTACGTTAAAATCAGAGTCATTAAGCTTTGTAAGTTCAATGGAGAGAAGAGTAAAATCGTAGCTTTAAATTCCCGCGGTTGCGTGAATCCGCCATTGGCGGGCCTGTAGCCGTCCGGGCCGGCAGCTTCTTCCATTTGTCCTCAACCTTATCAGTCAAATCAATATTCGACACGTGGAATTCCCCGATAGGGCACACGTTTTACTTGGTCTACTCAGCAAAAAGGTTAATTGCTTAATTAATTTTTCTTTAGCTGTAATGTGATTACATTTTGTTCTCCCATTTGTTTGACTACTTATTCCTTTTTTTTATCGGATTTGAATCCTCTATTGATTTGATCTTTTTTCTGGTCTTTTTAAAGTATGTAATTGGTTGTTGATAAAATGGTTATGAAAACTAATGACATCTTAGCCACTCATTCATTACAATACTTATATGTCATGAGATTAGATGAGGTCAGGAAAAAGATCAGATCAATAGAGGATCCAAATTCAACCTTCTTGTGTGCTGACATAGATTCATAAGCACAACCAAGTGATGTTCACCTGATGTGTTATATAAAATCAATTCAACTCTCTTGAGAAGATCATGGATTATGGATCATCAAATCAGTGATCATGGTAAAATAGCACTACACTTCTCCGTTAGTGCCACCGTTTCGAACTCTTCAAGCTTCCGTTTGTTGGAAAGTAGTTCCTTCTAGAAATTGACATATGTAGGCATTTGTGATAAGGCTTCGGCGAATGGTATATTGATATGGAGCTTCTTGAACACTTTTAAAATCATTATAATCGGTGAATGGAATTTAAAAAACTTAGAGTATCTCCAATGCAAATATGCACTTTTGAGTTTCTAAATAGTGCTATATCAGCATTTCTATTCATTATGGGTCCACTTTTGAAAAAAAAAATTAGAGAAATGTATATCCACATCTCCAATGCAAATATGCACTTTTGAGTTTCTAAATATCATAATAAAACAAATAGTACACACTCTCTCCATTTTTATTTTACAATTAAATGAAATCAATCATAATAAAACAAATAGTACACTCTCTCTCCTCTTTTATTTTACAATTAAATGAGCTTTAATATTATTGGTGGAAAGAGTTAGAAATCCTAGTCAGTATTTCTAAGAGAGTTTCTAGAATTAGAAACTCAACTTCATATTCTTTAACTTTTTTTTTTGCCACATCATCTCCATATTGAAGTTAGATAATTGCATTAAAGAGAGTTTTTCTAACTTTTTAACTATCTATCCTATATGACATTCAATTTTCTCCAAATGTATATTTGCATTGAAGATGGTCTTATATGTAAAATTTTACGATAACATGTGTATTAAACAAAACGAATAGCAACATATAGCAATTTGATTATTACACGTGAAGTAGTCTGATTATTACACGTGTCAAGGAACGATTGCATGCATCATTCACTCATGAAGACAATAAGGTGATGAATTTAAGTAAAACATCAACTGCATTTTGAGCAGCTAAAGAGGAAAAGATGTCAGCTTCATTGGAAGTAGAAGAACCTCCACCAGCCAAATCAGATAGAGATCTAATAACAATAAACGGCATCTTTTGTTGGTGACAGACGAGTGCAATGGCAGCACTTTCCATGTCAACTGCAGTTGCATTGAACTTGGAGTTCATGAATTCTCTGTAAGCACTATTGTCCAGATAAACATTTGCACTGATCCCCCTCTCAACTCTCACCACAACAGGTTCTCTTGGTAAGCAAGTTTCATTCACACATCTACCCAATTTCAAACCCTGTATAAAAAATTCATAAAAACCCGAATATATTACTTTTAATTCATTAATTGAACGACAAAAGTCCGTAGGGATCTGATGGTTAATCGGAGTTAAATTAAATTACCTCTACTTGCTTCGCAACTTGGAAATAATGTTTATCGACAGGAGTCCAGAACGCGTGCTGTCTTACTTCAGGGGTTCCATCAACTGGGAAGATCTCTTCAGGCTGATACCAGACATTGTTGAGAAAGTTATCTGAGGAGTTAACATGTTTTGTGGCATTAATGTTGTAATCAGAAAACTTGAGGAAACCAATGGTTCTGGTGTAGTCTCCATTAGATTCCAAAGCTAGCTCATTCTCAGGGCCATTTCCGTACCTCTGCCAATTCCAGAGGCCAGTATGAGCCCAATAACGAGGGATGGTTACATCTCCAATTTCAAGTTGAGGATTTGCATTTCCTGCAATTCCATAATGCAAAACCCCTTTCAACTTGAACAGACTAATCAACAATTGTGTGGCTATGCCTGCATTAAGCTATTTCAAACAGGTCATTAATATAACAACTGTTAGTTAAGGCAATTAAATAATTATTAGAAACTGTAATGATACACACACACACACACACGAGAGTACCAAGTCATTAATATAACTACTATTAGTTTATGCAATTAAATAGTTATTAGGATGTGTAATGATATGAATATATATACATATATACATATATATATATATGAGAGTACTTACCATACTTAGTCCTGTCATAACTATAATAACCTTCTCATTTTCCAAACGTCCAATTCGAAACCTTCTTCCTGTAAAACAGAAGACTCAAATGAAATTCGGGATTTTTTTTATTTTTTATATTATCGTAATTTAACAGAGCATATGCGAGTATACCATCTTATTTTAAGTCCCACATACTATTTGGTTTAGGTTGATAAAATCTTATGTTTTTTTTTACTTTTACAGTTTACTTTGAACATTTTTGATTCACATATCTAGTAATGATAATTAAGTGGTAAAAAAAGGGCAACTTAGAAATATGTGAATAGTTTAAAGGGAAAATTGTACAAACTTACCCTAACGTTTCCCATTATGGCATAATATTCAACTAATACCTTTAATTGCACAAACAACCCCTCATGTTAGTCAACTTTGGTTAAAAATAGCCATTGACCATGATTTTTTTTTAAAGCCCAAAATTGCCCCTGCACTTTATTACAAAAAAATCTTAATTGCCCTTTATTTAAAACATTATCTATTTTAAATTATTATAATATAAAAAATAAATACTAAACATAATTCTTTTTAAATAAAAAAAAAATCAAAAATAATATATTAAAAACAAAACAATTTAAGAAAACGTTATTTTGAGAAAATACAATTTAATAATATATTAAAAACAAAAAAAAAACGTTATTTTAAGAAAATATAATTTAAAATTATGCAAGTCCAATATAAATAGTGGTAATGTGTTACATATTTTTTAATTTTTTTTGTTTTTATTACATTATTTTTGAATTTTTTTTATTTAAAAAGGATTATGTTTAGTATTCTAAACACAAATATAAATAAAATCATCAAGAGTTTGAAATAAAAATATAATCATTTGTCATAATAAAATACAGTAGCACCGAAAATTTGTTCAATGTTCATCTTTATAAGACAAAATAATTTGACTCAATATAAATTACGCATTATATTTTGGTTCAAAAATTAAAAAATATATATATACTAAACATAATCCTTTTTAAATAAAAAAAAAATGTTTTAAATTTTAAAAATATGTAGCATATTACCACTATTCATATTGGACTTATATAATTTTAAATTATATTTTCTCAAAATAAGGTTTTTTTTTTTGTTTTTTTTTAATATATTATTAAATTGTATTTTCTCAAAATAACGTTTTCTTAAATTGTTTTGTTTTTAATATATTATTTTTGAATTTTTTTTTATTTAAAAAGGATTATGTTTAGTATTTATTTTTTATATTCTAATAATTTAAAGTAGATAATGTTTTAAATAAAGGGAAATTAAGATTTTTTTTGTAATAAAGTGCAAGGGCAATTTTGGGCTTTAAAAAAAATCATGGTCAATGGCTATTTTTAACTAAAGTTAACTAAAATGAGGGGTTATTTGTGCAATTAAAGGTATTAGTTGAATATTATACCATAATGGGAAACATTAGGGTAAGTTTATGCAATTTTTCCTAGTTTAAAACTTTAAATATTAATTAATATGTAAAAACAATTTATTAGTGATGACTTTAAATTTATTTTTACAAAGTCAAATATAGGTGGTGTTCTAGAATTCGGCCGACTTGATTAATCGACTCAATACAGTTAGGCAGCGGTAAACTGAGGCGAAAGGGTCAAAATCGGCCTTCTTAGCAGGTGACCGATTAATTGGCCAGGCGGAGTCAATTTAAAAAAATATAAATAAAAAAATAAAAACAACAACGTTTTCTTGCTGATGTCGCCGAAAGCCGGTCCCGGAGCTTAGAGATGAGAAAAAGGAAGTAGATCTGGTCTTGTTGGAACTCATTTTCGAAACGCAGAGCAAAAATGAAGGAAGAAGATGAAGACAGATGGAGTGTTTGTGCGTTGAAACCATATCTGATAAAGAAGATGAAGCTGGTTTCAGTTTTGTGGCTTGCCTGTTATGTTGTTCTTGTTGTTTGGATCAGTGACGAATCTAATTACCGTTCAAAAATAAGAAGATGAAAAGAGAGAGAGAAACAATTAAAAGAAGAAGATGAAGAGAGATGGCGTGAAATCTCTAATTATCTGAGGTGTAATTGCACAAACGTCCCCTGAGTTTAGGCCTAATTACACGTATATGGATATTTTACCAAATATTACACAAACATCCCCTACTTTTAGTTGACTTCCATCCAAACTAACTATTGACAAGATTTTTAGTATTAAAAGTCCAAAATACCCTTAGTTACTTATTTATACTTTATTTTGTTCCCCTTAAAATAAAATAAATTATATAAAAGTGCAAATAAAAAAATTTTAATTATATTTTTTTTCAAACAAATTTTAAAAGACAAAAATATATAAAACAAAAAATTTAGACTTTAAAAAAAATTAGAAAAAAGAATAAAAGACAAATTTTAAGAAAAGAAATAGAGAACAGATCGATCTCAAATACGCCATTGCTGAAACTTGGATCTATAATCATAAAAAATAAAACTAGATTTTAAGTTTAACATTAAAATACAATCATTATTGATGATTCATAAACCAACAAACTACAATTATATTTAATTTTCAATCATCAACATGATTCCATCCAAGTCACAAGATTTTTAGCAATAAATGAGATTCCATAATTATATTTAATTTTCAATCATCAATAATGGTTGTATTTTAATATCAAGAACTTAAAATCTAGTTTTGTTTCACATAATTGTGGATCCAAGTCCCAACAATTGCGTATTTGAGATCTGTTCTCCATTTCTTTTCTTAAAAAATTTCCTTTATTCCTTTTTCTAATTTTTTTAAAATTCTAAATTTTTTGTTTTATATATTTTTGTCTTCTATAATTTGATTGAAAAAAATATAATCAAAAGTTTTTTATTGTATTTTTATATAATTTATTTTATTTTAAGGGGAACAAAATAAATTATAAATAAGTAAATAAGGGTATTTTGAACTTTTAAAACTAAAAATCTGGTCAACCGTTAGTTTGGATGGAAGTCAACTGACGGTAGGGGATATTTGTGTAATATTTGGTAAAAAGTCCATATGTGTGTAATTAAGCCTAAACTCAGGGGACGTTTGTGCAATTACTCCATTTTCTGATGAAGAAGAAGATGAAGAGAGAGATGTGCATTGAAATGTGTAATTAATTATTGATGGCACATCTAATAAATGTTTGCGTGTTGTGTTGAAGAAATGATGATGGTGCTTTGTATTGGTTAAGTCAAAGTCAGATGGTGGTGTCAGCAATAATGTTGTATCGATTAAATCAAGTTATTATTATTATTTTTCTAAATCAGATGTGTTCTGCACTCCCACCAAGTCAGTAATAAGTTTTCCGATAAATCACCGATGAATCGGTCTAATTGCTAGTCGTCGGATCTCGGCCCGATTAATGTCTAGTACTTAATAAAACACTGAATATAGGATAAGTATCCAAAAGAGAAGGGAGAGTGCATGGGTTAAGAGATCGAGTGAGTTGAGAGAGTATATGTAAATTTTGTCTGCAATCATATTAGAGAACCATGTTTCTAACATCCCATCATATCTCATATTTTATAATAGACATATTAAGAGAGTGATCTGTTGGATTTGTCGATTGAATCTATGCTGAGAATTACTTTATTGTACGTGCGCTTGAATGATGCTAAAACCTAGGTTTACAGACTTAATTACAGCTAAGAAATTCAAATGCAACTAGAAAGGCTAGCTAGTTTTGATCAAATATTCACAAGAAGTAAATTTCATCTGCATATAAATATATTTACCTGAAAAATCGAAATATGGAAAGTCAGAATGAGCCACAAAGCTTGAAGACTGGAGAAGAGGATTCATCTCAAAAGCGTTTGGAACAATGATACCCAAGTATGGACCCTCCTCGTTGATTCTGTCGATAGTAGTGCCATCATCATCATCGGAAATAGCACCACCAATCCCCACCACCAACAATAATAATACAACAAAAACAATAACCTTCCCCGCATGTCCTGCCATTTTCATATGATGATCAATTTCAGGTCCGATCCTTGCATTATATATATATATATATATATGCAGAATTGTAGAGAGAGAACTAGATAAGTCCGTCTAAAATTTAAAATTTGTTTATGATTGGACGATATTGTGACACGTTGAGCTGTTGAGGATAATGGATATAGTCAAGACAAATTAGTTGCTTTCAGACTCTCATGATTTCGAAAGCAAATCCCACGTTTGATATTCTTTTCTTTCATATAATGATCAATTGAAATGCTTACAAATTAACTAGTCGCTCTCAAACTCTCATTATTTACACACATAAATGCATCACATGTACACACACACTTTTTTGAAAACAGAGAGCAGAACAGTAAACAGTAGCAGGGCCAACACCCAACAGACAGGCAACCCACAAGCACAACAAAACACCCAATGGCACCAACCCCCACAGCAACAAAGGAAACAGCAGAACAATATATGATCCAATCTGAAATGCTTACAATCATGTCATTTAATTTGCACTAGTACACATAAAAATTTTAAGAACTATCCTGAAACTCAATTTATTCCTTTTAATTTTCAAGTGGTATAAATCGAATTCGGATTGTTCGATACGATCCAATCTGAAAAGAAAAAAAAAAAAAAAAATTGAAATTTTTAAGAAAAGCCAAAATTTTATATATATATAAAAAAAAAAAGTATGTGACCTAATTTTTTTTTTTTTTTTTTTTTTTTTCAATTTTTTGAAGAAAAGGGGACTCAATGTGTGATTGAGTTTTTGCATGGCTGGAATTGTAGCTACCTTGTTATTGTCGTTGTCATTAAAATAGAAGAAAATGCAGGGAATTTGATTAACACTTAATCTAACATGCATAGACACATAATACATCCAAAGTTTAACCTAAACATGTTTCTATATCTTGTTTTAAGCAAACCCTAAATACATGTTACTAACCCATGTCAATTCAAGAAAAAGGGGAGATAGGAGAAAGCGGAAGCATACCTGAATCCATTATCGGAGGTTGGTGGACGGGTTGAGATCTTTCAAATTATCACGATTTTTGGGATATCTAAAAGTGTTATCTCTTTTTTTGGTTATAGGAATTCAGACAAGCCAAAAAGGTATCTTGTAATTTGGGGATCATAACCCTAATATATAATAATCAGATTATTATATGTTTGGCTATTTCTAATTTGACCCCTCATCAAATTAGATATAACACTCTGGTATCTATATATTAATTCCATGACAATTATACCCTTAAGCCTTAAAACTTTAAATCTTAATTAGACCACTTTAATTTAGGCTTAACCAAAAGATAGTACAACACATTTAATATTTACATGTGTGGCCACACATGTTGGAATTTTCAATTTTTAATATTTTTTAATATTTTGTTTTTCAATTTTTAATATTTTTTTTATTAATGACAATTTAATATATATATATATATATATTTTGAAGAAAAGGGGACTCAATGTGTGATTGAGTTTTTGCATGGCTGGAATTGTAGCTACCTTGCTATTGTCATTGTCATTAAAATAGAAGAAAAAAAGTATCAAAGTATTACTGAGTTTTTGCATGATTGGAATGGTAGCTACCATTTTATTCACATTGTCTTTAATTTCTTTTTTATAAAAGAAATAGGGACCAGGGGTGCGACTAGAACTAGGGACCACGGGTGGAACTTTGGAAGGACCATGGGGTGGTACACAACGGAGGCAGGGTTGATACTTGATCGTTCTCGTTCTTCTTAAAGTGTGGGGTTTTCATTTATTTAGTTGAAGTAATTACATCAAACTTACATGAGGTTTGACTAATTATATGTGGAAATAACTTTTCCAATCACCATTAACTTTAAAGGTTAATCATATTCAAAACGGTAAAAAAAAAAAACTTATAAATACCTCTATTACTATTAATTTAAGAGAAACGCTATCAATAATCCATTAATCATCTGTTTACACTCCATTTTAATTATTTTTCCTGTTAATGAAAATTTTAACCTAAATTAAAATTACTAAATAAGACAAGAAAGTTCTAAAGACACTCTAAACCAATTTTTTTTAGAAAACAAGTTTTTTTTTTTCCATCTTTAGTTTTTTTTTTTCTTTCACTTTTTTGTTTTTTTTTCTTCATGTTTTTACAAACCCTAAAATATCTTCTTCTCTTTTCAAAATATTTTTTTTCTCACACACCATCAAACCCTCCATCATTATTTCAATCATCACCAACACTAGAAAATATATTTAAAATTATTTTTTTACTCATAGAATTTTTTTACTCAACTTAAAATAAAAAATTGAAAAACAAATATTGTTTTCACAGATTGATCTCCAACAATATAGTTTTCTTATTGTTTTGATCTTCTCACTTTTGTTCAGTTTTGTTCTCTGTTTTATTTTTATTTGATTACTTCACATCTCTTTTATATTTCCCGTTTCAAATATTCTAAGGAGAAGTATTCAAAACGAGTAATATTAAAATAGAATGGAGTGTTTTTAGAAATTATTATTATTATTATTATTGTAAATGAGAGTGTCAAAAGATAAAAGAGATAATTTTGGAAAAAAAAAGAAAGGGTCGTTAGAATTTTTTAAAATTTAAATTTTTAGAATGAAGTATCTTTAGAATTGAAGTGTGAAAAGAAAAATATTGGATTGTAAGAAGAAACTCTCTTACTAGGGATGCTAAAATCACTCTCTCAACCAAATGGCCTCATATTTCATTTTATTTATAAACCAACAACTAACATCCTAAATTTCTCTTTCTTATTTAACTTTAACAAATTGTCATTTAATATACCTTTATAAAAATAATAAATAATAAATAAAATAAATAAAAAAAAAGAATAAATTACACCAAACTCATATGAGGTTTGCTCTTTTACACGTGGAAACAACTTTATTATTAATTGACACCCACCTCCCCTATCCTCAGTCAATAGCCATCAGACTTAATCTTTGACCTTATCAGACTATGTAAAAGTCCGAAATACCCCTAACATGACATAAGTATGCCTATTTACTTATATAACCCTAGAAAAAGACAAAAACTAAACTTTAAAAAAAAAAAAAAAAAAAATTGGAACGTTTTTCTTAAAAAATTAAACTTTTTTTCCTAAATGGATCTTCAACCATCCATCGCAAAGATGGATGGTGGAGATTAAGAAAAACAAAAAAGAAAAAAAAAATTATGATATTAAATATTTAAGATAAAAAATTAAAAAGAAAAAAATCTATTAAAAATACAAATTTAAAAAAAAAAAAAAAAAAAGCGCAAAAAGGTGGAGATCCAATCTCCTTCCTCCGCCAACAAAAGAGAAAATCCTTCATCTACTTCATCATTTGTGTTTTTTTTTTTTACCCAGATCATCAATCTTCTCAAACAAAGATTATCAATCAACACACTCAAATCCTCCACTCCAACAATCACAATATATATATCAATAGAAAAATATCTGAACTTCACAAACACAAATTGAATCCTAAAATATAAACCCAGAAGAAAAATAATTCTAATAAAATCAACTAAAATAATTGTACGAAAAAAAATAAACAAAATAAACAAAATCAACTGTTTGGCGATTTCACCTGCCAATGCACACAATAAATAAAATCTAGCAGGCAAGCTATCTTCATAACAATCCATAACCATGCAAATATAAAATATTCATTTTTATTTTCTTTTCGTTTCATTTCATTTCAACATAAATGCCAAAAGCGAATCGTGTGGTATCGTCTCGTGTCCACTCCTTTGCCTCTTCTCACCATCTTTGACAATCAGCTCGAATCCCGGGGTTTCATTATCTGCCGCACCATTTCTTTTTTTGTTTTTTTTAATCTTTAAAAAATTAAAAAAAAAAAAACGAAAAGAAAAAATAAAATAAAATCCGGAAGAGATCTGGAATCTCTTCACCCAAAATCGTCCAACAGCCACCATCAAATGGAGCTCCATCTAAATGAGTAGCATCTCCCGAAGAGTCTTCCCAAAGATCAGAGTTTGGTCTTGCTGTGATATTTCCTGGAACCCGACATTTGGAGAAAGAGCAGAAGATTTTCGCCTAACGCACAAATGAAGTCTTATCAATTTTATAATTTTAATCATCCATGGAACCCGACAGCTGGAGCAGATCTTCAACTTTTCAGATAGAAGGTTGAAGATCTTCGACTTTTATTTTTTTTTAATTATTTGGTTGAGTATTTGACTTTTGTTTGATGAAGAGTTGTTATTAGATAGATATACTGTATGCGGATTTTTTATTTTGTTGTTATTAGATTCTTTGTGAAATTTGTTGAAATTTTTGGTTAAAAAAAAAATCTAGAAATTTTAAGATTGAAGGATGAATACGATGGTGGAGTTAAGTTAAATTACTATTTTTAATAATAGGTAATGAAACCAAACTTTTTAAAAAAAATTCTATTTATTGAAAAAAAATTAAAAATTTTAATTATATTTCTTTGAAAAAAAATAATATATTTTTTATAAATAGATTTTGAGTTTTTTCTTTTTTAAATTTTTTTTCTATTTTTTTAGTGTATCAGGGGTATTTTTGTCTTATAACATTTTTTAACGGTCAGTTAAAATATCAAACCTCAGACTCTGGGGAGTTTGGTGTAATTTGTTCTAAAAAAATCATTTACATAAGGTTTTTATTTTATTTATTTTTATTTTTTTAAGGGATGGACTGGAGTTGACAATTGTTAGCCTTGGTCTTACAAGTAAAGGAATGCAGTTGAGGCTTGTTGAGACACTGCATGCATAGTTAAAAACATATTAGAATATTTGGATAATCTGAGATAAATCTACTATTACGAATCATGCTGCTTTTGTATGCACTTATCAAAGCATCTTTTAAATCTAATGGTCCATATGCAAGGAACTGATATATCTTTTCAAATATTCATCTGTCATATACTCATATATATATATATATATATATATATATATAGTTTTTCTATTATCAGTTCGAATTGACAAAAGTTATATCAGTTTCTTGTATGTGGGCCACTGGATTTAAATACTTTGACTGATAAGTGCATACAGCCAAGTCAAAGTATTTAAATCCGGTGGCCCACATGCAAGGAACTGATATATATATACAAAAATTCTATTATCAGTTCGAACTGACAAAAGTTATATCAGTTCTTTGTATGTGGGCCACCGGATTTAAATACTTTGACTTGGCTGTATGCACTTATCAGTCAAAGTATTTAAATCCAGTGGCCCACATACAAAAAACTGATATAACTTTTGTCAGTTCGAACTAGTGGTGACACGGTTCCGGTCAGGTTCCGGTTCCGGTTCAGAACCGGCGGTTCCGGTTCCGCGGTTTGATGGAACCGGAACCGGAACCGGAACCGGAACCGCTATATGCCGGTTCCGGTTCCGGTTCCATTGGAACCGGCGGTTTTGAACCTTTTTTTTTTTTTTTTTTTTTTTTTTTTTTTTTTTTAAAAAAAAAAAAAAAAAAAAAAACTTCTCTAATAAAATAAAATATATAAATGACAAATTACAAAATTAAATTAAATTACAAAATTAAATTAAATTATAAAATAAAATTACAAATGACAATTTATGGGTTCTTATGGATGCTTGAACCATGGTTGCAAAATAAAAACACAAACTAAACTAGCCACTAAAGCCACATTCAATACTTGTATAATATTTCAAACAAAAACTATAAGTAGTATAAAGGATTTTTTAAAAACGTGTCCATTTACACAAGGCCTGATGTTAAAGTAATTCTCCGGACCAAGACGGGCACAGATGTGGTGTGGGATCGGGAGGAAAAGGTTTCTTACTAGGTTTAAACGAGATTCGAAATAGACACAACACTTAAAAACACTTTTTTTTGATGAAAAAGGGGTTTTTAGGGCTCGAAAAGTGGCCACAAGCCCTCTGGACTTGCTCCCATCGCATTCCTTGCATCGTTCTATGTGATTTCAAAAAACAAATTACCTGATTCGGACATCCGAGCACAAAGTTATGGCCTTTCAAAGTTTAAGGCATATATAAAAACATTTTACCGCAAATTTTTTTTTTTAAGGCAAATTTTTTCTATTCTCTCATTGGAGAGAAATTAGAATTAGAGAATTCAGAAGAAATTGGTGTGAGGAAAAATGAAAGGGGGTGGTATTTATAGAAAAAAAAAAAAAAAAAAAAATTATTGTGAGAACCGGCGGTTCGAACCGGAACCGGAACCGCCGGTTCCAATCCGGTTCGAACCGCCGGTTCGACCAAACTCTTGAACCGGAACCGGAACCGGTCTCCGCCGGTTCAGGTTCCGGTTCCGGTTCCGGCCGGTTCCGACGGTTCCAACCGGAACCGTGCCAGGTCTAGTTCGAACTGATAATAGAAAGACTGATATACAAAAATTATATATATATATATATAAAGGTATTAAATGACAATTTATTAAAGTTAAGTAAGAAAGGACAATTTTGAAAGTTAGTTGGTGGTCTATATTGTAAATAAAATGAAAAATTATGTCATTTATAATGGCTCAAACTATATTGTACAAAAGTTAATGTTGTCTACATGTCATCATATGAAGACCGAAGAAAGAGTGGGTTTAGAGAGTGATTTTAGCATCCTCATAATACTATATGAACAAAATTAGTCTGAGGGGAAAATGGTGAGATAATGAAGTGAAAGAAGAAGAAGATAGGTTTTAAAGTTAGGTTAAGGGGCATTTTTGTCAGTTTACATATTTTGGTGTTAGTAAAACTCAATCTATTAACTTACTGCTAAAACATACAAAAGACCTATTCGCATCAATTTTCACTTTTTTTTTTTTTTTGTTGAATTTTTTGTTTTTTTTCATTCTATTTTTTAAGAAACAATTTTAATTTGATCTCCATTGCCATCTTTACGATGGATAGTTGGAAATCCATTTAGAAAAAAAAAAAAAAAAAAAAGAGTTTTAATTTTTTTTTTAATTTTTATGTTTTTTTTTTAAATTTTCTTTTATAAAAAGATGGATGGTTTACATCCATTAAAAAAAATCAATTTTTTGTGTTTGTTTTCTATAACTAGGACCAACTTAATAACTTGAATTTTAATAATATCCAAAGTGTGATTCTGACAAAACTACTGTTCAAACATAAAGTCAGGTGTTATTAAGTCTCGCACTCTTTCGTTTTTAAGTTAAAGTAATGTCATTTTTGTCGGTTTCATTACTTTGATGTTATTGAAACCCAACTTATTAAGTTAATGATAGGCCCATAAAATCACCATAAATACGTGTTAGAGTGATGCTATTGGCACCTACAAAATGGCCTAAAGGAACCCCATTTTCAAACTTACCCTCAATCATCTTTGTACACCCCCATCATAGACTATCATGGTTTTTATTTTATTTTTTCTTTTTCTAAACCATCTTCCATTGACGATGCAAACTTCTTTATATGCATGCAATATATTTTCTCTCTCCCTCTCTCAAGCTTTGAAATACTCTCCTAGAATTTATTCATTTATTTGACTTATTCTCTCTTTCTGTTGAGGTCCTGAAGAATGTAATTTTTTTTTAGGGGTTTGTATATCTAGTTGGGTATTGTATTGCATTTTAGTATAAACCAAGCAAAATAGAGAAGAAAACATCCATACAAGGAAAACTCAAATGAAGGAAAATTAGAAAGAGAGAATAGAGATAAAAAGCACCAAATCCAACTTGACTTTTGAAACTATCACTACATTAATAATTCATGTTTAAATCTTTTCAAAAAAAAAAAAAAAATCATGTTTAAATAGTACAAAAGTATGTGGTAAGACTAAAATGCCTCCACTTATTCTTTTACTTTTGACTTTTGACTTTTGTCCTTTTATCTTTCCTTCTTCCTCTCTCCTTTTTAAAATTTTTTTTTTTTCAAAAGCCTCCATTGATGGAGGTGAAGAAGACTAAAAAGAAAAAAGAAAAAAAAAACCTCCAATGGAGGTCAATGAAGCACCGTAAAAAAAATGAAGGAAAAAAAACCCTGAGACTTATTGCCCCCAATTTTATTTTGTTTAGTTGGTGTTTCAATTGACCTCTTGACCTCCAATGGAGGTCGTCAATGGAGGAATTTAAAAAAAAAAAAAAAATCAAAGAAAAAATTAAAAGAAAAAATTGGGGTATTTTTATACATCACCATATATACTTTGGTGTCTTTTAAACTTGAATTATTAACTTAGTGACAATCACAGAAATTGGAGAGAAAAGAGTGCTACAAATTTAAAGACCCCGAGTTTGAAATTTAGTTAACGATTTTCATCATACTCGACTATTTGACTATTTGTAGAAGAAATTATCACACCTGAGCATCAATATCTACGCTACGATCGATATTGAATTAGAGGTGAAATAAGTTAGTTGCCAATACAACTTAATTACAATAAAATTAATTAATTTCAACTAAAGCTTTTAGATAACCCTTTGAATGAACTCTTTTTCTCTAAAACTGTGACTTCTTTATTTCTTAAAGGTTTTTGGCTCTCTGAAACTAACAAATAAAAGAGAAATTGGAAAGATAGTGGGGTGTAGAAAGAATATGAAGAATTAATGAGGATTTTTTTTTTTTTTTGAAATGGGGTGTCTGTAGGCTATTATGGAGGTGCCGATAGCACCACTCTATGTGTGGCTCATTAAGTATATTTAAAAACTCAACATTTACTATATATACTATAAACACGCAAGTAAATTACAAAACTAACCTTATGAAAATAAATTTTTTTATTTTTTTAAAATTTAAATGCTTACATCTATTGAAATACTGTAATTAATAAACCCAATGTATTGTGAATCCATAGTCAGCTATGACTTTGAATTGAAGCAGAGACGCCGTTGTAATCAATACTAAGGTTATCGCTTACTATTCCTTCAATGAGATTCTCTTATTTCTAGCTAGTACTAATGCTTTGTAGCTTGTCGTGCGCTCTTTGTTCGAAGAACAAAAAAAAAAAAAAGCTTCAGGTTATGTCGGCTAGAAAGCAGAATCCATGGTGTATTCATCCAAACCAGTAATCCACACTTTTCAAAAAAAAATAAAAAAACCCAGTAATCCATGGATCATCACTAATATCCTTAATCATTTACACAATTGACGAAGATAAAGCCATAGATTTTCAAATCCACAGGAGAATTTTGCTTTAAAGGAATCATTTTTATTAACATCAATCAACAGTACAGTTACAACAAAAACTATTAATCATCTTTAAAAAAAAAAAAAAAAAAAAAAAAAAACCTTTTTAAAAAAAATATATATATTACAAGAACTATTACAATACAACTGTCGGGACCTGCCGAGATCAAGCAATACATGCGCGGCCCGGATATCTATTCCTATAATTGGAGATAACTACTCATAACCCGGGAAGAAAACTCCCCACACGTTTGTAAAATACGTATGGTGGGATTTGAATCCTTTACCACTTATGTGGAAAGAGGGTACACTACCAACTCTGTTAGGAGGTGATGACAAAAAAAAAAAAAACCAAACAAACTGAATCCTGTAGAACTGTATTCCTAAATTGACTAAAACACGAAAAAGCTCAAAACTTACTCATAAATAATAAATTTGAGTTATTTCCAAAATTTAAAAGAACAATCTAAACAAACTCAAAGAAAAAACCTTGTCAAAAATGGAAATTCCTAAAATATGTCTAAAAAAATTAAAATAAAAAAATAAGAAGGTAAAAATGTCCTTTTGTCAGAAATACTGCATTGTGTTACGGGGATAAACTTTGCAACTTCTTTAGAGGGCTCGTCGATACAGTTCCAACAATATATTATGGGCCGAAAGCGAATGTTATATGCCCCTCCAAATAGCTCAAAAAGTGCGTCCTACAACAACAACCTATCTGTGTGTGGTAATATTAGCACTTTCGTTTAGTATAAATTTGGAATTTGCTAATTAATTTTAGCTTGTAATTTAAAAAAAAATAATAAAAAATTCTTTATTAGTAGGTAGCTTCACAAAAACTTAATTATAAATGTACCCTAAGAAAAATCAATTCAACATTAGAATCGTTTAATTGAGTGTAAAAAATCTGGGGTTAGTTTGACCTAAACATATGGAATTTAATTAATTCTATTACTAGTAATTAATTAAGGAATTGATGAGGAAGCATATCAGAAGTATAAAAACAATGAGGAGAGAATAAAAAGTATTCCAATGGTGATCACACTATTCGATATTGAATGCTGCTTCATATATATGCAGCATTAAAATGATTTGATCATACTACAAGTTACAACTGCATATACAACATGAAATTAAAGCAGCTAAAATTAACATTGTACTGGGCCAGTAGCAGCAGTAGTGCCTAATTAATTAATTAAAGTAGAAAATTAAATAAGCTTAATAGTACTAAATCAAAAGAGGAGTTTTGAGCGATGGAGCTAGATGATAACTTGCTAGAGCACATGCAGCACACACTTGTTGTATAAATTAAACTAAGAAAGATTGTATAGCATCATGAGCAATCAGCCTTATGATTTAGCAGAGTGACTGCTCATGATGTTATATCGTTTCACGATCATGCTCTCTAGTTTAATCAGTCTGCTGCTTGCATGCCCATCCAAAAAACTATCGAAACCCTCCTCCGCCCAGAGCCGGGGCCCAGTAATCTGCTCCGTTATCGCTCCCGACTTGCAGTGTGCACGATACAGGAACCAGACACAGCCCTCTACTCCTCAGGTCCTTCTTTGGTTCTTCATGTAACTCCTAATAACAAATTCAGATAAATGAACATTTTTTTTTTTTTTTTTTTAATTTAATTTAATTATTAGGATTAGAGAACATGAAAATGGAAGGAGTATTTCAAGGATATATAAAAATCAAATATTTTAATATTTTTAAAAAAAAAAACCTATCTCTCACATAACTACCCTACAAGGCTACAACTACTATACATGTTATGTATAAATAATGTACCTGCTGATGATCAGAAGTTCCTTTCCTCTTCATGCAGTTATTATCATTCAACAGCTATATACATATATACATACAATACATAGTCAAAGAAACAGCATCAATAGAAGTTAGCATTTTTATTTTTTTGATTGGTTTGTCAACCAATTAAAGCATACTTTAATGATTCGAAATGCTATATTATTAAGAGAATCTTTAATTTGATCTGAAAAGAAAACTAAAGTGTACATAAAAGCTGAAAACAAATGTTATTTAAACAGTTTCCTTTTATTGTTTTTTTTTTTTTTCTTTTTGTTAACACAAATATTAAACAGGGAAGCTTTTTTCAAATTCAAGTCCCCCCAACAAATTAAGCTTTAAGAGGGTAATGGATCCAATAAAGGTAGCATACTGCATACCTGACCAGGGTCTTCAGGAAATATACAATTCCTCTCTCCTTGGACCTAACCAGAGAGAGATTATAATCATTAATCAATTAATGTCACATAATAATTTTCACAGATAATATTAAACACATGCACAGAAAGAGAGAGAGAGGCTTGTTTTTGTTAATTTGTCTTACAGACTGTTGCTGCTGCTGCCTCATATTTGGTGATCCACTGCCCAAGTACGGTAAGCTGAGGGCCTGTATTCAAGGGGTGTGTGTGTGAGAAGAGGAATACATAATATTTGAGACTTGAATGAATGACTAAAAAGATTGTTTAATAGTATTTGCATGCTCATCAGTCAATCAGTCATCACTGCTGATTCAAAAAAAAAAAAAAAAAAAAGAAGAAGAAAGAAACATCACCTCAATTTGACTCTGAAGGAATCTTATGTACCCAATAGCTTCTAACAACACTGAGGCTGTGTCAGTCTGTAAAAGAGGTAAATTATTAAATAAATATCACACCACAACCTTCCAAAGTTATGTTTCATTGTGGCTTTTGATTTTTAACGCTTTAAGAGAAAACCCTACTCAAAAAAATAAATAAATAAATAAATAAAACTTCCATTTTTTTTTTTAGAAAAAAAAAAGGATCAAAGGAAGCTTTCATCTTTGGTAAAAAAAAAAATTCCATTTATGGTTTCACCACATAAAGAATATTGCAAGTATTTATATTCCATTTTTTTAACTTGAAGATCTAATCTTTGAGACTTCCTAATTTAAAAATAAAAGTGATCAAATAATTTTACCTTTCCAAATGGAGAAACGAGCTGGTGAAGAGATGTGATTCTATCTCCTAATTTCTCTTTCCTCACCTGGTTTAGAATTAAAGATGCAAATGTAAGAGGTTGATCATATTTTCAATTTTAAATTTTCTCAATTGGTTTATTCATTTTCGTTAAAATAAAAAATAATAATAATAATAAAAACGTCCTTTTAGGGATGAGATGATATAGATACACATACAGTTGAAGAATAATGATGCTTTAAGAAAAGGACAATAATGAAAGACAACAGTTTTATCATCAGAGATGTTTGTGTCCTGTGTCTGTTAGCGTGTGTGAATCGGTGAATGAGTGTCTGTGCTTGTGCGTTTGTGGGTGTCTGTGTCTGCATCTCTGAGCAAGAAAGAGAGAGAGAGAGACTTCTGCACACTAATTACCTTGAAGGTCGATTGGGTTGGAGAAGGTTGAACTCTTGCCTTCTTAACGGCGCCACCATTTGCATTGCTATTACACTACAACGAACAAATAACAAAATTAATAAAATAAAAAATCACAATTCTTTAATTCTGAAGAGATCTTATTGTTACCATATCAGCAGCTAATTAAAATGAATGAAAACCCTAGAAATATTTGGAGAATATATAACATGCACAACCCACAAAGTGATGTGCAGTCTCACCTCGGACGAGGATCGATCCGGTGGAGGATGCCTGCCATCTGACTTATTGGTGGAGAAATCCAACATGTTGGTGCTGCTGAAACTAGTAGTGACACATGAAGACTTGGGAGATGTAGCAGGCATTAGTTGAGACCAAGTAGCTGATTTGGCTGCTGCTGCCTGCAAGTCTTCATTTGCATGTCCATAAACAAAGTTGTTTGCTGCAGGGTTTTCTTGCTTCACATTTACAATAGAACCACCACTTGATGTCTGATGTAAAATTTGTTGATCCTCCCAATTCTCCAACTTCTTGCTTTGAAAATGGCCCATATCAACCCTATCTTCTTCACCAACCAGTCGACCCCTATAAATTAAACCCAAAAAAGCTTCAATAATATTATTTCATAAAATAGTAAGTAGCAAACGAGAGAGAGAGAGAGAGAGAGAGAGAGAGAGAGAGAGAGAGAGAGAGTTACAAGAGGAGATGGCTCCATGACTCGGGAAACTCTTGTTGGTTATGATCATGAAAAGAAGGAAAAGGAAGGTGTGAAGAAGAAGATGAGGAAGAAGAAGAAGAAGTGGGTGGTGTGTAGTGAGGTGGAAAGAGATTGGAATTAGGAGGAGGCACTAAGAAAGGTGAGTTTTGTGGAGCTGTTAATGGTGGTCTCATACTATTCATGCTCCACCAGTTAGGGTTTCCAGCTGACATCATCTGCTGCACCGGTGAGCTCTGCAAAACTCCTCGATTCATGCCTTGCCTTGCCCAAGAGTGACAAATAAAACTCCAATTTCTTTCTTTCTCTTTCACAACTCTCTTCGTAATTAAATCTATCTATCTATCTCTTTTCCTTTTCTTGAAGCTCCCAAAGTTCAAGAGGGTGTTCCTAGAATGGGTTAAGTAGAGAGAGGAAACCCCAAGTCTTATTCTTGAGAGAATTTTTGAATCATGGAGGTTTGAGAACCTTTGTCTTCTTTGTTTTTTCTCTTTCTTTATTACTTTACTTTCCTCCTTTCTTTTATGTTTTTCTTTTCTTTCTTGCTTTTTTTCTCTGCTTTTGCTTTATCTCAAAGTGGGACAAAAAAAGGTGGTAGCAATTCCCATTAATTAAGAAAATCAGAAAATAATAATAATAATAACAATAATTATTATAATCCACTACACTCACCTTTGGTTGTACAATTTTTCCACCATATTCATCCATGTGTCTCACTTTGTATGGCTATATATACAATGCAAGTGAGGATTGAAAAGTACTCATGAAGAAATTGATTTCTGAAAATATTTACATAACTCTTTCAAAAAATATATATATATTTATATCATGTCATTAAAACTTGCCTGATTAAGATAAATTCCGATTTTTGAGTCGTGTAGTTAATGATTTGTTGATATTAAGAAAAAGGTATGAGATAGTGAATGACTCATGCTCCTTTATGGTAAGATCATACTATGATTTTTTGAGAGAATTTATCATTCAATTTGTCTTACGTTAGCCTATTTACACCAAGTTATCATCATTCGTTTATTGTTTGAAACTTTTTTTTTTTTTTTTGAAATATTTGTTTGAAACTATTTAACTAATTAACCTAATGAGTTATCTTTTAAAAAAAAAAAAAAAAAAAAACCTAATGAGTTACAATTGATTTTTTTTTTAATAAAATAATTTTTAGGTATAAATGAAAGAATTATAGCAAAAATGAATGAAAATTGCCTAGCTTTCTTGCACAATTTTGATCCGTACAATAATGTGGCAAATACAAATACTTATGTGATTAAGTTGGGTCCATTGACTATATATATGGGTAAGTGTAAATACTTATTTTTGTGAAAATTTGATAATATCACGTTTTGTAGTTTCAACATACTCCATTTACAAGCAATGCAGTGTAGAGTTGAAAATGTCCCTATTAACATTTTACTATATTTCATCCATTTCTTTTCAAAAATTAACCTTTCATTATATATGCCTTATATTGTACATGTATGCAATTATGAAAAGCTATAAACCGTAGAATGATTTTCCATTATTAGCATATATAGAGTTAGATCTAACTAACAAATTTCATATTATTGCATTTAAGTGCCAACTACCAAATTAAGAAAAATAAATGTTAATTGTGTGTTTTGATATGTTTCTTCGATGTTCGAAGTTGCCAGTGTGATCACTAAAGGAAAATAAGCCATTTCATGAGGTGGTTGCCTTGGTGGTCCAAGGCTTGGGATGAAAATCTCAAGTCCTTGGTTCTACTCTTGGCAATTATATTGTGGTCAGCCATCAGGGCGCTAGCTAAGCTAGTGGAAGGATGGGCTTGGGGCACAGGTAATTCCCAGGTCAGCGGTTCGAATCCTACCCAGGTAAATGCGAGTTCTGATTTACCTGCTTGCATCTTTGTGTGGCTGGGGGTGTGTGCCGAGATTTCCTATATGTCATACTCCATAACATCCAACAAATAGACTGTTAGAATTAATAAGTTGGCTATGGGTGTATCACGCAGTTGGGGAGGACAAGCGGATGGGTGCCTGGACGAAGTTTGGGATTCTCGATACAAAAAAAAAAAAAAAAAAAAAAAAAAAAAAGCCATTAAATGGGACAAAATTAGAAACAATTTGACTTATAATTTCCATAAATATTTCTTCTTCTTTTTATTTTATTTTAAATATTACTTAAATTTGCTAGTTTGGAGAGGAGGATGACTCGAACCCACAACCTCATCGTTAAGTGTGAGAGGTATACCACTAGACTAACATCATCTAGTCTCAATAAATATTTCTTTAAACATAAGTTAAGAAATTAAATTGAAAGTTAGGTGCTTTAAAACCAAATTCGTTATTATGGCGTTTAATAAAATTATATTCTTAATTTTTTTAAAAAAGGAATTGTTTTAAATTTCTCTACTTTAACAATCATCACCTCTAAGCGTAGGTGGTGGTGCACCTCTCTTCCATATTGTTGATGAGTGATTCGAGTCTCACCATACACATTTTACAAGCATGTGTGTGTGGAGTTTTCTCCTGATTTGTGGAAGTAGATATCCGGACCACATATATATAGTCTAATATTGACAGGTCCTAACAGTCCTATTGTAATATTTGTAATTAAAAAAAAAAAACAATCATGAGTTTTACTGATTTACTAAAATGTAATGCTACAGATGATATATATATATATATATATAACTGAACAGTAAATGATGAGATTGAGTACGTCATGATGATGGGAAAAAGTAAATTTAGTTTGCATTTTTTTTTGGAAGTGTTGTATGTATATAATAGGGTTGATTTTGTGTTTTTAATTAATTAAGAATAAATTTTGTTGGTGCAAGGATTAATTAGTTAATTGGAATGCAAAGGCCAATTTTTTTTTTTTTTTTTTGGTAGCGGAATAGTTGCACTCTCCATCATCCTATTAAGTTCAAACATTAACATCTTATATATATTATTCTGTTGTTACCAATAAAACTGTAATATATATGGGGGAGACCTCTCTCGATGTTAAGAGTCAAATTCTTCCGATTATAAAAATAGATATTTAAAATTATATTTATAGTTTAAAAGAAAAAAAAAACATATTTAATTGGAATGGAAGAGATGAGAATGTGAGAAATGTGAAGAAGATGGGAGGACCCGGTGAGACAGAAAAGGAGACCACAAAGCAATAATCGAGAGAGGTCAAAATCTAGGGCTTGGAAATCCCTAACCTCTTCTCAGGTCTACCGGGGAATGATTACCATTTCCAAGATAATATTATTTTAGCTTTTCATCATTAGTTTGGGGCACCTCCTCTCTACTTTTCTTTTTTATAGTAGTACACCTCTCCGTAACTACACTAACACTACTTAAATACATTACAAAAGTCAATAATAAAGTTACTTTGCCCTACCACCTACACTAATCAATCCATTTCTAATGTCTAAATTGAAAAATCAACTTGTACCATCGGTATGCCTCTCACAATTACAACGGTTATGAGTTTGTATTGTGTCTTTCTCCCTTAAACTTTGAATTTATTGTAATAGTTCAACAAAAATAAAATAATTAATTAATAAATAAAGTACAGTAAAATTAAAGTTGAGGTGATCATTCAATTGGTAAATCCCTCATGTCATTGCCACCACATATCAATATACATAAACATCATTTGTAAATTTGGATATTCTAATTATGGATTAAGACTTCAAATTTTTGTTTTTATTTAGATTTCAGATATCTGGAATGTACTCGGATACACTTTAAGATAGTTCTAAAAGTATTAAGAGTACAAGTTAACCAACCATTTAGTTGTATTCTAGCTTTTATCTTTTTCAAATAATTAAGACAAATTTTCAGAAATCACTCCTTGAGGTTTGATTAAATTCGGAAAACAACCTTATAGTTTTGAAATCACAAAACCTATAAGGCTATGATTTTGACTAAAAACAAGGATTAGTAGGAGAATTTTATTTTGCATAATAACATGGTGGATTTTTTTTTTCTTTTTTCTTTCAATTCTAGCTCCCATATAAATCAAATAAGCTCTAAATTAAACCCACTAGAAGTGAATTAAATTAGAGGCCACCAACCATTAAAACTGGATGTGAATTTTGGAATGTTTGCTGTGTTTGGTAGGTAAGGCTATGGAGTGCCCATTCAAGAAAATACAGTCAGCAAATCTGGTATGCAAATATAGAAAAACATTATAAATAACACAAAAAGAATAATACTGTATAATAGATTTTTTTTATAAAATAAAAAAAAAGAAATAAAATAGAATAGAATTATTCCATCTGAATAGTAAAATATGTTCCATTCCAGGACAAACATTCCCTTGAGCAGCATTTCGATGTTACAAACAAACAAAAAATCCCTTAAATTTCGAGCTACTCCTAAGTCCTGACTGACTATTCTCCTCTCACTTAACAACATTAAATAACATTGTTTATTTTTTAAGGGAAAAATTAGCATGTGTCTTGTTGTTCCTTGTGCCAAAATCTTTGTTGGAGGTACCTAATTGTCTTTTTCCTATCACTCTCTTTTTCTACATCTTGCATCTTTTTTATTTTATTTATTTTATGAAAACTGATGTTCTTTTATTCTTTGCCTCTGTTCCTCTCCTCACCAGAGAACAAACAAGGAATAACATCTCCTTCTTGTCCACACCCCCCTCTCCCCATATTCTCTCTCTCTCTAGCTCTAGCTCTTTTATAATAATTAAACTATAATATATATATATATATATATATGTATGTACAGTCTTTCTATTATTAGTTCGAACTGACAAAAGTTATATTAGTTCCTTGTATGTGGGCCACTGGATTTAAATACTTTGACTGACAAGTGCATACAGCCAAGTCAAAGTATTTAAATCCAGTGGCCCACATGCAAGGAACTGATATAACTTTTGTCAGTTCGAACTGATAATAGAATTTCTGTATGTATGTATATCAACATATGTGTGTAAATATGTATATTTCTCAGATCAAGATGAAACTAAATTTCAACATTTGTCAAAATTACATAAATTTTGAAACATCGGTATAGCATGCATGATGCATATTTAACTTTTATCATATTTTCATGAATCAGAGAACTCACTTTCTTTTTATCATATTTCCAGGAATCTCAAGTCTAACAAAACTTACTCCTTTTTTTTTTTTTTAATAAGGAATTCAAAGGTTGGAATTTCTTAGTTAGTAATTAAGTTTTGATATTTAGATGGAGAGTACAATTTTAGACATTTATATAATTAGAGAATGCCTATATGAAGGGTTTGGTGTTTGCAAATACAGGAAAATATATGACAAGATAGTTGAGATAGTGTTTATAATATCATAATTGTCAAATTAACCCATCCAAGATTTAGATTTTTTATTTATTTAATTTTTTGAAAAAAGGGTTCTGATATAGAAGAATTGGTGAGAAATGTCACCTTTTTAAACTGATTTGGTGACAATGTCACTGCTTTAATAAGTTAAGTTTAAAAGGCACCTATTATGGTGAACGGACAAAAATACCCTTAATTTACACATTCTTTTCTTACTTTGAAGTTTTCTGAGATTAAAAACAGACCTCCAATGGATAATTAGTTTTGTGGCTCTACGCAAACGCATTCTGGGGTCGAGCTCCCCGCTGAGCTCGCGGTGGTCGAAATGAAGTGTTCGAGCATTTTCATACACCAATCGTGCCTTTTCATACACCAATCGTGCCTTTTCATGTACAAAAAGGCACGATTACTGTACAAAAAGGCTGGAAACTTTGTTCAAAAAGGTTCGAAATATTTTTTAATTTTTTAATCGAGCCTTTTGGAAAAGTTATCGAGCCTTTTGGAAAAGTTATCGAGCCTTTTAGAAAGGTTATCGAGCCTTTTGGAAAAGTTATCGAGCCTTTTGGAAAAGTTATCGAGACTTTTCCAAAAAGGCTCGATAACCTTTCTAAAAGGCTCGATAACTTTTCCAAAAGGCTCGATAACAACTTCAAAAGGCACGATGAGAAAGGTTATCGAGCCTTTTGGAAAAGTTATCGAGCCTTTTAGAAAGGTTATCGAGCCTTTTGGAAAAGTTATCGAGACTTTTCCAAAAAGGCTCGATAACCTTTCTAAAAGGCTCGATAACTTTTCCAAAAGGCTCGATAACAACTTCAAAAGGCACGATGACAGTGTAAAAAGGCACGAAAATATTTCAAAAAGGCACGAAATCATTTCGAGCCTTTTCCGAACTTTTTTCAAACCTTTTTCGAGCCTTTTCAAACCTTTTTCGAGCCTTTTTCGAGCCTTTTTCGAACATTTTTAAACATTTTCGAGCCTTTTTAACTATCAATATATTATGGTGAAGAAGGTTACTGTGGGGGGCAATTTTGTCCGTTCACCATAAATGATGCATTTTAAACTTAAGTTAGTAAGTTGGTGCCTGTTCCCAAAAAAGAGTCTCAAATAGTGTTATTTAATTTTTTAACCCTCTGATATATGCTTCATATCTCCAAGAAATAGTTCTTGAAATACTTCTGAAGTTTCCTTAAGCACAATTGAGAGCATGTCTTTAGTTATTAAGTGTAGACATTTTTTATTTAACATGAATTCGAATGTATGAAAACGTAGTATATTGAGAATGTGAAATACTTTTGAAGAAATACCTGTAATTTATAAATCAAGCTGACTCATATTATGCATCACAGTAAGTCAGTAAGCATAATCAAGTAACTGAGTGAGTCGATTTTGTCTTTTGTAGATAACAAAATCATAAAAAAGAATGATGCCGACACACCAACGAATTGGCATGACTAGCAAGCGCATTGTTTTTTCCAAAATATTTAATTATATATAGGCTTAATTTAATTAATTAACAATCCAAATAAATATTCTAATTACATATGAAGTCGACAATCTTGAAACTTGACATGTCGTTTCCTCCAACTGGAATATTACCCATCAAAGCTTGTGAAATGTTTTGGTTTGTATCTTGTTCATGCTTCATCATTGGATTCCTCATCGCACATGCTTTAATTAATTAATTAAATTAACTATAAGAATTAATCCATAAATATTCCTCTTTGTGATCCCAAGACGGCTTTATAAAACCCCTAAAAGAAGGATAAAATCATAACTCTTTTTCTTATTTTAGACTCTAATTAAGTTGGAAAGGGAGAATAGGGAATGCTATTACTAGGTAAATCTACTTGTAGTAATAAGAAATTGTAGAATGCTATAAGCAATCATAACTTTTTTATGTTTACTTTTTAAAATTTTGGGTTTATGTGGATCACTGATTATGAAGAAGTTTTAATAAGTGCATACACCTTGAGTTAAAGTATGTAAATCTAATGGTCCACATCTAATGCACTGATGAAGTTATATCTGCGTACTGACTTAAACATTTATATATATATATATATATTAATGCTACTTTGGTCCAAATTTAATGCCTAATTGATGATGTGGCATCCCTAAAATTCAAACATTTCAATCATCAAGGATGTCATATCATTTGGACACCAAATTTGAATAAATTGATTGATAGATATCTAAATTGATTGATAACATAATTACACACTACATATGCTATAGCCTCCCTTGCCTAACTGCATTGAAATTTGAAACTAGTAGCTGAACTATATGGAGCTTTAGGCATGGGCTCATTGTTAAGAAAAATTGCAAGAATTGATTTTCCAACGAACGAAAACAAAAGTAAGTGGGTTTCAAATTAAGGACGTATTTTGATGATATAAAGTTAGTTAGTAGTTAGCTCCTCACGTCCATATCAATAAATTTATGGGTTCGCGTTATATATTTCTTTCCAAAACTCTAAATTATATATGGTAGTTGTTTTAAAAAAAAAATCATGTTATGATAGAAAAAAAATTCTATTTTTTTTTTTCAAAATTTTGTTTACATTGGACCCTTAAATTATAATTCAATTAATTATTAGTGGGCAATTCAGTTAATTATTAGTAACTAACTACTCATGTAACTATACAAATATTGTATAGTAACATGAACCTTTAAAGAATTATCAAACAATCAAATTTTCTTCTTAATATCATAATGTGTAGTCTTAAGTGAAAATGCTATCTGGAATTTAAGAAATATTAATTTATAGTGTTTTTGGAAAAAAAAAAAAAAGTAATTTTTTTTAATCTAACACCAATTGGGTTAAGGGTACCAAGACTCGAACCTTTGTGGGAGCTTCTTTCACGTCTTCAACCACCGAGCTACTTGGGTCTTGGTTGAAAATAAAGTGTAAACTTACACACCCAATTTCATATATATTAAGAAAAATACTATATTGTTTAAATTATTTATCTAAATTCTTATTCAAATGATATGATATTATTTAACTAATCCATGTGACATATGAATTTTAACTAATCCATGTGACATATGAATTTTAACTAATCCACGGTATCATTACATTATTTTTATGATAGGTATAACTTATAACTCACATATAACATTAATATTCTTACATAATCACCGTTCAATGTAGCTTGATGGTGAAAATCACTTATTCAGTAGCTGCACCGCAGGTGGTATATAAACAAAATATTATTAACATTAATTATATTACAATATACAATTCAATTATTTTGCACTTGAATTAAAAGATTACCAGGTGAGATAGACATAAGCAGATTGTAGAGAAAGTGAGAAGGCTTGATTCAATATTCAATGTCCAACATATCATAAAATAAGGGGAAAGTTCCCGCAACCCTATGTACATACTAAAAAACAAATAGGGTAAATATACTGATACCCTATAAAAAGTTTGGTATAAGTATAGCTAGAGATAAATATATAATTATCTACTCAAACGTTTTATGTTCTTCAAATGAATTAATAAATAGACCAAATTATCCATAGTTATTAAAATTAATAAATGAAGACAAAAAAAAAAAAAAAAAAAAAAAAAAAACCAAATTAAAGCCAATTAATTAAAGATAATTTTTTCAATGGAATATAAATTAAAAATGGAAAAAATAAAAAACTGTCTCTAAAATTTTAAATCATCTTTATTTTCTAAAAAAATACTGTACTTTAAAAAAAAATTTACCTGTTTTTATATTTTAAATTTTTACTAAAAAAATTGTTTCTAAATTTTAAATTAATTTTATTAGCTTTTACTCTTTTTATAAAACTTTATTTTTAAATTTTAATAATCACATGCAATTTGATCTTTTTATTAGTTGAATTTTAAAAACAATATACGAAGATCTGAATAAATAAATACATAATTGCTCTCTAAACTTCATTTATACAAAACTTCAAGGAATCTGAGTGTATTTGCCCCTACAAAATTTCTAGTTTCCTCATTTTTTTAGAGGCATGTAATGACTAATGATGTAAATATATTCCTTACCCTAATGCCTATTATTATTATTATTATTATTTTTGACAACTCGTCCATCTACCAGTTGAGCTACGCCACAGGGGGCATCATAATGCTTTTTTATTTTATTTTATTTTTTTGAAAATATCTATCTATTTAAGACAAGGTATTTTTTGAAGCTTTTTGCCTTTGGTAGAATTCGAACCGCTGATTTGAGAATTATTTACCTAAATCCCAAGCTAGTTCACCATCATGCTTATATTCACTCCAAAAAAAGAAAAAAATCATAACTTTATATATTTGGTGATGTCGTCATGTCGAACGGTCAAAGTACACGTACATGCATTTACGTTTGTTTTATTTACGATTTTAAATTTGTATATAATTTTTTTTTAATTTAAAACAACTTTTAAATTAACTTGTACTTCTTTTTTTAACAGCGAAATGTCATAAATGAAAGCCACCAAAGGGCAAAAGGTACAAACATCTGAAATCAACATGAAATCCAAAACAAGGGCTACCAAAAAAGCCCAAAAACCACCAGAAAACACACTAAACAAAGACCTAACATTCTAGACCTCTAAAAACTAACTTGAACAAAAAAACCAACCAGCTAAAAACCCCAAAGCTCCACAGAAAACCAACCCACCGAAACAGAGCACAACAAAACGCAAACTCTACTTGTTATTGCACGGCGGAATCCTTTCCAGCATACCAAAGGTGCCAGCTTTAATCCTCCTAACAATCTCCTCGACCATATCCTTTTCTCTGCCCTTAACATCAAAACCTAAGGCTACTCTGGCTTTGATGACCTTGGCAATCTCATCTTTTAAGTTCCAAGGCACCTTCTTCACCTCAGAAGCTATGTTTTCCTTTCTCAAATCATGATTAACATCAAGAGCCCTAACCTTCGAATGTCTCGTTTTCATACCATGTCTCTTTACCGAGTGAATTTTCTTTCTTCCAAACCTCTTCATGGACCGGTCATTTCCTACTCCTCCAACATCACCTACATCTGAGTTCTATGCAGCCGATGTAACCTCTTCTCTCTCTACTTCTTGATGACTCTCAATGCCTCTGTTCTTAGATAATGGACTTCTCTCCTCTCCATCCTCTACCACGGAGACATTGCCCTTTAAATCAACAAAGACCTCAATGGATGGAACTCCATCTTCTGCATTTGCTGGACCATTCCCATTACCTTGATCATCTTCATCACTTGCAGTTACCAACACTTCTTGATCAGGTGAGGCTATCAATCTTCTATTTTTGTCGCTTGAGTCAATCTCAGTGGATTTGCTTACAAAATCTAAGGATGAGTTTTGGTTTGGACCAATTTCAATCCACAATTCGCCCACAACACTATCCTTTGTTTCTATATGGGCCCTCCAATAGGCCAAACACTTAGCCCACCTTTAGGAATAAACTGATCAAGCCTTTTCCTTTCCTTGTAATTATCAAGCTTCTGCATTGGGCACTCCCCTTTAGAAAACCACTGCCATACACCATCCCCTGATTCTGAGTTTGAAGAGTTGTCATCACCATCATTCCCATCTTTCGATAAATGACTTCTTTTTTCCAAATCTCGGTCCATTCCTTGCATATCTTGTCATTCTTCTAGAGAACCTCTATCCTTTATACTACTACCTACTCCTTTTCCTGACACCAACTGTCCATTGGAAAATGTAGGGGCTGTATGCCCTCTTGTCTCTATCTGGGCCCTATTATTAAACTTGATCGAAACTGAAATCGGACTTGGGGGAGTCTCCACCATCGTCAACCCTAACTAGCTATCTAGTCATTGAAATTTGACCTGCGATTTATCTATCTCCACTGAGATGACAAAAAGCTTTTCATCTGAAATCACTTCTATTTTCTCAGGAGGTTGTTTCCCATGTGGTATCAGCACTAGGACTCTTTCTTTGTCAAACCTTCTTCCTTGATTTTATCTTCCACCTTTACAGCATCTCCTAGGATCCCACCTAGCTTCAGAAAGAACAACTCGTTCCAACAACCTAAGGGAACTCCGAAGAAGTCAACCAAAACCAGCCTTGATCTTGGTGTATTTCTGAACAAACCTTTCTCCATTGAAGTGAAGAAATTGTCCCAAAAGAACCTATTCTTAATGAAGCCAATACAATCACATTCCGAATCGAAACTCCATAATATCGTCTTAGAAAGTTGATTTTTTTTTTTCTTTTCCTCACCGGACAACCCACTCATCTTCACCTCATGTCAAAGACAAATTAAATTAGTGAAAGGTCAAAATAAAGTTTTGAATTATTGAATATATTAAATTATAAAAAGAGTCGCAAAATTTGAAATCAAAATTTTAAAATATCTACTAACCGATGACATATATATCTAGTAAATAATTTCGATGCTTACCTTGAAATCCCTTTTAAAAAAAGTTTAATATGTTGGGTTTTGTGAAGCCCTGAAACTTCTCTCCTCGCCATTTACCGTTGGTCAGGCAAGTGCCCAGGGGGCGGCACGCGCAGCGTTAATCAAATGAGAATTGTTTATTCTCATTTACCGCTGACCAGGCAAGGTGCCTAGTCAGCGGCACGACCAGCGACTCATCTCAGTTTCGTTTATTCTCATTTACCGCTGACCAGGCAAGATGCCTAGTCAGCGGCACGATGCCTAGTCAGCGGCACGGTAAGCGACCCAGATCAGTGTCGTCTTGCTTCATTTACCGCTGACCAGGCACATGCACGCCAAGCGGTCCGGTCAGCGGTAATGACGTGATTTGCTCGAATTAGGAGATCAGCGCAAGTAAAAAAGGAAGAGTCCTTTAGGGTTATTGTTTACTCCTAGTATTCATATAAATACTACATTATGTAAACCCTAATATGTGTGTTGAAATTCACCGTGAGAGTTGAGAAGAGTAGAGAAAGATTGAGAGCAATTGTAAAGAGACTTGATAGAGACAGATAGATTGTAATCAACTGTGAAAGTAGTGGATTGAGTGCGGTGCGCTCTGTGGACGTAGGCAACTTGCTGAACCATGTAAAATCTTTGGTGTCGTTTCTTTCTTCTTTATTGTTCTCATATTATCTGTGTGTGTGTTTATTGTGTTATTGATTTGTGTGAATCTACCTACTCTTTCAACAACATAATATAATGTAGTGATTCTTCTTTTTGTTTTTGTTTTTTTATGTGTTATCTAATGGTTAAAGTCGTGTTTGTAATTTTACCTCGCAAAATGCACGAATCGAAGATTCGTATAGTGCATAAATCGAATAGGATGAAAAATTGATTAAAATTAGCTTACTCTAATTATGTGATGAAAATGAAAAATCGAGTGTGATTTGAGAAAATGGTTTCAATTGCAATTAAAATGAACTAGAGACAAGTAAATAAAATCACTTAATAACAAGAAGGTGAAGAGATATGATAAAAATAAGGCACTAGAGAATTGATATAACCTTTCAAGATTACTCAATGTTTTCAATTAGTCTAATTAAGAACTTCAACCTGGATTTAGGAATTGTTTTTAAGATAATTAAATTTAAGAACTAGGGTTTCCAATCATTACCCATATATAGACATATAATGAGTGACTCAAAATCCCTTTTAAACATCAAAAACTCAAAGTCAAACTAATCTAGCACAAACATGCATAGATCAACTTTCCCACTCACTAGAGCTTATAATCAAGATCTATGTTGAATAATCATCCATACACAAACCCCAATCTCTCATGTAATCTATTCTACAAATCCATGCCAAGATGTGGTCACAAAATAACATGAGCAAGAGAAATAGACCAATAAGGCCATCTCCAACCCAAAAACCCATTTTGGTGCAACTTTCTCACTATTTAATTGTTCTATCTCCAACCCATTATACCAAATTTTACACTAAAAAGAATATTCTCTTAAATATTCCCTTTCTTTCTCTTTTTTTAATATTTCTCCACAATTAACTTTTCATCCCATAATTAACATAATATTGCAATACGATAAGAAATTATGAAATTAATACATTAATTTCATAATTTTCACTGTTTTGAATTAAGTGATTTATTTCTTTAAAAAAAAAATTGCATTAAAAATTTTGAATTATACACTTCATTTTGGTTTATTATAAATGTTAATATCAATAATAATTAAATAAAAATAAAATCATTAAATAATAAAAATGACCAAATTGGAATAAATTTAATTGATTAAGGGTAAAACTGTGATTAAACAAAACCTTTAAATAAATGATATAATTAGAATAGATTTTAATAAATATGGTCAAACTGTGATTTTATAAAAGTTGAGGGATGGAAAAAAATTGGGCGTCATTTTTGCGCCAGATGAACAGTGTCACGCTTGATATTGTGTGATACTGTTCACTTACACAAAAATGCTGCAGAAGATGCAGTTGGGTTGGAGTGGAGTTTTGGCTGCAAAATGGTTTTTTGCTCTATAGTAGTGCAGAGTTGGAGATGCCCTAAATAATGAGTGGAACATGGGTTGATATTAGAGAATATAGACTAACTAATTACAAAGAGTATTCAAATAGGGCTATATCAATCTCCTAGCAAAAGGTTTAGTTATACATCAACGGAGAAAAGAAAAGCATAGACAAGTTGTAAAGAAAACCTATAATGTTCATTGAAGGTCCTCCACTTGCTCCTTGAGTGCTTGAGATTCACTTGGACAAGATGAATCTCCTTCTTCTATCTTCAAGAATCTCCAGGTTGTAGGTGGATTTGGTGGTGAAAGATGATAAAGGTGGAATCCTATGAAGTTAGGAGGGTAAAAATGGTGTCTTGGGTCTTGGTGGCTGAGAAATGGTGGGAGGTCATGTCCAGTGATATCTGAAAACAAGAGAAAGAGAGGTATTTATAGATAAGCCGAATTATGGCACAAAGTTTGATGTTTTGCTGAGCTAAAGCCACAGGCGTGGTTCATTAAGACGGAGCGCAGCTGTGCCAACTCTCTGGAATAAAGTGAAGGTACGCTGCGCGATACACTAAGACAACCTCAACCGCGCAAACTCTTTGGAATAAAGACGTAGTTGGGACCTAATGCTAGGCACAATTCACTAAAACAACCTCAACCGTGCCACTTCTCTAGACCAAAAGTGTGGTACCATGCGCGGTACATTAGCATGACAGCAACAACACTGTTCTTCAAACTTCTCTAAAAGTCCAACTTTTCACCCAAAAAGCTCCATAATTGCTCAAATACCTCTGAATTACTAAAAAGACGTGCACATACTTATTTTAAGCATTAGACATTTGATTTTATCCGAGAAACGAGCGTAAAACGTAGGAAATGGGAGCTAAAAATAAGGTATTGAAATGGTGTGATCATTATCAATTATATAAAAGTAATATCGTTTGATCTCGTCAGTTACCGATAGATTTTAGATACTCATTTGATGTGATTCATATTTCAAAAAATGAAATACAAGTCAAAATTTATCTTAAAGTACACGTGGGTTTACTTTACTAGTTAGTTTAATAAGTATTAAGTTGAGGGAAAGGATTAGTGAAATAATTAGAAGGGTTAATTGCACAAGCATATCCTCTACTTATCTAATAAAGTAAATTTTCAAACAAATGCTCTATGCAAACACAAACATCCCAATTGGAATGTGCTTGGGGTATGGAAAGTCAATAGTGCCCTTGGGTAAAAGGGAGAGATTATTTTGGTGGATAAATTTCACAAACAACCCTGAATTTATGTGTAATTGTATAAATATTCATTTTTTTTCTAATAATTACATAAATATACTCTATCGTCAGTTGACTTTTGTTAACTTTAACCTTTAACCACATTTGTATCTCGAAATGACTAAAATACCCTTGAAAACTTATTTATCTTTTCTTTTATTATTTAAATATATTAAAAAATATGTACTTAAAAAAAATGAAAAAAGCGGTATAATTTTTTTGTTGCTTTCTTTCTATCATTTTTTTTAACACAATCAGAACCCACAAAATTGGAAAAATGATTGTGTTTAATGGGTTTTGATTGTGTTTAGTGAGTTTTATGGGTTTTCATTCTGTTGATTAAATGTAATTGTTGGTGAGTTTTGATTGTGTTGATGAAATGAAATTGTTTGTAGGTTGATGAGTATGAAATTGAATGTTTTGATGATAAAGTTAGTTTTTGAAATCTGAAAATTTGGTGTTTGGGGACATGGAAAATGTAAAAGAAAATATATATAGAAAGAAAAAGAAAATAAAAGCAAAAAAAAAAAATTGTACTGATTTTTTTAATTTTTTAAGTAAATATTTTTTAATATATTTAAATAATAAAAGAAAAGATAAATAAGTTTTCAATGGTAGTTTAGTCATTTCGGGATACAAATGTGGTTAAAGGTTAAAAGTTAAAGTTAACAAAAGTCAAATGACGGTAGGGTATAATTATGTAATTATTAAAAAAAAAAAAAATTTATACAATTATACCTAAATTCAGGGTTGTTTATGAAATTTACCCACTAAAATAACCCCTCCCTTTTACCTAAAGGCACTATTGACTTGCCATACCCCAAGCACATTCAAACTAGGTTGTTTGTGTTCGAATAGGGCATTTATTTGAAAATTTGCTTTATTAGATAAATATAGGGTATGTTTGTGCAATTAACCCTAATTAGAATTAATGTGGGTATGAAAGAATTAATGTGATGATTTCATGGTGTGTAGAGTAGGGAGCATCGTAGAGAAAATGATGTTTTTGGTTTGGCTTGTATCATCCGACACGTCTTGCCAATAATAGCTTTGCGTGCACGCATTTTGAAGCATAAATACATATTTTTATTTTTATTATATCAATCAATCTTATCCGGAATTGTTTTTGTTTAATTTACCTTCTCGCTTTCTCTTAGGTTCCCATTCCAATTAATTCTTCATTATTGCTATGCTACCTTATGTTTTATTGCTTCTTTAATCTTTTTATTCTAGTGATGAAATGATAAAGATGAATATAACATGCATTAAAAAGTCAGATCAAATGACGAGGTGAGGTTGGTCTGAGGGTACACCCTCACACCTACACCTACAACATAAATTTATAGGTTCGAGTTCTTCCTCTTAAAAAAAAAACCATAAATTTATGTAATACTTTAAAAAGAAAAAAAAAAAAAAAAGCCTGATCATAATTTTAGATAGAAGAATTCAATTTTCATTATACGTATTTTTCAAGTATGTATGAGAATTTTCTATATGGTACTGTATGAGTGGATATCTAGCTTCTAAATATAAGTAGGGGCGTCGACACGACCCGGTGATACGATGCGAAATTAATGAGTTTGAATTAGACCTTACTGGGTTGGGTCACCGATGGGTTCTCAACATGTTAAACCCGTCAATTTTGACATTAGTTACACATGCATTTGTTCTTACAAGTTACAACATTTATAAACGGAGTGATATTAATTAGTTATTTACTCCTACTTCATCAATTATATATATATATTACCTATTAAATAAATTGTATAACTAACATAACAAATGATAATGATAATTTATTTATTTTTTTGAAGTAGATAATGATAACCTTATAAATCGTAATTGTCGTGTAATTATAACATATAAAAGTTAATAACCAAATTAGAAATTATATATTTTTTTTATAAAAAATGCCTAATTCTCTTGTTATATAGATAACTAATTGTGTTTGTTTTTAGGATTACTATTAAATTTTAACTTTACTAGTAATTTGATTATTATTCAATCCAATCTTATTTCAATTATCAAAGGTTGTTTATGTAAAGGATATTGTAGTTTAGTTATATTTGGTCTCCTTGTAATTATCCTATGTTTATATTTCCTTGTATATTGCAGCTACCGTATTCTAGTTAGCTTAGGATTTTATATTGTTTAGTTACTCAAGACTTCTTTAAGTCTCTCCTTGTATAAATAATTAGCTTCGCTGTTTTCAATAGAATATACAGAAATATATTGAATCCTTATATGGTATCAGAGCATCTATAAACTCAAACGAGTTCCTCGATCCATCATGACTATAGGTACTGCTGCCAACATCACTTCTTCTTCTTCCCCCCAATTTGTAACTGTGGTTTCTTCAACCTCCTCATCACATGAAATCAACTCCTCTGCAAAAACAATTATTTCCATTAATGTGACAGCCCAAGCCCCTCTAAAACTGACAGCCACCAACTACAGATCATGGAAACTCCAGTTTCATACACTCCTAGTTGGATTCGACCTAATGGGCTTCGTTGACGGTCAGAATCCATGTCCTCCAGCGACCATAACAGTAGATGATGCCTCTGTCCCAAATCCGGCTTACCACATCTGGTCCCGACAAGATCAGCTTCTTCTCAATGCCATTATTGGCTCCATCTCGCCATCCATCATCCCATTCATTGCTTCCGCCAAAACCACACAAGATGCTTGGACAGCCCTTGCTAACACATATGCGAAACCCTCCAGAGGCCATATCATGCACCTAAAAGGAGTGCTCACCACCATTTCCAAAGGAACTCAATCTATGACGGAGTATATGCAACACGCGAAAAGTATCGCTGATGAACTAGCAATGCTTGACGCTCCGAAAAATTCTGAAGACTTAACAGTAAAAATTCTAAACGGTCTGGGTGACGAATTTAAAGATATATCATCGGCCGTTCGTGCTCGTGACTCTGCTATTTCCTTTGAAGAATTGCACGAGAAGCTCCTCAACTCTGAGGCTCTCCTGAAACAAGAATCCTTAAGGATCAACTCCCCATCACTGCAAATTTTGCTGCCAAACCGCACCAGCCCAACCAAAACCGGAACAACAGCCGGAATTATACTTAACACACGGCCAAGTCAGGTCTCACGGCTGTAGGTCAGAATTTTCGATCCCAAACCCCACAAAATCCGCCAAATCCAATGCACAGGTCAAGCTCAAGGCCATACCGTGGATTTTGCCAGCTTTGCAGTAAACAAGGCCATACTGCTAAAAGGTGTCCCACATTCAGCATCTCTCCAGCCATTGCTCAACCTCAGCCGGCCCAACCAAGACCACAATGGCAACCTCGAGCACATTATGCGGCACCACACTCCACTACGCCGGATTGGCTACTTGACTCTGGTGCCTCACATCATGTCACCTCGGATCTGACCAACCTATCCTTGCACTCTCCTTACAATGGCTCAGATGATATAATGATTGGTGATGGTTCAGGTTTACCCATAACACATTTTGGTTCCCTACATCTCCCTACTAAATCTTCATCCTTTTTATTATCTGATGTTTTATGTGTGCCTAATATGAAACAAAATCTGATTTCAGTCTCTAAATTTTGTTTATCTAACCAAGTTGTTATTGAATTTTCACCCTTTTCATTTATTGTGAAGGATCTCCATACGGGGGCGCAGCTCATGCAAGGATGGACTAAGAATGGTGTCTACGAGTGGCCGTCTCATGCCAAGCCTGACACATCTTCGGTCATAGCCTTTTCCAGTGTTAAAGCCACTCTCCCTGACTGGCACCATCGTCTAGGTCATCCGTCGTCAAAAATAATTTCAAATTTAGTAGGGTCCCAAGCGTTGTCTGTTACCTCATCTGGTAGTTCTAGCAATCCATGTAGTGCATGTTTAAGAAATAAAACGCATAAATTGCCTTTTTCTGTCTCCACTGTTGTCAGCTCTAAACCCCTTGAAATTATTTACTCTGATGTCTGGAGTTCTCCTATTTTATCTAAAGATGGTTTCAAATATTATGTGTTGTTTGTTGACCACTTAACAAAATACATGTGGATGTATCCTTTAAAACAAAAATCTGAGGTACATGCAGTGTTTATTCGCTTCAAAACCTTGGTTGAAATTTTTTTTAAACACACTATTGTTTCACTTTACAGTGACAATGGTGGTGAATACATAGCTTTAAGGCAAACACTTGCTACTTATGGAATATCCCACTTCACCACACCACCTCACACTCCATAGCACAATGGTGTCTCTGAGCGTCGTCATAGGCACATTGTTGAGACGGGTCTATCCCTTCTCACTCACGCCTCTCTACCCCTCACTTTTTGGTCTCATGCATTCACAACGGCTGTGTATCTAATTAATAGAATGCCCACGCCACTATTAAACATGGTGTCTCCCTTTGAGAAAATCTTCAATACATGTCCCTCATATGCCAAGCTCCGTGTATTCGGATGTCTTTGCTATCCCTGGGTCAAGCCATACAACAATCACAAACTTGAGTCTAGGTCTAGAGCTAGGGATGGCAATGGGGCGGGGCGGGTCGGGGTCGGGGAATGCTTTACCATCCCCATCCCCGCCTCCCAAAACCATCCCCATCCCCGCCTCCCAAAACCATCCCCATCCCCGTCCCCGTCCCCGTCCCCGCATTAAGAGAAGCGGGGTCGGGGGCGGGGATTCCCCGTTGGAGGGGCCTTCCCCATACCCGCCCCATTCCCCATTTAATATAATTATATATTTAAAAATTACAACTTAAAACAAATAAAAAAAAGTATAAATTCAGTTATATATTATAAATAATATATATATATATATATATATATATATATATATATTCAGTTTTCTATTGGTCTAGTTTTCTGCTGTTTTGTTTTATTGCCCCTGTTTTGGGCTCTCGCCTTTAGACGTTGTTCTTAGGCTGTTGTTTGTTTCTTGTTTCGGTGGCCTTCGTGCCTTTTATAATATTCTTCGGCTGTTCAAAAATATTTATATATATATATATATTCAGTTATATATTCCAACAAATCACAACTTGGCTAAACATGGTGTCAATATATATAAATGATTAAAAAAATCTGAATATTATATACATATATATCGGGGCGGGGATGGGGCGGGGAGTGCTTCCCCCGTCCCCGCCCCGCTTCACATTCGGGGATAATACTTTATCCCCATCCTCGTCCCCATCCCCGAATATTATCCCCCATCCCCGCCCCATTCGGGGCGGAGCCCCGCGGGGCCCCGTCCCCACGGGGAATACTGCCATCTCTATCTAGAGCCTGCATCTTTATAGGGTACTCCCTGTCACAAAGTGCCTATCTTTGCCTGGATACGAAAACGGATCGCGTATTTGTTTCTAGGCATGTAAATTTTGTTGAATCAGTTTTTCCTTACAAAACACTCCACACAAGTCTCCCTAAGTCTAACGCCAACACCTGCTCATAATGGCTGTCCCATGGCACTCCGAGCATCTCGGTTCCGATCACACACTCTCACACCTCATCCAGTTTGGCTTCGCATGAGACACACCGTCGGCCACCATTCTTTACATCTCGAGCAAGTGCCGCGGACCCACTGTCCCCACCATAAATTCTGGCTCCAATTCCCATCCCACCTGACTTGTGTGTTGTCGCACCCATACCACCCAACTCGCCTACCACCCAACTCAGCTCCTCACCTGCACCGACCAACCCACACGACACCACAGCAGAATTCCCCCACCCCACACCTGTTCAACCCGCAACCGTGCTGCCTCTAACCATACCGAGCAGCCTCACATCACCTCTGCACCAGTTTCAGCTCATGACAGTCCACCACCCATACCTGACCAAACAAACGACCACCCAATGATCACCCGATCCAAGAACCATATACACAAGCCTCTCACCAAACTGTCCCTAACCAGTGTCATGTCTACTGCTCAATCTGAGCCCACATGCGCGTCTCAGGCGCTAAAAATTCCAGAGTGGAGACAAGCAATGTCCGAAGAATTTAATGCTCTCATTCACAATGGCACCTGGGTCTTGGTTCCTCCAAATTCGTCACAAATTATTGTCGGCTGCAAGTGGGTGTTTCGAATTAAGCGGTCCCTAGATGGGTCCATCTCTCGCTACAAAGCTCGCTTAGTTGCAAAGGGATTTCACCAGCGGCCGGGTCTTGATTACACAGACACATTCAGCCCCGTAGTGAAAACAACAACCATCCGTGTGTTACTATGTGTGGCAGTCATAAGAGGGTGGCATTTGCGTCAATTGGACGTCAACAATGCTTTTCTTCAGGGACATCTAACTGAGGACGTATTCATGGCGCAACCACCTGGGTTTGTAGATCCAGCCTTTCCTTCCCATGTCTGTCGCCTTCAGCGTGCCATCTATGGTCTCAAACAAGCTCCTCGGGCGTGGTACAATGAACTTCGGCAATTTCTTCTTCAGAATGGGTTTGTTAATTCTCGCTCTGACACTTCTCTATTTATTTTCAATGCTAATGGGCGTGTGATATTTCTGCTAGTATACGTTGATGACATCATTGTCACTGGTAGTGATGGGAACCTGGTTGACAAGTTTGTTACGTCACTTGCTCGACGTTTTTCGATTAAAGATCTTGGAACCCTCTCTTACTTTCTTGGAGCCCTCTCTTACTTTCTTGGAGTCAAAGTCCTACCGTGTCCGTCTGGATTGTTTCTTTCTCAAAAAAAATATGTGACCGAACTCTTGACTCGCACCAAGATGCTTGACTCCAAACCGGTCACCACTCCTCTTCCAACTAATCATGAACTCAAGCTTCTTGATGGCACCTCCCTCACGGATGCCACTGAATTTCGTCAGGTAATTGGTGCTCTACAGTATCTATCTTTTACCCGCCCTGACATTGCCTTTGCTGTGAATAAGCTCGCTCAGTTCATGCATCGTCCAACAACTGGCCATTGGGCTCTTGCTAAACGCCTACTGCGTTATTTACATGGTACAATTGGTCATGGCTTAGTGGTGCGCCGTGACTCACCGTTGATGTTGCATGCATTTTCATACGCGGACTGGGCAGGCAATCAAGATGACCGGTCCTCAACTAGTGCCTATGTTGTCTTTCTTGGGTCAAATGCCATCTCATGGTGCTCTCGCAAACAACGTTCAATTGCTAGGTCCTCAACAGAGGCCGAGTACCGGGCGGTTGCCACCACTGCCTCTGAGGTTATTTGGCTCACCTCTCTTCTGCAGGAATTGATGATCCCTATGGCCGGTCCTCCTACCATCTACTGTGATAACATTGGTGCAACATACCTTTGCTCTAATCCCGTTTTTCACTCAAGAATGAAACACATTGCCATTGACTTTCATTTTGTCCAAGAAAAGGTCCAAAGCAATCAACTTCGCATATCACATGTGTCCTCTGCTAATCAGTTGGCAGATTCTCTCACTAAGCCGTTCTCCAGGACAAGGTTTTGTCTCTTACGGTCCAAGATCAGTGTCTCTGAAATGCCCACTGTCTTGCGGGGGCGTGTAAAGGATGTTGTAGTTTAGTTATATTTGGTCTCCTTGTAATTATCCTATGTTTATATTTCCTTGTATATTGCAGCTACCGTATTCTAGTTAGTTTAGGATTTTATATTTCCTTGTATATTGCAGCTACCGTATTCTAGTTAGCTTAGGATTTTATATTGTTTAGTTACTCAAGACTTCTTTAAGTCTCTCCTTGTATAAATAATTAGCTTCACTGTTTTCAATAGAATATACAGAAATATATTGAATCCTTATAGTTTAAGTGTGAAGGTGTAATGATGGGAACAAAAATAACAATAATTTTAGGAATGTCAAAAAAAACCCGATCCTACCGGGACCCGTCCCGCCTCGTACGAGGTGGGGTTTTATCAAAATAAATAGGGTCGGAGTGGATTTGGGACCAAGTCCTACACCCGGTTTTAAAAACGGGCGGGGTTGGGGTTTGATATCTGGTTATTATTTATTTATTAATAATATTAATATTTAATCAATAAAAAATTAAGATTTTTTTTCAATTGTTTATGGCTAATTATTTTTGCAGATTTTATTATATAGTCAATTATGAGCATTTAAATTGTATTTTGTGTGTTGGTATTGAGTTTATTTAAAATATAAAAATTTATTTTATTAAATATATAAAATGCGTGCAATATCTATATTTTAAAAAACAAATTTGGGGCGGGGCGGGTTGAGATTAGGGCTACCTCCCCCCACCTAAGAAATTTCCCACCTTGAACCTGGTCTTAAATAATCGGGATTGGGGTGAGGCTAGAGCCAAGTAATTTTTTTTAGGTCAAGATCGGGATTTGTAGTCCCCGCCCCATTGACATCCCTAAAAAATTTGTCATTGCAACTTTATTTCAAAAGGTAAGTGAAGAAGGTATAAAGGATTTAATAAAATTGTTAAAGAATATGAAAATAAAATATATTAATCTTGGCAGACAAAAAAAAAGACCATATCTCAGTAGATATACAAACAAAGCCATCAATCATTCTCAGTATGAAATAATTAATCCAAAATTGCCTCTTCCTCTCATAAATCCAATTTAAATACAGATCCCAATACTCTCTACATCATGCTTTTTAATATTTAAATCTCTTATTCTCTTGTCTTCTTATATATCATATTTCATATGTAGAAAAATAATTCTCACTTTTTTCAGTTTTTTCTCCACCCTAAAGACTATATTATTTTCTTATTGTACGTACCTAACAACAACAAGAAGCTATATAGTTTTTTAATCACAATTTTTAATTAATATGTGGTGATTATTTCCACACTAGCTAGCTTTTGGGAGTCTTCATGTGTCAAAAGAGATCTTACTAGTTTGATTAATAAATGTTATAGAAGAGATACATTTTCTTGTTTATTGACATATTGATACATATTTGAACAATGTTGAAAAGTTAGAAATTAAATAGCATATGTTCTTAATATGAATGTTAAAAATTAAAGTTAGGCATTTTCTTGTTTATTGACATATTGATCATATTCATTGCATCCTAAGGAAATGAGGACAGAAAGGAATGGAAATAGACAATAGTGATAAACCACCGAACCCTAAAGCATCCGATTACACTTGCAAATAAGATAATTTTTATGGATGGACTGCTAACTCTCAAATTAAGGTTCAAGAGTAACTCCGAGAGACCTGTCTCGGAGAAACTACAATAAACTATTAGTTCAACGGTGAAGACCATGACACTTGTCAAATCATGCGAGACAAATTTCCAATGCAATCCACAGGATGAACAAAAACGAACATCTACATGCATCAGAGACTATAGAAATACAACCGGGTGAGTGTGAGTGGATAAAAGGGAAGTGTAATTCATTTTTATACTTAAGAAAGAAATCAATTCATTTAGCTTGAAATTCGAAGCTTTCATCCTAAATAATGACTTGATCGTCGGATGGTATTTACCAACCAGTGGCGAAGCCACGTTGAAATATAGAGGTGCCATTTTTTTCTTTAAATAAATATAGTTAGATATCTTATCTAATTTTTTTAATTTTTTTTTAATTTTTTTTTAAAACTAAAAGGAAACTCCTCACAGCAAGGAGACAATACAGGCAGGCTTACAACCAAGCCAATAAATATCCTCTTTAGAAGAAAAAGCCACCGAAACTAAAGTATTCTGCCTCCACATTCCTATATGGCTATATCGAGGAATCGCGTGGCAGTTAACAACTCCAACTTCAGAAAACAAGGACTTAATATCTAATTTTTATCCCAATTTTTGATATTTACATTATTCTTTTAAATTTTTATCATGGCCCTATACTCCGTAAATTTGATAAAGACTGTTTCGTCTCTATCACCAACAGCATTGTTGGCACCCAGTGACTTATATGTCTTTCTTTGATTATCAGGATTTAAAAAGATGATCAACCGAACCTATACTCCGTAAATTTGATAAAGACGGTTTCGTCTCTATCACCAACAACATTTTTGGCACCCAGTGACTTATTGTCTTTCTTTGATTATCAGGATTTAAAAAGATGATCAACCGAAGGGCACGTATCCAAATGCAATAGACAATTTTAGATTAAAGTACAGATTAAAAAAAAAAAAAAAAAAAAGTACAGATGTTTTGATTTCTTTTTTAAAAATCAATAAATGATTGTGAATATCGTCGCTCAAGCCTCAATGTAACTTGATGATAAGGATACCCATTCAGCTGGTTAATGTCTCGGATTCAAATCACCACAATCGCATATGGTATTTCAAAAAAGAAAAAGAGAAAAAAGGAATGATTGTGAATTGTAGTGATCAAGTTACTTAGCTTGCAATGGTTTCAAAATGGTCTTGTAATCAAGAACCTTCACAACCACACCAAGTTTAATTAAGACCATCCAAACCACACCAGTTTTAATATGATCATTCATGATCAAATCCGAATTTTATATAATCAAGATGATATTGAGATATAATTAATTAATTATTACTCTATAAACCTCGTAGTCTTGTAAGTAATTTATCAATACACATGACATTAATTATATGTCTTCACCCTTTAAGGTCTTACGTACACCTCTTTTCTCAATTTTTATTTATCAAAATGACAAAATATTAATGTACGTAGACGAGCTAGAATGAAAGGAGTAGTGATTTTCTTTTCAACAATTCTTGTTCGAGGACAGAAAAGATGAAATTGTATGGTGTAGCTGTTATATAGCTACAATTACAAATTCGCAATTTTTTTTAAATTATTTTTTTTACTTTATTAATGATCTAGAATTTGTTCTCATCTCAGTGAATTTTGTGTTGATGTGGGTGAGTTTTGTTTTGATGCTTCTTGGTTTGATGATGATAAAAGGATCGGTTAGAGAGATTGTAATATTTTTAATATTCAATAGGTGCAGTTATCTGATATGTCTGTTATATGAACAAATACAAGTCTAAAAGATGCAATTCTACAGACTTGTTTGTTTGGTGTACAGACACAATAACAGACTTGTCTATTAATGAACATACATAATTAAGATTGTCTATAAATATGTACAGAATTATCCAAATCAATTAATTAAGTTATGACTTTCAGTTTCAAAGAGTGTTCTAGAAAATTCTACAAAATTGCTATTTGTAAATTTCAGTGGATTTGTTGTATCTTTGAGGTAATTTTCCTTAGAACCCATTAGCAAACAATTGAGTGGAGGCAAATAACACCTTAAGGAAAGTAATTCCTTATGCCTCAAATCCAATTTTCTTATTCATTTACCAAAATCTTCAACAATCTGAAGGTGTTATTATGGATGCTGAAAAGAATATGGCGTCTTTTCTGAATATGAATGTTCAACTGGATAGATTTGATGGAACCAATTTTAACCGCTGGAAAGAAAAACTTTTCTTTCTTCTTACTGTACTAAAGATAGCATAGCATATGTTCAGAATCCCAATTTGTAGCCACTTCCAGAACCAGATAAACGCAAAGATACTAATACATTGAAGGTCGAAAGAAAGAAGTGATCAGATGATAAAGTAATGTGTCGGGGACATATTCTAAATACTTTGTAAGACATGTTTTATGATCTTTACAATACCATGAAGTCTCCAAAGGAAATCTAGAATGCACTTGAGCATAAATACAAAGTAGAAAAAGAAGGTACTAACAGATTCCTTATTATTTAAAAAAAAAAAAAAAAAAAAAATTTATGTTCACCATGGTTGATACTAAACCTGTTCTTAATCAAATACATGAGTAACAAATTCTTGTCACAAAACTTCGTGAATTACAGGTTGAGATTTCTGAATCATTTCAAGTAGAGGCAATTATAACAAAATTACCCTCTGGTTGGAATGATTACATAAAGAAACTCCTGCACATAAGAGATGATATATCTTTGGAAGAATTACATAAACATTTGAGAATTGAGGAGGAGACTAGATCTTGCGAACAAAAAAAATATTTCTCAAGATTCTTCCAAAGTTAATATTGTGGAAGGGTGATTGAGTCATTTCAATACTAGATTTTGGCCCTTTTTCCTATGTTTTTGTTCGAGTCTCGAATAAAATTGAGTATCTAATGACTTGTTGAAGGCTTGAGCAGGCATTTTTAGTCAAGCAAGGGTATTTAAGTTAGGAGATTTGGGCAATAAGTGAATATAAAGGGAGCTTTGGGCACCAAAAGGTGAAGTCGCGGTCGTGATGACGTTTTGAAGGCCCGCATCATCATTTCCTAGAGATTTCTATAGTCCATCTGCCGTTTTGGAGGACCGCAAGCCAGCGTCAGTAAATTCCAGTGGATTCCATGGTCGATATGCCATCTTGGCAGACCGTGTCAAATGAGATCAGAGGATTTTGCGGTACTGTTGTTGTTAGGCTTGGGCGCGACGAACTTGTCCAAAGGTTTCCGCGGTTGTGTTGTTGTCTAGGAAGACCGCGACAAATCATAGCAGCAAATCCTCCAGCGAATTTCGCGGTCCGGATTCCATTGACTCAGACCGCGAAAAATTGCCAGCTTAGCATTAGGTTGGATTCTTGCCCTAAGAAGGAAATCCATATAAATTCTTCTCTTCTCTCTGATTCCTTACATCAGCCACATGAGGGAAACCTTCACAGCAACCAAGAAACCTTATTGTCATTTTTTTCATCATCACTTTACACACATCTCACCCTACATTTAAAAATAAAAAAAATAAAAAAAAAGGTCTATGCGAAGTCAACAGCTTTGACTCCACCTGGACCCAATTAATCGGCCTAAACTGAACAAGTCGCACAATTTTTTTGCATTGACCGTTGACTTTTCCGTTGACCGATTTTTTAGGACGATTTTGAAATTTTCGGGATAGTTGACCACCGCACAACGTCTAAGCGGCCGCCTAGACCGTTTTTTCGAACACTGCCCTATATCATCAAATCCACCCATCCTTGGAGAATATTAAAGAAAGGAGAAGAAGAATCTAAATACTAGCAAGACAAAAGGAAGCTCACATGACCATTATGGGTTTTCTCTACACCACTTATTTCTTTCTTTGTTTTTCATTGATGTGTAACTAAACTTCCATCTAGGGGATTGATATAACCATATTTGATCACTCTTTGGCTTTAATTAGTTTCATTTACCGTATTAATTGCTCTCTTCTACATATTCATGTTTATTGTGGCCTCAAATGATGTGGATTTATGGATTAAATTATCTATGAGATTTGGGTTTAGGTGTGAATGGCATTTCCACTTAGATCCAAATCACATGCTTGGTGAATGGGAAAATTGATATTTGCATGGCCTTACTTTATTAATTTAGCTTATAGTTTTTGTGAAAACTTGGGTTTTTGACTAAGCTTGTCACATGGCCTTGTGTGAGTAAATGAAAGAATCCTAAAACTTAATTGTTAAAACCTTGAAAACAAGCCCTAAAGTTAGATTGATGAGCTTAATGAGATTATCTTAGGTACATTGAGTGTTCTTAGAAGGTTGCGTTGATTCCTTAATACTTACTCCATATATTTCATCCTTGTGTGTGCTATGTTTTCTTTTAGTTTTTAATTACAAGTTTATTTTAAAATCATTTTCAAGGAATCAATTGTATTCAACTCATGCATTATGCAATTTAACCTTATGCAGTAGAGTAGTTAGCTAATTATAATTAGCTTTTGACTATTAGAATCTCTGATCCTTGTGAACGAACTTTTAAGTAAGAATTTACTACATCAAAGGGAGTAAATTTAAAAAGAACTTCAAAATGAATAACAATAAGAAGTTCAAGAAATCTGGAAACAACCTGAAATTCGGTGGGAATTGTTTCAATTGTGGCAAGAAAGGCCAAGGTATTAATGATTGCAGGCTCAAGAAAAAAAAAAGACACTTCCAACAATGCCAACTTGGTTGAGAATCAATATGAAGAAATAGTTGTTATGGTTTCTAAAATGCAAATTTGCATGATAACAAAATTAAATATAGCAGCAGCAACCAAGTCTTTTGATCCGTGGCTGGATTTTGGTGCTACTACTAGGGGCGTACCCATGATTTTTTTATTAGGGTGGGCTAAAATAAAACTATATATATATATATAGTTCAATAAGACAACATTGTTTTCCCTGATATTATATGGAAAACGTGATTCTCTCTCACTCGATAATTGATTATCTTTTTTTTTTTTAGTACGAAAGTATAGTTTTTCTGGGCTTTGATGTATGATTGTTTGACTTTGTAACCTAAAATTATCAAACAATTTGGTTAAAGTGATACTTTATAAATTATAATATAACACTGGAAATAATAAATTGCAGTCAAAAAATAAATTCATAAAAAATAACAAAACAATAACTTAAAATTATGACTAATAAACCCAAGACCCTAACTTGTTAATTAGAAAAAATAAATTTTATTTAAGAAAAATATTTGAATTAAATAACTGAATATAAATAATAGATTAAGAATAATACTATACAACCCAAATAATTAATCCAAAATTCAACCAAATGATGTGGCAATTGAGTTGTTATTACCACAGAAATCATATGATGATATGATTAATGAATAAAGTACTTGCCACAGCATTTGTGTTGGTTTTTGATCTATTTTTTTGGATTGTCTGTTATTAATTTTTTTTTTAATTATTAATTTGATAGAGAGAATTGATTTGGGACATTTGAGGGAGAGAGAGAGAGAGAATTGAGATTTGGGACTTGTTAGCAAACAATTGAGTGGGGGCAAATAATACCTTAAGGAAAGTAATTCCTTATGCCTCAAACTTCTTATTCATTTACCAAAATATTCAGAAGGATCTAGATTTTGAGTTGATGAGGATGAATTTAGTGTTGATGTGGGTGGGTTTGATTTACCAAAATCTTCAACAGGGTCTAGATTTTGAGTTGATCGATGTGGATGAATTTAGTGTTGATGCAAGGATCAGGATTTATGTTAATGTTTACTGGTTAGATGGAGATCGACTATTTATATATATACAGAAATTCTATTATCAGTTCGAACTGACAAAAGTTATATCAGTTCCTTGCATGTGGGCCACTGGATTTAAATACTTTGACTTGGCTGTATGTACTTGTCAGTCAAAGTATTTAAATCCAGTGGCCCACATACAAGGAACTGATATAACTTTTGTCAGTTCGAACTGATAATAGAAAGACTGTATATATATATAATTCTTTTCTAGATTTTTTTTTTATCTTTTTCTGAAAACAAAATTTTCATTAATAATCCGTTCAAATCTATTAATAAACAGTTAAAAGTTTTCATTAATAATCAAAAACAATTTAGATGGAAAAAACAATTTTTACCAAATTTTGTTTCCAAAAACAATCCAAATTAAATCCATTAAAAATATATATTATAGTTAAACTTTAGAGTATAATAGACATTTCATAAACTTTAAATGACATAATAGCCTTTTAAAGCGGTTAACTCTAGTCAACCTATTGAAACCTTAACTGCCGCTAAAATTCAGGGGTGGCTTCTGAATAAACAAATATTTCTGTATCTATGCAATAATAATTGAAAGTTAGGGGGGGGGGGGGGGGTTTTTTTTTAACCCAACAAAAAATGATTGGTATACGAACTGTATATGTATGGACGGACGGCGTGGAAATGTGGGATTGATGTCAACAGATATGGCCATAAGCTGATAAACGTCAGTCAAGACTCTTACAGTGGCCTCGCATGACACATCACGTGACTGACAGAGTTACAGCCTTAAATTTACTTACACCCATGACCCAAATTTATGGCCGTGTCCCGACTCCCGTGGTCTAGTCCAAACCGCTAGAAGACGAACCTCAACTGAGACAGGTCAGTTATCTACGTGGCACAACACGTGTGTCCTACACCAAGCGTGTAAACAAACTCACCAAAAAAAAGAAGTTAAAATTATTTCACGTGCGACCGCTCACGCTCACACTCACATGGCAAGTTGGGACTTTGGGAGTTGGGAGGGACTTATGTCAAGTCATACTTGATTTGGACTAAATTGTCCCTTTATTTATGATAATAATTTGAATTTAAGTCAATTGAATAATTCTCCAAGTACATGATTACTTTTTGGATTCAATTTTAGAATTTTTAATTTTTTACGACTATTTATTCGTTCTTTTGTTGCGGATGAGTTTAATATTCCCAATTGAAATCACTCGCCCTTGACAAATATTTCAATCAACTTTATTTGTCAATAATCACTCAAGGTTGTGTATGGATTCTTCGACCGTAATTTGATTCCCAACAATTTTTAATTAATGAAAATTATTAATTATTGATTAGTATACACACCCCATAAATTTATATAAGAATGTGATTGGTTTGCTATACAAATGAATAATATTATACGACGAAATGAGGTTGATCCGATAGTAAACCTCTTACACCTATACCACAAGGTTGTGGGTTCGAGTTCTCCCCTTTCTCCAAAAAACCTCGAATTAATGTAATACTTCAAATAATAATAATAATAATAATAATAATAATACTATATAACCTAAATAATGTAGTAAGTGAGTTGTTCTTATCATACAAATTATGGGATGATGTGGTTAATGAAAAAGCCGCTTACCCCATCATTTGGTTTTTCTTTTTCTTTTTCTTTTTCTCTTTTTGAAACTGATCATTTGAGTTGGTTTTTGAATTAATTTTTTAGATTATCTAGTATTAGCTATAAAAATACCAAAACGAATAAATACATATTCACTTTTAGTAAAATGATTGCACTCTCCTTTCACATTTGTGATAAAGGTTCAAGTCCTGGTGCATAGGAGTTATAGAGTCTCACCTTAACATGGTTATAAGAAAAATTATTTAAATAAACAAATTTCAACATGGTTATATATATGTATTCTTTAACTAATTTTTCATTCAAAAAATTAAATACATAGTATAAAAATAGGGTGTAGATATTGTCATCCATAAATATGATTTACACACCCATTCTATAAGTACACCCATATCTAAAGTTTTAAAATTTAACCATTACTAAAAACACCATCATAATACCTATTCTACCCTTATTAAAATGAATATATTTATTTTAACCTATTTTATCTGTAAGCTTTCACATTAATAAAGTACTGATGTTGAGGAGTGCTAAATTTCACTCTCTCAACACACTCTCTGTTCCTTGTTGACATGTGGACAACAATAATTGTTTGAGAACTTCTTTTGACAATCCAATTTTTTCTTTTTACACTTCTTTTCTAAAAACACTACATTCTTAAAATTTAAATTTAAAAAAAATCTAAAGGCACTTTATTTTTTTACAAGATTATCCTTTTTATTTTATTTTTGAATTAAATTATTTAAAAAAAGAAATTATCTCTCCTAAATCATTAGATTAATTATTACATATTAAATACTCTCTCCTAAATTTTTAATTACCATATTAAACTCTTTCTCCTCCAATACACATCTCTAATTTCCTATCTCCATTCTTTATTAAGTAAGACTAACAGTTAAGAAAAAAAAAAAACTTACTAATAAGCTTGATTTGTAGGAACCATAAGTATGTATATATTAAAAAAAACTAAAAAACTAAAAAAAAACAAGTAACTTTTTTTTTAATTTTTTTATTTTATTTTTATAAATCGAAATATGAAAATGTTTATTGTTACTCTTGTAGGTATGTGATTGCCTAGAGAACTTTAATGCTTTTATTAGTCTTAGAAATTCTAATTTTAATCGAATCTAGTTGAAACAATTCAAGTTTTCATATATATATATATATATATATATATATATATATATTACTGTTAGTAAAAAACTAAAATATTCATAAGTTTTTTTTTTCTTTAACTATTAATTAGAGATTGATCAGAAAGTATGGAAATATGAATTTTTTTTTTTTTTGAAAAATGGAGAGAGATTAATTATGAGAGAGTGTTTAATATGGTAATAACAGATTTAGGAGAGAGAGTTTAATACATAATATTTAATATAATGATTTAGGATAGAGATTTTTTTAAAAAAATAATTTAATTAGTTTAGAGTGTCTTTAAAAAAAAATTTATCTTGTTTAGTAATTTTAATTTAGGTTAACATTGTCATTAATAAACAGATGATTTGTGGATTGTAAGGAGAAGCTCTCTAATTGTTTTACATTAAAAATGTAACCTTTATAAATAGCCTACCGTCTCATTTTATTTACAATACAAACCAACAACTAATTTCCTAGATTGCCCTTGTTTATTTAATATCAATTTTTTTATAAAAAAAAATTGATAATAATAGTAGGTCCGTGGTTTGTGTTGTTACTCCTCTATAATTTTTTTTATTGAATTTTATTAAATAATTTAATTGTATTGGATTAAATTTTTATATTTAACTTCTTTTATTTGAATTTCTTTTTAAATACTTGTTTGTGTAGTTCTCACCATTTTCAAACATAAGTTGTCTTCTCACCATTGTTACAACTGTATCTAAGTAATTTTTTAATTGATTTTAATATTAAATAATTTTATGTATTGGGTTAAATTTTTATATTTAATTTTTTTACTTTATTTCTTTTTCATAACTTGTATACTCAGTAAACACCAATTCTCACCATTTTCAAACACAAGCTGTCTTCTCACCAATAATATTGTTACATCTCAGTAATTTTTATTTTATTTTTTTTATATAAAATAATTTAATTGTATTGGATTAAATTTTTATATTGAACTTCTTCTATTTGAATTTCTTTTTCAAAACTTGTTTGTGTAGTTCTCACCATTTCCAAACATAATTTGTCTTCTTAAAATTGTTAGAACTGTATCGAGGTAATTTTTTAATTGATTTTCATATTAAATAATTTTATTGCATTGGGTTAAATTTCATATTGAATTTTTTTTCTTAATTTGTTTTTATGTGCAGTAAACTTCAATTCTCACCATTTTCAAACACAAGTTGTCCTCTCACCATTGTTACAGCTATATTCAGGTCATTTTTTTTAATAGCTTTTTTATTAAATAATTTTATTTTATTGTATTGTATTAATTTTTTTAACTGAACTTATTTATTTTGATATAAGTTAAATATAACAATTTAATCCAATACAATAAAATTATTTAATAAAAAACAATATAAAAAAATTACCAGGATATATAGAACTGTAATAATGGTGAGAAAGCAATTTTTGTTTATAAATGTTGAGAGTTAGAGTTAACTCAGACTTAATGGAAGAGTCTTATAGTAACAACACAAACCACAGACCTGATATATATATATTTTTAAAAAATGATATTAAATGAAGAAGGACCATCTAGGAAATTAGTTGTTGGTTTGTATTGTTAATAAAATAAAAAAAAGTAAGCTATTTATTTTTAATGTAAAACATTTATTGCTGTCCACATGTCAACACAGGAACAAAGAGCATATTGAGAGAGTGGGTTGAGAGAGTGAATTTAACACTCCTGATCACTATGTTTTGGGTGATTTTTTTTTTTTTTTTTTTCTACTGAGATGTGGAAGATTGGATGACCAGATAGCAGTTTTGAGGCATAACACAAGCTGTAATATTTGATTCAACAATGGCTTGCTTTCAATGGGAATTAATTGCACTAAAACTGCTAGGTCTCAAGGCAAGAAATTTCAGATCTATCATGTGGAACAAGAAGCAACCAGGTTACCAGATCCAGTGAGAATTCACACGAATAATCAAATCTGTTATTAGTGTTATATGTGCCCTTCAATAAATATTACCATTTTTAAGTCGTTGGTAAATGGTTTCATGAAGTTTGAGTCTTTTTTTTTTTCTTTGTTTCAGGGAAGCTTGGGAGGGGCATTGGATGCAGCAGAACAACTGCATTAAAGCAGAAGAATGAAGATGCTTATTGGCGGATTAGAATATAAAAATAATGAGTAATTAGTACTTGATTTATTTTTAGTTAAAATAATTTATTCTTATTGGTCATTTTGAATTATGATATTTTTGTAATTAATTTTTTTTAATAAATATGGGTGTGTAAATCGTATTTATGGATGGCAATATCTACACCGATAAAAATATTTTTTTATATTTGTTAAAATTATTATTTTTATATTTGTTAAAATTATTATTTGAATGTTGTATCTTTAAATTTTGGATTACATCTTAAGTCTTAAAACAGATCCAAAAATGTGACGGTCACTTTGACTAATGGTAGAACTAATTTGATTGATTTTCAATTATATAATGACTAAATTGATGAAATTTGAAATAAGGAGTAAAAAAGTGATGTTTCCCAATTAAGTTGGGACCAAATTGTAAAAACACCTATATATAATTATATATAATATATGGTTGTAATTTTAGTCTTACAACGAAAAAGTATATGAATAGAATTGAAAATTACAAAAGATTAAAGGTAGAAATGAATTGACAAATAAAAAAATTAAAAAAAAAAAAATGGATCTAGTGATTGACTTAAAGTGGTCAGAGAGGCGGTTTGTGGTCCCAAAGTAGTGGGCTTGCTATGAAAGGACAAGAAGGAGCTATACAAAATTACAAACACAACTCTTTCTTTGTGGGCTTTCCATGTATGAAAGAGACTTTAAAGTTATTTGGACTCTTCTCACTCCTCTAGTGGGGTGGGCCCCAAACACTGGCCCACCTGTCTAAAGAAAAACCTCTCTCTAGACACCGACTCCTAACAAACTTTTTTTTTTTTTTTCCTAAAAATCTAAAATCAACGTTGGGCCCATCCCGTAATTATTTCTCTATAACTTTTTCTTTTATATTTAAATTATTATTATTATTATTTTATTCTTTTGATTGCTAAATAGTTTATTGGTAACGTCATCCTCACATCAACTATGACATATCAACCTTTCAAAAAAAAAAAAAAAAAAAAAATCCATATCTTTTTTCAATTTAAAAAAAAATAAAAAAAAATTCATTCCATACAGTGTCGTGTCGATGGATTTAAACTTCCTTCTATTTTAATAGACGAAATAGATAAATCTAACCTATTTTTGAAATCAAAATTCATTTTTAACCTTGTTTTTAAAATAAAACCGTATTCAATCAAAATTTTAATTCAATATTTAACCTCTTATTCTAGATTAGTTTGTAATATAAACACATAATATTTTTTATAAACAGAGATTTGCTATCAATAAAGTGCATAAATTTGTTTCCAACAATTATGTGTTATTTTATTCCAACATTTTTGGAGGTCTTGAATTCCCTCCAAACAAACCAGTTTATATTTGCTTGGGAATGGATTCAAATATTGGAACAATTTGGAGAAGGCCATTTGAGGGATCGAGGTATCAAGTCAGGAAGAGTTCTTGCGAAAATTGACAGAATTGCCTTAAACAAACTTAGACCTGGTAAAATTTTACACGACCCATTAACATGATCCAAACTCATTCGAAATGGTGGGTCAAGTTTATCGGATTGGATTGTTAATGGGTCAACCCATTAAGACACGAAATATAATGGATCGGTTTTGGGTTCACCCTTAAAAAAAAAACTGTTAATTCGATAACCCATTAATATAAAGATTTTTTTTTTTAATGTGTTTATGAAAGTTATTAAAAAAATCTTTGTATAGTCACGACGTACTAATTAATATTTTATTCATATTAACATGGATGAATTCATTGAAAATGTCTTCAATTTGAACATCGAGACTGCTATTAATTCAACTCAAGGGACTGAGTCTATTATGCTTAATTAAAAATTGAAAGGTATGATTTTATTTACAAAGGTATTGAATTTATTAATGTATGTTAATTCTTCCTTTCTTAACATCTAACACAAGTAATTTAACCTTTTAGGTCTAAATGAGGATTGAGATTCTCAATCGTAACATATTGAAGATTCAAGAGAAAGATTAATGGAAGATTTCATTTTCAATTTTTTTTTTTAAATTTTGGACTTGTTTATTTTTTAAATTAGATGATTTCGATTGATTGTTGGTGCCTATGGTGGATTTGTTGTTGTTGTTGAAGTTTTAGGTGCCTATGGTGAACTTGATTGCATAAGTTTGATCATATTTTAGTACTATTTATTTTCAACTTTTTAATAAATCTCAAATATAATATTTTGTAATGGGCCGGATCGGGTTACCCATTAATTTAACAAATGGTTTTGGGTTTGTATATTTCAACCCATTAAGCTAACGGGTTGGGTTCGGGTGGAGCAATTTTAACATGACCCAAACACGAAACGACACGAATTCGCAATAACTTGACCTATTGCCAGGTCTAAACAAACTTGCCGAACATATAAAGATTTACCTACGTGGAAAATATGATTTCATCAAACTACATTGTATTGTAAGAATACATGTATATTATAATTTGAGAGAGGTTGATCTCCTTGCTTCTCTCATGGTATAATCCTCTTCCCACCAACGAAATGTAGGTGCCAGTATCATTAACTAATATTAATCTTATGATTTTATAATTACCTGTATTTTTATTTTAAATTTTAATAATTTTATGGGCACCTTGATCTTTTAATAAGCCAATCAAAGTCAGCTTGACATAGTCCATAGATAAATTCAAATTTTCTTTCCAAGTGCAATATTTATATTTAACTTTAGGACTGTATTTACACCTACAAATTATAAGGAAACAAATATTAAATTAGGACATGGAAATCTATATTCTGTTCAAGAGAGTTTGATGTAAAAGTATAAAAAAAATTACAAGTTCTCTATTAACTATACCCAAGTAATTAACCCAACAACTAATGATATGTTCAACCCATGTCATCATATTGATAATTCACATCCCATCATATTTATATAAGAGGTTCATACTATACTCTCATTGTTTTTCTATAGTAGATGAAATTAATATTATCTTATAATCGAGTTAAATTAATTAAATTTAAGAGGTCAGTGCCTGACAAACGTCGAAAAATTAGAAGAAATTTGATCGAACAGATTAAGTCGCATTTGATCGAAGACAATGTCATGTTTAGATACATGATTGGGATGCAAATAATAATCTTTCAACATCGTAACTTTATATATTTAATCCTTCGCAGTATTGCCTTCTTTTTTTAACGAAAGCTGCATTTATTGCTTTTTTATACTGTATTTTGTTCAACCATAATTGTTCTTACTACAGTGATACTGACACTTATGAGCACTATCTGACTCTGCATGGGACCGAAGGGGCCGGTGTACGTACTACATAGGCTACCTCTTGAATTTTTAGAAAGAAAAAAAAAAAAAATACTCATTGTTTTATAATAATTACAAAGTTTTTCATTTTATAAAAATATTCTCTCAATACACTAGTACACAAGCATTTTATAAATATGTGTGTGGTTCTCTATGGTGTTTATGTGTATGGTTCTCCCCAGTATTGTGAGAGCATATATCATCGATTAGGAGAATAGGTATTTATCGCAAGTTCTGTAGACCCTTGATCCGATGGTAATACTTCAAAGTGAGAAAAAAATCATTTTTTTTTTCACTTTTTTTTAACTATGTCATATTCTTTTAATTTATTTTCTTCTACTTATCTTCTAGGATTACAATCATACAACTTAAAAGGAGAGTTTACTTACATTCTTGATATTTTTTGGTTAACCTAAATATCTAATAAATAAACCTTAAAATATTAAGAGTTATTTATGACGCGTCCCGTAAGCGTTTTTCATTTGTTGTTTTTTAAAAATAAAAACGAAAAATGAAAACAGTGCTTTTGGTTTCAATTTCGAAATCTGAAAACGCGTCTGGTAGCATATACTGAAAGATATGATCTAAAAATGAAAATAGGAAAAACGTGTCTGGTAGGTTAACTGAAAAATATCTATAAATATAATTTTCCTATTATTTTTTCTTTTGTAATTTTTTAATTTGAATAAAAAGTGAGTCAACAATTCATCACAAATAAGTATCAACTAACTCATAATTTATAAATAAATTGTAATTTTTTACTAAATATAAATTACATGAAAAAAATTGAAATCTTTCAAAAGAAAAAATAAAAGGAAAAAAAATTAATAAAGGAGAGAGCAGATCTGCTCCTCCATGGCCGGAGGAGGTGAGATCCTCCTCTAGCGACACCGATCTAGGAACAGCCCCTCCATGTTTGCTTTCATGGAGATTATGAAGAAGTTTGCTCTCCTCCTCCATGGCCGGAAGAGGTGAGATCCTCTTCCAGCGACACCGATTTGGGATTAGCTCCTCCATGTTTGCTTTCATGGAGATTATGAAGAAGAAGAAGAAGAAGAAGAAGAAGAAGAAGAAGAAGAAGAAGAAGAAGAAGATGATGAAGGAGACGAAGATGAGAATCGGAAAGCAGCGTTTAAAGAGAAAAAAAAACTGTTAATTTTTTTTGTTTTTTTTTTAAAACAAAGAAAACATGTATAATGTGTTTTCCATTTTTTATTTATTTTTATTTTTAAATTTTAACAATGATTTTGCTTTTGTTTTTTTAAAAAAAAAAACAGAACGAAAAACGGTTAACGAACATAAATCTAAAATTATTTTCGAAATACGAAAACGGAAACAGCTAATTTTTTGGCTACCAGACAAGCCCTTATGTTTGTCTAGCTATTTCTAGTTTTTAGTTTAAACAAACCCTAGTGTCTAAATGCAAAATAGAAAACATTATATTTATTATAATTTTACTTTAAAATGTTATTATTAATTAGTTGAACTCTAATTTTCTCAGTATATATATATACAATTTTTTTACTGTCAGTTCGTCCTGATATAAAATATATTATGACGAAGAATGTGGATCATTAAAATTACATACTTTGACTCAAAGTGTATGCACTTGTCAAAACTTATCTATAATCTATGGTCCACATTCTTCATCTTGATATATTTTATATCAGGACGATATATATATAGTTGAACTCTAATATGAATTCATGGTGACTAATGCTTATGAGTGGGAGAGAGAGATTCCTCACCTAACATGACATGATTGGTGTTAAATATTGCAAATTAAATTGAATCCTCGTTGACCTTTGTTTGGTGGTTGAGATATGCTTCGAGACTCATGAGTTTAATTTTGACACCTTTAATTTAATTTCAATTTAAAGTAATGATGGTGCCTTTAACATCAACAGCACTTGTGACCCAATAGAAATTACCTAATAATATTATCTCCAATTTTATCATCAAACATATTTAGAAAGACATGTCACACTTGATTCTTGAATAGCTTTATTAATCTTTAAGTCACCAATCTCAATACTCAAAGTCACTTTTAAACGACTCTAAATCTCTAATCATCATTTTTCTTTTTCTTAACACCATGGAGCCTATTTTGACTTCGTACAAATCTTGATAAAAAAGAGTTTGGTAAGCAACAGACACCTTAATGCATCACTATCAAAAGTATTATGCTTAATCCAAACTCTAACGATAGTTTCTTTTTCGTTTTTTTTTTCTTTTTTTTGAAGGGAACTCTAATGATAGTTAATCAATAAAATTATTCCACAATTTACTTATTCAATTTCGTTTCGTTAAACTTTGTGACCATGTGTTAGCTAAAGATTAGATGAATTAGATAGATCTTTGCAATAAAATGAATGTATACAGTATATATAGGTTGGATAATTTTTAGGCATCTTTTCAAAACTAGCCATAAAAATATAGAAAATTTTAAATTTATCAATTTCCAAACATTTATTGCGTGTCATTTTTTTTTTTCACTTTTTCTACAGAAATTCCCTTAATGAATTTTCAATTTTTGGAAATTTAAAAAATTGTGGTTACAATTATCCATTATTGTAAACATCCATCCATGGATGTTTGTAACAGAATGGAGGTCTCGGGACAAACTTCTAAAAAGATTTCCAATTTTTGTTCATTTAAAATTAATTAAGAAAAACAGAAATCATAGGGATATTTTTGTCACTTCAAAAGCTAAAACTGACAACAATTGATATATTTTTGGAGGTTGATAAAATAGAAAAACACATATGCCACTTATCCAACTAGTTTAAATAGAAAACAAAACTGCAAAAGAGTGAAAACGTCAAAATGTCGTTTCCACTTTTTCTTCAATGAAAAAGAAAAACGTGATTTATGTTATCCATGTTTTTTTTTCAAAAAAATTGTTGACGAATGTGTTTTCACTATTTTTTGTTAAGGAAGAAACAGAAAACGTGTTTGTAAAATGTTAATGAACAGCTCCTTAACTACTTGAAATTAAGAAAAATTATGGGAATAATATATTTTCTAACTCTTTACCTCATAAAGAACACCAAGATTGTAAACATTTGACGAAAACAATCAACTTTAATCATTGAGTTACTCTGGACTAATATACCATTTATATTCTAGTTGAACATATGCATAAAAACATCGTTGTTCTATTGCAATCAATGTACTATGGTAATTAGAACGATTTGAGTATGAACTTCACAATACCTAGACTATTGAGAACCATTTAGAAAATAAAGAGTTCCATCCAATATCTTAATCTTGTAGCTACAATTGAAAGTAAACCGAGGCTTGTGTGAAAGATATTTCATTTTATCATTAAACTTTTGCTGCTTCCAACCTTAACCACAATGTGCATGCATGTTTTGTTACAATACTGTAGTCTCTTCTTATTGACATCCATCTTCATTGCATATTCAGATTCTTACTTGGTAGATAAACCACTATATATAACCTTACCCAACGACCATAAATAAAAATGAGATGGTTTTAATGCTCGCAAAGAAACACTTTAAGAATGTGTTGAATCCACCAACTTCACAATCTGCCTAAATATATGCAAGCTTTCAGCCTAAATATATGCAAGCTTTCAACTTTTTCTCTTTTCGAACACCCAAGTTTCAACCAGTCTCTCAAGCAGATTCTATCATGAAAAGACTCAGGACAAAGACTTTTAACACAATATGAAGAAAGCATGCGGTTCTCAACATTAGATTTCAACAAAGAATTGGTTTTTCATCATTCAGGTCAACAGCTAAACTTCCGAATTTTCTTTGTCTTTATGGGATTCTTGCCAACGAGCCCTTTTTCCTTTCAAATTTTTTTTCCATATAACCGAGAAAACCCAAATGTACTCAAGGTTTTAAATGGGTCACTGGACAAATTGTTGTCACTTGCCCTACGAATGTGGATATAGCCCAATTAATAATAAAAATGAAAGGGAATTAATTTCCGTATGAAAGGGTAGGGGAATAATATTCTATTTCCCGTAAAAACTTAATTTCTGATTTGTGTATGGTTACACGTAACTTGGTAAACATAATGACCAGAATAAGTGCTTACCATTGTGTCAAAAGTTTAAGTTATGAGCAAATTACATGATACTTTATTTTCTTATACTCATAGTAGTGCAGAGCCACGCGTCTATACATGTTGCGGGTGATCATCCACGAATGTTACGCTCGTACATGATAGAAAGGTCAAAAGGGTGATTGTTGACCTAAGGACATTAATCTACCCCAACAACAATAAGTTAGCATGACCATGCACCGATGTCACGCTCATATATGACAAGAAGTTCATAGGGTTATCAACTGATCATTGACCCCATAAGGCTATCAATTTCCCCCAGCAACACCAAGGGGACTTAAACCAAAAACCTTGCTCTAATATTAATTGTTAGGATTAGACGCTTACCATATGTCAAAAACTGAAGTTATTAACGAAAAGAATAATTTATTTCTTTATACTCATTGTTGCTAAAAGGCTTGTGCCTATATATATGATGTTGGTGGAGCTAAGGGGTTTTGCAATGCCATGTGAAACTAGTAGGTTGGCACGGTCATACATCGATGTCATGCGTATATATACATGACTTCAAGTCCATACGGTTATCGTTGACCCTCATAAAACCAATAATAACAAATCAAGAATTAAGTTTCATTTTATTTATTAGGATTCAGGGTTAGTAAAGACGACTTTAACATTAACAAAAAAAAATGGCATCAAGACCATTTCATCTAAAAATGATATTTAAACCAAGTCAATGGTCAAAACAACTAGCATGTCTATCTTTACTGTTTTATTTAAACTCTTACAGCCAAGTAAGTAATCAACTTTTGAAAACATAAGAAATTTCTTATTGAGTTTTGAGTTTTGAAAACATAAAGAACATCTTAATGAAGGGGTTTGACTTTTGAGTTGTGTTCACATAATTATATGTATAAAAGAAAAAAAAAATGTGAAAATAAACAAGAACATCTAATTTTAGCATGAAAAAATAATAATAAAATCTATTATTTGTGATGATGAACAAATGGCGGACAACTTAACAAAACCTTAATAATATCGGGACCTTGTAAAATATATTAATTAAGCAAGATATTAAGTAATCGATAAAATAAAGCTATTGATTATTGATTATTTTATTTAATTGCAAACATGCATTTTACTCATTACAAAATTCAAAGATTCATTTTAACTTTGGACCTTGTTACACACAAGACGAACACTTAAAGCATTAATGATACTAAATAATTTCTTATTGCAATATGAGAATTTAACCCCAAAACTTTTAAGTGAATAATGAAAAATTAAAGATACTAGTGTGTCAACTTGTACTTTTTAAAAAATATAAGATAATAAGACAAAAATCTAATAGATAATTAACTTTAAATCCCATAAAATTGAATATTTAAAAAAAAATGTTAAATGAAGAATAAAAAGTATAAAATTATATACATATGCATATGTGCGAGTGGATACATGCAAAAACATATAAATATGAAGGGCAAACATATTGAATATATATATATATGTTGAAGAAAACATGGGTTTGAAAATATGAAATGGGCTAGAATGAATGCCAAAAGGTTATGGTGGAATCAAAACATGTAAATTACATTAAAATTTATCATATTCATTTCATCTTCAAAAATGGAAAGGTTACAATAAAATTAATCAAAACAAATAAATTACTTTAAAATTAATCTTATGCGTTTTGTCTTTAAAAAATGGAAAGGTTACATTGAAATTAATTTATTAAATATGAGCATTTTCATCTTAATAAAATGAAAATGTTACATTAAAATTAATCTCTTTTTTTGAAGCAAAAGCACATAAATTTCATTTAAAATAATTTTATTAAATTGAAAAAAAACAAAAGCCTAATACAAACTTGAAACCAAATATAAAAAATTAAATTGAAATTAATCATATTAAATGATATGATTTAAATTATAATTCATAATATATATGATTAAATATATTATATATTTCATAATATAACATCTTATTATTATATAATCTTATTTCATGAAAAGTTATTAATAAATATTTCATATGATATGATAATATAATATCTATAGACTCTATATAAAAAGAGTGGGTTGAGCCTCATTTTTAACCCTAAAGAGTGGGTTGAGCCTCATTTTTAACCCTCCTATTTTGTTGTGATTTTTTTTTTAAATTGTAAGAAGACTTATATACCCTTGCTCTTTTTAGTATTTCCTACTTTCAATAATTGTACAGTTATATAAAAATCTATAAAAATAGAGGGTATATATGGTATTTCAATTTTTTAGTTTATTTACAATTATTAGTACAGTACAGTTACAATTATATCCTTTAAGGATTCTAAAATCACATGAAATTTGTATTAAACAATGTATAAATGAGGGTATAAATGTCTTTCACATTTTATGAGCATTATTTTTAGTTAATTTGACTATTATATAATATGTTTATTATTATGATTATATATGATATTTTAATATGATTATATATTGTTTATTATTATATGATATACCGTATAATATATGTGATAATTATAAGAGCATTAATGATTAATATGTGACGGCTTCTGTTTGGAAGAATCTATTTTTATATGAATATATAATATGATATGAATATTAAATAAATGAAAAAAAAAAAAAAAACTTATTAATAACATTAAATAGATGCCACGTATCGTTGCCACATGAGAAGTAGCTATTTTTATATTATTTAATATAATAAGATCCAACTAGACTTGAATTTCAATTATTAAAAAAAGTGACAATAGATTCCATTTTTCAAGAAAACATTATAATTGTGGTAGCCCAAAAACGGTTCATGGGCCCAATGTATTAAAGCCCAGACTTTGTAAATGCTGGATCCTATCCAAACACGTCATGTTGGATCGACCCAACATGATATATCAGCAGGAGCAGAACTTGGTCTTGGAAAGACCAAGTCAAAAAGGGCAGTTATTATGAGATGGATCATCTGAAGAGAGAATCTCTTCAGATATCTCGCCCACAATCAAACCGTATCAGTGGACGGTTGGAACTACGTCTCCGACTATAAATAATAGAGCTCTCTCACTTTGAAGCTCTCTGAATTTTCTCTCAACCAAAGCTCATAAAAGCGTACTGAAACTCTGTCTCCAAAGAGATATTCCGGTCATCGGAAATCAATATCGCTCAGCCCAAGCGCATATAAGGCTACGATTTCCAGCCACCACCATCCCGTTACTTATTATCTATATTTCTATTTAAAGCTCTTTTGCAGATATATCGAAGTTCGCACGACCATTTGCAAACACCAGTCGACGTCGACCATACTAATCCCAGTTTAGTTGCTTTGGGCCTGATACAACCCGACCCATTTGACGTACCAAATCGAACGACCTCCTACAGTTTGGCGCCCACCGTGGGGCCCATTGCAACTACCTTCAAATTCAGTCGATCTATTCTAACTGAAACTCAACATGACTGAAAGCGGCTCAATCCCCACCGTCGAAGATCAAATTGCTGCATTAACCGCTCAAATGACCGCAAACGCCGAAAGGATGCAAGCACTCGAAGCAGATAATGCAGCAATTCGAGCGGCAAATGGAGAATTGAGAGCATTGGTCGACGGAGTAGTGCCTGACTCAGCAACATCGGAGCACCCAGCATCGACACCAAATGGAGAACCGTTTGTCGATCGACCTGCTCCAAGAACACCAGGCAATCCCGTCGGACCCGAGATGAATCCGGTCGACCGTCAGAATCGACCAGCACTTTAGACCGCAAGGGTTGATATCGACCTTAACGATATGCCTGCCCGGAACGATGTGATGAACGAACAAGATCCAGCAATGGACCAACAGCCAGATAATGTCGACAAAGCGACAATATCACTCCAGTCGACACCCGGATTGGTAAAACCCGGGCCTGGTATGCATTTCAATAATGATTTGGAATTTTCTCGCAGATTCGCAGAAATGGAAGCTCTCATCCAATGAATTCCAGGAGTCCCAGCTCCGATAAAGAAGAGCACTGCCAACAGCTTCGCTGACTCATCGTTCGTCGACGCAATTGCTCTTACTGAGATGCCTAGAAAGTTTAGCTTCCCAAACATGAAGCAGTATGAAGGGACAACAGATCGGGACGACCACATTGCACAGTACAAGCAGAGAATGTTCACCGCCGTAATTCCGCGCGACCTAAGAGAAGCGTGCATGTGCAAGGCTTTCGGATCTAGCCTTAGTGGCCCTGCTTTACAATGGTATACCAATTTGCCTAATAATTCAATCGATTCTTTTGCGCAGTTGACGGATACCTTCGTGGAGCAATTCGCAAGCAGTCGCAAGCTGGAGAAGCAGTCGAACGACCTTTATACAATAATCCAACGACCTGGCGAAAACTTGAGGGCTTACGTCGGACGCTTCAATCGAGAGAAAGTGCAAATCCCAAGTTGCAATCAAGCAACCGCCATCTACGCCTTCAGGAAAGGCCTAAGGTTTGATTCTGATTTATATAAAGAGCTCACTAAGTATCCATGCAGGACCATGGAAGATGTACTAGCCAAAGCATGGGCACAAATCAAGTGGGAAGAAGATGAAGCAAACTACATCGGCAAAGCCAACAATACATACTACGGGAATCGACGTAACGATCGAGTAGAAAGAAGATCCAACGACCAGAGATCACAACCTTACCCTACAAACAACCGAAGGAATCCCCAATCTCGACATGAGGGTTCAAGTGACAAACATTCTGTCGATCGCAGTAATGCAAGGTCTGGTCGACCACAGGTAGAAGCACCAGAATATACCCTCAGCATCGAACCTGTCGACCTTGTAGCAGTAATGAAAGAAATGGGCAACACGGTTAAATGGCCACGAAAGATGAATGCACTACCAGAACACAGAGACCCAAAACTTCGATGCGAGTTCCATGGAGATCACGGCCATCGCATAGAAGATTGTATTACCCTAAAATTTGAAGTCTCTGAACTTTTAAAGCAAGGACACCTTCGAGAATTCCTAACGGATAAGGGAAAACAGACTTACGCTCGACGCGATGATCAAAGACAATCCGATGTCGTCGACAATCCACTAGAACCTCCGAGACAAGACAGAGTGATCAACTACATCGTAGGAGGATCCGAAGTCAGCGGCGTGAGTTATTCCGCAGCCAAGAGACATACGCGACAAGTGTCGAACACGAAAATTCAACCACAGAGGGAACATCCATCAAAAGTCTACGAAACTGTCAACTTCAAACCGACCGACAAATCAGATTTGTTTTCTCCTCACCATGATGCTTTAGTTATATCCTTACATATCGCCAATTGTTTAACTAAACGCATCTTAATCGATAATGGTAGTTCTTGCAATATTTTATTTAGTGCTGCTCTAAGATAAATGCAGGTCGATGAGTCGAAGCTTAGTCGTCGAACGACAATGTTAACCGGGTTCAGTGGAGAACAAAAAACCACACTTGGCGAGATTGTGCTACCGGTCTACGCTGAAGGGGTCAACTTGTACATCAATTTCCTTGTGCTCGACTGCCAATCTCCTTACAACGCCATACTAGGCAGACCATGGATACACGAGCTAAAAGCGATACCGTCGACTTATCATCAGATGATCAAATTCCCTACCAAATGGGGAGTGAAAGAGATCAAAGGGGAACAACGAGCAGCCAGAGAATGTTACCAAAACGCGATAAAAAAAAAAAGAAACAAGATTTATAGCAATTACAGGAAACGAAAGTCGAGTCGACTCAAAACAAGCCAGAAATGGAGGAACTCGACGAGGTGTCGATCGACCCAGATCACCCCAATAATAAAGTCTACATCGGATCCAGGTTACCAGACGACATCCGAGGGCAGTTAATCACCTTTCTCAAGGAACGTCGCAACAGTTTTGCCTGGTCACACGAAGACATGGTCGGCATCGACCCTAAAGTAATAGTACACCAATTGCAGGTCGACCCAGATCATCCACCAGTAAAACAAAAATGAAGAAAGTTCGCTCCAGAAAGGAACAAGGTGATCAACGACGAAATCCAAAAATTGATCAACATTGGACCGGTGAGAGAAGTAAAATACCCTGATTGGCTAGCAAACGTCGTGGTAGTGAAAAAGAAGAATGGGAAATGGAGAGTCTGCATCGACTTCACAGACCTCAACAAACAAAGCCTGCCCCAAAGACTCCTTCCCACTACCTCACATCGACATGTTAGTCGACGCGACTGCGGGACACGACTTGCTAAGCTTCATGGACGCATACTCCGGATACAACCAGATACTGATGCATCCAGACGACCAGGAGAAAACGGCCTTCGTCACAGAGCGAGGTACATTTTGCTATAAGGTAATGCCTTTCGGTTTAAAAAATGCAGGTGCAACCTACCAAAGGCTGGTCAATAAAATGTTCGCAAAGATGCTTGGATCAACCATGGAAGTCTACATCGATGATATGCTGGTCAAATCCTTAATCGCTCAACAACACATCGACCATCTAAGACAGTCGTTCGACGTTCTAGACGAATACGGTATGAAACTAAACCCCACTAAATGCTCTTTTGGTGTTTCTTCAGGAAAATTTCTAGGCTATCTAGTCACCCATAGAGGGGTCGAAGCAAATCCAGACCAAATACGGTCGATCGAAAACATCGAATCGCCTAGGTGCATCAAAGACGTACAGAAACTTACTGGTCGTATAGCCGCACTGAACCGCTTCATCTCCAAATCGTCTGAAAGATGTCTACCATTTTTTAACACCCTCAGAAAAAACAAAGCATTCGAATGGAACGACGACTGCGAGAGGGCGCTGCAAGACTTGAAGACATACTTGAAGTCGCCACCACTACTGTCGAAACCAAAAGATAACGAAACATTGTTCCTATATCTGGCAGTATCCGACACTGCTGTAAGCGCAGTCCTCGTCAGAGAAGAAGAAAACAACCAACATCCAGTCTACTACGTAAGCAAAACCTTACTCGATGCAGAAACCAGGTATAGTCGACTGGAAAAACTCGCACTGGCCCTCGTAGTGGCAGCACGGAAACTTAGACCCTACTTCCAGTGTCACACGATTAAGGTACTAACTACCTACCCCTTAAAAATATTCTTCATAAACCAGAACTTTCAGGTCGACTGACGAAGTGGGCAATAGAACTCAGCGAGTATGACATCAGCTTCCACCCACGATGGGCAATGAAATCACAGGTACTAGCCGACTTTATTGCGGATTTTACCCCTGGTGAAAATGTACAGGACGAACGAGAATTAGTTGCACTCGCGGAAACACCTGCGCTCGAGAAATGGACCTTGTCGGTCGACGGGTCCAGTAACATCAAAGGGAGCGGGCTAGGGTTAGTACTCAAATCCCCACTGGGGGACATACTGGAACACTCGATCCACTGCGGTTTTCGTGCGACAAACAACGAGGCTGAATACGAAGCCTTGATCGCCGGTCTCGACCTCGCAAAAAGCCTAGGTGTAAAAAGCATTAAAGTGTTAAGCGATTCCCAACTCGTCGTTCGACAAATGAATGGCACTTATGAGGCAAGGGATCAGAGAATGTCGGCCTACCTAGTCAAAGCCAAAGAGCTTCAATCAACCTTTGACGAGTTTTCGATCGAACAAATACCCAGATCAGAAAATGTACGAGCAGACGCATTAGCCAGCCTCAGGTCGACAACAACCAATGGTCCAAAATCGATCCCTATAATTCATCTTATGTCTCCATCCATTCAAGAAACAGAAATACTGGAACCCATCGACGACGGAAGAAACTGGATAGAACCAATCTTCAGTTACCTCCAGGCCGATGTTTTACCGGAAGACAGGACTGAAGCAAGGAAAATCAAGGCAAAAGCAGCTAAATTCTGCGTCATATACGACAAACTCTACAAAAAATCGTTCACCGAACCCTACCTGAGATGCATAACCAAGCGAGAGGCGTACGACGTCCTAAAAAACCTACACTATGAGGAATGCGGAAACTACTCTGGCGCTCGTAGTTTATCAAACAGAGCCATCACAGCAGGATATTACTGGCCGACAATGCGGACTGACTCTCAAAATCACGTCAAATCGTGCGACAAATGCCAACGCTTTGCACCAGTTTCGCATCTCCCCCCAGGTATGTTAAATTCAATTTCGACCCCTTGGCCTTTTATGAAATGGGGGATGGACATTGTAGGTAAGCTTCCGACTGCACCCGGTGGCGTCGTCTACATGTTGATCCTGACAGACTACTTCACCAAATGGGTCGAAGTCGAGGCATATCAACAAGTACGCGACATTGAGGTACGCGATTTCGTATGGAAAAACATTATATGCAGGTTTGGAATACCCAGGGAAATCGTAACCGACAATGGGTCCCAGTTCATTTCGTACGACTTCAAGAATTTCTGCGACAAATATGGGATCAAACTAAGTTTCTCGACTCCACGATATCCTCAAGCAAATGGGCAAGCGGAGTCGACCAACAAAACCATTATCAACACATTGAAGAAACGACTTGAAGCTGAAAAAAGCGAGTGGGCAGAGAAACTCCCGGAAATCTTATGGTCGTATAGGACAACCCCACGACGGTCGACTGGAGCAACTCCATTTTCACTCGTCTACGGTTCAGAGGCAGTCATCCCAATAGAAACCAGGTTGTCGACCGCCCGAAGCGAAAATCCTGATGAAGAGCAGAACAACTTGGAGCTCAGTTTCGAGCTCGATCACCTCGACGAACGACGAGATCGCACAGCTCTACGAATTCAGTCATACCAACAACAGGTCGCTCGACACTACAATAAAAAAGTAAGGGCAAGAGTTTTTAAACTCCATGACTGGGTACTACGACGAGTCTTCCAAAATACAAGGGAAGAAGGCGCTGGGAAACTAGAACCAACGTGGGAAGGACCATATCAAATAACGGAAGTCGTCGGTCGAGGAGCTTACAAACTTCGAGGACTCGACGGTCAAGAAATACATAATAGTTGGAACGCTCTACATCTAAAACAGTACCATTTCTAACCCTTACTATATTTTAATGCTTAATTTCATTGTTATTATCTTTATTTCATCAACTTGTCATTTCTAACAAATCAACCATGGAAGAGCAATGATGACAACTTAGTACAACTAAGTGCAAAACTGAGCTCACAAACATTATTTACAACATAGTCGACTTCGACAAAATACCTCTTATTTCAGATATAAAGTTTTGACGACCGCCAAACGTATCGATATTGACTTTAAACTCCCAATCTCCTCATTAAAACAATCGCATATTGAGAGTGGGGGAATAATACCGGGAGCAAGCGACAATGAAAGCGATTCAATGTAAAAAAGAAAGGTCTTGTCGACCAAAATACAAACGCATGTACGCGATTCAATGTAAAAAAGGTCTTGTCGACCAAAATACAAACGCATGTACGCGATTCAATGTAAAAAAAGGTCTTGTCGACCAAAATACAAACGCATGTACGCGATTCAATGTAAAAAAGGTCTTGTCGACCAAAACACAAACGCATGTACGCGATTCAATGTAAAAAAGGTTGTCGACTACAATTCTACGCATTTACGCGATTCGATATAAAAAAGGTCTTGTCGACCAAAAGTCAACACTCGTACACGAACTTTTTTAAGGTTTTATCGACCCTCCACGAAAAATTACAGCCACTTACGATCGAAGTAATTTCTTAAAATCGACATCCACGACCATTCAATAAACGCGCATAAATTGATTTTTTACGACATTCGACTTACGAATGAGTGAGTTTACAGGCTTATTTCATTCAAAATAAAACTCTTCATGTCGAATGAGCATAAGTTTACAGGCTTATCTTGTTCGAACTATAAATTGTCGTTGTGTAAACCCCATTATGAGATGGTCATTTGTTTTCGCAATACCAAAAGAATTTAACGAATAAAGACAAACATCGATTCAAAATAACAAAGAAAATAGTTATAAATAGGTCACTCCGACCAAATTATCCACGAGTACAAATTACAAAAATAAACTGGAAGTGCCGCTATCAGTTCACTGGCGGATCGGCAACGTCTTCAGGTGGGTCGACAGAATCTCTGGGTCGTTCACCAAGGCTTTTATCAATATTTCCTTCATCAGCTTCTTCAATGCCTGCGGCTTCTCCAGGAGATGATTCCTCAAGCTTACTCATCTCCTCATAAAGGTCGACCTCCTCTTGCATCTCCGCACGATCCCATTTTACATGGTCGCCCGACATATATTCTTTGAAAATCTCCGCCCTTGCCTTGCACATGGCAGCAGCAGCAATCGACTCCAATTGGTCTCTCAGTTCTGCAATAAGGTGATCCTTCTCCACCACATCTGCCTTAGCCTTCGTCGACTCCGCCAGACGACAGTCACTTTTCGCCTCCTTGGCTTTTAAAGCCAGCTCCAGAGCAGTACATCTCTGCTCCACTTCTTTCAGAGAGGTATTAAGTTTGGCCTTGTCTGCCTTGAGAGTGTCGCCCGCCTTCCTAAGTGTCGTACACTTATCATTTACCAACTTGTATCTCTCATGAAGGTGCAAGTGCCCCTGCAAAGCCTACAAGAGAAAATGAAAACAGGAAGATCAGAGAAACAATAGCAGTACTACTTGGATTACAGATTTGAAATAAACAAATCCACCTGGAACATCAACAACGTAGTCAAATTGAAAACCTCCTCCGTCTTCTGCTTCTTCAAATGTAGCTCATCAGCGAAAAGAAGAAATTCGTTCGACCGTTCCAAGAAGCCGGCTGGGTCATTGAAAGAGAAATTCCGGAAGCAAGGAGTTTCATCGACGAATCTGGTTCAAAGGCGCCCTCAGGCTGTACGTTTGAACCTGATTCGATGCCTTTCCCCCAATCTTTAGTCGAATCTTTTCTTTGCCTCTTCCGCGTCAGTGGACGTTCAGGAGATGAGCCATAAACTGGTTCAACGGCTGCAGCAGTACCTTCCATAGTCTTATCGACCTCAGGCTTCCCCTTGGCCGCCCGCTTCTTAACGAGCGCATCCCTGTAACGCTTTATTGCACCAGCGTGATCCGGCAAATTTATCTTCGCGTTCGACATCGACGTAACTGCGAAACGACGCTCAACGTCAGAAACAGGTGGCAGAAAAATCCTATTAAAATCTAGAATTTCAAAACTCCTCCTAATCCAAACATAGGACACGAAATCTTTCACAGCCGGATACGGCCTTCTTGTCCAATTCAAGGTCGACCACCGCCACAAACTGCTGGACCTAAGCTTACCATCCACCAGCAACGCTTTACAACTTCTCTCTGTAGCGAGAATGCCTAAAATCTGCTCAGTAAAAGCGGGTGCATTATCACTCGTCACATCGTTATCCGCCGATTTGATGTCTACACAATACAAACCAAATAAGTTCCAAGTATAAAACATATCAAGACAATAAAGAGTCGGCCGACATTAACCTTTTCGATTCCATACTCGACGCAAGATGTACTTAGACTCCCCCCAAGGGCCGTCGACGGGGGGACCATTGGCAAAAAAGTAGGTATCTTTCCAGTAACGGTCGTTTGTAGTAGTATCAATAATAAGCCTTTTCTTCCTATCCCTGGGAGTCAATATGTAACGACCTTGGTTGCCTACGTGTTCTTTCAAATAGTAGTTATGCAGAACGCACCCCAATCCAAACTCAAGCTTGTACCTCTCATGAAGAACTGACAAACTCAACAATATTCTCCAACTATTTGGCATCAACTGGCTAGGAGCAAGATCGAAATATTTCAGCAGCCGTCGTACTAAAACAGGAACTGGGAATCTGAAACCCAGTCGCATCATATATTCATAGTAACATGTCCAACCAAGTATATCCCAATCCGCTCGCTCGCTCCCGGCTGGAGCACGTAGCTCGACTGACTTTGGGATACCGTCCACCGTCCGTAAAAATAGCAGGTTGTCTTGCGAAATCAAACTTGCTGGATTAATCTCTAAAACACCCGTCGGACGACCAGACGTGGACGCCTCCGCAACATCCTTACTAACTGGTGGCTCAACTAATCCTGCTACGGCCAGGACGCCACCACTCTCCAAAATCCCTCTTACATTTATCTCAACTTGTTTCGACGGATCTTCAACTGAGACCCCTCGATCAACACTTGTGGCTCCACCGTCGACTTCCTTTTCGTCGACCTCTTTGTCACTAGGGGTCCAAGTAAATTCTGGATCTGAATTAGTTTTGTCGCTCGACATTGTATCTCCAAGAGCTGACATGCGAAAAATGCACAAGTCAGACTCACGCTAAGCGCTACAATCACAACCTAGGGGTTTTTTCGATCAAAATCTAAGATTTTTGTCATACGAAAAGTCGCTCCAGAGAGTCAGCCTAAGCCCTAGCCATTCTCTACCTAGGTCGAAGGATCCATTCGAGCTCTAACATCAGTATATCACAACGAAAACATTGTATACAAGCAATATCGACATGGCATTAAATCAAAAGTAATCCGGAAACATCAAAAACCCAGAAATATTAAAAAACGAAACGCTAACCATTTCATTGTAGTTTATATTATAGAATTTTTTGTTTATCAGATATGTGAGGAGATAGAACAAGCAAAAAAGGAGTAAAGATGATCTTTTACCAAACCTTAAATCGACTTGAAATCACGAAATGCTTGCGGAGATGCTTGAAGAAATTCGAAAATGCCTTGAAAGAACAAGAGGAAACGATGACCAAACTTGAATGCACGAAGGTTTGAAAAGTGAGAAGTTGAAGCGGTTCACTTCCCTTTATAAGCCAAACCCTAGAGTCGCCACGTGTCAACCCCCCTCCAACCGTTCGTAAAAGCCCAAATAACCGCCTGGTTTCAAATTCAAAACCCAACCTCGAAAAAAGATATAAGGTTTGCGTGATGTCACCAGATGTCAGCATGGGAAATCGTAACATTTCGGTTCCATCGATTTGACTTCCAAATCCTACCTTAGATATTCAACAAATAATGGGACAATCCCGTACGACATAATTATTCAGTCGAACGATAAATACAGTACCGCGTACAGCTAACACGATAGGCTTCGCTCGACTGATACAATGGACGACTCAGCGAAAATCACTCTCTAACTCGTTGAATCATTCTTTAGAGAGTGGGGGACAAACTATGGTAGCCTAAAAACGGTTCATGGGCCCAATGTATTAAAGCCCAGACTTTGTAAATGCTGGATCCTATCCAAACCCGTCATGTTGGATCGACCCAACATGATATATCAGCAGGAGCAGAACTTGGTCTTGGAAAGACCAAGTCAAAAGGGCAGTTATTATGAGATGAATCATCTGAAGAGAGAATCTCTCCAGATATCTCGCCCACAATCAAACCGTATCAGTGAACGGTTGGAACTACGTCTCCGACTATAAATAATAGAGCTCTCTCACTTTGAAGCTCTCTGAATTTTCTCTCAACCAAAGCTCATAAAAGCGTACTGAAACTCTGCTTCCAAAGAGATATTCCGGTCATCGGAAATCAATATTGCTCAGTCCAAGCGCATATAAGGCTACGATTTCCAGCCACCACCATCCCGTTACTTATTATCTATATTTCTATTTAAAGCTCTTTTGCAGATATATCGAAGTTCGCACGACCATTTGCAAACACCAGTCGACGTCGACCATACTAATCTCAGTTTAGTTGCTTTGGGCCTGATACAACCCGACCCATTTGACGTACCAAATCGAACGACCTCCTACAATAATCAATTTTTATATGTACATTTTTAGCGAATTATTAATTTATGGAATGAGTGTAATCCATATTCTTATAAAGGAATTTCATAAAGGAATTATCTAATAATTTAATATAAATTATTAATTTATTTTCTTGGCCGAAGTTGGGACTAATAACATTTATTATATAAAAGAGATTATTAATTTATAAAGTATTAAATTAAAAAAGTTAAATTAGAATGTAATATCATAACTAATGTAACATAATGACTATTATATTTAATGATGAAGAAGTTTACATGATAATGATATATACTTATGATGCTTCTTAATCGTGTATTAGAATTGTTTAAGGAAAGTAACATAATGATTTAAGACAAAATTGATTATGCAGTCACATTTTGCATGACAAAATAAATATATAAGATTTGATTAATCTTAGCTTTACTATGTTTTTATTTGTCCCACACTTCTAAGGCTTATCATTGTTTCCAAGCAACTTCAATGGGTGACTGTTGAACCAATTTTTGAAAATACCGTTATCTAACAAAATTCAAGTGATTGAGTCCAACACGAAAAGATCACAACAAAAAAGAAAAAAAAAAAAGTTGTATATGCACGATCTTTTGAGAGGTGAACAAGAGTTTTTTCACAAAACCCAGCAACAAATAAAGACAACATTGAATTCAAAATGTACAACCTACTTATTTTCGTATATTTTTTAATCTTAAATTTACTATCTTTTGCTTTTAAATGATGTAACATCAAATGTCGAAATAAAGTTGGTCCGGTGGTAAACTCTTCATACTCGTACTATGAAATTGTAGATTTGAGTCCTTCCTTAATTACTCCAAAAAAAAAACCCGAATTAATGTATATAATACTTAAAAAAAAAAAAAATGATGTAACATCATATAATAATAATAGACAATATGAGGTTGGTTCAGTGATAAAACTTCTCACACCCATAACATGAGGTTGTGGGTTCAAGTCACTCTCCCCCTCCCCAATAAAACCCTGAATTATTGTAATATTTAAAAAAAAAAAAAAATCAGATAATAATAATAAAAAGAAATAAGTTAAATGATGATGTCTAGCTAACATGTGGAATTTGTATAATAATCTCCAACTAATTATTTATCTGATTAGAATGTATTAATAACACAATTAACTATGTTTTTTTTCTTTTTAACAAATAAATATAAAACCATTTTTTTTAACTTCGGGAAAAAATAGGTGGTGAGAAGATAATAACTTAAATTTATGATATTTACGATTGTCATTTACACGTAATGAAAGTTGGATTAAAAATAATTATACATTTTTTTTTTTTTTTTGAAATCTGACATCAATTTGGTTAGAAATTTGTCAGAACTTGACCAGATCAATCATAATTTGTCAGGAGCTGATGAAATCAACCTTTATAAGTATAATTTGGAATGCAACTCTCATTATAAAAAGAAAAGTTTTTTCATATTATGTCATTTAATGAGTAAATATGAGATTCGAACTCCTATCACATAAGTGAAGGTGGTTGTGCAAAAAATAAATATATAATAAAACAAATATATATATATATAGTCTGGCTATATCAATTCAAATTTCTGACTCAATTGTTTGACTTCAATATCTCAACCATTGGATTAAAGAGCAAATGAATGGTTGAGATATTGAAGTCAGAAATTTGAGTTGATATAGCTGGACCCATATATATATTAATAGCATGCTACTATTGCCTTATTAATATATAGTTAGAACTTAGAATGCTAAAATAACTTATTTAAGTTATTATCTAATTACACATGCTTTAATTTTTTAATGCTCAAAACAAAATGTTATAGAGAAGTTGAGGTTGGTTCGGTGGTAAACCTCTCACTTGCAGGCTGCACCACGAGGTTGCGGTTCGAGTTCCTCCCTCTCCAAAAAAAAAACCCGAATTTATATAATGGTATGATACTTAAAAAAAAAATAAAAAAATGTTATAGTAATTTCAAAATTTCATTTAAAACACCCACTTTATTTTTAGTTTTTTACTATTGGTGTTATAAACACCCTACTATATGTATCAAGATTCAAGACATTAAGAAAATGTAAAAAAAGAAAAAAGAAAAAATCTTTATTCATTTGAGTTGATGTTCAACTGGTACTCTGGTAGTATTTTCAATTGATCCAATTGTTTTTCTTCACTGGTCGTCAGAGAAGTTGTTTGGATGGAGCGATTGTGGGTTGTGGAATTTGTAGTACATATAGAAGTTGCCAATAGAGGCCCAATAACCCAAAAGCACATCAACAGTTGGAAATCTGGGCTTCAGAGCCCATATTTACTTGTCATCTCCTTGTCATGTCTGTCAAGATTTGAATTTCTGAAGAACCCTAGATTTGTCACCTCTCTTGAACAAGGCAATGATGCTTCAAGCAAGAAGCTGGTTATCGAGAGCGAGAAGATTCTCAACTGTCTCTAACAATCCTCTACGTGTCTGTGTAGTTGGCAGCGGACCTGCTGGCTTCTACACTGCTGAGAAGGTAAACATATTCTTACGTTTATATAGAATTTCATTTCATAAAGAGAATTCTGAGAATTTATATTTATTTATTTATTTAGACATTGAAGGCGCATCAGGGAGCGCAAGTTGATATCATTGATAGATTGCCCACTCCGTTTGGGCTAGTGCGTTCTGGTGTAGCACCTGATCACCCTGAAACGAAGGCAAGTTACCTGCAACATTAAACTTAACTGTTACTTTACATGATGTTGAAACTTTGATTTTATAAATGTTTGTGTTATTATTATTATTGTTATTGTTATTTTTATATGTAATTGTCTTAATTGAGCTCAGTTTACCAGAAAAATTGCAACAGATTGTGATTAACCAGTTTTCTCGAGTGGCGCAACATGAACGGTGTTCCTTCTTTGGAAATGTCACTCTTGGATCATCCATCTCTCTATCTGACCTCCGTGAGCTTTACCATGTGGTAAAGTACCCACTTTAGATGCTTTACTTTGTGGGTAAATACAATTTTCTTGATATTGTTATTGTTGTTATTTGTTATTTTGACAACAATTGGTTGGCATTTGAGCAGGTTGTGCTTGCTTATGGTTCTGAAAGTGATAGAGCTCTTGGTATACCTGGAGAAGTACGTATGTTTGATAAAATTGGATTGATACTTTACTTGTTTTTTTCTGTATAGAGGTGCTCATCTCGTAGCTATTATCCTCTTTGTCATATAATATGAATGTCGATACTTGTGATCATGCGATAATGAATGTCAAACGGAGTTAAATTTTAGCTATTGTTTATGGGTTTTTCGTTGTGTTTGTTTTGTAGGATTTGATGGGCATACACTCTGCCAGAGAATTTGTTTGGTGGTATAATGGGCACCCAGACTGCAGGAACCTAGATCCTGACTTGAAGAGCACTGATACCGCTGTTATTCTTGGTCAGGTATTTTCCATAAACATTCTTACTGAACCAGGCTGATATCAACATTATTATATAAAGATGTCAGTAATGATGCTGAGTTTGATCATTTTTGTATCAAATTTTCAATCAGATTGCATGTAACACATAATGATTTGATTAGATAAGACATGGCCCTGAGTATGGGACGTCAGGGATGAGAGACCAAATAAGTACATTGATTAAGATGGAACAAATTTGTAAATTCCATAGTGACACAACGGCATGGGAGGTCACTCCACTTGAGGTATAGCCGTATAGGGATGGGTGTACGGTGTACCAGGTCTAACTTTTAGGATCAAAATTTCTCTTTATTACCCGAAGAAAAGAAAATTGTATTATCGGTAAATTGTAAATGAGAAACCATTGTAAGTGATAGAGCCCTCGTAAATCAATTAGTAATAAATTATGCCACATAATGGTAAGACCAAAATGGTACATAGGATTATCTGATGAGATTATGACACTATATACCCTGCATCCAGCAGCTTTTATGAGAAGTTGTATGATATGATGAAACAGCAGTATAGGTGATTTTATGTTTATTTTTCAGGGAAATGTAGCTCTTGATGTTGCACGCATCCTCTTACGTCCAACGTCAGAATTAGCAACCACTGACATTGCTAGTCATGTTTTGACTGCTCTGGAGGAGAGCTCTATAAGGTTTCTCATCCCATCATTTGAAAGTTACCTGATAAATCTATAAGTAGTTCATTTGTCAGAATTGTTGTGTTTACTGATGTAAGTATAATGATAGGAAAGTGTATCTGGTTGGAAGACGTGGACCTGCACAAGCAGCTTGTACTACAAAAGAGCTCCGTGAAGTTCTTGGTAATTTTAACATCCAGTTTTATTTACTAATAATAATCTGAGTATTTGTTTGTCCTTTTATCTCGAGACGTGTTGTTACGGGAGTATATTAGATTGGGATTAGAGATGAGGTTTATAGAGCTTGATCAATCCAAGAAATTTTCTATTTTAAGTATATATAAGGAACTGGTAATCTTTTGTTGAATTCCATGGTTTGGGCCGTTTGGCCATCAAACCATTATGTCTATCTTTATCGGCTTATTGAGGAAATAGTGTACGATCGGTCAACCTAAACTTTATTAGAAAGTCACACATGGCTTAAAATTTTACCATATATGTTTATAGATCAATAGTTCTATGTCTTATCACTTACCGATTATTGATTTTCATGTTTTGTTTGAGTTGCTGATGATTTATCATATGAATTGTTGCTTCAGACTGTTTGCTTCTGATTGTCTGTATGTAATGTAGTGGGACATTTTGTTTAAATATCTAATTTCTTTCAGCAGATTGTGCTGTTGGTGCTAGATGAAATCCTTTTTAAAATTTTGGAATATCTCTTTGCAGGTATAAAAAATTTGTATGTAAATATAAAGGAAGCTGATTTTGTTAAAACCCCAGCAGACGAGGTAAGTCCTAAGTTCTGGGGTCTCATTCTCATAGTTAACTCAATGGCGCCATACATCTTTATTATGTAAAAGAAGTAATTTTAATTGTGAAGTCGTGAACTTGATTTTAATTCTATTGATTTTTTTATGTATCTTGATTTTGTCTTTTGGCAAAGGAAGAGATGAAAAACAATCGAATTCAGAGGAGGGTTTATGAGTTGCTCTCTAAGGCGGCAGCCTCTGGATCGTCCCAACCCAGTTCAGGTCAACGTGAACTTCACTTTGTTTTCTTCCGCAAACCTGATAGTTTCCTGGAATCAGATGAGAGAAGTGGCCTTGTTTCTGGTGTGCATGTTGAGAAGACAGTCCTTAAAGGTAGTTTAATCTATATATGTGATTAGGTTGTAATAGTCTTACACTTATGTAAGTTTCTCATGCATTGTGATTGGGGATGTTGATGACTTGCAAACCAACACGTCATTCAGCATATTGGTTATGCTGATTTGTCATTACATTGACCAAAATAATTATTGTTATATTAAACTGAGGCCATTTGTTAATCCAAGAGGCAAGCTATTTTCTTATTTTTAATTGTGATCAGCAGCAATTACTGGGTTCATTCAGGTGGAATGAGATATTGTATTTAATGAAAAGAACGAATGTAATGATTCCATTTCTATTTATTTTTTATTTTTTATAAATGCCAGTGATCATTGTGCCTTATCTAAGCTTTAAACTTGTAGGTGTTGGTCCTGGGAAACAGATTGCTGTGGGTACTGGAGAGTTTGAAGATCTTGACTGCGGGTATTTCTTTCTGGATATCAAGTTTTGGAAATTCATATGTTTTATTATCAAGATGTTGACCTTTTAGTGACATCTTTATAGGATCTTGCTTCTAAACGTTTGTGAATTTTCCTTATTTTACTTCCTGCTCTACCAGATTACAGTATGGCTGCAGAAAGCAATTCGTTTCAATTGTTTTGAGATGAAAATTTTGTTTGTTCTTTTATGACATAATCAATCTATCCCTTCATAGATGTAGAAATGGTCAATCTATATAACGAAGGATTCCTCTTCATTTGCAGAATGGTGTTAAAGAGCATTGGTTACAAATCGGTACCAGTCAATGGTTTACCCTTTGATCATAATAAAGGTAAGATACAAAACAGTGTTTCTGAATCTATGATGTACACTTTGATGCACACTCCCAAATTATCAAAAGGGAATTAAAAAAAAAAAGAAAAAAAGTTTGCTTAAGTTTCTTTTCATGACTTTTTTTCAGGTGTGGTTCCAAACATAAGAGGTCGGGTTGTAACTGATCCTTCGGGAGATCCTACACAGGTCGAGACTGGTTTGTACGTTTGTGGGTGGTTGAAGCGAGGACCAACTGGGATTATTGCTACAAACCTTTACTGTGCTGAGGAAACTGTAAGTTGTCTTTAGTATCTTACTGGCAGAAATTTTTGTGCTTTAATTTAATAGATAACGATAATCTTCATCGATAGTGATGTTTGAATTACTTTACCGCAGAGTCTGCAACTTATGCAAAGAATAGTTGTAGAACTTAGATATCCATTGTAGTGATTACTGATTACCAGCTTTTGTGATTTGTTTACTGACACTGTAGGTTGCAAGCATATCAGAAGACCTTGAACGAGGAGTATTAAAATCGACATCCAGCTTGCCAAAGGCTGGCAGAGAGGGACTCCTCCGATTACTCGATGATCGAAATGTTAGACCCTTGTCCTTCAATGCTTGGGAGAAGATCGACTCTGAAGAGAAGAGTCTTGGGAGTTTGAGAAACAAACCACGTGAGAAATTGACAACATGGGAAGATCTGCTGAAGGCAGCAGCAATGAAATGAGTTTAACTTGCACTTATTGGATTCCATACTTTTAACTTTCTGTTCTCCAAGGAAAATTAAATGTTTCATTCAATTAAATTATATTGCCAGCTTAAAATAATAACATTTACATGAGTTTTTATGATTACTCGGGAACTCCAAGAAGTGGGCTTCATCAGACTGGGACTCATGAGCATTCCTTCCTCAAAGGATATCAACAGACAGAAAAGAAGCCCAAATCCCAATCCAAAATCTACCTCTGTTTCTCCAAATAAAAGGCCACTTGTTAATTGTTTTTTAATAAACATTTGTTAATTGTTATGCTTCCAAATTATGGAATTAGTTGAATATTTGTCAGAATTTTAAGTTTATATGCCACGCTTGAGTACCTTCAATTCTACTTAATTAGCTCTTGTTGCCTGTTAGTATTTCATTAACATTAAAGTAGTAATATATATATATATATATATATATAAGGGAAAATTGCATTAACTTAATCCAATAATCATTGATATGGTAACTGTGGTAGCCAAAAATGGCTCATAGGCCCAAATGCAAATTGAAGCCCAATAAAACCTCATAAAACCATCCCAGGCCCATCTGACCCAGGTCGACTCAAGCTTTATACCAATAAAGCGTGAAAGACCAAGTCATAAAGTTCTAGCTTCAGTTACGATCAGTTACAAAAATTGGTAACTGATAAATCAAAAAGAGAGGAAATCTCTCCTGAAATCTCGCCCATTAAATACAAATGGCCAAAGGGACGTTGGGAAAGGTTTTTTTTCCACTATAAATAAAGAGAGCTCCCTCACTTGAAGGTCTCCGGGAATTTTGGGAACTAAAGCTTATTATAGTGTATTGAAACTCTATTCAAACATTCTGGCAACCATTATCACGATCTTCATAACAAATTGCTCAGCCCAAGCACACCTAAGGCTAAACGATCAGAATCCACCTTGTCCATTTCTATTTCGTATTACTTCTGTTTTAATCCTTTTTTGCAGGTTCAACCAGGTACTCGACCTTCGTCGACAGACGCAGTTTTGTAGGCTGGAACAAGGAGTCGACGTCACTCATCTCACGGTTCAATTGAGTTGCCTTGGGCCCAGAATAACCCGACCCGATCGACATACCACGTAGTTCGACCACCCACAGTAACAAGGTAACAATGTCAAGAAACTTGCTTTTTATGTGGCATAAAAATAGACTTGATAGATAATAACTCAAAATTTGGTCTCCAATACTTCTGTCTAAAACACAATTTTTATAATGACGTGTCCATTTTTTTTTCTCTGCTTTATTTTTTATTTTATTTTCTTACTAAAAATATATGAAAAATTAATGTCATTTTTTAATACTTGCTGAGTCAACCGAAAAAATAGTTGTGCAACAGACCGTCTGAAAGTAGACAGTCATGTTGATAATGTCTAATATTTTTTTTACCACGTTGAATATACAATATACACGGCTGCATTGGAGAAAGATTTATTAACAGAATGTCTATTAATCTTACATGGCATTTCTTTTTTTCACAAGTCATTATTACATTGGAGATGCTCTAACTATATCTGAAATTGCACACATGTTCAAATCCAACAGTTAAGAAAAATAACTTTAAAAAAATATATATATTTATAACAATAAAAAATAAAACAATTTTTTTTTTTAAAAAAAAAAAAAAAAAAAAAAAAAAAAAAGGAAACGTTGGCCATCTCTACCGATTGTTTTCTTATTATTGAATTAAGCAATATTTTATTGACAATTGAGCTTTTTTAAGAGTACTATTACTTGTTCACCACTTTGTAATAGCTTCGATTTTGCATGATAAACATAAACTTTTTTAAAAATAAAAAATAAAAAATGCCATAATGCATCATGTCAAGTCAGTATCTTATCTTTCTTTTTCTTCTCATTCTTTATTACATTCCACTAATCAAATTGATAGTGTTTCAGTTTTCACTTTTTGAGCCGTTAAAAATATTTCTTCCAATCCCAAATAATAGTCTCCTCTCCTTTTCCATTTTATTTGCAACATCACTTTGGTTTCAATTTTTTTTTATTTTTTTTTATTTTTTTATCAATTAAGCACAAAAATATTTAGCTGATCACAATTATTAAGAGGTTAATTATGTTCAAAGTCAAACCCCCCATCATGTTTTTCAATGCCAAGCACTTGCAATTAAAAGTTGCCATATCTTCTAAGTCTTCCAATATATGTAGGACTATAAGTAAATGGAGAGTATAGACTATGGTGGACTTTTATTATGTCACGATTGGATTTTCACAAGTCTCATGGTTATTAAAGTCACATCTCCTTAGCCCAAAAAAATAAAATAAAAAATTGTCACATCTCTTGCACCCTATGGAAACCAACTATAGCATCCACTAAAAAATATTAGCATGATTCATAAATATCCCTTATATTACTATTGAAAATTCTAAATTTAGCCATCCCAATAAATTTTCATTTTTTGCTCTAGAGACTTTACCTTTGGACAAAAATGACTTCCAAGTAGTTTTAAATTTTAACATGTAATGTTTCAACATTTTGTATATCTAAAGTGATATATATCACTTTCAAGATAGAAAGTGATATATCCGAATGCATTTAGACAGAATAATATGAACGGGTGACTAATGCTCAGGTGAATGATGTGATGTGATGTCGATACCTCATATACTATAAATATTTATGAAAGAATTTAGAAAGTCTAATATTACTCTTAATTTTATTACACCGGTGACTAAAGTTGATGATAAGAAAAGAAAAGTTATTGAAAACAACTAAATTTATAGTTTTTCATAATTCAGTGGATATTTCTAGGAATTTCTTCTACAAACATTGAAATTAGTATATATGACGGAAAGAAACATCCATTTTAAGGAAAAAAAAAAAGAAAACTATAACGACCCTAAGTTAATTGAGAAACATCCTTTAAACTTGTATCTAATAAGTTGGTCTAAAATTAAATGATTCTAACATTTAACATTTCAAAATTCTCATGATGTTTTCATGTTATGACTTATGAGTACAATCAATAGGCATTATCATTTCAGTTGCAAATCTAAACAGATTCATTTTTGAACTATTTTGCAGCATGCAATTCAATCACTAACTAATTAAATTGGTAATAATAATGTAATTATGGTACTTGATTAGCAACATATATTAGTGGGATTTTCAGAATTGCAATAGGCTTTATTATTATTATTATTATTATTATTATTATTATTATTATGGCTCTTATTATAGCACATGCCAATTTTTCAGATAAGCATTTCAATTTCTTGTAAATGATGTGTGATATTTTCACATATAATTTAATAATGTGGAAATGATGGGAAATAACACTCTTTTTAGAGAAAATAGGCTTTTTTAACAAAAAATTAAGGGCCTTGATTGTTTTTTACCTGAATTAGTAAAGTGATTGTATTTGTCAAAAAATCCATTGTAGAGACATAATTGTCCCTATTTTTTTTTTCAAAACCTCTTTTCTCTCCTTTTCTCTCTCATTTTCACCATTTTTTTTTCTCTTTCTCTCTCTCTCCTTTCTCTGATCTCACGCCTCCTTCTTCTTTCTCTCTTTCTTCTCTCTTTCTCTCCTCCTCTCTCCTCCTCTTTCCTTCTTCTTTCACGCCTTCTTTTTCTTCTTCTTCTTCTTCTTGTCGGTCGTCCGATCTTCCCTCCTTCTTCTTCTCTTTCTCTCTTCTCTTCTCTTTCTCTTTGACGTTTTTTCCAGATTTTTTTTTTAAATTTTAGTTTTTTTTTATTTTGAAAAAAAAAAACGACTAAACACACCAGGCAAAAACGACTAAACACACCACGAAAAAAATGACTAAACACACCAGGCAAAAACGACTAAACACACCGGACAAAAAGGAATTAAACACACCAGGTAAAAACGACTAAACACACCAGGCAAAAACGACTAAACACACTAGGTAAAAACGACTAAACACACCAGGCAAAATTTCTGAATGAAGGGCATTTTTGTCCGAAAAGTGGATTTTTCGACAAAAACAATCAAAATACTAATTCAGGCTAAAAACAATAAACCTCCTTAATTTTTGACTAGTTTCCATTTTCACCCCTCTTTTTATGTTGAATTTTGAAAGTATCACTAGTTTAATAAGTTAAGTTTAAATGGCACCAATGAACTAAAAATACACTCATCTCCTTATTTTATTACGTTTGTGTCATTTTTAGGTTTTTTTTTTTCCTTAAAAAAAAAAAAAAAACCCCAATTCCATCAATGGAGATGAAAGATCTCTATTGGAGGTCGAAATCGGCCTCCAATGGAGGTCTTGATGAAGAAGATGAACAACCTTTTTTTTTTTTTTTTTTTGAGAAAATTTCATTTTTGCCTAATAAGTCTCGGAAACTATCTAATAAGTTTCGAAAACAACAAAATAAGGGATCGTTTGTTTTTTGCACTTAAAACTGAATATGTATGAATTGAAATTATTTGTTTTGTTTGTTTTTTTAAGTGGTCAAACAACTTAAAAATACCAAAAAATAACTTAAAATAAAAGTAAGAAATCCTGACTTTTAACTTAATTCCAAATCATTTGATTGCATTTAATATATTTTCTTCTAATATTATCCTACCAAAGATAACATATTTCCAATTTTATCATAATTTAATATTATACAAATTTATTTATTTTAACCTATTACTTATGACAAACTTATCAAAAAAAAAAAAAAAAAAAAAAACCATTAATCACATTATAACTTTCTACACCATCTTTGAACCTTCAATTCTATTTTTTAAAATAATTATTTATCCTTTAAAAAAAACAATTATTTATCATAACTTAATCATGAATAATATATTGCAATTATTACATAAAAAACGGTTTAAGATTTGTTAAATTATTTTTATTTAGTTGTTTGTATTGTATAAAATGAAAATACATAATAATTAATAATACAGTAGAACCACTGTAAATTAATCTCCTATAAATTAATATCCTCTCTAAATTAATAAAAAATCTCGGTCCCGACTAGGGCCAGTGTAAAAAATTAATAAACCCCTCTATCGTAATAATTAATAATTTCTTTTTGAAACCTAGGGTAAAATTTCGGTCCTGATTGTCTCATAAATTAATAATTTCATAAAAGTACAAAATATATTATAAATTGTTCAAGAACTAGAAAAGTATTTCAAGATACTAGTTTGCACTAGGTCACTATGTTTGATATTTTTGATTTCATCCTTCATCTTTTGAATTGTCTTCAAGAAGCTATTATCATCACCTTCTTGTTGTTATCAAAAAGTTTCAATTAAATTTTGCATTTCAACAACGTAACCTTACTTGTAGAGATTTTAGGTACCTTATGACTATCGTCGTCATTTTCTATCTCAAGTACTACATCATCATTATTATGCCTTGTGATATCATTGTTGATAACCTATTCAGTTGGAGTGTAACACACTTCTTCAAATTTGGTGGTAGATAGTGCACTGTGATGTTCCTGAGTTGGATGTGATTAGATAGCTCTATAAGCGGTACATGGGCAGTGCAATTGTCAAGGAGAAGCAAACCTTTCGATTTGCCGTGTGCAGTGCCATTGCGATTAGGAATCCTAAAAAAAAAAGGAACTTTCACTGAGAAGAAAACTGACTAAACAAGGAATCCCGAAAAGAAACCTTCCCTAAACAAGAAAACCAACTTTTACACGTTTTTAAAGACAAAATAACATTTACAAGATCAAACCCTTCAAATTAATAACCCCTCTTAATTAATACTCAAGGGCAGGTCCCAAGAACATTAATTTAGAGGGGTTCTACTGTAACAAGGTATAAATGTCAAATTACTTGTTTTTAAACCATTTTATATTTATAAAAAAAAAAAAAAGCAAGTTGACATTCGATTCAGAGGTAATAATAATAAAAAAAATAAACATGTCATTCAAATTCAGGTTTCAGTAACTATTTAGTTTTTAGTAAAATTCAGGTATGTTCAATATTCGGATAAAAAAAACGAACGACACCTAAGTCTTGGAGATTAGAAAATAAGTCTCGGAAACACATAAAAATGCAAGACTTATTTTTGTGAGTGTGTTTTAAGTTTGTTAGATCCATACTTTAAGTGTTATTAAAACTTATGCTATTAAGTTAATGATAGTCTTAAAACTCACTCTTTAAAGAATAATATTAAATTTTCGAACCCAAATAAATTAGCAGATCCATGAAGAAATCCTTCAAAGAAGGAGAAATTATATTATTTTCTCTATATTAAAACAGTAAGTAATACAAATTGCAGTCCCGATATGGTCAATGCATCTTGATATTGAATGTGAGTCACTAGTTTTGACAAGTGCATACACACTTGAGTCAAAGTATGTAAAATGAGTGGCTCATATTCAATATCCCCACTAAGTTATATCATGATGTATTGACTTGAAAATTTCTGAGACAAACTGATCATTTAAAAGGTATAGTAAAATTTTGTTCAAGTACATGCATGGAACTCTCACCAATATATCACCATGCATGTTAATTATAAGTACCATGAAGTTGAGTATTTTTCCTGTGAAATTTCAAATTTGACAGTCAATCTGATCAACAAGTTGAGGTTGCAGAAGTTGTCGACCGTGAATTAATATTGATGAGAAATGGTGCTTTTAAATGGTATATTTAAAACATTTGGTAGTTATATATATTATATAGTACTAATAATAATGGTGCGCGCAGGTGATATTATTGATGAAACAGCAGACATGGATATCTTTCAAGTTAATTTCATGTTTGATGGAACTGGCCAACTTCACATTTCCACCACCTACTGATGAGTTGATTGCTAATTTTGGTGGTACATTATCAGCTGCAGGTAAGGTTCAGGCCCCCTTTTAGTCTCAATAATTCATGTAAAATATCTATGGGGACCCATTTATATATATATATATATATATATATATATATATAGATCGAAGAAGCAATTGAAAGTACCATAAAAACCTGTAAATTAATTAAAGAGCTTTAAAATTGAACCAATTTGTCTTAAAACTTCACAGGAGGAGACCCACTACTTCAGTAATTACAAGCTTGATTTCCATTTTCAAGCAGCAAGAAGCATCTCCGTTGGTGTGTGTGTGTGTGTGCGGTGGGGGTCCAATCCATGTACATCAACTGATGATCATAAGTAGAGTGGACATGTGTTACTTGACAGGGAGGGAGGGTAGGATGGTCCATTTGGGGATTTGAAAAAAAAAAGAAAAAAGAAAGAGGGTTGGTGATTCCTGATGTTTAATCAAATCTTGTGATGGGGTCAGAGGGGTTCTGTTTTGAAGATTCATTGTGTCTCCTCCTCCTCCTCATATAGCTTTGCTTTCAAAGTCTTTGGTTCGATCATGACAAGCATTTCCATTTCACTTGGATATAGTTCCAGTTGGACACCATTTAAAAACCCTCTGTTTGTTCCATTTACTACTATTGACAACTGAATAATAATTATGTTAGTGGGCATGGCTTATCCTTGTTAAACAGCAAACACGTGGGTTCACTAAAGTGCAACAAAGCATGCAAAGACTTGACAGGACCCACCAACCACCTAAAACGTACGAGTATTTTGAGTTTTGAGTTGAGCTTCGCCGAACTACAATGACAACTCTTTCGTTATACACCAAACCCACTTATATTATATCATATGATTAGAGTGATAAATCGAATCGAACGGAAAATACTTGTTTAGGTTGAGGGAGATTAATTAATTCGATTTAAAAACAAATGAAAACCGAGTATAAGTTAGTCATGGATGGTTGCGGCTGAACACTGAACCGATCCGACTTTGTTGAGGGTCAGGAAGGTGAGCATGGGCGTAAAGCCCTCCTTTTAGTCCTTATAGTTAGTGTGACCTGACCGACCAGCTGAGCTCAACTCAACACCTCAAACCACACTCTTTTGATTTCATCATATTATACATATTACTGCTTTTTAGTGCTCACCTCTGGAACCACCAATAATACAGATTACAGAGAGACAAGGGTTCTAGCCATTTGGAATTAGACCCACCTTTTTTTTGTGCCTTATGTGGGTGGGTCCAGGGTCCTCGATCACTCGTCTGGGGAGGGGAGCTTTCCTTTTCTCAGGCGCTCTGTTGTATAATCAGTCTGATTCTTCTGATAAGCCCGAGGAAGTGATATATTCTAAAGTGAGGAAGAAGAACGATAAGTCGATGTAATTGGTGATTTGGTGATATGGTTTCTGACTTGCACGTATGTGTTAATTTGTTATGGAGAGACGTGCAATGTGAGTTTTAGGTAATCTTCATGTTCAATTTTTTTTAAAATTTAAAAATTTTAATATTAAAATGTACAATTAATTTTACAGCACAAAATCTAAAAACAAAAAAGTTACAAAAAAATAAAATAAAATTGAAATCAAATGAATTAATGTCGTATAATTAATTATACGACATTAGTTAATGTCGTAATCACCCTTAATTAATGCTGAGAGGTTGACAAAAAAGTACCAAGTTCAAGAAAGTATAGTAATTGATTGACCAATGAAAACGAAACTTTGCCTTAAAATTGACAAGTAAAAGCTTGTTGTCACATTAGATAGATAGACACAATTCACACTCTACTGTCCATGTGAATTGCCATCACTTCAAATTAATCGACTAAACTGTTGATATTAATTATAATTTTTTTCTTAACCAAAAAAATTATAACTTTTCAATATATATATAAAAGAAGGTTAAAGAGATTGTGATTTTATTTAAAGCTAATGGCATTTAAAAAAGACAAGTTTGTTGGATAGTGACATATTACGGGGTTTGTATAGCAATAAGCAATGCCGTCCACTTCATAACATAACGCCGTTTTGTCCCCCACCAACCCATCTCTTTTCGTAGACTTCTTTTAAACCGTGCAAACTTCTTTTATATAGTGCAATTATTATAGTACGAATTTATATATATATATATGTTCAATTTTTTATTATTACATTCATCAATTCAAAGCTATTCAAACCACTTGATTGGCCATAAAAGATCGATACAATTGATTGTTTAATTCCAATTAAAAATAGTTTTAATATAGTGGTTAACATTATTGTTATATATATATATATAAATTTTATTATCAGTTCGAATTGACAGAAGTTATATCAGTTCCTTGTATGTGGACCACTAGATTTAAATACTTTGATTTGACTGTATGTATTTATTAGTTAAGTATTTAAATCCAGTGACTCACATACAATGAACTGATATAATTTTTGTCAATTCGAATTGATAATAGAATTTCTGTATATATATAATCGCCACGACACAAACATTAAATACTTCTAAAATTTAATTGAAAGTTATCGCCATCCTCAAACCTCAAATCAATTACAGTAAGTTAAAAAATTGGCATCCTAAGTCTATCATCCTAAATGTGATTTTTTATTTTATTTTTTTATTATATATATATATATAACACAAGTATTTAGCAAACTTGGACCCGAACATTATATTGTCTTGTCAGGTTAAGATAAAGATATAATAAATAGTATGTCATATAATATAATTATTATGAATAAATTATCTTTTATGATACAATTTAATTAGTATAGACGTATGGTATAGTACTACTCAAAAGATTTTTAAAACTCATTGTCAAAAAAGAAAAAGAAAAAAGATTTCTAAAACTAATTTAAATTACATTATTCAATATGAAATGAAGTAATTTTATCATGAATGTTATATGTTTATGATTAAATGAAAATTAAAATTTAGGAGGGTGTATTCAATTAGGATTTTAAAAGACTCTTAATGACTTTAGTGAAATATAAAAGTTTAGGTGTATTCAATGTAAACTTTTAACGACTCTATAATGGGGTATTTAATACAGACTTTTAAAAAATCTTTAAAAGTCATGTGATATTCAATCAAGACTTTTTAACAGTCTATGAAACTTATGAGGTATTCAAAATCTTAATGACTTTTAATGACTTTAAAATATCAATGACTTCTAATGACTTTTAGTTATAATAAATTTCACGATTTGTCTTCCATTCCTGCCAAAAACTTTGAATAACTTAAAAAAAAAAAAAAAAATAGAAAAAATTTCACTTTTTAAAAAAAAAACATGAAACTCTTTGAAAAACATCAACCACCAAACATATGTTCTATTTTCAAATAAAAGCACATTCATTCTTAACAAATTTCATAAATAAAATAAAATGAATAACTTTTAAAATGAATAAACATTATATATATAAAAAAAAACATATAAACATTAACGATATATTTATAAAAAAAATTAACTAAAATATAATATAAAACAACTCTCCATTAGATATGCAATTAAAGACGAGAGATTTCATATTTGTTTACCTATATTTTAAAAGCAACTAAACAACACCGAAATAAATCAAATAAACTTCATTTATGTAAAATAAAAATAATAAAAGACAAAAATCACTACTTAACCATGCCAATATGCCATAATCAAAGTCGCATATGAACGTGACTCTATATAATTATGATCAATATTAAACTACCCACTTTTAGGCATGGGTCTTATTAAACAACTAGGTGCGGTTTTTATGTTTTATCTTTTTGAATGAATTTTTGGTAGATTTTTTATACTCATTGTCATACTTTCGTAGACACATGTAAATGTTAATATTATTATCGGTTTGCTATATTTATTCTAAAATAAAATTTATAATATTTTGACTAATTATTTAAAAAAAAAAAAAAGGAGCATAATGTCTTTATAATGTAAAATATAATTAAAATAAAAATAAAATTTTTAAAATCACATATATAAATATGAATGCTTTTGTCAAATTTAATTAACGATGATTTTTTTTATTCATTTGAAAAAATATATTTACTGACATGATAAATATATATAATTTTGTTAAAACAAAGTATACTTTATATTTAAAAGTCAATGAAAGTCTATGAAAGTCTTTTAAAATGAAAGTCTATGAAAGCCTTTTAAATAAAAGTCTATGAAAGTTTTTCATAATCATGTAAAGTCTATAAAAATCCATAAAATCTGTAGAAGTCATCCACTTAAAAAAAAGAAAAAAGTCTTTAAACGCCTTTTGAAATCCTAATTGAATACATCATCTTAGTACAACCAAAAAATTTAGTCCAAATTTTAACACAAATGATATGACAAATGATTTTTTTCATTAATTATATCATCCTGTATTGTGTGTAGTGATGATAACTCGATTAATTATTTGGGTTTTAGAGCATTACACTAAAATTTAACAAGATAGGAAAATTTGTAGAGAAACAAAAAGAATTTTAATAATGAAATGCATGCATTATGCATATGATTATGAGATTAGAAACAATTTGAAAGTGAATTAAAACAAGACAAGATCACAAGAATGTGAAGAAAAGAAAGACAGCTAGATAGATAGAAATAAAGAAAGAGAATCAGAGACAAAGATTTGTTTTGAGTTTCTCACAACTGCCGTTTTCCCTACTGTATATGTCAGCTTTCTTTACTTTCTAGGGTTTCTCGCTCTTTTTCCTTTTTATCAACTTTTTTCCCACAATCCAAACACCAAATCGGCCATGCAGCTTCAAAACCCCAGATGATTATTTGGCCTCTCAAAACAAACAAAAGCCATCTCGTCCTTTCATTTTCATACCAAACAGGCGCATCTTAGCAATTATCTCTCCATGTCAGCACCTGCTACTCGCGCATTTTAGCATCGGAATAAATTAAAGGGCAGTATCGGAAAGTTTGCCGGAAACTTTTTTGTGACTTGTCGGAGTGGCTGCCCACAAAAAAGTTGTCTATCATAATAATTTCATTTTCCTTCAAAAAAAAAAAAACACTAAAAACTAAAAACAGTTGCAGTTGTGTTCTCTTCACAAGCTTATTGTGATTTCAACAATATTCTTACACACACATTTTATTTCTTCTTCCCAGTAACATACATAAACAAAACAGAGTGCCCGAAAAAAAAAAAAAACTCTCTGTTTAATTTGCTTCATCAGTATATCATCAATCTTGTGATGCTTTTTTGAACTGAAGGTTTCTTCAATGGAAAACTCTGGTCTAAACCTGAAAGCAACCGAGTTGAGACTCGGGTTACCCGGTTCAGAGTCACCTGAAAGACAGAGCAGTGATGAAAACAACAACAAGAAGAAAGGAAGCACAGTGGTTCTGTCATTGAAGGGGCTTGCTGGTCCAGGAGCCAAGAGGGGTTACTCTGATGCCATTGATAGCAAGTGGGTTTTCTCTGGGAACACCAGTGATGGATCTATAAATAATAATGGTGGCAAGTGTGTTTCCGGGTCGGATTCGGGTTTACGTTGTCCGGTTGTGAAAGAGAGTGTTGGTGCTCAGTCACCAAAGCCTGTGGTGGTGGTGCAGGAGAAGAAGTCTCATACTCATAATCATGGTTCTGCTCCTTCAAAGTAAGTACAATTAATAATAATTAATAATAATTAATAATAATAATAAACCTCTCCTTTTTACCTTTTATTGTTTACTGACATGTTGTTTCTTAGCTAGTTAGGTTCCAATTATTTGTTCTATTTACTGACAAAATCTTGTTACAGAGAAGAAACTGAGATTTTGAGTTTGTGTTGTTTTATATATGCATATATATATATATATATATATATATATTTTTTTTCCATTAGTTCATAATTATATTTAAATAAAGAAAGTTGTACCTAATTTGGTCTGATGTTGGATTTTTCTATTTAAACAAGTTTGTTATTTTCTTAGGATTTTGTTAGCTCATGCTTCTATGTTGCTTAAGATTTTTATCCAAAGAAGATCTGAATGAACACTGGATTCCTCTTGTTTGAATTTCTTGACAGGGCACAAGTTGTTGGATGGCCACCAATTCGTTCTTTCAGGAAGAATACCATGTCTTCTCATTCTGCGAAGAACGATGATGATTCGGAGGCCAAGTTAGGAATGGAGTGTCTGTATGTTAAAGTCAGTATGGATGGTGCCCCGTATCTACGAAAAGTTGATCTCAAAACATATGGCAGCTACATGGAACTCTCTTCAGCTCTCGAAAAGATGTTCAGTTGTTTTACAATTGGTAATTTCTTCCAGCAATTGTGGATTTCATCAAAAATAACATTAGCCTATGCGAAAATTAATTCCTTTTCATGAATGTCTGGTTCAGGTCAATGCGGTTCTCACAATGTTCTGAGCCGAGATGGATTGAGTGAGAGTCGATTAATGGATCTTCTTCATGGTTCTGAATATGTGCTCACCTATGAAGACAAGGACGGTGACTGGATGTTAGTCGGTGATGTTCCCTGGGAGTAAGTGTGTTTCCTCCAAACTCACGATTTTTGGAACCTAAAGTTATATCTAGGTTGCATAAATTGAATACTGCCCAAGTTATTCTGGATTCATAATAACTCTGTGAAATCAAAGAGGGAGTTTGGGGTTGTAGACCGATGAGTGTACGAATATCCATTTTCCTAATTTTCTTTGTCGTTGCAGGATGTTCACCAACTCATGTAAGAGGCTGAGGATCATGAAGAGTTCAGAGGCTATTGGATTAGGTATGTTCTATATATATGAAATGAACTGATGTTCCTTGTGTATCGAGTTTATTACTAATATGAACCGATAAAATGCCTATGTGATGGTTTTGCTTGGCAATCTGGAGGATAAAATTTTCCATTTTGAAATGCAGACGATATATCATTTGACTAATGTATGTTCCTGTATATGTTTCTTGCAGCTCCAAGGGCAATGGAGAAGTGTAGAAACCGTAACTAGTTTGATGCTGTCGCTACAAACAGATGAAATGTTCTATGTGGGCAAATCAGGTTTACTTAGTTTTTAACGGGGTCTCGAAACCAGGTTCTATATTCCTATTATGTGTATGCCTTCTAAATACCCAGAATATAAAGTTGTTGACTGTTGTTTCAGGTTGTATTTATAGACTGATCCTCTCCTTCTCCTTCTCTCAGCTTTCTCTTTCCATGTATTATGAATCACAAAACTATGTGTGTAAATTGTTTGTTTGCTGCAGCAACTCCATCTCTCTCTCTATTGATGGAATAGAATAGAATAGATTGAACTTTGGTATTAGAATAAATGTTTGGTTTCTCAAGATAATCTTCAAGTCTGTTTTGTTTTTCTTTCTTCAACTCTGGTATTTTTTCTTCATGTTTCTCAAGAATAAATGTAAAAGCTTTGTTTTTTTTTTTTTTTTTTTTGTTGAAAAAAGCTTTAACAAAAATTTGGCAGTTCCTTAAAGAAAGTGAAAATGGTTTTTAAATGGGAGATTATCAATTTTTAATCTTTAAAGTTAGGTTGATTATCAATTTAGTTAAAACATGACTCTATGAGTTTGTGTTTGCTTTTTGGTGCCCCTAGTAAATACATCAATTAGTCCCTTTGATCAAAGATTTAACGGTCAAAGGTAACAAAAAATAAAAAATGTAAATCGATCATTTTGTCCTTAACTTTTATGGATGGGTTTAAAAGTATGATTTTACCCTCTAATTTTTTTTAAAATTTTACATTTTTTTTTAAATGATTGTATTTAGTTTGAAAATGACTTAAATTTCCTTCAAATTTTAAACATAAAAAGACATCCTGCTTTAAAGACAAAAATACATCTATGACCATTAAGGTGGGTGCAACACAAGGACTTCCTAGAAGATCATCCATCCTAGCACTTTTTTGGTGCGGTCATCTATGACCATTAAGCTTGAATGACTATTAAGTTTGATTAAAGATTATTTAACAAAATGACCTAGTTGATGTATTTACAAAACCTTAAGGACCGCAGGCAAAAAAAAAAAAAAAAAAAAAATTGTTAAGAAATTAGAAACCCATATTTCAAACACACAGAGTTTAGTTTTATTTGGTTTTGTTGTATTAACTTCCCTACTCCCTAAGATTTCATAAATACATTATAATGGTCATTCCGCTAATCAACAAATAGTCAAAATTAATGGTTTTGTTAAAAAATAGTAATTAATTTTCAAGAAGATCGACCTTCGCTAGAGATCAAACTCTAGTAGAGGTAGATTGCTGTCTAGTCTGCCTATCTCCAAATGGAGATCGACAAACGATCAACCTCCAAGATCAACGATGGTAGTTTATCTCCGTCCATCTCTGTTGGATATGCTGTTGTTATTCTTATAGTTTATTTTAAGTTGGTGTGAAATACAACATAACTACTTGTGGGTGCATCATGTAGTCAAAATACAACATAATCAACTAATTGACAACGCAGGAAGAGTAGGTAATATCTAAAAAACAAACATCATCGTACAAAGCACACATCTTTCATGGCCCAAGAATTGCATTTAGAAATGGAAAGACAGGGTTCTTTACTCTTTCGGTCATGTTGTGTTCACTTTCAATGCAAAATAGTGAAAGGAAGCAAGTTCAAAATAACCAGCCAAGCTGCCACTATTAAAAAAATAAAAATAAAAAAAAAATTCCGGCGAAGCCATAACACCTTCAAATGACACTTTAACTTATATTCAAACGTTTCCAAAACCATAATTGGCTTTTCAGTTTGGTCCGAGGACATTTTTACAATGCAGCAATGGTAGCATAAATAAGTAACAATATTAGATTGCAGTAAATATCAAAACTATCTCTCTCCAGATCCTAATTGCAAAACTACAACAGATTCTGGGTTCACCTGTCATTCTGACTCAAGCAAGGCCCAGGTATCTGAAGCTAACTCAACTAATGACTGCAGTCACTGAAGAAATTACTTATACAACATATCGATAGGTGACATACCGCCCAGCAGTCTCACTTGGCCGAATAATCTTCACAACTTGTCCACGCTTCAGCCCGTAATATCTTGCAATTGGGTCGCTTAATTGAATGCGAGGCAACTGAACTCCAAACCCCAAAGAAAATAGCAACATTAAAATATTGCAAATAAATAAAATTGCAACAGAAAAGCAAACTGAGCTACATACTAAAACATCTAGACGAAACTGATATCCCAACCTTAAGTAAGAACAGGAATAACACCACATTATATTATAGTTCATCACATGTTACAAAAACACATTAAGCAGGATTCACCGTGATCCCAAATTAGAAAAGCCCACAACATAACTGAAATGAAAACTAATAATTCAAGAAGGATTCACACTCTCATCACAATGATAATACAAATGATTAACCCATTAATTGATATAGAATGATTCTTTTGGAACTATGATTCTACAAAACAAATTTTTAATGAATTACCTCCAAAACCGGCTGTTATTACAAATCAAGACAATTTCTCATTAGCTAACATATGAACAGTCCAGCAGTCCTTAATAGGAAAAAAAAAAAAAAAAAAAAAACAGCATTTGTAATTTTACCTAATAGTCTAACACAATGTCAGTACAAAAAATTAGCTTAATTGACCATAAAGATAAATATAGTTTAAATCATAACCTGAAGCATAAGCAAAACTTAATGCAAAGAAACGTTCTACTTAGAGGTGACTTTAAGCCCTCCCTCTAAGAGCTGCAATAGTGATGCATCTATGATCACAAATTTTAATATAACCCATCAGCTCTTTTAGTTGAATCAATCTTAAATCAGGGTTATGCATATATCTACACCCAAAATTTAAAATAAAATTGTGGTGGGACAGACACACATATGAACATTTAAGGGAGAGTCAATGGTAAAAAAAAAAAAAAAAAGCCTACAATGTAAAACAGTACTAAAAATTTGTTAAGAACACATGTTCCATAAAGCTTTAAGCTACATGACCTACATCTACACTTTTTCCAATCCTGAATCCTGTTATCTTAGCTAATATTGACACATCATCCTAGAATTCTAATCAATCAATAACGCAAAGTCTTATGCAAGGAACTTGATTTCTTTTAAGGCAGTAGTTAAGCACATAACATCCTAATACTCCCTAGATAAACAACATACACATTGAACAAGATGGAAGGTATCAAAATTGTCAGTACTGACCTGTGTTTCTTTGACTGTATATCTCTTCAACAAAGTCTTCTTCTCTTCATTTGTAAGCAGCTGATGCTCAGGAACGAGAACATGATCTTTGATGTTGACCAAAAGCTCTGCCTCCTGTATCAATAGAGTAAGAGAATCATTAAAACATTAATATCCTTCTTCAAGTTTAGAAAGTAATGCAAGCAATAAGTAATATAGATAACCACACATCAACCAGTAAAGGAATTCTTTAAACCCAAGTCCAAGTGTATCAACCTTGGAACAGCTAGAATGGGCAATAAGTAATATAGATGACAATCAGATGAACCTCCCATCCAATCTAACCATGATCTTAGGATATAGTACAATTCACCCCCATATTACTAAGTACATTGGTTAGAATTCAAGTAGCTATAGAATTGAAGAAACAGATTTTACCTGGAATACTTCCAAGTGGAACTTTGTGGATATCTCAGCTATACATGTCCGAGCAAAAGGAGTCAAACTCTGTTGAACCACCAATATTGCTTTGAAAACATTATCTGATTTCATTCGATTGGTATAAGTCTTCATTGTCTTAACACCAACCTTTTGTTCATCGGGAAAGAAAACATAAATCTAAAAATGGAGGGAAAAAATCAGAAAAAAATACATGAGTGACGTGGATGAGAAACAAACTGAACTAATTCTGCATTGTCATACAGATTTGGATGTATGGTGAAATTTTTTATATAATTGAAAATGTGAGTCCATTTAAGAAAGTTAAGAAACTTTAAAAACAAATTGGAATCAGATAAAGAAAAGGGGCAAGAAAAGAAGACTTTTGAATTAAGTGTGCATGGCAACAAAGTTGACTTCCCAAAGTAAATAAACAAGCAATGTTGAACATGAAACCCAGTCTGGGATTGAACCTAAAATTTAAAAATAAAATCCTATCAAACAAGGCGTGAGTCTAAATATAAAGCTGGATGAGTCATATCTTTTAAATGAGTTCAGAATGATAAGCCAAGTATTCAGCTTGCTCAAGCTTGCCTTGTTTGCACTCGTATTAATATACTACCTACCCCATGGTTTAATCCGTTGAAAAACCATTCTCTCTCCTTCTACTTGTCATCAAGTCCATGTACATTGTACACTATGGTCTTGGTTTCTCTTGCGTCTCTCATGCCCATCTTTCAAACATGAACTTTTTAATTCTTTAATGGAAATAATTGCCTACAATATTGATCTTCATGATGGGATAAGACTATACTAACATAAATTTGTGACTTCAACACTCATCCATTCATTTTCTCTCAATTCAATGGTGGAAAAATGTAAATGAATTAAATGTTAATGGCAACCCTTGGTTTGAGATGAAACTGATGGACGAACGCAAGCTGAAGTCACAAATTTATGTAAAAAATTTTAATTGATATAGCCTAACCCAAAATTATATTAATGAAAACAATCAAATATATACCTGATCTGAGCTATTGTCCCGCATTGCTTTATTAATAACAAGGTCCTCCCTTTTCGTATTATCCCCATATTTAGAAAGAAACTGTTCTTTGGTCATGTTGATTTCGAAGTCGCCAACAAAATAACCTCGATCTCTCAGCATCTCCATCACAGTTTTCCGGATTCTGAAAAGCCTTTTGAGTTCTTCATCGGATAGAGCCATCTTCTCACTGATAAAAAGTTCCGGAACAGAAATTGTCAATCAAATAGTTTAAAATTTAAAAATAATGTCACTACACAGTTACAAAAAAGAAAAAAGAAAAAAGAAAAAAAAGAGAAGTTGGTTTCCACATACACATAAACATCAGCCTAAATGTGTTTGCGTGTTAAATGATGATTATAAAGCTTAATTTAGGATTATAGCACAAAGAAATAAAAAAAGAAAAAAGAAAAAACACAAATAAACATGTATCACCATCCTTGATGGCTTGTTTGTTTGGTGTAACTTAATAGAGGAGACAAAAGTGAGAAACGAAACAAAGCAAGTTAGAAGTTTACCGGCGCCGACGGTGAGGAGCGGTGCGAGGTGAAAGTAACCAAGTGAAATACGCGGTGGCAAAAAGATGACAACTCTCTGTAATAAAAACGTTAGGGTTTAACAAAACCTTATAAATATATATATATTTTTTCCTAAAAATAAAACTCGCGCTCTTTATATCACTAAAATCCGGGCCGGGTCCTTGTATATCCTGATCCGGCCGGATGTCCGGATTTTTCAATCATCATCCACACCCGGTTATTGGCACCCCGAAAAAAGAAGAAGAGTTAATTGCACTACCGTACCCTTAGTTTATTAAATTTAGTAAGATTTCAAAAATATTCCCTAAATTAACGCAAACACCCTCTGCCATCATGTCAATCCATTAACTTTAACAGTTGACTAATCTTGACAATTGGAATATACCTTTGCCACATCATCTCAAACATAAAATATTTTTCTAATTAAAATTGAAAAATTATTATTTTTTAATAAAAAATGAATAATTTACCAGCGATGGAGCTCCATCGTCAAAGGAAACAAAAGATTTTTAACGATCTCCTACTTATCGGAAGAGATCTTCATCAATCTCGAAGATTGACCTCCTGCAATTCGTAGAGGAGGCTCATCTGTGAATTGAGAATTGAGAATTGAGAATGCTTCTGTAAACGGTCGATATATTATCTTTTTTTTTAATTAAAATATATTTTATGTTGGGGATGATGTGACAATGGTATATTTGGTTCTCCATAGGTCAAGGTTAGTCAACCGTTAAAGTTTACGGATTGACTTGATAAAAAGGGGTGTTTGTGTTAATTTAAGGTATCTTTTTGGAATCTTGCTAGATTCAATAACGTAAGGGTGAAGTTGGTGCAATTAACCCTATATATATCTAAAAAAAAAAAAAAGTAGAGGAGGAATATCCAAATTATTGTTGAAAATGTCAAAAAGTAAAAGTAGGGTTTAAACCAGGATTCTGCAGGAGAGAAGATGAAGCTGAAACAATTGGAAAGCCTCTTAGGTGACCTTCAACAATTCTCCAATCCAAAGCTCGAGCTCGAGCAGTACCCTACTGGACCTCACATCGCTTCTCGCTTGCTTTACACTGTATGTTATGTATCATCACTCTCAAAACCCCGCGAATTTCGATTATCGAATTTGCGAATCATTTTAAAATGCCAAGTTTTGTTTCATATATTGCATGATTATAAGAAGTTGTTACATGTAGTAGTTATTTTCTGAGGAGAGGATGATCTGCGGGTTTACTTGTGTGTTATAATTTATCAGGCAGAGAATTCATTCGGGGATGTGAGCAATAAGGTAGTGGCAGATTTCGGATGCGGGTGCGGTACATTAGGTGCTGCAGCTGCTCTCTTGGGTGCAGAGTGAGTCACATTTCGACCTTTTGCTCTAGTATGCTCGTTTTAATCGTCAATTCATATATTTACTTACATTAACAATGTTGTTTTGTGTCAAACTCAGTTAGTCATAAGGGTTCTTATACTTGTCATTTATTTTCCATTTGTCCTCTTAGAATTGCCTAACCAGCATTTCAATTCACAATTCCTTTTCTCAAAAAAAAAAAAAAAAGGATATGTGTTTATGTAGTAGGGAATGAAGGTTTCTGTTGAATTAAATATTTGATCCGCGTGCTGATTTTAATTAACGTATTTTGATGCAAATTTTTTTCCCTTTGCATTACTTAGTACTATATTTTTTTCAACTTTTGAAACAGGCAGGTCCTTGCTTTTGATATTGATACAGAGTCTCTTGAGTTAGCATCAGAAAATGCAGAGGAACTTGAGGTACTGTTTTCTTTTTAAGTTTTGATAGGCGGTTATCTTTATTGCTTTTGTTGGTTTCATATATTACCACATATGAATTAGGGCTTTTACTAATAATCTGCTTGTTGATTTTATTATAGATTCAATAATTAGAACAGTTGCTGCTACTGGTGGTCAATTGATGCATTTTTTTTTTTTTTTATCGAACTTGCAGTTGGACATAAATTTTGTTCAGTGTGACATCAGGAACCTAGTATGGAGAGGTAACAATAACTGCGCTCACCCCACCTTGCTGCATGCATAAATGTTTGTAGCTTTCTTATACCCAAAAATCTCCCAACATTACTTTGCCGTCGGGCTTTTAACTGAGGACGACTGCCCTTGACTCTGTCTGAAAATGGGGGCTAATTGAGAATGACAGTCATGATAACCTGGAATTTGCAACATGTTACCTAATATGGTTATGAAGTCTTGTGTATATGAAACAAGTGTTCTTTTTGTGCGTTACCTAGTTTCCACATCTCTGATTGGTATTTTGTAAATTTTCTTTATATCATGCATCGGGCCTGACCCCATCTACAAAAGTATTAATGAAACTGAATCCCCTTCCAACATTAGTGTGAGGTAGATTCGATCTTTAGACTTTATGTTCCAATATAAGGTATTTAATCAACAAGGCTATTCCCTTAGGACCACTTGGGATCTTTTTTATTCTCTATCAAATTTCAATATTTGAAGTCAAAACAAATTGTAGCATGGATTGACGTAATTTTCTTTTCTGTTGAGAGTCTTTGCTCTATAATGAAGGTGTTTATGGATGATATGAACCGGCTTGGTAGATACTTGTCAATTTATTAATGAGAATAGCTAGGTTAAGAATAGTGTATCTATTGCTTAGGTTGTGTTCAAGGAAATGAGTCAATTTATATCTAATTCTTCTATGGGTTCTCTTTTATATATGTTGAAGATCTGATTATTTCTGATGTACTGAAGATCTAGTAATCTGTCTGGTACACATGATAGTTAAGATATTTGAATAAAATTGATAGTAAATAAATAATTACTATCTATGTTAAACCTTTAATAGTATATATGTTCATAAGACCTTTTCCATTTACTTTATTGTTGTTTTTTTTATTATTTGTTTTTATGTTTACCCATGGTCTTCATCTCTTCTTTAGGTCAAATTGTCGATACAGTTGTAATGAATCCTCCATTTGGAACTAGAAAAAAGGGGGCGGACATGGATTTCCTCTATGTGGCTCTGAAGGTAAATAAAAGGAACTGTATTTTGATGTTTAAAATGCATCTATGTCATCTTATTTATTCTAATAGACATATTGTACACGAATTGTTTGTAATGTTAGGTTGCTTCTCAAGCAGTTTATTCCTTGCATAAGACCTCCACAAGAGATGTAAGTCATTTTGCTTGGAACTTCTAAATTTTAAAATGGAACCTATCTTTTACTTTACATTATCTGATATAATTTGCCATTCACATTATAGCTTATACATTACATCACAAATTGTGATAAATCTATTTACTCATCATTTCCAGCGCTCTAGTAATTTGTGAATGGTTTAACCGGATTCTTCTGTGTTAGATACGCATAGGGGCATCAAATTACTATGTGATCTGGCATTCATACTCTTTGAAGTATGCCACTATTAAGTGAAACATTGACATATAAATGTATTTTTTATTATTTTTTTCCTTATTTTTGTTTGGGATTTTTTTTGGAGCTATTATAATAAATTCGGGATTTGAGAAGAGGGGACACGACTCGAACCCAAAACCTCATGGTTTAGGGGTGTGAGTGGCATACCACTGGGCCAAGCCTCATCTCTTCTAGTGGGAATTATTGTTGCTATCTGCTTGTGGCTCTTTTTTTACGCGCCGCTTAAACTGAGCCTCAACCCTAAGGGCGCGTTTGGTATCGTTTTTAAAATGGTGTTTTTGAAAACTTTTTTTAAAAATGAAAATCATGTTTTAAAAATGATGTTTTTAAAAATGTAATGTGTTTGGTAGTGTTTTTTAAAAGTAGTTTTTTGAAACGGAAAACGATGTAAAAGTGTTTGGTTGTTTTTAAAATACGTAAAGTAGTTGTTTGGAGGGAAAAGTTATAAAAAGTTGTGGTTTGTTTTAAAAAACTGTTTTGAAAACGGTGAAAAACAATAAAAAGTTGTTTTTTATTTTCAAAAACCGTTTTACAAAACAATTAACCAAACAGCTTTAAAGTTGTTTTTTGTTGGGTTAATTGCACAAACTTACCCTGTGTTTTGCCTTTGTAGATTCAACAAATGACCTTAATTACACGAACAACCCCTGCTGTTAGCGGTCAAACGTTAGATTTAACGGTTGACTTGAAAAAGACTTAAATACCCTTGCATTTTATTTTAAAAAGTTTTAAATTAAATTAAAAGACACCTTTGCCCTTTAAATCATTTGAAGGAAAATAACAAAAAGGGGTACATAGGTAATTACAAAAAGATCTATTATTAAAAATATATTTAAATTAAACAAGTCTAATTTTCTCTCTCTCTCTCTCTTTCATCATCTTCAATCTTCACCGATCACCAGTTCACCACCATCAAAACCAAACTCTGACCCTAACTTTAATCAACCATTACTCAAACACAAACCCTAGCCACCACCCTAACCCACTGAAATATCACTGCGTTTCATTGAGATGGAAAGCGATTCTTCTGTACATCTCCATTCTCAGTCAATCGAACACAAACTTTATTTAGTTATTATTCAAAAACACTCAAATTGTTTAAGAATTGGAGAACTGGTCAATCGAAGAACCAGAAACTTTTAGTTGCAATTTTTTTTTTGTGTCGAATCACACCGGTTCACAGATCGATCTCATCCATGGATTGATTGATTGATTTTTGTGTGTTAAAAAAATACTGGGTTTTTGGGGTATTGTGATCTGACTTTAAATCTGCAAACTTTTTGAAGTTTAGCGATGGTTTGGATTGTGTGAGAGTTGGTGTATAGATATTTTGCAGATTTAATATCAGCTTCAGAGAGAGAATGATAAGATGATTTTGTTTTTTGTTTTTTCCCAGGTTTCCAGTTCCATATCTCAAATGGAGATCTAGATATATTCTCTTTTTATTTTTATTATTTTTTTAAATTCTAGATCTCCATCCATTTGGAGATTTGGACCTGTTATTAGTATTTTTTTTTTTTTTTTCTAAAGGTCATGCGGGGCTGCGAGAGGTATGGCCCTCTTCTATTTTGGAATTTTTTTTTTTTTTTTGTTGAATTATTTTAGTTTTGTTTTGTATATATTTTCGTTGATTCGTATTTTGTTTTTGGCTTGTTTTGATTGGGAATATTTGGGATGAAGGTGATGATGTTGCCAATGTTGGTGCTGGAGATAGGGATAAAGATGATGATGTTGGTGTTGGAGATGGGTATAAAGACTATTTTACCCTTGCTCATTAAAGTCAACTGTTAAATCTAACCGTTGACCACTAACGGCAGGGGATGTTTATGTAATTAAGGCTATTTGTTGAATATTTTGCTACAAAGGCAAAATACAGGGCAAGTTTGTGCAATTAACCCTTTTTTGTTTTTAAAAACAAGAAACTGTTTTTAAAAATGAAACCAAACACCACCTAAGGGTCTTCGCTTCAGTGCCTTAAGTGGTGGCATGGAGACTTTGGCAATGAAGGGCCCTTCATTAAGCCACAAGTTGGGATATTGTTACTGCAAATATCATCATTATGAAATGAGTTTGGACTTTGTGATGAAAACTGACATTGTCTCGGAAGTTCAATTTCTCAGTGTCATTTTTCGACTTTCTGGATATTGCATATTCAGTGGTAGCATTATAAGATTTTATACTTGTTTTGTGTTAGATGTAGCTATGCATCTTATTGTTTCTTATGAATTGGTTTTGTATTAATGTATAGATACTTTGTGTGAAGTTACAGAACATTTGATGTTTTAGATAGACCTTTGTTTTGACTAACAATGATGGGATCATCTCTCCTGGCATTGCAGCATGTTAGAAGGGCAGCCTTGCGAGACTTGAATGCTAGTAGTGCTGAGGTTTTGTGTGAGGTAGGTGAAGGTGGTTTTATAGAGGAACGATTCGACGAGGGTTATATACTGAGGGTTATTCATCACGTTGATCAGTCAGCCCTTTGCTTTGCTCTCTAACTCCCTTTCGTCATTTTTTTCAGCTTCGGTTCGATGTTCCACAACTATACAAATTCCATAAGAAGAAGGAGGTGAATATTGCTGTGGACCTTTGGCGGTTTGTACCAAAAAGAAATCAAGGAAAGGATCTTTAACATTGTATCAAGAGTATCCATGGAGTGTGTGTACAATGATGAATGTACACATGAAAGATACTCAGCTGCTTGTACATCTAAGAACAATTATAGAGAAAATCCAGACATTTACTTTTTATTGTTTGTTAAACTTATATTTATCAATCATTTGTGTTTCGTAAATCACGATTATTGGCTTCATCATATGACTATGCTCTATATGATTGTAGCTACACTACAACTTGTAGAAAATGCCTTGAGAAAATTGTATTTCCGTATCGAATGTATTTGAAATACTGCTCTCTTTATCACCCAAAATCGATCAGAAGTAGCGGATCATATAACAAATTGAAAAACTAAACTTGCTTCAAAAACAACAAAACAGAATCGAGGTTCTCTCTTTCAAAATTCTGTCACCCTTCATATGTTCTTTGTTTCTAACGGGCGTTCCTTTGTTTCTTATCTCTGCTTAGGATGACATACTTCCCATCTTATGCCTCGGTTTCAGGTTTTGTATCTTCTTCAGTGTTCTCTCCAAGAGTAAATCGAACAAACCTCCGAACTTTTATGTTCTCTCCAAGAGCAGCCACAGTTTGCTTGATCAAGTCTTTCAGTAAAATACTATCATTCTTAATAAAGGGTTGTTCTAAAAGAGCAAACTCTCCAAGCCTCTTTGAGACCCTCCCTTCAACTATTCTTTCCCTTATGTTCTCCGGTTTTGACAAGAGATCTTCTCTCTGCATCTCAAGTTCTTTTTCCTTTTTAACAATTTCCTCTGGAATGTCTTCAATGGATACAAATTGCACCTGTGGGCAGGCTACGACTTGCATTGCTAGATCGTCAACCAACTCCTTGAATTTTTCACTCCTACCCACAAAGTCAGTTTCACAATTGACTTCAATCAGTACTCCAATGCGAGTATCATGGATATAGGAACCGATTCTGCCTTCAGCTGCAAGGCGACTGGATTTCTTGTCAGCAGATGAAAGTCCCTTCTTTCTGAGGTACTCCTGTGCCTTCTCAAGATCTCCTTCAGTTTCAGAGAGAGCTTTTTTGCAGTCCATCATCCCTGCTCCCGTTTCCTCCCTTAGTTGTTTAACAAGTGCAGCTGAAATCGCTACTGCAGGTGCCCTGCAATAGAAAGTGGAGCATATGTAACATGTACAACATATTCAAACGCATGCACGTTGCATTATGCTTTTCTGCAAGCAGTTATCATGCAAATACATCTAATCTCACGACAAAGCATAATTATTGCAATATTATACAAGTCAAAGTTCACATAATGTAATCACTTACTTCTGAACAGTTTCCTTCGTTTCTCCTGCAGCAATTGCAGGTTGATCTTTTTCCACCGGTTTTGCTGCAGTTTGAGCAGCGACCTCAGCAGCGAAATCCTGACTTTTTTTCTCCAGGCCCTCTCCAAGATTGTACCGCACAAACCTCTTTACTTTTATATTTTCACCAATGGTTGCAATGGTCTGCTTCACCCAGTCCTTTACCACCATCTTATCATTCTTGATGTAGGGCTGTTCAAGCAATGCCAGCTCCTCAAGCCTCTTCCTGATCCGTCCTTCAACAATCTTTGACCTGATCTGCTCTGGTTTGGACAAGAGATCCTCCTTCTGCATTTCAATTTCTCTTTCCTTGTTCACAATCTCTTCAGAAACATCTTCTGTAACAAGATACTGTACTTGAGGGCATGCAGCCACCTGCATGGCTAGATCATCAACCAACTCCTTGAAAATCTCGCCTCGGGAGACAAAATCTGTCTCACAATTAACCTCAATAAGGACACCAATCCTGCTGTCATGAATATAAGAACCTATTCTTCCTTCAGCCGTGTCTCTGCTGGCTTTCTTTTCTGCGCTTGCTAAGCCTTTCTTTCTGAGAAATTCCTGAGCTTTAACAATGTCACCTCCAGTCTCTGCAAGCGCTTTCTTGCAATCCATCATTCCTGCTCCCGTTTCTTCACGAAGCTGCTTTACAAGAGCTGGTGCTATAGTTGCTGCAATCCACAAGAATAAGACATCAAAAGAGGAAGGCACTATGCACAACGAGGATTTGCCATTAATACATGAATCACACACAACAAACAATGTCCATACGATCGGAACAACGCCAAAGAACATAGATGGATTAAACTTATATTCTCATCGATTACACAGTCTCTCATTTCACCAAGGCAAGAAGGCATTATTAGGTGAAACTTTCCAATAATTGCAAATTTGCAATCACATCTATCTAAAGTTTTGGTCCAATCTGCTGCATCATATGGATTATAAAATAAAGGAGTTTGACAGGTCACATTATGAGTTTGCAGTGGCAATATGATTTCAGCATTGAATGATAAACCGTGACACACAATACCACATGTAAACCATCCCAAACACACTCCCATCCTTGAAAAAGTAAAGGAAGAAAAAAAATGGAATCACATTGAGGCAGTTAGTTATATTATCAATATCTGAACTTTAGCTTTAACACCAAGATACTATCAGAAAACTTTGATGAACCCCAAGAAAGGTTGCAAATTATATTTTCTACTACCACATAATCGCTGCAATCATGCATTCCTTTATCACACTCTTGTTTTAAGAACAGTATCAATGATGAAATTTTGGTTCATATTTGTGAATCAGAATTTCCAGATTTTGGATTCACAGCTGATTCTCCAGATGGATCAGAATTTCCATTTAAGTTCTGCTCCAACTGCACAGAGACACAGTATAACTGAAGACATACCCAAAAGGACATAACATATAACCAAAAATTTGCTTGAATCTTTAAACAAGTAATCCCAATACTAACTAGAGAAAGAGAATAAGATTTCAGAACCATAACAAATAGTCAGTTCCGAGCACCCTCAACAAAACCTTGATTTTTGACAGAATCTCACTCATATCCAATAAAACGTCTACTGCCATTAAATGTTTGCCGATTGAATATCTTAACAACAAACTTTTCACATCATATTTTATTTGACAAAATCTATTTGAATACCAAGTATCTCTTTTATTGTAAAGAATGACGTTATGAGTTTCAAGTTGCATTTGGAAATTAATTTATGGTCAAAATTTCCCCGAATGCAACTAAATAAATAACCAAAAATATGAATAGAAAACATGGCTATGAACCTTTAGTTTCCTGTGCAGAAGAAACATCTGGCTGTACACCTGAATCAGTGATATTGCCATTTTTGTCAGGGTTAGGTCCCGCTGCTTCATCTTCAACTGGTGCAGCAGACTCCTTTTCACTCTCTGCAGAAGGTGTTAGCATTTTCACTTCATCTTTTGCTATGGCGTCAGCAGTTTGACCCTCTATAACTTCTCCATCTTTTGGATTTTCTGAAGACAAGACTTGTTCAGCTATTTCTCCAGATAAATTGTTTGAAGAAGCCTCCTCATTTATCTGACTCTCAGTAGATACACTCTCTGCAGGAGTACTCTCCTCTGTTTCTTTCTCCACTGTTTGGGGAGACCCATCAACACTTTCTGATGAGCTGGATACTACGCTTGCCAAGTGCTCTTCATTCTTTTTAACATCAGCTACCCCATCCTCCACCTTTGATGGAGCTTCATCATCTTCAACTGTTTCATCCACTGCAGAAGGGACACTGACAGTACCCTCATCACTACCTGCTGGTTGGTCCTGCACCTGAGGAATACTAGTATCGCTTTTGCTTTGATCTACCTTTCCTTCTATTTCATTCAGGGGTTTCTCAGGTTTCTCATCTTCCTTCTCTGCCTTTTCCCTCTCGTCCAAAAATGCAGCAACATCTTTGTTCTTACGGAAGGCCAAGACAAAGGGGTTTGTTGCTAAATGGACAACCCCTTGGTTAAGCTGCAAGTCCAATTCACTATCATTTCCTTTCTTCATTGTCAAGGTTACTTGTCCCCTTGTGATGCGCAATACCCGAACACTAATGTCTTGACCTACCTGCAAAGATGAGCCTCCCAACATGTTTGCAAATCCATCGTCGGATTCTTCTGAGGTGGGCAGAAATCCTTCCTCCCCCTCAGGAAGAGAGATGAAAGCACCGGACCTGGTCAAATTCTTCACCGTGCCCTCTATGTCCTGTCCCTTGACAAACTTGGTGGATTTCGTTTCCCTTCTTTGAGTAGGCTTTGAAGTATTCCGTCTGGCAGATCTTGCCTTATCACTGCTGGCAGAAGCATCATTGCTAACATCATCCCTTTCACGCATGGTAAGAGAAATACGACTTGTCTCGGTATTTGCTTCAATCAACCACACCTTGACTTCTTGTCCAACAGAAACAACACTTCCAACATCCTTAACATAGCCATCACTCAACCTTGAAACATGTACCAGGCCATCTGTGAAAGCTCCAAAATCAACAAAAGCACCAAATGGCTGGATTGATCTTACTTTACCAGTAAATGTTGCACCAGGAATTAGTTCCTCGTTCTTTACAGGTGGCATCTCACTTTTTCTAGCTGGTCTTGATCGTTTAGACTGAGCTGAAGTGGGACCGGCATCTGATATTTTGGGGGAATTTTCACTTGTTTCAACCACATTGGATGGAATGTCTGAGGCTCTGGCAGAATCTTCATCTGCTGCCGCAGCTGAATCCGATTCTTCTACTGCTACATCAATTCCTGTGGCTGATAATATACTGACTCCAGATCTACGATGACACTCCCTTTGGTATTGTGAAAAATATCTAACTGAAGATGAAAGAGGTAAAGCAAATCTCTGTGAGAATATTGTATGTTTTGTAGATTTCCTTGCTGAACTGGATCTTGTTAAACAGTTGGTCTTATGTACTGTAAGAGCAGTCAGAGGGATGAGTGAAATATTGCTCATAGAACAAGGGATTACGGTCATCATGTTGACTTCAACTGCAAGATTTAAGGTCTAGTCTGCAGTTAAAACATGCTCTTCATCCCTGTCTTCACCTGCATATAATGTAAAAACAATAGGCTAGATCAATCAGAAATGTGCAAGAGTTGCATAATACCTTTTACAAGAATACAAGTAAAGAGCAGTAATTTGGTTTAACAAGCGGCATCTTGATCACATGCCACAACATTGGTAAGTTTGCTCCACAAATCATCTTCTTTTTATTAAATCTCTCAAAAGATAAGGAGGCTACATCTCAATTTGTATATCTGCCCCTAAGTTTCTTATTTGTGGAATTTAGTTTTAAATTTAATGTCGGTTCATCAACAAACAAGACAACAGTGAGAAGTCAACAACATCAACTTCATCCTCAGAAATATGATATTTTCTCTGATACCCTTACAGGAAAAAAAAACCCTCCCATGGTAAATACTTCACTAAGTTCAATAAGGTCACTTTTGTTAATTTTCTTTTAGTGCCGTTTTCCTTATTCCTTAGTTAAATTACTTCATGTAAGCCAAATTCCACATCCACAGTACATCATAGATTGCACTCCATCTCAGTGCAATAATGCACAACATTGTGATTTATGTCAACTGTAAATACCACAAATAGTTCTCAAATCCCAAATTATTACTACACTAAAATATCTCAAGAATTAATCAGATATCAGTATAATCTCAATATCCTTCCATAAGATTTTCATATAATTAATACACATTGATCAGTCATAGACTCTTAGCTTAAAGGAAAAGATGATAATAATAACAATAAGCTAAGTCTATTGCATTCAATACAGTTGTCTGAGAATAACAGCATAAATGAAAATGCCATCACTTAAACCAAAACATAATCTTTCTTCAATTGACATAAAGGTGGACTATTTTTTTTTTTATTATCATTATTTAAAAAAAAATTATTTTCCTCCTCCCACTTTGGTTTATTGTCTGTAATTAATTATACTCAATATATATTTATCCCCAAAATGGGTGTTTCCACCTTCAACCTCTCTTGTAGTTGTTACTAGTTCACACCAAATTACAAGTAATTGGAAACATGACATAATTTTTAAAAAGAAAATTTACAAATTCAAACAGTTGTCCAAACAGTTGAAGCTTAACACTACAAATTCAAAAGAAAATTAAAAAAGAAGAAACAATTTTTCTGATAAAAGCAGCTTCTTGAACTCACATTTAACAAAATTATTAAAATGTTCACTGAATTAAACACTATGCTGCACACTTATCACAACCTCATGCACACACAAAGAGTGAGAAAGATGCAACTAACGAATAGCTTACATTCAAAACCAAAAGAAACCACACAAAGTAGCAGAGAAGAATCAAAACCCAGATAAATTAACAAAAAAAAAAAAAAAAAAAAACAGAAACCCATTATTAGCTCATATTGAAGTAATAACTGTACCTAGTGTTGAAAAGAGAAGGCCTCAGGTGACTCAAAGTGTGGAGTTAATTTTGTGCTGACGATAGATATAGTGAATTGAAGCAGAGAGGGAAATGAAGGGTGAGGCTTTAAATCCTTATCTTATGAACCACTCCTGGACATTTTTTTATTTTATTTTTCTCGTTGTTTGGATAAAAAGAAAGAAATGGTGAATCGGTGATGTTGTTTTGCAGTTCAATAATGGGGACCCACGTTTGTGATAAAAGACAAGAACATGGACCAGGTCCAAGTTAAGCCCAACTGTGTACTATTAAATAAACACTTTGGTGGGCTTTCAAGCCCAACTATGTCGTCATCTGCCTTTTGGGCAAATAATGAGTCCATTTGTTCGATAGAATTAGGTCTCAATTTTCCCTTTTTCTATTCTAAAAAAAATTGATTTTTGGACAAAGTTACCCTCAAGTTTTAGTAACCCGCGTGAGAGAAATCAAAAATTAACTTAACTTCTAACTTTTTTATTTTTTTAAGTTTAAATCATGATTTTTTTTTTTTTTTTTTGTGGTGATAATACGTATTTAAAATGTTCGATCCTCGGGTTTCGTCGATTTATTTGATTAATTTCGTATTTCCAACAATATTACATGCCAACTTCCAACGCGTAACCCTTTTGAATTTTAGTTTGTTTTGATCAACATCAAATCCTTCTTTATTTTTTGCTCATAACATTTCTTTAATTTTAATGTGTAATCTTTAGCTTTTTTTTTTGTTTTTTTTTTTGTTTTTGTTCAACATTATGTAAAATATTTTATAATGACTTTTGAATGTTTAAATGATATTAGATTTGCATCCATAATATACTATTGGAATTGTCTCATTAAGGAGAACAAATGTTTGTATTTTTAATAATTCTTATTAACACGTACACTTATAGAGAGAAAGAAGAGAGAAGAGAGAAGAGATGAGAAAGAAACTTGTTGGAGGAAGGGAATAAAGTTAAAAACATATGTTATGGGTATTTTGGTCAAGTCAGCGGCTGAAATTAATAAAAAAAAGTTATTGCGGTTTAATAAATTTAAATTTTACACTAATTTGAGGGCTAGAGTAAGGAATTTTCTCTATAAATAGAACTCCAAATTTTATTATATTCTTTGAAAAAACGTTTTGAGTACTGTGAATCAAAGGCTCCCTTAATGTAGAATACAAAATTTGAATGTCAAATATATAGAAAACATAGTCAATTTGTTCAAATCCTTAGATAAATGACATTTTGAGTAATATCCTTATGAGTTTAAGAAATCGTACGTTGCTACAATCGATGATAAACAACCCCTTTCCACACTTTTCTTTTCCTTTTTCATTTTTTTTCTTCTGTATATATATTATTCCTATTAAACTAATTAATTGCGAAGTACTGTAAAGCATGAATATTCTATGCTCAATGTGGGATCCCAATGTTGTACAAGTCTTTTGTAACAATTATATTTGTTGAAGGATCTAAAACTTTTTCTTGATTGAGTATCAGAAAATCATTTTTTTTAGGAGAACATAAGAGAACACCTGGCAGCCCATAAACCTAACACCTTTAGATCGAATTTAGAATGGTAAAGTGATGTACAAATGTGAAGTTAAATGATATAAAATTATAGCAAATGTGACTACATGCATGCATGCAAGCTAAGCTAGGTTTTGAATTCAAAAAGGGTATGCAAATGCGACTTATATATATTTTTATTGGGCTGCAACATAATCAAATTCCATATAAAGTCTTGTAAAAGAAGTAATAAACAAATGAAGTGAGCATGGGTGGAACTATAAATTTAAAAAAAAAAAAAAATGATTCACCATGGAGGAGTATGACCTCATCACTACTTTGGATCATACACTACAAGAAGACAATAACAAAATGGAGTTTCTAATTAATTGTTTGTTAAACAAGCAAAAACTTTATAATGAAGAATTGCAGATTCTCCTTTAATTGTCCTTTTATTCCCAATGCTTATTATTATAAACAAATTTAAAAGACTTGACCACGTGGGAATGGGTGAGCTTTAGACCTTAGAGTTTTAATTTGAGGTTGTTCGGTGGGGTTAGTTAGATTAATGGAGAATTCTAAAGATCTTACTAAAATCTGATTCAAATACAAAAAACAATCCTACATAATTAATGGAAAATTAGACAAATATTTCGGAGTATTTTATTTTTTGAAATAATATATATATATATATACCTTGATTAATTAGAACTTAGAAGTAAATTTTATATGTCTAACTGATCTTCAATAATATATATATATATATTTTCCTTTTCAAACATCTTGAATGATTTTTATTTTTCTCCTTAAAAGTCTTTTATGGCCATTTGATTTGTTGGAACAAAATTCTAGAGATGATTATTGGACAACTTCTTACGAATCAAATCTCATATGGGAAGTTGAATAAAATATAAATGCAATATAATAAGATAAACCCAAAAAGATATGATGATGATGGGTTTATTATTGGAATTTGAATAATGGAAATTACGTGGATGGATTTTGAAAATGAACATTCAACAACATAATAACAAAACGAATCCAAGATAGATCATAAGAGATTAAGAGCACTGGGGATGTTGGTTTTGAGATTGGTATTTTCAATGGAATAGGAGACAAGAGGACCAAACGCATTAATTCTGCAACATTTCCAAGTCATTTGTGGAGCCTTTTTTAATTATAATTTTCCAAAGTTTGCCAAGTGTTGAAATAGAGCAGCTATATAACATCTGTTCTACAAGAAAATCTTCGATGCACCGGGTGTACCAGATGAGTGGTGCACCTGGCCACTAATACTTTGACACATAAGGTTGTGTCAGTTTTTTGGGGTTTTTATTTTATTTTATATTTTCCACCATTATTTTTATCTTTTTCTCTATCATTCAATTGATTTATTTATTTATTTTTAAATTGAGACATGTTTATGTGTCAAAGTAGTATCCATTGGTACAACCGGCACATTGAAGATTTTCTTCCACATGTGGGTTGGGGAGCTCTCTTTGCAGTTCCCGAGGTCCCATTTCCAGTTGTACCAACTCTCAATTATACAATTCATTGAGACTTTCTGCAAATTAATATCATATCAGAAAATAAAATCTTCCACCTAGGCTTACCATGGATTCATGGATATATTATTTGCAAGGGGGATCCTTTCCTTGACTAAATAATACAGTTTAATTTAGTTGTGCATATGTATGAGAGCATCTTGGTCACCACCACCTAAAAGCATTTTTCGTACAAGTGCCCACATGATCCACCAAACCAGAAGCTCTTACTGAGGTTTTATAAACTATAAAATATTGGACATACATCAGAGCTTTTGAGATTTGCAGATTTTGGGAATCATCGAAATTTTGATTTATAAATTTGTTAAGTAGCTAGTAAGACTGCTCTAGATATAAATGGGGGTTATATATACTTGTTGAGGATAAAAATTAGGTGTATTGGTTATAGGTTATTACTTATTACCCTTCAAGGGATGGTGTTTTCGGAGGATTCATTTGGAGTTCCTTGAGGTTTTTGAGCCCCCTTCCTTTTGGAGGATGGTCTTCGATCAGAGGTTGCATCTGGAGTTCTTTGGAAACAAATTAATAAAAAACGGTTAAGGTGGCTAACGGGGATGTTGGCAAACACCCTCCGATGCTTAAGTTATTATTTGAGTAAGGATGCAATATATGTAAGTGTAGAGGGTTTTTACTAAATGAAAATACTTACCTTGATTTACTTTTCTAAGTGGTATTTATAGGTTTATTTCTGACTCCTTGTGACAACACCATTGTGGGTGTGGGGGGACACTTGTCAGACTATGAGTGACAAGTGCCATTTTGGTACTCAACCTTAGAAGATGCTTCTAAGAGTATCTCCAATACAAGAGTGACTTATATACCAATAATTGTTGACATGGCAACAATGTCAAGATATTTGCTTCTTATGTAGCATAAAAATAGACTTGATAGACAATCAACTCAAAATTTGGTCTCCAATGCTTCCGTCTAAAACACAATTTTTTTAATGACGTGTCCATCTTTTTTTCCCGTTTTATTTTATATTTTATTTCCTTACAAAAAATATATGAAAAATTAATGTTAGTTTTAAATGTTTGCTGAGTCAACCTAAATAATAGCTGTGTAACAGACCGTTTGAAAGTGGACGGTTATGTTGACAATGTCTAATATTTTTTTTGCCATGTTAGCTTGAGGTTGAATATGCACGGCTGCATTGGAGACACAATTATTAACATAACGTCTATTTATCCCTCGTGACATCTTTTTTTTTTCACAAACCATATTTGTATTGGAGATGCTCTAATGGATAAAAATTTATTGCCAACAATACTAATTACCTTGTATAGTACTACTTAAAATGGGTTTGGGTTAGCTAGCCCTATCTTTTGTAAGCAATCTTCCATATGTCCTAGCTTGTAATATGATGCTTTTGATGTGTTATATTAATGCTAGTACATCATCACAGATGATGAGAGGGAGAAAAGCTTTAATACGTATACATAATTGGTCATTTATGTCACGTGACATAATTTGAGTATGTTTGAATGTATACGCCAGACGCACTGAAGTATTTCTCGATGAGAAGATCTAGAGCAAAATTATTGATGCAAAGATATAGTGACTTTTTAGAAAATAATGGTTTGATTTGGAATTGATGTCAATTGTCAAGGTAGATATATATGATTTTATGATAAATATTGTGACGACCGAAGTGGTAATACTTATATCACCATCCGATATGGCTTGATGGTAAAAACATTCATTCATTCTTGTAATTAATGTCTAAACTTGAGTTACCGCTACCGTATGTGCTATATACAAAATGAAGAAAAATAATTATTCCAATTAGGATATTTTGGTTTTATTTCTATCAACACCTAGTTCGAGGAATTAGTTGACTAGGTTGCGAGATCAATTATTTTGTTATATATATATAATTAATTTATATATATAAGTCATCTATGATAGTGGTGATTCGAGCTTGAAATATTGCTACAGTGAAGATGATTAAACATTAAACACAGTTTTTATACATGATTATATTGATTTTTTTTTGGTGCAATTAAGATAGAATGAAATGGAGAAGTTAAAGAAATTTTCATGGTACAAAGTACAAACATGATAAAGGCCAAAAGAAACAAATTAATTTTACATAAAAATAAGTTTATCCATCATCTTTTGATTTATGTTCTCAAATCAACAAGATCAAGATCAAGTTAAACCAAGAGAAATAAAATAATAATAATAAAGATAAATTAAATTTGACCTAATGGTATGACTATTCACTTGGTATCCATGGGTCCCGGGATCGAATTAAGTTTTTCTTTTAAAAAACTCATAAAGGTAATTTTAAGAAAAAATCGAAGTTTTAAATTTTGAGATGTTTTAACTTTTAATTATCTTCTACTATATATATGTATATATGCATGTCATAAATTGGAAAAATTGATGAAATCTTCAAGTCAGAAATTGTCTGTTCCTTTTTAATTATCTTCGTTTTTGAGCCACTAATATATAAAATTTTATTGGTTTAAAGTTTAAAAAGCTATAAAATAATATATATATTGTTTAATATATAATTTATAACAAAAGAAGTAGTACAGTGCATAAACATTAAAGAGCATAATCGAAAAAAGAATGTCAATAAAAGTAGAGATCAAATCACAATATAAGCAGCTAGCAGATGTGATATTGAATCAATCTTTTTTTTTTTTCAAAGAATCTTGGGGGTGGATTCTTTTTAATAATTTACTCTTAAAAGGTTAAGATACCTAGCTAGAGTCTACTCTTTCTCTTAACAAGTAATGAAAATCTGGAAATTAATTAATTAAAAAGAAAGAAAGAAAGAAAGAAAGCCTTGAGTCTACAAGATGTTTGGTACAAGTCCCCGTGTACATAATATGAAGAATCTAATAAAAAAAAAAGAGATGGAGATAGAGGTTGATTTGATTTTAATTTATAGTTTTGGATGGATATTGGGTTTCTTGAGAGCCAGCGTTTTCCAAGCAGGGATCATATTTCATATATTCATATTTTGCTTTGCAAATCGTGTGGAGTAATGCAGCCTGTAAGCTTTTGCATGTGCCCACAATCTACAGTAGATATGATATTCTCTACATCTCTCTCCACTAAGCTTTGTCTTTGTTTTTCTATTCCTTATTAAATATATTATTATTATTATTAACGACATCAACTCATGATCAAATCACACCTAATCAACATAATCCCTTCTTTTCTTCTCTCTGCTTTATCTTAATTAATTATTACTAATATCATTAATATGATTAGTTTCCTACTCATTTTTCGATGTTCAGGGGGAAATAATATATTAATTTATTATTTAATTAGTAGAAGCCAGCCCATTTTCTCTAACAACTTAATAAACCCCATCAAGATTTTCTTTTTATTAAAACAAATAACTATATATAAATTGCATGCCTTTTTATTTTTGGGAGAAATTCAAAATCCCACCCTTTTAAGTTTTATCAAATTTGGAAAAGAATCATACGTTTCAAAGTCCACCTATTATTTAATATTTATTAGAAAAATAAAAAAAATTCAACATGAGGGTTTCCTGAAGAGTTTAACTTATATTTCAATTGCAATTAATATCATATAATTGTAAAAAAAAACAAAAATGGAAAAAAAATGTTACCACCACAAGCATAGCTTAATTGGCATTTTTTCATGCATCTAGAGAGACTACTAGAGAGTTATTTTTTTATTTTTTATTTTTACACAGAGTTGGTTTTATTAGTATCATCTGATTCACGACATGTTTTAATATGATTGTTATGGGGAATGGTGATATTTTATACTCCTAATAGCCTAAATTTTTGATAGGTTGAACATCAAACAAATATTGAAAATAAAATAATTTTTATGGAGTTGGCTGCAAATGTAGGCCACAAGAACAACCATTGAGTAAACTGTTTGTATTTATCTCATACTACATTACATACTATTAATATTATATGATTAAGATAATAATATATCAAGGTGATTAATTTAAATATAATTTGTGTAGCTCAGTTATTTCAACGCCTTTGAGAATGAGTGATGGATCAAACCATATACAAAGCTAGGTTGCGTTTTTGTAATGACTAGTCACCCTTATATATACCCTATTGACTTTGGCTTCAGATGTCGTAAATTAAAAAGACAAAAACTAAATTATTTTAATTGCTCATCAATTTCTCAGATCTGGGTTATTTTTTTATTATATAATTGTTACAATAAATAGACACCTAATAATACATGTTCATACGGTGAAACTCGAACGCTATACTATCACCAGTGTGTCGAGAAGTGATATGTAGATTTAAAACTGATTAAGGTCATCATCTACATATGATTTTTATTTTTTATTTTTGGAAGTAACTATCTATCCTACACTTATCTAGACCATGTACGCTAACTTGGAAGTCATTTGTCCAAGCCCAAGCTCGTCCATCTAATAGCTTAGCTACACCTCTGGAGGCATCATCTACATATGATTACTTTTACTTAAAGTTGCAAAAGGCTAGCTATGAGACAATTGGTGTTGTGGTGTAGCCATGTAAGCCTATTACGAAATATGTTTTTTCTAATATCATAATACTCATTAATTAACAATTTGTTATAATTTTGTTTGTAATGTAGATTTTGCTTTTATAATTAATAGGGGTTTATATGGTAATTGCAGTGAGTTCACATGTCTGTTTAAGAAATTGGAGGATTCTCACTTTCCACCACACAAACAACTCATAAAATATGACCCACAAATCATGCGTGAAACAGCTCAACTAGATTTGCTTCCTACTAATTCCTAACATGATCATATCTTCTTCAAATTATCGCGATCTTTTGGTCAAACAAATTAATCACATTATGCATTTATTGTTTTTTCTTTTATAGAAACTAGTTAAATTTTATAACTCTTTGAGCAAAACATATAAAGATCTTTCAATTTACCCAGATTATGTCGTATAAGGAATTAATTTCAAGTGCCAATATAATGCCGAGAATTTTGTAGTTTTCTAGCTGTATATGAAAATCCCTATGAGTATGCGAATTTAAGATTTCTAGAATCTACAATTTAAATGTGATTTGGTTATTACCTTTTAAGTGTTTTTTTTTTTTTGTTTGGTTTATTTTATTTTATTTTATAAAGTACAGTATACCTTTCTAATTAAGAAAAAATAATAATTAAGTTTTAGTGTTTTTACGTATAGAGAATTTCACAGCTGGGTGAGGCTTTTTAGTTTTTATTAGGGTTTCAGTCAGGTAAGACGATTTGATCATGGAACTGAAAACCACATGCAAAGTGGGACCCCTTTTTATTTCAGAAACTTACTTGATCATCAACACAATCTAGATGATCATCAAATGAAATGATGGTCCCCAATGATTTATACTATTTAAAAAAAAAAAATAAAAAAATAAAAAAATAAAACCCTGATCAGATTTCTATCCTAATTAATAATATTGAGTTACTATAAATTATAATTACAGATCACGAGAAACACTACCTTCCTTCACAGAGCGTGACATACACTACAAGAAATCATTGAAAAAAAATACATATAATAAAACCTATTTAAAATTTGAATATTGCAATTAAAAGATTAGGTACTTAACATTATTGAATTAGATCAATTAATAAATTATATGTATTATTGATAACGACTATTTGTTGAAAATGATGACTATATATATACAATAAAATCACAATCTGATCAGGTTTCAACTCACCTTATATATATTTAAAAAAAATATATAGGGTGGTTCATAAAATAATTAATTATTAAGAAATCATTTGCTTGAAATGGTAATGATATATTAGCAATGCATAATCAAAGAAGAAACAATTAAATAATTTGATTTTAATACGTTTTATACGTTTACAAAAAACGTTTACAATGACATTGCAGAGGGAGGCGCGTAGAAAGGCAAATATATTTTACAAGCATTAATGGAGGGACAATCGCTTTCAAGTCGTAGTCTTCAAAGTCCATAACTAAAGGAGAATTATATAATAATAATAAATAAAATAAAATATTATAATCAACAATTTATAGAAGTTCTAAAATCAAATGAGTGCAAAAGAGAAGGTGGGGGAAAAAGAGCATAAAATCTATGTGTATATATCAAATAAATCTCCACACAATCTGATCCAGCGATGCAATAATTACTGTGTTTCAAACAGCTTAAAAGGCCATTTGAAGATCTCTGATTTCTCAGAGCAGCAGCAGTGAGAGATCAAGGAAAACTAATTGGGATTTGGATTTGCAAAGCCAGTCTCTCTCTGTACACACACACACAGAGATTATACAACAGAAAAAGAGAAAATGGGTAGCAGTTATTTTGGTGAACCAAACATGGGAAACGAGAGAGGTGGAGGTGGTTCTTCTTCTTCTTCTTCTTCTTCAAGGAAAGGCAAGAAAAGCAATTCAGATAAGCCAAAGCAACCCCAGAGAGGTCTTGGTGTTGCTCAATTGGAGAAGATCAGATTACATGGCCAGATTGCTAGTAATTATCATCCTTCCTTTCACACTACTCCATACCCTACTACTAATTTCAACCAGGTATGTATTTATGTATATACTAATATTTGTATCTGTTAGCCTTTGAATTATAAAGTTAATATTGGCATTTTTTTCTTTCATATAATTAATTTGTCAACATTCATGCAGGAGGATATGAGAGTGCAAACGGCTTATTCTTCAATGCAATCTTCATCTTTTTCTTATTCATCAACATCCTCCGCATCCCCAACTTCTTATGGTTATCACCCCACCATCCTGGTACGTACACTAGTACTGTATATATAATGTTAATATGAACTTGCTTGATTTTCTTTCTTGTTAATTTCTTATAAGTGTTTTCGATCAATATTATTATTATTATTAATTAATTAATTGGTTATCATGTATGTTTTTGGATCTGATTTTTGTATCACTGCGGCTTTAATTGTTGTTATTGGATATATATTAATTATGATACATGTTGGATATAAAAACTTTTAGGAGAAAACACAAACAGAATAATTTTGGTGGATTTGCATTGATCAATAAAGGTAATGGTCATGTTCAACATCATCATCTCTGGGTCCTCATGAAAATAATGATTTATTACACGAAATTCTCGATTTGGGAAATTTGAAAATGAATCTATTAATTTGGATATTTATTGATTGGCACTAACCCTAGCTGGATACTTTTTGTTTTTTTTTTCTTTTTCCAAATAAGGATTAAGGATCATATTTGATTGATTATCATGATCAGCATCATCACAAACATCTTACTCATGATCATTATCAATAACCACATTTATAATTAATTTGCGATTGAATGTGTGTTGCTCTATATTCTTTGTATAAATATATATGATCTTAAATGGTCTCTAAGTCTGTGAAAATCACATGGTCTTGCAGATGGGATTAGGGGATTATGAAAGATCAACGATCGTATATGGTGATCATTCACAACCTACTACTCCTACAGCCAGGTACTTCAATTATATATGTTCCCAATTTTAATTCTTATTAATTTGATCAATGGAAAATCTTCTCTTGTACTTCCATTTCCGGATTCTCTTTTCTAATTAATATGTTGAAATCCTGTACAGAAGTTGGAATCCTGGGAGTGGAATCATAGAGAACCAACATTCTGCACACCCAAGCATGAATAGACACCTTCTAAATCTACATAATGTTGAGGTTGTTATAATTATCCTTTGTATAGATTTGTATTCTAATAATTTGATGCAAAAAAATGACACTTGATTCTCAGGTTTTGTTTTGACATTGATATTTTTTGTATAAATGATAGGATCCACAGCCAAAGAAGAACAAGAAACACAGGAGTAGCTCATTGGGATCAAGCAGTCAGAATTCTGAGTCCAGTGACACTCAAGATGTTGATTTGGAGCTCAGACTATCGCTTTAATTAACCCAGCAGCAGCAAAATTTCCACTCAAATGAATGGATTCGAATTCAATGCGCTTTTACTTGGAGAAATTGAGCTCAAGTTGAGCTAATTACGGCAATGAAGATGTAACATGTTTGAAGTTTCATGTACCGGAAAAGAATCTTATGCAATGAAAGGTAGATTTGACTTTCTTCATAAGACAATCAAAGTTTCTTCTTGTTCATGAATTAGTGTCAAACAAGTGAGGACTAGTATAACTCTCTGATCATTAGCAAATACTAAATATCATTCACTGTGATTGAAGAATGTTAATTTTCTTTCTCTATTTATCTCCATTAATTCTTGAACAATATTGGTGCAACTTTATGCAAGAAAGTAAAAATTGGGAATCAATAACAGGACGAGTAAAGATTAAGGTGGAAGATGTGATTGGCAGCTTCAGTGCCAAATTATATATCTTTTCTTATAAACTGTTTTGCATATTTTTGTTGATTGAATGAGAAGGTGTTTGCAAATATATATATTTGCTCAAAAAGGTTAGATGCTAACCAGATCTAGCCTTCAAATCAGTTACAGCACATTACACCAAATTAATGTCTATTCAATCAACAAAAATATCCAAAACAGTTTATAAGCTCATATTTAGAAGTTCCAAAAAGTATCAATTGATGATACTAAAGAAATTCTTGTTGGTGTAACTAAAACCTTAATTTGAATCTTGGAGACATTTATGCATAATTATTGGGTTCGCTAAGAGGCAATTAATTGCTTCAATGGTAATTAAGTGTTGATAAATCTCCCAATTCATTGATATAAGATACAAGAAATGGCCAATGCAATAGTAAATTATTTTGAGTTAGAACATTCAGTTATAATCCAATGCACGATAAGGCGTCACAATATAAAATCGAAAATTAGGTTTACTTGATATTTATTAGTGAATTGTTTAAAAATTTTCTCTGTGACTAGCTAATGGAAGAATTTTCATGCCATATAGGTAGTTAATCAGAAGGCAACAGATACTTGTATTGTGATACTGGTTTCACAATTAAAGTGTGACTTTTAATTAATTTTCATGAACAATGCTAAAAAGATTAATTGTGTTCATCATTTCAATCAAAACAGCCACAGAGATTATGATGCATTAATCACATGATTAATAAGATGGTAGCAGCCTCGTTGGTCGGCTCTAGTCCTCTTTTCAGGTAGCTTTAAGAAAAGTGAAAAGTGTAATTAATTATTTCTTGTAAAAACCTAGTGAAAGTTATCCTTGCAAATTAGGGTTTCTAATTATACTTGATGAAGGAATTTAAAACATCTTGTGCTCATGAGTGACTCACTATATATTTTTTTTCTTTAATGATTCAAACCTGACACATCGTCAGGCTATGATTAAATGAATATTCTTAATTTACCACCAAACTAAATTGAACGATGTTAAATGACCCAGTATTTAACATCATTACTTTTATCATCACCGAGTTCACCAGACATCGTAAAATTATATTACAGGCGATCTTGATGTGTTTGGCTTGCTTTCACTATTGTTTAAAGTAATTAAAGCTGTCTACTTTAGAATTCATAAGAGAAAGTAATGGTAAAACAGCTGTATTAGTGTCAATCAGTGAAAAGATTTGTCAGGACAAAAGAAGCTTATTACGATTGATTGCTACAGTACCAGACATTTACAAATTAATCGTATATATAATGTCAGTTATTTTCAATTTGGTAAGTTCAATTATCAGTCTATGCTAATTAAGGCAAATGATTTAGAAAACAGCATCTCTTTTTAATGGTTTGCCTTGCCAAATAGAATTAGTGCATCATTGGCTCATCAGTAGAGAGACAGCTACATAAACAATCAAGAAATTAATTTATATTAGTTTGACATGATATGATTCATAGCTCACATCAACAGCTAGCTTCTGATTTAGCATAATCATATACCGATGTAACTATGTTTTCCTTAAAAATATGTTGCAGTTGACACCAAATTGGGTGATAGAATTAAATGCCATATATATATATATGACGCGAATGTTACTACAAATAATAACGAGTATTGAGTAGTGGTATTGGCCCCCAACCAACTGCATGCTTTGTGAAACTCCACTAAACAAAAATATTTTGGGCGTTGCATGCACCCCTCACAAATTCACAAACGCAATCAATCTCTTATTCTCTTTTTACAATTTTTCTTGAATCACGTGCACGTACATGTGTTGAATTTGTTTTAGGTTGTTCTACATATTGTGATCATAAATTACTAGTTGAAAAGAGTGGGGATGAGCTGTTTTGTAGTGATGCTAATGGGTTTATTGAGAGAGATATTATGATTTATCGGTTCGTATAAAGTTCAAAAATTTCGGATTGCTAAATTTAAGTTTAAAGGAGAAAGTCGGATTTTGTGTTAAGGTTCTTTATGATTGACTTTATTTGTAACTCAATTAGTCAATAGAAAGCAGTTAATTGCTTTCTGGAATTTCAGCAAAGAAGGCAAATACAAGAAATACTGGTAGAGAGAAGGTAAAGTTACAATTTTTCTCTTATAAGCACACATTATAGGTATATATATAGCATACTAATATACATCACCATACTTTTACCATATGTATTATTATGATTGAAGTTATGTTGCTTACATGGTAAACGTATGGTAATGTGTATTAATATGCTATATATATGCTTATAATGTATGCCCATGAGAGAAAAACTCGGCAAAGTTAGAAGGGTATTTTTGAAAAGTGGTGTTGAATAGGCAGGTTATGGGGGGCTAATAGTTGCACTCATTGTCATTTATGAATTATGATATACAATTAAGATCAGCACTTCGTTTTACAGACCAACCTACCTGTTAAAAGCCCAACTTACCCCTGGCCCAAGCAAGCATGCCAAAGCCTGATACAACAGTAACAACACATGCTTATATTAAAATTTAGGACGATTATCAATTTATTTAATATGTTTTAAAATATATATATATATATATATATATATATATATATATTAGTTTTATTTTATAAGGTCTTTGCTTTTTGAGTGGCAATAATGACACTCTTAAAAAATTGTATCCGCATCCTTTTTGTAAGAGAGCTTCTTTTGACAATCCAATTTTTTATTTTTACTTCTTTTCTAAAAACACTTCATTCTCAAAATTTAAATTTTAAAAAATTCTAAAGACACTTCATTTTATTATAAGATTATCCATTTTATCTTTTTTGAATTAAATTATTAAAAAAAATATATCTCTCCTAAATCATTAAATTAATTATTACATATTAAATACTCTCTCATAAATTTTTAATTACCATATTAAACTCTCTCCTCCAATACATATCTCTAATTTTTTATCTCCATTCTTTCTCAATCAAGACTAACAATTAAGAAAAAAAAAACTTACTAATAAACTTGATTTTTAGGAACCATATGTACGTATATATTTAAAAAAAAAAAAAAAAAAAAAACAAGTACCTTTTTTTTTTTTTTTTTAAATCGAAATATGAAAATGATTTTTGTTACTCTTATATGTATGTGATTGTCTAGAGGACTTTAATTCTCTCATTAGTCTAAGAAATTCTGAGTTTAATTGAATCTAGTTGAAACAATTCAAGCTTTCATATATATATATATATATATATATATATATTTTTTTGAAAATTGACTTTTTAATATATATATTATGTTAGTGGAAAACTAAAATATTCATAAGTTTTTTTTCTTTAACTATTATTCAAAGATTGATCAAGAAAGTATAGAAATATGATTTATTTACTTATTAATTTTTTTAAAATGGAGAGAGATTAATTAGGAGAGAGTGTTTAAAATAGTAATAACAGATTTAGGAGGGAGAGTTTAATATGTAATAATTAATCTAATGATTTAGGAGAGAGATTTTTTTTTTAATAATTTAATTAGTTTGGAATGTCTTTAAATTTTTTTGTCTTGTTTAGTAATTTTAATTTAGGTTAACATTGTCATTAATAAAAAAAATTAAATTGGAGTGTGAATAGATAATTTGTGGATTGTAAGAAGAAGCTCTCCTTTTGTAATCACACCCATCAAAATTTTTAAAAATTCACTAATTTGCAAATAAACCTCACTTAATGCCAAAAATACAATTTCTTTAATTATACTTATTGTATTTTTGTAAGTACACACCACATATGACTATTATTATGTTATTTAATCAACTTTATTATTATTTCAAAAAAAATTGTTACCTTTAATTCTCTTACTATTCTTTCTCTTCCCTACTTTTTTCTTTTATTGGTTTTTTCAAAATTAAACTCCATTTTTCGTTAAAAATCCATTTAAAGATTTTTTTTTATTGGAGAATCACTTTTTGTTTGAGAGAGTTGTAGGAATGCAAAATTTGTGTTATGTCCCAATTGATGTGGAAGTAGATATGTGTTAAATGATATTTAAAAAAAAAAAAAGATAGGTGTTCGATGAAATTGAAGAACATCTAATATATTTTTTTTAATAAGAAAGAACATATAATATTGATAAAAAAAAAAAAAAAAAAAAGTCTAAAGTGTGTTTGAAAGAAATTAAAAAAAATATATAGATAATATAGTTAATTTAAAAGTTTGTTTATCAACATAATGATTTTGTTCTTCTAATAAAAATTAATTTAAAACTTTATTTTTTCACACCCAAATTTGTCTCATGATTTTGATTCATTTTCCATACTTAGCAATCAATTTGTATTTCCTTAAAAGAGATTGAAAATATATTTAAAAGAGAATCTAGGGTTTATTAAAATGGAAAGAGTTTTTATGATATATGTTAATATCAAACCATTAATAGAAAAAAAATACAAATGATTAAAATAGGAAACTAAGTAATAATTATTGGTGGGTGTACTAACAAACAATTAGTCCTCTTAGTAATTTTACTCAAGGGTATTACTGGATTTTTAAAAACATACAAATTTAAGGTATACATACGGTTTTTAAGAGGTGCAAATATCGTCACTCTTGCTTTTTTTTAGAGTGGTGCTATTGGCACACCCCCTACCGATCTATTTATGCCCCACTTTTTAAATTATTTAGTATTGTTTTTTTTCCTTTATCAAAATTACTAAAATAGACATACAATTTAAGAAAAAAAATACATTCTATAAAGTAAATCTAATAAAACCCCACATTCCTTTTCCAAAAAAAAAAAAAAAAACCAACATTCTTTACTTTTTTTTAATCCTTTTCTTGAAATATATATATTTTTTCATAACTCTTAAACCCTAAAAATACTTATATTGGATCTTATTTAAACAATAAATCAAACACTTGGGTGCATTAGATAGAGATTTGTAACAAGAGGATCATCGCCATTCAAAATACAAACATCCCCTGACTGTGCATCCCTAAAAATCTCACCTTTTTGCCATCGCAACCTCCTCCAAACTTGTATGATTCTCCAAATGTGAAGTACCCACATTCAAAACCACTATTATATGCGGATTTGCCATCCTCGCAAGCTCCAATATCTCTTTCTTTCCACTCATTCCCATCTCAAAAACCGCGATATCAGCATTCCTATTATCAATCCCAATCAAACTTAAAGCAACACCAATTCTGTTATACCAATTACCATAACTTTCAAACACATCAATTCCTAAATTCTCAAGAGCTAATGCTATCATTCAAACACATCAATTCCGACACTACCAGTAACTCCAACTAAGACACCATTAAACCTGTTGTTTCTAGCATAACAAGACATATTTATCAATGGATTTATACTATTAACATGAACATGAACAAACCCTTGTCCCAACCATCGCAAACTCGGTTTCCGACTACTTACTATATAATTCAGGGGATACTCGCCGGTAACGGTGAAAAACCACTGGTTTTTGCCGGGTTTCAAGTCTCTGGTGTCCGTACAGATGGATCCAGGAGGACCCCATTTGAGTATTTTGCCATTGACATATTCAGCAATCTCAGTGACAGTCCAAATGGGTGAAATTAATGCATTAAAAAATATTTTCTATAAGGCGTGATGTTAAAAAGAAAAAAAAATTGTTCATGGGAGGTGAGAGAAAGACGAGATCTGAGATAGATAGAGATATTAGAGATGAGGTTTATTAAGTTTAAAAAATAAGTAAAATGGTAGTTTTGGAAATAAATAAAATAAATTAATAAAAACATTTAACTTTATTTAATTAAATCAAAATTTAAACAAGTGGGACATAAATAGATCGGTAGGGGGTGTGCCAATAGCACCACTCTTTTTTTAATACACATTGTTCTTAAAATCTGAAATTAAAGGGGCCGGCCTCCAATGGAGGTGGCTTCTACTTCTAGATCAACGACGGCAATGCCACCAACAATTTAGAGGAAGTCAACAAAGTGGGGAACTTGAACCTCCAAAATGCCTCGTTGCACACAGATCAATCATCACATTTTATCATTTGATCTCCTCCATCCAGAGGAGATCGACGGTCAAAGGCACCTCCTCCACCGTTAATAGAGATGGCCTTTCCTTTTTTTTTTTTTTTTTTAAGAAAAAAAATCAAATATATATTTTTTATTTTTGAAAATTGATTTCATTATTTTTATTTATTTCTGAAATTATATTTATATTCATTTTTAATTTTTTTTCTATCGTTACACATGTCATCTTGACACAATTACACGTGTAAAGACATAACTACGCCAACTTCCGTTAATTGTGACTAACGATTAACCAGAGGGATCATTTGGATAGATTTATGAAAAGTTGAATAAAAAACTAGTGGAAATAACACTTTTTAACCCCAAAACTAAAGGAGTTTCTATTTTTACCCGGAATTAGTGTTTTAGTTGTTTTGACCAAACTTTCCATTGAAGAGACAAATTTACCCCTACACCAGATTAAACACACTGGAAATTAAACACACTAGAAATTAAACACACAGATTAAACACGTTAGTAATTAAACCGGTGGTGTGTTTAATTGAAGAAAATTGATGTGTTTATTTAAAGATAGTATGTTTAATTGAAGAAAACCGGTATGTTTAATTGAAAAAGTCCAGTGTGTTTAATTAGGAAATCATTAAGGGTATTTTTGTCTCATTAGTGGAAAGTTTAGTAAAAACAATCAAAACACTAATGTTGAATAAAAATAAAAACTCCACTAATTATATGGTTAGTTTCAATTTTAACCAAAAAAAAAAAAACTAATATACATATTTTGTATAAAAAAAGTTACATTTCCTAAAATAGTAAAGACAAAAGTGTATCTCTTTATTAAATTATTATTATTATTTTGTGACTTGGGGAGAGGGGATTCGAAATTATAACCTTATGGTTGAGTGGGTGATTATCACCGGGTCCTCAACCACTTAAATTATTTGTTTTTAATATATTAAAAATGTAAATATATAATAATTAGGGTTAAAATTGAAACTAACCATATAATTAGTGGAGTTTTATTTTTGAGAGTTTCTTTTGACAATTCAATTTTTTATTTTTACACTTCTTTTCTAAAGACACTCCATTTTCAAAATTAAAATTTAAAAAAATTCTAAAGACACTTCCTTTTGTTATAAGATTATCCTTTTTATCTTTTGACATTCCTATTCTAAAGATACTCCATTTAAAAAAAATAAATTTCTAAAGATACTCCATTTTATTTTAATAAAAGTTAGGACGAACCATCGTAGCTTTTGGATTCATCTGAGGAGTAATCATTTTTGAATTAAATTATTAAAAAAAGAAATTATCTCTCCTAAATTATTAGATTAAATGTTACATATTAAACACTTTCTCCTGAATTTTTAATTACCATATTAAACTCTCTCTCCTCCATACATATCTCTAATTTTCTATCTCCATTCTTTCTCAAGCAAGACTAACAGTTAAAAAAAAAAAAAAAAAAAAACTTATGAATAAACTTGATTTTTAGGAACCATATATATGTATATATATATTTAAAAAAAAAAAAAAACTCTAAAAACCAGTACCCTATTTTTTTTATTTTTTATTTTTAAATCGAAATATGAAAATATTTTTTGTTACTTTTGTAGGTCTGTGATTACCTAAAGAACTTTAATTATTTCATTAGTCTTAGAAATTGTAAATTTAATCGAATCTAGTTGCAACAAATCAAGGTTTTTTTTTTTTTTTTTTTTTTTTGAAAAACAAGGTATTTGTATTGACTTTTAATATATATATATATATATATATATATATATATATATATATATATATATATATAACTTTTAGTAAAAAACCAAAATATTCATAATTTATTTTTCTTTAACTATTAATCAGAGATTTCTTTCAAAAAGAAAAAAAAAACTATTAATTAGAGATTGATCGAGAAAGTATGGAGATATGATTTTTTTTTTGAAAAATGGAGAGAGAGAGAGAGAGAGAGAGAGAGAGTCATTAGGAGAGACTAAATAGTGTTTAATATAGTAATAACCGATTTAGAAGAGAGAGTTTAATATGTAATATTTAATCTAATGATTTATAAGAGATAATTTCTTTTTCTAATAATTTAATTAGTTTGGAGTGTCTTTACTTTTTTTTTTTTGTCTTGTTAGTAATTTTAATTCAGGTTAAAATTGTTATTAATAAAAAAAATTAAACTGGAGTGTAAATAGATAATTTGTGGATTGGAAGGAGAAGCTCTCTTATTTTTCTCTGGATTGTTTTTACAAAACTTTCCACTGATGAGACAAAAATTTCCTTAATGATTTCTCAATTAAACACATCGGTCTTCTTCAATTAAACACATCGGTCTTCTTCAATTAAATTAAACACACCAATTTTTTTCAATTAAACACACCACCATTTTTCATCAATTAAACACACTACCGTTCTTCTTCAATTAAACACACACCACTAGTTTAATTCTTAGTATATTTAATCTGTGTGTTTAATTCCAGTGTGTTTAATATGGTGTAGTGGTAAATTTGTCACTTCAGTGGAAAGTTTGGTAAAAACAATGGAAACATTAATTCCAGGTAAAAGTAGAAACCCCTTTAACTTTTTAGTTAAAAAATGCTATTTCCTCTAATAATTAATAATTAATAGGTAAAAGTAGAAACCCCCTTAACTTTTTAGTTAAAAAATGCTATTTCCTCTAATAATTAATAGTCAACAGACTTGAATTAAAATATTTATTTTAGGGAAATTATCATTCCCCCCTGAGGTTTGCTATATTAGATCAATTGGCCCCTTTAGTTTTAATAATGGCTGGTCAACCTTCTGAAATCCTAAATATTGGTCATTTTGCCCCTTTTGTCTAGTTTTCCACCCAAAATCTCTTTGACCGTTAATTAAAAAATTAAAATGCCTTCATCAGGGATTGAACCTCCAACCCTGTGATTAAAAATAACATTCTCTAACCAACCAAGCTACTCCAACTCGTTGTTGAAGGTTTGTTGATTTAAATGTATATATATAGATTTACAATAATTTAAATCTATTTATATAATTTAAAATAAACTCATTACTCATGTATATATTTTTTTGAAATTCAACTATATTAGGAGGGCACAGAGGCCACCAAAAACAAGAACAAGGGAGGCTTCAAAGGGTTGCGACAGAGCCTACAAACAGGGACCCTGTCGCGACTCTTTGACAGCAGCAAAAAACCTAAAAACAAGGGGGAAAACAAGGCACAATAACAACGCAAAAAGCAAAGAGAAGCAGATGCCGAGGCAAGGCCGCCAACAGAAGCAGCAGAGGAAAAACCGCAGCAGGGAAAACAGCAGCAACTACAGCAAGAAGCAACTCCGACCAACATCCACCAACCATCAAAACCGAAGCCGACCAGCAACACAGACCAGGAAACACGTCAGTCCACACTCCATTCCACCAGATTTCCAACCCTTCCAGCACCTTGTTTAGCCAAGGAATCTGCATAAGAATTTTCAGCTCTTGAACTGTACTCCACCGTTAACATACCCCTGCTTCTTATCATATTTCTAATGTTCAAAATTTGCTGCAAGTGTCTCCAATCCCCCACACAAGAACTGTTAATCCAAGCCACAACCTACAAGTAATCACTAACCACAACAATATTTTTCTCCTTTAGCCCAAGTCTCGAAACGCACAAATTGACAGCTCTCTCAATGGCTACTACCTCTGCAGTAATGCTGTCATGACAGCCTATATACTCCGAAAATACACACAAAACTCTCCCATCACTATCCCGAAGCACCCCTCCCACTCCCGCATCACCGGGCGACACCCTAGCGGACCCATCCACATTAAATTTAAGAGAGTTTACCTCCGGAGGAATCCAATCCTTTGGATCCGACCTTTTAAAGATTTTAGATTTAAAATAAACTCATTACTCATATATATAATTTAAAATAAACTCATATTTAATAATAATATATAAAAACAGATTTATGAAAAAGAAAAAGAAAATAAGAAAACAAAAGAAAACCCAGAAAATCCAGAAAATTAAAGCCTGTAATTTTTTTTTCTTTTTCTTTTTGAATTTTTTTCCTTTTCAAAAAATATATTATTTCAATTTGATAAAAAAAAAAAAAAACCTAGAAAATCAAAGCCCATAAATTGAAGAGGGAAAAAAAATTAAAAAAAAAAGAAAAAAACAAAAAAAGAAAAAGAAAAAAAAGAAAAAAAAATTCCTTTTTTTTTTTTACTTTTGTTTTCTTGTTTTCTTTTTCTTTTACATAAATATGTTTTTATATATTATTATTAAATATGAGTTTATTTTAAATTATATAAATAGATTTAAATTATTTTAAACAAATTATATAACAATATATATATACACATTTAAATCAACAAACCTCCAACAACAACTTGGAGTAGCTTAGTTGGTTCGAGTTTGTGGCTTTTAACTACAAGGTTGAAAGATTAAAAGTCGAAGGTTCAATCCCTGATGGAGGGATTTTGGATGGAAAACTTGACAGAAGGGGTAAAATGATCAGTATTTAGGATTTCAGGGGGTTGATTAGCCATTATCGAAACTAGAGGGACCAGTTTATCTAGTATGTCAAACCTCAGGAGGAAAAATGATAATTTTCCTTTATTTTAAGATATTTGTGATTAAAAAAAAAAAAATTTACTACGTATTATTATTATTATTTTATAAAATAAAAACAACCTAAGAGCTTAAATTCTATTATAATTACTAAAACACCACGACATCGATTTGACCTAGTAATGCCCACGGAAATTAAGCAATTTCCTAAAAGCATGAAAGACAAACCTGTTTTAGATTTATGTTGAGAAATTGACTTGTTCGAACCACATGTGTATCGCCTCGTCAGTCTTGTTAATCGGGAACAAACACACAATTTGACCTATTGTTTAGCAAACTTCTATCAACCTTAAATTGTGAGATAGACAAGGAGTGCAAGACAGTATAAATGAAAGTCTCATAATTAGTAGAACCAAATCAATTAAGTTAATTAGTTTTTTTAACAATGGCAGTCATGTCGTTCAAATTCCTCTGTTTACTACCTCTATTGTTCGTTTCTGGGTACGCACAGCTGTTCCCAGATCCATTTTTCAAACAAGAAGCCAATGAAACTGCCGAAGAAGACCCTTCAGTCCCTGGTGGGAAACCTATAGACGAAAACCCTGTTGGATATCGCATGATCAACAACGCAGCTGTTGGAAATCCCCAAAACAACAAAGCAGCTGTTGGAAATAGCCAAAACAACTTGAAAAGAAATGCTAAGAATCCCATAAACAACAATGTTGAAGTGGATGCAGAAAATACAGGATTCAAGGGTAAGTGGGATTTGGTATCCGATAATTCGGGTGTCTCGGCTATGCATGCGATATTGCTTCCAAAGGTTAACAAGGTGTTGATGTACGATGCAACAATTTGGAGAATATCAAAGTTCCCATTGCCTCCTGAGAAGAGGCCTTGTCACGTTTACGATCCAGTGAGGAAGTTAGAGGACTGTTGGTGCCATGCTGTGTTATTTGACATTGAAACCTCGCAATTGAAAGCACTCAGGGTTCACCCTCTACACTAAACATTATATAATGTCCTTTTATATATTGTCACATATGATCATTTACATTATTATCATATCAAATCTAAAAGTTCAAATTATAATTTGAAAAGCAAATTATTCGTTTTCCATGACAGATTGAAACCGACACATGGTGCTCATCAGGAGGCCTAACAGTAGATGGAAATTTGGTTGGTACCGGTGGTTTTATGAACGGAGCAAAAACTGTGAGATTTCTCGACACATGCGATAAATGCGACTGGAGAGAATACCCAACGGGCCTTGCTGACCCTAGATGGTACGTATATGCAATCTCATTATTTCTGTAAGGATTTAGCTATTATATAGGATCTATATAATTGCTGAATAGTTATATAAGAGAGATCATGAGTTAGTTGCAAAAAATCATATACTGATTATTGGTTGTGCTTTGTTTGCCATTGAAGGTACGCAACACAAATAACATTACCTGATGGTAGATTCATCATCTTCGGTGGCCGTGACGCCTTCAGTTATGAATTCATTCCACGAGAAGGACAATCCAATAAGAAATCCATCTTCTTCCCATTTCTCAGAGACACCACCGATAACACCGTACTTGATAACAAAAACATCTTTAGAATTGAAAACAATTTATACCCATTTGTCCACCTCTCTCCCGACGGCAACCTCTTCATTTTCGCAAACAACCGTTCCATTTTGTTTAACCCATATACCGATAAAATAGTCCACGAGTTCCCAGTTCTACCCGGCGGAGCTCGAAACTACCCAGCATCGGGAATGTCCGTCATCCTCCCAATAAGACTTTATGCTATAAACATTGATCCCAAATCAGCTGAAGTCTTGATTTGTGGTGGCGCCCGATGGGATTCATATTTCTACGCAGAGATTAAAAAGCAATTCTTGCCTGCATTGAAAGACTGTGGAAGAATCCACCTCTTGAAGCAGAATGCAGTATGGAAGATGGAAACCATGCCTGCAGGTCGCGTAATGGGAGATATGACGATTCTTCCAACTGGAGATGTTTTAATGATTAATGGTGCAAAAACAGGTACATCAGCATGGGGTTTTGCTGAGGAACCCAATTTAACCCCAGTTATATATAAGAATAAAGCCAAAAGAGGTAATAAGTTTCAGGAATTAGCCCGTGCAACCATTCCAAGAATGTATCATTCATCATCTGTGTTGCTACCAGATGGAAAAGTTCTTATAGCAGGTAGCAACACTAATAACGGATACCTCTATGATGTCAAGTACCCCACCGAGCTTAGGGTTGAGAAATTCTCACCTCCTTATTTGAATCCAGCATTGGCTCCGTTAAGACAGGAAATCATGGTTGAGAAATCAGATAAGGTTATCGGCTATGGCAAGCGGTTCACTCTGAGTGTTAAGTCCAAAGAGTTAGAACTGGCCAAGACTGATGTTCAGGTTACAATGTATTCACCAGCTTTCACCACCCACGGTATCTCCATGAATCAAAGGCTTCTTATGTTAGGTACAATTGATGTGACCAACAATGCCTGGCCAGGAGTTCATAGTATTGCAGCTATGTCACCACCGTCTGGAAAAGTTGCTCCTCCTGGATACTATCTAATTTTTGTTGTTTATAAAGGAGTCCCAAGTGTTGCCATGTGGATTCAGATCAAATAGAGAGCTTATAGCAGGAGCTGTGTTGTTTGTAAAAACGTGTTCCTGTGTTTTCATGATCGATCTCTTTTCTTTTGACCCCTTTTTTTTGTTTTATTTCTTGCTTATATAAGCAGATAATAATGTAATTCTTTCTGTCAATTGAGCAATTAAGTTTTGATTAAGTGGTTATTTGAGTTCAAGTTTGAGCTTTGTTCTTCAACTCTATACTGTTTGTTAGCAGTTTGATGACTTGATTCATAGCTTTATTTTAAATTTGAGACGATGAAAATAATAGATAAGGGGAACTTCAATTTAGTCTCTTAATGTTTTGGGAACACAAACACTATTGTCTATTTGTCTTACTAATATTTCCATTTTTGGCTCGCGGGATGCCTAAATTATCTAAAATAGCTCATTTTGGGACGTTTCAATAAAAAAAAAGGGACTAAATTGAAGTTTAAACAATAAATAATGGAAAATAATACTCATATTTTATATGTTAAACCTTCAATGTGAGGGAAATAGCTAAGGAACATTGACAAAACAGCGAGGATTGAATTTGCCCACTGAAAAAAACTAAGTTTCTCATTAAGGTCCTTATTTATTTATTTATTTTTTTGACATATTACAATAATTTAGGGTTTAGGGTGAGAGAGAATCAAACCCACAATCTTATGGTGTACGTGTGAAGGACATACATTTTTAGTGCTGTAGTTTATGATTTTATAAAATTTGATCACTCCAGTAATTTTATTTTATAACAAAAGATCCGTCTATTTTAATGAAATGTATCTGCCATAATGAAATATTTTCAAGACTCATAAAGTAAACTAGATGTCTGAAAATTAAAATGCATAAAAGCATAAGGTTCTAATTTAAATAATGATTAGAATGGTTTTCTCATATATCGTGACTATGACTAATGACCTCATAATACCAAATAATCTGCAAGAATCTGGTGAATAAGTTCTGTACTTAATAAATAATCCTATCTTAAATGAAAATGCAAATACTTTTTTAGGAAGAAATAAATTCTGCTTCTATGTTGATCTTGTATTGCTTTTTCGTTATATGTTTTTTGATATTTGATCCCAAAGAATTTTCTTCAACATCTCTTTTTTTGGTTTGAAAGAACTGATCGATTCAAGACTTATTTGATTTTATGCATCTGATATATGGAGGATTCACTTGGTCCAGGGGTTCTTTTTCTTCTCGGTTTCCATTGTATTTATTTTTAAGCAAAGCCTAAGCGGTAATTCAAGAGAGTTTTTTTTGATTCAATTATATAAAAAGATCTTACTTCCTAGTTCCCACAAAGAGTGAATATAATTTAGTTTCTAAATCACTTGCAATATTGTATTTAATTTTCCTTTAAATAGACATAAGAAATTTATGGATCTGAATCCTCTACTGATTTGATCTTTTTATTGATCTAAAACACTTGAAGATAATAATAATAAAAAAAAAAACCCTCGAACCTCAAATGATAATTATAATTAAAAAAAAAATAAAAAAAATTGGCCAAACCCCTCTTGCATTATATTAAAATTTAACAAATTTTGGAACCACATTGAAAACATTTAGTGCATTAATACAAAAACATTAAAAGACGTTGATGAAATATAATTTCCCGCAATTAAATCCCTGACAAATAATGGCACAGGAAGGGAAAGCATTTTATTAAGACCATCAAATTAAAAGGCAAACCGCTAAAATATACAAGCTAGTAAAACGGATTGTTGGTTTCACCATCCAATAGGTTCCCTCAAAAACAGCAACAACAAAACTCTATTTTGGCACATTTCTTTAATTACCTACTCTTTACATTTTTATATATTGATGGAGAGACACACAGGACCTATTCAAAAATTAAACGTACTAGTACTCTCGATCTTCTGTTCATTATGGCAGCCACGTTCTTCAAAATCCTTTGTGTTTTCCCTATATTTTTCGTTTTTGGGGGCGCGACTTATTCCTGGAATCCCTTCTCCAATATTCCGTTTCAAAGACAAAACAATAAACCGTCACTTCGTTGGCAGTTTGGCCCCCAACAAGGGAGTGATCAAGTCCCCCCTAGTCCTGGGCGACAAAACAATAACCCGTCACTTCGTTGGCAGTTTGGCACCCAAGAAGGGAGCCCTAGTCCTGGGCAACAAACGTACTCCGCTGAATTCCACAGTGAGTACTATATCCCCAAACAAGGGGGTGAGACAGGAAATAATCCTGTTCACCCTAATCCTTCAATGTCTGCCGGATTCGGCAATCAGTACAATATCCCCAAACAAGGGAGTGAGACAGGAAATAATCTAATCCACCCTAGTCCTATGCATCAAATGTACTATGATCCATCAATCTCTGCTAGATTCTTCAAAATGTCCGGACAAGGGAGTGAGACAGGAAATAATCCAGTCCGCCCTAGTCCTGTGCAACAAACGCAACATGAGCCATCAATCTCCCCTGGATTGGCTGTTGACAATAGCCCCTAATTAACAAGAATAAGCTTCATATTCAGGAATTCATAGTAGGTCTAGAAAAGTTGCTCCTCCTTGGTACTATCTTCTTTATTTCGTTTATAAAGGAGTCCCAAGTGTTGCCATGTGGGTTCAGATCAAATAGATCTTAGAGGAGGAGCTGTAGTGTATGTTTTATGTGTTTCTGTGTTTTCATTTGTTTTCTTTCGACCTTAATTGTTTTATTTCTTGCTTATAAGCAGATACTAATGTAATTCTTTATCAGTTAATTGGGTAATTAAATTTTGATTAAATGGTTATTTGAGTTCAAGTTGTAGCTTTGTTCTTCAACTCTATATTGTTTGTTAGCAGTTTGATGACTTGATTCACAGTGTAATTTTGAAATTGATACGAGTAAGACGATGGGGAATAGTCCCTAATGCTTTGGAAAACGTCATGCATGTATTTTCTCATACTTCCATTTTTGGCTTGCAAAGGTACTTAAATTATCCAAAATAATGAAATATCTCAATTAAGAACGTTTCAATAGAAAATAGGGACTAAATTGAAGATTTGGTCTTACTTTAGTGCTGTGTTTATGATTTTTCTAAGATTTGATCACTTCGGTAATTTATTTTATAACAATAGATGTGTTAGTGACAAGATGATGTTAGCATGGTAGTATACCTCTTATATCTACACTATAAGACTGTAGGTTCGAGTCATGTCTCCTTCTTGATCAAACCTCAAATTATTGTACTATTTTTTTTTTTTTTTTTTAAAAGATCCGTTAGTCTTAATGAAATTTATCTGCAATGTTAAAATATTTTCTAGACTCATCAATTAAACAAAATGTCTGTAAATATGCATAAACCCATAAGGTTTTAATGATTAGAATGATTTTCTCATCTATCGTGACCATGACCTTATGATAATAAATACTGATGCATGAGATATTATTGAAGATTTTATTGAAGATTTTAGATTTTAAAAATATTCTTGTAATTAATACATATAATTTTATTTCCATTTGAATATTCTTGATTAAAATATTCTTGTAATTAATCAGACGAGATAGTTAAATATTTTATGATTTGATTTGATTAAATAAAATCTAATTTCCTTATTAAATAGACGAGATGGGGTTGGTCCAGTGGTAAATTCCTCACACCTACATCACAAAGTTGCGGGTTCGAGTTCTCTCCCTCCCCTAGATTCATTGCTTTCCTAATTATTTTAGGTTTCTTTTAGGTTTTAGTTTTCTTATTTAAATGCCTTGGAGTTAGTTGAATTTTTTTTTTTTTTTTGTTGTTGAAACCAGCGATTTTATTTCCAAAGGACAGGCAAAAGCCATACAAACAAAAGGCAAAGCAAGCCCAGGCAAGAAGCACACAAAATATAGATTACCAGGGCAGCGAGCAAGACAGCAACCAAAAACAGGGCCTAGAAACAGAGCCAGAAGCTGGCACCCGAAAAGCAAAAGAAAGAGCACAAGCAGGCCGCAACAAGCAACCTGAAGGGCATCACAGCCCAAGACAGGGATCTCAGGACAACTCCCACTCCAGCTTGTCTTCCCCCATACTAGAACCGGATTTCGCCAGATTATCAACAAAGGAGTTGGTTGATCTCGGATTGAAGCAAACCTGAGTTCCACCCATTGAGTTAGTTGATTATTGAATAAAAATCAGAGATTGTTCTCTATTTCTTCCATGTTCGGTAACTTTGCGAGGGTCAATAAATTTGAAGCCTATTGTCCTAGTATCTATACGCGGATCAATAGAATAATAGTATATTACTTTTCAAATTGTAATGGAGCAGTCCACGGAACACACAGCGTGTCAGTGAGATGAGTTTGTAGGTTATCGACTTTTTGGTCTGATTCTAGTAGTAATTTATATACTAAAGCTAGCTTGCATTGTATTTAATTTTCCTTTAAACAGACATAAGAAATTTATATATGTTAAACGCATTTGCACGCCCATAGCGTAACACATGTGATATATATATATATATTATAATTAATACAAAAACATTAGGAGACATTGATGAAATTTAATTTCCCGCAATTAAATCCCTGACAAATAAGACCAGGAAAAAGAATTTTATTAAGACCATCGAAGGCAAACTGCTAAAATATACAAGCTAGTAAAACGGAAGTGTTCATGTCACCCTCCAATCAATCAAGCTATGAAACCCATCCAATAAGTTCCCTCAAAAACAGCAACAATAAAACTCTATTTTGGCACCCTTTGCATTCTTATATTCATGCATGGAGAGACACACACAAGACTGATTCAGATATTAAACTCTCGATCTTCTGCTCATGGCAGCCATGTTCTTCAAAGTCCTTTGTATTTTGCCTATATTTTTCGTTTCTGGGGGCGCAACTTTTTTCTGGAATCCCTTCTTCCATATTCAGTTTCAAAGACAAAACAATAATCCGTCAGTCCAGTGGCATTTTGGCCCCCAACAAGGGAGTGATCTAGTCCCTCCTAGTCCTGTGCAACAATCGCACCCTAATCCGTCAATCTCTGCTGGATTCCACGGTGATCAGTACAATATCCCCATACAAGGGAGTGAGACAGGAAATAATCCAATACACCCTAGTCCTGTGCAACAAACGCACCCTCAGCAGTCAATCTCCACTGTATTCTCCGGTGACAATATCCCCAACCAAGGAAGCGAGACAAGAAATAATCCAATCCGCCCTAGTCCGGAACAACAAACGCACCCTGAGCCATCAATCTCTACTGGATTCCCCGGTGACAATATCCCCAAACAAGGGGGTGAAACAAGAAATAATCCAGTACCCTCTAGTCCTGTGCAACAAACGCACCCGTCAATCTCTGCTAGATTACCCGCTAACAATATCCCAAAACAAGGGAGAGGGCCTAGAAATAATCCAGTACCCTCTAGTCCCATGCAACAAACACACCCTAAACAGCCATCAGTCTCTGCTGGTGACAATAATATAAAGAATGTCGAAACGGGATATAAAGGGAAATGGGAGCTGGTGTCACAAAATTCTGGTGTCTCAGCTATGCATGCAATCTTACTTCCAAAAGTTAATAAAGTGTTAATGTATGATGCCACAATTTGGAGGGTATCAAAATTTCCATTGCCTCCTCAGAAGATGCCTTGTCATATGGTTGACCCGGTCAATAAAATACAAGATTGTTGGTGCCATTCTGTACTATTTGACATTGAAACCGCACAATTGCAAGCACTCAAGGTTCAATATTCTAGCTACATGATATATCTCTTTTTTAATAAAACTAAGATTGGAATTTGAAAGCACTTTCCAACAAAAGTAATAATTTTTTCCAACTTTTTTTTATAACAGATTGAAACAGATACATGGTGCTCATCTGGAGGCCTCACAATAGAAGGAAACTTGGTCAGCACTGGAGGTTATAGAGGAGGAGCAAACACTGCTAGATATCTGTCCACTTGCAAAAACTGCGATTGGAAGGAATACCCAACAGCTCTTGCAGAACCTAGATGGTACGCAACACAAGTAACATTACCTGATGGTGGATTCATCGTGGTTGGTGGCCGTGACGCCTTTAGCTACGAATACATTCCACCAGAAGGAAAATCCAATAAGAAAGCCATCTTCCTCCCATTTCTCAGAGACACCACCGATAACTTCATCCCACATGGGGATAAAAACTTCTTTAGATTGGAGAATAATTTATACCCATTTGTCCACCTCTCTCCAGATGGAAACCTTTTCATTTTCGCAAACAACCGTTCCATCTTGTTTAACCCGACTGCTAATAAAGTTGTCCGCGAGTTGCCTGTTCTCCAAGGTGGTTCCCGCAGCTACCCTGCATCGGGTATGTCCGTGCTTCTTCCAATAAAACTTTACGTTGAAAACGCTATATCAATCTCGGCAGATGTCTTGGTTTGTGGGGGTGCAAAATGGGATGCCTTTTATTTCGCAGAGACTACAAAGCAATTCATGCCAGCATTGAATGACTGTGGAAGAATTAGCCTTATGAAGCCAAATGCAGTATGGAAGAAGGAATTGATGCCATCAGGTCGCGTAATGGGAGATATGACGATTCTTCCAACCGGAGATGTTTTACTGATTAACGGTGCGAAAACAGGTACATCGGCATGGGGTGATGCCGAGGAACCCAATTTAGTCCCAGTTTTATACAAGAGTCGAACAAAAAGGGGTAATAGGTTTCAGGAATTAGCTGCTGGAACCATTCCAAGAATGTATCATTCATCATCCGTGTTGCTACCGGACGGAAAAGTTCTTATAGCAGGTAGCAACACTAACAACGGATACTTATATGATGTCAAGTACCCCACCGAGCTTAGGGTTGAGAAATTCTCACCACATTATTTAGATCCAGCATTGGCTACACTAAGACAAGAAATCATGGTTGAAAAATCAGATAAGGTTATCAGCTTTGGCAAGAGGTTCTCGGTGAAGGTTAGGTCAAAAGAGTTAGGATTGAACAAGAATGATGATCTTAATGTTACAATGTATGCTCCGGCTTTTACCACACATGGTATCTCCATGAATCAAAGGCTCCTTATTTTAGGTGTAGTTAATGTGGCCAACAATGTCTGGCCAGGAATTCATAACATTATAGCTATGGCTCCGCCGTCTGGTAAAGTTGCTCCTCCTGGTTATTATCTTCTTTATGTCGTCTACAAGGGAGTGCCAAGTGTTGCCATGTGGCTTCAGATCAAATAGAGCTTAGTCCAGATGTGTTGCTGATGAATTTTCATTCAAGCCTTTTATTCTAGTCTTAATACTTTTTTCATCTGTTAGTAATTAAGAGTTATTATTAGCACAGTTTCAGCTCCTTAAAGTCATAGTCAGAATCAACGCTGATGTGTCAATTAGCTGACCTTGTATAATGTATATTATAATAGTTTGTATAGTATAAAACTATAAATACAGCTCTTGTATTATGTAATCGTTACCTAGAAAATGAATGAGAACATTCTGGAAAAGTCTCTGAACTTTTCTCTTGTTTTCTCGATGGCAAACTTTTTGCACATGTATATAGAATGTAGCAACATATCTAATTATCTGTATATATGTTGGTCATGTGTAATATATGAAGAGCTGCCCCAAAAGATAATAGACCTCTAGACATACGGCTCAAAGTTTGTCTCAGCGGGGTCCAAAAAACTTATTTAAATTATTGAATATGAATATCATTCTGATAAAGCCTTTGCCCATCGGCGTGCCAATTAGGAAGGGCCTGGAGAGTGTGTTTTTTGGCAACTGTGTGGTCTATTTGGGAGGCTAGGAATTAGATTGTCTTCAAAGAACTGCAGCCAGATTTGGATCAGGTGTCTGATTTGATCAAGTTCAGGGTTGTTTGGTGGTTTAAACACCACGGTCACAGATCGACGGAGCCAATCACGACCCTCCTCCTCAATATTAGGGATCTCTGCAAGGATAACAGACCTATTAAACTTCAATTATGGTCCCCTCCTGAGGCTGATTCTTTGAAGTTTAATGTTGACGGATCGGCAAGGGGATCGCTTGGTTCAGTTGGTATCGGAGGGGTCTTGAGAGATTCGAATGGTAAAGTGACTAAAGTCTTGTGCCTGTTTTCCTCATATGTTGGACATCAGTTCTCCAATACTACTAAAATCCTTGCGATTCAAAGAGCTTGTCACCTGTGCATGTCTAAGGCTTCTTTAAGTTCGAAAAAGATTGTCATTGTAAGTGATTCTTCTGTTCTTGGGTCAACAACGATGGCGTAGGCAACTATGATCATATCAACTCTATCATGGACATCAGGGAAATTCTTTGTATCCTGGGCAATTTAACAGTTGTCTTCAACCCCAGAGCAACTAATTCCTTTGCTGACAGCTTAGCAAAAAAGGTCTCCGAAGCGTAAGTGGAAATTCTGGAATGGAGTATTGATTGATTCTGTCTTGTTTTGTGGTGTTGGTCTCGTCTGGTTTTCTTTGTCTCCTCTTTGTTTGGCCTGTGTGCCTTGTTTTGCTGGTGCTCTGTTTTGTCTTGTTTTTGGCCCTGTTGTTTGTTTTCAGCTTTTTGCCTGCTAGGTTCTTTTTTCCAGCTTGTTGCGGTTGTTTCCTGTGGCCTCCGGGTCTTGTTTTAATATATTAACCTTTCTTCAAAAAAAAAAAAAAAAAAAGTCTCAAATAAAGACTCAAGTCTTTGATCGAACTTAAGTCCTGAGTCTTGACAAGGCCGAGACTTAATATTAAGGTATGTTATGTAATTTTTTTTTTTTTTTTGCTATTTTGATGTGTATTTGTTTTGGTGTATATTGTATACATCATATTTTAGTTTTAATCCACAAAAAAATACTATCAAAACACATGTAAATTAAAATTAAGGTTTTCAAGATTTGTTTCTGTTATGATACTGCCCTTGTCATCCTAGTTTATAGATTATAGTCTCCTACATTCTTGTATATGATAATTGTAAGTGCCTCACTTTTTGATTGATTTATTTCGTTGACAAAATCATAATAGGGTTCAAATATATAAGGGTAGCTTAGGATTGAAGAAATCCTCATCAAATGTTAAAGGACCTCATTGTGGACTTCAAGTGCTTCAAGTAAGGTAGATTACTTGTCTTGACTATATATTGAAGAGATTTAGTTGCACACACACACTACTCTAGCATGCATGTGTGATATTTGCTTATTGTATGTTTATTTTACACTAATCACACTTTCACATTTTTGTGTGTGTTTTGGAGTATGTGTGCAGTGCGCTGGTCACCTTACTAGCGCACATTCACGTTGTGCGCATGTGCTCATGCGCATGACCAGTGCTGATGACTAGCGCAGCTGGGACAGAGATCTGTTGCTGGTCGTGCATTGGTCGTCATGCGCAACACAACAGCGCAACTCGTCCAGTATTCTGTCGCTGGTCTTACGCTGGTCGTGGTGCGCTGGTCTTGCGCTACTCGACCAGTGCAGGACCAGCGAAATAGGCAAGAAGTTGGAGCGTTTTTTCCAAAACGACACCACTTTGCTTGGATCTCATATATATATGCCTTGATAGCCTTTGGTCATTTTATAGAGCAAAAATTACATCTTTTGAGAGCTATTGAGTATCTTCAAAGCAAAGGTATCAAGACTTGATTTTTATTACTCAAAACACAAACACCCATCATACTTTCATGTTTCATACATCATCTAGCATGTTCTAGTTTGATTTTTATAGGGTTTTCTTCTTTACTCACATGACTTGTAGTTAGAACATTATTTGCATCACTTCACATGTTCTTTCTCTTCAAGATAACTTTTTTATTAGTTGACTAGTCTCAAGATTGCATCTTTATGACTTGACTAGTTTCAATATAGTTTTTATTGTGTTTTGTGAGTTGTTTGTGATAGCTATTGCCTATAGGGTTTGATTTGTACATATAGCTAGGTTGTATGAATGCTATATAGCCACATAATATCTAGGAATGTCTCTAACATGTTCATCAATGCCTAGATAAGCTTAAATGTTTAACCTAGCATTTTAGCATCTTGAATATTGCATATATTCACCTTAGGTTGTGTTATCTCTTCTCTTAGAGAGTTTAGACTTGTATTTACCATTTGGTAGTTTGCAAGCAATGAACTAGATTCACTTTTAAAGGCCTGCGAGTAGTAGTGGTGGATTAGTAACCGTATAGGGTTTGATGTGGTCGACCTAGGTTGTAATCACCATTATAATTAGTGGATTGAGGTTCGTGTGTGGCGCACATAACAGCCTGTGGTTTTTCCCGTGTGGGTTTCCACGTAAAAATTCAAGTGTTATTTATTTTTCGCATTTTACACTTGATTGTTATTTTTGACTAGATAGGGGTTGTTCATTGAAAATTGAATAAACACGAAATTTGGTAATAGTTGGTTAAAATCTATTCACCCCCCCTCTAGATTATATTAGACACGTTTTATATATATTTTCAATTGGTATCAGAGCGGGTTCTTTAACATAATTAGGAGATCTATTGCTCTAGATAGTGTCTCTTGCATTTGTTTGATTTTTGTGTGTGTCTTGTGTGCTTAGCTTGCTTGTGTACATTCATATCATTTTCACCCAAACACAATGAGTGGAAATGGAATTGGAGGCGAGGGTGCCTCTAGCATAAGACCCCCCTTGCTCACCGGGGTGAATTATGCATCATGGAAAGGCAAAATGGAAGCTTACGTGTGCCAAATTCATGACCGTGCGTGGATGGCAATTGAAGATAGGTACACGTCACCTATGATGACTTCTACGGGAGGTGGAGAGGAAGTTCCCAAGCCAAAGGCACAATGGACTCCCTAAGAGTTTGAGGCGTCCAAGTGGAACAACAAAGCTATGCACACAATCCTATGTGCCATGGATGACAACCAATACAAACTCATTCAAACCACAAGGATAGCAAAGGAAGCTTGGGATATCCTAGAGACGGCCCATGAAGGAACCGAGGTGGTCAAGGACTCCAAACTTCAAGTCCTCCAAACACAATTTGAGACCATTATGATGGAGGAGGATAAATGCTTCAATGACTTCCAAGTGAAGCTTATGGATATAGTGAATCAAAGTCACCAACTTGGTGACCCTTATTCGGATAAGAGGATCAAGCAGAAGATCATGAGGTCGCTTCCTGAGAGATTCGAATCCAAAGTGATGGCATTGGAGGAAAATAATGACTACACTAAGATGAAGCCAAGTGAAGTGATTGGAAGACTTTTGGCCTATGAATCTAGGAAGGCTGTTACAATTACACCTCCAAAGAAACAAAAGAGCTTGACTTTGAAGACCATCAAGGTGGAAAAGGAGGAAGAAGACTCGGATGAAGAAATTGCTTTGATGGCTAAGAAGTTCAAGCAATTTATGAGATTTGAGAAGAAATGATTTGGCTCTAAGGGAAAGTTTATGAAGAAGAAGACTCCTTTCAAGAAAGTGGAGCAATCTTAAGAGAAAGACTACAAGAAAGGTGTCTAATGCTATGAATGTAGTGGCAAAAGAGGAAGAAGACTCAGATGAAGAAATTGCTTTGATGGTTAAGAAGTTCAAGCAATTTATGAGATTTGAGAAGAAAGGATTTGGCTCTAAGGGAAAGTTTGTGAAGAAGAAGACTCTTTTCTAGAAAGTGGAGCAATCTCAAGAGAAAGACCACAAGAAAGATGTCTAATGCTATGAATGTAGTGGCTTTGGACATATTGCTTCGGAATGTGCAAATTTGAATAAAAAGAAAGGAAAGGCTATGGCGGTTACTTGGAGTGATAGTGATGACCTAGAAGATGAAGACAAGTCTTCGGATGATGATGAAGACAAAGTTGCCAACTTCATTGCTTTCTTATCCTCTCACAATAGCAATGAAGTTATGAGTGATAAAGAAGAGGAAGAGGAAGAGGACAAGTAAGAAGAAGTAGATGAAAATGACTCAAATGGTGGGAGCAACTCCTCAATGTCTAATTTTAAGTTTGATGAAGAGATGGACTATGATGACTTCATGAGATTCTTTGAGAACTCAAGATTAAAGAAGAAAAAGGAGATACAAAAGTTGAAAGGGGAGAAGCTCGAATTGACTTCCAAAGAGACTCATTTGAGCAAGGAAATGAGTAAAGCAAAAGAGATGGAAGAAGGGTTGAAGATGGAGTTAGTCTTGGCCAAAAAGAGTGAAGAAAGCTTGAGGAAAGAGCTTATGGAAGCAAGAGGATTGATTGCTAAGATGACCTTCAGAACTGAGAAGCTTGATAAGATGCTATATTGTGGGAAGAGTCCCAGTGACAAGAAGGGGTTCGGATATGTGGAAGAAATGGAAGCCATATCCTTGAAGAAGACAACATTTGTCAAGAGCAAAGAGGTTGAAAATGCTCACACCCCTCAACAATCAACCAAGTGGGTTGAAGTTGTTGAATCCTCTAAGCAAGCACAAGCAAGGATTCCAACAAGAGCTCCACCACCATATGCTAGAGCTCCACAACCAAGACCCCTACAACCAAGACCTCCACAATAAAGGATCCCATAAGCTCAACATGGGGTCTTTCATGCTCAACCTAGAAGACATGCCAACTTGGCTCAACCACAAAGGAGAGAGTTGTCTCAACATCCAAGAGCAACTCAAAATAGAAAAAGACCATAAATGCTAGCACAAGGCTATGGTATGAACTCCTATTTTACTCATACTTGCCATTTTTATGGAATTGAAGGCCACATTAGGCCTAATTGCTTTAAGTATATTAAATTGTGTAAAAGAGAAAGCATGATTGAGAAAAATATGTTTAGAAGAGCCACAATGCATGCACCTAGGAAATTTAAAGCTAATGGACCAATGGCTCCTAGGAATGACCATGTTGCTTTTATGATGAATAGAAATGATGAGCACTATTGCTATGTGGCCCAAGTTGCCTTGAAAGCAAATGCCTTCAACACTTGGTACCTTGATAGTGGGTGTTCTAGGCACATGTCCGGAAACAAGAGTTTCTTTAAAACTCTTATAATGGAGGATGATGGATTTGTCACCTTTGGTGATGGATCTAAGAAAAATGTCACAGGGAAAGGTAATATATCTATTCCAGGTTTACCCTCCTTGCCTAATGCTCTCTATGTAGATAGCTTGCAAGCCAATCTCATTAGTATATCACATTTAAGTGATGAAGGGCTTTCGGTTTTGTTTGGCAAAATTGATTACTCTATTCTTAAGGAAAATGGGCAAGTTTTGTTGAAAGGAAAGAGATCAAGTGACAATTGCTATTGTCTTTTATCTTGAGTCTAATCTCATCTCTTGTAACTTGTCTACTAGTGAGCAAGTTGAAGTGTGGCACCAAAGATTTGGCCATATGAACTATAGGGACTTGAAAGTCCTTGATAGGTTGAATGTTGTTAAAGGTCTTCCCAAGTTAGGGAAAATGGTTGAGGGAGTTTATAGACCTTGCCAACAAGGAAAGCAAACCAAGAGTGTGCACAAGAAAGGTAAATACCTTTCCACCAAAGAGCCTTTGGAACTTCTCTATATGGACCTTATGGGTCCTATCCAAACTGAAAGCTTAGGTGGTAGAAGATACATTCTTGTGGTTGTTGATAACTTCTCTAGGTTCACATGGACTTACTTCCTTAGAGAAAAGTCCGAAGCCTTTGAGAAATTTAAAATGCTTTGTGTCAAAATTCAAAATGAGAAAACTTCTCTCATTAAAAGCATTAAGAAAATTAAGAGTGATCATGGGAAAGAATTTGAAAAGGCTAGCTTTGAAATTTTTTGCAATAGCTTAGGCATTTCCCATGAATTTTTGGCCCTTAGAACACCTCAACAAAATGGTGTTGTTGAGAGGAAGAATAGAGTCCTCTAAGAGATGGCCCGTGTCATGTTGCTTAGCAACAAAGTCCCTAGGAACCTTTGGGCTGAAGCCATCAATACGGCTTGTTATATAGGGAATAAAGTATTTCCTTAGGCTCGGGACTAAACAAACATCCTATGAATTATAGAAGGGTAGAAAACCCAATGTGAGTTACTTCCACATCTTTGGAAGCAAGTGCTATATACAAAATAACCGAGATCAACTTGGCAAGTTTGATGCCAAGAGTGATAAGGGTATTTTCATTGGGTATGCACTTAATAGCAAGGCATATAGAGTTTTTAATCTAAAGACTCAAAGTGGTATGGAATCGTCAAATGTTGTCTTTGATGATTGTAGGCCTAAACATGATGACTATGAGGAGGATGTTTGTGAGATAGATGACCTTCCTTTGAAGGAGAGTGGTGAGACTTCAAGTGGTGTGAAGTCAAACCAAGATGAAGAGGATGATTTACCTCTTAATAGAGTTCCTCTTTTAGACTCTAATGAACCCGCTCATTGGGTTAGAAAATTCCATTATAAAGATGATATCATTGGAGATGTTAGAGAGGGTGTTAGGACTAGGCGTCAAATAGCTAATCAAATTAGCTATACTTGTTACACCTCTCAAATAGAACCCAAAAATGTTGATGAAGCCTTGGAGGATGAGTTTTGGGTTCTTGCCATGCAAGAAGAGCTAAACCAATTTGAGAGAAATGAGGTTTGGACTTTTGTTCCTAGACCTAGAAACACCAATGTCATAGGCACTAAATGGGTGTTTAGGAACAAATCCGATAAGGATGACAACATTGTACGAAACAAGGCAAGGCTTGTTGCATAAGGGTACTCTCAAATTGAGGGTATCGACTTTGAGGAGACATCTGCTCCCGTTGCCCGCCTAGAATCCATAAGGCTTCTCTTATCCATTTCTTATGTGTACAAGTTCAAATTACACCAAATGGATGTCAAGAGTGCCTTCCTTAATGACTTATTGCATGAGGAAGTATTTGTTGAGCAACCCAAGGGGTTTGTGGATCCACACCACCCCTCTCATGTCTATCGCCTCAAGAAGGCTCTATATGGGTTGAAACAAGCACCGAGGGCTTGGTATGAACGCCTCACTCTTTATCTTATTGACAATGGCTACTTTAGAGGTAGTGTTGACAAGACATTGTTCATCAAGTACACTAAAGATGGGTTATTCATAGCTCAAATTTATGCTGATGATATTGTGTTTGGTTCCACCAACAACTTGAAAGTTCAACAATTTGTTGATGTCATGTCTCATGAGTTTGAGATGAGCATGGTTGGTGAACTAAATTACTTCCTAGGTTTGCAAATTAAGCAAATGCAGAATGTGATCTTCATATCCCAAGCTAAGTATGCTAAGAGCCTAGTGAAGAAGTTTGGCCTTGAGAATGCCAAACATTGTGACACATCCATGAGCACCACCTTGAAACTTAGCAAAGATGCTAGTGGAAAGGATGTTGAGCAAAATCTATATCGTGGCATGATATGTAGCTTGCTTTACTTGACCGTAAGTAGGCCCGATATTTGCTTTAGTGTAGGTGTTTGTGCTAGGTACCAAGCAAATCCCAAGGAATCTCACCTTGTTGCGGTAAAGAGGATCATTCGATTTGTGAATGGTACCTCAAACCATGGGATTTGGTACTCCTTTGACACTAATCCAAGTCTTGTTGGATATAGTGATGCCGATTGGGCGGGAAATTATGATGATAGAAAAAGCACATCGGGCAGTTGCTTCTTCCTTGGAAATAATTTGGTTTCTTGGTTTTGCAAGAAGCAAAACTCAATTTCCCTATCCGCGGTCGAAGCGGAATACATTGCTGCCGGTAGTGCTTGCACTTAATTGATGTGGATGAAACAAATGCTAGCCAACTATGGCTTGGAGCAAGGTACTCTTACTTTATTTTGTGATAACTTGAGTGCCATTAACATTTCTAAGAATCTCGTCCAACATTCTAGGACAAATCACATTGACATTAGACACCATTTCATAAGAGAGCTAGTTGAGAGCAAAACCATTGCATTGGAGCATGTGGGAACAAATGACCAACTAGTGGATTTGTTTACAAAACCTTTAGACACTCTTAGATTTGGGAACCTTAGCAAGTCTATTGGGATTTGTCTCTTGGGTTGAAATGATATGTCTTGACCCCATATGGGGAGCTCAAGCAAAGAGAGCAAAGTTGCATGATTATGCATTGTGCTATATTAATATATTTTATGCCTCTTAGTTAATTGTTTGAGATGATTGGTTGTACATACTTATATGTATTTTCTTAATAAGTGTGCTACATTGCCTTGCTTGCAATCCATGTCATATTTATGCTCAAACATGCATTTTTGGAATAAGAGATGTACTTGGAAGTACTTTTTGAATGACCTTTAATTGATCTCCATGACATGATGCTTTTGTTTTTTAAATGACATGCTTAAGTTGAAAAGTATGAGATGAAAAATGTGAAATATTTGATTGCTAAATCTTGAATGCAAATTTGTGTGCAAAAGCAAACATTGAGACTTAAATAAATAAGGATCCTAAAATCCAAAGTCTCTCATTCTTTATTGGTAGAACAAGGCTACTATCATATAGGTATCTCACCTGGAAAAATCTAATAGGGTGCAAAGTCGCTCATGTCTTGTTTTGCTTATAAAGTTAGATATAGTTGCTCTTTAATATTGAAATGCTTAAATTCTATATCTTTGCTTTTTCCATGACAAAGGGTGAAATTGGTTTGAATTCTATTGGAAACCCTTGTTGTTTGCTTTGCCAAATACCATTGCTTTTGAACTTAAATGCAACATGTCTTGCATGCAAAGCATTTTTGTCACACCTTTTCTTCGAATAAAACTCCTTGAATCTCTTTTACTTAATTGAGTTGCATAAAATTGCTTATATGATTATGCATATGTGCTTGTGCTACAAGCTTTCCTTGCTAATGCTTACCTATTAGGGGAGACTCCCTTTGCCTCTCTCATGACAAAAAGGGGGAGTAAGGTTGGGGAGATTATGTGCCACACTGGCACACTTGGCATTGCATTTAGGGGGAGTTAAGAGAGAGTAACCCATGTTGGGATTGCATTTAGGGGGAGTTGTATTGCATTGCATGATTACATTGTTTTTTATGGTATTGCTATATTTTGTTCAGAAAATGAGTACGAGTGATGTACCACGAATCTCTTCAGATTCTATGCCACTCTCTCTGCTAATGAGTCTAATTCTGTTGAAACTGAAAATGATCAAGCTCTATTGTGGAAGTATGTTACAAAGCTTGAGAGAGTTGGGAAAAGTGGGGGGAATATTCCCTTTAGGTGCAACTTTTGTCAGAATACTTACAAAGGGTCATATTATAGAGTGAAGTGTCATTTGTTAAAAATAAAAGGATGTGGGGTTGCAAGTTGCCATAAAGTTACAAATGCAAATTTATTAGAAATGCAACGAATAGTGGAGGAAGCTGAGTTAAAGGTGAAACAATCTTTACCTAGGTCAGTTCCTTTACCCACCACCGTTGGTTCGTCTTTCACATCTGCTAGTTATGGATTGGATCCAAAGAAGAGGAAGGGAGTGAGTGGAGCTATTGAGAAGGCTTTCAATATTGGTGCTAGAGAACAACTAGACGGTGAAATTGCAAGAATGTTTTACACGGGTGGCTTGCCATTTCACTTTGCAAGAAATCCGCATTATGTAAATGCCTTCAAAAGTGCATGTAGCAACCCAATTATGGGTTATCTCCCTCCAGGTTACAACTCATTAAGAATTACACTTCTCCAGAAAGAGAAAGCTAACATTGTGCGGTTGTTAGATCCAATTAAGGCTACTTGGGAGATAAAAGGTGTAAGTGTATGTAGTGATGGATGGTCAGATTCTCAATGAAGACCACTGATTAACATTATGACTGTTTGTGAGATTGGACCAATGTTCTTGAAGGCTGTAAATTGTGAAGGAGAGTTCAAGGACAAATATTCTAGTGCTAACTTACTTATTGAGTCCATTAGAGAAATTGGTCAACAAAATGTGGTACAAGTAATCACTGATAATGCCGCAAATTGTAAGGCAGCTGGACTTCTTGTTGAGGCCAAATTTCCTCACATTTTGTAGACACCATGTGTAGTCCGTACCCTCAACCTTGCTTTGAAGAACATTTGTTCACCACTGGCACATCCAAAATATGATGTGATGGAAGTTTGTGGTTGGATTCCAAAGGTTTCTAGTGATGTTTGGTTCATAATTTTTTTTTATTATGAACCATAGTATGAGATTGGCTATGTTTAATGATCATTCCAAACTGAAGTTATTAACGGTTGCTGATTCACGGTTTGCTTTTACAATTGTGATGCTGAAGAGATTTAAGGAAATAAAGCAAGCCTTACAACATATGGTGATTAGTGAAAAATGGGATATGTATAAGGAATATGATGTTGAGAAGGCGAGAACTGTCAAGGAAAAGTTATTAAATGAATTGTTTTGGCTTGACATTGACTATATACTTGACTTTACAACTCCCATATATGAGATGCTTCAAATGATCGACACGGACAAACCTTGTCTTCACTTAGTTTATGAGTGGTGGGATTCTATGATAGAAAAAGTAAAGATTGTTATATTTACAAAAGAACGAAGGCAACTTGAAGATGCATCAAAGTTCTTTGATGTGGTGTATGGAATTTTGGTGGATTGATGGACCAAAAGCAGTACACCGCTTCATTGCTTGGCACATTCTTTAAATCCTAGGTAGTATTCTTTAATGTCTTTAATTTTTACACTTTAGTAATTTTTTTCTATTTTTCTTTTAACATTATATTTTTCTTATTTGTTTTTACTCTAATTCTAGGTATTATAGAAAACAATGGCTTCAAGAAGTTCCCGGCCGTGTTCCTCCACACCAAGACTTTGAGATTACTAGGGAAAGAAAAAAATGCATTGAGAGATATTTCCCTAATGTCACGGAAAGAAGAAAAGTCAATGAGGAGTTTGCTAATTTTTCGATGTTCTTAGAAGATTTTGTAGGATCTGATTCTATGGATGATAGAAGTTTTATGTCTCCTGAGAAGTGGTGGGCTATTCATGGAAATTCCATAAAAACTCTCCAAGGCATAGCTTTTAAGTTACTCGGGCAACCTTGTTCATCCTCGTGTTGTGAAAGAAATTGGAGCACCTATAATTTCATTCACTCTATGAGGAGGAACAAGATAACACCGCAAAGAGCTGAAGATTTGGTATTTGTGCATACCAATCTTCGTCTTTTATCAAGAAGAACCCCAACATACAATGAATGTGTCTCTCAACTGTGGGATGTTGGAGGGGATGGTTTTGATTCTATGGAGATGGAAAATGCATGGATGCTCGAGATTACAGATCTTTCCCTTAATGAACCACAATTAGAAGGCATTTTATTTAGTTCTGATTAGTAGTGACAATGTTAATCAAGTGAACTAGGATTGAAGAACATGTTTTATGATGTTTTTTTTTATGTTTCATTTGGATTTTGGAATATGTAATATGTGACAATGTTTATGTTGCTTGTGTTTTATTGAACCACCTTTTTATATATTATTATTTTTTAAATATAAAAATATTTTATTTTAATTGCCGTGTCCTACCGTGTCCGTGTCCGTGTCCTAGTTCTTGGAGATTTGCCGTGTCCTCGAGTTGTGTCGTGTCGCCGTGTCTGTGTCCGTGCAACATAGGTAAAGTCTTGTGCATGTTTTCCTCATATGTTGGACATCAGTTCTCCAATACTATTGAAATCATTGCGATTCAAAGAGCTTGTCACCTGTGCATGTCTAAAACTTCTTTAAGTTTGAAAAAGATTGTCATTGTAAGTGATTCTTCTGTTCTTGGGTCAACAACGATGGCGTAGGCAACTATGATCATATCAACTCTATCATGAACATCAGGGAAATTCTTTGTATCCTGGGCAATTTAACAGTTGTCTTCAACCCTAGAGCAACTAATTCCTTTGCTGACAGCTTAGCAAAAAAGGCCTCTGAAGTGCAAGTGGAAATTCTGGAATGGAGTGTTGATTGATTCTGTCTTGTTCTGTGGTGTTGGTCTCGTCTGGTTTTCTTTGTCTCCTCTTTGTTTGGCCTATGTGCCTTGTTTTACTGGTGCTCTGTTTTGTTTTGTTTTTTGGCCTTATTGTTTGTTTTCGGCTTCTTGCCTGCTAGGTTCTTTTTTCCTACTTGTTGCGGTTGTTTCCTGTGGCCTCCGGATCTTGTTTTAATATATTAACCTTTCTTCAAAAAAAAAAAAAAAAAAAAAAAGTCTCAAATAAAGACTCAAGTCTTTGATTGAACTTAAGTCTTGAGTCTTGACAAGGCCGAGACTTAATATTAAGGTATGTTATGTAATATTTTATTTATTTTTTTGCTATTTTGACGTGTATTTTTTTTGGGTGTATACTGTATACATCATATTTTAGTTTTAATCCATAAAATTACTATCAAAACACATGTAAATTAAAATTAAGGTTTTCAAGATTTGTTCCTATTACGATACTGCCCTTGTCATCCTAGTTTATAGATTATAGTCTCCTACATTCTTGTATATGATAATTGTAAGTACCTCACTTTTTGATTGGCTTATTTCGTTGACAAAATTACAATGAGGTTCAAATATGTAAGGATAGCTTAGGATTGAAGAAATCCTCATCAAATGTCAAAGGACCTCATTATGGACTTCAAGTGCTTTAAGTAAGGTATATTACTTGTCTTGACTCTATATTGAAGAGATTTAGTTGTACACACACACTACTCTAGCATGCATGTGTGATATTTGCTTATTGTATGTTTATTTTACACTAATCACACTTACACATTTTTGTGTGTGTTTTGGAGTATGTGTGCAGTGCGCTGGTCACCTTACTAGCGCACATTCACGCTGTGCGCATGTGCTCATGCGCATGACCAGCGCAACTGGGATAGAGATCTGTCGTTGGTCATCATGCGCAACACACCAGCACAACTCGTCCAGTGTTCTATCGCTAGTCTTGCGCTGGTCGTGGTGTGTTGGTCTTGCGCTACTCGACCAGCGCAGCACCAGTGCAGGACCAGCGCAATAGGTGAGAAGTTGGAGCGTTTTTTTCCAAAATGACACCACTTTGCTTGGATCTCATATATATATGCCTTGATAGCCTTTGGTCATTTTTTAGAGCAAAAATTACATCTTTTGAGAGCTATTGAGTATCTTCAAAGCAAAGGTATCAACATTTGATTTTTGTTACTCAAACACAAACACCCATCATACTTTCATGTTTCATACATCATCTAGCATGTTCTAGTTTGATTTTTATAGGGTTTTCTTCTTTACTCATATGACTTGTAGTTAGAACATTATTTGCATCACTTCACATGTTCTTTCTCTTCAAGATAGCTTTTTTATTACTTGACTAGTCTCAAGATTGCATCTTTATGACTTGACTAGTTTCAAGATAGTTTTTATTGTGTTTTGTGAGTTGTTTGTGATAGCTATTGCCTATAGGGTTTGATTTGTACATATAACTAGGTTGTATGAATGCCATATAGCCACATGATATCTAGGAATGTCTCTAACATGTTCATCCATGCCTAGATAAGCTTAAATGTTTAACCTAGCATTTTTGCATCTTGAATATTGCATATATTCACCTTAGGTTGTGTTATCTCTTCTCTTAGAGAGTTAAGACTTGTATTTACCATTTGGTAGTTTGCAAGCAATGGACTAGATTCACTTTTGAAGGCCTGCGGGTAGTAGTGGTGGATTAGTAACCGTATAGGGTTTGATGTGGTCAACCTAGGTTGTAATCACCATTACAATTAGTGGATTGAGGTTCGTGTGTGGCGCACATAACAGCCTGTGGTTTTTCTCTTGTGGGTTTCCATGTAAAAATTCAAGTGTTATTTATTTTCCGCATTTTACACTTGATTATTATTTTTGACTAGATAGGGGTTGTTCATTGAAAATTGACTAAACACGAAAATTGGTAATAGTTGGTTAAAATCTATTCACCCCCCCTCTAGATTATATTAGACACGTTATATATATATTTTCAATAATTTTCTCATTATTATCTTTAGTAGGGTTTCTAGGATTTTCTTTGTGCTATATAAATAGCCTTGTACAGAAATATAAAACTTACATGGTATTAGAGCTTTCCTCTTTCTAACGAAACTTTTTTTTTTCGATCTTCTCTTCCGCAATCTGCCATGGCCACCGCTGCCTCCTCCATTTCTTTGTCAACTCCTTCTTCCTTCTCCACATCTTCTTTACCCGGTCCTACAATTGCCAATTTCCTCAAACTATCAGAGACCAACTATCTTCTCTGCACTGCTCAACTGAGATCGTTCCTCATTGGTCATGGCCTATATCAGTATGTTGATGGTACTTTGCCTGCTCCTTCTCTTACAATTCCCGCCGCTGACAATGCTGCCGCTGATCCCAATCCTTCCTATCTCAAATGGTTTCAGCAAGATCAACTTGTGGTCAGTTATTTGGTGGCTACTATGACAGAGCCCATGCTCTCCTTGATTGTTGGCAAGTCCACGACTGTGGAGATGTGGATGTGCCTCAAAGACAACTTCTCCCAACAGTCGGTTCCCAACGCCGCCAACATACATTTTCAACTTATGGACGTGTCAAAAGGTACAAAATCGATCTCTGCATACCTCCAACATGCTAAGTCTCTCTCAGACTCTCTTGCAGCCATCTGTGATCCGGTTTCCTCTGTTAATCTTGTCACCGCCGTTCTCCGTGGTCTCGGCTCAGATTATGCCATGATTGTCACATCAGTCTTGAAATTTCATCCTCTACCAAGGTATGAGTTTCTACAACTCTTCAAGTATGTGATTCTCGAACCGCAAAGAAGAAGTAATCAAGCTTTGTTTTTGGAACCGATGGAGATTGAAGGTTCCAAATATCTTCTCTGAGTTTTTTTTTTTTTAATTTTTTTAAAAATTATATTACCTTTATAAAAGAAAATTTTAATGGTGGAGATCGTTTGATGGATCCATTTTTAATAATTAATCAGTAAATAATTTTGTTTTTTAAAAAGTGAAAAGACATTTTTGCTTCTCAACGTTCATTTCTAATAGTGCATCACTAACATCATGGGATGATTTGTGCAATTTCAGACAAAAATTATATGTGGGTGTAGTTACACCTAAATTCGGGGGATTTTATGCAATTTGCTCTAAAAATAAAACCAAAATTGAATGGATGTCACGGTCTTTTTGTGGGTTGTAATTTTTTTTTCGAAGAATTACAACTATTACAATATAATTGCCGGGACTTGCCAAGATCAGACAATACATGTGCGGCCCGGATATTTACTCTCACAAATCTAGAAAACTCCCCACACATGTATCCAAAATGCGTATGATGAAACTTGAATCCATGACCACCAACGTGGAAGGGATAAGGGTGGACTAATTAGAGGGTTGCCTTGGGCTATAGCCGGACATCCCTCTAGAATTTTTTTTATTATATATAATTAATAACTGTTTATTATATACTAATGGGAGTGGAAGGTTGGAAACATTGGATAGGTTAAAGTGCAAAACTTTTTTTACCGTATCTTTCTTAAAAATAAAAATAAAAATTATAGGTAATTACTTGATAAAAATCTAAAAATGGTTTTAAAGAGTGTAACTTATTTCATTTATCTATTCTAACTTAAAATTAAAAGATAATAATAAAAATTACAATCAAACAATCACATTTGACAATAATATTTGAAGTTTAAATATGTTATACAACAAGATACAAAACATTGCAATTGTAAAGTATATATATATATATATATATATATATATATATATATATATATATATATATATATATTTAATTGGATTGACCAAAGGGGAAAAAGCATCATATGCGATTATATGCTAAAAAACCCCTAGGCAGTATCCAGAACTATATAAATAATAAAGGTAAGAGAACAAAGCGTCGCATAGGCAAACCAGCCACAAAAACACAGGGAGCAAATCCCTAACCAGAAAAGTGGCGTGCAGGCCACACAAGAAAACAAAAATATCAAGAAAAACGAAAAGACTCCTAACCCATGCAATCATTGCCCACCAATAAAGAACAGAAGAAAGGAGTGGAAAATCACCAAGAATCAACCTCTAGCACCAAAGTATGATTGGAAAGAGCATCTGCAACTTGATTGCCTCTCTAAAAATATGGGACACCTGAAACTCCATCTGAGAGATTTGAAAGATACATCTTTGCCATGCCTGCCGTACTTACCAGGGAACATGCTCGGAATGAGAAGAAAGCAGCTGAACCACATAGGAAGAATCACTCTCCAGCCAAATCCGACTCCACCCGTACTTCCAAGCAAAATTAATGGCCATAGAAGCCGCAAGAATCTCTCAGCCTCAAAAGCAAACACTTGACCAAGAGGGATAGCATCACAAAAGATCTACAATTACGGAAAACACCTCCACATGAAATATACAAACGCGGTTAAATTACCTAAACCATACCTAGGAGGGGGGGGGGGGGGGGGGGGGGGGGGGGGGGGGGGTGAATAGGTTTTTATACATTTTTCAATCCCTTGAAACAAACAAGAGTTTGTTCCTCTGGATAGCTTGAATCACAACATTTAAACAAATAAAAATGTGTAGACAATATAAAATAATTTTCAATAAATCATTGTCTATCAAGTCTACAAGTTACAAGTGAAGGAATTATATTAAAACTAAAAAAAAAATAAAAAATATTTGTATTAACAATTACGTCCAATATGTACAAGTACCAATCAAGATATGATTATATACAAATAAATCGATATACAAAAGAATGATATTTACAACTTCGATCAAATGAAGTGCTTACATCTCACACTTTACATAATCTTGTTTACAATGATATCTAGAAGTGAGGATTATGAAACAAGATTCAACCATACACATAAAAATATTAAAGGTAGAGATAGAAATAATTAACACAAGAGATTTTTTTAACGGGGTAAAACATCCGAAGAGGAAACATCCACAGGTTGAAACTACAACCATTGGGTATATTAATTGGATAATAGATTAGAAATTCCTCAAAAGTGACCAACTCATGATACACTCCCTATTGGACTCTATGTCTACCCAACCCTCACTACAAAAAAATGCCCATTAGTGACGAACTATTTCTGACGGCGCTAATTGCCGTCTGTAATAGTACTTTTTTCGATGGCCATATAAGTGTCGTCGGAAATGAGTAAAAATATGAAACGATATTTCCGACGGCCAAATGACCATTGAAAATAGTCTTTGTGCCGTCAATGTTGTTCCCATTTCTGATGACACAAAAAGTGCTGTTGGAAATGAGTAAAAATGTAATACCATATTTCCGACTGCCCAATGGCCGTCAGAGTCTTTGTTCCGTTGGAAATGAGGAAAAAGTAATCTAACATTTCCGATGGCCTAATTGCCGTCAGAAATAGTCCACATTTCCGACGGTAAATGGTCTTTTCTGATGGGAAGACCAATATATATATATATATATATATATATATATATATATATATATATATATATATTTAAGTGTCAAAAACGTATTTTTATATAAAGTTTCTTCAAATAATTTGTATAAATAAAAATTTCATGATTTATTTTTTCTTGAAAAATTAAAAATTAGATAAAATAATTATATAAACACTATTTCGTAGTAAGCATTTAATACACCTGATTTTCCCTATATTGTTATCCGGACAATGACATATATGTGCAAAAATCTGGAGTGAACGCTTTGATGCAATAGAAATACACAAACATTTGTTAGGGTTATGATGAAGGGATTTGTGAGATATTGACACCATTCTTTAGGAACTCCCTTTTATTATAAGCAATTTTATCTTGAGAAATTGCCCGATGGCAAACTATCGCCAGTCAACTGTTTGGAAAGTCACGTAGGGATGTCAAGGAACATTACGACGCCCTCGTACATGACATCTGCAAGATTGATTTGGGTTGTGTCAAGTTGCCAAGTTATGCCGATGACTTGTGGGACTTTTTATGCCGTCGGAAATATATATAAAAAAAAAAAAAACAGTACCGCATTTTGGATTGCTTTTGGGCCTTCAAAAATAGTCAAATAAACCGTCAATATTACTCACTTTTCTAACAACATAAAAAGGATCATCGGAAATGCTAAATTTTAATTCGAATTACTTTATGGAAACATCTTACTAATAACTAAATGTTCTTGTGATTACTAATAATTTTACTAGTCCTATTTGCTTGCGATCTAAGCAACCTAATCCCGGTTGCTACACACAAGACTTACTTTCTCTAGAAGAGAATACAACCCTAAGTGAATATATGTGAATATCCAAAATGCAACATAGAGCAAGGGAAACCCTATATGCTTATCTAAGATGATTAATATGCAATTAAGAACAATCCTAGATATCAAAACTAAATGACATGTCAATTAGTTTAGCTAATCAATATTAAGCACAAAACCTAATATGCTAGCATAATACAACTTCTCAAACATACATCATACTCATCTCAATATTGTATCCAAAGCATACAAAATAACAAACAAGTAATTAATTGAGATTGCTAGATAAGAGAAACACAAAACATGTAAGATATTAGTGAAAAGCTTACCAAGCAAAGTATGATGAAGAATCCATGCAAGATGATATCTAGATGATCTAAGATGATGCTAGATGATGATTGATGATCATGAAAAAGTGTTTGAGTAATCAAAAATTGAGTTCTTGGAATTTTTCTTCTCTTTGAAAAATATCCTAAGTATGAATTCTGAATATGAACTCTCTTTATTGACCTAAAGTCAAAGTGGCATATATATAGGGGGCCAAATCAAAGTGTGGTCGTTTAAGTAAGTTTCAAAGAAACGTGCCGATCGGTGGTTTCAATCGGCGGCCAGGCCGCCGATCATGACCGCCGAATTGAGCTCGTGAAGAACAGAGCAAAAACGGCGGTTCATTCGGCGGTTTCGTGACCGCCGATCCCAACCGCCGAATCAAAACAGAGAGATTAAAATCAATCAGGTATGAATGGCGGTTTCGAACGGCGGTTTCGTGACCGCCGATTCAACCGCTGAATTAGACTGAGAGATAAATCAATCAGGTCTTGAAACGGCGGTTTCGAACGGCGGTCGTGACCGCCGATCTTAACCGCAGAAATGCTTCAGACCAATCTGGACTGAAACGGCGGTTTCATTCGGCGGCCAGGCCGCCGATCATAACCGCCGATCACTTAGATAGGTGAAAACCAAGGAGAAGCCAAGGGCATTCTCCATAGGCAGTCCTCGCGCTAAACCAAGCACATTCTAGTGCATGCGCGGACGTTTCTGAAGGTTATCGGGAAACGAATTACACAACAACATGACACAATTACACACAACAAAATATAATAAATAAGTGCAAGTGTGAAATGTGACAAATGAAGAGAATGCACACATATGCAATGAATGTTAAGTGTGTGTGTGTGCAACTAATCTCTTCAAAGAAAAGTAAGCACATAGAAATTTACCTTCGGTGCTTATCAACACGAGGTCTTCAAAGGGCTTCGAACAATAAGACCGATACTTAGGCTACCCTTACAAAGAACCCCAACATGTGGTTGTCCACGAAATGAGCCAATCAACAAATGGGAACCTTACAATCTCCCCCTTTGGCTATTTCGTGACAAAACCACCACTCACATTGATTCCTCACAAGGAAATAGAAACTACGGGACAACTATGATATTCTACAACACAAAGAGATAAGAAAATAAAACTTCAAGTCTTCAATCTCTTGTAGAATAATCAAGCCCTGTAAATAAGATTTCTATGTTTTCCAATACAAGTGAAATGTGAGATTAATCAAGTGATATCAAAAACAAGCATTTGCATTTTTAGAATTTAGGCACAACATTACAAAATATATGCAATGTATGATAAATGCAATGCTCCCCCTCAAAGGGTTACTTGCATTTTTAGAATTTAGGCACAACATTACAAAATATATGCAATGTATGATAAATGCAATGCTCCCCCTCAAAGGGTTACTCCCCCTCAATGTGTTATCTCCCCAATGTGCACAATTGCAACACCAATTTGCATCTCCCCTTACCATATACTACTCCCCCTTTTTGTCATGATATAGGCAAAGGAGTAGTCCCCAACCGGGTCACTCATAGTAACGAGAGACAGTAGCATGCAAGATTTGCATAATTAATATAAGTCACTTTATGCATCTCAATTTAATCGGAGAGAAACAAGGAGATTTATTTGAGAGAAAATGTGTGAATCAAACATGCTTTGCATACAAGACATGTAGCATTCAAGTCCAAAATACAATGGTATTTGGCAAAGCAAATGACAAAGGTTTCTAATAGAAATTCAAACCAATTTCACCAATGTCATGAGTAAAGCAAGGATATAGAATACATTGATTTCAATATAAGAGCAACTATATCCAACTTTATAAGCGAAACATGGCATGAGCAACTTTGCACCCTTTTTGATTTTTCCGAATAAGATATCCGTATGATAGTAGCCATGTTCAACCAATAAAGAAAGAGAGACATTTGGAATATAAATTCCTTTGAACGGATACAAGATCCTTTATTCAATTTTAGTCTCATAAGCATTCACACAAGTTTTGCATTTTTAAGAATATGCAATCATCAATTCATGCTTTTCATGTGAGCATGTTATATGAATTTCATGCTTTTTCATTTGACATTAGCATGTTATTAAAGAATCATCATGTCATGGATATTGTAGGGAAAAATACCGTAGTACACGCAGCGGAAGCGAGACTATAAATAAGATTTAGTGACTTTTAAAATTTTTCCTTTATGAACCTTAAACCCTTTAATTAATTAAACATGCATATACAATAACCAAAAAGTAGAATACCTTTTGTCGCGTGATCCGATTGACTTACATCGATGGTAATCCGCAAGATCTTCAATCCTAGCACGAACGTGGATCACCTAGGAGCGTGGTCTCCCTTTTTCTTTGAATTGCAAACCTGTGAATGGACAAAACAAACTTTCTTTTCTTTGTTAGTCACAAAAACAATCAAAAGAATGACTGAGATTATTCCGGTCACTTTTGAGTTCTCAATCTAATGATCGAAACTCGCGTGAACCTAGATCGATATCGTATACACAAGCTTATTGATGATTAAGCAAATAGTATACTATCAAAGAATAATCTAACACTCCTATTTGTTTTAGTAGAATAAAAGCTTTCTATGAATTGAGAAGAAGAAGAAAAATTGTCTCCAGAACAACTTGTGGTGGCCGAAATCTATAAGAGCACTTATATAGGTGGCCAAATTTTCTTCTCTTCTTTCACTTAGGGTGGCCGAAAATCACAACCTAAAAGGGACTAGGGTTGCCGCAATTCTCAAGCCCAAAGAGTTTGTATTGCACCCTATTTCCTGTTTAGTTTAAGACTTTAAACCCTAATTGAATTCATAAATCTTTTATTCCTTTATTTGACTAAATATAAAGACTTCTTATTTGATTAAATAAATAAAATTAATTATTTATTTTCTTACCAAATAAGTCTTTTACTTTTAGTATACTACCAACAATAGTATAACACTAGGAATCATATTTCCTAATCAGAAAAGATTTGTTTCTTAATTAAACAATTAATTAATAAATTAATTAATTCTTATTTAATTAAAACAAATGAAACAAAATAATATATTAGGTTAAAACTTAACCTTGCCGCCCCACTTGAATAAATGGGCCAAAATATTATTTTCTTATTTCATTTAATCCATTGGACTTTAAATAAAAGCCCACATGTGAACCAGACCCATTCTTACTAAAAGAAACAAGCCCACATGTCTTTCATTAATATATAAATATAATTGAGCAGCCCATTACTTAAATAATGTGCAAATTATATTCTTAATATATTAAATGCAATTCTAGATGGACCCTCAAATTGGTCCGGTAGAATATATCAAGTGATCCATGCAAGTCCGTGTGGATTGGGATCTTGGCGGGCCATCTAAATTTAAGCTTCAATAGACATAACCTAATCACAATCAACAAATGATTCACTTAGGTCCGATCCATTAATTTTAACTCATTCCACTAAAGAGCTAAAATTGAACTCTTAAATAAAGATAGAAAAGGAAGATGCTCCTCATTCATACCCTAAACAATCATATAGGAGATAGTGTATCCTCGTGATTAATATCAGTAATCGCCAAGAGTTCATAGACCGCTTATAACTCTCCAAGTTACCATATTTACTCATATGACCACGTTTTGAACTTGGATATTTTGACTTGTCCAGAAGCCATGTTTTCAATAGACACTATCGAAAACTCAACGTTGAGATTTAATATCCAATTACCTCAAAACATCCATATGATGATATTATACTCTCATTTAATTAAATGGAGCCACGATGTCCATATCTATAAATGAAGTCCTCTATCGATTAACAAATGAATATCACCAAACTATCGAGGATAGACTATGCGATATAATCGTACTCATTGATAACTCAAATGATATCACTTGCAACCATAAGTCCATCATTTATCTCAGGATTAAGATAGACTCTCCGATTGTCCTGATAATGAAAAGACTATTATCTATTGACGGTTCTAGATAAAGCTTTTCATTGTGATCCTGTTCAATGCACCCAGTGCACTAGATCCTTTTGCTCGAAGACACTCCGATGATTTAGACTCATCATATCTCATTTGATCCCACTCAAATGCTAGCAAAAGAATTCTACAACTTTAACAAGATAAAGGTGCCCAACCTTTAACTTAAGTTGTGAACATTATTCAAGACTAACTAAAGAATTGTGTCTACCACATACATATCCAGATGTACGAACAATTCTTCTTTTCTCATAGTCTTTAGACCTTATGATTATTTACTTTGACAATTATAATATTAAACTATAAATGCTATACGATTTGTTAAACCAGAAATCACTTTATTAATATGAAAAAGATTGTTAATTACAACATTACACTCTTGCTATTGAGCATAATCCTAACAGATATAATCATAGGTCATTCAAATCATACTTCTGATATACATCTCCTAGTCCAAAAATGCATGTTTGAACATAAATATGACATGGATTGTAAACAAGCAAGGTTCACACTTATTGAATTGAAAACATATATACATATGTGCAACCAAGCTTACTCAAGCAATTAAAAGAAGAGGCATAAGATATTTCAAATTTTTTACAAGTGACAAGAATGCAAACTAGCTCTCTTTGCTTGAGTTCCCCATATGGGGTCAATCATAGAACATCACTCCACAAGACATATCCCAATAGATCTACTAAGAGTTTTAAATCGAGTAGCATCTAAGGGTTTAGTAAATAGGTCCGCAAGTTGATCATTAGTACCTACATGTTCAAGTACTATGCATTTATTTTCAACAAGCTCTCTAATGAAGTGATGGCAGATGTCAATATGCTTAGTTCTAGAAAGTTGTACCAGATTCTTGGAAATATTAATGGCACTCATGTTATCACAAAAGAGAGTGAGAGTACCTTGGTTGAATCTGTAATCTACTAGCATTTGCTTCATCCATATAAGTTGAGTGCATCCACTCCCCGCGGCTATGTACTCGGCTTCCGCCGTGGACAAGGAAATCGAGTTTTGCTTCTTGCAAAACCAAGACACCAAGTTGTTGCCTAGAAAGAAGCAACCGCCCGATGTGCTCTTCCTATCATCATAATTTCCTGCCCAATCCGCATCACTATATCCTACAAGACTAGGATTAGTGTCAAATGAGTACCAAATCCCATAGTTGGAAGTCCCATTCACAAAACGAATGACTCTCTTAACCGAAGAGAGATGGGACTCCTTGGGATCGGATTGGTACCTAGCACAAACTCCTACACTAAATGATATATCGGGCCTACTTGCGGTCAAATAGAGCAAGCTCCCGATCATGCCACGATATAAGGTTTGGTCCACACTTTTACCGCTAGCATCCTTGCTTAGCTTCAAAATGGTGCTCATAGGAGTGTCACAATGTTTGGCTTTTTCAAGACCAAACTTCTTCACAAGGTTTTTGGCATATTTGGCTTGGGTTATGAAGATCCCATTATCTAGTTGCCTAATTTGCAAACCTAGGAAGTAATTAAGCTCACCAACAAGACTCATCTCAAATTCATGAGACATAACATCAACAAATTGTTGGACCTTGGTGTTGTTGGTGGAGCTAAACACTATGTCATCGACATATATTTGAGCTATGAAAAGCTCATCATTGTATCTCTTGATGAATAGTGTCTTGTCAACACTACCTCTTGTGTAGTTATTGTTAACAAGAAATTGAGTGAGGCGCTCATACCAAGCCCTCGGTGCTTGTTTCAACCCATATAGTGCCTTCTTGAGGCGATAGACATGGTTGGGGTGGTGAGCATCCACAAACCCCTTGGGTTGTTCAACAAACACTTCCTCTTGCAAGAAGCCATTGAGGAAGGCACTCTTGACATCCATTTGGTGCAATTTGAACTTGTGCACACAAGAAATGGACAAGAGAAGCCTAATAGACTCTAAACGGGCAACAGGAGCAAATGTCTCCTCAAAGTCGATACCCTCAATTTGAGAGTACCCTTGTGCTACAAGTCTAGCCTTGTTCCGCACTATGTTGCCATCCTCATCGGATTTGTTCCTAAATATCCATTTAGTGCCTATGACATTAGTGGTCTTAGGCCTAGGAACTAGAGTCCAAACCTCATTCCTTTCGAATTGGTTTAGCTCTTCTTGCATGGCAAGAACCCAAAATTCATCATTTAAGGCTTCTTCAACCTTTTTGGGTTCAATTTGAGAGGTGTAGCAAGTATAGCTAATAAGATTAGCAAGTTGACGTCTAGTCCTAACACCTTCATTTACCTCTCCAATGATATCTTCTTTATCATGGAGTTTCCTAACCCATGGAGCGGGTTCTTTAGAGTCCAAGAGAGGAACTCTAGCAATAGGTTGTGTGTCATCATTGTTGACATTAAATGTCCCAACATTAGGAGACACCACAACCTTCTCCAAAGGAGAACCATCACTAAAAATAACCTCCTCCTCATGATCATTAGACTTGAGCCTAGTATCATCAAATACGACATTGGATGATTCCATAACACTTAGAGTCTTTAAATTGAAAACCCTATAGGCTCTACTATTCAAGGCATAGCCAATAAAGATACCCTCATCACTCTTAGCATCGAATTTGCCAAGTTGATCACGGTCATTCAAAATGTAGCATTTGCTTCCAAAAGTGTGGAAGTAGCTAACATTTGGCCTCTTGCCTTTCCATAACTCATAGGAGGTGTTTCTAGTACCGGGCCTTAGGAAGACTCTATTTCCTATATAGCAAGCCGTATTGACGGATTCGGCCCATAGGTTCCTAGGGACATTGTTGCTAAGCAACATCACATGGGCCATCTCTTGAAGGACCCTATTTTTCCTCTCAACAACTCCATTTTGTTGAGGTGTCCTAGGAGCCGAAAACTCATGGGAGATACCTAAACCATTACAAAAGGTTTCAAAGATAGCATTCTCAAATTCCCTCCCATGGTCACTTCTAATCCGTTTTATGCTTTTAATATTAGAGTTCATTTCATTTTGAAGTTTATTACAAAGCATTTTAAACTTATCAAAAGTTTCGGATTTTTCTCTAAGAAAATATGTCCATGTGAACCTAGAGAAATCATCAACACAAACAAAAATGTATCTCTTTCCACCCAAACTTTCGGTTTGCATAGGACCCATGAGGTCCATGTGGAGAAGCTCAAGAGGCTCCTTGGTGGTGAGATACTTGCCCTTTTTGTGCATGCTTTTAGTTTGTTTTCCTTGTTGGCAAGGTCCACAAATACCATTGGCTTTCTTCCCAAGCTTAGGGAGGCCACGCACACACTCGAACTTTCCAAGGGTTCTTAAATCCCTAAAGTTCATGTGGCCAAGTCTTTCATGCCACAACTCTATTTGCTCATCCATTGACACATTGTTTGAGACTATTCTAGCTTCAAGACAATAGCAATTGTCGCTAGATCTCATACCTTTCAATAAGGTTTGTCCATCGGGCTTTAGGATCGAGCAATCATCTTTACAAAACAAGACGAAATATCCTTCATCACTTAGATGTGAAATGCTTATTAAATTGGCTTTCAAGCCATCAACAAATAAAGCATCGGATAAGGAGGGTAATCCGGGAACGGAAATGGTTCCTTTCCCTACAATTTTCTTTTTGGATCCATCACCAAAAGTGACATATCCACCTTCCTCCATAACAAGAGTCTCGAAGAAACTCTTGTTTCCCGTCATGTGCCTAGAGCACCCACTATCTAAATACCAAAAATTAGAAGAATTTGCCTTCAAGGCTATTTGAGCAACATGGCAAACAATTTCATTCTTTCTAATCCACCTAGAAACAATCTTAGCTTTCTTAGTGGTCTTTGGTACATGGGCTCTAGATGTCCTAGGATCATGTATAATAATATTATCATTCCTAGGAACATGCATCATGGCTCTTTTCTTTTTCTTCTCTATCATGCTTCTAGTTTTGCATATTTTTATATATCGAAAGCAATGTGGTCTAATATGACCATCAAATCCACAAAAGTGACATATAGGAGTAAAATAAGGAATCATACCTTGTCCTTGTCTTTGTGGATGAAAGGGTTCAATCCTTCTTCGTTGTTGAACCGGTCTTGGTTGCTTCCAAGCTTGAGGTTGCATGATTGGTCTCTTTCCTTTGTGAGCCAATTTTGGAGGAGTGTTGGCTTGAGGGACCCTAGGGGGTTGAGCTTGAGATTTCCTTCTTGGCCCCATTTTCACTTGAGCATTAGAACATTGTCCTACTTCTAACTTCTTCCTAGGAGGTTGCACAAATGAAGTTTCTTCGTTCTTCAAGCTCTTGACAAACACGGTCTTGTTAGAGGTTGAGATTTTCTTGCCATCATCATACCCAAGACCTCTCTTATCACTTGGACTCTTTCCAACACCAAGTAAATGATCAAGCTTCTTGGTGCTAGAATCTATCCTAGCCAAGGACCCTTTAACTTCTTGAAGTTCCCTCTTCAAGCCTTCTTCACTTCTCTTGGATAAGTCTAACTCCTCAATTAACTTATCCTCTCTCCTCTTCAATCTTTCCACTTGTTCACTTAAGTGGTCATTGTGAGCCGAAAGTTCAAGGTTTTCTTCTCTCAACCTCTCAATCTTTCTTGTGCTTTTAAGTGCTAAATCATTGAACTCGGCATGGTATTTAGCAAGCACCTTTTGCTCCATAAATTTCTTTTTGGAACTAGAAGAGGAGTCACTTTCTACTTCACTTGAGTCATTTTCCTCTTGACTCATTTCCTCTTTCTCACTACCACTTTTGCTCTTATGTGAGGAGGCAAAAGCTAGGAGGTTAGCCATGAGCTCTTCTTCACTTGAAGACTCATCTTCCTCATTGGAGTCATCACTACTCCCACTCCAAGTGGCGGCCATCACTTTGCTCTTCTTCTTTTCATTGTGATTAGCACATTCGGGGGCAAAGTGACCAATCCCATCACATTCAAAGCATCGGACCCCTTTCCTTTCGGTCCTCTCTTGTCTAGGCTCAAACTTCTTGAAGGAACTCTTTTTCTTCAAATCTTGTCCTCTTGACCCAAATCCCTTCTTCTTCTTGAACCCCATAACCTTGTTGAGCCTTTTCACAAATAAGGCAAGGTCTTCATCCGATTCATGCTTTGCCTCCTTTGCATCCTTAGATGCTTTCAAAGCTATTCCTTTAGACTTCTTAGGAGGAGTAGTGGTGCTAGGAGCCTTCCTAGACTCATATGCAAGGAGACGCCCAATCACCTCACTTGGCTTCATATCCATGTAGCCACTATTTTCTTCTATGGCCGTCACCTTGGATTCAAACCTATCGGGGAGAGATCTCATAATTTTTTGCTTGACTCTCCTATCCGAATACGGGTCTCCGAGTTGATGGCTTTGATTTACAATGTCCATCAATTTGATTTCGAAGTCATTGAAGCATTCATCCTCTCCCATCCTAAGTAGCTCAAACTGAGTTTGGAGGACTTGAAGCTTGGACTCCTTCACCACCTCGGTTCCCTCATGTGCAACTTGAAGGATGTCCCATGCCACTTTGGCAATCTGAGTATTCTGAATAAGCTTGTACTGATTCTCATCCATAGCACACATAATGGCATGCATAGCCTTCCTATTCCACTTAGAAGCCTCAAACTCTTGCGCGTTCCATTGCGCCTTAGGCTTCAAAACATCTTGTCCTCCACCCGCGGGAGTCATCATAGGGAGATCATATTCGTCTTCCACCGCCATCCATGCACGGTCATGAATTTGGCATATGTAGGATTCCATCTTCCCTTTCCATTGGGAATAGTTCAATCCGGTAAGAAGTGGAGGCCTTGTGCTAGAAGCTCCTTCGTGGCCACCACCATTTCCACCGTTTCCACTCATAGTGTTTATGAATGAATGAAATGAATGCAAATGTATGAATGATCAAAAATCACACAAAATGCAAAACACACCAAAATAAGCAAGGATTACCTATGTATGTCTAGGAACCCGCTCTGATACCAATTGAAACAAATTATAGCACGGTGTGTATAAAGCTATCTAGAGAGAGGGGGGGGGGGGGGGGGGGGGGGGGGTGAATAGATTTTACGCTTTTTACCCAATTTTTCGTGTTAGTCAAAATTACGAAAATGCCCTCAAGATAATATAAACAAGCAAGTGTAATATGGTGCGGAAATTAAAACAACACTTGGTTTTTACGTGGAAACCCTCACGGGAAAAACCACGGGCTATGTAAGTAAGCCACACTCGAACCTCAAATCCACTAAATGTGCAAACGATTACAACCTAATCCCGGAAGTAATCACACACCTACCTAATCCCGGTATGAGTGAACCTAGTCCTATTTGCTTGCGATCTAAGCAACCTAATCCCGGTTGCTACACATAAGACTTACTTTCTCTAGAAGAGAATACAACCCTAAGTGAATATATGTGAATATCCAAAATGCAACATAGAGCAAGGGAAACCCTATATGCTTATCTAAGATGATTAATATGCAATTAAGAACAATCCTAGATATCAAAACTAAATGACATGTCAATTAGTTTAGCTAATCAATATTAAGCACAAAACCTAATATGCTAGCACAATACAACTTCTCAAACATACATCATACTCATCTCAATATTGTATCCAAAGCATACAAAATAACAAACAAGTAATTAATTGAGATTGCTAGATAAGAGAAACACAAAACATGTAAGATATTAGTGAAAAGCTTACCAAGCAAAGTATGATGAAGAATCCATGCAAGATGACATCTAGATGATCTAAGATGATGCTAGATGATGATTGATGATCATGAAAAAGTGTTTGAGTAATCAAAAATTGAGTTCTTGGAATTTTTCTTCTCTTTGAAAAATATCCTAAGTATGAATTCTGAATATGAACTCTCTTTATTGACCTAAAGTCAAAGTGGCATATATATAGGGGGCCAAATCAAAGTGTGGTCGTTTAAGTAAGTTTCAAAGAAACGTGCCGATCGGCGGTTTCAATCGGCGGCCAGGCCGCCGATCATGACCGCCGAATTGAGCTCGTGAAGAACAGAGCAAAAACGGCGGTTCATTCGGCGGTTTCGTGACCGCCGATCCCAACCGCCGAATCAAAACAGAGAGATTAAAATCAATCAGGTATGAACGGCGGTTTCGAACGGCGGTTTCGAACGGTGGTTTTGTGACCGTCGATTCAACCGCCGAATTAGACTGAGAGATAAATCAATCAGGTCTTGAAACGGCGGTTTCGAACGGCGGTCGTGACCGCCGATCTTAACCGCAGAAATGCTTCAGACCAATCTGGACTGAAACGGTGGTTTCATTCAGCGGCCAGGCCGCCGATCATAACCGCCGATCACCTAGATAGGTGAAAACCAAGGAGAAGCCAAGGGCATTCTCCATAGGCGGTCCTCGCGCTAAACCAAGCACATTCTAGTGCATGCGCGGACGTTTCTGAAGGTTATCGGGAAACGAATTACACAACAACATGACACAATTACACACAACAAAATATAATAAATAAGTGCAAGTGTGAAATGTGACAAATGAAGAGAATGCACACATATGCAATGAATGTTAAGTGTGTGTGTGTGCAACTAATCTCTTCAAAGAAAAGTAAGCACATAGAAATTTACCTTCGGTGCTTATCAACACGAGGTCTTCAAAGGGCTTCGAACAATAAGACCGATACTTAGGCTACCCTTACAAAGAACCCCAACATGTGGTTGTCCACGAAATGAGCCAATCAACAAATGGGAACCTTACAGTTATATTTAAGTAGTATACAAAAAAATATATTTAATTAGATATTATACAAAAATATCAATAGCTTATATATAAATAGTATGCAAAACATATCATATATAAAGTTATAGCAAAATGGTAAGGGTAACCCTTATTGTCATTCAAGTCAAGGGTTTGAACCCCATGAGTTTCATGGATTTAACGTTGCTGGGTGATATGGCACCTGTCAGGTGAGGTGGCGCCTATCAAGTCGAGTCGCGCCATCTTTTTATAATTTGACTATTTCCGACGGTAGTAAGCTGTCGGAAATAGTGGTAAAGCCGTCGAAAATACAAGTAATTTTGACCACCTTTAATTACTATTACCGACGGCTTTTTTATCTTTTTCGACGGCCATAGCCGTCGAAAATGGTAGTATTTGTGACGGCTCGTCGGTGAATGGTTTTTTCTGACAAGCGTATTTGTGACGGCCTCTGACGTTCCGACGGGAAATGGTCTTTTCCGACGGCAAAATGCCGTCGGAAAAGATCATTTTTTTTGTAGTGCCTATTGGTAGATTAGAAATTCCTCAAAAATGTGAAACACTCTCTATTGTACTCTATGTCTACTCAACACCATTGATAGATTAGAAATTCCTCAAGAGTGAAACAACCTATGTAACACTCTCTATTGGACTCTATGTCTAATCAATATCCCATGCCTACCAATGTCATAGCCAACTTTCTATCCAAGGCACTCAGCCTCTAGAAAGCCTCCCTTGCATAGTTATCCGGATCTCCCCAATCCTAGCCATGACTTCTTGCTTGGTTATCCGGATCTCTTATCCTAACCAAGACTTCCTTGCTTGACTATCCGAACCTCTTGACTATCCAGACCACTTGTCCTAGCTAAGACTTCATGCCTTTTACAAGAACTTCATAAGTGTGATCAATGAATGCAAATGCAAAAAAACACTCAACAAGAACATGAGATCAATACATTTTATGGGAACTAGACATTAGCATGTGAGAACATAAATTAAAATTGTCTAGTTACTAAACATGAATAAAAACTAGAACATGTGAAACACCTAACATATGTAATTCCTAGATTCATTCATAAAGCTAACACTTGAATAAATCATATACATGAATCACATATTCAAGATATTAGAAACATACACAAACATGCTAGATTCAAAAGATATGATCAATCAATATCCTAGCAAGTATTTAGAGCAAGTATTTACACAATAATCAATTAAATCCTAATTATCTCTAAATACAAAATTAAATGTGCTAATCCTACATTTGTTCAACTAATGGATCCTAGCACATGATAAGGCTATCAATCATGAAATAAAGTCAATCAAAGTACAAATAGCCCTAGATAATAAGCTAATCACAATACAACTCACAAACATGTGAAAACCTAGATTTCAAGAGAAACTAGTTCACATTCAAGTCTTTAATTAGACTAGATTAGCTTATAATAGAAGCTCTACTTGTCAATACCATTTGTCTAGGTAACACATACATATAGAAGAAGAAAGCCCAAGGTAATTGAAGACTTGAAAGATCAAAACTCAAAGAGTGAATTAATACGTTGTGAAATTCGTGCAGTTTCGTTTTTGTGTGTAGAACCACCACAAAACTTGAACAAATGGCCACAAACTAACTTGGAGACGGTAGGGGACTTCAATACAAAGATTCTCCAACTTGAATCACTCAAATCGGATGAGAAATGAGAAAGTTATGGTGTTTGGAAGTTGAGAAAATTGGAGAGAAAATTCTGCACTTATGTTTTTCAATTTTTCTTCTTTGAATGAAATGGGAGGGAAATGAGATATTTAAAAGAGAGGGAAGGAGGGAATTGGATGGCCAATCAAAGGATGCCACCTATGCTATCCCGTGGAGGCGCGTGAGCCTTACGGGGGCAGAGGGCATCTCTTCCCGTCTCGTGAGGCTCATGCGCCTCTCACCGGAAGAGGTGCAAATGGGCTTGGCCATTCTTCACCCCCCTCACGCTCATCTCGCGTTCTTCAATTGTATTTCGGCTTCCAAACTCCGAACTCTGAATTCGAATCCATCTTTGGATTATTAACTAGGACTCTCTCACGCACAAGGAAGACTATGAAACTTTGACCAAAGGTTATGAATTCGACTCGATACACGAAGACGAAAATAATGCATTGTAAGAGAATTGAAAGTATCGTAACATCCTACTCGGAACTTGAAAACTATTGAATGAGTAACCGAAATGACCGTAACTCAATAAGGATTAAAGTAAGATTAAATTCAAGTCTGATATCACAAAAACATAAACAAACAAACACACGAACACACATGTATGCCATTTGCTAGATATAGTCCTAGAACATGCAATTCACAAAATTTGTCAATTTAGTTATAATGCATGAGCATACAATATCAAGTGTGTGAATGTGTTATACTAATTGAGCACAACGATGCAGGGACACATATGGATGCAATGTGTGTGTGTGCCTAAGCCTTGTAAGAGGAATGAGGTCTAAATATATCTTTGTTGAGCAATGAAGCATATTCTTCTTGAAGACTCCATCTTGCATGACAAGTTGCCAAATCTTCCTTGAAACTTGAATCATCATCTATCTAAGACAACTAATCAATACAAATAAAACATTGTTTTGATATGGAATTTATGCCAACACAACTTAAAAACCTAACACCACACCCTCTAGTACCTAGAGAACTCAAGTCAGCATCATCCGTATTAACTTTGATTCAACCCGGAGCATAAGGCAACCAAATCACGCTTTTGATAACTGAAGTCTTGGCCGGCTGACCACGAAGACCGAAGTGTCGAAGAATCAAAAGGTCATCCACGCAATTACACATACACCCAATTCCTAAACTTTTAGCTCCAGAAAATGCACACCAAACCAGATACAACGCAAATATAAAATCAACAACTTTACTCTCAAAGATCCACTGATTCTGGATAAACCATACACTTTAAACCACCTCGTGAATAACTGCCTTCCATAGGACACGCACATGATCACTAAGAGAAACTGCCATGGCTTGCGAGAAGAAAGAACCCCATGAGTCAGTCGAAATATGCCGCTGGAAAGCGGAGAAGACAACCTTCCAAAGAGCAACCGTAAAGGGACACCAGAGGAAAAGATGGTCAACCGACTCACTACTGACCCCACAAGCACTGCATTTAGAAGCCAAATGGAACCCGACCCTATATAAATGATCCTCCGTGAGAAGCCTATTCAACAACAGATGCCAAGTCAAAGCTAAATGGGAATGAGGAATAAAGCGAGACCAAACGTCTTTCTACCCAAGGACTTGATGGGAGTCACGAACCATCTGAGAATAAGTAGCCTTACATGAAACTAGACCATCCCTAGAATGAGGCCAAATAAGAGAATCCTCAACAGGAGAAATTGCAACCCTATCAATTTGAAAACAGAGATCCGAAAAATGAGCCATGAAGCAATCATCAAGAACCCATCTCCCATCCTGAAAAAAATCAGAAACCCTAGCTCGGAGCAAACTAGCCAAATAATCTAGAATACTCAGGAGATTGATAATAGGCACTCTCAACCAGTTTTTGTGCCAAAATCCCGTTGAGAATGCTCTTCAATAAGCCAGATACCTTCCTTAAAAAAGATCAGAGTAATGAGCTCTAAGAGAGGACCAAATTAAAGAAGCGACATACCACCATTTGGTTTACGAAGATGTGTAAGATTATGCTCTCGTAGAAATGAAAAAGCAAAGCCCTCAGAAGTCATGAACTTCCAAGTGAATTTCTTCAAAAGCGAGTCATTCAGTAATCCTAGGTCCTTTAAACCAAGACCACCATTGGACAAAAACCTACAACAACAGTCCTAAGCAACCCGGATCAGCTTAGACTCTTCACATGAACTCGTCCATAGAAAAGTTCAAAACTTGCGATTAAGCATCCTCAAAAACGATGAAAGCCACTTGTAAATCATGAAAGAATGTACAAAAGAACCAGTGATAATAGATTTGATTAGAGTAGTCTGACCAGCCATAGAAAGAGTTTTACCTTTCCACTTAGCAAATTTGGACAGAATTTTATCCGCCGTCGGCTGCAGCAAAGACCACGTGAGCCTACCTCTAAATAATAGGACTCCCACAAAAGAAAAAGGTAACTGCTCAATCTGCATGCCAACCAAAGACTGCAATCTCCCAATCCGGGTAGGAGAAATGGATAAACAAAAAAAGATGGAAGATTTGCTCCAGTTAACCAACTAACATGATAATCCCCAATAAACATCAAAAGCTTGCATAATGCCCTTCAGATTCTTCACCGTGCATTTGCAAAAAATTAGAATGTCATCCACAAAAAGGAGATGAGTCGAAGCAACGAATCCCCTTGGAGAAGAAATGGGCAAAAGCTAAGAAAACTCCACCATTATCGACAGAAACTTGCTAAGAAAATCATCCTCAATACCAAACAGAAGAGGGGAAAGAGGATCTCTCTGATGGACCCCTCTAGAACAATAGAAATAACTATTCGAGACCCTATTGATCAGCACCGAAAGCCTCAAAGAACTCATAATACTATCAATCCAACCTACGAAAACAAAAGAGAGCCCAAAAGCCTAAAGCACTCTGCGAGGGAAAGACAAATCCAAAGTATTAAAGGCCTTACAGATATCAATCTTCATTGCCAAATTGCCCCCATAGCATTTCTTATGCAATACATTCACACAATCTGGCTCTAAAGCTATACAATCTTCTATGTGACGATCCCGAATAAAACCGAACTGATACGGAGAGACAATCCTAGCCGCGATCCGAGTTAGATGATCAGCCAAATATTTGAGGAAATCTTGAATAGAAAATTACTAAGCATGATAGAATGGTATTGATCAATGGAAATAAAATCTCTCAGTTTGGGAAGGAGAACTATGAAATTGGAATTAAGCCCTGATAAAATTACCCCAGAGCGAAAAAAATCCTGAACAGCAAAGACAACATTGCCATTGATAACCTCCCAACAATGTTGATAGAATTTACCTGAGAAGCCATCTGGCCTAGGGACAGAACTCGCATCCATAGCGAAACCCGCATCATGAATATTCTCAGTAGAAGGAATATCAGTCAACAAATCATTCTCAGCAACCGTCACCATATTAGGAATCAAATCATCCACCATCGACAAATCATATTCGACCCTAGAAGAATCAGAGGAAAAAAGAGCCGAATAATAACCTACAATATGATCCCTTATAACCAAACGATCATTCGAGAGCACCCCATTAATCGAAAGAGTAGATAAAACCTTCCGATATTGCCGACACTGAATAAAGGCAGAGTTTCGATCACTATCACGGAGCCATTTTACCCTGGACCAATCAAGGAGAAAACACTCATGTTTACGCAATAACACATATAGATCATGATAAACGCGCGACTCGACCAGGAAAAGCTCCTTATAGAAACCCTGATCTAATATGAACCGACTAAAGCTCAACTGATTTCTTTTTAATGTCAGACTCGAGATCATCGAAAACCTCCAAGTTCTAAGACTTAAGAACCTTTTTCAAACATTTCAGCTTGTTAATCACCGCTTGAGGTGGCCTATCCATCAAATGGGAACTCCAAACTCTATGAACGGTGGCCAAGAAGTTAGGATGAGCCAACCACATGCTTTGAAACTGAAAAGGTAGACTTGGCAATGGGTCGTGTTATTATGAATTCGTGTCGTTTCGTGTTTGGGTCGTGTTAAAATTGTTCCACCCGAACCCGACCCGTTAGCTTAATGGGTTGGAATATAAAAACCCGAAACCATTTGTTAAATTAATGGGTAACCCAACCCGGCTTGTTACAAAATATTATATCAAAAAGTTGAAAATAAATAGCACTGGAGCATGATCAAACTCATGCAATCAAGTTAACTAGCTACTTTTAGAGTTTTAGGGTTAGGGTTAGGGTTATAATATTGTGAAATAATTGATTTAGAGTTTTAGAGTTTTTAATTTAGAAAATTTTCCTCTTTCAAAAAAAGAAAAGAATTAATTAGTAAAATATATTTTAACCATAATTATAGAGAATTATTTTTATATAAATTCCATAATGTGACTATACAAAGATTTTTTTAATAACATAAACACATTAAAAAAAATCTTTATATTAATGGGTTATCGAATTACCGGTTTTTTTAAGGATGAACCCAAAACCGACCCATTATATTTCGTGTCTTAATGGGTTGACCCATTAACAATCCAATCCGATAAACTTGACCCACCAACCGCTATTTTCGAATGGGTTTGGATCGTGTTAATGGGTCATGTAAAATTTTGCCAGGTCTATGAAAAGGCATAGGACAAGAGATATCAATGTTTGAAAACTGAATTAACAATGGACAGTGATCATAAAATCGACGAGGAAGAGCCACACACGAAATATCCCGCCAACTGGAAATATAACCATCCGAAACTAAAGCCCTTGCTAATCACCTCTTAACATGAGTGCGGGTATAGCGATCCCTAGCCCACGTGAAACAAGAACCTTGAGAATGAATATCAATCATCTCACAGTCATCGATCATCAGTCTAAAATCCGTACAAGAACTCTGAGAAGAAGAACGAAAACCCAAAGACTCATGAGCTCTCAAAATCGTATTAAAATCTCCCATAACTAGCCAAGAGGATGAAACTAGATTGACCAAATTCCTAAGAGATTGCTAAAGCAAGTACTTGCATAAACAAAGGTATACCAATGTAACTGAGACTTAACCGAGAGCGAGACAGTAAGGTGCTGCTCATGATAGAAGACAACCTGAGCATCATAAATGGAATCACAAGCAAATACCCAAATGGGTGGCAATAACCCCTCCCTATCATTTTCCCCTACAAAGTGCAGACCAAGAGAAGACCAAAACCTAGAAGCAAAAGAAGAAAAAGTCAACATAGGCTCAGTAATGCACAACAAAAATGGACGATGCAAACGACATAGATATTTGAGAACTCGCCTTGTAGAACCATTCCTAATCCCATGACCATTCCAATATAGGATACTAATCATCAGAAACCCTCGGAAGAGCCTAGGACCCGGACTTATAAGAAGTCAGTTTGCGCGCAATCCCAATGGACCTCTGAGTAATTATAGTATCATCTAACTCGTCTTCATCAACCTGGTCGGCCAAGGAAGAATCAGCAATGAGGTGAAGTTCAGCTTGGGAATTAGACAACAGGTGCTCAGGACCTTGGAACCGAACATCAGAGTCCGCAGCCAAAATACAGGAACATGAAGATCCAGATCCATCCCTCAAAATTACCTGATCAACACTCTCAACTGAAATAATGAGTTGAGCAAAAGAAGACAACCGAGAAACAGTATCCCTACTAACCTTCGACCTTTGCCCAGCCATCAAAACAATTGAAGAGATTGAGACAACGACACTAGCTGAAACATCAAGAATGGAAGAGGGGCCTTCTAAAGAAAAAGGCTCTGCTCCCACTTTAGAGGAACGAACAGGGACATCAATAAGAGAATCATCACTCCGCCCCACATGCTGGGACCAACATAACTGAGTAGTCACCATCGAAAGTAGTAGGAGCCACCAAAGAAGTTAAATATGTCGAAGCAACTAAACTAGCAAAAGTAACCATACCCAAAACCAGATATGAACCTATTGAAGAATGAACCACAACTGAATCCAGAGTCCTAAATCCTGCTGAATAGAGGCAAAGACATTAGAAATCGGAACTTCCATCTAAGGCACATAAACAAGACGAAAAACCAGTTTAGGAGCACGATTGTAGGGAACCTGAAACCCCTAATCAGTAACAACCATGATCGGATCATCTCTAGCTGAAATAAACTTACCAAAACTAACAGGAATCCCCTTTCCAGACTTGTTTCAATGATAAGCATTGGGAAAATGACCAATGGAGGAACAAGTAGAACAAAAAGTCAGGAGATTCTCATAATCCATTATTCTCATAATCCATTGAAATGAAAGAACTATGAGAATCATTCCTCTCAAGAAGCAAAGAAGATCAAGGCACATTAGACACATCAATATCTATCACAACATGCATAAAATGTCCAAAATCACCCTCTACCGTAGCCCTGTCCAACCGTAAAGGCACACTAATCCCTCTCGCTAAATCAAAATAATCTTCGAATCTCAGTATTCCCATGACAGATCATAAAAGTAGATCCAAACCTGAGCATTTGAAGACTTTTGTAATGCCGAATTAAAATCTGGAATCCAAGGCTGAAGCCGTAAAATACATGATTTGAGATTAAGAGACCCCTAAACTCCAAACCATGTTCTTGTTAGCATCTGAATTCAACATAATCTTAAAGTACCCCCTACCTAAAGAAATTAGCCTCTAGACAAAGTTCAGCTTCAGCTTGGCTTTAATATCAAACAACTTCTAAGGCTTCTCACCACTAGAAGGGATAACTCGACCGATGAGAGAAAACTTACAAACCTCCAATCTAGACTTATAAGCAAAGGGATCCACCCAAACAACCACATAACCACTTGAATCGGGGTAGCCTTAAAAAGATATGCATAAGATAAGTCCTTAATAGATGACAGAGGCAAGGAACTACCCACAACCGGATCCACCCCACTAACAACAACCTTACCTCTACCATCAACCGCCTTGCCAACAACCTTACAACAACAATAGAGACAACAAGGAAATTCCCACCAGCAAATCAATCAACCATCAACCGCCTTGCCACCATAAGATCGCGAAGAGGCTAAAGAATTTGGCCTTGAAGGAACATCACTTGACCCCGCCAAAGAAGAAACAAATAAAGAAGTCTCCATGCTCATCGGATCCATGGAGTTAGAAACCATCAATACCACAATTTGAAAACCTAAACCCTAACTGCCATGCACATACAAAACCCTAATCCTAGCAGAGCCAAAACCCTCTCCTCAAAAGCAGTGATCGGATGATAATTGTACCTAATTGAGGTCGCCATTTCCTAGCTTTTGTGCTCGTTTTCAAGCGTGTTTTTGTATATAATGGGTTTTGTGAGCCGTGTGTAGGTACATATTCCCTACATTTGGCGTTTGAGCTTAAAGTCAAGATTGGGAGGCCAAATCGAGCAAAACAATGAAGAATTGGAAACCATGCAGAGTTGTTGTGGCCTCGCCATTTATCCAAACCGTGGCGTGATTCATGGTCAACCGCGGTAAGCAAAATCAAATGTTCTGCGGTGGATCCGCCGTTGAGCTAGAACGCGACATTGAGATAGCGACGCTGATCAACTATATTTTCCAAAGGTTAATAGGCTGACATTACAAATGCCCATGCAGAACACCCAAATTTAGAGGGTTATATCTCCCTCCTCGGGTTGAACTGGGTTTTGACCACATATTTTCAGAAAACCCCGGAAGTCTACTTTCTAGTGGTTTTTATGGATTGTGATTCCGGGCTTTCTAGAGGGAGTTATACCCATTTCCGTAATTGTGCACGAGGCTAGAAACATGACCGCGGTAGAGAACTTTGTGTAGAACTCCTAACTTTTGAGGACCATATCTCTCTCCTCAGATCAAACCATATTGAGCTTTACATATATTCGGAAAGCCCCAGAAGTCTACTTTCCAGAAGTTTTTATGGAATGCAATTCCAAGTTTTATAAAGGGAGATATGAGCGTTTTTGTAACAGTGCGCAAGACTAGAAACCTGACCGCGGCAACGACACTCAAACCGCAGAAATTACTATTGTGGTTATGCCGTCATGCCAAACTGCTGCACACCTGATGCCAATACCGTGGCATGTCATTTTTAAGGGGCAAATGTGTCATTTCGCACCCATTTCGTGCCCTAACCTCTCAACACTATAAATACACCTCTTTCCTCTCTTCTCTAACAAGAACATACACAAAAAAACAACACAGCAGCTACACTTCATCTTCTTCACCTAAAAAAGAGAGAGAGAGGCCTTCAAAGCTCCCATGGAGGTTTCCCTCCATGGGAAGCTCACCACATCCATCTTTTACACATCCTCCACCACATTTGAGAGTAGATTGCATAGAAAAATGAGTGGTCTTTGGACCAATTTTGAGCCAGGGATTCATGGAGAGCTTGGAGGGATTTCTTCAAGGGTTGTCTCCTTTAAACTCATTCTCTTTGTATTTATTGTTTTCTTTAATGTGTAACCCCACTTAGGAATATCGTAAACCTATATTGTGCTCATTTATGTGATGTTTTTTTTATTTTTTTTTATTTTTTTTATTTTTTATATTCATTTGGGTTTTGATTCATTCTAGTTGTTATTGTATAATCTCTCATCTTGATATGCATGTGTGTGGAGATTGGATATTAATATGTGTTCATGGATGAGATTAGGAGTAGATTAACTTAAATGTAGGAGTAGTTGTAATCAAATATCCTATTTATGTGTGTATGTTGATGGAAGGTCGAAATACCTTGTTTAGATAGGTTTGAGTGTATATGGGTTCAGGTTGTACCTTCATAGATGACCGTTCGGGTACGACCTTAATTACTTAGCTCTAAAAGAATGGGTGAAACTTGTTTTATGCATGACCGTGCTATAATAGGTTTTGGTTATATGTTCATGTGCTTAATGGTTGGGACTAGAGACATAATTGCTCTATTCATGACCTTTGGGGAGTGATTAGTGTTCTTGAATCTCTTAACTGGGAGAACAAACCCTTTACTTGAATTGGATGAACTTAATTGTCTAACAACCCACTAGGTGTGCATTTATGTATGGTGAGCATAATTATTGTTGAAAGTTAAACTTGACCTCCAACCCTTTTTAGAAGCCAACCATTTAATGACTCTAACCACCACCAAATCTCATCAACCAGCCACCTCCCAACTGATCTGGATTTATTGCTTTGCATTTATTGTGTTTGTTTTATCTCATCTTATTTTCCTATATAAAGGGATTAAGATTGTATTGTAAGAGTGTGGAGTGGTGTAAGATAATCTAGAGAGAAATAAAGCTTCTCTTTTCTTGAGTGTTTGAATCTCTCTCAAAGGTGCACCACAAGTGACCTCAAACCTTCCCATCCAACCAATAATGGTATCAGAGCCTAGGAGAACTAGAGATTCAAAAAACAGAGGCCAAAACCAAATTGGCCTAGAAATCGAAGTGCTCAAAATAGATTTTTGATCATACCAGTGTATTCTACTCATTGCAAGGAGTGCAGCAGTGAAAATTTCAACTAAATTGGAGCTACAGAGAAGCCACACGCGTCGCTTAAAGTTGGAGAGTACTCTCACGCGCAGCCAAACCCTCTGGCGCATCATTGACACGCTCCAGTTGTCTTCCTTGCCCGATTGTAGGGATCCAACCCAAAGTCTAACCCGTTAACTCGGTCACCAGATCCGACCGACTGTCTGACCCGAAGTCCGATCGACCAACCCGGTCACCGACTCGGTTCGTGACCCGACACTGTTCATGACACTAACACCGTTATAATGTCTGGAATATTCCGTCAGCAAAAGGAATATTCCATTACTTTTGGTTGACTTTTGCCAAAAGTTTGACCGCCCGTTTCGGACGCTTCCGAACTTTTTTTTTTTGACAAACTCGGACTGGTTTCTAGGATTTTGAACCATTTTGAACCATTTTGGACGTAAGCGTGCACTCTATTTTTGTAAATTCAAACTCTAGATTAGTGTTCTAAGCACTTCAAGTTTCGATGGCCAACGAAAATGCGCAAGTTATCATCCCGAAACTCACCAAAGACAACTATGACAATTGGTGCATACAAATGAGAGCCTTACTAGGCTTTCAAGACGTTATAGACATTGTGGAAGATGGATATACAGAACCTGCATCCAAAGAAGCTGAAGGAACCATGACAGAAGCTCAAACAATAACTTTCAAAGCCAATTGAAAGAGGGATTGTAAAGCAAAGTCCTTAATATATCAAGGACTAGGCGAAGCCATGTTCGAGATCATAACATCCTCTAAGTCGTCGAAAGAAGTCTGGGACACCCTTCACAAGACCTACAAAGGTGCTGACAAAGTGAAAATGATCCGTCTTCAAACTTTACGAGGTGAATTCGAATCCCTACGAAATAAATCTAATGAATCCATTGTTGAGTTCTATACACGAGTTATGGTTGTTGCGAATCAGCTAAGAAGAAATGAAGAAACTCTCAAAGACATGAGAATTTCGAAGAAAATTTTGTGATCATTAGATCCAAAGTTTGATTTTCTAGTTGTGGCCTTGGAAGAAACAAAAGATCTGGAGACGATGTCTATTGAAGAACTAGTGGGTTCATTGCAAGCCCATGAGCAAAACGCCACAAGAATAAGTGACGACAGAGTATTGGAGCAAGCTCTCCAGTCAAAGGTCTCCCTAAATGAAAAATGATACGAGCAAGGGGGGACCTCACAACAAGGAAGAGAACGAGGTAGAGGATCTCGTGGAAGAGGTTCTAGAAATGCCGAAACCAAAGGTGGAGGCAGAGGAGGAAGAGACGCAAATAGAGGAGGACGTGGACAACATAACTCTGTCCCACGAGGAAGAGGACGAGGAAGAAGAGGTGGTTACAAGAACCGTATAGAGGAGGACGTGGACAACAAAACTATGTCTCACGAGGAAGAGAACGAGGAAGAAGAGGCGGTTACAACAACCGTCCGAATATTGAGAAAAGAAATGTTCAATGCTATAACTGCCATAAATATGGCCACTATAGCAACGAGTGCAGAGGTAACCCAAAGGAAGTAAATGAAAATTCTAACTTTGCAGAGAAAGAGCAAGTTGAAGGAGAATCGTTGATGTTGATGGCACCCGACTCAACCTATCAAAATCAAAATGTTTGGTTTCTTGATTCTAGAGCCAATAACCATATGACTAGCAGAAAAGATTTATTCACTGAACTTGATGAGAAAGTTCATGGAGAAATCTCATTTGGTGACCTCCCTAAAATCCCTGTCCAAGGAAGAGGAGATGTCATGATCAAGCAGAAGAATGGAGATCATGCTTTCATCTCCAATGTTTATTATGTTCCAAACATGAAGACAAACATTCCAAGTCTCGGACAACTCTTGGAGAAAAGGCTATCATATTAGCCTTTAAAATATGCAACTCACCATTACAGATGCTTGAGGAAAGCTGGTTACTCAAGTCCAGATGACGAAGAACAGTATGTTTCCTCTCGTAATTCATCATGATACGCTAAGGTGTTTGATAGCCATCATTGATGACAAAGACCGGTTGTAGCATCTTAGGTATGGACATCTCAATTTTAAAAGTTTAAAACAACTAGGAAGTAAGAAGATGGTGTAAGGATTGCTAAACATCCATCACCCAAATGAGATGTGTGAAAGCTATGTTCTTAGTAAACAACATAGAAATAGCTTCGAAAAAAGAGGCAAGTTGGAAAGCAACTATGCCACTTGAGCTCGTTCACACAGATGTGTGTGGTCCATTGACGCCGGTATCAAATGGACAGAATCAATACTTCCTTACCTTCATTGACGACTACAGTTGGAAGACTTGGGTCTATTTCCTAAAAAAGAAGTCTTAAGTATTTGGTTACTTCAAAGAGTTCAAAACTCTTGTGGAGAAGCAAAGTGGCTATTATATCAAAACATTGAGATCAGATCAAGGTGGAGAATGCACTACAGGTGCTTTCCAGAAATTCCTTAAGCAGTAAGGAATCAGACATCAGTTTACACCAGCTTATACTCCTCAGTTAAATGGTGTAGCTGAAAAGAAGAATCGACCAATCCTTAACATGGTTAGAAGCATGTTCTAAAAGTTTTTGGGCTGAAGCAATCTTATGTGCAGTATATCTACAAAACAGATGTTCTACAAAGAGTCTTGATACAAAGACACCGCAAAAAGCATGGAGCACTCACTAACCAAGTGTGAACACCTTAGAGTTTTTGGCTCCATTGCCTACATCAAGGTCTTAGAAACGAGAAGAACCAAGCTTGAAGATAAATGAGAGAAGTGTATCCTTGTTAGATATGTTGACAGAACTATGGGTTACTGGCTATACAACCCCGTCACCAAGAAAGTGATCTTAAGTAGGGATGTCATTTTTGAAGAAAATGAATCCTAGAATTGGGATCAGACCAAAGCTTCTAGAAATACAGAGTTAATACATGATGAAGAGACAAGAGAAGTGGCTACAAGGCCAAAAATACCTAGAGATTAGCAGACTCCTCAACGTGGTTCCCCTTCACCACAAATGTATGATGCTCCATTACAAATTGAATGTGATCTCTTAGATATGAGGCCTAGAGGAACACGTAGCCTAGAAGATCTGTATGCATATACAGAACAGGTGGAAGAAGATATTACTCTGTAATGTCTGCTGATGACAAGTGATCCAGTTAGCTTTGAAGAGGCTAACCAAGAAGAAAAATGGAAAAGTGTAATGGATGAAGAGATTTGATCCATTGAGAAGAACAAGACGTGGGAGTTGACTAATCTCCCAAAAGGCTGGAAAACTATTGGAGTGAAATGGGTCTACAAGACCAAAAGAAATATGAAAGGATAAGTCCAGAGATACAAGGTAAGACTTGTAGCAAAAGGCTATAAACAAAAAGAAGGAGTTGATTACGGAGAAGTCTTTGCCCCAGTTGCCAGACTAGAGACTATCAAATTGCTAATATCATTAGCAGCCTAGAAAAGTTGGAAAATTTACCAACTTGACGTAAAGTCAACATTTTTGAATGGCTTTCTTGAAGAAGAAATCTATGTGGAACAACCACTTGGATATGTGAATAAAGGCAAAGAAGATAAAGTATGTAGACTGAAGAAAACCTTATATGGTTTGAAGCAAGCACCTTGTGCATGGAACATGAGGATTGATGATTACTTCCAATAAAACAGATTTGAGAAATGTCCATATGAGCATGCACTATATATGAAGAAGAAGACTGACGGAAGCTTGTTATATGCATACCTATATGTTGATGACTTGATCTTCACCGGCAACAATCCAGCCATGTTTGAAGATTTCAAGAGAAGAATGGTGAAAGAATTTGAGATGACTGGCATTGGTCTAATGTCTCATTTTCTCGGTATTGAAGTTGTGCAAAGCGAAAATGGTATCTTCATCTCTCAAAGTATCTATGCAAAAGAAATTCTGAAAAGATTTGGTATAGAAAAATGCAATCCTCCCACAACTCTAGTGGAAACAAGATTAGAGTTAATAAAGAATGAAAGAGGAGATGTTGATCCAACCTATTTCAAGAACTTGGTTGGAAGCCTAAGATACTTGATGTGTACTAGACCAGATATACTTTATGGAGTTGGACTAGTCAGCAGATACATGGAGACTCCTGACCAGTCTCACCTGAATGCAACAAAGAGGATACTTCGTTACATAAAAGGTACTATTAATGATGGTATATTATATACAAAATGTGAAGATTGCAAGTTGATTGGCTATTCGGATAGTGATTGGGGAAGAGATATAGATGAACGTAAAAGCACGACAGATTTTACATTTTTTATGGGAGATACATCGTTCACATGGTCATCCAAAAAACAAGCCATTGTGACACTGTCATCATATGAAGCTGAGTATGTTGTTGCATGCTTAGCTGTTTGTCATGGTATCTGGATCAGGAATGTATTGTAGTACTTGGGATTTCAACAAGTTAATCCCACAGAGGTCTACATCGACAATCGGTCAGTGATTGCGCTAGCAAAGAATCCAGTATTCCATGAAAGAAGCAAACATATTGATATGTGGTATCATTTCATCAGAGAGCATGTGAAGAATAAAGAAGTGGAACTAGTCTCTTGCAGGACATATGATCAAGTTGCTGATATTTTCACCAAGCCGCTCAAACATGATGTGTTTTCAAGACTAAAGACAATACTCAGTATGATGAAACACAGAGAGTCAAGTTTAAAGGGGGATGTTGAAAGTTAAACTTGACCTCCAACCCTTTCTAGAAGCCAACCATTTAATGACTCCAACCACCACCAAATCTCATCAACCAGCCACCTCCCAACTGCCACCAAACAACTGATCTGGATTTATTGCTTTGCATTTATTGTGTTTGTTTTATCTCATCTTATTTTCCTATATAAAGGGATTAAGATTGTATTGTAAGAGTGTGGAGTGGTGTAAGATAAACTAGAGAGAAATAAAGCTTCTCCTTTCTTGAGTGTTTGAATCTCTCTCAGAGGTGCACTATAAGTGACCTCAAACCTTCCCATCCCACCAACAATTACCTTGTATGACTACAATCCTACATCTCTCCAAGCCACCATTTTATAATTTGTCTCTTTAAACACCATTCTCACCCTACATATTCTCTTTGTTTTTATTTGCATTCTTTTCTTTACATTTTCACACACATCACACCGCAATATGCATACACTCCACACACACCATTCTTACCACATTCGTATTCTATTTACATGCTTTTAATAAACACTAGAACTCGAAACGGTTGACGGACACCACCTCCCTGCAGAATGATACCTTCGCTTACCGCTTTACTAGTCTTTTTCTAATTAGAGCACATTGTGTAGAGACTTTTAAATATAAATAATCTTTTGATAATCACAATTTGGCAATGACACAAAAATCAAGCTATCAAGCGGCATGCAACAAAATAGACGAAATAGAATTTGAGCAATACAAAAAGTAAAACCCCACTCCACAATGCATCGCCTAAAATGGAAGCGAAGTCAAACAAATTGCAAACTACCAAATAAATCGATCAAGCCAAAACACCCTAGAGAACTGATCCAAGTGCGTCAAAGTCAACGAACTCCATTCCCGATTTTGCCACTGCACACCACACGAAACCCATTTATAATGAGTAACTTAACTGTGAAACATTAGGTTTGCTAAAGAAAGCATATCACCCATGGTTGATTGAACATGAGGCATTCTTGATACTCTTTTTTGTTTCTTTTCTTTGATCTGTTAAGTAGTTTTTAAAAATATGTAATTTTATGCTTGTTTTATATATAATTTTAAAAAATATGTAATTTTGTGCTTTATATATATATATAATATTTCCTCGATCCAGTCATTAATAGTAAATTTGAATAACATGTAAAATCCATTTATAACATGTCTTGCATGGATTTTTTTTTTTTTCCTTTTGGTATCGAGGATCCCGTGCTTCGTCCAGGCATCTATCCGCCTGTCCTCCCCCAACTGTATGACTTGCCGTGGCCTATATGTTGGAAGCAGGCCCCCAACTACGTGACCCGTTGTGGCCTATATGTTGGCTTCACGGAGTATGACAAATAAGAAACATCGGCCCACACCCCTGGCCCCACAAGGATGCAAGAGGGTAAATCAAAACTCACCCCCGCCTGGGTAGGATTCGAACTATTGACGTTAGCCCTATGTTCGTCCTTCCACCAACAGAGCTAAACGCCCTGAGGGCTAATCACAATGTAATTGTACATATTTTATTATATTGGTGTACATTGATGAGGAAAATCACAAGAGCTTTCTCCACAATCAACACTGAATTTAATAAATTTAGTATGAGTGTTTGTGAGCCATTAGTTAAGGGAGGCGTATTGGATTGGGATTTTAATAGACAATTTTGGGAAGTAAAAGTCTGGTGGTATTGAATTGAGACTTTTTAATAAGTTAGATAAATCCGGTGGTATTCGATTAGGACTTTAAGATTTTTTTTAAAAAGTTTATAATATCTTGTGGTATTAGATCCAAACTTTTAAGAGGCAACAAATTATCTGGTGGCATTGGATTGAGATCAAGATTTGTAGGATTTCATGACAAGGGATTGTCTCAGATTTGTTAGTGATAACTATAAATACTAAGACCCCAAAATTATCTTGCCCTCTCCCATCAGACTTTCCAGACTTTTCTCTCAAAATCATCTTCATCTTCCTCAACTTTCCACAATGGTTGCAACTCTATCTCTGTCTCCTCTAGTGTTGGCAACTCCAACATCCACTAATCTAGCCAACCAACACGAACCCAAAACCAAAACCATGTCCAAAGACTCTCTTCCAATTGCAACTCTCAAGAACTGCAAAAACTTAGACGAAGTAAAGCAACTACACTGTCGAGTATTAAAGCGAGGTTGAAATGGGTATTTTTAAAAGTTTGAACCCAGAAAGCCTTTGATGTTTTCTAAAATGGCAGTGAGACCAGTGGTACTTTGTTCATGTACAATTTCTTGATTCGAGGTTACTCTAGTGTTGAACTTGGTGAGGAAGCTATTCTACTTTATCTTGAATTGATTGGTTTTGGTTTGTTGCCTGATAAGTTTACGTTCCCATTCGTGTTAAGTGCACGTGCCAAGAGTTTGGCTTGTAGTGAAGGAGCTTAGGTTCATGGAGCAATCGTGAAGATGGGTTTTGAAGGAGATGTGTTTCTAGCGAATTCTTTGATTCATTTTTATGGTGAATGTGGGGAGATTGATTACGGAAGAAAGGTGTTTGATCAAATGTCTGAGAGAAATGTCGTGTCTTTGACTAGTTTGATTTTTGGTTGTGCTAGGAGAGATAAACCAAAAGAGGCTGTTGATTTGTTTTTTCATATAGTAACCAAACACAGTTATCTGACACAATATTCCTATGAACAAATTCTAATAGTCTATAAATAAAGTTTAGATAATCATAATAGTCTATAAATAAAGTCCAAAGACTCTTTTAGAATCCTAAAAGTCTAGTACATATAATCTTATTAGTCTTTAAAATTATACAAATCCATAAAATTCTAACACCCCAAAATTGTCAATTAAAATCTCAATCCAATACACCCCACTAAGTATTATAAATTTATAATATATTGACTAAATAAATATAGATAAATTCAACAATTGATAGTTAAGAAACTGACTTTATAATGTTAGTATGTATGAAGGAAAAAAAAAACTATATATCTATATAATTTAGTCTGGACTACAAATATTTCCTAGGTTTACCCCTAGGAAGGGAGGTACACAACTATCTATGATAAGAAGTGGTTTGCTGTGTTTTTTTTTTTTGCTTTGTGTTTTGCGCTGGTTTTGTGCCCTCGTTTAATCAAAAAAAGAAAAAAGAAAAAAAAGGAGAGATCGAGATCTAATTATATATATATATCTATATCTAGTCATCATTTTATATTTATAAATATTCATTTATTTTCTTTCAAAAAAATATTCATTTATTTTTGTTAAAAAAAAATGAACCTTGCTTTCAATTTGGATGAAGTCTTCAAATAATTATTTAATTAATTTTAGGGATGAAATATTAATCTTAACTTATTGCAATATTATGTTAATTATGGGGTGATCAAATGTTAATTGTTGATAAATAATAAATAAATAAATAAAGGAAAGAAAGGGAATATTCTTTTTAGTGTAACATTTGGTGCAATGGGTTGGAGATGAAAAAAGTAAATAGTGTGAAAGTTGCACTATTTTAATACAAAAGTTGCACCAAATTGGATTTTGGGTTAAAGATGGCCTAAGTGAGAGATTTAATTAATTAATTTATTCTTGGGTTTGATGGGTTCCAAGGATGGATTTTTAGAATCTTAAAAGTCTAGTACATATAATCCTAATAGTCTTTAAAATCATACAAATCCATAAAATCCTAACACCTCAAAATTGTCTATTAAAATCTTAATCCAATACACCCTTCTAAGTATTATAATTTTATAATATATTGACTAAATAAAAATAGACAAATTCAACAATTGATATTTAAGAAATTTAGCCCGGACTACAAATATTTTCTAGGTTCGCCCCTGAGAAGGGAGGTACACAACTATCTATGATAAGAAGTGATGTGCATTGTAACTTGTTGCTTGCAAGGCTATCCATCCATATATACTCATAATTTGAATGTTATCCATAGTTAATTTTTCTTTTGAGTTTTTAAATAATTTATCAAAACCTTCCTTACATTTGATCAAATTTTACAAAATTTCCAACTACAATAACGCAACTTCATTTGTACCAATAAATAGGGAGATTAATGATAATTAATTCCTCAAAATTTTATCACCAAAAAGAAGAAGATTTTGACCGAACTCCCTTACAATTAATGACACGAGAAAGTAGTTAATTAAAAGCATCAAAGACCAGCTGTTCTGTTTTTCTGTTTTTTTCTCTGGTGTTGCTCTCTCTTCTGTTTTAGCTTTTTGGTTTTCCTCTGTTTGTGCCTCCGGTTGTTCTCTGGTGGTGTTTGATTTGGGTGAAATTTGTCTTTAAAAAAAAAAGACCATTTCCAAAAAAAAATAAAAAATAAAAATAAAGCATCAAAGACAAACTCGGTAAAAACGGAATCCTTAAATCATTCCAGCTCAAACAAGTTTCGAAGCTTCGTCAATTTCTCTTGTGTGCCAACTAACAGCCATCCAATAAGTTCCCAAAAAAAACAGCAACAAAACTCAAATTTCGCACATTCTTTAATTAACTAACTATTTGCATCTATAAATTGTCGATGTAGAGACAGGGGAAGAAATTAGATTGAGAGGGGAAGGGAAGCAAGAGAGATTCAGAGATCAAAGCTGAGTCTTCTGCCTAACACTTTACGTGTTTGGCAGAAAACAGCAACACAGCTCCACAATGGCAGGCTTGTTCATAAAACTCCTTTGCTTTGTTCCTCTCTTGTTCGTCTCTACGAGTGCAAATTCGTACAATTATCTAGATACAAGAAACACTTACCCCAACCAACCAATCGCTACAACCAACCGAAATGGTGCCCAAACGGGTCCATATAATGGGCAGTGGGAGCTGGTATCTCAAAATTCAGGTGTCTCAGCTATGCATGTCATCTTACTTCCAAAAGTTAATAAGGTGTTGATGTATGATTCCTCAATTTGGAGGATATCAAAACTTCCATTGCCTCCTCAGAAGATGCCTTGTCATTTGGTTGACCCGGTTAAGAAAATTCAAGACTGTTGGTGCCATTCTGTACTATTCAACATTGACAACTCAGAATTGGAAGCACTCAAGGTTCATTCTCTCTCTCTCTCTCTCTCTCTCTCTCTCTCTCTCTCTCTCTCTCTCTCTCTCTCTCTATATATATATATATATACATATTCAAATCAATGCGCACTGATATAACTTCATTACTGCATTAGATTTACATACTTTAACTCAAAGTATATGCACTTGTCAAATCTTCTCCATAATCAATGGTCCACATACATTGGTATTGATGTAGTTTCCGTGCGCACCGACCAGAACGAGACCATATATATATGTATATTATAGGAAATGCCTCTCTTAGCCTTTTTATAAAATGTTTATGTTAAATTAACAAAGATAATTTGGTCATTTAAAATATTCATTAAATCTCACAACAGATTATTTAATAATCACTTACGAGAAGTAACGCCCACATGCTTCTTAAAATTGTTGTTAAATCACAACCGGTTATTATATATATAATCACTTTTAATAGTTTTATCAAAAATCTTTTTTATATCAAAATTATTAAATAATCAGATTTTAACTTCTCAATGGTTTGCCATTACAAATAAATAAATAAATAAATAAATAAATTAAAAAACAATACTAAACTGACCCTTAATTTGAAATCATTTTCGTTACCAGCTAGAAACGGATACATGGTGCTCATCAGGAGGGCTAACGATAGATGGAAACTTGGTCAGCACCGGAGGTTATCAAGGAGGAGCAAACACTGTGAGATATCTGGACACTTGCAAGAACTGCGATTGGAGGGAATATCCAACAGCACTTGCAGAGCCTAGATGGTACTCAACACAAGTAACATTACCAGACGGTGGCTTCATTGTGGTTGGTGGCCGTGATGCCTTTAGCTACGAATACATTCCACCAGAAAAACAATCCAATAAGAAAGCTATCTTCCTCCCATTTCTCAGAGACACCAGTGATAACCTAGTAGGAAATTTCGGCAAAGACAAATTCTTTAGAATTGAAAATAATTTATACCCATTTGTCCACCTCGTCCCTGATGGCAACGTCTTCGTTTTCGCAAACAACCGTTCCATCTTGCTCAACCCATATACTAATAAAGTTATCCGCGAGTACCCTATTCTCAATGGTGGCTCCCGCAACTACCCTTCATCAGGGATGTCAGTGATTCTCCCGATTAAACTTAGCATTGAACGCCCTGATGTAATCCCATTTGAAGTCTTGGTTTGTGGCGGTGCACAATGGGATTCATTTTTTTACGCAGAAACCAAAAAGGCATTTATGGAAGCATTGCAAGATTGCGGAAGACTTAGCCTCACCACTCCGAATGCAGTTTGGGAGAGGGAATTCATGCCATCACCACGCATAATGGGAGATATGAGAATTCTTCCAACAGGAGACGTTGTAATGATTAATGGTGCAAAATCTGGTACATCTGCATGGAATGATGCTGAAGATCCCAATTTAGTCCCAGTTTTGTACAAGCCTGACGCACCGGCGGGTAAAAGGTTTCAGGAGTTAGCTGCTGGAACCATTCCAAGAATGTATCATTCATCATCTGTGTTATTGCCAGATGGAAAAATTCTTGTAGCAGGTAGTAACACTAATAATGGATATATATTTAATGTCAAGTACCCCACCGATCTTAGGATTGAGAAATTCTCACCTCAATATATGGATCCAGCATTGGCTAACTTAAGACAAGAAATCATGGTTGATAGCTCAGATAAGTTACTAGGTTATGGCAAGAAGTTTTCGGTGAAAGTTAGGTCAAAAGAGCCAGGATTGAACAAGGCTGATGATCTTAAGGTTACAATGTATGCACCAGCTTTTACCACACACGGTTTCTCCATGAATCAAAGGCTCATTGTGTTAGGTGTGGTCAATGTGGTCAATAATGTTTGGCCAGGAATTCATAACATTATAGCTCTGGCTCCACCGTCTGGTAAAGTTGCTCCTCCCGGTTATTATCTTCTTTTTGTCTCCTACAAGGGTGTCCCAAGTGTTGGTATATGGGTCCAGATCAAGTAAAGCTTATTGGATCTGTAGTTGTCGGATTTGCATTTTTTATTATCTTTTGTTTTCCTTCTTACTCTCTATTCTCTGTTGTACTCCCATCGACGATAATTATTTTATTCAATTTGTTCCTTTAACTATAATTCTTTTTATCTACAGTATAAGGTTAGAGTAATTAGATTAAAGTTATGCATTTATTAGTTATATATAAATAGAGTGTCGGTATTGCCAAATTTTTTTTTTTCTTAACCCATATTTAAGAGTAATGCTACTTTGCCCAAATTTGGTGCCCAAATATAGTGCCCAAATGACGTGGCAACACTTCCATCAATTCATTTAAATCAAGCAAATATAATACAATATAAATGAATAGATGAGAGTGTTGTCATGTCATTTGGGCACTAGATTTGGGCACCAAATTTGGGCAAAGTAGCATTACTCTTATTTAAAATATTTATTAAAAAAAATCCATAATAAAATGACTAATTAAATTAGTTCACTAATAAAAATAAATTAAAACGTGACTTGTGTTCTTCAGAAGTGGACCGGTGATTAGTCAAGTGATTACTTGTGTTAGCAACCGACCTCAAATGAATTACATAAAGCACAACCAATCGATTTATTCACAGAGAAGATATTTAATTAGTTTTGAAACTCGTGTGTTATAGAACTATGCCATATTAAATTAGGATTAATATAACTCAGCTGGTAAATGGATGAGTTTGGGGTTTGGGTAGATGATTCTTAAGTCAACGGCTCGAATCCTACCAACGGCAAAAGTTTTTAAAAAATATCTAGTTTAAATAGGTAGATAGATAAATACATGGGCGAATGTAGGGGGGGCCCATAGGGGCCATGGCCCCCCCAACCAATAAAAAAAAAAAAAAAAAAAATTCTATTATACATCAAATTAAATATGAGCCAATCAAAAAAAAAAAAAAAAAAAAAAAAACTATTATACATAAAATGTGATATATATATACAGAAATTCTATTATCAGTTCGAACTAACAAAAGTTATATCAGTTCCTTGCATGTGAGCCACTAGATTTAAATACTTTGACTTGGCTGTATGCACTTGTCAGTCAAAGTATTTAAATCCAGTGACCCACATACAAGGAACTAATATAACTTTTGTCAGTTCGAACTGATAATAGAAAGACTGTATATATATATATATATAGTAGGTGATAATATTCTCTTGTCCTTTTATTATTTTAATAATATAAATTAACTTATAATTTTTGTTTTCATAATTCTATTGACCATGAAAATAGGAGATAAAATCAATCCATTTTAATATTTTAATTTCCTATTATTTCATACATTATTACTTAATCTAGTGTGTATTATATATGAGTAATGTTAGTCTTTTCAAAATTTTTCCCAAATGTATGTAGCACGTGAGGTGTCAACATCTTGTACATTATGAGATTATGTGGTGAATTATGTGATATTGACACCTCACGTTCTATAAACAATTGGGAAAGAATTTGGGAAAAAAATTAGAAAGCCTAGCATTACTCATTATATATATATATATATATATATAATATGTATATATTTTTTTAGATTTCACTAGAACAAATTAAGTAAATATTGAACTCTTATAGCGACTACCTTTATTATTTATTTTGTTAGGTTAAATATTAATATGATTTTGATAAATTTACTTTATTAGTTTATTATTTAATTTTTTTTCAAAATTATTATAAGTTAATTTGGTTTGACATGAATATTATTAAATTAAGTTACAAGTATGTAAATAATTGTGATTTAAATATATCAATGGTATAATGATATTTTAATTAAGCTACTAAAATATCTATTTTATAAGCTAGGAACTATTAAAATGTTTTTTTTTTTTTTTTTTTTTTTCCAGTTATGCATACCATTAAGAATAGGCATAAATTTTGCAACAAAATAAAAGATGTTTTCTGATACAATCTTTGATTATGTAATTGAAATGAAAAATAAGAAGAAAATTAGATTGATTTGGTTAGAAATAATTTTCTAGATATAAAATACACATGTTACATTTTAATTAGTTAATGTCTATTTTATTTATTTATTTGTATCATTACTTTTAACACCAAATGGTATCACATTTTGTTGAAAGGTATCAGGTACGGGATTCCGCACTTTTTCTTGTACGGGATTCCTACTGATATTATTTGAAGATTGCGTGATCTACAATACTAGTTTTTGTCTTGGCCCCTCTAAAGCCAAAATCCTGGGAATTTTGAATCAACATCGGAGGATCCCATTTCTTTTCCCGAAAAGGAGGATAACTGGCAGGCTAAAAAGTTTGACAAGATGGACAAAGAAGACTTTGAGAGAAGAGCAAGTTGTAGAAAGAGGAAAGGTGATAGGAAAGATTTGAAGGATGGAGACAAAGATAACCTTTCTAAGCTATGGTCTGTTTTTCAAGATGGGGGCACGTTGGAAAAAGGCAGCAGGCATATGTTAAAATCCCAAAAAAGAGACCAACTCATTCAAGTGGAAAAGGCAAGCTTGACTTAGAAAAAAAAAAGAGCTATTATTAGTAGAGGTAACAAGGAAGATAGCGGGTCTTCGTCAATAGACTCTGACATGGAGGAAGGGCATATGATGGGCCAAGGCAATACTGTAGGTGAATGCTCCAAACAATTTTTTTTTGGGCTAAAGGCCCAAAATATGCTTTATATTGGAATGAAAGAATCTAGTTTTGGGGATGGGCTGCTGAGAGATTATGAGATATCATCGAGTCCATCTAAAGATAGGGCCTCTCTTTCTTGCGAAAGTCAGAGAAGGCATCAGACCAAGGATCCTAAAATGGATTGCGTAAAGGGGATTGCTAAGAAGATGGTGGTGAGACAGAAGAATAACAGTATGATTTCTATTTCAGACCAAGAAGGAAGAATTGTTAGTTTGCCGTTAAGAGATCCAGTTCAATTGCCTTTAAGTAATTTGGAGGGGGGTGGGGGTGGGGGGTGTCGGGTCAAATAAGAGGTAAAGATTTGGTTGTTGTTCCATTAGCGGTAGAGTTAGAAGGAGGTGAAAGAGAGAGCAACAAAAATATGAGAAAGTCTAAGAATTCTCAATGGAATTTGGAGGTATAAATCACTAAGGTTATTGAAAAAGGGGTGGCTTTAGGCTATGTGCTTAATTCTAAACATAAAGAGGGACGTTAGACTCAAGAAAAAGACTATAGGGACGATCGGAGCTGGAAATTGGAAGAAGAAATTACCAAAGTGATAGAGGTAGGAGTGGCATTGGGTTTTGACTTCAACAACAAAGAAGGCAAGATTGGGGAAGAAATATCTCGGAGAGAGAAAGAAGAGGAAGAACGGCTAGCGAAAATAAATGGAAGACAAGTTCCTTCGTTCTTTGTTTTTTTTGGGTTGTTATGTTTTTATGATAGTTTAACATGGAATGGAGAGGCCTTGGTAGGGGAGAGAAAAGAAGGATGGTGAAAGAGTTGGTTAATAGATACAATCCTGGGATTCTATTCATTCAAGAGTCCAAATTAAAAGTTTTCGACAATAAAGTTATTAGAGCAATTGGGAGTCCTAGGCTTACAAGAGGGGTTGGGGTTGAGTCGGAAGGTGCCTTAGGTGGGCTGATCACATTATGGAACGAGGATGCCTTTAAAGTGGAAGACTGCATTACTAACAAAAATTGTATAATAGTGGCTGGGGTGTGGACAAAGCTGAATAAAGTCATTGTTTTTTGCAATGTTTACGCTTCGTCGTTGGAGAATGAAAGGATCGGAGGGGGTTGTGGGATTTTATCTTGTGCTCAATGCAATCGTTAAAAGCTCCGTGGTGTGTGGGAGGTGATTTTAACACAGTCCTTGACACGACGGAAAGAGTGGGAGTGGGGTGCAATAGAGCATCGATGAGAAGATTTAATAGCTTTGTGCTTCAGGCTAATGCATGTGGTGAACATTCCCCAACATAGGACGACTTATACTTGGTCTAATAATAGGGAGAATCAAGCTTGGGCAAGATTGGATCGTTTCCTCCTCTCGCTTTCGATTCTAATGTGGTTTCCTAAACTTATTCAGAAAGGTCTTCCAAGGGTTCTGTCTGACCACAATCTGATGATGATAAGTGAAGAGGTTTTGGACTATGGTCCAAGGCCTTTTCGTTTCTACAATTGGTGGCTAGAGGAAAAAGAAATGATGAAGGAAACCATAAAAGGATTGAAGGATTGTAAGGTTACGGGATCAAAAGGTTATGTGTTATTCTTTAAATCTAAGGCTTCGAAATTGTCTTTGAAAAGGTGGCTCAAGTCTAGCAAGTTGAATGCAATACAGCCTAAAGAAGTGGAAAACAAACTGGCGGAAATTGATGCTAAAGCTGAACATGGTGGGTGGACATATTTATCAAGACAACAAAGTTTGCATTTAGTGGAGGAGTTATGGAAAAGATTGAGGAGGGAAGAGCAATCTTGGAGATAAAAATCAAGGATTAATTGGTTGATGGAAGGTGATAAGAACACCAAGTTTTTTTTCATAATGTAGCTTATGGTAGAAGGAGGAGAAATCTGATTACATAGTTGATTATATAAGGTGCTACTGTTTCTGATCCCAATATTATTAGTATAGAGGTGTTCAACTTCTTTAAAAAGCATTTTACTAAGGTATCATGGCAAAGACTAAGGATGTCTTGGGCTGGTTTAAAGAAGTTGTCAGAGGAGGAGTGCTTGGCTTTAGAAGACAATTTTAGTGTGGATGAAGTATGGCTTGCTTTGTCTAACTGTGATGGGAATAAGGTGCCGGTGCCGGGGCCAGATGGGTTCAACTTGAATTTTGTTAAAGCTCATTGGAAGGAAATTCAAGGGGACTTCATGAATTTCATAGAGACGGGTCAATTGTGAAAGATTTAAATAGAGCTTTCATAGCTCTTATTCTGAAGGTGAGTAAACCAGAAAGAATAGAGGACTTTAGACCTATTTGTCTTGTTGGTTCTTTATACAAGGTGCTTGCAAAGGATTTGGCAAATAGACTAAAGAAATGTATGGATTCTATTATTAGAGAATCACAAATAGCGTTCGTCTCAAAGTGTCAAATTACGGATTAGTTAGTAATAGCGAAATAGATTATTAACAAGTGGAAAAGGGATAAGGAGGGCGGTTTGCTAGTCAAGCTAGACTTTGAAAAGGCTTACGATAGCATGGATCATGGATTTCTAGACTACATGATGGAAGGAATGGGTTTTGGAGCTAAATGGAGAGGGTGGATAAAAGAGTGCATTTCAACTCCGTTGTTATCAGTTCTTGTAATTGGGAAGCCAACTCCTCATTTTGGCATGGAAAAGGGTTTGAGGCAAGAAGGTCTCATATCCCCTTCTCCTATTTAACATCGTTGTTGAAGGATTGAATTGTCTTCTCTAAAAGGCTCGATGCTTAAGGCTGTTTAAAGGGGAGAATTTTGATGACACGAAAGTCCACATCACTCATCTTCAATTGGCGACACAATACTCTTCCTCAAACCAAAGATGGATTATATCCTCAATGCGAAAAGGGTCCTTTAGTGTTTCGAGCTAGCGTCCGGATTAAAAATACACTTTCACAAGTCTTGTGTGGTGCAAGTGGACATAGAGAGGTCTTTGGTGTCTACTCGATGGGAGGAAGCCTTCAAATGCAAGCAAGCTTCTCTCCCGATTTCGTATCTTGGCTATCCTTTAGGGGGTAGGTCGGGGACGAAAGAGTTTTGGAACCCGTTGATTTCTAGGATTGAGAAGAGACTAGCTCATTGGAAGAGAAATTTTTTATCGAAAGGAAGGCGATTAGTTCTAATAAAGTTTGTTATCTCAAGCATACCCACCTATTTTCTCTCTGTGTTTAAAATTTCGATTGGAGTTACTCAATCGATCAAAAAGCTCCAAAAGAGCTTTTTGTGGGGTGATGGGGTTCACAAAAGAAAGCTTCATGTAGTAAATTGGGGAGAGGCATGCAAAAGAAAGGTTTATGGTGGCCTAAGAATTGGGAGAATCCTAGATAAGAACAAAGCACTGTTGGCTAAATGGATGTGGAGATTTGGAAAGGAAGATGACTCATTATGGAAAAAAGTTATCAGCTCCAAATACAGGGTTCAAGATGGTGCGCTGTTTTGGAATTGGCAAGGTAACAAATCTTCTTCTTATTTTGTTAAATCGATCAAGAGTCTTCTGAAGATAGGCTCCCAAACTGCTCGCGTCATCAATAAAGGTTTCCAAACTATGGTTGGATGTGGAAACCGAGTAGAGTAGTGGATAGATATTTTGATTGATGGCAGACCTCTTAAAAAAGCCTTTTTGAGATTCTTTGCACTTGCAGTGAAGAAAAGTGGTGTGGTGAAGGACTTCGATTATTGGTCTTGTGAGCATTGGGTGTGGAATATTGTCACGAGAAGACCTCTGTTTGGTTGGGAAACAGATCAATAGAGATGCTTCTCAACTTTTCTGGATTGTATCCCCATAAGAAGACACTTACATGATGCTATCACATGGTCTTTGAATTCGGATGGCCTTTTCTCAATTGCTTCCTTTAGGAGAGAATTGGAAAAGCCTCCAAACAACTCGGATATAAAGTCCCTAATTTTATTTGGTAGGGGATTTGCTCGCCTAAGATAGCAATCTTCACATGGCAGCTTTGGAGAGGAAAAGTTTTTGTGAAGAAGGTTCTGCACAGGTGTGGGATGGGCCAACTCACAAATCTGGAATGCTCTTTTTGCCATGAGGAAAATGAATCTATAGATTATCTCTTCTTGCAATGCTCTTGGTCGAAAACTCTTTGGCAAAGATACATGTCTTGGTGGGACATCTGTTATTGTGTGAACCTCTCAGTCAGTGATTGCCTGGAAGGATGGATCGGTTTATGCCCTGCCTATAATCGTGAGAGAGTGTGGTGTTTAATGTTCTTTGCTGTTGTGTGGACCATATGGGAATCAAGAAATCAACTAGTCTTTGAAGAAAATGAGCAGGATGTTCAAAAGGCTTTTGACCTGGTGAAGTTCAGAGTTGTTTGGTGGTACAAACATCTAGGGAAAGGATTGCCTGATACTGTGGACTCCTTGCTTTGAAACTTAAAAGAACTATATATGGATCATAAAAAGGTGAAGAAGATCAAAATAGCCGATTGGATACCCCCGTCTGCGGATATTATCCAATTTAACGTGGATGGCTCGTCAGAAGGAAAGCCAGGGCCTTTTGGGATTGGAGGTGTTTTGAGGGATTCAAATAAGAAGGTGTTATGTCTTTTTTCTTACTACACGGGGATTCTAGACTCTAGTGTAGCTGAGTTATTGGCAATCAAAAAAGTTGTTGAGTTGTGTTCCTCCAATCTTATTCTTAGAGGGTGTGACATCCTTATTGTGAGTGACTCGAAGGTGGCAGTTTCGTGGGTGAATAATGGTGATTTTGGGAACTTAGTGCACGTAAAGACTGTCTATGATATTCGGGGTCTTGTGAAGTCGGCTGGGGGCATGAAGATTATTTTTGATTCGAGAATTTTTAATTCCTTTGCGGATAGTTTGGCAAAGATAGGGTCTAGCATGTCTGGGGACTTTGTGGATTATGGCAATTTATGACCTTCTCTGTTGTTTTTTTGTTTTTGTTTTTTGGGTGTGGTCTGTTGTTTTTTTTGGTTTGTTTTGGTGTTTCTGTCTGGCTGTTGAGGGGCGCCTGAATGGCTGTTTCCTGTTGTGTGTTCTTTGTTGTTTTTGTGCCTTTTGGGTTGTTTTGCTAGGGCTTATTGGCCTTGCTTGCTTGGCTGCTCTGTTTCCCTAGTTTTGTCCAGGTTTCATTGTTTGTTGGTTTGGCCTCATTGGCTCTTTATAAATTGCTATTTCAAAAAAAAAAAAAAAAAAGGTTAATGGTTGTATATAAAATTTGATTTAGCCGTCTAACAAAATAGTTTTAGAAAGAGATTGACTTGAGAAAAGTAAATTCTCAAAAGATTTAAGTTAATTCATATTTTTCAGAGGTTATAATTAGAAAAGTTTATATGAAGAAAATATATTGTAACATCACAGTTTTCAAAATGTTTCTAAAATATTTCGATCTTCAGTTAGAAAGAATGTTAACACAATTTTTATTGGATTCTTTTAGACTTAAGAGAGGAGTTGGTATAGGTCTTGTCAAGGTTTTATTATTATTTTATTTAATTCAAAACAAAAATGACTCGTTTACCCTTACCGTGTTAAATTTTAACGGTTCTTAAAGCAACTCCAATGCTGCTTCAAACAACACAACATCTTCAACTTGAAGCACACTGTTTACAAAAAGAAGCTCTAACGTTGCTTCATTTTTCAATTCCCCCAAAAAAACTTTTATGTTGAGGAACAGTAGTGCACTGGGTTTAGTGCGCATTATCCCACAACACAAAACTTTTTTTTTTTTTTTTACTGTCACATCATCCTTTTTTTTTTTTATATATATTAATATAGATATTTAATTCATTTAATTTATTTATTAATTATATATTAAAATAGGAGTGGTGCTATTGGCACACCCCCTACTGGTCTATTTATGCCCCGCTTTTTTAAATTTTGATTTAATTAAATAAAGTTAAATTGTTTTATTAATTTATTTTATTTATTTCCAAAACTACCCTTTTTACTTATTTTTCAAATTTAATACACAACATTTCTAATCTCTCTATCTACTGGTCTCATCTTTCTCTCACCTCCCATGAAAGAATTTATTTTTTCTCTACTGCTATATCTCTCTCTACCACAACACACACCGCCAACAATTTTTGTTTTTTGAAAACAGCAAACTTTATTCTCAGAGAAGAAAGGCAAGAAGCCTACAAGCACACAAAAAAGAAAAAAGCAAAAACCACTGCGCAGAGCAAAAACAAACAGCAGCCAATGAAAAAATAGAGCAAAAGAAATAGATAACAAAAACACTGCACCAAAAGGCAAGAAAGCACCCAAAATGAACCACCTGAAAAAAGCGGATTGCCCATTCTAATCTATCCCAATCATTATACAAGTGTTTTTGGATTTATGTATTTGTATTTTGTTTATTGCAGAGCAAATATTTATATTATGATATTTGTAGAATATAAAAGTACAATTTATATATTTTAATTGTTTGTGGAATTTTTAGTGTCGATTAAAAGAACGTTTGGGTTTTTTTTTTTTAATTCTTTAGTGTCGATTTCCAAAACTACCCTTTTTACTTATTTTTCAAATTTAATACACAACATTTCTAATCTCTCTATCTACTGGTCTCATCTTTCTCTCACCTCCCATGAAAGAATTTATTTTTTCTCTACTGCTATATCTCTCTCTACCACAACACACACCGCCAACAATTTTTGTTTTTTGAAAACAGCAAACTTTATTCTCAGAGAAGAAAGGCAAGAAGCCTACAAGCACACAAAAAAGAAAAAAGCAAAAACCACTGCGCAGAGCAAAAACAAACAGCAGCCAATGAAAAAATAGAGCAAAAGAAATAGATAACAAAAACACTGCACCAAAAGGCAAGAAAGCACCCAAAATGAACCACCTGAAAAAAGCGGATTGCCCATTCTAATCTATCCCAATCATTATACAAGTGTTTTTGGATTTATGTATTTGTATTTTGTTTATTGCAGAGCAAATATTTATATTATGATATTTGTAGAATATAAAAGTACAATTTATATATTTTAATTGTTTGTGGAATTTTTAGTGTCGATTAAAAGAACGTTTGGGTTTTTTTTTTTTACTTTTATTTATTTATTTATTTATTATTTTTATGAAAAGGGATGTGGGATTTTATTAGATTTACTTTATAGATTTTTTTTTTCTTTTTAAATTGTGTCTCTGTTAGTAATTTTGATAAAGGAAAAAAAAAATACTAAATAATTAAAAAAGTGGGGCATAAATAGACCAGTAGGGGGTGTGCCAATAACACCACTCTAAAATAGGGGCAGATCCGTGGCCCCATTTTTTTTACACAAGTTTGTGACCCTTGAATTGACAATCTTTGAATGGTTTGGATTAATCCATTTGTAACTTTCTTCTCTTTTTTTTACATCTCTTCATTTATTTTCTCTATTATCTCTCATCAATTAATGCTTTTAATTTATGGGTTCGAAATTTAAATGTCACTATTTGGAGGGGTTTTTGTAAGAATAGCACCACTTTAATAATGTAAGTTTAAAAGGCACCAATCTTGGTGACTAGACAAAAATACCCCCATTTTTGTCTGTTTGTGTGTTTTGAAACGTGAGAGAAAAAACTTGAGGGAGAGAGAACAGTTGGGAGAGAAGTTATCGGCGCAAGAAATCCGGCCAAAAAAGCGACGGCGAATCACCGACGGTGGTGCTACAGTACCCCTCTCGACTCCAAGTGTCCAGTGGTGAGTTGAACTTTCTCTCTCACGCGTTTTGTTGTTGTTAATTTGATTTGCGTTTGATGTTTGGTTAGACATATATATTAGGTTTGATTGATTAGATTTATTGTTCATTAGGTTTGTTTGATTAGGTTAGGTTAGGGTTTAAAGTTCTGTAAAAATTTTGTTGAAGACAATGAATAGAACATTCTCCGAGCCTTTTAAACCTTCATCCGAGCCTTTTCCGAGCCTTTTAAACCTTCGTTCGAGCCTTTTCCGATCCTTTTCAACCTTCATCCGAGCCTTTTAAGTAATGTGATTAGGTTTTCTGCAATTTTTCATTTTCGAGCCTTTTAAACCTTTCTCCGAGCCTTCTCCAAGCCTTTTAAGTAATGTGATTATGTTTTCTGCAATTTTTCATTTCCGAGCCTTTTAAACCTTTCTCCGAGCCTTTTCCGAGCCTTTTAAACCTTCTACCGAGCCTTTTAAAGAATATGATGTAAGTTTTTGAAATTTGAATCTCGAGCCTTTTAAACCTTCATCCGAGCATTTTCCGAGCCTTTTAAACCTTCATTCGAGCCTTTTAAAGAATATGATGTAGGTTTTTGTAATTTGAATCTCCGAGCCTTTTTAGAAAGTCTCCGAGCCTTTTTATAAAGTCTTCGAGCCTTTTGATAAAGTCTCCGAGCCTTTTTATTAATAGTACCCGAGCCTTTTCATTAAGTCTCCGAGACTTTTGAACCTCACTCCGAGCCTTTTCTTAAAGTGTCCGTGACTTTTATTTTTGCAGTGTCCGATCCTTTTCATGAAGTTATATATATATTAATTTCTTTTAATTTTTTTTTTTATGTGAATATGCAGATGAGGAATCCACTGAAAGATCTTCTGAAAACTCTAGCGGAAGAAAGGTACGCGGGGAAAATAACTCGGCATGACCATTTCGGTCACCTTAGAGATATCGAAAATGCACTTAACAGTGTACCTGAAGATCTTGCGGTCGAAGAACGACGTCGGTACACTGAATCGTGTTTTGGACATTTCCTTCGGATGCAGCGCAACATGAAGTTTTCAGCTGGCATTGTCCATCGATTGCTTATTCGTGAGTTGCATCACGACGGGCCGGAAGATGAGATGAGATTTCTTTTAGGAAAGCATTCGGTCCGGTTCTTAAAGGTTGAGTTCTGTCTGATCACTGGATTGAAGTTCAGACAACTTCCCGACACGTCGACCTATGATGTGGTACATAATGGCATACACCAGTGGTACTTTGAGGGTCGAGATAAGGTCGAGTTTGGAGAGCTGAGAGCCGTTGTACGAACCGGTGGTTTTGCTGAGCAGTACGATGCGGTTAAGCTATGCTTACTGTATATGCTTAACTGGATACTAATGGGTTTGGATGAGAGAGAGAAAGTCCCATTATGGCAGTTTCGCCTAATCGAGAACTTGGATGCTTTTGATGCATTCCCGTGGGGTGCGCATGTGTATAGGCGATATATTTCTGGGTTCAAGCATGCGTTGGATGGTCATCGGGAACGGTTCGAAAAAAGACAGCGAGAAAAGGGCGTTGAAGTACACAAGGTGGAGACGTACAACATATATGGTTGTACTTATGCACTATTGGTAAGAATTTAAAATTTGATTCCATACTTTAATTGTATTTTTTATTTTCATATGATTGATGTGTTTGATTATTATTGTACTTATCTATTACGCAGATATTTGCTTTTGAGGTTTTCCCCGATCTTGCCATCGAAGATTGTGGGACCCGCAGGGAAATCGAGCTATCCCCCCGTATTCTAAAATGGGAGTTGAGTCAGCGACCGAGGGGGGATAAGTTGGATTCCATTTTCATTGAACGGGTAAGTATCTGTTATGTTAACGTTAATTGTTAATAGTATGTATGCGATTACAAATGGTCTAACATTGATTTCAGATGTTTGCGAGGGTGAAATTGGTGCCGACACCGGTAGAGCTGGCTGAACGGTACTATGAGGGCATTGAGGAGGGAGGCAGTCTGTATGATGCGGATGCCGATGTCGAACACCGTACGACTGCCGAACCCAGTGATACTGAGGGTCCGTATTCGAGACCCAGTGATACTGAGTATCCGCATACAAGACCCAGTGATACAGATGGTTCTGACGTGGAGGGTCGCAGTAGGAGTCCCGTGAGGCATAGGCAGGTTTGATTTGTGTTGCCCACAGAGCCTCGACCTGAAGGTCACTCCCGTCGAGGCGTCGGAGGGCATCCAGAGGTACGTAAAAGTAGTTGCACCGCAGTATTGAATCTGAAAGCAGTTGGAAACTTTTAGTACTCACAACGTGTTTATTTTTTTTCATTTCAGGACCGTAGGTATACTGAACTGCTAGATGGGTTTCGAGAGTTACGGGACAAAGTGCAAAGGACTGACAAAAAGTGAGATCAACAGCATCAGGAGTTGCTGGATTTGATTCGGGGTCTTCAGGGTTCGACATCGCAGACACCTACTGAAGGTAGACGGTCCGATGACCCACCATTTGATGACCCGTTGATCGATGACCAAGACTTACACTTCAGTGATAGAGACATGTTTGGTAGTCATCAGGGCGGAGCAGACTTACAGACTGGGCGTCAGCTGCACCCTAGTACGCAGACAGTGTCTGATCAGCAGGGGCTAGGTGTGACACCAAGAGAGGAGGTTACTGGTGGTACTGATGACACTGAGGCAGCACATATGGAGATAGAGCAGGTACCTCATAAGGTATTACCAGACCCTGTTGTTCATCCCCAGGACTTGGGACAGAGTGCCTCCATACTGCGCATCCCTCTAGTTGATCCTAGTGCAGCGTATCCCTCCATTCATTCCACGGGGATAGAGTTCCTCCGTCCTGCTGCACCCATCGGGTCTATCCCAGCAGGGCTTGTAGGCGATCCACGAGGACAGAGTCCCTCCATATAGAGCACCCCTACAGGCTATCCACGAGGACAGAGTTCCTCCATACAGAGCACCCCTGCAGGCGATCCACGAGGACAGAGTTCCTCCATACAGAGCACCCATGCTGGTAGCAAACGGGGACAGAGTCCCTCTATACAGAGCAGACGTTTGGTGGATCCCCATGGTTTGGATCGGAGTCCCCCACCCCTTCAGCGTCAGGATCGGGTTCGCAGACCAGGTTGGCAGGAGCGGAGCCCATACACTGACCCCTGTCGACTGAAGAGGGCAAGGACTGTGCCACAGCCACCACATGTATGGGCGCCCCACGAACTGATAGATCCTGATCACCTAGCGGCGTACCAAGCGTACAAGAGGAACCCGATGGGGGAATTGTAAGTATAATCGTAGATATTACAATCTCTGTATTTTTTTTGAAACAGCTTAGTAAAACTGACTTGACTTGGTTATCTAACTTCTTCAACAATAATGCAGGCGTGATATGGATCTACACTTGCCAGTCGATGTCCTGTGGTTCCACCAGTTTCAAAGCAACTTTATAGAGTTGGAGGATACGGTATGTTCATAACTGTAATATATGTATATGTTGTTACAAAAATTGTACAATCCTAACAAATGAAAATGTTCAAACTTTCAGCACATTGATGCATACTTGAAGATTCTGCGGAAGCGTCAGCGAGCATTTCCCACTGTCTACGGTCCGAGGATCAACATACTGGATTCACAGTTTTATGTAAGTGTTTAAATTGTACGGTATTTGCTTGTGCATTGATGTGTTTCATACATCTATAACCTAACGTTTTTGTATAGTCATGGTTATGTAACTGCTAGGACAGGAAGATGGGAAGTGGGTCTGATAGACCCCGTACAGGTTGGTCTTCACAGAAGCAGAAGTGGTCCGAAGAAGACCTTACGGTGGTACGTGGGCTGCTCCCGCTAGGAAACTTACCATGGCACAATCTGTGAGTGTTTATTTTACATGTTTTCCATTAAAGTTTTGAAAAATAAATGTCACACTGATCGCACATTGTTGAAACACCTGCAGGTTCTGATTCCGTGCAACCTTGGACGTATGCATTGGGCCCTGGCCAGCATCGACCTCACAGGAGGCAATATCTACCTTTTTGACCCGTACAGACAGGAGGTGCCATTCAGCCACAGGAAAATGCAGCTCGCGTGCTTACAGTATTTTTTACCCTCGATGCTGCATGCGGTGAACTTTCACAATCGCAGACGGAGGGGCGATATGACGTACTCAAAGACTACTAGGGCATTCACTTTGTATTATGTGTCTGCAGACCGTGTGCCACAACAGGACACAGGGTATGACTGTTTCAAGATCTGATTTTAGCCAAATCCGTTTTCAAATAATTCCATTCTAACGGTTGTTCATGTGGTGAATTGTAGGAGTAACTGTGGTGCTCATACTTTAAAATTGACAGAGTATCTGGCGGCGAACAAGGATACTTTTGACTGGTCGGAAAATGATATGACCACCATTCGAGAGAAGATGGCTGTGGAGGTTTTTTGCAACTCGAAGGACTGGTCTTCGAGATAGTGATTTAGTTTATGTACATAACATTTCAGTAATGAAAAAAATTAATTTGTTTTTCTTTTTAAGTGTTTGCAATTAACAAAGGATCCAGTATGACATTACACAACACAAACAACTAAATTCAAATCAATTTCAGAAAAAAAAAAAAAGTATTCAACATAAAACCATAACACAACTGCATCGAGCATGGTTCCCAAAGTCTGAACGATGTTGGAACACATTAGCAATCGCAAGCTTTTCTCCAACATAAAATCAATCATATTACTTCTACATAAAAGCATAAGAACCAAGGGTCTCATAAAACAATTGTATCGAGCATGGTTCCCAAAGTCTGAACGATGTTGGAACACATTAGCAATCGCAAGCTTTTCTCCAACATAAAATCAATCATATTACTTCTACATAAAAGCATAAGAACCAAGGGTCTCATAAAACAATTGTATCGAGCATGGTTCCCAAAGTCTGAACGATGTTGGAACACATCAGCAATCGCAAGCTTTTCTCCAACATAAAATCAATCATATTACTTCTACATAAAAGCATAAGAACCAAGGGTCTCATAAAACAATTGTATCGATCATGGTTCCCAAAATCTGAACGATGTTGGAAGACATCAAGTTGGAGACATGTTTCTCAATCACAAGCTTTTCTAGTGGCAATTCGTCTTCCTCTTGTACTGCCTTGTTATGTTTGATCGTCTTCCTCTTGTACGGCTCCATTCATTCCACTGGCTTGTCCTTCTGAGGGCATGTTTGTTTGTTGTGTCCTATTGTGTGACAGATGCTACACTTGCGACGGTAATCATCAGGGACAATTGTCCTGGGACCTTCATTAACCATAGGCGGATTCGAACACCACCTGCTATTATGTCCTGGTTGTCTACATCTTCTACACGACTGTGTGGTTGTCCTCTCTGAAGACGATATGTGTCGACCCTCCATGGGGCGACCTGATTGTCTCTTCGTCTTTGGATTTAAAACCACCCGCGCTGCGATATCGGATGGAACCACCCATGAAGAAGGATGGCCAACATGCATAATAGGAACCGAGTATACATCAATAAGTGTCTCCCTCTTGTAGTAGTCTGCACATAGAGATGTGAAATCCAAGTTCCGCTCCCTGCAACAATGAAAACAGTGAGACTCACGTTTGGTTATAGAAAAGCGTTAAATGTAACTTGTCATGTACCTTGCCACTGCGAGTGCGTGTGAACAAGGTAAAAAGTCCATTTGGAATTTGTTGCACGTGTAAGTCTTCCGGGCTAAGTTAACCGTCCACTATTTTCCCTTGTGTTTGACGGAGAAAATGTTCCAGTCAACTGCATTTACGGTCATATAACTGCATTTCTCGACCCGTTTCTGGATCACCCCATGTGCTGCGTCAGTCAATCGATGACGCATGGACTGTGCAGCTGTATGACGATCGTGAAACCACTTCTGTAGCATATTCCTAATGAACTCTGCCAGTGTCATTAGTGGCAGTTGCCGTGCGAATTTTAAGCATAAGTTTATGCACTCTGCAACATTTGTGGTCATCAACCTGTACCTTCTTTGGGGACAGTGAACACGGGACCACTTGTGTGGACCGGCATCAATGGTATAATCATATGCACCCCTGTGCAGCTTACATAACTCCTCCATGTGAGGATCGTATTGGATTTCACTGTATGACCTAGCAGCACTATCCATTATATCGGCAACATCCTTTCTGTGGAATCGCTTCTTCATATTTTCACCAAAATGCCAGCAACATATGGTATGGGTTGCATAAGGGAACACTTTAGAAATCCTTGCTTCAATGCTTGCATGGCGATCGGAAATGAAAACCAGATCATCTATATGACCAAGGGCCCCACTCAAGCATTCCAAAAACCACTCCCATGAATCGTTGTTTTCTGAGTCACCATACCCAAAAGCAATTGGATACACCTGTTCGTTTCCATCTTGTGTAGTTGCAACAAACATTGTACCCCCGAATCTTCCCTTCAAATGTGTACCATCAACTGCAATCACAGGACGCATACACCTCCGAAAACCTCTAATTGAGGACCATAACGACATGAAAAAGTAAAGGAATTTACCATCGTCTGCGCATTGTAAGTCCGTGATTGTGCCAGGATTTTGCTGTTCGAGAATGTATGCAAAAGATGGCAGCAATTGGAAAGTTTCTTCGTGCGTTCCATAGCTCAATGACAATGCATATTGCAGGGCATCATGTGCTTTACTGTACATGATTTGGATGCCATACATTGTTTTCATATCGGCAATTATGTCCTTAGGACGCATGAGACGTCCATCATGTTGTTGAAGTCTAGGGGCAACGACTTCTCCGATTGTGACTGCACTAGCTTGTCGGTGCCGACGGTGAATCTCCTCCAACGGACAACTGTGTTCGTTGACAAAACTTCTGACTTGAAAGTAAGTCCCTTCATCTCTCCTCACCGCTCTTAATTTCCACGTACATTCGTCAATGATGCAGACCAGATGTAAAGTTATCTTATTTGACCTTTTCACCTTCCATTCAAAGTTCTGCCGCATTGAAAAATGGCTAACTAGCCTTTTCAAATCCTTTTTACTCGGAAAAAATTGACCTTTATAAATCATGGTTCTAGGTTCTTGCGCTGCGAAGGTGCTGCTTGTACCAGTACCAAATGAGTATGCATCTGCTCCGGGAATAACCCACATTGTCACATTATCAGAATCAGATACTGTTATGTTATACCGGACCTCGGAAGTCCCAGCCATATCTGGTGCAGTGCAACTAACTCCTTGTACACGTCTACCATGTGTTTGAATTTGTTCAGGCTCTTCATCCACATTTTGCAGATCATCAACCTGTTCATTATTTGCATCATTATCCATGTAATGGTTTGGGTAATTGTTCTGCTTATTGTAATGCTCATTGTACTGCTCATTGTACTGCTCAATTCGACACCCAAACACATCAACAATTTGAGGTTCAACTACATCTGTATGGTTGACCGTTACCGGTGGGACACCACACATGTTTTCCCCACCTTCGGTGGCACTCCTTTGGGTGAACCCTTGGTTGCTACCGCTAAAAGATCCAAACTGTTGGGTATTTTCAGGACGAGGAATATCATTCCCTATCATATCTCCAACTGTCCTCTCAGTTACACTGACACATACTTGAGGGATCACTCGATCTTCCCCCAGCATAAACTGGACATCGTCGTCATTCCTTATAAATGTGCGACATGTACTGCCAGGAACGATTGATACTAATGACAGATCAACAGTGAATTTGTTTTCATCGTATTTCACAATGGTATGCACGATCGCCAACAATTCTTCGTAAGTCATATTCTTTGACACATACATTCCCCGGTTATCGGATCCAATAAACCTCTGACTTCCGTCGGGAAACTGCTCCCATCGACCGTTGTAAGATATTACAATCCTAACCCGATTCATGATGCTGTCAAATTATTCATCACTAACAATTAATAAAAACACAGGACTAAAAAATATTTTCACATCTTACATTTACAAAGGCTCGGGTGAGGATATTGAAAAGGCTCGGAGAAGACTTCAAAAGTCTCGAACATTTCTCTAAAAGGCTTGATACTTATTCATTTCCAAGGCAAGGCAAAGGATTGGAAAAGGCTCGGTGAAGGCAAGAAAATGCTTGGAAAAGGCTCGGTCAAGGCAATAAAAGGCTCGGAAATTTGTAGAAAAGGCTCCATACTTATTCATTTCAAAAAAAGGAAAAGGCTCGATGAAGGCAAGAAAAGGCTCGGAAAAGGCTCGGTCAAGGCAATAAAAGGCTCGGAAATTTGTAGAAAAGGCTCCATACTTATTCATTTCAAAAAAAGGAAAAGGCTCGATGAAGGCAAGAAAAGGCTCGGAAAAGGCTCTGTCAAGGCATTAAAAGGCTCAGAAATTTGTAGAAAAGGCTCCATACCTATTCATTTCAAAAAAAGGAAAAGGCTCGATGAAGGCAAGAAAAGGCTCGGAAAAGTCTCGGTCAAGGCATTAAAAGGCACGGAAATTTATAGAAAAGGCTCCATACTTATTCATTTCAAAAAAAGGAAAAGGCTCGATGAAGGCAAGAAAAGGCTCGGTCAAGGCAATAAAAGGCTCGGTCAAGGCAACAAAAGTCTCGGAGATCCAACAAAAAATATTACAGTTTTCTATATAAACAAATGAAAATGTGAACAAATTAACAGAAGTATTTGCCAGAAATATTACCTTCTTGTACTGAAGCACGTCCAAACGTTTTATAAGTTGAAGAAGAAAGTCGATCCAACCTTGAATTTTTATTTCGATAAACAAAGAGAGTCGGTGTGGAGAGAGAAAGTGGAGAGAGAAAGTGTCGTTTTTTTGGAAGTGTGGAGAGAGAAAAGTATAAACAGAATAACATAAATGAAGAACTAAGGGCAATTTTGGTAGTTCATCATAATTGGTGCCTTTTAAACTTAACTTATTAAAGTACTGACAAAGTCACCAAATGAGTTCAAAAGAGTGACATTTCCCACCATTTCCACTTTAATTTATTTTATCTTTTCTCATCTACTTTTCTTTCATGTCTGGTTACATTAACGGAATAACAGGCATTGGCTCACCTTTTTCTCATCTCCTGTATGTTTTTTTAAAATTTGTTTTAAAGGATTTCCTGTATTTTCTCATTTCTAGCTGGTTTGGTTTTTAACCGTGCAAATAAATTATAAAAATAAAAAATGGTTTCCATAAAGAAATACTTTTTTGTATGATTATTAGAATATATTTAAGTAGTTTTGGCTACCCTTTATATAATTTGAGACATTGATCAGATTACTCAAGTAATTTTAGGTTTATGTGAACAGGAGGTTTGGGGTCTCCATGGAATGGATGGTAAAATTGTATCCCCATATCATACTTTTGTTTGACAGTAATATCCCCATATCATACTTGATTTGTTTTGGTTTTGTTTTTGTAAATATACTTGATTTGTTGAGAGAGAGAGAGAGAGAGAGAGAGAGAGAGAGAGAGAGAGAGAGAGAGAGAGAATTAGCAATAGATATGATGGTGGAGAGAGAAGATGAAATCACTACAAGATAAATAGTTTTTAGCAACGTTACAAAGACAACGTGCATATGCTGTATGTTGCGAAAAGTGATCTACCGCAACGCGCACCAAATGTATGTTGTGGAATCGCCCTACAGCAACGCACAATTAAATGTTGCAAATAATTAAGCACATATGAATACGCATTTCAAAGTGTATGTTGATATAAAACACTTATTACAACATACAAAAGACGTTGTTAAAAATATATGGTTTATAATAACGCGGAAAAAATGCACGTTGTTATTATTATTTAAATAAACAACGTAAATTTCGTGTATGTTGCTATAGATAGATTTTTAGCAACCTAAAAATATGTATGTTGCGAAAAAAATATAATATTTACAACATACCTCTTTTACATGTTGTTGTAAGTTTCTATTTGGCAACATGCACATCAATTATTGTTAAAAAGCTGATTATTTGCAACATACATCTTTTGCACGTTGTTGTAAGTTTATCTTCCACAACATATATTGCGAATGTTGTTGTAAAAACTTATTAGCAACATACATTATGTGTATGTTGTGAAAAAAAATATATAATATTTGACAACATACATCTCTTGCACGTTATCGTAAGTGACTATTTGACAAAACACACATGATTTGCATATAGTCGTAAGTTTATATTCCGCAACATACATTGTGAACGTTGTCGTATAAGCTTATTAGCAACGTGCATTGTGTGTATGTTGCGAAAGGTTTGTTTTATAACAACATTAGTTTTTTGCACGTTGCAATATATAAGCTTCAGCAACATACCCCGCATGTAGTTAAAAAATGTGTGTTGTGGAAACCACCTACGGAAATGCACAATAGTTGCACGTTGTCGTAGTTATATCATTAGACTATGCACATTTTGTACACGTTGCTATAAACATGTTTTTAACAACATACAATTGTGCACGTTGTTGAAAAGCTAATATTTAGCAACACACATCATTGATTTTGGGGAAACTATTAAACCCCCTCCTCTAGTTTGTATTTTTGGCCAAAAACCACCCTCTAGTTTCATTATTGGCCAAAAACCACCTTCCGTTAACTTCTGTTAATATTTCTTACAAATATACCATTTTACCCTTGGTATTCAAATGTAAACAAATAAAATAAAAAAAACGTTTTAAAAATTTTAATTAAAAAAATATATCTCCACTAGAATTAAAAAACAAATAACAAAGTCCTTTCATTTTTCTCTCCCTCTCTCTCTCCTCTGTTCACCTCTCATTTCTCACTCAATCTTCATCTACACTAGACCTGGCAAGGTTCCGGTTCGAACCGTGGAACTGGAGGGGAACCGAAACCTGAATCGGAGGAGTCCGGTTCAGGTTTCGGTTCCAATTTTTTTAGAACCGACCGGTTCAAACCGGATTGGAACCGACGGTTCTGGTTTGAACTGGCGGTTCTTGGTTTTTTTTTTTTTAATATATAAATATAAATATAAATCCTAAATCCCTAAACCGTCTAAACCTAAATCCCTAATTCTGATCTCTCTATCTCTATCTCTTCGATTCTTCTTCTTCGGATCTTTATCTTCTTCTTCTTCTTCTCTTCTTCATCATCTTCTTCATCGATTCTTCTTCTCTTCTTCTTCATCGATTCTTCTTCTCTTCTTTTTCGATTCGTTCTCTTCTTCTTCGAATCAATCTCTTCTTCGATTCATTCTTTTCTTCTTCGACTCACGAACTTCGATTTGATCTATTTTTCTTCGAATCGATCTCTTCTTCTTCGATTCACGAAGTTGATTTGGTGGTGGTTTGCAGGTTTGGCCATTTGGGGTTGATTTGGGGGTGGTTTGGGTGTGATTTCAATTTAGTGAGAGAGAAACGAGACTGATCTAGTGACTGATCATATGATTGATGATTGAAACTCTGAAAGTTTGAAACGAGACTGATCTGAGATTGATCTGGTCATCTGGGTTCTAAAAAAAAAAAAAAAAAAAAAAGGGGTTTCAAACTAGGAGGTTTGGTTGGAACCGAAACCGTAACCGTCTAAAGCCGATTTCGATTCTGATTCCAGTTCCACCTAACCTTAGAATCGGAACTAGAATCGAACCGGAACCAGAACCGTGTCAGGTCTGATCTACACACCACACTAGACACAATCTCTCTCACACACCACACCAGACAGTTCGCCAAGTTCCCCCAGTCGCGGCAAACTAGGTCGCCGTGGTTCGGGTTCCTCTCATAGGGAACCATCTAGAGATGGATTTGGTGAGATCCAAGGATCTCGACCAAATCGTTTTTTTTTGTTGTTTTTTTTTTTTTGTTTCATGTTTTAATTTTTTTTATTTATCTCTTATGTTCTTTGGTTTCCATGAGGATGGTGATGAAGAAAAAAATTGTAATCCAATCCAGTTTTTCCAAAAAAACCAGATTGAGTTTTTTTATATTTTTTATATTTTTTTTATATTTTAAATATGGGTGATGATGAATGATGGTTTTGAAAATTTGAGTTTTTGTTTGAGAATTTCCAGAATAATGGATTTTTATTTATTTATTTATTTAGGTTATATTTAGGCAATAAATTTTATTTATTGTTTTTGTTCTTTAAATTGATGCGTTTTAAATTTGTGTTCTTTAAATTGATGATGATGATGATTGGGAAAGAAAAAAAAAAGATGGGAAGAAAATTGATGAAGAAGAAGATGCACAAATGACAGATCTGTCAAAAAAGAAAAAAAAGTTTTATTTTTATTTTTAAAATTTTATATTGATGTCTAATATTTATTGGACAAGGAAAATCTTGTGTTGATTAGAGAGGTGGTTTCTGGTGTGTTGTGGTGTGTATGTGAGAAAGAGAGAGAGAGGGGAAGAAGAGAATCAGGGAAGAGAGGCGTGAGAGAGAGGGAGATATTTTTATTGTTTTTGTCACTTTTTGAATTTTTTAATTAAAATTATTAAATGAACTTTTTTATTTCATTTAATAACACTTTAAATTTACTTATTCCTCATTTACCATTATACCCTTCATGGTTTAACAGAAAAATTTGAAAATATTAACGGAAAACTAACGATGGGGTGTATTTTGGCTAATAAATCAAAAAGTAGGGTGGTTTTTGGCCAATTATAAAACTAGAGGGTGGTTTTTGGCCAATAATAAAACTAGAAGGGGGTTTTTAATAGTATCCCTTGATTTTGTAAATAAAGCTGTTTTGGGGCAGCGTTTTTTTTAAAAAAATTTTTTAAATAATTTAGTTTTGCTCGAGGACAAGCAAATGTTAGGTTTTGGAGTGTTTGATCGTCACATTTATGTACTTATTTAAGGTCCCTATTACCTAGGTTTTGTGCTCGTAGAGCGTTTTTGTGTTTTAATGTGTTTGTTGAGCCTTGTGTAGGTTATATTCCCTAAGCAAGGTATTTGAGCTTAAAGTGAAGATCGGGAGAAAAATTAAGTCAAAAATGAATAAAGGAGAGAATTGGGGGGCAAAAGAGTAATTTCTCTAAAACAGGATTCGGCGTCCATGTCATTCGGCGGTCGGTGGCCTTGCGCGTTATGAAAAAAGTCTAATATTCTACAACACAGTTACACACATATCATGCACGTTGCCGTAGGTGTCTTTAGCAACATACAAATGTGTACATTGTTGAGTCGTGTGCTTGTAACGATTAATATCATTAGGTTTCGATAGACCCTTAACCGGATTGGTTTATATATATATATATATATCAAATAAATTATTTAACTATTATATATATATATTTTTGAACAATCAGTTTATAAAGCCAAAAAGGCAAACATGCCAAAAAAGACCCAAGACAACACAGCGCAGAACAGCGCCAAACCACAGCCAAAACAACCAACCGAAAACCACAACCAAGCCAAGAAAAAGGAAGACAAAACACAAACACCAGGACCGAGCATAAAAACTGAAAGTATACAAACGTAGTTAAATTGCTTTTTACACCTTTTTTCAATCCCTTGAACAAACTTTCGTTTGTCCTTTAAGGTAGCCTTACACACAACAAAATAAACCAAGAAAGACATACATAGACAATATGAGGATGTAATAATGTGAACAAGGTCTATGTCTATCATCTAGTTGTATGAGGTATAAGAACAAATAAACACAACAACAAAGAATACTTGTATTTCAATAGATGTTCAATGAATTACAAAAGTGATCAAATATCACTATACAAAATTACAATATACAAAAGAATCATATTTACAAAAATGATCAAAAGAATGAATCCACAAATCACACTTTACAAATACTTGCTTCACTATACATCACAAGTGAATAATATGAAACAAGATAATAACATACACAAATAAAATATAAAAGATAGAGATAGGAAGAATTAACACAAGAGATTTTTTAACGTGGTAAAACCTCCAAGGAGGAAACATCCACGGGTTGAACTACAACCATTGGGTACTATATATATTGGATGATAAAAATAGAGAATACACAAAGTGACTCACCCAACCTAGTGGAGTCTAAGTCTACCCAACCCTATTGGAAAGTATGAAATCCCTCAATGATGCGGAACCACCATATATTGGACAACACACAAAACCAACATCGATGGAAGATTAGAAATTCCTTAAGAGTGCATACACCTCCCGTGTACCCCGCTCTTTTAGAGTCTATGTCTAACCATACGCCTAGGCCTACCAATATAATAGCCAACTCCCTATCCAAGGCACTCATGCCTCTAGGGAGCCTCTCATGCATGACTATCCGAGTCCTCCCGACTCTAACCATGACTTCTTGCTTGCCTATCCGAGTCCTCCCAACTTTAACCAAGACTTCATGCCTTTTACAAGGACTTTCTAGTGTGATCATGTGAATGCAAATGATGCAAACAATCAATTCAACATAGAATATGTGATCAATACATTCCATGGTACAAATAGACCTAAACATGTGATATCACAAGTAATAAAAGTCTAGATGCAAAATATAAGAATAAAACCTAGAGCATGTGTAAACACCAAACACATAAAGCTCAAAGTCTCATTCACACATACAACACTTGAACAATATATATTCATGAAGTACAAGTTCAAGATACTATAAACATAAAATAAAGTGCTAGAGACATGAGATCAAATCAATCAATATTCTAGCCAAAAATATAGAACAAGGATTTAAGATGTAAATCAATTAAATCCTAGATAGCTCTAAAACACATACAAATACAATAATCCTAGATTTCATCAATCAAAGGATCAAATCAAATCTCAAGGTCATTTATCACAAAATTGATTCAATCAAGTCACAAACAACATAAGATATCATCCTAATCACAATACAACACACAAACATGTGAAAAACCTAGAATCAAGAAAACTAGTTCACATTTGTCTCTAAATAGACTTTTGATTAGGAATGATTGTGAGGCTATCTTTCTCAATAGCATTCACCAAACATACAAGTATATATAGAAGAAGAAACCCCAAGCAAATTGAAGGTTATAAAAGAAGAAATCCTAAAGATATGACCAATACCTTGGATTCACGAGCTGGTTCGGTTTTCTGTGTAGAACCACCAGAAACATCAATCAAACAGCTGCCAAACCACTTGGAAAAGGTATAGGACTCGATTATGAACAATCTCCAACTTGAATCACTCAATTCCGACATCGTATGAGGAAGTTATGATGTTTGGAAGGTGAGAAAAATGGAGAGAAAAATTCTGACGGGATTTGCAATTTTTCTTCTTGAAAATGAAATGGAGGGAGTTTGGGAATTTAAAAGGAAGGAGAGAGAAGAGGATTTTTGGCCAATCACAAGAGGCCACATCACCCAACCCCGTGGGGGGCGCGTGGGCTACACGGGACCAGAGAGGTCCTCTAGCTGTGGGTCCCACGGCTCCCACACGGCTTGGGCTATGCATGGCCTTTGGCATGCTTGCCTCTCGCGCGCTCCCTCACGTTCTTTAGCCGTATCTTGGGCATCCAAACTCCGATTTCGAATCCATTTTCGGATTACAAATCATGACTCCCTCACGCACAACGATGACTATAAAACTTTGAAAAATAGTTGAGAAATCATCTCAGAAAACGATGATGAAGTCAACTCAACCAATGAGAACGAAACGTAGCGTAGCTACATCGTTTGGACTCGAAACTAAGTGAATGAGTAACCGAAACGACCAGAACTCAATAAGGAATCATAATAGAACATATTCAAGTCCAAATACAAAAATATAGAAACATACAAACACAAAGATACACACATATGCTATTTCCTAGACATAGTCCTAAAACATGCAATAAGCAAAGTTTGTCAAGATAGTATAAATGCATGAGCATATATTATCAAGTGTGTGAAAGTGATATATAAATGATGTTTAACCATGAAGGAACACACAAGGATGCCATGTGTGTGTGTGCCTAGCCTTGTAAGAGATATGAGGTCTTATATATACCTTTGTAGATCGATGAAGCATATATCTCTTTGAAGTCGGCATCTTGCATGAATTGTGGCCAAGACTATCTTTGACGTCTTAAATCTTCAACACATGGACCACTAAACATTACAAGAGAAACATGTTTTGATATGGATTACATGCCAACACAAATCAAAAACCTAACAAAAACAAACAGAAGAAACTAATGAATATCCCACTTAACAGAATTTCCAACCGAGTCAGACCTCTGTCTTGCTAAGTGATCCGCAAAGAAGTTAGTGACTCTTGAATTGAACACCACACTGGTATTCCCCAAGAAACAAAGCCATTCACAAATATCGTAAATGAGATTGAAGTACTCTGTGCTGCCAATTCCATCACCATTAATCCAAGAAACAATCGTCATTGAGTCGCTAGCAATAAGAATCTCTTTGCCATAAAGAGAAGGACTCTTCACGCAAAGCTCCATAGCTTTGTGAATAGTTAGGATTTCCGCCGAGATGGAGTCCTTAAAGCCAATATAGTAAGAAAAAGAGCCCAAAACACTGCTATCAGAATCTCTCAACACTCCACCTATGCCTGCAGCCCTAGGATTCCCTTTAGAGGATCCGTCAACATTGAATTTATAAGAACCAACAGGAGGGGGGCACCAATCTGCAGCAACGTGAGGCTTCAGTCGGATAGAATCAGAACAACACTCTTTTATGTTCAAAAGAATAAGAGTGATAGGGTCTTTTGAACCTTTTCCATGAAATTTGAACCACCAGGCCACTCTAAGTTTTACAACCTCAGAAGCTTGAAAAACGCAAGGCTTTTTGTCTTTAAAAATCAGATTATTTCTGGACTCCCATATAGTCCAAATAAGAGCAAAAAATAAAGTGTTCCATGCTCTTCTATACATAGCCAAAGTACACAAAGCTGACCAGCAACTCGCCCATTCTTGAAGAGATCTGGTGGTGCAAAAACTAACTCCCCACCACTTCATACATGTGTACCATAGCTGATTCGACCAAGCACAGTGAAGAAACAAGTGCTCAATAGATTCCGACTCAGTATTACAAATCGAGCAGTCCCTAGAGGCACCATTTGCCATGCCGAACCTTTGAATAACTTGTTTAACCATAACTCTACCTCTGAGAAGTTGCCAAACAAACATCTCAACCTTTGAAGGACAAATACCTTGCCATCTGAACTTGGAGCTCAAATTCGATTCAGGCGTGCTTCCTTCCAAACATCTCCTAAAAGAAGAAACTGAAAATCTTCCATCTAGGCTAAAAAACCAAGCAACTCTATCTGAGGCATGTTTGCGTATCCTAATCCAGTTTAAAGAGCAAGAGACAGCCATCATTTGATCATTTTCCCAATCAAAGACAGGCCTCCGAAGCGGGATATCCCATACCCATTTGTTCCCTTGCCAACTGCCGACATCTTTGACAGGACCTATCTTATTCACAGCCAATGCGAAGATACGCGGGTAAGCTGAAAACAAAGGCAACTCAACACCGTTCAAGTTTGTCCAGAAATTTGCACGACTGCCATCACCTACTATCACTGTCAAACCTTTCGAAAGAAGCATTTCAGAGGCAGAATCCTGCACAAAAAGACTGCCCACCGCCTTCACAAAGAAAGAAGCATTCGACGGACCCTTTCAATCCCACAATAGACTATTCGGACACACATTATATTTAGCACAAATAACTTTCCACCACAAAGAAGAATTCTCAATGCTAAATCTCCGCACCCATTTAGCTAGGAGACTTTTATTTTTATCAACCATTCTACCAACACCCAAACCCCCTTTACTTTTACTATCACACATTGACTTCCAATCTACTGCATGAATTTTTCTATTTTCCACCCCATCCCCCTAGAAAAATGAGCGTTGAGTCTTCTCAATGTTATTCGCCACATTAACTGGAATCCTGAGAACATACATGAAGTAAGTGGGCAAGCTAGTCAAGACCGCCTTTATCAAAACCAATCTCCCACCTTTATTCAAAAAACTTTCTCTTCCATGGGGTGAGACGATTCTGAATCCGCTGAATAAGGGGATGCCAATAGTTTTTAAGTCTCGGTTTTCCACTTAAAGGTAAGCCAAAATAAGTGATTGGAAGGCTGGCTTCCTTACACCTAAAGATTTCAGCCCACCTATCATCCGGATACTTTCTCTTAGCGATCCTCACCACACACGATTTCTGGAAGTTAATTCTTAGCCCAGAAGCCAACTCAAAACACATAAGAATTCTTCTAGCGTTTCTCAAAGAATCCTTCTTAGGGTGGAGGAACAACATTATATCATCCGCAAATTGAAGGTGCAAGATGTGAACCGCGTTGTCACCAAAAGAAACCCCACTTATCAGACCAATATCACAAGCTTTTCTAAGCAAACAACTTAAAGCTTCTGTGACTATATTGAACAAAAAAGGGGAAAACAGATAACCTTGGTGCAAACCTCTTTCCACAACGAATTGGGGGGTATGACTCCCATTAATCAACACAGAAACCTTTGAAGAGGAGATACAACTTTTTATCCAACCTTTCCATTGGTCACCAAAGCCCATCTCCTTCATCATAAAATCCAGAAAATCATGATCAACACAGTCATAGGCTTTCTCGAAGTCAAGCTTAACCAAGAGGCCCTCTTCAACTTCAGATCTCCACTTATGAATGATTTCTTCAGCGATGACGAAACTATCAAGAATTTGGTGATTTTTCACAAACGCCATCTGAGTTTCCCCAATGAGACTATCCATGACATTTTTTAGACGATTGGCTAGCACCTTAGCAAGGACCTTATACATTGACCCAATGAGACTAATTGGTCTAAAGTCTAAAAACATTTCTGGACTCCCACTCTTGGGAATGAGCGCAATGAAAGAGCTATTTAGTTCAGAGATCAAAGACCCGTCCTTGTGAAACCCATGCATGAAAGTCATAAAATCATTTTCGATGACTTTCCAATTAGCTTTAAGGAAATTGAGATTAAAACCGTCCAGGCTTGGCGCTTTGTTCCCGTCACAGTTGAAAAGTGCATCACACACTTCCTCTTTGCTAAAAGGTCTTTGAAGAGTAGAATTTTCGTCCACAGATAACTTATCAAACATCAGACATGTTATCTTAGGGCGTTGCCAGTTTGATTTATTATATTGGTTTTTGAAGAAGTTGTAGAAACCATCTTTGAGAAATCTAGGATCAGAAATACGAACCCTTTCCAAAACAACTTCTCCAATGTGGTTACTCCTCCTTCTCTCATTGGCAATACTATGAAATTTTTTTGAGTTTTTGTCTCCCTCCTGAAGCCACCTCACCCTAGATTTCTACCTCCATTGTTGATCCTCTCTTCTAATTGCTCTCCAAAGGTCACCCAAACACTTTGCTCTTTCCTTCCTCAAATCCTCAGACCACCCGAATCTTTCAGCTTTGAAGTTAATATCCTTGAGGCTATCCTCCAAAACTTTGATCAAAGACGGGTCAATTTTCTTTAAATGCTGCCAGTTCTTAATCAAAGTCTTCGACCCTTTGAGCTTAGTGTGAAGGATATGGTTGCTGGATCCTTTCGGACTACAATGGCTCCATTCTTCTGCCACCTTCTTCATTAAACTCCCATCCTCAAGCCAATTGTTGAAGAATCGAAAAGGAGTAGGACCCCAATCCGTTGTAGGTTCTCCCACCATAATTGCACAATGATCAGAAATGCTTCTCGGCAAACCACTTTGAACTAATTTAGGAAACCAGGATAAAAGCAAAGGAGACAAAAGGAACCTATCTAACCTTGCCCAAGAAGCCTGTTCTCTGTTATTCGTCCAGGTAAAAGTTATGCCGTGAAGTGGAATATCTACCACATTTGCTTAAAGGACAAAAGAGTTGAAATTCCTCACTGAATTCATATCACACAAAACCTCGGTCCTTTCCGAAGAGGAAAAAACAGTGTTGAAGTCGCTGCCGATACACCACGGAAAAGGGAGCGCTATCTAAGCTTGGAGAATAAAATTCCATAACTCCTTACGTTCAATTTCCACATTTGCTGCATAAACATTGCAGAAAACTACAAACTTTTTCAGTTTTACAAGCTCCCCAGCCAAGGCAATACATCTCTAAGACTTAATGCATGCTTTTACCATAAAACTGTCTTCATTCCACAGAGAAATTAGACCATCCGCAGAACCGACGGCATCGACTCCCATCCCTCTAGAGAACCAATTACCGCTTAAAGAACTGATAACAGAGCTATTGAAACTGGCTAGTTTAGATTCTTGGAGAAAAAGCACAACAGGTTTATACTTATTCACTAAGGATCTCACCATCCTTCTTTTCTCACCACCCTTCTTTTCTCACCACCTCCAAGACCTCTTATGTTCCAAGATGCTGCTAACATCAAAATAAAGGATACCTCACAACAACTCAGGAAAAGAAGTTACTTACTCTACTTTTGCTTCCATCTTTTGGCATCTACCAGTTCTCTTTGAGCAATAATCACTGTAATTTCTTCCTCTTTGCCACTGAAATCCACTCCCAAAATAATTCCAGTCTCAATAACTTTGGCCACTTCCTCATCTGTGGCCCTAGTGTTGTTGGCAAACACCATCAATTCTTCATTATCATTTGCTACCTTATTTTCTTCCCCATCACCTTTAGATTTCCTAGTTTTCATACCGTGTGTCTTGGAAAAGTATCCACTCTTAGAGTTCTTCTTCTTCCCCCTTTTGAATCGACTTTGGGCTTCCACCTCTATTTCCTCTGATTCGATTCCCCTGTTTTCTTCAATAGGCGAGTTTCTCGCTGTCTCTACTGCATCCTTATTGTCGTAGACAACTCCTTCTACACTTTCCTGGTGAAAGTCTGCATTAGCCTTCACAAAAGCCAACTCCAATTCATTCAGGTGGGCTAAAATGGGACTTTCCAAGGTGTGCAGACAGTAGGCTTAAGTGACTTGGGTCTACTTGAGAACACCACTTCATTCTTGTTTCTTGGATCTATGGTATTATTAGGCTTCACAAAAGCTTGCTCTACATCTTCCAAGTGGGCTTGGAGTGGGCTGTCAATGGAAGTGCAAAGAGACAAATTCACAAGCTCAGGCCCAATTGAATTTCCTCCCACATTGTCTGTTTCTATAGAGTTAGCCACGAAAGTTTGCTCAAAATCAATCAAAAGGTCTGCTATTGGGCTTTCGAGAGAGCCACTTCCAGGAGGATTGGCATTAACAGGCCCAATTGGAACTACCCCCCTGTTATCTTTCCAGACAACCTCCTCAATGAGCACTCGCCTCTTTACACATTGAAGTTCAAAGGCGTCCCCCTTTCTGAAGAATTGTCAGACGAATAAGAGGTTTCCAGACGTTGACCTTGCTTTTTCCCAATAATCAGGTTTCCATTAAGCACTTGTCCCAATTTCCTTTTCAGTTTGCGCACCCACATTTCCTCCCCTTTGATTGTCATAGCCTTTTCAAAACCTTTCCAAGGAGTCTTGACAGGATTTATCCAAAAATACTCTTTTTTGTCAGGTTTTGCAGTCCTATCTTTGCACCACCGACCCTCCTTTTTGTTCTGAAAGGTGTGTCTCAGGTCTTGTCTCTCCTCCTTCCAATACATCCTTGCTGGCGAGGTGTGATCCCCTACTTCTTCCATATCTTCTTCCTGTGAATCTGTCTTCTCTATTGAGAAATTTGTATCACCAGAACCAAACGACTTTGACAGGCCTAACCATGATTCCACCCATATAATATCGGCCGGATGGTCTTCTTCCTTTAGAGCAATCTAAACAGAGCTATTCCCAACCTTCACAGAAATCTTAGATGATATCAGAGCATTTTTATAAACTAGAACAAGAAGCCTACCTCTGTCTAGTCTGTTCTTCATTGACGTTTGTTCATCAACCATTAAAGGTTCCCCAATCATCCACCCGAGTTTGATGAAGAACGAGTCACTCCATAAACGAAGTGGGGTTCCCATACAATTGATCTAAGTCGTTCTATAGACTGAAGTAAAAGCATCGGACCAATTGTTCATCAAAACAAAACATTCATCCCAGAAGAATCTATTTTTGATGAACCCTTCCTTATCAATTTATGTTTCAAAACGCCACAAGACACTCTTGTCATCTAAGTAATTAGCAGAGAAGGAGAAGCCCCTACTACTTAGTCTTGCGTTTACAGAAGCCACATTAGAAAAGGATTTCAATATACCGACTGCACTTCTTCTTAGCCACTCAGTGTCACCACTACTGATGTCCCATGACATAGATAAAGCTTCCTTATGATGACTCTCCACATGATCTATTCTCTTTCCTTGGTCACCAGCTAGGGCTTCCACAAAAGTCCTCTTTCTGCCATGGTTTTCCGCCGTAGTCACCTTTCTTTGAAGCTTAGCTATCGGCTCATTCAAGATGTCTCCAAATTGGTACTGGTTACCCTATTTTTGTCTTCTTTCGTTCCACCCCACCGACGCGACCTTAGCTGTTATCGGCCACCCATACACGTGCATTCCGTTTGTGATTCTTGCCACCTTTTCTGCCTCCTCCTTGGTTTCAAATCTGATGAAGGCGAAGTTACTCTTCCTTGAATCAGACTTTGATGATAAATATACATCCCTAACCTTACCAAACGGTTTATAGATGCCCCATAATCCGATGATATTCACCTGAGGGTTCAGATTGTTGATAAAGATTGAGAACAATCTTTTTCTAAAATCGTCCTTCCTAACAAAGTTTGAATCCTCAGAGTTTCTTTCTCTACCAGAGTTTCTCTCTCTCTATGGATCATTTTTTGCTTCCGCGATAATTTTTTAACTATTATATATGACATGTATAGTTACATGGATAGTTATGATAGAAAGTTATTTTATTTTTAAATCCATGATTTTCGTAGATCATTGGAGAAATCCAATGACAATATGAGGTTGACCTAGTGGTTTTCCATCACACCTACATCATGAGGTTGTGGGCTCGAATCTGTCCCCCTCCCCCAAATCCCAAATTATTGTAATATTTCAAAAAAACCAAAAAAAATTGTAAGTTGTAACTATATGGAACATGTATATTTACCAAGCCCTTTGATTAAATGTTAGGATAAAATTTATAAAATTTAATTGTTTATCATAAAAATAATTGCAATGATTATTATAATGACCCTAAATTATCAATTAATAAAATTATTAATTTTTTCAATAAAATATTGAATTAATTTTTTTATAACATATGTTATATATAAATAAATGTGTAGTATATATCAAAATTAAACTCACAGCAAAATGGCAAAGACTCTCATGGTGGTGGTTGGGGTTTGTCATAGGTTCAAACCCCCTTCTGAACAAAGTTTGAGATGTAATTTGGCAAGGGGTGGCTAAGGGTTCTGTATAGTGATGGGGCTAGTCTAACGAGACTATTTTTTTTTTTTTTTTGATTTTTTTTGTTCTTAACAGGCAACGTATAATACAAGTTGCAAAAATTGTCTAAGGCAACGTACAATGCACGTTGCTAAAACCATTTAAGGCAACACACGATAAAATTGTCTAAGACAATGCATGGTAAGGCAACATACATCAACCGTTTATTGCGTTAAATGTCAATGACAACGCGCATAGTATGTTGTTATTATTCTACGACTACACACATTGTGCGTTGCCAAAAGCTTTGGGACTTTTGGCAACAAGCGTATCAGCAACATACATCTGTACGTTGCGAAAACCTTTTGCAACGCATTTTACGCGTTACGAAATGCCAAATTTCTTGTAGTGAATATAAACTTAAAGAGAATTTTTTTTTTCTAAAATTAAAGAGATTTTTTTTAAGCAATAAATTAAAAGAATTTATGAGGAGAGATGAAAGAGAACACAATCAACAAATCATTTAAGAAGAGTTCCAAGTGGATTGATCCAGGCCATTCAATGATTGTCGATCCAAAGGACACAAAGTTGTGTCAAAACTTGTGTAAAAAAATGGGCTCATGGATCCTGCCCCATTAAAATAATATTAAACTTTTATAATAGTTTAAATATTTATTGAGAAAATATTCTTTAAAGATACTTTTTTGGTGTAACATTTGGTGTTGAACATTGGAATGGAAAAAAAATTAGTGTAAACATATTCCCAGAAGATTCTCATTTAACTTCAAATTGGAGTTGAAGTTGGAGCAATACATTGGAGTTGCTCTTAGTTAATGGTAAGGTATGTATATGTAATAAACATAAAATATTAATTATTAAGCTGTATGACATAGTTCATAGTGCTTTAGAGCAATTTGCCATTTTTTAAATTATAAAACTAATATTAAAAAACCTCAAATTATTATCGTATATCGGATCTACTTGGTACTTTTTAAGAATTTAATATCTTTTAAAAAAGAATTTAATATATTTATTTTTGAAGTATTACAACATGTTTGTCGGGCTCAGGACATGGCGAGATTAAATTGTACATATGCAGCTCAGATACCTACTCCCACAATATCGAGATGTGAAAGGGGAAGTGCACTAGTATCACTTGTATTACATGTGATGTGAAACCATACATATAACTATATATATATATATATATTTTCTGAAGTTCTCCACAAACCGGAGAAAAAAATTCCCCATATATGCTTGTAAAAATACATATAGTGGGATTTGAACCCCTTACCACTAATGTATAAGAGAGGTGCACTACCACATTTGCTAGGAGGTGATGTGCATATATATATATATATATATATATATATATATATATATATATATATATATATATATATATATATATATATATATATATATATATATATATATATATATATATATATATATATATATATATATATATATAGTGGAATTGATCCAAAATATCACCTTTTTAAAGTGAATTGGTGAGAATGTCAGTGGTTTAATAAGTTAAGTTTAAAAAGCACCTATTGTGGTGAACTACCAAAATTGCCCTTAGTTAAACATTTATGTTATTCTCTTTGAGTTGTTCTCTGCAACATAAACGAAGGCATTTGAAATACTCAGTTACTCTCTCTCTACAAATAAAAGTTCAAGGTCTTGCCCCGACTTTCTTCTTCAGTAAAATAAGGTAATATTTCTTGAACTTGCTTCTTTTAAGTTTTTCACATTTTAGTATGTAAACTTGAAGCCATTTTGAAAATGATTTCGTGCCTTTTTGAAATATTTTCGTGCCTTTTTACACTGTCATCGTGCCTTTTGAAGTTGTTATCGAGCCTTTTTGAAAAAAATTTCGTGCCTTTTTGAAATATTTTTGTGCCTTTTAACACTGTCATCGTGCCTTTTGAAATTGTTATCGAGCCTTTTTGGAAAAGTCTCGATAACTTTTCCAAAAGGCTCGATAACTTTTCAAAAGGCTCGATAACCTTTCTAAAAGGCTCGATTGAGTTTCAAATTTATTCGTGCCTTTTAACACTGTCATCGTGCCTTTTGAAGTTGTTATGGAGCCTTTGTGAAAACAATTTCGTGCCTTATTGAAATTGTTTCGTGCCTTTTAACAATGTCATCGTGCCTTTTGTAGTTATTATCGAGCCTTTTTGACAAATATTTCGAGCCTTTTTGAAAAAAAAATTCGAGCCTTTTTCAAAACATAATCGTGCCTTTTTGAACAAAGTTTCCAGCATTTTGGTTGATTTCAAGCCTTCTGTGAAAAAAAAATTTCGAGCCTTTTTGAAAAAAATTTCGAGCATTCTTCAAAAAATATCCGTGCCTTTCTGAACAAAGTTTCGAGCCTTTTAACAAAATATTCTTGCCTTTTCGAAATTGATTTCGAGCCTTTTTGACAAAAATATTTCGAGCCTTTTTGAAAAAAAATTCGAGCCTTTTTCAAAAAATATCCGAGGCTTTTCATGTAATATTTGAAGACATTGTGTAATCATGGGTTTTTGTTAATGGTTTGTGATTATTAATTTGACAGCCTCATGAATCGGGTTAGAATAGTAATATCTTACAACGGTCGATGGGACCAGTTACCCGATGGAAGTCAGAGGTTTGTTGGATCCGATAACCGGGGAATGTACGTGTCAAACAATATGACTTACGAAGAATTGGTGACGATCGTCCATACTATTGTGAACTATGATGTAAACAAATACAATGTTGAGTTGTCATCAATATCACTCGTTCCTGGCAGTACGTGTCGCACATTGATAAGGAATGACGACGATGTCCAGTTTATGCTAGGGGAAGATCGAGTGATCCCTCAAGTATGTGTCAGTCTAACTGAGCGGACAGCTGGAGATGTGGTAGGGAATGATATTCCTCCTCCTAAAAATACCCAACAGTTTGGATCCTTTAGCGGTAGCAATCAAGTGTTCACCCAAGGGGGTCCCAGCGAAGGTGTGGGAAACATGTGTGGTGTCCCACAAGTTGCGGTCGACCATGCACATGCAGCTGAACCTCAATTGGGTGATGTGTTTGGCAGTCGAATTGAGCAGTACAATGAGCAATACGATGTGCAGTACAATGAGCAGTACGATGTGCAGTATAATGAGTAGTACAATGAGCAGTACGATGCACAGGACAATGAACAGTACGATGCGCAGTACAATCAACAGAACAATTACCCGAACCATGAACAGGTTGATACTGAGGCAAATAATGAACATGTTCATGATCTCCAAAATGTGGATGAAGAGCCTGCACAAATGCAAACAAGCGGTAGACGTGTACAAGGAGTTAGTTGCACTGCACCAGATATGCCTGGGACTTCCGAGGTCCATTGTAATATGACATCATCTGATTCTGTTAATACGAGAACTTGGGTTATTCCAGGAGCAGATTCATACTCGTTTGGTATTGGTACAAGCAGCACCTTGGCAGCGCAAGAACCGAGAACCATGATTTATAAAGGTCAATTTTTTCCGAGTAAAAAGGATTTGAAGAGGCTAGTTGGCCATTTTACGATGCGGCAGAACTTTGAATTAAAGGTGAAAAGGTCCAATAAGACAACTTTACATCTGGTTTGCATCATTGATGACTGTACGTGGAAATTAAGAGCGGTGAGGAGAGAAGAATGTACTTACTTTCAAGTCAGAAGTTTTGTCAACGAACACAGCTGTCCCTTGGAGGAGATTCACCGTCGCCACCGACAAGCTAGTGCAGTCATAATCGAAGAAGTTGTTGCCCCTAGACTTCAACAAACCGATGGTCGTCTCATGCGTTCGAAGGACATAATCGCCGATATGAAAACAATGTATGGCATCCAAATCATGTACAGTAAGGCACATGATGCCTTGCAATATGCAATGTCATTGACCTATGGAACGCATGAAGAAAGTTTCCAACTGCTCCCATCTTTTGCGTATGTTCTCGAACAGCAAAATTCGGGCACAATCACGGACTTACAGTGCGATGACCATGGTAAATTCCTCTACTTTTTCATGTCGTTAGGGTCCTCAATTAGAGGTTTTCGGAGGTGTATGCGTCCTGTTATTGCAGTAGATGGTACCCATTTGAAGGGAAGATTCGGGGGTACAATGTTTGTGGCAACTGCACAAGATGGAAACGAACAGGTGTATCCAATTGCTTTTGGGTACGGTGACTCAGAGAACAACCTTTCATGGGAGTGGTTTTTAGAATGCTTGAGGGGTGCCCTTGGTCATATAGATGATCTGGTTTTCATTTCCGATCGCCATCCAAGCATTGAAGCAGGGATTTCTAAAGTGTTCCCTTATGCAACCCATACCGTTTGTGTCTGGCATTTTGGTGAAAATATGAAGAAGCGATTCCACAGAAAGGATGTTGCCCAGATAATGGATTACGCTGCTAGGTCGTACATTGAAATCTAGTATGATCGGCACATGGAGGAGTTACGTAAGCTGCACCAGGGTGCATACGATTATGCCATTGATGCCGGTCCACAGAAGTCGTCCCGCGTTCACTGTCCCCAAAGAAGGTACAGGTTGATGACCACAAATGTTGCAGAGTGCATAAACTCATGCCTAAAATTCGCTCGGCAACTGCCACTAATGACACTGGCAGAGTTCATTCGGAATATGCTACAGAAGTGGTTTCATGATCGTCATGCAAATGCACAGTCCATGCGTCATCGATTGACCGACGCAGCACATCTTTTGATCCTCAAACGTGTCGAGAAGTGCGGTTATATGACCGTAAATCCAGTTGACTGGAACATATTCTCCGTCAGACACAAGGGAAAACAGTGGACGGTTGACTTAGCCCGGAAGACATGCACATGCAACAAATTCCAAATGGACTTTTTACCATGTAAACACGCACTCGCAGCGGCAAGGTACATTACAATTTACAGTTAACGGTTTATATTATCCAAACGTGAGTCTCACCCTTTTCATTGTTGCAGGGAGCGAAAATTTGGATTTTACATCTCTGTGTGCTGACTACTACAAAAGGGAGACACTTATTGATGCATACTCAGTTCCTATTATGCCTGTTGGCCATCCTGCTTCATGGGTTGTGCCATCCGACATCGCATCACGGGTGGTTTTAAATCCAAAGGTGAAGAGGCAATCAGGTCGACCGATGGAGGGTCGACATGCCTCGTCTTCGGAGAGGACAACCACATAGTCGTGTAGAAGGTGTGGACAACCAGGACATAATAGCAGGAGGTGTTCCAACCCACCTATGGTTAATGAAGGTCCCAGCACAATTGTCCCCGAGGAATACCGCCGCAAGTGCAGTATCTGTCATAAAATTGGACACAACAAACAAACGTGCCCTGAGAAAGACTGTACCGTGGAATGAACTGAGCCTTACTTACAAGAGGAAGACGAATTGCCACCCTTGGTTCTTATGTTTTATGTAGAAGTAATATGATTGATTTCATGTTCGAATTTCATTTGTTATAGTGTTTATATATACTCATGATGGGGATTTGTACTTCGTATATAAGTTAGAATGAATGTTCCCGGATGCTCATGAGAAATGCCAAAACAGTAAACTATCCGTGTGGGATACTCTGCTTTCTCAATCCTTAGATGCTTATCAACTTCCGCTTTAGTACCTTTGTTTTATGAGGAACATGTCTCCAACCTGATGTCTTCCAACATCGTTCAAACTTTCACAACCATGCTCGATACAGTTGTTTGGTGAGACCCTTGGTTCTTATGTAGAACTAATGTGATTGATTTTATGTTCGAAAATATATTAGAATTTAGTTGTTCGTCTAATGTCATACTAGATGCTTTATTGAATTTGCTGTATTGTTTATGGATTTCAATGTATGAAATGTGTGTGTTTAACTTTGAACACTTCAAACACTTGAAGAAAAAAAATTCATCATTTCATTACTCAAAAAATGTTATGTACATCAACTACATCTACATCAACTATATGGGCTTCGAGTTACAAAAAACCTCAACGGCCATCTTCTCCCGGATGGTGGCCATATCAGCTTCGGACTAGTCGAAGGTATCCCTGTTCGCCACCAGGTACTCAATAATTTTCAATGTATGGGCCCCACAGTTTCCCCTGCAATTAACCACGTGAACAAACATTATAATGGGATGCTATTAAAACCGATTGTGATAGAATAAGAACTTCAAACAGTCATACCCCCGTTCCTGTTGCGGCACACGGTTGGCGTGCACGAAGAACATCCGGAACGGCTTTTCTTCCCTTTTGTACGTCACATCACCTCTCCGTCTGTTCCGGTGAAAGTGTACCGCATCCAGCATCGAGGGTAGCAACCACCTTAAGCACGCGAACTGGGTATTCCTATGGCTATATCGGACCTGCTGTCTGAACGAGTCAAACACAAAAATGTGCCCTTTCGCAAGGTTGACGCTGCCCACGACCCAATGGTAACCTCCGAGGTTGTAAGGAATCAGAACCTGCAGGTGTTTCTCCAAAGTGTTAGCAAATTTTTTTATTATACAGATGGACGCAAAGTCAAATTTACACTGACCGTGTCAACGTCGTGCCATGGCAGGTTTGCCTGCGGGAGCAGGCCACATACCACCTCAAGCTCATCACGAGGATACTGGCGATCCAGCACAGTCCAACCATCTGGGGGTCTCTTGTCCTCACCCATGCAGATTCTCTGCCAGCTATGATATGCCAATGTCTGTACATAGAAAATTAACCGACACGTCAGGCAAAAAATATTTGAACACATCAAGGTAGAAGCGAAAACCGTACTCAATAAACACTTACATAGAATTGTGAATCTAGTATGTTGGTCCTCCTCTCGTACATAGTGGGGAATGCTCGTTGACGTTTCCGGAGAACGTTGCAGTATGCGTCAATATGCTGACAAAGATCAACAATTCGTATTGTTAGGATTCAACCATTTGTGAATGAAACTTCTACAGGTGAATCAAGTGAGGAACATACCGAATCGTCCAACTCCATGAAGTTGGTTTGAAACCGGTGGAACCAAGTCACATTGACACCAACTGGGTGGTGCAGATCCACATCACGTCTGCATAATTGGAGACAAATTTAACATAATACTTACTTGTACCTGTGGACGAAAAAACTATAAACAGATTGTAATTTTTTAGATTATACTTACAATTCCCCTATCATGCTCCTCTTGTAGGCTAGGTACGACGCAAGCTGGTCAGGATCTACCAATCCGTGTGGCATCCATTCATGTGCTGGCTGTGGATGCGGCATTGTCCGTGGCCTCTTCGGTTGACAGGGGTTTGTGTATAGGCTCCGCTCCATCCAACCTCGACGTCGAATCCGGTCTCCACGCCTCAAGGGTGGTGGAGTCCGGTCCAAATCAGGGTGATCGGTGTGGTGTGAGGAGGAACTCGTTCCCTGTTGATCACCTGAAATCGACCGGTGGGGTGTTAAATGACAGATCGGAGGTCGACTGGAGGGGTCGGCTGCACTCGGGTTGACCGAAGGTCTATGCTCGGAGGAGGAACCTCGTACGCTGGGATCGACTGGACAATCGCGCTACGATGTGGCGTCAGGGGTGACCTCCTGGAAATGTATAGGTGTGAGCTCCTGGGAGTGAACAGGATCATCCAGTAGCTGTGATGAGCGGACTGTGGTGATGTCCTCAGGCAGTACCTGCTCCAAGACTGCTGTCTCTATATCACTTACTGTCTGTGTACCACCGCGCACCTCCTCTAGTGCTGTTGCATCATGACCCTGCGGATCTGAGACTGTGTCTGTGGTACGTGGCTGCCCATGGCTGGTCCCTCGGTCTGTCCACCCTGTACCTGTGGGAGTAAATGCTCCGTCATGGTCATCAAATGGTTGGTCATCGAATGGTGGACCATCCATACGGTGCTGCGACGTCGGACCCTGTTGGGCCCGGATCAAATCCAGCAACTCCTGATGCTGCGCAGCTCTTTTCTCTTCACTCGTACGGAAAGCCTCCATGACAACCACCCGTAATGTTCGAACATTATCCATCACCTCTGCCAATTTACACTCCCAAGCCTGAAAGGAATTCGGACTCTGTCAGTACTAAAACTATTAAGTCAATTGAAATTAAATCATGTGGTCCTAAAAATGCTTACGTACCTGTGGACGCTCTCCGACGCCTCCCCATGAATGACCTTGAGGTCCAGGATGTGTGTCCAAATTGAATCGTACCCGCCTACGCCTCACGGGAGTAGGACTGCCAACCTCCGGTTCTGAATCACGTCCAGCTGTAGGTTGTCTGGGCAAAGTCACGCGTACCCGCCTAGACCTCGTGGGACTCCCACGGCCATTGCCGACATCCGGGTCTGAGCCCTCCATATCACTGGGTCCAGAGTACGAAGGATCCATATCACTAGGTCTGTAAGAATCCTCCGTATGACTGGGTCCGCTAGTCCTATGTAGTTCCAGATCCGGGAGGCCTCCACATAAATTTGCAGCATAGTGATCATACAGACTGGGTCCTTGATCTATGCCTTCGTAATACCGTTGACCCATCTCAACAGCTGTCGCCACCAATTCAGACCGCGTAGACATCTGCAATTGGAGTTACATCATTGTAATTACATCATTGTAATTACATCATTGTAATTATACACATACTAAAAATTATAAACATTAACAACAACAATATTTACAGTTTCAGTGAAAATCTCATCCAGCTTTTTCCCTCGCGATTGCTTAGTCAACTTCCATTTCAGAATACGTGGAGGGGGTAGCTTGGGGTTAACCCTGCGGATCCCACATTTTTGATTGCCAAGGGAGGGGATAACCTCAAAAGCAAATGCCTGCGTAATAGACAAGTACGATCACAAGTAAATACATCAGTCATATAAAAAATTCTCAATTAAAGTACGGATGCAAATTGTAAATGCTAACCAATAGTGCATGCGCTAGACCGTATATGTTGTAGGACTCGATGGTGTCAACGCCCTGTCCTGCCTGTCGTGCCTGTCGTGCTGCCTGCCGTGGACTATCTAAAGCATGCATGTAACCAAAAATAGACCGCCTATACACGTATGCGCCCCACGGGAACGCATCAAAAGTTTCCAAGTCCTCGACTAGTCGAAACTGCCATGCTGGAACTTTAAATCTCTCGTCCACCCCCATCAGTATCCAGTTCAGCAAAAACAATAATGACAGCTTCACTGCATCGTACTGCGACTGGAAAATACCAATCCGAAGCACCGCTCTCAGCTCTTGAAACTCGATGACTCGACCCTGGAAGTACCGGTCGTGTATGCCATTCTGTACCACCATATCATAACTCGCTGTGTCGGGAATCACTCCGAACTTCAATCCGGTGATTAGACAAAACTCAACCTTCGAGAACCGGACCGTATGGTTCCCTAACAGAAATCGCATCTCATCTTCCGGCCCGTTGTGATGCAACTCACGTAAAAGTAGCCGATGGACAATGCCACCAGAAAAATTAATCTCACGATGCATCCGGAGGAAATGACCGAAACATGACTCAGTAAACCGACGTCGGTCTTCGATCCTCAGATTTTCAGGTACTCTTTCAAGTGCATTGTCGATATCTCTAAGGTCATCGAAATGGTCATGCCGAATAATTTTTCCATTGAACCATTCTCCCACTGGGGTTTTAAGGAAATCATTCGGATTCACCATCTGCATATTGACGGAAAAAAAGCAAATAAGTTACTGAAAAGGCTCGAACTGTGTATGGAAAAGGCTTGAAAACAGTCCAAAAAGGCTCGACATAAATGATCAAAAAGGCACGATAACAGTGCAAAAACTCACGGTAAAATTCAAAACTGCACGATAACAGTGCAAAAAGGCACGATAAAATTCAAAAAGGCTCGATAACACTACAAAAAGGCACGATAACATAAAGGTTCAAAAAGGCTCGATAACATAAAGGTTCAAAAAGGCTCGATAACATTTCAAAAGGCTCGATAACATTTCAAAAAGCTCGATAAAAGTATAAAAAGGCACGATAACATCAATGTTCAAAAAGGCTCGATAACATATCAAAAAGGCTCGATAATAGTAACAAAAGGCACGATAACATATAGGTTCTAAAAGGCTCGATTTTGTTTCAAAAGGCTCGACAAAAGTTTCTAAAAGGCTCGATAACTTTTCTAAAAGGCTCGATAACTTTCCAAAAGGCTCGATAACTTTTCAAAAGGCTCGATAACCTTTCTAAAAGGCTCGATAACCTTTCTAAAAGGCTCGATAAGACTGCAAAAAGGCTCGATTCAGTTTCAAAAACTCTTGGAAACCCAGAACTTCATCGTTTTCACTACCAAAAGGCTCGAAATTTTTTCCTAAACTAAAACCCTAACCTAAACTCATCAAACAAACATAATGGACAACAAATGCGTGAGAGATAAAGACATACCGTGGTCAGTATTGACTTCGCCGGTACGTCGGTACTGTAGCTCCGTCGCCGGTGGTTCGTCGTCACAATTTGGTCGACTGTTGCGCCGTCGGGGTTTTCTCTCATAGAGCTTTTCTTCCAAAGTTTCAAAACAAAGAAACAGACAAACAAAGGGGTATTTTCGTCTGGTCCCATTAAATGGTGCCTTTTAAACTTAACTTATTAACTTGGTGCCTATTCCCCAAAAACCACCCCAAACAGTGCTATTTAAATTTTGGACCCTAAACTATATATTAAGATGTGCATATTAAGTTATTTACTGAAAATATTTTTTCGGGTAGATTGTAATATTTGATTAAAAAGGAAAACAGAAAATCGGTAATTAAAGAAAAAAAAAAATCTCAATTGATTAGGACCATGAAAGACCAATTCCATTCGGTAATTAAAACGGAAACCTTCAATAATAATTTGAGCCTCAAAGAAACTAAAAGGAGCCTTGAATTAACCACATAATAGTAATAGCCATCCGAAGAGTTCCCTAAAAAGCAGCAACAAAACTCTCTATTATAGCACATTGTTCAACCATCTAACTGTTTGCATATATCCTTATAAATTGATGGAGACACACGAGAATGAATGAGAGGAAGCAAGAGAGCTTCAGAAAACAAAAATTCTTCTGCCAACACAATACGTGTTAGCAGAAGCAACGCGCGTACACCATTCTATGGCATCCATGTTCATCAAAATCGTTTGCATTCTTCCTCTGTTATTGGTTTCCGCTGTTGGAGCCCCCGGAGGTCGCGGATATAAAGGGAAATGGGAGCTGGTATCTCAAAATTCAGGTGTCTCAGCCATGCATGCAATCTTACTTCCAAAAATCAATAAGGTGCTAATGTACGATGCCACAATTTGGAGGGTATCAAAATTTCCATTGCCTCCACAGAAGATGCCTTGTCATATGGTTGACCCGGTCAATAAAATACAAGATTGTTGGTGTCATTCTGTACTATTTGACATTGAAACCTCAGAATTGCAAGCACTCAAGGTTCATTATCAATTTTATGCATATATAGCTACAAATTAAAATTAGATTGGAATTTGATTAGCATATATCCAACAAATTTAATAGTAATTTTTTTATATATATAACTGCAGATTGAAACAGATACATGGTGCTCATCTGGAGGCCTCACAGTAGATGGAAACTTGGTTAGCACTGGAGGTTTTAGAAAAGGAGCAAACACTGCTAGATATCTGTCCACTTGCAAAAACTGCGATTGGAAGGAATACCCAACAGCTCTTGCAGAGCCTAGATGGTACGCAACACAAGTAACATTACCAGATGGTGGCTTCGTCGTGTTTGGTGGCCGTGATGCCTTTAGCTACGAATACATTCCACAAGAAGGACTAAGCAATAAGAAAGCCATCTTCCTCCCATTTCTCAGAGACACCAGCGATAACCTCCCACTTGAGAACGATCTGTTCTTTAGAATTGAAAATAATTTATACCCATTTGTCCACCTCGCCCCTGATGGCAACCTCTTCGTTTTCGCAAACAACCGTTCCATGTTGTTTAACCCAGCTGCTAATAAAGTTGTCCGCGAGTACCCTACTCTCTCTGGTGGTGCTCGCAACTACCCTTCATCGGGGATGTCCGTGCTTCTCCCAATAAAACTTTACGTTGACAACCCTGAAGCAATCCCGGCTGATGTCTTGGTTTGTGGGGGCGCGCCATGGGATTCCTATTTTTTCGCAGAAACCAGAAAGCAATTCTTGCCAGCATTGCGAGACTGTGGAAGACTTAGCCTCATGAAGCCAAATGCAGTGTGGAAGACGGAAGTGATGCCATCACCTCGCGTAATGGGAGATATGACGATCCTTCCTACCGGAGATGTTTTAATGATTAACGGTGCAAAAACAGGTACATCGGCATGGGGTTATGCTGAGGAACCAAATTTCGTCCCGGTTTTATATAAGACTAAAGCAAAAAGGGGTAATAGATTTCATGAATTAGCTGCTGGAACCATTCCAAGAATGTATCATTCATCATCTGTGTTGCTACCAGATGGGAAAGTTCTTATAGCAGGTAGCAACACTAACAACGGATACTTATATGATGTCAAGTACCCCACCGAGCTTAGGGTTGAGAAATTCTCACCACCTTATTTGAATCCAAAATTGGCTAAGCTAAGGCAGGAAATCGTGGTTGATACCTCAGATAAGGTTATCAACTATGGAAAAAGGTTCAGGGTGAATGTTAGGTCAAAAGAGTTAGGTTTAAACAAGGCTGATCTTAAGGTTACAATGTTCGCACCAGCCTTCACCACGCATGGTATTTCCATGAATCAAAGGCTTCTTATGTTAGGTATTGTCGATGTGATCAACAATGTTTGGCCAGGAATCCATAGCATTATAGCTGCTGCTCCACCGTCCGGTAAAGTTGCTCCTCCCGGTTATTATCTTCTTTATGTCGTCTACAAGGAAGTACCAAGTGTTGCCATGTGGGTTCAAATCAAGTAGATCCTTATTCCAACTGTTTGTTGGGATGGTACTGTAATTGCTTGTTATATTTACCTACTTGTTATACCAATCTGTTTGGGGTGTCACATGGAGAGCCTTGGCGTACGTGAACAATACTGAAGTCTCTACCTTCTCTCTTTCTCTGGGTTTACTTCTATCTCAAAATTCTTTCATTTTTATTTATGTTAAACCCTTTATTGTAATCCTCTCCTATTATTAAATAATAGTAATTCTTTTATATATTGATTAGGTGATTAAATTTTATGCACATTCAGTTATTCCGGTAGCTAGAGGCACAAAAATAACGAAATATTCCCAATTAATTATATTGGGGGTATTTTTGTCCAAATTCCATTTTTGGTGCTATTAAAACAAGAGTTATTAAAGTGTGATAGTTGTACAAGTAAAAAATTTAAAAGTGCTATATACCCCTATTTCCTCTTAATTATATTGGAAATATAGAATTTGAGATTATATATTTTTCATTTGCTTCGCATATATTTTGATGTAGCGGAAGCTCTGTTGAGAAAAACCTGCAAGAAACAAATTGAAAACAACCTACTAACGTTCCGTTGATTCGCGCATGAATACCGGAATATTAGGCTTCAAATTCGTTGACCCACGTAGGATACCGAAATTGGGAGATAATTAGAGAAACTCTAAATTTTTTAAATCAAAAACTAAATAGCCTTTCGGCTTACAAGATTATTTAAAGCAAACAAATCCTAACCCTAATCGTATTCCTTGCAGAACAAGAAAACGAGACTCAATACGAAAAATTACCAAAAAAGGCAAAATTGATATTAAAGCGGAAACTAATACTATAAGAATCCGAAGCACGCCAAAATTGACGGAAGTCAATTCGGACTTGGAAAACTAAAGTTATTGCAAAAACGAAACTTTCCAAAAACGGCAATTTGGGGACCTAAACGACGGAATTTGGCCAAAAAAGAGCATGCCACATGACCATAGGTCGTGATTTTGAAAGATCTTGACAATTCACTTCAACTATGAAAGTTTCACGCCGTTCCGACTCCGTTGCCCGGACTAGTAGGAATGATTTGGTCTTTTTTCTTGGCCTTTTTCCTATCCCACCCCTCCAAGTAATCCAACACCTTAATTTCAATTGTTGCTGCATCATATTTTATAAAAAAATGACGAGGGTTTTAAACTTTAAATTATAACTGTATTGATATAGAAATGATTAACATGTAAAAAATCATAGCTATGTTCAAGTAAAACTTGAGATGTTCGCATCACACTTATCGAATACAAATTATTATTTTTTATGAAAAAGTTAGAAAAATAGTTTACAACAGAAACTTAGTTTGATCATGATTAAAAATCCTTGAATGGTTTAAATCGTATAAAAAGTTATTCAAAGCTACATAAAGTTTTCTATGGATTAATTAAATAATTACAATCTTGTAGTACATTCATTACGGTGAATATTTTATTTTAAAAAATCACCAAATTGAAAATCAAAGAATATGTTTTTGTGTGATGCTTAGTTTTTTTTTATTTTTTATTTTTATTTATTTATTTATTTTAACGGCAATTATATTAAGAAAGCCAAGAAGGCAAGAAGAACACAACAAAAAGTAGCAACAGACAAACGCACCACCCAAAAAATGATAGACCTGAAGCATAGAAAGGCAAAGAACAAAGAACAACAAAACAGAGGCAAAATAGAAACTCTAAAAAACAGAGCAAGCACCCTAGAATCAGAGCAAAAGCAAAAGCATCAGGAAACAACTTCTACCACACGAACAAAAACACACAGAAATCCAAAGAACAAGGAAAACTCAAAAGATCACAAACGAGAGTGTCCCCCTCCAGTCCCGAACCCTTCTTAGCTAAGCTATCCACTAGAGAGTCGCTAGACCTCAAGTTGAAGACAACCGTAGTGCTGCCTAGATGGCTCAGAAAACTCCAAATGTTATAGATATAGTGCACATGATTCATGTTAGGTTTTAGATTTGTGTTCGCTTGATTCCATAACAAAACGCTCTCTATTTGTATTGCTTAGTTGCTTTGGTGATTCGTGATTAGATCAAGCTTCAAAGAAGGAAAGTAACTTCTCATGCAAATATCGTTTTCAAGAGGAAAATCGCTTACTTGGATGCTAAGGTATCAAGATACTTCTTCCTCTTGCAAGGCGTAAGCGCACACACACAATTCATACATGTGTGTCCCTACATCGTTGAGCAAACCACACACACATACATTGCATTCATATGTGTCCCATCATTGTGCTCATTTGGTATAACACATTCACACACTTGTTGAAGTATGCACATACATTAGTCTCATATTGACAAACATTGTAGAATTGCATGTTCTAGGACTATCTCTAGGAAATGGCATACTTGTGTGACTTTGTGTTTATTTGTTGTGTTTCTTTTGTTTTGAACTTGAACATGATCTCTTATGATTCCTTATTGATTCCTGGTCATTTCGGTTACTCACTCATGAGGTTTCGAGTCCAAACAAGGAAGTTATGTTACTTTACGTTCTCATACGATGTGTTGCCTTCGTCATCGTGTATCAAGTTGAATTCACAACCTTTTGTCAAAGTTTCATAGTTGTCCTTGTGTGTGAGGGAGTCATAGTTTGTAATCCAAAAACAAATTCGAATTCAGAGTTCGAAGGTCGGAGAACGTGAGAGGAGCGGGAAGGAGGCGAATGGCCAAATGCCATTTTGCGTCATCTTCTCGTGAGGGAGCATAAGGGTGCGTGAGCCTCACGGGAAGGCCACATCTCTGCCCCGTGCAGATCAGCGCCTCCCATGGGTAGCTGAGGTGGCAAAGGCCTCATAGGTGGTCGAATTCCTTCTCTTCTCCATCTCTTTTCCTTCCATTTATATTCGAAAATTCTGCAGAAATGTTTACAACTTTTACAATTTTCATTTTGTGATATCTCTCTCATTTCAACTCCGAATCAAGTGATTCAAAGGCCAAAATTGTTGGTCTTGAATAGAGGAACAAGTCTCAAGCATTTTAGTGTCAAAAGATGTCCAGGTTTAACTCATTCATCCGATTTCAGTTTATGGTTCATCTTTGTGTATGGTAATAATCTTCTCTACATTTTTCTTATGATCAACTTCATGGATCTACTTTATTGATTGATGAAAAAATGTTTAGAATGTCTTTGATTCCATTTTTAGACTTGTTTGATTGATTTTCAAGTTTATTCTTTGTGATCATATTTGAACATCTTTTAGCAAAACTTGAATAACATGAAATTGATTCTAGAAAAGCCTTTTGTGATGAGCTTGATTTTTGATTTCTAGATCTTGTTTCATGTTTCTAGGGACTAGGATTTTTGATTGTGATATTGAATATTCTAATCTAGTTCTTATTGATTCACATGCTTGGATTTCTAGATAATTTTGTGATTGATTGTTGAAAGCATATTCTAGTTATCAAATAGCATATTCATAGAGTTTGTGTGATCTACTTGCTCTATTTGATTGTGTTTGCATCATTTGCATCACTTAGATTATTTTGCCTTGTAAAAGGTTGAAGTTTCTTTCAAAGTGAGTAAAGCTTTGTTTAGAGCAAGAAGACTTGGCTAGAAAAGTGTTTCGGATAGCCAAGTAAGAAGTCTTAGTTAGGATCGGGGTGATCCGGATAACTAAGCAAGAAGACTTGTCTAGGATCAAGTGGATCCGGATAGACAAGCAAGAAAGCTTCCTAGAGACGTGAGCATCTTGGATAGGAAGTTGCTTCCTAGAGGCGTGTTGGTCACATCTTGGATAGAAAGTAGGCAAGGTGACTCACTAGGCCTGAGGGTCAACTAAGAGTTGATAGCTTAGGGAGTATATCATGTGTTGATTGCCTTGAGTGTGTATCTCTATTTCGTCATAGTGAATTGCTTTCCGGTGGTTGTGGTATCAACATGTGGATGTTTCCTCTTATGAGGTTTTACCACGTAAAAATACTTGTGTCAAGTTTCGCTTTTATGTTTCATTATCTTCCATAACTTGTATTGATTGTATCACTTGTGTATTGAATTCTGTTTGTGTTGATTAAAACAATTCATTTGTTAGACACACCAAGTGTGTACATCATTGTTGTGTTTGAGAAAATGGGAATTTGGAAGAATTTGAGCCTATATCTATTCCCCCCCCCCCCCCCCCCCCCCCCCCTCTCTCTCTCTAGGTATATATTACACTATATTGCTTAAGGGGATTTCAATTCAAACTCTCCACACATTTATCATTGATCCATAAAACTACCACCTTCGAATCACTTACAATAGAAATATGTTTCTCTACTAACACAGATGTATTAGCACATAAAGCACAAGCTCTATGAATAGCACCAATCTCAGCCGAGATGGAGTCCATGACTCCCACATAGGTGGAGAACAAACCCAAAACTTTGCCTAACAAGTCTCTCAAAGCGCCACTAATACCAGCACTACTAGGGTTCCCCTTCGCCAAACCATCTACGTTGATTTTCAAAGTGTCAGAAGAAGGAGGACACTAGCCATTAGCCTTGGTACACTTCATCGGCTTAGAGTCATTACAACACTTTTTCAAGTTCAGCAACATATACGTGATCAAGTCCGTTAAGCCTATCCCATTGTGTTTGAACCACCACGCCACCCTGAATTTCACCACATTAGTTGCCATAATAACCGAGGCTTGCTTGCCATTGAACACCAAATTGTTTCTGAATTCCCACACTATCTAGGTTAGAGTAAAGAATAGGGAGTTCCAAGCTCTGCCATATTTTTTCATCGGGTAGAGGCCGGACCAACCACGAGCCTAATCAATCAAAGACTTGTTAACGCAGCACCACACTCCATATCAGTCCATACATCAAAGCCACAACTCCCCAAGTCCACAGCAATGGAAAAAGAGACGATTAATAGATTCCTCATTCGAATTGCAAAAATGACAATCCAAGGAAGAACCAGTATCAAAACCAAACCTGTTCAAAACATGGTGCACCATAATTCTTCCTTTAAGAAGTTGCCATATAAACATCTCAACCTTGGTAGAGCTAGACCCTTGACAAATGAAATTGGAATCCTGACTAGGATCTGAATTCGAGTCCTCCAAGCACCTACGAATAAAGCTCACAGAAAACTTACCATCCGAGTAGTAGGTCCAAGTAAGAATATCTTGGCTTGTTCTGTAGATTTGAAGATAATCTAAGAGACTTAGAAAAACCTTCCATTGTTCCTTTTCCCAATCAAATAAAGATCTCCTCAAGTGAACCTCCTAGACCCAACCAGAACCTTGCCATCTCCCATAATCTTCGACTTTACCATTTTTATTCGAAGCCTGCACATAAATTCTAGGACAGACAGCCTTCAAAGGCAAGTCAAACTTGCAAGGATCACTCCAAAAATTGGCCCTCATACCATTACCAATAATAACCAATAGCCCATCCTTAAGAACCTCGTCAATTGTAGAGCCCAGGGCAAACAGACTTCCAACAGCCTTAACAAAAAAAGAAGTCGACTTAGTGCAATTCCAGTTCCATAGCAACATGGCACTTGGGACCCTAACTTCGTGCACAGAACTCTCCTCCACAAGGAGGTTTCATCATTGCCAAACCTTCATACCCACTTAGCCAATAAACTTTTATGATGCTTAGTAAAACTCTTGATAAGCGTACAAATTATACTTATATAAGGAATGGTTTTTAAAATGAAAAATCTTGGATAATAATTGTTACCCTAAAAATCGGGCGTCGACTTCTCGAATAACACTTGAACTGGTCGGAGCGGTGCTCCGCGACCAGAGGGGCCCAAACATGGATTGGCGAGCAGAGTCGCAGTTCTGCTGCGGTAGGGGTACCGGAATCAGATGTGAGCAGTGGGATTTCTGATTTGTATGGACCAGGCCGTGCCAGTGGCTAGCCAGGACCGGTTCCCAAGAGTGCTAGTACCAGTCGTGATCGGGTATGGACACAACACGAAATATGCTTTATCAACAAGACATTAACTCATATAAGAATGAATAAAACACTGTTCTTCTCATTAATGGGATTAAGTAACAATACTGGTTAGGAGGGGGGTACAATTCTCTCTTTCTCTCCTTCTCTCCTAAAAAGTGGGGCTCCTACCAAGGAAGCCAGTCGTTCTATAATAGCAAAGATTACACCATTTCGGTTCTAAAAACCTAAGACTAGTCATTCTATAGTAGCAAAACTATCTATTTCTCTCCTAAGGTCTAGCAAGAGTCCAACCCTTAACTCTTCTAGAGTTTGGTATTCATAAAGTGTCAAGCATGTGGTAGGTGAGGAGGATCCTCCTACGTGGGAGTCCTTGGCAAGATCCTCACCACTCCTTTATTTTTGGCCCACCGTGGCACACGCTCCGGGGGGACGAGATTGCTCCAGCTTGGCCCCAAGGCTAACCTAGCAGTCAAGTAGGTAGGTGGGAGACCTCTCTTTTAGGAGGGATAACTGTTAGAAGATCTCCACCGTTTATCAGCATTGGGCATGGGTAGGACATGCGTCTTGGACGGCTAGGATGGTCCCACTTATGCCCTAATGTCCACGTAGGCGCTTCCTAAGCGGTTATGTGGCGCTTTACTCAATTCTGGTTGGCCAGAGGCACTTGAGCTGGCTAGGCAAGTCGCTTTCACCATTGGAGCTTGCTGGGGGGACAGTATCAGCATCTGTCACGCTGCCACTGTCAGACGCTTCTTCCCATTGTTTCCCTTTTTTGCCTAGGTGCTTTTTGCATCATGTTTGTCTTCTGGAACTCAGTTTCCTTCTTTGGTAATGATTGGAGTTGACCTTTGGTAGGGCTGAGCTGGACCACCATCTTAGTTGCTATTTTGTTAGTGAGTTACCTTCAAGATGACAGTGCTTTGTAGGAGTTGAAGGAAACTGACAAAACTCATGCCTGCCTGCCATACCTTATGATAACACAACCATACTTCTAAAGGTAAGCTATTTATTCTTCTATTTTTTTTTCCTAGAGAGTTGATAGAGAAGCGATGAAGTAATGAAGCAACGTTTGCAAACTTCGTTGTTTGGCTGAGTTTAAATATCTGTAAACATTAATTTGATAATAATAACTGTTGCTTAATCTTTCATATACTAATTTACAATTTATTGTAATTCATCTGTACGTCGTTGTTTTACCTTTTTGGTTCTCTTTGTGTTACCTGTGTTGACATTTTTTTGGAAGATATGCAAGTTACAAGCTAGATTTTTGATGTATTTGTGGCTTTGTTTTATATTTTTAATTGTTTTTGGTTTGTGAATAGATGTGTGAGATGTTTTTTAGTTCTGAAAAAAAAAAAAATTGGACTGAAGAAAAATTTGTGGGTTGAATTTAGGAATTTGTTTATTTTCTTAAAGACATTTTAGGCCTGAAATGTGATGGTTTGGCTTAGTACTTGATTGGAATTCAGATAAACAACCTCAAAAATTTGAATCATAATTTTTATGCATGAACTTGGTGTCATTTTCTAGGTAATTCCAAATCAGAGGATTCACTTTTATTTTTACATTTTTGTCTTGCCTTGTTAGAGAATTTGTTCAAGCTTAGTTTCCAAACATCAAATCTATCAAGTTGCCTACTGGGTGGGAGTACCAGGTGTGTTTATGTGCTCATTCATTCTTTTATGTTATTCAAGAGGTAATGCTTTGTATATATTCCTTTCATTTTTAGATTAAGTTGTATCCATATATTATTGAGTAACTTGCAGCAATGTTTTGTTAGATAAAGTGTTTGTATGTTTTTATATTAAAATCTATGTTAAAATAACATAGAGATAACAGCCAATGAAATCAACTTACAGGTTAGTAAAAATACAATTATTTGAAGGAAAAAAAATGCTTTTATTATGTCGAGTTTTATGATTAATTTAATTGCATGTTACAAATAAAGGTCAGATTTAGAGTCGCATGGTGGCTTAAAAATCTAGGCAGAGGTTCCTCGGAGCCTATTACTCACATGCTTTTGAATCTTGTAGACTGCTACTCTGAATCGAGGAAGCTGAAAATTCCAACCTTTGAGGAATGGGTTCCTCCGTCCGTGGTTATGTTGAAGTTTAATGTTGACGGCTCGGCAGGGGGGGACCCTGGTCAGGCCGGTATTGGAGGTGTCCTTCAGGACCAAAGGGGTAAGGTTTTGTGTACCTTTTTTGCTAGTGTTGGGGTTCAAGATGCTATTACGGCGGAAATTCTTGCTATAGCCAGAAAATGTGAGTTATGTCAATTTAAACCTGAGCTCGCAGGAAAGGCAGTTGTCATCATTAGCGACTCTAAGTTGGCTGTTTCGTGGATCAACGACAGTGGTTTAGGAAGTATTAAGCACGCCCAGGTTATCTCCAATATTCGTAGTAGTCTTCATAGTTTCGGTAGTGTTTCTGTTGTTTTTTGTAATAGGAAGTTCAATTCTTTTGTTGATTCCCTGGCTAAGAATGGTTTTGGTTTAGGAGGGGATATTTTAGTGTGGAGTGATTTGTGATCCTTAGTTGGTTCCTTGTTTTGTGTTGTTTTTGTGGGTCTTTTTGTGCCCTATCTGTTGTTTTCTGGGTGTTTCTCTTGGTGTTCCTATTTGGGTTTTGCTCTAGCTGCCCTTGAATAAATTTACTTAAAAAAAAAAAAAAAAAAAATTGTTATCAATATTTATGATGCAATATACGGAATATATTCTATTCGCTTGTTATTATTATTTGATCTCGTCGTGCATTGGGATGAGCTTGGCATTTTTTTTGAAAATCTAAAGAGCCAGAGAGTTGAACGGACTCCCTAATTAGCTAAATAGTTACGGCGAGTTGAGTTGTTCCGCCGAGCTGAATAGCTATGACGAGCCGAATAGGTCATCACCTGGGATTTGGCGTTCGGATACTTTTAAGTCTCTTTATTCTGAGACGATCCTAGATTTTTGATGCTCCACTCGGTCTTGTTAAAGCAACTTTTTTTTTTTTTTTGGTTGCTTTTCTAGCCCAAAAAGGGTCTTTTGCTGCAAGTGGAGTTGTGTCCCGCTGCTCTATATATAATGAACACTTTCCTGTTCAGCTAACTTTGGCTTCACACTTTTGCTTTAGCTCGACCATATATATATATATATTTTTTTTTTTTTGTGGTTGATGTTCAGATCCTCTTGCTTATTTGAGCAAATCTGAGACCCTTTTTTAGCGTTGTTCAGCTTTACTTGGATCCTTTTATCTTTGAGCGGTTCTTACTAACACTCAGATCCTCTTTCAACCTTATTCGGCTTCGCTTTGATCCTTTTATCTTTGAGTGGTTAAGGCATCTTACCCCGTTCTTGTCATTGTATAATACTCAAGTGTTCATCGGGACATACCGAGTCCTTAAGCAAGTCACCTGGGATGTCTCCCAATTTTATCTGCCGTAGGGGGTTGGCTGGATTACTGACTGCGTTTATTTCGCTCTAGCCAGGTCGGCAACGCCTTCTATGAGAATTGATCCCATCATTCGATGCTATCTTGAATGTTTGATTTACATTTCGAGGGGGCCGAATTGCCAATAGTACTAGGCACCAATCGGTTCGACAGCTTTTTTATTTAACGCTAGCTTGGGTGCTTTTCTCCATATTGATATAGCGCTTGCATTGTGAGCTCGCCTTCGCTTCTCAACTGAATCTTATCATGCTGCGAATGCGATTATTTTTCTTGATTTTGCTATCTAGGCGTTTAGCATGAGCGAATCCGGTCTTTAATGCTATTGGGTGTTTAGCCGGAGAGAATCCGATCTTTAACCCTATCCCGAGCATATGTGTTTGTTGAAAAGGTTCTTTTTTTGCTTGAATTTCTACATGTGTCGAGATGAAACTCGTTTTACGCTTACTGAGATGAAACTCGATTTCTATGCTAAAGTTTTTAGCTTGTCTTTCTATGCCAAACATGTGAGCAACATTTGCACAAATAACAAATACATATTTTAACAATGCCGAACAAAAATAGATGGATCTATGCACAGTATTAGTGATGGTCACTGTTTGGGATACAATACCCATGGATTTATGTTGGGTGTTTTGCATATAAAAATATATGGGATGCTAATCAAACCAGAAGTATATGTTTTTGCAGATACATACTGTGTGTAGTATTATTATGTTTGAAGGAAACATATAGTGACAGTACATGTAAGTATGGTGTGATACTATGAGACATACACAAAGGCTATATGTGTTGTGCATCATGCTAATAATGCAGTAAAAATCTTAATGAGTAAAGGCGGAGGAAGTGTTTCACAACCTTTTACCTTCTCATTATCGACATGCGGGTATGAAAACCACAAAGGCTTTGATTCATACTCTGAATAATTAATAATAATGTAGTAAATTAGCTTACCTTAAACTTTATTGGAATGAGATATCCGAAATTGATAACCTTTCCATTCTGATTCGGCAAGTCATAAGTCGTTCTTTCATTGTGCTTTTGTATAATATTTGGCCTCATGCTTTCCTAGGTTTTCACATAGGAAGCAAACAAGACAATTTAATACTCATAACTAACCTGTGTGGTGGCTGTTTCCACCTCCAGTGCAGAACTATGATATTCCGGAGGTCGTTAAATATTCCATGAGCCGAACTATTTTTAGTGCCCGATGGTCGAAGTATGGACCTTCTATGAATTGTAACGATTTTTTTTTTTTGCTGAGATAGAAAACCACCTCCGCTAAAACCGTTTTCACAACTGCAAATTTTCCAACCGTCTGGAGAGATTTACCTCTGTTTTAGAGACTGGTGGTCAGATCAGAAAATTCTTTGCCAATGGCTTTCTCCAATATTGCCAGGGCCATAAAAACTTCCATAGGTCGAACTAGACTGCAGACCACATATTCTTGGAAAGGTTTTGATGTCTAGTTTCCAAAGGTTTTGATCGAACCAATTAAATACCGGATTTTAGCCCCCAATTCCTCTTCCTTTGATCACTTCCCGGGTAAAATCCGGAATTTAATGTTTAATTTGTAGCAATTTCAGGTATCTAGGTACGTGTATCATAATGGAGCTTAAGAAGTGGATTTGAAGCTAAATATCAAGCAAAAGTGGAGATTTGGAGAAGTTTTCCAGTAGGTGTGGCGAGCAATCACGGCAACTTAGCTCAGTCACCTCATCAAGTCGCCACAAATTTCCAGTGCGCGAGGCAACCTATCATGGCTACTTACCCCAGTCACCTCGCCAAGTCGCCACAATTGGGCAGTGTGTGTGACGACATTTCATGGCGACCTCCAAAGTCGCCACAGCTCCTTGCCTCAACCGAGCCAAATTTCCAAAGCTTGTGGAGACTTTTCATGGCGACTTTCCAAGTCGCCACAGAAACTCGCCTCACGACAGATCAGGGGCAAAACGGTCATTTCTCTCCCATTTCGTGCCCTACCTATTTAAATGCATCTTTTCCTGATCCCATCATCAGATATCACAGCCAGCAACCTTTACTCTTCTCCACCATCTCCAACCTTACAAAAATCACCCAAGCTACCACCTTTCGACACCATTTTCATCATCTTTTCACATTTTCTCCTTCACCACCACCACTCCATCCATCTTTGGAGGTTTTGCAAGCAAGAGGGAGCTCTCAAGACAATGGGTTTTTTCTACTCTTTTATTTTCTCTTTCATTTCTCCATTGATGTGTAACTAATTCATTAGCTAGGGGATTGATGTGACCGGATTGGACTACTCTATGAATTAATTAGTCTATTTTCTTAATTCAATTCGATTTTAGTCTCTCTTACTTGATTATGTTGTGTTTGCCGGCCTATTGCTCATATTATTTTGAGACCTCAATTGATGTGGGTGTGTAGTGTAGGCTATCTATAAATTGGATTTTGGTGTGAAAGACCTTTCCACCTTAATATCAATTATGAGTTTGGTAATTGAGAAGAATGATATATGCATGACCATGCTATGTTATTTTGGCTTAGAGTTTATACAATATTAGGTGATGACCATTGCTTGGCACATGACCTTGTGGAAGCAATGGTAAGAACCTAGCTCTTAATGATAAACAAGCCTTAAAATTGGATTGAAGTGCTTAACGAGACTAACTAAGAACATAGAGTGGTCTAAGAAGGTTGCATCGATTCCCTAGTATTTTCTCCCATATATCCATACGTTGTGTGTTGCTTATTGTGTTTAGCTTAGTTTTTTTTGTTGCAAGATAGCATTTTTATTTCCCAAATTCGCATCTTTAGTTGTAAGTTTACATTTTTAGTTTACAAGTTTGCATTTTTAAGCATTTTCAAGAAATCAAATCACTTTTTCAACCCAAAGCATTATGCAATTTAATTTTAACGCACGTAGATTAGTTTTAATTTTTCCCTAGACTAAGTAGTTTTAGCTATTTGAATCACCGATCCCAGTGAACGAACTTAATTTTAATTGAAAGTAATTTTTACTACATCAGGTTTTTACGGTTTATGGTTTCGAGTATTGTTGAGGAAGATATGCTCGTTCTAGTGCTTGATGGTCAGATAAGAAAATCTTCTGTGAATTACTTTCTTCAATGTTGCGGGAGCCATAGAACATTCCACGGGTTGAACTAGATTGTGAACCACATATCTTGGAAAGGTCTAGATGTCTAGTTTTCGAAGGTTTTTACGGTTCACGATTCCAAGTTTTGTAGAGGGTGTTATACTCACTTTAGTGCCTGATGGTCTAAAGTTCCACGGCTTGTGACGATTTTTGTATTGTAAGTTGTCGGAATGGGAAAGCAATTCCTTAGGCGGATTGTGCGTACCTTGAAGCTTTGTGAGAACTGTGTTTGCAACATTCTATCTCTGAATTTGGTTGCGACCGTGCCTCTGCTACATGTGCTGTAGATGATCCACCCTCTAGCACTTTTTATAGGTATTTGCAAGTAGGTTCAGATTTGCTGGAGAGCTTCGGGCGTCGCATCTGCTCGTGTCGTAGTGCATGTGTACTTCAGCCACCAATTTGAATTTACGGCCGGTCGCTCCCTGTAGACTCACGGGGTGTCCGTCAGTTGTTATTGTCGCCTAGAGGCTTCTGATCTGCAGGCGCTCACGTCATTAAGATGTTCTCTTTTGATCTCTATTGGTTAGAAACCGAGATTGATTGATTTTTGCTGCACATGTGATCCTTGAGCCACTGTAATGCTTCCACGAGTTCATCATAAGCTTTTGTTAGTCAATAATTTGGTGTTGGTTGGTAATTTACTGATGTAGTAGTAGCTTGGAATTTCATCGCCATGTTTGACGTCCAAAAAGCATGGAGAGCTATTTTATGTCAACCAAACTTGAAGATCCCTTCACTATATAAAAACTCTTAGCAAACTATTAGTTTAAAAACAGCATTCAAAAGCAATTAGAGGTTGAGCAACCGCTTAAAGAGTGATCTCAACACGGATTCTTTTCAGGCGTCCGTTAGCTTCAAGAGTATATATATAACAAGATATACTTGCAAGTAATAAAAAGATAATGGTGTACCACTATAACGAATTAAAAGAAAACATTCGTATATATGTGGTATAATGCGTTAAATAAAGAGGAAAATCAGTATAGCAATGAGAAAGATCAAACCCAGATTAACCGAAGCATTACGAGTCCAAAGAGATGATTCCCAATCACAAGTTTAGACGTGACTCTTCCACCTCCAATCAAGTCGTCAAGGTTGGATGGTTTGCCGTTGAAATCTTAAGTGTGCCGAGATGAAACTCAATTTCCATACATCGAGGCAAAGTTCAATTTCTGAGCCAATGTTTTCAGCCTGATTTCTCTACCAAGAATATGAGTGAAATTTGTGCAAATAATAACAATTATGCATTTAATAAGATGAAAACACTTGACTCGTGAAGTATTGTTGATGTTTAGTGTCTGAATATGGAAACCATAAACCTATATTGGGTAATATGCATGTAAGAGCTATAAGGCTAGTAAGCATACTATCTAAGCAGACATTATATACCGTTTGCAAATTTATATATTCGGGTTATACATTACGTATGAAATAAACATATTGAGATAATCATGAGTACAATGTAATGCCGAGAGAAACTGGTGCAGCAAGCAATGGTGCAGCAAGCAAAGATGATACGGCAAGCACTCGGAATGGTCGAAACGATCAGAATGGTCAGCCTGGACGGTTTGGTCAGCCCGCTCAGAATGGTCAGCTCAATGACTTGGATCAGCCCCTATCAGAAGGGCAAATTTCGGGGGTCTTTTCAGAGGGCAAACGAACTCAAAATCAACATTGTAATATATTTCCGAAAATCCCAAGACGAGCCCTACAAATGTTATGAAGACTCCGTCTTCTATAACGGGCTGCAGAATATCCAATTTCGGCCATCTAAATTATTGCGCGAAGATGGACGAGAGCTGGACGAGATGATCCGGGCTGAACTTCGTGGACCTCTACAGATGGAATATGAGGTCGGATTATCTATTATAATATGTTTCCGAAAAGCCCAAGACGAGCCCTACAAATGTTGTGAAGACTCCGTCTTCTATAACGGGCCGCAGCATATCCGAATTCGGCCATTAAGTTTCATGCGCACCAAGAGAGCTGTTTCTTGTTTTATTGTTTCTAATTATTGTCATGATTCAGCTGCAAGGCTGATGTTCCAGCTGGAAGGAGGCGTGAGCTGGACAAATAGAGGTGATGTGGCAGGTCACATGAGCTGGCCGAATTGGTTCCTTGATGGTTCAAGAATTGGAGTCCAGGATTGTTCGGATTATTAGCAGCAGAATTCTTTTCAAATTAGGATTAGTTTACAGCAGAAATATTTTTTAATTAGGATTAGTTTAAGTGTTTCAGAGTTTGATTAGGATTTAGAGTTTGAGTTTTCTTTTGTTAAGGTTAATTATTGCCTATTTATATTCCTGTAATTGCATTCTAATTCTTTAGCTTTTGATTAATAAAAAATACAGAGATTGTTTCTCAATATCCATGTACAACATTCTTTGCGAAGATTGTAGTATTTGAAGCCTGTTAACAATCCTTCGTGCGCGAAGTTGAATGTTATCAGTAGCCTAGTATTCTGGCATCCGTGCGCAGATCAACAGAATATTAGTAGGTTGTTTCTAATTGTTTCTTGCAGGTTTTTCTCGTTATAGCTTCCGCTACACCAGAAACACACAAATTTTATGTATGATGTGTACTTGCATGTGAAAGTAGGTAAATACAAAGAAGCGATAACATAACATAACTTGATCACAAAAATTCAATGTTTTAAGTCTCATAATTTTGTTTTCGACCTCACCGTTATGTCAAGTATATCAAAACAGTTGAGTGCCAATTTTTGCAAGAACCCATGTCTATTTGATCCAAATACTAATTTGGTCAAACTCAACATTGTTTGATCAATCCATAAGTCATAAATATTTAGGTATTAGTCAACATGTTTTGCACAACAATAAAAATTATGTGATGTACTTGTTACTGGCTGAATTTGCTCAGTGGTGCGTTCCCAAATCAAAGTGATTTATGCACCGATTAAACACAAATAGATATTTTGATAGAAAAGCATACACTGCGCAGCTTATGATTTTAATAGATTTGAGATGCAAGATTATATCAACAATAATAACAAGTAATAATATAAATATTAAACAAAAACATACCTTCAAGTTCGATCGATTTCGACAATGTCATTAAACGCTTTCAAAAACACTTTTATCAAGATCACAGTCTTAATTAAATTCCCAAAAATCGTTATTTGATTTATTATCATTACTTTTTTATGAAAGATGGATATCCTTTTTTCATGCAATGATTTGATAAAATCGTAATATTAAACATGTGTGTAAATTAACTAACATTGGCCACTTACCAAACCTAAAGTCTAGTTGTATCACTTTTGGATCCTTCGTTGTTGGACTAGTCGGTAACGAAGAGCCGAGTGAGCTTTAGGTGAGAATTAACTTTGGTTCTTTTTTTTTTTTTACCAAGATGAACCCGGTTTCTAACCTGAGTTCACTCATGGTGTTGGTTCATTTATCGATGGACTGAGCGGTTATTCTTCAAACTTCATCGGTCGATTTGACACCTTCCCGGTGCTCGGCAGACAACGGCCAAGAAGGCAAAGTTGTAGATCAGCTCTTTGAGTCTTTTGGTATGAGAGGTGACTACTCATGCTCTAGGTCATCGAGATGCCCCAGAAACTTCGTTGGTGATTTCAAACGTCGAGACAACCTCCGTTAGCAACGGACCTTTGGAGAGTCTTGTAGATCGGTTGATTCTGCTTCAATTGGTAAGGGTGGTGGTGGTGAGTTTTCACTCACTACAGTCGTCGACGGTTGCTCTAGTGGTGGCTGTTCCGACAATGGCTACTCCAGTGGCGGGTCAATTGCTCAGTTGCTATTTTGGATTGTTAAGAATTGGTGGATTGTTGATGACCCCATTTCTTTGCGTATTCGTGTTTCTTTGCCTTCTGTTAAGACATGCGTGTGATCACACCATTTCTATATATATTTTAGCCCCTATTACTTATATTATGTGCTCATTTCTCGGGGGAAACTGGGTATTTAATGTGTTAAATAAGCTTGTGCATGTGAATTTTATAATTCATGGGTGTTGGATTAATTTTGGAGAAATTAAGGGGCAAAGATGTAAATATCAAGATAGAAATGGTGTTTGGTCAATTACTAAGGAAAACAGGGACATATAGGTAAAACATCAAGTAAATATCATGCCATGAAGCAGCCCAAGACGCAGTCCAGCAAACTTTTAAACATACCTCAACTTGTTTCTTAGTGCACCTCAACACCAGGCGGCCGGCAAGCTTTTAAGCGCACCTGATGTCTTTCTGAATGAACCCCCAACAATTGCAGCATATTCCTCATCTCGTGAGAATGCCACCTGCGAAAAGTGACCAAAGATGTTTGCAGTCGTGGCTTCGTCATTCCAACCCACGAATTGCAGCCAACATCCTCGATGGGTATTTTTGTAATTTTCCAATTTTTATGCCCTAGTTTCATGGGATACTATTTATACCCCATTTTGAGCCCTCTTTCACCACCAAACAGCCAAGGGTGGATCCTAAGCCACCCATAACCTCCAACCTCAAAAACACCCCATTTTCACTTCAAATCATCATATTTTCCATAATTATTCCAACACATCTTCAAATCCCACCATTGTTGCACATCTAGAGCTTTATTGGAGAGAGAGGAAGCTAGACCAAGCTTGAAGAATGAAGACTATCTTGGACATCACTTGGGTTTTCTTCTTATCTTTTCTATTTTCTCTTTAATTTTGTAGAGATGTGTAACTAATTTTCCACACTAAGGGATCGCTGTGAGTTGTGCATGAATGATTGAATAAAACAAGATAAGGATAGATAATCTCAAAATAAGTTTGTAAATCAACACCAAGCGTGGAAAATCACTTTTGATGCATGTTAATTGATTAGGTTAATATGAGAATTAGAGTTGAGTACACACCAAGCATTCATGCACAACTCACAGCGATACCATGTGGAAAAATAGTTACACCTCTCTACAAAATTAAAGAGAAAGGAGAAAAGATAGGAAGAAACCTAAGTGACTTCCAAGAGAGTCTTCATTCTTCAAGCTTGGTCTAGCTCCTTCTCTCTCTAATAAAGCTCTTGATGTGCAACAATGGGGGGATTTGGATATGCGTGGGAAAATTTATGGTAAATATGATGATTTAAGGTTAAAATGGGGTGTTTTTTTGAGGTTGGAGACGAGGGCTCAAAAATGGGGTATAAATAGTATCCCACGAAACTAGGGCATAAAAATTGGAAAATTACGAAAATACCCATTAGGGATGTTGGCCATAATTCGCCGGCTGGAATGACGAAGCCATAACCGCGAACATCTCTGGTCGCCTTTTACATGCGACGTTCGCATGAGACGAGGAATACGTTGCAATTGTTAGGGTTCATTTAGAAAGACATTAGGGTGCGCTTAAAAGCTTATTGGCCGCCTGGTGTTGAGGTGCACTAAGAAACAAGCTGAGGTATGCTGAAAAGCTTGCTGGGCCATGTCTTGGGCTGCTTCATGGCATGATATTTACTATATTTTTACCTCTTTGTCCCAGTTTTCCTCTATAATTGACCAAACACCATTTATATCTTGATTTTTACATTTTTGCCCTTGATTTCCTCCAAAATAAATCCAACACCCATGAATTATAAAATTCATATGTACAAGCTTATTTAACACATTAAATACCCGGTTTTATCCGAGAAATGAGCACAGAATATAGGTAATTGGGGCTAAATATATATATAGAAATGGTGCAATCACATGCATGCCTCAACAGAAGGCAAAGAAATATGGACTAAACTAATTAACCTATCTATCATTCCCTTATGTCTCAACATGTTCAACCCAATTAGCGACAGTGCTTAATTCTGCTTGGGCCATTGAAACCACAGAATCAGGGCAAATCTTAGTCTCATATTTAGAATGTCTTCCCTTACTAATTTGAGACTTGGAACTATATATAATCTTAAAAGTTGGCTTCACTTTTCTTTTAGATTTGGTCACCACGGGAATCCAATTATTATCACACATGTAATCCATTTCTTGTCATAGCATGGGATCTACTGGACCATGATTAGAATTTGAAGCATGAATATCTTGGTCTTCTGATATTTTCTCCAAATTTTTTTATTGAGAAGCAAAAACAAAAAACAGCTAGACATGGGGGACGTAAAGAGCCTTACCCTGAGAAAAGACATCAAGCACACTAAAAGAAGTGTTAATCTTTCCTCTTTTATTTCTTGAAGTGTTAATCCTATCCAAAACTTGCCCCTTAAAACTCTAGAAGTTTGTAATATTTGGATTGTCAAGAATCACCTTGTTATTAATTTAAGGGAAACTATCATTCCGAACCCCCCCCGCCCCCCCCCCCCCCCCCCCCCCCCCCCCCCCCCCCCCCCCCCCCCCGAGATTTGGCATATTAGATAAACTGGTCCATATAGTTAGTCAACTCTTTGAAACCTTAAATATTGGTCATTTTGCCCCTTCCGTCAAGTTTTCCATCCAAAATCCCTTGACCGTTAATTAAAAAATAAAAACGCCTATATCAAGGATTGAACCTTTGACCATGTGGTTAAAAGCCACACATTCTAACCAACTAAGCTACTTCAACTCATTGCTAAAGAACTGTCGATTTAAATGTATATATATAGTTATATAATTTGTTTAAAATAATTTAGATCTGTTTATATAATTTAAAGTAAACTCATATATATATTATTTAAAATAAACTTATATTTATAATAATATATAAAAACATATTTATGAAAAAGAAAAAGAAAATAAGAAAACAAAAGGAAACCCAGAAAATCAAAGCCCATAAAGTTTTTTTTTTTTTTTTTGAATTTTTTTCCTTTTCAAAAAATATATTATTTCAATTTGATAAAAAAAAAAAAAAAAAAAAAAAAAAAAAAAAAAAAACCCAGAAAATTAAAGCACATAAATTGAAAAGGAAACAAATTCAAAAAAATAATAATAATTTTTTTGAATTTTTGTCTTTTATTTTCTTATTTTCTTTTTCATAAATCTGTTTTTATATATTATTATTAAATATGAGTATATTTTAAATTATATAAACCGATTTAAATTATTTTAAATAAATTATATAACTATATATAAATAGTTATATATATATACACATTTAAATCGACAATCCTTTAACGAGATGGAGTAGCTCAGTTAGTTAGAGCGTGTGGCTTTTAACCATAAGGTCAATCCTTGATATTGTAACTAACTAACCATAAGGTCAAGTTGAGTTGCAAGGGTGGACTCAAGCTTTGTGTCATGCTCGGACTGAGTGTCTATCGAAGTTATGGAAACACATTAAGGTGGAGAAGCAAAGATGGAGACAGACTTCTACGGTGAAATGGTTAAAAGAGGGGGATAAGAATTCTAAGTTTTTTCATCTCATTTCTTCAATTAGGAGGAAGTCGAATTTTTTTGGGGATTTATCCATTAATGGACGTCTTTGCTCGGGGCCTAGTCAAGTTAGAGAAGGTGTGTTTTCTTTCTTTAGGGATCATTTCAAGAAGGAGGATTGGAGAAGATCAGTTATCAGAAATCTTCCCTACATGCAAATAAAAGGGGTTTATTGTAAGGTCCAGTCCTAGAAATTTTCACAAGCCTAGTATCCATGTCCAAACACATGACCCTAGATCCAAAAATTGATTCAACTCAATTGTGAATATTAAAAAAAAAAAAAAAAAAAAAAAAAAAAAAAAAAAAATTGTTAACAAAAAATTGAAAAGTGGCAAGTTGGGTGATAGGTGGCAACATGGCAAGAGGCAAGGTGATAAGAAAAGAGATTGGGTGGCAATTCCTAGTGCATGAGTGCATTAGTGGAAAAAAAATAATAAAAAATTAATATAGGATAAAAAAAGAAAGAGAAGTGAGAAGTGAGAAGTGAGAAGAGAGAAGAGTCAGGCGAACAAATAGCAGAAAAAAAAAATCAGAGAAAGAAAGAAAAGAAGAAAAAGAAGCTGGGCGAGAGAGAGATAGATAGAACCGAGAGGTTGAGAGAGAGAAAAGAAAGAGAGCAACAATCAGGGAACATATTCATTTAAAGAGACAATATGAGATTGAAGAGAAATGGATAGCAGTTGTAGATATGTGTACCGTATACACAGGATATACAGATAAGTGATGATGATTTTGTGAGCTTGAAATATAAATTGAGTCATATGTATTTTAGGGTGGATCTAGAATCAGATGAATTTAGGCGGAAGTACGGAACCCAGTCTCAGAATAGATATGAGCACATAAGTTCTGTGAGTAGGTAGTTTTATTTATTTATAATTAAGTTAATTATTTTAGAATTGTAAGTTAGCTTGAATTATTTAGAAATTTATTAGAAATAAATGATTTATTCATTTATTTTGAAAATAGATTTCCAGATTTTCAGACAGATTTCTAGATTGTTAGATTTTCTGTGAGATTTACAGATTTACAGATTTTTAGATGGATTTCCAGATTTCTAAATAGATATCTAGATTTTCAGAAAGATTACAAGATTTTTAGAAAGTTTTCCATATTTCCATATTCAAGTGTTTAATTAATGAGAATTTTCAGAAAAGAAAAGAAAAGAAGATTGATTTCTGTTTTCAGAAAAGTATATAGAAAGAAATATATATGTATGTTTAGAAAGCTAAAAGAGTTTTCAAAGATTGTTCAGATTTTAAGATATTATATATGTATCATCCCCAACAGTATCATATTCAGATTATAAGCCTTTGGGGCTGCTCTGCACATGAATGTGAGATTATTACTCTGCATGTGCGGTAATATCGACATGTATGTGAGATTGATCTGCATGTTTGATGCAGGAGATATTATTGAAGATTTTCTTGAAGACTTTGTATTTTAAAAATAATTTTATAATTAATATCTATTATTATGTTTCTTTTTATTGTATATTTAATTAGGTAGTTAATTATTTTATGATTTGATTTTATCAAATCAAATCTTATTTTCTTATTAGATAGGTTTTTAATGTTTTAGGATTCTAGTATTTTTAATTTCCATTGTTATCTCAATTATCTCTTTTATAGGGAAATTGCTGATTTTATTGCCTTTCTAGTTATTTTAGGTTTCTTTTAGGTTTTTATTTTCCTATTTAAAGACGATGTACCCTAAAACAGATTTTAGTTTTTGATGATTAATAAAATTTTGAGAGACAGTATCTCTTTTTATCCATTTTCGATACATTTGTGAGGGTCAATGAATTTGAAGCCTATTATAATGGTATTTGTGCGCGGATCAATAGATTAATTATAGGGTTCGCTTTCGATATTCGTGCGCGAATCAACGGATTCGAATCGGTTTCCGTTCTGTCTATTGATTGTTGTTTCCGTTGAATTTTCACGCTGCATCAGTTGGTATCAGAGCCATCGAGTCTACCGTTGTGCTAGGCTCATCGATCCAAAAACCATAACAAACTACTATCTCCATTAGATATTCACCTTCCATATTTCTCCGGGAAAAAAATAATCAAATTCCTATGAATCCCCAAAACAAAATTTCGTCCTACCATCCATTGTTTTTCAATGACGATTATGTGTCGGACTCGCTTATTGTTGACTTCGATAAGCCGCCAATTTTTGATGAGGAACATGTGACGGAACCTGTTATTGTCAATTTCGATAAGCCACTGGTTTTCGATGAAGATTTGTTCCAAAACGAGCATGGGAGGAACTCAATTTTTTAGGATTATTTCTACGATGTTTCCATGTTTCATCATTCAAAGGCATCTCCAATTTATTTGCTCCTCAAAGCTGTCAAAATTCGAGGACGAATTTTCTCCACACTGGAGAGAATGATGCAGGAGATATTATTGAAAATTTTCTTGAAGACTTTTTATTTTAAAAATAATTTTATAATTAATATCTTTTTTTTTTTTTTGAAGTAACAAATATATTAGAAGCCCGAAGGTAAGCAAGGGAACCCTTGGAAACCAAGCACAAAACAAGACAACACACAAATGGCAGCTAAACAAGGCAACCAAACCCCCGCAATAAGCCAACACCCTGCCAACAACGCCAAAGAGGGAAGAAAGACAACAAAAGAAGGGTCATAAAACAGAGGACCCAAAAGACAAAGCCAAACAAGACAAAACAGGGCAAGAAAGCAAAACCCAGCACTCCAAAACAGAAAACACCAGCAAAGAACAAAGCAAAACGAACCATAGGCAACTAAATCACCCTGTAAAAACACCTCATTCCAATCTCTCACCACATTTGCTCGACCCCATCTTCGCCAACCCATCAGCGAAAGAATTCGAACCTCTGTGCATAAACTTTAAGGACACACGAATGTAATCTTGCAAAAAACTCTGGATGTCGTAGACCATATCAACAAGCTGGAGATTGCTGAAATCCTCACCACTGATCCAAGAAACAACACCTTTAGAGTCGCTGATAATAACCACCCTTCTGTTTGCAAAAGCAGGATTAGAAGCCAACAACACACAAGCTCTGTGAATGGCATACAATTCCGCCGAGTTGGAGTCCATAAAACCTATGTATGATGAAAATAAGCACGGAATTTCCCCCCTAAGTCAGTAAGAACGCCACCAATGCCAGCCAAGCATGGACTACCTCTAACAGAATCGTCAACATTGAATAAAGATCGTCATTGGAGGGAGGAATCCACTCTCTAGGACTGATTATCTTGGGTATGACTCTGTCGACACATCTCTCATTGATGTCCAACAGGATGGAAGTTAAATGCTCCTTCGACCCAACTCCGTGATGCTTAAACCACCACCTTACTCTAAATTTAACCGAATCCATAGACATAATGAAATCAGACTCCTTCCCTTCAAACACAACTTTGTTTCTAGTCTCCCAAATCGACCAAGCTAGCGCAAAGAAGAGAGTATTCCACACACGAATCCTAGACTTAGATAGGAAAAGAGCCATCCAACCTTCAGTCCACTCATTTAAGGACTTGTTTGAGCACGAATAAACACCACACCAACTCATGCAACCATTCCACAACTTCCAAGACTAAGGACACAAGAGGAAGAGATGATCCACCGTTTCAGGCATGGACTTACAAAGGGGACACCTCAAGCTAGAAATCTGTGAACAACCAAACCGCTAGAGAATATCTCTCACAAGAACCCTTCATTTGTGAAGAAGCCAAAGAAACACCTCGACCTTCAACGGACAAAGCCCTTGCCATAAGAACTTAGAGCTGTGATCAAAATCGACTGAGTTATCTTCAAGGCACCGCTTGAAAGAACTCACTGAAAAGATGTCATTCGAGCTGAAAGTCCAAGCCAAAGCATCCGAGACAGACCTCCTAACTATGATGCACTCCAAAGACAGCAAGAAACCATTCCACTGGTCTAACTCCCAATTAAACAAAGGCCTTCTGACTCGAACATCCCACTCCTAGCTGGACTCAACCCACCTACCAAACTGATTGATCACACCATCCTTGATAGAGGCCAAAGGAAAGATACGTGGGAACGCGCTTTTTAACAAGATGGAATCCCACTTGACATCTTCCTAAAACTTCACTCTCTCACCACTGCCCACCACCACCTGAAAACCCTCTTCCATAATCTTACCAGTGCGAGAGCCTTTCGAAAACAACTTGCCCACAGCTTGAACAAAAGGGGAGGTTGGCTTTGGATGCTGCCACTTCCAAAACAACGACTTCGTATCAACACCATACTTCTCGCAAACCACTCTCTTCCACAGAGAAGCATCTTCTCTTCTAAATCTCTAGACCCACTTTGCCAAAAGACTCTTACCTTTGTCTACAATTTTTCCAATGCCCGGGCTGCCATTTTTTTTGCTTTCGCAAATCGACTCCCAATCCACCCCAAAAGAAATCTCTTTGAAGTTTTTCTAATTTCTTAGCAACTTCCACCAGAATAGAAAAGACAGACATGAAATAGATTGGTAAACTTGACAGCACCGCTTTAATAAGAATAAGCCTCCCACCTTTAGACACCAAACTCCTCTTCAACAGAGAAAGCCTTTTTTCAACCTTGTTAATAACAGAGTTCCACATAGCTACCCTACTACTATTACCACCCAAAGGGAAACCAAGGTAGGTGATCGGTAAGGTAGAAATGGTACATTGGAAAGCAGCCACCCACCTCTCGTCTGAGGACTATCTCCTTCCGACTTTTACCAAACATGATTTATGAAAGTTAATCTTCATGCCCTACGCTAATTCGAAACATCTCATAATATGCTTAGTATTAAGGATATAGTCCAACTTAGATTGAATGAACATGATGCTGCTGTCAACAAACTGTAAATAGGAGATATGGATCATGTCACTCCCAAACTTTGCCCCTTTGATCATATCCATGTCTCTTGCCTTTGAAAGCAGACAGTTCGGACCTTCAACTACCAAATTGAAGAGAAATGGCAACAACGGATATCCTTGACAGAGACCTCTCTTTAACGCAAATTCTTTCTTCGGACTGCCGTTGACAAGAATCGAAAGTGAAATTCCCTGAAGCAATATAGTGTAAAATATACCTAGAGGGGTGGTGAATAGGTATAGGCCCAAATTCTTCCAATATTAAAAAATATGCGGATTACAAGAATGAAATGTACACTCGATATTATTTAATCAAGGGTATAGTATGATTCAATACATGTGAAAATCAATATACAAGAGATACAATCAATACATGGTATGGAAGATAATGAAAAGTAAAGCGAAAAAGACACAAGTATTTTTACGTGGTAAAACCTCAAAGAGGAAACATCCATGGGTTGATACCACAACCACCGGCAAAGCAATTCATTATGAAAGAAAGAGATACACACTCAATGCAATCAACTCCTAGTCTATCCACAAGACCAAGTGAACCACCTAGCCTACTCCCTATCCAAGGTGTGTCCTACACCTCTAGAGAGCAACTCCCTATCCAAGGCTCTCAAGCCTCTAGGAAGATTTCCTTGCTTAGCTATCTAAATCACCAAGATCCTAATCAAGCTTCCTTAGCTCAACCATCCGAAGTACCACACTCCTGGCTAAGACTTTTGCTTGGCTATCCAAAACAATTTCCTAGCCAAGTCTTCTTGCTCAAATTAAGGCTTCACTCACCTTAACAAGAGACTTCAACCTTTCCACAAGGCAATGATCTAAGTGATGCAAATGATGCAAACACAAATCAAATAAAGCAAGATGATCAATCAAGCTCTATGAACATGCTTAGTGATGATCTAGAATATGCTTTCAACACACAATCACAAATCTATCTAGAAATCAAAGCATGTGAATCAATAAGAACAAGATTAGAATATTCAATATATCACACAAAAATCTTAGTTCTTAGATCATGAAATTAAACCTAGAAAATATCATGAGGCACATCATATGTATCATTTCTAGAATCAATTTCAAGATAAATCAAGTTTAGCTAATATATGCTCAAATGAAATCACAAAGCTAAAACTCAACAAACAATCAATCATACAAACCTAGCATATGATCTAACATCCTTCTTAACACGTTTCATCAATCAAATAGAAAGTATAAAAGAGAATATCAAAAGAAATATAAGAAGAAGAAGTTTAACATACAAAAGTTGAACCTCGGACTGAAATATGATCACTGCAAAAAATCACGAAGTCAAACGGCTCTGAAAATGCTTGGGGTTTGTAGTACACTTCAAGACCAGCATTTTTGGCTTTTGGATCACTTGATTTCGAGTTCATATGAAAGAGTTATGATCAAAATAAGAAACCTAAAATCATGAAGAATTCTGTAGAAATTTTCTTTTCAAATTTTCTTCAAGTTCTTCAAGTTATGTTTGGAGGGAATGAGGGAAGTTTTTAAAAGATTCAAGGAGGGAACAAAAACAAACCAATCGAAGTGTGACAACACACAATCCCCGTGTGGGGCACGTGTGGCACACGGGACCAGAGGGCTGGTATGGCCGTGTGGCACACAGCCTCCACACGTGGTGGTGTATGCTTGGCCTTTGGCCGAGCAACGCCTCGTCGCACTCCTCCCACGTTCTTCGGCTATATTCGGGCCTCAGACCTTCGATTTTGAATCCATTTTCGGATTACGAATTGTGACTCCCTCATGCACAATGAGAACTAAGAAACTTTAACAAATGGTTGAGAATTCATCTCGAAAAACGATAACAAAGACAACTCAACGAATGAGAATGCAAAATAGCGTAGCTACATCATTTGGACTTGAAACCTAATGAATGAGTAACCGAAATGACCGAAACTCAATAAGTAATCAAATAAGAACATGTTCAAGTCCAAAATACAATAAACACAAACATATAAACACAATGTCACACAAGTATGTCATATCTACGCGATAGTCATAGAACATGCAATTCTACAATATATGACAATTTGAGTTCAATGCATGAGCATACTAAAAACATGTGAATGTGTTATATAAAATGTGTGCACAACGATGTAGGGACACATATGAATGATTTGTGTATGTGTGCGCTTACCCCTTACAAGAGGAAGAAGAATCTTGATACCTTAGCATCCAAGTATGCGTTTTTCCTCTTAAAGACGATATTTACATGAGACATTGTTTTTCTTCTTTAAAGCTTCTTTTCACCAAGAACAACCTAAGCAACAAATCATTACAAATAAAGAGTATTTTGCAATGGAATCAAGCCAACAAAGATCTAGGATCTTACAGAAAGAGATAGAGAAGCAACACACCAGTTCATCCATCGACGCCATTTGCAACTAAACCCCATATTGACCATTGTATCGCCCAGGAACGCATGGTCCATGCTATCGTATGCTTTCTCAAAGTCGAGTTTCAAAACAAAACCTCCTCTTCTGTCCCTTTTCCACGAATGGATCACTTCCTCCGCAATCACAAAACTGTCGAAAATATGATGGTCTTTCATAAAGGCCATCAAAGTTAGCCCAATAACTTTATGCATAACTTTCTTCAACCTGTTAGCCAACACTTTGTACATAGCCCCAACCAAACTTATAGGCATGTAATCCTTCAAAGACCTTGGACTGCCAATCTTTGGGATCAAAGCAATGAAAGTTGAGTTCAAACTCTTAACAATTGAACCATCCCTATGAAACACTTGAATGAAATTCATGCAGTCCTCCTTAATCACCTCACAATTAGACTTCACAAAATTCAAATTGAGTCCGTCCGGACCTGGGGCCTTGTTCCCATCACACTGACATAAAGCCAACCAAACCTCATCTATGCTGAAGACTGATACCAACTCCTCTCTTTCCTCAGCCGAAATTTGCATGTAGGGAAGATTTCTAATAACCGATCTTCTCCAATCCTCCTTCTTGAAATGATCCATAAAGAAAGAAAACACACCTTCTCTAACTTGACTAGGCCCCAAGCAAAGACGTCCGTTAATGGATAAATCCCCAAAAAAATTCGACTTCCTCCTAATTGAAGAAATGAGATGAAAAAACTTAGAATTCTTATCCCCCTCTTTTAACCATTTCACCGTAGAAGTCTGTCTCCATCTCTGCTTCTCCACCTTAATGTGTTTCCATAACTTCGATAGACACTCAGTCTGAGCATGATACAAAGCTTGAGTCCACCCTTGCAACTCAACTTGTTTCTCTACTAATGCCAATTTCTCTTCAAGAAGCTTAGATTGCTGACCACCAAACTTCCTACCCTTTGTCTGAAATTTCAAAAATGATTTCATAGCCTTTGACTTGGACTAAAGCTGCACACCTGAAAATCCCCCAATCTTACAATTTTTCCATGAAGACACTGCCTCACCCATCAACTCCTTATCATCTAACCAAGAATTATCAAATCGGAAGGGATTTGGACCCCAATCCTCTACCGGTTCCCCTATCATAATAGGATTATGGTTCAACACACTCTTATTGAGACTCTTTTGAACCAAGGCAGGAAACCAAGAGAGGAATGCTGAAGAACAGAGAAATCTGTCCAACCTTGCCCACGACTCCACCTCCTTATTGTTAGACCAAGTAAACTTCGGACACTGCATAGGGATGTCTACCACCATAGCCAAAGCGATAAACTCCCTAAAATTCCTCATAGAACCTGAATTACATGAAGCTCCCTTTCTTTCACAAGCAGCAGCCACAGTGTTGAAATCACCCCCCAAAACCCACGGCCCTGGTAAGGAACTCTGAGCAATTAATATAAAATCCCACAAAGCCCTCATATCACTTTCACGATTCGCTGCGTAAACGTTGCAGAACACCACCACCTTTCTTAAACTAGTTAACTCCCCTGAGACAATGATGCATCGATCATTAAAAATGCAAGCATTAACAGAAAACTGCTCATCATTCCATAAGGTAATGAGCCCACCCGCTGAACCAATCGGATCAACTCTCACACCTCTGTTAAGTAACGAACCATTGAGAGACCTAACAATTCTATTGTTAAAAAGGCTCAACATAGATTCTTGAATCATAAAGAGAATAGGCTTGATCCTATAAACCAAATCTCTAACAACCCTTCTTTTCACAAGCCTTCCTAGACCCCTAATATTCCAAGAAACAGCTATCATAAAACACCTGAAACCATACCAACAAAGACCAAGCCATTACTTCTTGCTCTTCACAGCCATAAATCTCAACTCATCCTCCTTATCTCTCCTAAATATTTCTTTAGAAACCCTCTCCTTACCACCGTTGAAATCAAAACCTAGTGCTAGACCAGTTTCTATCACTTTCAAAATCTTATCACCTAGGTCCCACGACCCATTTCTAGAATCAGCAGCATCACCCGAAATAGCAGCAGCAGCATTCGCTTTGATACATCCCCTCACAACAGCTTCTTCTATAACCTTCGCAACTTCCACCTCCAAAAACCATTCTTGATTTTTCTTGGGACCCATATTCCTCTCTGTCTCAATCGCCCCCATCTTGATAATTTTCTTACACTTGTCCTTTCTTGTAATCATTCCGTGACTCTTAGAAGACATGGAAGCTTTTTTTTACCTAACTTCCTTGGAGCTTTTTCTGGAAAATTCGTAGAGGATAACATTTCCCCATCCTCAACATTGACCAAAATTTGACCAGGCTTTCCGACACAATTAGTATCTGATGGGGAACAGGCCACATCAGACTTTACCATCATATAACTAGCAGATCCGTGAATAGATGTGTGGGGCTAACCCATTTCCTCCACTGCTTCTAACGTCTGGCCTTGATGGACCTCCAACCCACAACCCAAGTCCACAACAATATTACCCCCATTAAGCTGGCCCGGGACCGCAAGTGAGGATTCACCCTTGAATTTTGGAAAATTAGAAAAGTACCCTTCCCCAATTTCATTGTCATCGAGATATGAAGACCAACTTTCATCCTTTTCGCCCAACTTGCTACCAAATCCCACCTTACGTTTCCTAATGACTAACTTGGCATTTGCTGGAACAGATGTGATAGGTCTACCTAGCCTTTTTCTCTGCATCTCACTTTTCCCCTTGTCACAAGCTTTCATCTTAAAAGATTCAAAAGCTTCCTTACACTAATGATTATCCCTTTGGTCTGAGTTAACCTTGCCCAAAATACCATCTTCTGAATGGAGACCATCCTTAACAAATGACTGATTTTCCTTAAAACCTGTAGCCAATCTTTGAGTAGAACCTTAATGAGACAGTCCATTTTTAAATACCCCTTCTCTTCCTTCGAAACAGTAGCTAGTCCCTCTATGATTCAAAAATTCTGATGTGACATCCATAGATAGTCCCAAAAAAATTGAAATCCAAACGTAATCTACCGGAGCTTGATCCTCCACGGAGGACACCGAGAAAGTCTGCCTACCGGTGACCACCGTGATCTTCTCAGGACACCGGGTTCCATGAGGGATTAAAATCAAAGCTCTACATATCCTTCTCCTAGTTATGGTGACATCTACAATCAACAGAGGTTCCCCTACAACCCAACCCATTCTCATAAAGAAATCTTTGCACCAACAATGCAGAGGAACTCCCTTAAAATCCACCCAAGCCAATCTAGCTTGGGGAGTTACTGCCATAGACCACCTTCCTACAGATGAGAAAACATCATCCCATACAAGTCTGTTTCTAACAAACTCATCTCTGTCATTGCTAGATTCAAAAACCCATAAAATGCTCTTATCCCCCAAGTAAAGGCGTCACAGAACAACTTTCTTTTGAACAATCTTTGAGCCACGAAAGACACATCTATGAATGCTCTTAACACACCAACAGCACAACAGTTCAACCATCTGATGTCATTCAACGCACTGTCCCACTTCACCACCTCCTCTCTTACTTTATCCCAATTTCAGAGCTGACGATAACCTGTTGGGAGAACCTAACCACCTCTACAAACGAACGACCAGGCGATAACCTCTCACTGTGAGACCTAGAGTTCACTTCTACCTTGAAGGATCCTGAATGACGTTGATAAGTCACCGATCTTCTAACCGAGTCCTTTTTACGATTGCTCCAATCGAATGAGGCCACCTTCAAAGAAATAGCCCAACCATACACATGCATCCCGTTCGTAAGTCTTGCAACCCTTCCCACTTCTTCCAAAGAAGCAAAACAACATATTTTGGCTCTGTTCTTTGGAGATAGCTAAAGATCTCTGACCAATCCAAAAGCCTTGAAAATTCCCCATAGACCTCTTTGATCCACACAGGGATTCAGATTGTCCACAAAAATGGAAACTAAATTATCTCTAAAGTCTTTCCTATCACCAAGCCACCCTTTGCCAGAGCTTCACTCTCTATATTCTCTCTCCATATCACCTATATAATAACACTTGTATCTCTTAAAGGCTTGAAATTAAGGTAAACTTGAAGACAGGTTGAACTTCACTCTTACCGTTACTAATTTGCTAGATATGATGGATATTTGATAACCTAAATGGCAAAATTGATCCGTTTGTTCAAAAATTAATTAATTAATATTTATTATTATGTTTCTTTTTATTGTATATTTAATTGGGTAGTTAATTATTTTATGATTTGATTTTATCAAATCAAATCTTATTTCCTTATTAGATAGGTTTTTAATGTTTTAGGATTCTAGTATTTTTAATTTCCATTGTTATCTCAATTATCTCTTTTATAGGGAAATTGATGATTTTATTGCCTTTCTAGTTATTTTAGGTTTCTTTTAGGTTTTTCTTTTCCTATTTAAAGACGATGTACCATAAAAGAGATTTTAGTTTTTTTATGATTAATGAAAATTTGAGAGAGAGTATCTCTTTTATTCCATTTTCGGTACCTTTGCAAGGGTCAACAAATTTGAAGCCTATTATTCTGGTATCTATGTGTGGATCAACATATTAATAGTAGGGTTCGCTTCCGGTATTCATACAGGAATCAACGGATTCGAATCGGTTATCCATTCTGTCTATCGATTGTTGTTTCCGTTGAATTTTCACGCTGCATTAGTTAGTATCAGAGCCATCGAGTCTACCGTTGTCCTAGACTCATCGATCCATAAACCATAACAAACTACTATCTCCATTAGATATTCACCTTCCATATTTCTCCTGGAAAAAAAAAAAATCAAATGCCCATGAATCCCCAAAACAAAATTTCCTCCTACCATTCATTGTTTATCAATGACAATTATATGTCGGAACCGCTTATCGTTGACTTCAATAAGCCGCCAATTTTCGATGAGGAATATATGACGAAACCTGTTATCGTCAATTTCGATAAGCCTTTGGTTTTCGATGAAGATTTGTTCCAGAACGAGCATGCGAGAAATTCAACGGAAACAACAATCGATAGACAGAACGGATAACCGATTCGAATCCGTTGATTCGTACATGAATACCGGAAGTGAACCCTACTATTAATCTATTGATCCGCGCACAGATACTAGAATAATAGGCTTCAAATTCGTGGACCCTCGCAACGGTACTGAAAATGGAATAAAAGAGATACTCTCTCTCAAATTTTCATTAATCATAAAAAAACTAAAATCTTTGTTAGGGTACATCATCTTTAAATAGGAAAATGAAAACCTAAAAGAAACCTAAAATAACTAGGAAGGTAATAAAATCATCAATTTCCCTATAAAAGAGATAATTGAGATAACAATGGAAATTAAAAATACTAGAATCCTAAAACATTAAAAACCTATCTAATAAGGAAATAAGATTTGATTTGATAAAATCAAATCATAAAATAATTAACTACCCAATTAAATATACAATGAAAAGAAACGTAATAATAGATATTAATTATAAAATTATTTTTAAAATAAAAGGTCGTCAATAAAATCTTCAATAATATCTCCTACATAATTCTCTCCGGTGTGGAGAAAATTCGTCCTCGAATTTTAACAGCTTTAAGGAACAAATTAATTGGAGATGCTGTTGAATGATGAAACATGGAAACATCGTAGAAATAATCCTCAAAAATTGAGTTCCTCCCATGCTCGTTCTGGAACAAATCTTCATCGAAAACTGGTAGCTTCGAAATCGATGATAACAGGTTTCGTCACATATTCCTTATCAAAAATTGGCTGCTTATCGAAGTCAACGATAAGTGGGTCTGACACATAATCGTCATCGAAAAACAATGAATGGTAGGAGGAAATTTTGTTTTGAGGATTCATGGAATTTGATGATGAATAAAAGTTCTTGAGTTTTAGATCAACTTATCCTTCTTTTTCCTAGTATTCAATAGAATCAACAGGCATTAAGAACACTAGTTGTTCATATCCGTGAGATTGTCTTTCTCAAAGCTTTCGTTTGCATTAGTTTGGTATCAAAGCCTGGTTCATTCTGTTTCATCGTCATGCCATCAAAGAGGCGCGCGAACTCGAACCCTTGTGAGAACCCAATTGATGAAGTCGACGAGCGTGATGTGATTGCACAACTTCAGCAACAAGTAGAGATATTGACGCAACAGTTGGCGGCGCTGACGGCTCAGCAATAAGGTCCAAATCCACGAGATGCAGAGAAGAAATCCGATGTCGTTGATAATTGCTTTTTCGATGAGACTCATGTGTTCGAAAAAGTTTTTGTTGATTTTGATCTGCCACCAGTTTTGATAAAGAGGAATTCGATGATGACTCGGATAGCTGCGAGAACGTGGTATCTAACGAGTACAGCTCCTAGGGATTAGCGTCATTTCATCATCGTCTGGGGATGATGAACCTTCAAATTTGAGGATGAATTCCATCCAGCCTGGAGAGGATGATGTGTATAAACTTAAGGCAAAAAGGTAATCAGATTGGTGAGAAGGTCAACTCCAAACCCTACCGTCTAAGGTAGCTCGGCCATATTCGTACGACTAATATTTTCAATGTGCCTTACAATGGAGATTCGGCTTTGGAGGACAAAGAGGTGCTGAATTCGAGGCCGAATTTCATCCAACTTGGGGAGGATGATGTGGAACGGGTGGCAAATTCGTATTTGGGTCGTGTGGGCCATCCAAATCCGGGCTGAACTTCATGGACCTTTACAAAAGGAATAAAGGGTCAGGTCATCTATTATAATATGTTTTCGAAAAGCCCAAAACGAGCTCTACAAATGTTATGAAGACTTCGTCCTCCATAACAGATCACTGCAAGCCCAAGTTCGGACATCTAGATTGTTGTGCGAGGACTTTTAGTTTCCTACGCAACTTAGGATTTTATTTCCTTTTTTTTTCTAAGTATTTTTTTTTCCTTTTAACTTAGGATTCTTAGGATTTTTAGGATTCTTTTCTTGTTCAGCAATCTAGGTTATTTCGAGTCCTAGTGGATTCGAATTGCTTTGGCTATTTAATAGTTTGTATTAGGGTTTTTGTAATTTAGCTTTTGATAAATAAATAAAAATAAAAAATAAAAACAATTGAGTTTTCTCAATATTATATCTCTTTTTTCTATTTGTCTACATATTTATAGAAACAAGAAACCCTTGTGTTTGAATGAGTGTGAGTTCTGTTCTGGTCTGCATCTACATCAATGTTCGATCAGATATTAACGTGTATATGAGATTATATGTATATATTACTCTGCACGTTTGAATAGATATCAGCGTGTATACGAGATAATAGCTCTGCACGGGTGATCGGATATCACCGTGTATGTGAGATATGTATTTCCCCCTACTCTGCGTATGCATTGAGATGCTTTGCCACGTACGTGAGATATTCCCTTGGGAACTAGTTTGGTAAAGAGTTTTCAGATTATATGTATATTACTGATTATGATCAGTAAGGAAAAGATTTCAAACTATCAGAATATCAGATCTTTAATCACATATTTTATATTTTTATAAAATCAGAAAATGTTTTATTATATTATATAGTATTTTACAACAAAAAAAAAAAAAGTGTTTTATTTTAAGAGAAGATATTTAGTTAGTTCTCAGCTTATGTTACAGAACAGTTTCAGATTTATTTCAGGATAAGATACAAAATTTAGAAAGAGATGCATAATTTAGAAAGAGATTTATTTTTAGAAAGGTAAAGAAGATATTCATGATTTCAAATTTATTCAGAGATAGTAGTTTTTAGTAAAGCTTATATGAAAGAAAAGTTTTAGTATAAAGCTTATTTCTATTCACTAGGCATTAGCGCTCATTCTTTAATTTTAAACTATTTTTCATAGGTGATCACCAGATTCATACAGATTCATAGTATCGTGAGATGGGCCACATGTGATGACAAAAATTGTAGTTCATGTTTTTAGTTAAAACATGTTATGCATATGTGCACATTTTCAGATATTAATATTTTTCATAACTAGTTTTTGAATATGTAAATATTAAGCAGATGGGTCCAACACAAAGAAAAGCCAATTTTTTATTTTAACTAAATTATATTTTATGATGGGCCATAACCCACATATTTAAATTGCACTTTTAAGTTACAAGGTGGAAAAGTTTGAAAAGTCTGATTGTTAAAGATTTTATTAGAAGCCACCTTGAGATTCAAATGATTTTCTGTAATGTTTTCCAGAAGATTCAAATTTCAGATAGAAAGATCAGATTTTCACAAGATTCCCTCGTACTTAAGAGAGGAGTCGGGGCAGGTCCTGTAATTTATACTTCACTTTAAGTAATCTAATAAACCACCAAAGTATTCGATGGATGAGCTATGTAAAATTGTTTTGAGACATTAATATATATATATATGTATATAGGGTCATTCTTCGATGCAACATTACACGATGCAACAGTATGTGATCACATATGATTGCATGTGATCACAAATATAAAAATATATATATATAATGTTATCGCATATGAATTGCATATGATCACACAATTAAACTATTGTGATTGTATGTTAGAGCATGCAATCACATATTAGTTGATGTGGGTGTGTCAAAGAAGACATGGTCATAGTCAAAAAAATTTATGTTGCACCCAAAGATAGTCCATATATATATATATATATATATATATATATATATATATATAAGATTTATATATATATTATTATGTTTATTGTAAACTACCTCGATGCGAAAACTAAATATTATTATCCAAGAATTGTCATTTTAAAACCTATTCCTTATATAAGTATAATTTGTATGCTTATTTGGGGTTGTACTAAGCATCACACAATAAACATATTCTTTGATTTCCAATTTGGTGATTTTTTAAATAAAATATTCACCGTAACGAATGTACTACATGATTGTAATTGTTTAATTAATCCATAGTAAACTTTATGTAGCTTTGAATAACTGTTTAGATGATTTAAATCATTCATGGATTCTGTTGTAAACAATTTTTCTAACTTTTTCATAAAAAATAATAATTTATATTCGATAAGTGTGATGCGAACATCTCAAGTTTTACTTGAACATAGCTATGATTTTTTATATGTTAATCATTTCTATATCAATATAGTTATAATTTAAAGTTTAAAACACTCGTCATTTTTTTATAAAATATATGCGAAGCAAATGAAAAATATATAATCACAAATTCTATATTTCCAATATAATTAATTGGGAATATTTCGTTATTTTTGTGCCTCTAGCTACCGAAATAACTGAATGTGCATAAAATTTAATCACCTAATCAATATATAAAAGAATTATTATTATTTAATAATAGGAGAGGATTACAATAAAGGGTTTAACATAAATAAAAATGAAAGAATTTTTAGATAGAAGTAAACCCATAGAAAGAGAGAAGGTAGAGACTTCAGTATTGTTCACGTACGCCAAGGCTCTCCATGTGACACCCCAAACAGATTGGTATAACAAGTAGGTAAATATAACAAGCAATTACAGTACCATCCCAACAAACAGTTGGAATAAGGATCTACTTGATTTGAACCCACATGGCAACACTTGGTACTTCCTTGTAGACGACATAAAGAAGATAATAACCGGGAGGAGCAACTTTACCGGACGGTGGAGCAGCAGCTATAATGCTATGGATTCCTGGCCAAACATTGTTGATCACATCGACAATACCTAACATAAGAAGCCTTTGATTCATGGAAATACCATGCGTGGTGAAGGCTGGTGCGAACATTGTAACCTTAAGATCAGCCTTGTTTAAACCTAACTCTTTTGACCTAACATTCACCCTGAACCTTTTCCATAGTTGATAACCTTATCTGAGGTATCAACCACGATTTCCTGCCTTAGCTTAGCCAATTTTGGATTCAAATAAGGTGGTGAGAATTTCTCAACCCTAAGCTCGGTGGGGTACTTGACATCATATAAGTATCCGTTGTTAGTGTTGCTACCTGCTATAAGAACTTTCCCATCTGGTAGCAACACAGATGATGAATGATACATTCTTGGAATGGTTCCAGCAGCTAATTCATGAAATCTATTACCCCTTTTTGCTTTAGTCTTATATAAAACCGGGACGAAATTTGGTTCCTCAGCATAACCCCATGCCGATGTACCTGTTTTTGCACCGTTAATCATTAAAACATCTCCGGTAGGAAGGATCGTCATATCTCCCATTACGCGAGGTGATGGCATCACTTCCGTCTTCCACACTGCATTTGGCTTCATGAGGCTAAGTCTTCCACAGTCTCGCAATGCTGGCAAGAATTGCTTTCTGGTTTCTGCGAAAAAATAGGAATCCCATGGCGCGCCCCCACAAACCAAGACATCAGCCGGGATTGCTTCAGGGTTGTCAACGTAAAGTTTTATTGGGAGAAGCACGGACATCCCCGATGAAGGGTAGTTGCGAGCACCACCAGAGAGAGTAGGGTACTCGCGGACAACTTTATTAGCAGCTGGGTTAAACAACATGGAACGGTTGTTTGCGAAAACGAAGAGGTTGCCATCAGGGGCGAGGTGGACAAATGGGTATAAATTATTTTCAATTCTAAAGAACAGATCGTTCTCAAGTGGGAGGTTATCGCTGGTGTCTCTGAGAAATGGGAGGAAGATGGCTTTCTTATTGCTTAGTCCTTCTCGTGGAATGTATTCGTAGCTAAAGGCATCACGGCCACCAAACACGACGAAGCCACCATCTGGTAATGTTACTTGTGTTGCGTACCATCTAGGCTCTGCAAGAGCTGTTGGGTATTCCTTCCAATCGCAGTTTTTGCAAGTGGACAGATATCTAGCAGTGTTTGCTCCTTTTCTAAAACCTCCAGTGCTAACCAAGTTTCCATCTACTGTGAGGCCTCCAGATGAGCACCATGTATCTGTTTCAATCTGCAGTTATATATATAAAAAAATTACTATTAAATTTGTTGGATATATGCTAATCAAATTCCAATCTAATTTTAATTTGTAGCTATATATGCATAAAATTGATAATGAACCTTGAGTGCTTGCAATTCTGAGGTTTCAATGTCAAATAGTACAGAATGACACCAACAATCTTGTATTTTATTGACCGGGTCAACCATATGACAAGGCATCTTCTGTGGAGGCAATGGAAATTTTGATACCCTCCAAATTGTGGCATCGTACATTAGCACCTTATTGATTTTTGGAAGTAAGATTGCATGCATGGCTGAGACACCTGAATTTTGAGATACCAGCTCCCATTTCCCTTTATATCCGCGACCTCCGGGGGCTCCAACAGCGGAAACCAATAACAAAGGAAGAATGCAAACGATTTTGATGAACATGGATGCCATAGAATGGTGTACGCGCGTTGCTTCTGCTAACACGTATTGTGTTGGCAGAAGAATTTTTGTTTTCTGAAGCTCTCTTGCTTCCTCTCATTCATTCTCGTGTGTCTCCATCAATTTATAAGGATATATGCAAACAGTTAGATGGTTGAACAATGTGCTATAATAGAGAGTTTTGTTGCTGCTTTTTAGGGAACTCTTCGGATGGCTATTACTATTATGTGGTTAATTCAAGGCTCCTTTTAGTTTCTTTGAGGCTCAAATTATTATTGAAGGTTTCCGTTTTAATTACCGAATGGAATTGGTCTTTCATGGTCCTAATCAATTGTGATTTTTTTTTCTTTTAGTCTAAACACTACTACAAAAATGTTAAAAGACATCGGTATTTAGATAACCGATTTTAAAAAACTTTTAGAAATCGGTTTTTATAAAAACCGATTTCTTAAATATTGTGGTTTAAAAAAACAACGGTTTTTGGGAAAACCGATATGGATTTATTTTCCAATAAGAAATCGGTTTTCCTTAAAACTGATGTCTTAAATATTGCTGTTTGAAAAGACAACGGTTTTTGGGAAAACCGATATGGATTTATTTTCCAATAAGAAATTGGTTTTCCTTAAAACCGATGTCTTAAATATTGTTATTTGAAAAGACAACAGTTTTTGGGAAAACCGATATGGATTTATTTTCCAATAAGAAATCGGTTTTCCTTAAAACCGATGTCTTAAATATTGCTGTTTGAAAAGACGACAGTTTTTGGGAAAACCGATATGGATTTTTTTCCAATAAGAAATCAGTTTCCATTAAAACTGATGTCTTAAATATTGCGGTTTGAAAAGACAACAGTTTTTGGGAAAACCGATATGGATTCAAAAGTAAAATTATGATGAAATTCAAATATGACCTATGTCCACATTCAAGTGCGCATCTCTAAAAATACTTAGCGTTATTTGCTCAAATTGTGACACAAGAAAGTAGACATGCAAACAAACACTTTTCATTCAGAAAATATTCCAAAAATAGATTTAAAAAAGTGTGAAAATGAGTGATGAAAACATCTCACTCGCGGATTCGCCTCGCTTCTGACCTTTGACTGAATAATTGATCATAACTTTCAAAATACCACCAGAATTTTACGTTCTTTATACTGTTGGATTCGTATCGAAAAATTGAAGAACCCAGCATGGACGAAAAAAATTATTTCCTTGCCAAAAGATACAGTTTTAAGGAAAAAGTTTGCACAAAAATTGATCATCTCCAATCGCTTCTGACCTTTGAATGAATAATTGATCATAACTTTCAAAATACCGCCCATAATTTTACGTTCTTTATACCATTGGATTCATATCAAAAAATTGAAAAACTCAACATGGACGAAAAAATTTATTTCCTTGCCAAAAGATACAGTTTTAAGAAAAACGTTTACACAAAAATATCTCCAATCGCTTCTGACATTTGACTGAATACCGCCCAGAATTTTACGTTCTTTATACCGTTGGATTTGTATCGAAAAATCAAAGTACCCATCGTGGACGAAAAAAATTGTTTCCTTGCCAAAACATACAGTTTTAAGGAAAAAGTTTGCACAAAAATATCTCCAGCATAACACACAAAACCACACAAAAAAATGAAATGAAAAATAAACCCACCAATATAAATTTTTTTTTTTAAATATATGTTTGTAGTAGAAATTAAAATTTTGATTAGTTGAGTAAATTTAAATTTATCAAACAAGTTTTTTTTTTTTTTTATTTCTAACAATTCATATAGGTTATATATAAATATTGTGCAATTGTTTTTTTTTTTTTTTTTTTTGAAAAGCAGAATTTATTAAGGGGCTAGGAGGCCAAGCAAAAACAACCAAGGGAAAGGACCCCCCACGCCAGCAGCCGCAAACACCTACGACAAGGGGGGCACACCAACCCCTGTCACGAGAGTTTGACAGGCCAACCCAACAAAAACACCAACGCAGCCTAGCGGCCAACAAGAAACCACCCCCACCAAAACAACAAGGAAACCAAAAAAGAAGGCAGCACAAACAACAGAAACAGAACACAAAAACAAAAACAACAGGGAAACAACCCAGGAACAGCAAAGCACCCAGACGGCAGCCCAAGGAGAAGAAACGGCCAGCATCAATTCAGGGGCCATTCAACCAGATCCCTATCTCCCTCAGCACCTTTTTTAGCCAAGAGGTGAGCAAAATCGTTGGTGTCTCTAGGACTGAATTCCACCTGAGCCTGACCCAAGACCCCAAGAAGGCTGCGAATCTCCAGAATAATATGAAGCAGATTCCAATTGCCCACACCACTACTATTAATCCACGAGACTCCCGTCTTAGAGTCACTGACAATCACAATTTTTTTGTCTTTCAACTATTGTCTAGAGACACAAAGATGGCAGGCTTTAGCAATGGCGAGAATCTCAGCAGTTATGACGTCTTAAGCACCCACATTTTCAGAGAAAAAACACAACACATCGCCTCTGCTGTCCCGCAACACTCCCCCAATGCCCGCTTGATCCCTAAACGCCCTCACCGAACCATCAACGTTGAATTTCAGGGAGTCCATTTCCGGAGGAGTCCATCTCTTGATATTCTGTATCTTCACTCTTCTGCTGTCCACACACCTGTCAGCTAGATTTAGGAGCAAAATTGTGATAGACTCCTTTGAACCCTTCCCTAAGTTCTTGAACCACCAAACAACACGAAACCTCACCATATCCATAGCTTGCTCCTTAGGCACCGTAACCCCCTTAAAAACTCTATCATTCCTCGATTCCCAAATCGTCCACACCATTGTGAAAAACATAGAAAGCCAAGCTCTTTCCACATTTCTTCTAGGACATAGGCCAAGCCATCCATTCCACCAACCCCTCAAAGTCTCCGAACCACATGAGCTAACATTCCACCACTCCATGCAGCTTGTCCACAAATTCCACGCCCATTTACAATGAAGGAAGAGGTGGTCACTGGTCTCATCATTCTCCTCACACATAGGGCACGCAACATTATCATCATTAAGCAACCCAAACCTCTTCAAAACAGCCCTCACCGTTATTCTCCCATTCAATAATTGCCACGCAAAAACTTCGATTTTAGGAGGGCATAACCTCCTCCACATGCTATTAAACTCCATGCCCTCCCTTGCAGTTCTGTCCTCAATAGTTTTCCATACTGATTTAACAATGAAATTTCCGTCCATGCACCAAGACCAACCAATCAAATCAGGTACAAACTGCCTAATTTTACACTCGTCTAAACATTTAAGGCAAGCCTCCTATTGCTCTATTTCCCAATTGAAGCAAGGTCTCCGAAGCACTATATTCCATCTCCATTTTCTATCAACCTAACTCCCGAACTCCTTCACACAACCACTTTTATTAGAAGCCAGGGAATAAATCCTAGGAAAAGCCTCCTTTAATTTCACACCTTCAAACCTCAAATCTTCCCAAAGTCTAATTCTATCACCCTCTCTCACAACCACCTGAAAACCATCAGACAAAACCTTAGCAATTACCGTTCCTAGCTCATGGAGGCCATGTACAGCCTTAATAAAAAAAAGAGCTGGCTACCCCTCCATTCCAATCCCAACTCAAGGAGTTCAAGGGAACTTTATATTTAGCGCAGATAACCCGTTTCCAGAGAGTCGACTATTCCTTCCCGAATCTCCACAACCATTTAGACAAGAGCCCTCTATTTTTATCCAATGTAAAACCAATACCAAGTCCTCTTTTTTCCTTACTTTTTTGCAAGGAATCCCAATTAATCATATGCATCTTCCTTCTTTCGATCCCCGTTGGAGTCTCTCAATTTTTTGTGACACACCCACCGGCATTTTGAAAACGGACATATAGTAAATCGGGATGCTTGCCATGATTGCTTTGATAAGAACCAATCTACCACCTTTGCTTAAAAATAATTTCTTCCACGGGGCCATCCTATTCTCAATTTGTCTCACAAGGTCATTCCACAACAACTTAGAGGAAGGATGTCCTCCAAGGGGAAGCCCAAGATACGTGATAGGGAGAGTTCCTTTAGCACACTTCAACAATGTCGCCCAATCAACCTCCATGTTACTACCCAAACCAATTTGAACCACACAAGATTTTCTAAAATTAATTTTCAGCCCAGAGGCCACCTTGAAACACCTCAAAATTCTCCTAACGTTCACCAAATATTCCTTCTTAGGTTGAAGAAATAGCATAGTATCATCCGCAAATTGCAAATGCGACACTTTTACACATTCATCCCCGAAAGAGACCCCTTTCATCATACCCAAATCCTCCGCTCTCTTGAATAACGCACTTAACCCCTCCATCACCACATTGAATAAAAACGGAGATAAGGGATCCCCTTGACGGAGACCTCTTTCTAATCCAAATTCGATAGTAGGACTACCATTCACCAACACGGAGAGCATTGGGGAAGAAATACAAAACCTCATCCATTGTCTCCATTTCTCCCCGAAACCCATGTCATGCAAAATGTAATCAAGGAAGGAATGATCTAGACTATCATACGCCTTCTCGAAGTCAAGCTTAACCAAAAGGCCCCCCTCCTTACTCCTTTTCCAGTGATGGATAATTTCTTCCGCTATAACAAACCCATCTAAGATTTGACGATTCCTCACAAATGCCATTTGAGACTCACCCACCACTAACTCAATAATCCTCCTCATCCGGTTAGCCAGAACTTTTGCCAGAATCTTGTACAGAGACCCCATTAAGCTGATAGGCCTAAAATCTTTCATCGTCCCAGGTTTCGAACACTTAGGAATTAGCGCAATAAAAGACCTATTTAATTCCTTCATTACCGACCCATTACTATGAAACTCATCCATAAACTTCATAAAATCGCCACTAATGACAGCCCAATTTTCCTTAATAAAACTGAGGTTGAAACCATCCGGCCCCAAAGCTTTATTCCCGTCACAACTCTTTAACGCCTCCCACACCTCATCTAAGCTAAAATTCTCCTCCAAATACATGCTGTCACCTAAAGATAATTTCTTAAGAGGCAGCCCATTGATTCTAGATCTACTCCACGGCACATTCTTGTAATGATTCTGAAAAAACTCAGCCACCCCACTTCTCACCTCCTCCGGCTTAGATTTAGACACCCCATCAAAGGATATATTCTCAATAAAATTATTGCTTCGTCTACCGCTTGCAACACAATGGAAGAAACGAGTGTTGCGGTCTCCCTCTAAAAGCCACTTCACTCGAGACATTTGACGCCAATACTGCTCCTTACGTCTCAAAGCCTTCCAAAGATTAGTCATAACTTCCATTCTTTCTTTCCGTAACTCATCAGACCACCCACTGCTGACAGCCCTTTCATCAATTTTTATCAACCTCTCCTCTAATTCCTTTGTGTTATCACAGTTCTTTACTCTAACCACTGTCCACCTCTTGATATTGCCTTTTGCCCTTTTTAGTTTCACCTGCAGTCTGCTGCCACTATCCCTAGTTGTTGTCCTACAAACCCAATCCCTCTTGATCTCATTCATGAGGTCTTTATCCTCCAACCACCTATTCTCAAACCTGAAAGGTCAAGGCCTCCATCTTAACTTCGCCTCACCCAAAGAAATTACCGAGTGGTCTGAAATTGTCCTTTGCATTCTGAATTGCTCTAAATTCGGGTACCAGGACAACAATATTGGAGATATCAACAATCTGTCAAGCCTCGCCCAACACCCGCCAACTCTGTTATTAGACCAAGTGAAAGCTCCCCCTCGTAAGGGAATGTCGACGACTTTGGCCTGAAGGATGAAAGAATTGAAAGCCCTAGTGGACCATTTATCGAACACACCCCTTTTTCTTTCCAATTCTAAAAAAACCATGTTGAAGTCACCCCCTAGGCACCACGGAATTGGGAACGACTGTTGAACATTAAGGATGAAATCCCATAAATCTTTCCTTTCCCTTTCAGAGTTAGGCGCATGCACATTACACAGCACCACATCCTGATTAGGTTTAATCAAAGTGCCCACCAAAATAATGCACCATTTACTAGAGATGCAATCTTTAACTGTCACTAACCCTTCATTCCACAAAGTTAACAAACCTCATACTGATCCTTCTGCGTCCACCCCAATACCACGAGTTAGCACTGTACCTCCCAGCCCTCTAAAAATCCTACTATCTACAGACCCAAGTTTGGATTCTTGAACAAAAAAGACAGCAGGATTTTAGGACAAAACCACTTTTCTAACCTTCCTAACCTTTTCCTTCTTTCCTAACCCTCTCACATTCCAAGAAAGAGCTAGCATAGAAAAAAAAACACAAACCTAACCCCACAAACCATCGACCACCTTACAAGCCTTCTCTATTCTCCTCATCCCTTTCTCTCACCGATAAGTATTCCACTATCTCCTCTTCTTGGCCATTATAATCGAAACCAAGTGCTGCCCCTGTTTCTAAGATCTTAGCTACCTCCTCCTCTGTATTCCGTGATGGTCTACCCGAAACTTCTTCAGCTCCACTCTTTGAAACGTTACCTTCTTTCAATCCCCTTGATCTGGACTCCCTCTCCAATCTCCTAGCAACCCCCCTTTTAATTACTTTCACAATCTCTTTTTCTAAATTCCAAATAACTTTCCTCTGTTTGGCTCCACCCTTTGTGTTACTCTTCAACCCTCTAGTTTTCATGGGATAAGTTTTAATGGAAGAAAACTTACCTTTGCCTCTCTTCTTCTTCACTGTTTTAGGATTGCTATCCTCGCTGCCTGATTTTGCCGAACATCCCCGGTTGCCTTCAGACTGAGATCGCTCATTATTTTCATGATCTGAAGACACATCAGCAATCATACATTCTATACCGATCTTCTGAACCACTGCTTCTCTTTTTTAGTCTCTCAAGTCCACCACAATCTCTATCCCCTGCTCAATGACCATTTGCGTTTCCGAAACCACCTGAATTGAAGAGGAATCTTTATTCTCAGAAGAACTCTAATTTCCCCCTTCAGTCTGTCCCTTTTCCTTGCTACCGTTCATATTCTTAACAGTTGGGCCTGACTCTCTTATGTCCCTTCCAGCTCCAGTAGACTCTTTATAAACCCATATTCTTCCTTTCTTGCTAGAGGCGTCTATATTGGATACAGGAGACCCAATGACTTTTGGAACTTGACTAGGCCCATAGGTAACATATCTCCTTGATGGGCTAATTTTTAAGCACTCCCCTTTACACATTATCCCATTTTGAATAGGCCCATCTTCAGATTCAAAACCTAATGAGCTGAAGTCTATATCTTCAGAACTCCCCCTATTATCTAGCTCCCTCTAAGTCCCTATTTTCACAGCTCCATTGCCACCTTGTTACCTATTTGTAGCCTTAACTTTCTGACACCACTGACCTTTACCCTTTTCCAAAACCACATATTCTCCCCCTACTTCTTTTCTTTTCAAAATGGGACTTCCCAAAATCGAATTTCTGACTCCTTTTCTCATCTCCTTCTTTCCTCTATACCTGACAGGACCCAACTCCCTATCCCCCACTCTGACCTTAACAGGGCTACTCTCCTCTTTGCATGAAAACACCCTTCCTGATTCCTTTCATACCTTGTCAATCCTTGCCCAATCTGGACTTGAATTCAAATTTGAATTCGCCGGCCTCAAACCCAACTGCTTGGAAACCCATACATCAATTGTCGGAACCTGACATTCCACTAACTTCACCGAAAAGGAACGTCTCCCCACTCTTACAACTACCACACACGACAAAGGCTTGTCTAACGGAGCTAGAACTAGCACTCTTCCCATGTCCAGTCTCTGTTTTGACTCTATGGGTCTGTCTAACCACAGAATTTCACCCACTAATCCACCTAATTTGTAAAAGAAATCCTTGCACCAGCAGTTTAATGGTACACCATGAACATCCACCCAACTAATCTTGTTCAACTCCGGTGAGTGCGACTGCTCGCACCATTCTTTCACAGAGGAGAAACATTATTTCCACAAGAACTGGTTGTTAATGAAACCATCCATCTCACATGAGGATTGAAATGTCCAAACTATGTTCTTTCCCCCTATCATCCAGCTTTTGGTTAACCACCTCAATGCTACCAAAGTTTTTTAGCACACCCACCGCACTTCTGGTCAGCCATTCTTCCACCTCGTAAGTCCCTGCCCCAAGTCATAGTCATGTTCTTTGCTGCCTCGTTCGTGCCCTTCTCTATCTCTTCCTTTCTATATCTTAAGTCCTTCACAGCTTCAGCATAGGACTTTCCTGCTTTGGTCTGTGCTCTGCGCTCTGCTGAAAGAGTTCTCAAAGTTGCTTCCTTTTTCCATCCTAAATCCCCTGTTCTGACCATAAAGGGATCTTCCGAATTGAGGTTTGGTTGTTTTACGACGATTGTTCCAGTCATAGGAAGCAACTTTTGCCTCGATCGGCCATCCATAAACGTGCATTCCGTGCACCTTCTTTGCGACCCTTTCTGCTTCCTCTAGTGTCTGAAATCTAACAAAAGCAAAGCAACCTTTGTTAGGAACTATTTTTGTAGAGAGAAACACGTCCCTCACCTTACCAAAGACCTTAAAAATGCTCCATAATGCCACCAAATCAACAACTGGATTGAGATTGCCTATAAAGACAGACACCAATCCCTCTCTAAAGTCTTTGCCGCCTTCAAAGATAATCCCTTTCGAGAACCTATCATTTTCCTTAACCAAAGAACGAGAGTTCCTCTCCCTAGAAACCTCTCTCATGACTTAGTTTTTTGGAAATAAATATTGTGCAATTGTTAACACATCTAATCCTGTAGTCATGCAGTAAAGGCTTACCATTTTGACTTTGAGGTTGCAAGTTCAATTCCTCATAATGACAATTAATCCTCATTATTATCAAATGTGGGGCTGGCCGGACGGTGGGGGCGGGATGGCTGCCGGACGACGGTGGAGCGGTCAAATGGCGGGATTAATTTTCGTAATACATCAATTTTACGTCACAATTTTTAAATCGGTTTTATATATAACCGATGTGTTTTCGCGTGTTTTTACATCGGTTAAAAACTGATGTCTTTAGCACGTGGTTTTCTAAATCACTCAAATAGACATCGGTTTTAATAATTTGAAAAACCGATTTCTTCCATGTGAAATAACCGATTTCTTTTGCGTTTTTTGTAGTAGTGAAACATCCTTAATTACCAATTTTCCGTTTTAATCACCGAATGGAGTTGGTCTTTCATGGTCCTAATCAATTGAGATTTTTTTTTTGTTTTAGTCTAAACATCCTTAATTACCGATTTTTCGTTTTCATTTTCGTTTTTAATCAAACTACTAAAATCTGCCCGAAAAAATAATTTAAGTTAATATGCACAATGCACATCTTAATATATAGTTTTTTATATATACACATCGCCTCTTAGCACATGTGATAGTGCACCTCCCTTCCATATTAACGATAAGGGGTTCAAATCCCACTATACACATTTTTATAAACATGTATGGGAAGTTTTCTCTCTGGTTTGTAGAGAGTAATTATTATGGGATTAGGTATCTGACCGTACATTTATTGTTTGATGTCGGCAGTCTTATTGTAATAGTTCTTGTAATACTTCAATATATTGTATCATGCACACTTTATAAGCATCTCGATATTAGTGATGAGGGGTTGTATCATGCACACTTTATAAGCATCTCGATATTGTAGGAGTAGATATCTATGCCGCATATGTACTATTTAATCTCGGCATATCCCGACAAACATATTGTAATACTTCAAAAATAAATATATTAAATTCTTTTTTAAAAGCAATTAAGTTCTTAAAAAGTACCAGCAGCTAGATTCAATATGCAATAATAATTTGAGGTTTATTATATATTATTTTTTAATTTAAAAAATAGCAAATTGCAAGCACTCCGAACTATGTCATATATCTTAATAATCAATATTTTTTGTTTATTACACAAACATACCTTACCATTAACTAAGAACCGTTAAAACTTAACACGGCAAGGGTAAACTAGTCATTTTGGTTTTGAATTAAATAAAATAATAATAAAAACTTGACAAGACACATAGTGACTCCTCCCTTGCATCCCAACGAATCCAATAAACATTGTGTTAACATTCTTTCTATCTTAAGTCTAAAAAAACTGTTAAAAAAAATAACTAGTTAAGATTTGAGATTACCTAGATTTTGTGTGCCTTATCGCCTTGTATTTTGGATTGATCAAATATGTAAACTTTAAATTTATTTTGACTTTTGTTGTATAATACTTTATTAGAAGTATTTGTATTTATTTTGGATTTCTTTGAACCAATTATATATTTTAGAGCAGATATTTTGATTACTTTTTGGATTGGATATTTTAACAAGGTCAAAATAGAGATTAGGATTGCCGGATTCCAAATTCCGAATTTCGATTTTCGGATTGGAAATTGAGAATTTGAGATTGAAAATGAAAAGAAATGAGGGAAATGAGGTTTGGGGTGGGGGAACCGAATAGGTCAACCTTTTGAACTGTTGCTGAATCCATGGGCAGGCAAGAGACAACCTGACGAACTGAAACATCTTCACCCACAACGCCCCAACCCCCTGTTCCCTTAAATGGGTTTTTTTTTTTTTTTTTTTTTGGGGGGGGGGGGGAGAGAGAATATGAATGGGGGTGGGGGTGGGAGTAGGGGGACCCTCTACCGCCCAATAGGCCTCCACGCCCATCCCTAGTGGTGAGGGGTTGAATTAAAGTCCGACCATACACATTTTACAAGCATCTCGATGTTGTGGTAGTAGAGTTTAAGTTAATATGCACATCTTAAGATATAGTAATGCATGGTTGTACATTACCTCTTAGCTAGCTAGGTGATACATACTAGTGCACCTCCTCTTTCACGTTAGTGGTGAAAGGTTGAATTGAAGTCTAACCATGAATTTTAGCATAGGTGATACTAGTGCACCTCGATCCTTTTTCATGTTAGTTCTAGTGTTCGAAAAATCTCAAATTTTGTTCATCACTAAATTTCATTAAACTTATCATCCACAAAAAAAATTCAGATAAAAATTCATAAAAATCGATGTAATTTCATCAAGATCTTTACCGAAATTAAAATTAGGGATCTTTTAGGAGAGAACCGTTCTATATAATAATTCTCTAATCATGTGATAATCCTAGTAATTTGATGTTAACAGATTATCACATGTGATAATTCTTACAACCTGACGAAAAACTTCAAGAGCAGACTCAAGAAGGACCCATATCTATATATATTCATAATTATTCTTTATTCAAGATCCCTTTTCAAGTTGAGCTATAGATAAATAGGGTTAGGTCATCTTTCTTGTAAACAAAAAGAGTGAAAGGATCATACTAAAGAGTGAAGGATCATGTGGTTGGAGAAGAAAAGAACACAACATTAGAAAATAAGTCGGTGAAGTATCTCGAAGCAAGGGGCAAGAGGAGAAAAAGGATTCCAGATTAAGAATGGGTAACCAAAGCACTAACTCAACAGAAATCGAGTTAAAATGGCTTTACTTTCGGGGTTACTAAGGACTAGTAGCAGTAATAGGTGCAATGCAAATCCATAAACGGTTTGAATTTTAACTTAAATTAAGACCAATTGAGTGTCGCTACTATTGTCTCTAAGTTGGACCTTAAAAGCATAAACCAGCAAATTTGAATTCAACATGGAGATGAGTGGGAAACTACTTTCAAGACACGTGAACGACCTTTTGAGTGGTTGATCATGCCTTTCGGGTTATCAAACGCCCCGAGTATATTTATGCGATTGATGAATCAATGATTGCGACTGTATATTGGTAAATGTGTCGTTGTTTATTTTGATGATATCTTGATATATAATACTAACCTCGTGTTGCATATTCAAAAAGTTTTGATAGTTTTACGGAGGGAGAAATTTGTTATCGCTTCTAATAAATGTATTTTCTTGATTGGTGATCGCACCGTTTTGATACCTGATTTTAGCCACCATTTTCTATTTTTTGTACTTGTTTCTTGGGTAAAATCAGGTATCCAATGCGATTAATAAGTTAGTACATATAATAAAGTCTAAAGGGTGAAACTTAACGGGAACGGAGGGCTTCAGATACGGAATCGGTAGAAAAAGAGTTAAAAGTAGAAGCATTACCATAGAGCCAGGCGAGTTCCCAGGCCACTCCATGAACTCGCCTCACAAATCAATTGGATCACTGCCTAAAGTCTCCAATTCAACTCTAATAGATGAGGCGACTTCCCAGACGGTTTCCCAACTCGCCCCAAATCTCACATTAGTTTTTGCCTTGATCAATGTTGCATTTCCAGAATGTGAGGCGGTTTCCCATGCGACTTCACCAACACTCTCCATAAGTCGCTTCAGCCCTTGATTCTCGTGCTATCATTTCTAGATAATGAGGTGACTTTATCAAGCCATTTCAGGCTCGCCCAAGAACTCACCTAGAATCCTCCAGCTCAGCAAAACGACCTTTATGTGACCTAAGTCATCTCCCACTATAAATAAATTTTATTCTTATTCTTTACATCATCTACCCTAGCCACCAACCTAGATCTACCCATTTTTACACATCCTTACCTCACCATTACCATCACCATCCTTAAATCATTCCATCAATAACTCTCACCATTTTACTCACAAAACCATCTTTGAAGAGAGAAGAAGTCGAAAATCTTGCTTACATCAAGTGGATCTAGGACCATGCTTGAAGAAAGGAGAGACTCTTGCACATCACATGGGTTTTCTCTACACTTTCTTTTCTCCTTTTGATCTTGTAATTATGAGTAGCTAAACCCCCACACGAGGGGATCGATATGAAACTATATGAATGTTGGGTGTTGATTTATAGCCTATTATGAGATATTCTATCTAAGTTTTATTTTATTCAATTTCTACAAGCTCTTAATCTTTGATTTGTGTTATTTGTACATCACTTTGATACAAGTTAAATGATTAAATGCATATGAGAAATAGAGTTGATGTATACACCATGCTTAGCTCTAATATAGCTCTTAATTGAATGAAAAGGTGGTCATAAAGTTCCCAGCAAGATTGATATTATGGGAGGTGAAGGTGCGTTTTCGGTGGTGGTGGTGGTGGTGGTAGAGGAATTATTTCAGATGAACTAGTCTTGGCTGGTAGGTTTCTTGGGGTTGACGATGGAGGTCTCTAGGGTCTATGGGGCTATTTTTCCGGTTAAGGAAAAAGGTGACCATAGGTGGGATAATAAGAATAAAGCTTTTTTGCATTTAGCTAAAAACAAAAAGATTTCTAACAAGGTTGAAGAAGGAAGCAGAAGGCAGATTATTGAACAAGATTTGGGCCAATGTAAGCAAACTAGAGGGCAGATTTTTTTGAAAGAAAGGAAAGATGCAAATGGTAGAAGAAAAAGTGAAGTCAACATTTTCCAAATTGAGCTTAATTCTGAAGATGTTACCAGCTTGGCATGTGAGGTAAAGCCTAAAAAGCAATTGTCTATTTTAGATCCAAGGGAGAGGGGAATATTTTGAATTCACAATCTTTGTTGGGTGATACTTTAAATATAAGCAAAGGTAATGAAACCTTGTTAGGCCAGGAGATAGTTTTAAAGGCTGTAATTTTAGGAAGCCCATCTAATTATTCTGCTGAACCTTGTTTGGGTATTAAGGATGGCAATGTGAGTTGTGAAGTGTTGGATATGGCTTGTATTCTCCAATAGTTACCAAACACGATTTACCAATGCGGAGACTTCCTGAAGACGTGAGAGCGTTTAGGAGTATGAAGTTATGTTTGAGGGAGGTTTGGAGGACGTGACGGTTTAGGAAGCAGGTGGTCAACTGCAACTTGAATCGTAGTCAATCACAAGTATATGTTAAATCAGGAAATATTCATGGAAGAGGAAATATGTTGCTTCTAGAAGTTCTAATAGGAAAAGGATTTCTCCTTAAAAGAAGACTTGTCATAAATAAGAAATAGTATTTATGTGGAACAAGTAATTCTTGTACGTATATGAGTAGGATTTTCTTTTAGCTTAAACTCCCAGTAATTCATATAAATAGACCATAGTAACTAAGTTATTTGTGGAGCAAAATAGCAAATACTAGAGAGATCTCAAAGTGAGCATTGGGTGTAATTAGGTTTGTGGTATTATTTAGAGAGAGATCCTGAGTGTGTGGTTGTAACAATTTACTACATATTGGAACTTTCTCTTGTCGTCCTGACGGCCGTGGTTTTTTTCTTGATTTGGGTTTCCACGTAAATTCTTGTGTTGTGTGTGATTGGATTTAATTACTTCTCTTCATCTTATTTTTTTTTCCTTGATTATTGTGTTTGTTTGTGTTCTATCCGACAAAGCTTCCGCGCGTATAGTGACGTTTGTTCGCTAACATGAAGGACCAACATCAGGTTTGTGTAAAGGTCTGTTGGACAGTATAACAACTATCCAAAGAAAGGGTACTATGAGTGGCATGGACGATGAGTTGGTTCGTGATAATGTTGTGAAACTTGTTTTTGGTTCAATGTCTAGTAAGGGTCTATCTGTGGCTCCTATCAACTTTTTGAAGAAAAGAAAATGGAGGAAAGGTTGTTATATGTTGAAGAGACATAGCATGATTCTAAGGAGCTTTAGTGCTGGAGCAATCATTCAAAATCAGGACCAAGTAGCTAGAAAAAAAATGGTGTGGAACCTTAGGGAAGAAATAGCGAATGTGATCAAGAAAGTTATAAACCTTGGTTGTGAGTTCAATGGTAGAAAGAAGGAGTTGAGAGAGATGATGGTTATGAGGGATGATGAGAAGGATAATAGGTTTCGTAAGCTGGTGAGATGGTTGGTTTCCAATTACAAGGCCACTAGATCCTGATTCTCAGTTGGTTCTTCGGGGATCTGCCCTTTTGTTATTCCTCTGTTTATCTGGTGCTATTTATTTATTTTTATTTTTTATTTGCAGTGCAAAAATGGTGGGTAGGGTGTGTCTATGTTTTCTGGGTTTTGCCCTTTTTACGTAGTTCGCGTGTTTTGTTGGTGTTTTGATGTTGTAGTCAGCAGGTTGTTTTTGCTTGTCCTGTTTTGGGTTGTTTGTTTGGGTCGATTTGCTTTTTGCTGCTAGGTTTTTGCTCATCTTAAAGGTTGTTGTTGGTCTACTAGCCTCTTAGTTTGTTGTTTGTTTGATTTTGCCTTACTTGGCTCTTGAAAAAAATTTGTCATTCAAAAAAAAATTGAATGAAAAGGATCCATAAAAGTGTCTAGTACACTAATTTGGTTTTGGTCCATAAATCTTCATGCTTAAAAGCTAAACTTAATTGTTGCCTATACTATACACCCGTAGATAAGTGGTAATTAAGGATAGGTGACTCGATTTGCCATCATACAGTTGAGTCACATAAAAGGAGGATTGGACCCAAAACAAGGATAGAAGCGCGTTAACGAGGTTCATTATCAACACCAATTATTTGTATGTCGATTTCATCGACTCCCTAGTATTCTATTCACATTTTTCACACATACATTTCTAGCTAGTGGTTATTGGCAGTTTGTTATTTGTATTCATTGTCTTGATTTGAAATTTAATAAATCTGTCTCAAAACAAATACAATTTTACATATCTGTATTTAACATAGTTTAGTTTTTAAATTAGTTTAGATTTAGCCATTTATCCATCGATCCTTGAGAAACGATCACTACTTATTGTTGTACTAATTCCACAATTCGTGCACTTGCAAGGATAGTTTTTATAAACTTCAAAAATCTCCATTAATTGGTTGGGCTCTTTTTATGTGGTACATTGTATCTTCGAAAGGATTGTCGATAGATGAGTCAAAGATTGAGGTGAAAATTAAGCAGTGGCCACAACCCTAGATAGTCACTGACGTGTATAGTTTTCATGGGATAACCTCTTTTTCTCACCACTTCATTCCTCACTTCAATAGTACTATAGTAGCATGGGCATTATGACCTGCTGCATAAAGTCTAGCAAGTTTAGTTGGACAATAAAGGCTGAAATGTTTTTCAAGAAATCAAAGGAGGATTGACAACCGCTGTTATCTTGTCCTTTCAGATTTCTCAAATCCTTTATGGAGGTAGGAAGGATGCTGGGGGACCCTCTAATCATTGATGAAAAATCTCTTTCTCGTCGGAATTTGGTTCATGGGAAAATGCTTGTGCTTATTCCAGAAGGGAAAGTTTGTCCTAGTAAGGTAAATGTGGTTAACAGCCATTTTTCAACTATCGTCACGGTGGAGGAGGATCCATCTCAGGTGTCCCTAGGATGGGTGGAAGAGATTATAGGTCTAAAGATCAAGGGTAATAAGGTCTTTTGTGAGGGATCAGATTTCCCCTCTTCTCAAATTCAAAAACCTCAATCCAAGGTTGGTGAAAGGCAAATGGGCAAACCAAGTTTCAAGGTAAAGATGGTGGTTTTTGGCTGGATGGGAAGAGGGGAGATGTTACTCTGATCAAGAAGGCTAAATCAGACCTTTCAAAGCACAATTTTGGAAAAGAAACCTGCAATGCCAGACTGAGCAAGGAAAAAGGCAAGATAAAGGTTGTCAGGAAGATCAAAGTCAAACGAGCTGCTGTCTTTGATCCTAAAGCTAAGCTAGTCTTGGAAAAAAGGAATGTTAAATTGTCAAGGAAATATGTTCATGGCTGTGTATCGTTCTTCTTCTTTAAAGTCAGAAGAAGTGTGGGGTAATAGGTTAGGTAGAGCAGAAGGTGAGTGCTCTCGTCACAGAAAGGGTTCTTTGGGGGTTGTGAAATCTAATATAGTGGTGGATTTAGAGGTGAGTGTGTTGTCCAACGGGCCAAACCCAATTCATGTTTTAAAGGACTCTTCTGATAGGTCCAGTGTGGACTTGTCATCTAGGGATGATAGTGGGCCTAAAGGGCCAAATAAGCCTAGTTGTGAGAAGGGTGAGGCATGTTATCAGGTCTCATTTAAAAGCTCTGATTCAAGAAGTGAGTCTTCAGATGAGAATTGTTCAACAGAAGATGAACACATGGAGCAAAGGGTTGATTTGGAAGGAATAGTGGAGGTGTGTGAGACAGAGATTCATAGGCCTCCTGATTGGCATGCACATAAGAAGCTCTAAATCCAGGGAGCTATCGCCACAGAATGAGAATCCATTAAGGATTACTAAGGATAGAGCTATGTCTAGGGAAGTTAATCCTAACAAAGATGAGGCAGTGGTGGTGGACACAAAGGGTAACAGGCTGGTGTGGAACCTAGAGAAGGAAATTGCTAGAATTATCGAGATGGGGAAAGCCCTGGGAATTGATTTTGGTGGTAAGGAAAAAGCTTTTTCAGAGGAACTGATCAGAAGAGAGAAAGAAGACAACGAAAGGTTAAAAGAGGTGAAATGATTCAGGTATTGTACGTGTGTGCTTTTGGTCTGGTCTGTTCTTTTTTTATGATAGTGCTCACTTGGAATGTTAGAGGGTTAGGTTCGGTTGAGAAAAGGAAGGTGGTTAGAAGTTTAGTCAACCAGATAAAGCCTATGGTTTTCTTTGCTCAAGAAACTAAGCTTTCCTCCTACGATAGCAAGATTTTCAGCTCTTTAGGTGGTTCCTTCTTGAGCAGAGGTATTGGGGTTGAAGCTAAAAGAGCTTCAAGGGGTTTGCTTACACTCTAGAACGAGGATCAGTTTTTGGCCTCGGATTGTATTACTAAGGATCGTTGTATTTTTTTGATTGGGGAGCTTGTTTCTTTCAAAAACGTGGTGGGTTTTTACAATGTGTATGTAGATAACTCGGAAAGAGGTAGAAGGTTGTTGTGGGATGAAATTGTTAGAACTTTGAACTCTTTTCCGATTCTGTGGGTGGTAGGTGGAGACTTTAATTCTATTTTAGATCCTTCGAAGAGAATTGGTTTGAGTAGTAATTTGGGGTCTATGAGGTATTTCAATTCTTTTGTTCTTCATGCTAAGGTCATTGATCTCTCTTTACAAGGAATGGCTTTACCTGGTCAAATTTCAAGGATACGACGGCTTGGTCTCGGCTTGATCGCTTCTTAATCTCGCCTATCATTCTGGCTTGGCTTCCCAAGTTACGGCAAAGGGGGCTCCCAAGGAGTGTCTCGGATCACAATCCAGTCGTGCTTGATTTCCTTAAGGAGGATTGGGGACCCTCCTCGTTTCGGTTCTTCAATATATGGCTAAAGGACAAGAAAATGATGGACGATATTAAGAAAGGGTGGTCTAATTACAGGGCTAATGGTTCAACTAGTGGCATCTTGGTGGCAAAAATTAAGGATTCTAAGATGAGGATGAAAAGGTGGTTGTTGAATAACAAGATAAGTGCCTTCTTATGGAAGGATGTTGAAGACAGGTTGGGGGAGATTGACAACAAAGCAGTGAACTTTGGGTGGAATGATAAGTTAAGAAAGGACCGTATACAAATGCTGGTTGAGGCTTGGTCTAGTTATAGAAAGGAAGAACAGGTCTGGAAACAGAAAGCAAAGGTTAAGTGGTTGAGAGAGGGGGACAGAAATTCTAAATTATTTCATCTTGTTGCCAATGGTAGAAGGAGGGTTAATTTTTTTGGTGATTTAAGCTTCAATGGAACCTCTTTCTCAGATTCGGTTCAGGTAAGAGAGGGGGTTTTTGCCTATTTCAGGAATCAATTCCGAAAGGTGGATTGAAAAGACCTAGGATTAATGGCCTTAATCTTAAAAGGTTGTCTTTGGCTCAGAAAATTGGCCTTGAGAAGCCGTTTTCTTCAGAGGAAGCTTGGGAAGCCCTTGGTAGTTGCGACAACAACAAAGCCCCCGGTCCGGACGGGCTAAACCTTAATTTTGTGAAGGCGCATTAGGAGTTGATTAAAGTGGAATTCATGAACTTTGTGAATGGTTTTTATGAAGACAGTGGGATTATGAAAATTTTAAACGCAACTTTCATTGCCCTTATTCCTAAAATCAAGAGACCTATGTCCTTGGGGGATTATAGACCAATAAGTCTTGTTGGGTCTATGTACAAAATCTTGGCAAAGATGCTAGCCAATCGTCTGAAAAGGGTGATGAATTCGGTTATTGGGGAGTCCCAGATGGCTTTCATTGAAGGGCGTCAGATCACAGATAGTTTTGTAATCGTTGAGGGAAACCATCAATAAGTGGAAAAAGGAATGTTCATGAGGGTTAGTTGTTAAGCTGGATTTCGAGAAGGCTTATGATTCAGTGGATCACGGCTTCCTTATGTCTATGATGGAGGGTATGGGTTTCGGCTCTAGATGGAGAAGTTGGATTTTGGACTATATATTCATGCCTATTACGTCTATTTTGGTTAACGGCTGTCCAACCGAGCAATTCACGGTTGAGAGAGGTCTTAGACAGGATGATCCGCTGTCTCCTTTTCTATTCAACATAGTCGCAGAGGGTCTCAGTTGTTTACTTCAGAAGGCAGAAGAGTTGTCTATGATTAGAGGCGAGGATTTTGAGGGTATAGGGATTCATATATCTCATTTGCAATTTGCGAACGACACAGTGTTATTCATCAAACCGAAGCTCGAGTACGTCCTTAACGCTAAAAGAATCTTAAGATGCTTCGAATTGGTTTCGGGGTTAAAAGTCAACTTTCACAAATCGTGTGTGACGAGAGTAGGTCACAAGGCGGTCATGAATCTTATTTGGGTAGCAGCTCTTAAATGTGAAGCGGTGATGCTTCCGTTTCCTTACTTGGGTTTTCTACTTGGCTCTAGACCGTGGTCGAAGGAATTTTGGAGACCGGTAGTAGATTGAAGCCAGATTGGCCCCCCGGAAAAGAAAGTTTTTATCCAATAGTGGAAGTAGGGGTGGGCACAAAAACTGGAACCGAACCGAACCGACTCGAACCGACCCTAAATTGGGTGTTTGGTTTGGTTTTGATGGTGAGTTCGGTTCAATTCGGTTCGAATCAAATATAATATGGTTCGGTTTTGGTTTTGAATCTCTAAAACCGAACCGACATATAAATAAAAAAACCTAGATTATTTCAAACACTTCAGACCTAAAAACATCTCTCACACCACAGCCGCATCTCTCTCTTTCTCTGTATCTCTTAGTCTCTCACACTCAGTCACACGATCCCTCTCTCCCTTCCACCGCTTCCTCAACTGGTCAGCCCACCGGAAATCTCTCTTCCACCTGCACTCGTATCTCTTCCTCGGTTCCGCCTGCACTCGTTAAGGTATTTCTCCTTTTGCCACATTCTGATCTTCTTTTTTTTCTCTAACTCATCAAGGTTTTTATTCTTTTGTAATTTGTCTTGTGTATTCTATTTTTCTTCTTCAGATCTTATTGTTATGTTTAGATTTTTTTGAGTTTATGTTCATTTGTTTGTTATTTTTTGGATTATTGGTGTCATCTGTTACTTTGTTAGTGTTTTGGTTGTTGAAAAAACAGGTAAAAATAGATGATCTGGGGTTGGTGTTGGCGATCTGGTGTTGGTGTTGGTATGAATGTGTGATGATGAATTGATGATGGTGGTGGACCGATGGTGTTGATGTGATGATGATGAATTGATGATGATGTTGGTGGTAGACCGGTGGTTGTGTTGATGTTTGGTGGTTGATTCTGGAATTCATTAATTGTAAATTTGTAATTTGTTTTATTCTTTTAATTCATTAATTTCTGTTTTAATAAATCATTAATGTTTATATTTATATTTTTCTCTTTTTACCCTTGCAAATTAATTCCATTATGTTGAGAGAAATGAAGCCCAACAGACCTAATTACAATTACAATTGTTAAAAGGTTAAAAAGAAATGAAGAAAAAAAAATTGGAGGCCCAATAGGCCCAAAACTGAATTGAACCGACCCGAACCGAACCGAACCGAACCGAGAAAAGGGTGTTCAGATCAATTCGGTTTTGGGGTCCAATATGGGTCGAACCGATTCACATTTTCAAAAACCAAATATAAGTCGGTTCAATTCGGTTTTGGAATTTGGTTTTGGCCAAAACCGAACCGAACCGAACCGACCCATGCCCACCCCTAAGTGGAAGATTGGTCCTCATAAAGTTAGTTATCTCTAGTATTCTCGTCTACTATATGTCCGTGTTCAAGATGCCAGCCGGGATTGCTCAAAGAATTGAAAAACTGCAGAGAAGTTTCTTGTGGGGTGATGGTCTCGTCAAGAAAAAATCTCATGCGGTGAGTTAGGATTCGGGTTGTAGGAGCAAACACAATGTTGGGTTAGGAATTGGCAAAGTTGCTATTAAAAACAATGGTATGTTGAACACGTTTTTTCTGTCGTTAGGAAATCGCGATTCAAAAGATGTTTATAATGAAATTCCTACGCAATGTGCTCTATGTTTTGAAAACAAGTAAAGTTGTAAGCAAAGAATTCGTTCCACAGGGATTATGTTAGATTAATCAATTTGCGATCTAATCTAAATTAGTCTAATCTAGGTGCATAAAACATAAATCATATTTTTGGTTTTTGATTGGTTAGAGATAATAAACTAGAAAGGTAAATAACAATAATATAAAGAAATTGAATAGATAGAAATCCAATATCAACAATACTAGATATGAGAATGGGCTTAACAATTAATATAGATATTAGGGATTTAGATGGAGTTGCAAATGGGAATGGGTAATGCTATCAAAGCCTCTTTAATGACCAATCTCATATATGTTAACCATTTGTTTTCTAAGGTGTGCTTGGGTCATCACTATGAACCCTAAGCATCTTCCCACCAAGATGCCTAACCGATTAAGGAAAAGGGGTCAAGGTGGGATCAATTAGTTACAAATTAAGGTTTAAATTAGTGGGGTTGGTATTCCCACCACTTAATCTATCCTAATCACTATGCTCTTGACCAATCAAGGGTGTCAATCCAAGATTGGTTTCACAACAAGTTATCCCACACAAGATTATGATCTACTAGTGATATACAATGCAAACCATATAGTGAATAGGATCTAAATATAAAGTGAATTAGAACACATATAGAGATTCAATTACAAATAGCTTAGCAAATACCCACAACCAATTGTTCCTCACATCTATCCCCTAGATTAGGGGTTTAGTTACACATAGTCACAAACAAATAGAAAAAAAATGATAGATAAGGAAATCACCATTGGGCTTCCTTCTTTAGTGCTTGCTCCTTCCTCTCCTTGAATGCTCCTAGTGCAAATAGTGGTAGAAGAGGATGTGTCTAGATAGGTGGGTGTTTAATGGGTAGTGACAAAGGTATTGAGATGTAGAGAATGGGAAGAGGGGAATAATTTAGGTGAGGTAGTCTAGTTGTTTGTTGATGAGATTGGAGAGGAGAAATGGTGGGATTAGGAATGGTGGAAGAAGGAATTTCTTGCTTGAACAAGTGTGTTTTCAAAGGAGAAACTATGATGTATTTATAGGCTTGGAAAGCTAGGGTACGAAATAGGCATGAAAGGACAAGAATACCCCTCTTGAATAGCTGACATTCCAACACTGGAATTCCTATACTGGAAGTTTTTCTCTCTGTCACCATTGTGTCGCCATAGCGACAGCAAATGGTGACATCACACCTGATCGTTTTTCTCCCTATCGTCATTGTGTCGTCACAGTGACAATTTCCAACGTTGGAACGCCAACGCTGGAATTCTTACGTTATCGCCATTTGTCCTTCAATGTCGCCATGGCGACATCTCATGGCGACGCTTAGCTTTGAATTGCATCTCCTTGTCGCCATAGCGACAATATCTTCATAAAAGGGTGACAATGCCCTGTTTCACCTCTTTGTGCTCTTTTTTGCACCAAACTCCTCTTCTTCTTCACAAATGCCCTTGAGGCCTAAATAAACCTGAAACACCCGATTTAACGACATTAAATATGGGGAAAATGCCCAATAACCAAGCATAAAGAGACGGGAATGAGGGCTAAAATCATACCAATTTTGGCTCGATCAAATGTTGGCTAAATGGTTGTAGCGTTTTAGCAATGAAGATAATACCTTATGGAGAAGGGTTATTGTTGCAAGATATGGTCTGGCAGCAAGCAGTCTACTATGGTCGTGGCAAGAGTTAGCTCATCTTTCTTTTTTTATCAAAGCCATAGTAAGTCTTTTCAAGGAGGGTAGCAGGTCGGCTCAGGTTTTGAGTGAGGGGATGAAGGTGATTGTTGGTAATGGGCGCAAAGCTAATTTCTAGAATGATTCTCTCCTAGGCTCTTTTTCTTTGAAAAATTCTTTCCCTCGTATTTTTGCTTTGGCATCCAAGAAGGATGGCCCTATTTCAGATTATGGCTGTTGGGAGAGGTCTCAATGGTCTTGGAGGATTCAGTTGAGGAGAAGCTTTTTTGGTTAGGAACAAAGCTAGTTGGAGAGTTTTATAGCTGTGCTTAGAAGTTCTAAATTGTGTGAAGAGGTAGCTGATATTCTGGCTTGGTCTTTCAGCAACTGTCAGGTCTTTTTGTAGGTATATGGAAGAGAACTGTCTTAATTCTCCTGGCTTTAACAAGTTTAATTGGCAAGGAATTTGTCCTCCCAAGGTGGAATTATTTCTTTGGCAACTTATGAAGGACAGAGTTATGGTTAGACAAGTTGTTCAGAAATTCGTTAAGAATCAAGCTTTTTCTAATGTTTATGCCTTGTGTGATAAGGAGGTGGAGACTTCTAATCACTTGTTCCTCCACTGTAGATGGGTTTGGCGAATATGGTCGAAATGTATGGGGTGGTGGGGAGTTTTCAGTGTCATGCCTAAGACGATAGGGGAATGAGTTGATTGTTGGTTGACCTTATGTCCCATAGCTAGGAGTGAGAGAGTTTGGAACACGGTGTTTTTTGTAGTGGTGTGGACTATTTGGGAGTTTAGGAACATGAAGGTGTTTCAACAGAAAGAAGCTGATTTCAATGTTGCATTGGACACTATCAAATTTCGCACAGTCTGCTGGTTCAAGTTTCATGGCAGAGGTTCTGCTGAACCCATTACTTCATTATTGCTCAATATTAGCGAACTGTGCAGGGAATCAAAGAAGTGCAGGAAATCGAAGATAGAGGATTGGAATCCTCTTGAGGTCGATGGGCTGAAGTTTAACGTTGACGGCTCGGTTAGAGGTAAACTAGGCCCGGGAGGTATCGGTGGAGTCCTTCGTGACTCTGGAAGCAGAGTGCTATGCTTATTCTCTCTCTTTCTAGGCTCTCTTGATTCAAATTTGGTGGAACTTTTGGCTATCGAAAAGGCGTGCAGTCTGTGTGTCTTGAATCCCTCCTTATCTGGTCGCATGATTGAGATAGTTAGTGATTCAAGAGTTGCCGTCTCATGGATTAATGTTGAGGGTTTAGGCAGCCTCAAGTACGTCAATACGATTTATGAATGCAGGGAGCTTATTAGATCACATGGTGGTCTTTCTGTTTCTTTTAAGTCGAGATCCTCTAATTCTTATGTGGACAGTCTAGCTAAACTTGGATCAAGTGCAGCTGGGGACTTCATTAAGTGGAGCTTATGATTCCTTTTGTTCTTCTTTGTGGTGGTTTCTGTGCTGTTATGGTTCTCTTGTTTTTCTGTTTTGATTTTGGGTTGCTATTTTTTCTGAGCGTTGCTGCTCTGTTGTTTTTCTCTTTGCGCTTTTCTTCTGGTTTGTGCTACTTCCCTGGTGTTGGGTCTCTACTTTGTGCTTGGGGTCTCACCTTTTTTAGGCTTCTTTAATGAATTGTTGTTCAAAAAATAATAATAATAATAGATTATCCAATATTTTTAAATTGAGTTTTATGTGATTAATTAGACTTTGGATTCAGAAAGAGAAGAATTCAAAATATATATTTTTAATGAACATTAAAAATATTTTATATGATGGAGACATTTTTTTTCAAAATATTTTATAAATTTCATTACTTTTTATTATTTTTGAATAAGTAAATATTCAACACACGAGTGCAACACAAGAAAAGTAAAATTCTTATTTTTTTTTTAAGTATTACACTATTACATAAATTCAGGGGTTTTTTTGGAAAGGGGGAGTACTTGAACCCGCAACCTCATACTGTAGGTGTGAAGGGCTTACCACTGAACCAACCTTGTCTCGTCAGAAAAATAAAATTCTTAAATTTTTTGATTAAATTATGTTTTATAATTAATGAGTCATAACCCACATATTTAAATTGTATGCATCAGTTAAAACACACTTGGGAAATGCATTAGTTTTATACTTTTATAAAATTATCGGGCGGAATCTTAACAGATTTTGTTTTTTCACCCATAGAGAGAAACCAAAATTTTAAAAATTCATGTAAGAAATTGAAGAGGTTGAGAGGAGAATATTATCCCTTAATTATTAGGGAATAATCAACCGTTTAATCACAGAAAAATGTAAAGATTATAAATTGTGCATAAAACTTAATTTAGTGAACAACATATAAAAAGAATTACTTTTATTTGTTCATTAGAGAGAATTACAATAATGGGTTTAACAAAAATCAAAATGAAATAATTTTGAGATGTATAAGTAAACCCAAAGAAAATAATAATAATAATAATAATAATAATAAATTAAAAAAATTAAAATAAAATAAAATAAAAGTAAACCCAAAGAAGGAGATAGAGAGCAGAGACTTCAGTATTATTGGTTGAATCCACACTCCACTTAAGCTAAGGCTCTCCATGTCCATGTGACACCCCAAATAAAATGGTATAACAAGTCGGTAAATATAACAAGCACTTACAGACTTATAGTACTAGCTAGCCCAACAAACACCTAAATAAGGATCTACTTGATTTGAACCCACATTGCAACACTTGGTACTCCCTTGTAGACGACATAAAGAAGATAATAACCAGGAGGAGCAACTTTACCGGATGGTGGAGCGACAGCTATAATGCTATGGATTCCTGGCCAAACATTATTGATCACTTCGACGGTACCTAACATAAGAAGCCTTTGATTCATGGAAATACCATGTGTGGTGAAGGCGGGTGCAAACATTGTAACCTTAAGATCAGCCTTGTTTAAACCTAACTCTTTTGACCTAACATTCACCCTGAACCTTTTTCCATAGTTGATAACCTTATTTGAGGTATCAACCACGATTTCCTGCCTTAGCTTAGCCAATTTTGGATTCAAATAAGGTGGTGAGAATTTCTCAACCCTAAGCTCGGTGGGGTACTTGACATCATATAAGTATCCGTTGTGAGTGTTGCTACCTGCTATAAGAACTTTCCCATCTGGTAGCAACACAGATGATGAATGATACATTCTTGGAATGGTTCCAGCAGCTAATTCATGAAATCTATTACCCCTTTTTGCTTTAGTCTTATATAAAACCGGGACGAAATTTGGTTCCTCAGCATCACCCCATGCCGATGTACCTGTTTTTGCACCGTTAATCATTAAAACATCTCCGGTGGGAAGGATCGTCATATCTCCCATTACGCGAGGTGATGGCATCACTTCCTTCTTCCACACTGCATTTGGCTTCATGAGGCTAAGTCTTCCACAGTCTCGCAATGCTGACAAGAATTGCTTTCTGGTTTCCGCAAAAAAATAGGAATCCCATGGCGCGCCCCCACAAACCAAGACATCAGCCGGGATTACTTTAGGGTTGTCAAAGTAAAGTTTTATTGGGAGAAGCACGGACATCCCCGATGAAGGGTAGTTGCGAGCACCACCAGAGAGAGTAGGGTACTCGCGGACAACTTTATTAGCAGCTGGGTTAAACAACATGGAACGGTTGTTTGCGAAAATGAAGAGGTTGCCATCAGTAGCAAGGTGGACAAATGGGTATAAATTATTTTCAATTCTAAAGAACTGGTTGTTTCCAAGTGGAAGGTTATCGTTGGTGTCTCTGAGAAATGGGAGGAAGATGGCTTTCTTATTGCTTAGTCCTTCTCGTGGAATGTATTCGTAGCTAAAGGCATCACGGCCACCAAACACGACGAAGCCACCATCTGGTAATGTTACTTGTGTTGCGTACCATCTAGGCTCTGCAAGAGCTGTTGGGTATTCCTTCCAATCGCAGTTTTTGCAAGTGGACAGATACCTAGCAGTGTTTGCTCCTTTCATAAAACCTCCAGTACTAACCAAGTTTCCATCTACTGTGAGGCCTCCAGATGAGCACCATGTATCTGTTTCAATCTGCAGTTATATATATAAAAAAAAAATTACTATTAAATTTGTTGGATATATGCTAATCAAATTCCAATCTAATTTTAATTTGTAGCTATATATGCATAAAATTGATAATGAACCTTGAGTGCTTGCAATTCTGAGGTTTCAATGTCAAATAGTACAGAATGACACCAACAATCTTGTATTTTATTGACCGGGTCAACCATATGACAAGGCATCTTCTGTGGAGGCAATGGAAATTTTGATACCCTCCAAATTGTGGCATCGTACATTAGCACCTTATTGATTTTTGGAAGTAAGATTGCATGCATGGCTGAGACACCGGAATTTTGAGATACCAAATCCCATTTCCCTTTATATCCGCGACCGCGACCTCCAACAGCAGAAACCAACAAGAGAGGAAGAATGCAAAGGACTTTGATGAACATTGATGCCATAGAATGGCGTACGTTGTTTCTGCTAACACGTATTGTGTTGGCAGAAGATTTTTTTTTTTTTTTTTTTTTTTTTGAAGCTCTCTCGCTTCCTCTCCTTCATTCTCGTGTGTCTCTCCATCAATTTATAAGGATATATGCAAACAGTTGGTTGGTTTAACAATATGCTAAAATAGTAGAGTTTTGTTGCTGCTTTTTAGGGAACTCTTTGGATGGCTATTACTATTAGGTGGTTCGAGGCTCTTTTTACCTTCTTTGAGGCTCAAATTAATTATAGTGAAGGATTCTGTTTATTTACCTGGATGGAGTTTTTCTTTCATGGTCCTAATAACTTAGGGGGTTTATTTTTTTTCTTTTAGTATTAATATCCTTCCTTATGGATTTTCCTTTTTCGTTTTTTAAACAAAACTATTAAAATCTAACGGGAAAAAAAATATCAATATAGTAATTTAAGTTAATATGCACATATTAAGATATATTATATATATGGTTACACAGCAGCTCTCTCAGCTACAATTGTTAGTGCACCTCCTCTTTCTCATTAATTGTGAAGGGTTGATATGAAGTCTCACTATACGTATTTTACAAGAATCTCGGTGTTATGAGATTAAATATCTAAGTCATACATGTACTCTTTTATATTGACAAATACTTACAAATAGATAAATATAGTAAATGCTTAAAAAGTACCAAGTAGGTCATATACAATTAAGTGCTTGTTTGGTTCGGCTTTCTACTACCTCAAAAGCTCTACTAACCTCTATTTTAGTTTTTTAGAATTGTTTGGTTGGGTTTTTGAGATTGTCTATTTTAAATTCAGTAAAGGCTAGTATAGTTTAAACATGAGTGGCGATATTTACATCCCTTTAAAAGTACTGTATGTACAACCCAAATTTATATATTTTCAAAATTCCAATATTATCCTCAAATTAAATTATTAACATTTTAATCATTATATATTATGTTTTTAACAACAACAAAAAAAAAAATTTACTAACTAAACTAATATTTTTATTTTTAAAAAAAAAAGATACAATATCTTATGAAATTTCCACAGCAATTTCCCAATTGCAAGTTTGCATATGATTTTTTTAAAACGCAAAAACACCATGGTTTATTGTCAACATACTCAATCATAATGTCAACCCAAAAAAAAATCCCAATGGATGGTCATTTTATAGATTATCACACTAAAGAGAAAAATGAAACCCTCAAAAAATAAAAAATAAAATGAGTAGAGAGATTTGAATGCAATTTTTGCTCAAAGATAAAGTATGTAAATAAGGACTCAAGAAAGAAGAATTGATTTAGAAAAAGAAGTGGAGGATGTGCGGCTGCAGCGGCTCCCTTCTAATAAGGACTCATGAGAGAAGAGAGAAGAATTGACTTAGAAAAAGAAAGGGAGGAGGTGCAGTGCAGCCGGCTCCAGTTTTTAAATTTTAATTAATTTAGAATCTATTAATTTATAATATTTCTTATCAAAATTACAAAAAGGATATAATTGGTAATGTGTTGGGTGTGTATACAAAATATAATATTTTTTTAAAAAAATTAATGTGTATAAACAAAAAGGGGTGTATATACAGATTTCGAGGGGTGTAAATATCGACACTCTTTAAACATCTACTATGCAAAATGTAAGGTCCAGCTCCAAAATTGACCTAAGCCCAACCAAGCAAACAATCCCATTTATCAAGCCCAAGCCCAAACATGAGAGATTCATTTTTGAAGTCAGATTAGTATAAAAATAATAATAATAAATAAATAAATAAATAAAAATAAAAAAAAAAAAAGTGAATTGATGAGGCAATTAGTTGCCTGGTGGCAGAACATGAAGAAATGGAGAAAAACTTGCACGGGACGGTCTCATTGACATGGCAATGGGACCATCCAATGAATGCATGCCATATATACATTGGACGGTTCCATTGCCACGTCAATGAGACCGTTCCATTCAAGTTTTTCTCGAAGAAATGAGCTGGCTGCTCATGTGATAGGTGGCAACACCATGCAAAGGGTGGCAAGAAATATTAATAATAAAAAAAAGAAACGTGAGAAGAGAGAGGGGAGGGATTTGTGCAAATCAAAAACAGAAAAGCTGAGAAATGAGAGAAAGAAAGGAGAGAGAAAGAGAGAGAGTGAGAGGAGAGAGAATCTGAGAAATAGAGAGAGACAAAGACCTAGAGTGAGAAAGAGAGCTTCATAGCCGAGATAGAGAATCAGAGAAAGAAAGAAAAGGAAGAAAAGAAGAAGAAAAAAAAAAAAAGAATCAGACCTGTCGTGTGTGCGTGTGAGAGATAGAAGATTGAGATTTTGGAAGAAGAATTATTAGAGTGCAGCAGTAGATTTGTAGAGATATGCACCGGATATACAGATAAGTGATGATGATTTTGTGAGAATGAAATATAACAGTTTATTAGATTATTAGATTTCCCAGTAAATCATATCCTAAATTGAGTTGTACGTATTTTAGGGTAGATCCAGAATCTGATGAATTTAGAAAGGAACCCAGTCCCAGAACAGATTTGAGCAAAGGAGTTTTGTTAGTGTATAGTTTTATTTATTTATAATTAAGTTAATTATTTTAGAATTGTTAGCTTTAATTATTTAGAGAATTATTAGAAATAAATGATTTATTTATTTTTTTAGAAAACAGATTTCCAGATGATTTGAGATGTTTAAGAAATGTGTAGATTTCCAGAATCTAGAAATAGATTAGTTATAGAATTAAGATTTAGAAAGAAGAATAGTTCACGTAAGTTCAGACAGATTTTCAGTTAGATTTTCATAAAGTTTTCCAGATTTCCAGATTTAAGTGTTTTATGAGAATTTTCAGAAAAGAAAAGAAAAGAAGATTTATTTATGTTTTCATAAAAGTATTTAGAAATGATTATATATGCATGTTTAGAAAACTAAAAGAGTTTTCAAAGATTGTTCAATTTTTAAGATATCAGATATGTAACGTATCCAGCAGTATCAGATTCAGATTATTAGCCTTTAGGGCTGCTTTGCACGTATATGTGAGATTATTACTCTGTATGTGCGGTCATATCGCCTTGTATGTGAGATTACTTTGCACGTTCGATCAAATATCGACGTGTATGTGAGATTATATGTATATATTACTTTGCACGTTTGATCAAATATCAGCGTATATGTGAGATTATAGCTCTGCACGGGTGATCAGATATCATCGTGTATGTGAGATATGTATTTCCCCATACTCTGCGTGTGCATTGAGATGTTTTGCCATGTACGAGAGATATTTCCCTGGATACTAGTTTGGTAAAGAGTTTTCAGATTATATATATTACTGATTGATTATGATCAGTAGAGAAAAGATTTCAAATCATCAGAAAAGATTTCAAATTATCAGATATTTTATATTTTATAAAATCAGAAAATGTTTTTATTATATTAAATATTATTTATAGAAAAAATGTGTTTTATTTATAAAAAAAAAAAAAAATTAATTAGTACTTAGCCTATTTTATAGAATAGTTTTCAGATTAAATCCTAATTAGTTTTAGGAAGAGATACAGAATGCAGAAAGAGACATAGAAAAAGAGATACATCATTTAGAATGGAATACATATTCAAGAAGAGATTCAGAATTTAGAAAGAGATATAGAAATGTGTTCTACAAATTAAGTTTAGCCTAAGAAATACAGAATTCGAAAAGAAATTGAGAAAAATTTTCTATAGCTAATAGTTGTCATATCGTATGTTATTTAAGTAGTATAAAGTTTATTAAGTATATAATGTATTTCAAGAAGATATTTGTTTTCAGAATGGTAAAGAAGATATTCATCAGAGATAATAGTTTTTAGTAAAGTTTATAAGAAAGAAAAGTTTTAGTTTTCAAAGTTTATTTCCTCTCACTGAGCGTTAGCGCTCGCTCATTCTTTTATTTTAAACTATTTTTCCCAGGTGGTCACCAGGATCGTATAGATTCATTAGTATCATGAGATGAGCCACATGTAATGAAAGAAATGGTAGTCCATGGTTGTAATTTAAGCATGCTATGCTTATGTGCATATATTTAGATTTCAAGATTTTTCATAAATAGTTTTAGAGGATGTAAATATTGAGCAGATGGGTCCAACACAAAGAAAGCAAATTTTTGATTTTTTTTAACTGTTGTATATTTTATGACGGGCCATAACCCACAAATTTAAATTGCACTTTTAAGTTACAAGGTGGAAAGGTTTTGAAAAGCCAAAGTGATCGTTAAAGATTTTAATAGAAGCCACTTTGAGATTCATATGATTTTCTGTAATGTTTTTCAGAAGATTCAGATTTCAGTCAGAAAGATAAGATTTTCACTGGATTCCCTCATATTCAAGATAAGAGTTGTGGCGAGTCCTGTCACAAAAGCTCATAGGGAGGAGTTTCTCCAAATAGACGTTTTTTTTTTAAATTAAAAAAAAAAAAAAAAAAAAATCTACCAACTAAACAACTATAATTTTTTTTTTTTTTTTCAAAAACTCTATTTCTAATAGATCTACTATAAATATATATCTTTAACAAATAGAGATTTTTTAAAAGCCCAACCAAACAGACTCTAATAGTAATTTGAGGTATTTTTCTTTTCTTTTCTTTTCTTTTCTTTTCTTTCTTTTTTTTGAATTTTGGGAGGTGCTAGAGGGGGATATAACTTAAACCAACAAATGTGAGGAAATGTGAGGGCGGTGACATAGCTACAAATTTTAGTTTGAAGGGTCATTATACTAAAACAGAAAATTTCAAGTTTAATTTCTTTTGTGTTTGGAGCTCCTTCAATTTGTGTTTGAATCGTGTTCTAAATACCTTACACGTATTATATATAGAGAGAAAAACGCAAAGGAAGTTTTAGACGAAAAACGGTTCCTATGAAAAACAAGATTCTGACGTCTCTTCTTGAAAACAAAAATGGGTTAGGGGTTAATCTTGAATCAAATGTTGCAAGTTAGAGAAAGTTGCAAGTTAAATATATATATATATATATATAAAAATATAAATATATACGATCCCGTTCATATCAGTGCGCACTAATGTAATTACATCAGTACCAATGTAGGGGTTAACCTTGAATCAAATGTTGCAAGTTAAATATATATATATATATATATATATATACACACGATCCCGTTCACATCAGTGCGCACTGATGTAACTACATCAGTACCAATATAGGGGTTAACCTTGAATCAAATGTTGCAAGTTAAATATATATATATATATACGATCTCATTCACATCAGTGCGCACTGATGTAACTACATCAGTACCAATGTAGGGGTTAACCTTGAATCAAATGTTGCAAGTTAGAGAAAGTTGCAAGTTAAATATATATAAATATATATATATATACGATCCCGTTCACATCAGTGCGTACTGATATAACTATATCAGTACCAATGTATGTGGAGTTGTGGACCACTAATTATGAAGAAGCTTTGACAAGTGCATACACTTTAAAGTCAAAGTATGTAAATCTAATGGTCTACATCTGATAGCTCGTTTTTTGTCGTTACCAAATTGCGATTATCAAAAGATTATTTATATTTAAAAGTTCCTACGCAGTGTGCTCTAACTAGCAAAAGACTAGTAAAGCGATAAGCGAGGGTATAGTTCCGCAGGGAGGTGGTGTCCGTCAACCGTCTCGAGTTATAGTATTTATTGTAAGCATGTAAATAGAATGCGGATGTGGTGAGAATGGTGTGTGTGAGGTGTACGCATATTGTGGTGTAGTGTGTGTGGAGATGTAAATAAAAGAATGCAAATAAAAACAAAGAAAATATGGAGGGGTGAGAATGGTGTTTAAAGAGACAAATAATAAAATGGTGGCTTAGAGAGATGTAAGATTGTGGTCATACAAGGTAATTATGCTCACCATACATAAATGCACACCTAATGGGTTGTTAGACAATTAAGTTCATCCAATTCAAGTTACGGGTTCGTTCTCACGATTAAGGAGTTCCGAAACCAAATCATCTATTGTTACAAATCATTTGTTGATTAAGAAAACCAAAATCTATTCTCACTCCCCAAAGGTCATGGAAGAGCATGTGTTTTAAGGCCAAAGACCCATTAAGCTCATGAACATGTAGCCAAAACCTATTCTAGCACGACCATGCATTAAACAAGTTTCATCCATTCTTTTAGAACTAAGTGGTCAAGACTTTACCCGGAAGGTCATCTATGGAGGTACAATCCTAACACACATACACTCAAACCCATCAAAACAATGCATTTTGACCTTCCATCAACATACACACACAAATATGATATTTGATTACAACTACTCCTACATTTAAGTTAATTTACTCCTAATCTCATCCATGAACACATATCAAGATAAGAGATTATGCAATAATAACAAGAATAAATCAAAACCCAAATGGATTTATAAATAATCATCACATAAATGAGCACAATATAGGTTTACAAATATTTCCCAAATGGGGTTACACATTTAGAAAACAAGAAATACAAGAGAAGAGTTTAAAAGAGACAACCCTTGAAGATATGGCCTTCTCCAAGAGCTCAATGCTTGCTAGCTAGAATTTGGTCCAAGACCTCTTCTTTCTCCTTGCAATCTACTCCGAATGTGATAAAGGATGTGTAGAAAGTAGTGGTGGTAAGCTTCCCATGGAGGAGAGAACCTCTATGGGAGCTTTAAAAGCCTCTCTCTCTCTCTCTCTCCCTCTATCTCTCTCTCTCTCTTAATTTGATGAGAAGATGAAGTGTGGGCTGCTGGGTGTGATCTAGTGTTTGTGGCTAGTTTTGTGTGTCTCAAGAGAGGGCTCAAAATGGTGTATAAATAGGCTGGGAAAGTTAGGGCACGATCTGGGCATGAAAAGACCAAAATGCCCTTCTGAAATGGCTTGAAAACTAACTCTTCGCTGATCTGACAACGGAAGGTCGCTGCCAAGTTCACTGTTGGAAGGGGCGACCACCATGGGGGCAAACATCACTGCCCTTGTTGGCATTGAGGAGGTCGCTGCCACATTCGCTGTTGGCAGGGGCGACCACCATGGGGGTGAACATCACTGTTCTTTTCAGCTTAGCATACTAGTTACTAAAACATGCATAACTCCCTCTAAAAAGCCCGGAATCTCAATCCGTAAAATGTTATGGAAACTAAACGTCCGGGGATTTCTGAATATGTGTGGATCTCAACGTGGTTCGATCTGAGGAGGGAGATATGCCCCTCGAAATTTGGGTGTTCTACACAAAGTCTTTGCCGCAGTCATGTTTCTAGCCTCGCGCACCGTTACGGAAATGAGCATAACTCCCTCTAGAAATCCCGGAATCGCGATCCATAAAAACCACCAGAAAGTAGACTTTCGGGGCTTTCTGAAAATATATGGTAGGAAACCCAGTTCGATATGATAAGTGAGATATAGACCCCGAAATTTGTGTGTTCTGCATGGGCATTTGCAATGTCAGCCCATTAACCTTTGGAAAACAGAGTTGGCCAGTGCCGCGGTCTCAGTGTTGCGTTCTAGCTCAACGGTGGATCCACCATGGAACAATGGTTTTGCTTGCCGCGGTTGACCATGAATCACACCGCGGTTTGGGTCAACGGTGAGGCCGCGACAACTCTGCATGGCTTCCATTCTTGACTTCTTTTTACTCATTTTGGCTTCCCAAACTTAACTTTAAGCTCAAAACCTTATTGTAGGGAATATGTACCTACACAAGGCTCAACAAACACATTATATACAAAAATATGCTCAAAAACGAGAACAAACGATAGGAAATGGGGACCTCAAATAGGTTTATAAATCGTTTGATCAACATCCAATGCACTGATGAAGTTATATCAGTGTGCACTGACTTGAACATTTCTGTATATATATATATATATATTAATAAAATTGGAAGAAAGAAAGTTATTGGTGAAGAACTAAATTCGATCGATTTCAAGTTCTAGAAATTTTACATGTTGAATATTACATTTCGGTTAAATCCCAATAACGTTATTGGAATTTTATTATAAATTTTTTCCAATACTTGGTTGACATGTGGCAACCAAATACTTTAAAAATATAAAGTAACTAGTTATAACTATTTACTTTCAAATTATTTTAAAAATTTATTATAAAAATGTAATAATCTAATTTCATATAATTTAACTAATTATGTTTAATAATTTTAAATGATATGTAGATAATGATTATGCATATCCTTACAATAATCTTATGTGATTTAAATAAATATATGATATTTTTTATTATTTGAATTTGTATTTAATTTAATTAAACATTTATAATATATTAGATTTAAAATAATTAAAATTATTTTTTTATATTTTAAAATATTATTTTTTTCAGAAAATAAAAAAAAAATTAATTTTTAAAATATTTTTGATGTATTATATTTTGAAATTAACATTTATATGATTTAATTTTATAAATTATTTGTAACATAATAATTTTTGAATTAAGATTTCATTTTAAATATTTATAATTTTTTTTTTTTATATGATAAATTGCGTGTAACATAATTTTTGTACAATGTAACAAATTTTGGATAAAAAAGTTGTAATTTAGATGTGTGTGGTAACAATTTCAACTTTGTAACAAATTTTAAGTGATATGTAACAATAAAGTCGTAGCTCGTAATAACTTTACCATAGCATGTAACAACTCGATTTATATGGGTAACAAAATATGTGTTTTGTAACAAATTTCACGTAGAAAGTTGTAGTTAAAACATTTATAGTAACAATTTCACGTTGGTTTGATATGTAACGATAAAGTTGTAAGTTGTAACAATATTGTCGTATCATGTAACAATTCATTTTATTTGGGTAACAAAATATTCATACTATGTAACAAGTTTTACATAAAAAATTATAATTAAGATGTATGTGGTAACGATTTAACGTTGTAATAAATCTGACATAATATGTAACAATAAAGTTGTAGCTCGTAACAATTGTGGAATTGATGAGAAATGTCACCTTTTTAAACTGATTTGGTGACAATGTCACTGCTTTAATAAGTTAAGTTTAAAAGGCACCTATTATGGTGAACGGACAAAAATACCCTTACTTTACACATTCTTTTCTTACTTTGAAGTTTTCTGAGATTAAAAACAGACCTCCAATGGATAATTAGTTTTGTGGCTCTACGCAAACGCATTCGGGGGTCGAGCTCCCCGCTGAGCTCGCGGTGGTCGAGCTGCCCGGTCAGCTCGTGGGGGTGTGGGGGCAACGCATTCGGGGGTCGAGATTTTTTTTGGTTTTGAATCTTCCATTGAAAAGGCTCGAAATGAAGTGTTCGAGCCTTTTCATACACCAATCGTGCCTTTTCATTAGTGTATGAAAAGGCTCGAACACTTAATGAAAATGCACGATTACTGTACAATCGTGCCTTTTCATACACCAATCGTGCCTTTTCATGTACAAAAAGGCACGATTACTGTACAAAAAGGCTGGAAACTTTGTTCAAAAAGGCTCGAAATATTTTTTAATTTTTTAATCGAGCCTTTTGGAAAAGTTATCGAGCCTTTTGGAAAAGTTATCGAGCCTTTTAGAAAGGTTATCGAGCCTTTTGGAAAAGTTATCGAGCCTTTTGGAAAAGTTATCGAGACTTTTCCAAAAAGGCTCGATAACCTTTCTAAAAGGCTCGATAACTTTTCCAAAAAGCTCGATAACCTTTCTAAAAGGCTCGATAACTTTTTCAAAAGGCTCGATAACAACTTCAAAAGGCACGATGAGAAAGGTTATCGAGCCTTTTGGAAAAGTTATCGAGCCTTTTAGAAAGGTTATCGAGCCTTTTGGAAAAGTTATCGAGACTTTTCCAAAAAGGCTCGATAACCTTTCTAAAAGGCTCGATAACTTTTCCAAAAGGCTCGATAACCTTTCTAAAAGGCTCGATAACCTTTCTAAAAGGCTCGATAACAACTTCAAAAGGCACGATGACAGTGTAAAAAGGCACGAAAATATTTCAAAAAGGCACGAAATCATTTCGAGCATTTTCTGAACTTTTTTCGAACCTTTTTCGAGCCTTTTCAAACCTTTTTTGAGCCTTTTTCGAGCCTTTTTCGAACATTTTTAAACATTTTCGAGCCTTTTTAACTATCAATATATTATGGTGAAGAAGGTTACTGTGGGGGGCAATTTTGTCCGTTCACCATAAATGGTGCCTTTTAAACTTAAGTTAGTAAGTTGGTGCCTGTTCCCAAAAAAGAGTCTCAAATAGTGCTATTTAATTTTTTAACCCCGTAACAATTTTAATGTAGCATGTAACAACTTAATTTATATAGGTAACAAAATATATGTGTTTTGTAACAAGTTTTACTTAAAAAGTTATAGTTAAAACGTTTATGGTAACAATTTCACGTTGATTTGATGTGTAACAATAACGTTATAGGTTGTAACAACGTTGTCGTATCTTGTAACAACTCATTTTATATGGGTAACAAAATATTCGTCTATGTAACAAGTTTTACATAAAAAAATGTAATTAAGATATATGTGATAACGATTTAATATTGGAATAGATATGCCGTAAAATGTAACAAATAAAATATACATTGTAAAAACTTTCTGGTAGAAAGTTAAAAACTTATTTTATTTATAAAATAAAAATATTTATATATATATGCATACTATGTAATATACTAATATGTTTTGCGTACGTATAATTGTAAACATATTATTTATGGTAACAATTTCACGTTGTATAAAAAAATACTATTATGTTTTTATTTAAAGAAACGTGAAACAATTATATTTATTAGTTCTGATTAATATTATAAATTTATAATGCAAGTTGCTTTGTTTTTATTTAACAAATCATTTTTTATAGCATAGTTGGCAGTGCACCTCCCTTCCACATAATTGGTGATGGGTTTAAATCCCGCTATGATGCATTTTACAAGCATGTGTGAGGACTGAGGAGTTTTCTTTCCGGGTTATGGGGAGTAGTTATCTCCCGTTATGAGAGTAGATATCCGAGCCGCACATGTATTGTTTAAACCCAACAAGTTCCTATTGTAATAGTTTTTGTAATACTTCAACAAAAAAAAAAAAAAAAAAAAAAAAAGTACTAACAAAATCATCTATTTACTTTGTCAAATTATATCTGTTAACCGAAAATTCACTCTGGGTGAGGAATTTCAATTAACCCCTCAAACAGCTACCCGGTAGGCTGCAGCAGGGTAGGTACCTCTAGGTACCATGGTTTTGTACGAGTAAAATATCCCGCTCGCCGGGGCTTTATTGCGGCATGTCATGCGAATAGGCGGATAAGAGAGCTTGGACCAGTGGGGTTGGAATCGAACTCACATACATGCATAATAAAAGAGATAGAAGGGAGAATGACAATTCTTTTGGTAGAAGGTGGACTGGCATAGGGGGAAAAAGCATCACATATGATCATATGCTGAAAAACCCCTAGGTAGCATCCGATGGAGAGAGATCCTTTATATATTTATCAATAAGGCATGCTCCAGGGAGCTTACACAAGTAGGAGAATCATACAACATAAGTGCTCCAGAGAGCTTACAATCATTGGCCGGCATAAACCCTTTTCTGAAATCAATATCAAAGAAAAAAGAAGCCAGAAGAAGATCCCCCTCAATCAAGAGCTTTGTCATATTTATAGGTTCTAATTCTTGTTGCCCACTCCATCAATTTAGTCAATCAATCCATAATTATAGGAACACTGATTTGGTATTGATTGAGTTGAATATTCTCTCATTAATGGCGTTGTGAATGGCCATAAAAGAGTTGACTGATTTCTCATTAATGGCATTGTGAATGGCCATTAAAGAGTTGACTATCTTCATTAATACAGTTGATTATCTCCTTTAATAGGGTTGACTATCTCCATTAATACGGTTGATTATCTCCATTAATTGCATTATGAATGGCCGGAGAGGTCAACCTTCCTTGTATTTGAATGCTGGCGCATACTGTCCTTCTTGTAGCATGGTTCTAGTCTTCCTTGGTAATCTGACAGATGGTGCATTATGACCTTCATTGTTGACGTCTTCTATGTTAGGTGGTTGGGAGGTGCTTGGAGGACCAGTTTGAGTGCGGGGTACCGGGTACCAGGTTCTGGTCTTCCTTGGTAATCTGACAGATGGTGCATTACGACCTCCATTGTTGACGCCTTCTATGTTAGGTGGTTAGGAGGTGCTTGGAGGACCAGTTTGAGTGCAAGGTACCGGGTACCAGGTGCGGGGTACTGGGTACCAGGTATGGGGTACTGGGTACCAGGTGCGAGGTACTGGGTACTAGGTGCGAGGTACGGGGTACCGGGATAGTGTGGTAGCGGGATCCTGGGTTCATTTTTTCAACTATCAATGACCTTGACATTAATGGAAAATTCTTCTTTGGACCCCTGCCAAAAAAGGCTGTTAACAATATCCAATATAAATATTTTAACCTCATTTCAATTAAATTGTTTCACATTGCTAAAAATATATGAGGCTAATAAAGCCCCCATTGAAATTGTTATTACCAATGCTACTGTTAGTAGTGCCTAACTATGAGATAAAGATAAATTATAACTAATTAATATAATTTATTTCATTCTAGTCATTAATTCTTTATTATTTGTTCAATATTGTATTTTTAATATGTGTACGTGGTGAATTTATATATCACATTATTGTTTATAAGAAATTATCAATAAATTTGTATTTAAATTCATTTATTATTCTATTATATAGATTATTGTAATATTTTTACTATATCATATGGATGAAATTGTAGTTATAGATCATTTACACCAATGATATATCTTATTTTTTGTTAGGGGAATGATTAGTTAACTGCAATTGAAATCATTACTATTAATACGAATTGTTAGTGTAACAGAAGTGCTAAGATATGAAAAAATAAAAGTGCTATTGTTTTTAATAAGTTATTGCTAAATTTGTATTTAAACTCATCCATTATTTATATATAAACATTAATATAATATTTTTACTATATCACACATGAACAGAATTACAGATACACATTAATTCCACTGAAATTAATATTTTTATGAGTAATATCATTGTTATTATGATATCGATGACCAGTTATGAATTAACTATATATTATAATTATTTCTTGTAATAGACGTATGATTGTATCATCTAGTTATAAATAAATTATAAATTATAATTATTTAATGTAAAATTATTTCATTCTACTAATTAATTCTTTATTACTTGTTCATTAAAATTTAAATCGTTTTTCTTTTTTTTTTTAAGTAATTTAATACCTCTTTCAAAAAAAAAAAATTTATATTCTTTATTACTTGATATACTTTCTTATCTCTTAGTCTCTTACTATTATTAATTCTTTGAAATAAAAAAAGAAACTAGCTGAAAAGGTTTTAAGTTTTTACTATAATAAAAGACATTAATTTCAAATTTTCATAACATCCATTGGATTTACTTTTATCCAATCTAATGATAGTTATTAAGTCCATTATGGTAGTTATTAAGTCCAATAACGTTATTGGACCAATAAGGTAGTATGACCATATATATATATATAAAGAAAATTGGAAGAAAGAAAGTTATTGGTGTAGAACTAAATTTGATCGATTTCAAGTTCTAGTAATTTTACATGTTGAATATTACATTTCGGCATGTAAACATGTTGAAATTTTAACACACGTGTAACTATTTTGGAATTTTAGCTTATAAGTAGTTTGTAAATTCTCACCACCTAATTATTTGGATCCATTATTGCCTTGGAAAGACCGATTGATGCGGCAAGCAAGGGTTTGGAGTTCATGGAGCGAAGGGATCTTCTTAAAGACAAAGGGTACTAGTAGAGAGAGATTTCGAGTTGCGGATTTTGTCGCGAAATGACCCCAATTATGTGTGGAAACGGGCCAAGCACCAATACTCCCATGCTTCCGAAATCGCGTTACGTTTTTACCGTTTTCGTAAACATTTGATTTGTGAATAACTTTTTCTAAAGATTTTATTTTGATAGCCGTTTGTGGTGTTGAGTCTTAGGAGTTCCGATTTTTTAGTTGTTTACTCAATTATTTCCTTTTTTGGAAAAATTGATTATTTTATTAGCTTTTTTAGATGTTTCTAGTGTTTTCTCTAATTATCTCTCAATTTCGTTACATTTTCAAGGGTCAACGAAGTTGAAGCCTATTATTCTGAAATATGTGTGCAGATGAAAAGCTTCCACTACTTCACCTATGATCGATGTTTATAAGTCGGACAAGTGGATCACTCATGCTCAACAGTTTTGGGTGAACAACATTAAGTCGAAGGTACTGAAGGAGAGATGACCAAAGAAAATACTGTATTAAGGTTAATTATAAAATGTACGCACCACCTTTTTTACCAGTTACCACGCATTGTATCTCTATCTATGAATTAATCAAAGACTCATGAAGTCCTGATATTAGGATTGGTAGAGGTGGCCGACAACGTTTGGCAAGGTGATCATAACATTGTAGCGGTGGCTCCTCCTGGAATCTGGTGTTTATCATAAAGGAGTCCCAAGCGTTTCCAGGTGGATTCAGATAAAAAAGATAAGCTAATTCATGAGTTATTTTTTCTGACTTTGGGTATTTGTTCTTTGATTTGTTCATCAAAATGGGAAACCAACAGTAGTCTCCGCACGTAAGTCCACGTAAAAAGAAGGGTCTTGTTGTCCATAATATATATATATGGGAAAGTATCATTTTCCCCCATGTAGTTTGCCATATTCATAAATTTGCTCCCCCCCAGTTTCAAAAATGGTTGATATTCCCCTTGAAAATCAAAGTATTCGAATATATGCCCCCTGCCGTTAGGATTTCTGTTAAATTGAGGTTTGACCATGAAATAGCAAGGGCAATCTTGTAACTCTGCTTGGAGGACTTGAATGGCAATTAAAAATTGAAGCGCAAGAAAGTAAAAAACAAAAGCAAATTTAAGATTTATTAAATACAAATAAAACATGTGGATGAGATGAATGACAACTCACCCTTCCACTATTACCATATGCCAATACAACAAAAATAGGCGTGGTCCCAAAGCCATTTCACTTTCGAGAAAAACTTCTTCATGCAATCTGTTTTTCTCCCAACCCATTCGCGCCAAAAAAAAATCCTACCATCACCTGATCATCAGTAACCAAATAGTGATAACGATTTGTAAGACTGTTGAAGTAGAAATAGGTGACTGAGGTTGTGCACAGAGTAAGACTGTTGAAGTAGAAGGATTCAAAGAAGTTTCCTGGGTTCTTTTTCGTAGAAAAAGGTGTGTTTTTTAAACTTGAAGTTTTGGTAGTGGTTATGTGTTGATTTTTCATGCATGGTTGCACTTGTGATTAATCATTTTTACTATCGTTAAAGTTTTAGGGTTTCTGTTAACAAAATTTGGGGGTTTTTCGTTTGTAGTTGATTAGTATGAAATTGATGGTGTAATTGACATGTTCATGGTTATTAGACATGAAATAAGCAAGAATATTGTATAAAAATGCATTTTTTATTTTTGTTACGGTAGAGTGCTAACAATGTATATAATATGGCATGTTATACACTTGTATATGCTGCATATATTAACACAGATTTGCTATTTTAAATAGGTTTATATTTCAATCTTTGTTTGTTGTAATATGGCATGTTTAATATTTCGATTAATTTTTTTTTTTTTTTTTTTGCACAGTTTGAATGGATATATTTGATATATTTGTTCACTATGACTCTAAGTTGTTTAAGCTTGGTAGTTGTGATGCTAACCATGTTAGTGTGATTACATTGTTGCATACCATGTCTAAGAAAAACAAACTGGTTGTGAAGATGTGCCTACTGATGAATATTGTGTTTGGGTTGTATTGCCATGGTGTAGTGGTGACACGGTTCCGGTTCGGTTCCGGTTCCGGTTCCACGGTTAGGTGGAACCGGAACCGGAACCGGACTTAGACGGTTCCGGTTCCGGTTCCGACCGAACCAGCGGTTCTGAACCGGTATTTTTTTTTTTTTTTTTTTTTTTTAACATTACAAAATATTACATTTTATTTATTAAAAAAATAAAATGTTAGAAAAGGACATTACAAAGTATTGGCCCATGGCCCATAACCTTTGTCCAAGTAATTATATTTTTCTTTGCATTCTCCTCCTTTTTATATAGGTTAAGCATCTCTCCACTTCTCGTATTTTTCCAATGTGGGATGTGAGATTTTTTTATCCTTTCTATTCTAATTGTTTTGTTTTTCTTTATTGTTAATTCTATCCACTTAGACCTAGATCTACCTCAACCCACACCATTTTCTACTGTAAGTAAATTAACGTACACAAAATTAAGTATTTAAGAAATAAATTCACGTTGAGATAAGAAATATGGGGCACTGGGACAAAAGATATATATAGATATATTAGATAATGAAGAATGGTAGAGCATAAAAAGAAAAGAAGAAAGGCAGTGCTTTGTATAATGAATAATTGAATTTCGTCAAAAAAAAATATTAAAAAAAAATGAATAATTAAAATTTGAAACAATGACACTGAATAAGAACAAAAGATATGAGTAGGCAAGCACATGGCTGATGGCTCTCAATTGAAATCCCATAACTTTTTTTTTTTTTTTTTTTTTTTTTTTTTGTTAATGGATTCTCCACCCACAGTTAAATATGGTACCAAGTCCAAGATCAAAATGTCAAAAGTTAACTCTCTCACTTCTACTTAAATTAGTAAGCTATAACTATAATAGAAAGAAAAAGAAAATCTCACATCCCACATCGGATAAATGAGGGAAATGGAGAGAGATCTAACCTATATAAAAAGGAAGAGAATGCAAAGGAAAATATACTAATTACTTGGACAAAGGTTATGGACCATGGTTTAATACTCTTCAATATCAATTTTTTTTAACATTTTATTTTTATAAATAAAGTGTAATTTTTTTTAAAAAAAGAAATTTGAAAAAAAAAAAACCTTGAACCGGCAGTTTGAGCAAACCATAGAATCGGAACCGAAACCGGCCTCCTCCGGTTCAGGTTCAGGTTCTGGTTCTTGAACCGGATTTTCGGTTCTGATTTCGATTCTGACCGGTTCCACCGGTTCGAACCGGAACCGGAACCGAAACCGTGCCAAGTCTACCATGGTGTAGTGAAAGAATGGCAGTGAATAATGATAGTGACCTTGTAGATGTCTTTAAGTTGTTTAGTAACCATGAAAAGAAGAGTATTACGTTTGAAGTAGAGAAGAAAGCATATATCCCACTTCCACCAGAAGCATCCACAAACATTCCCAATGAACATCCTAGGTTCATAATTGACAACCAAAATATAGGGTTTAGTGATTTTGAAAATAATTTATTTGATTATGAGGGTGATAATGAGGATGCACATGGTGATAATGAGGATGGACATAGTGTGTCTGGTGATAGTGATGGGGTGATAAAGGTTGATAGTGGTAGGGCACAGGCTAGTGTAGATGAGGATGAATTTGGGTTAGGTGATGGGTCTTATGATTTTGGGTTAGGTCATGGGTCTGATGAATTTGGGTTAGGTGATGGGTTAGATGAGGTTGAAAAGAATATCAACCTTGAACTGTTTGAAGGGTACAATTCTCACCCTGATGATGAGTTTGTTAGTGACTCAGAAGTTGAAAATATGGATGCTAAAATAGCTAGATTGGTAAAAACCAACCCTTTTAAGCAATTGTTAGGTACTCCAATAGAGTTTGAGGTTGGTCAAACACATGATAGTGTGTACTCATTGAGGGCATTGTTGACAGACTATGCCATTCAAGAGGGTTTTAATTTTAATAAGGTGAAAAATGATAGGAATAGGTTAACATATGCATGTCAAGAGGAGGGATGTCCTTGGAGGCTGCATGCTTCTAACTTAATTGATGATACAACCATGCAAATTAAGACGTACAAGAATGAGCATCTCTGTCATAGGCTTTGTAGAAGTAAAGAGGCAAGAGCCAAGTGGATAGTTAGCAAGTTTGGGGCTCTTGTCAAGAGCAATCCTGACATTAGGCCTGGGGTCATTTCTGATCAGTTAAGAGATCAGTTTAATGTAATCGTTGATGCTCATAGACTGTACAATGCAAAAAAAAGGGCACTTCAAGTGCTATTAAAAGAGCATGAAGAGAGTTTTAAACATATAAGGAAATATGCAATCATGGTGCAACAATGTAATCCAGGTTCAGCAGCATATCTGCACTTGCTTGAACCTACCACAACCTTCCAAAGATTCTTCCTTAGCTTTGAATCATAGAAGAAAGGGTTTATGGATGGGTGTAGGCCATTTATTGGGATTGATGGCTGCCATTTGAAGGGGCCGTATGGAGGGGTACTTTTGTCAGCTGTTGCTCTGGATGCAAACAGCGGTCTTTTTCCACTTGCATGCTGCGTCTGTGAATGAGAAACCTTGGAGAGTTGGTCATGGTTTTTGGAGCAATTACGGTTATATTTGAAGTACCCAGCATGTAAACCAATATGCTTCATGAGTGACAGACAGAAGGGGGTGATTGGGGCTTTGAAGGCTCATTAGCCACATGCAAGTATAAGGTACTTTTTTTTTCTTTGATTAAGTTTGTTTAATTCATAAATATATAAACTCTCTTTTGCTGTTTTAATTAGGTTTTTTTTTTTTTTTAATGAACTTTGTTTATAATCATATATGCTGCAGCAGCTGCACATATTAACATATATTTGCTATTTTAATTCAGTTTGTACACTTATATATGCTGCATATTTTAACACCCATAATATGTTTTAAATAGGTAATGTGTAAGGCATATCTATACCAATTTTAGGACTCCATATTCTAGACAAAAACTAAAACAACTTTTGTGGAAAGCTAGTAAGTCATATGATGTGCATGAATTCAAGAAAGCTATGAGAGATATAGGTCTAGTCAGCATGAAGGCATAAGCATGGTTGTGTGAAATAGAAACAGAAAATTGGTGTAGGCATGCATTTGGCCCCTCTATTAAGTGTGATCATGTGACTAATAACATGACTGAGGCATTCAATAGCATGTTGAAGGATTTTAGGGCTAGGACATATCTCAACTTATTGGAATTCATTAGAAGAATGGTGTTGACTAGGTTACAAGTGAGAAAGAGGGTTGTGGTAAGTGGAAATCTGAAATACCACCAACTGTGAACAAGAAAATAGTTGAAAATAGTGCGGACAGTAGAATCCTACAACTTATACATGCAGGAGAGGGAAAATATGAGCTGATGGGTTTAAATAGGCCATATACTGCCAACTTACAAGAAAAAACATGTGAGTGTGGGGCATGGCAGATTAGTGGGGTGCCATGCAGTCATGCATTGGCTGGGATTAGACACTTTTATGGAATGGGTGGAATAAATGAAGGCATAACTCAGTTTATTCACCCAAGCTTGTCTAAGTCTGCCTTTCTTAGAAGCTATAGCTCTATGCTTAGTCCCATTCCAGATTTTTGTGTATGGGTGGATATGGAAGCAGCAACTGTAGACCCACCACCAATCAAAAATAAACTTGGTAAACCAAAGCTTGTATGGAAGAGGGAATCACATGAGAAACCAAAAGCATCAAGGAGTGGGAATGTTATTTGTACAAAATGTAGAAATCCTAGCCACAACAAAAGGACTTGTAAAGCTGTCATCACTTCTGAAAGCAATAAGGTAAATTACTATTGCATTGCTTACTACTCTTTCTATTGTTTACTGCCATTTCTATTGTTTTTGTTTTTTTTTGTTTTTTTTTTTTTTTTTGTGTACTGATTCTTTTTTTTTATTTTTATTGATTCTCTTCTATTTGTGTACTGTGTATAGAGGGCTGCAAAGGATGTGAACAAGTCATCAACCAATGCACGAGTAGAAGTTGGTGCCTCCTCTTCACAGCCTCCCACACAGGTTCAAACTCAATTACAATCTCAAGTGACAATGTAATGTAGCTAGTTTCATTTGAAATTGGTACTGTAGCTGGTCGATGGATGTTACTTATATTTTGCTAGTTAGCACTTAAACAAAATTATTGTTATGCTTCGATATTGGTACTTGTACCTTTTGTTGGTTTTTGTTAGCACTTGATGTGTTAGTGCTTAGGTGTGGAAGTACCAATTGTTGGTTTTTATTAACACTTGATGTGTTAGTGCTTAGGTGTGGAAAAATTTTATTTTGCATTTCATGGTATGGAAACTATGTATGGAAATATTATCTTATATGCCTATGATCTGTTTATTGCTTCAATGTTTTCGGTTTTCTATCATTCATACCTTACATTATAGCTTTCATTCATACAAAGCATTATAGCTTTCATTATATTAAATCTAGGACTGCATTACATACAAAAGTGCATTACATCTTCATCACATTAATAAAAAACATAGATATTGAGAGACAAAAGATTATCATATTTAGCAGCAGCAACATCCTTAACCCACTTTGTATGGACTCCAAATTTTGCATTCTTCCATTTAAATTAGTGTCCAAGGTATGCATCTTTGTATTTAAAACTTTCACTTCTTCTAGAATAGTTGAATAACTATTCTTTTCTTCAAAACTTGGCAAGCATGATGTAAACTCTCTTGAATCTGGCTCCCACCAACTAAAGTATTTGCATTGCCTATTTTCACAAATATAGAACAACTTACCTGGATTATTTTTCGAATTGGATATCTTCACACCAGCCTTTTTCCCACACATGCATGATTTGTTTCGGAATATTATCATTCCACCATTAATGTTGCTTGATGCTGTAGAACTTCCTTCCATGGTTGAAAATAATATTTCTTTGTAAACTCAAGCATGTTTGTGAAATGTATGGTGTTTGTAAGTTGTGACAGAGAAGGGGGTGTGAAACGGAATGGGTGTTTGTAAGTTATGACAGAGAAGGGGGATGATGGAAGTTGCAAAAGAGCTGATATATTGAAGGAGGGGGTTTTTTATAGCAAACAATGTAACCGTTGGGTCCCAACGGTTACTTTAGGGGGTAAAAATGTAGTTTCTCTATCACCATCATCTGTCAAGGGCAAAAATGTATTTAAACCTCTTTTTTCTGTCAGAGTTGCCTTATTTAATAGAAATCCTAACGGCAGAGGGCATATATTCGAATACTTTGATTTTCAGGGGGAATATCAACCATTTCTGAAACTAGGGGGGCAAATTTATGAATATGGCAAACTAAGGGGGGAAAATGATACTTTGCCTATATATATATATATATATAGGGGTAATTGCACAAACATCCCCTGACATTTGATATAATTACACACATATGGCAGTTTTGACTATATTAACACAAACATCCCCTGACCTTTGAAAAATATTGCATTAACATCCCCTACCGTTAATTTTCTACAGTTAGCACTTAATGGTTAGGGGTAATATGGTCATTTTCACTAAAAATATTTTAATTTTAAAATAATAATAATAATAATATTAAGAATTTTTTGTTTGATGATTTAGAGATTTGTTGTTTGATTATTTGAAGATGAGGAAGATGAGGAAGATGGAGATTTGATTTTATTAATATTTTAATTTTAAAATGTAAAATAGGGGTATTTTAGTCATTTCGCCCCTTTGACCATTGTTTAGCAGTAAAAAGTTAAAGGTAGGGGATGTTAGTGCAATATTTTACAAAGATCAGGGGATGTTTGTGTTAATATGACCAAAACTGCCATATGTGTGTAATTATATCAAATGTCAGGGGATGTTTGTGTAATTACCCCATATATATATATGACTAGCCAATAGTCTCCCGCACGACATTCTCCATCACCAACCTCAACCGCGTCCCAGCTGTGATCAACTAATCACGGCCGGCCCATTTTTCAACTACACAATCTTCTATAACATCACCATTCAGCTAGCATTGCATTAACGTTATACAGTTATACCTACAAATTATCATGTAATCAATGACATATATATGCACACACACACCATAATTTGTATGAATGATTACAAGTTTTAAATTATTTTTTCATTGATAAATTAATATCTAATCATTTTTAAACTTCAATCTAACTTGCACTTAAAAGATGGCACTGTCAGGTGTTTTCCAGCCTCTCTCGTCTGCATTTAATTAATTGATTTTTCTTTGCTCTCCAATGGTACAAACATGTTGGAATCTCAAGAGAAGAGACAAGGTCAATAGGTTTTATAATTAAATTATAAAAATGAAAAATCATCAAAGCAAGCTTCATCTTAGCATGCCATAAAGCTATATATAAAGCCCTCAAAATCCATAGATAAAAGCATCCCAATTCAACTCTTTCAACCAGAGTTGGAATAACAAACAGGTCTCTGTCTGTCATTGGGGTTGAAATGGCATTTTTTAAAACTTCATTGATGATCCTATTTTTCACTGCAATAATTGCATTTCATCAGGATGTGGTTGATGCTACTATTTCCAAGAGCATGTATATGAACTGGGGTGCACATCATTCTGTAATCTCCGGCGACAACCTTCAACTTGTGTTGGATCAATATTCAGGTTAACTACATAAGCTTACTCTCTCTCTCTCTCTCTCTCTCTCTCTCTCTCTCTCTTCAAATAAATTGCATTCAATGGATTGAAACAATTATGATACCTTTGGTTTTCAGGTTCTGGAGCTCAATCAAAGAGAGCATTCTTATTTGGAAGCATTGAAATGCTAATCAAGTTAGTACCTGGGAATTCCGCTGGAACAGTCACAGCCTACTATGTAAGAACATTTATTTAAGAACCAAATCAAGATTAGGAACACACGAAAGATAATTGATGATGAAATCAGCTAATTATTATCATATTTGTGCAGTTATCCTCTACTGGCAGCAAGCATGATGAAATAGACTTCGAGTTCTTAGGAAACGTTTCTGGTCAACCATTTATTATCCACACAAATATCTATACTCAAGGAAACGGAGGCAGAGAGCAGCAATTCTACCCGTGGTTTGACCCAACTGCTGATTTCCACAACTACACCATACATTGGAATCCGACAGAAGTTGTGTAAGTTGACTCCCTAGGCACTTGCCTTCTGTTCTGTTCTATTCTACTAAATCAGAAGCAACATTATAGCTAATCATTGATTTACCAATGCAATTTCAGGTGGTATATCGACAGTCTACCTATTAGAGTTTTCCGGAACTATGAGAACGAGGGGATCGCATATCCTAACAAGCAGGGGATGAGGACATACACCAGCTTATGGAATGCTGATAACTGGGCAACTAGAGGTGGACTTGTTAAGATTGACTGGAAAAGTGCACCATTCATAGCACGATTAAGCAAATTCAGGGCAAGAGCTTGCAAGTGGGATGGTCCGGTCAGCGCTAGTCTATGTGCCGCTAAAACCCTAGCCAACTGGTGGACCTCCCCCGTGTACAGCCGTTTGAGCGATGCCAAGATGGGTCAGTTGAAGTGGGTCAGAGACAATCACATGATCTATGACTACTGCAAAGACACTAAAAGATTCAATGGACAACTACCTCCTGAATGTTTCAAGCAACAATTCTAACATATGAAAGAACCCTTGTTGAGTTTTCTTCTTCTTTTTGAGTTAATATTTCTGGCATGGCTTCTCGTGTTTCAAGCAGATTGATTTTATTCTTTTTCTTTATATTCAATTGTACCAATTTGTATTTTTGTAAACTTCAATTCTTCAATAAAATGAGATGATTTCGTTCAAAGTATCCAACACACACCGCAAGTGATTTTGTATTTTCTTAACAAGGACAAAACGCATAACGCAACGAGAATTGGAAAAACAGATCTAATTAAGTGGTAATACAAAGGTAGACACCGAAAACAATAAAACCCGTACCCAACAAGGAAAGGCCGAGGCGGGTCTTCTCCCCCAACAGGATCCCAAACAAGGCGGTAGCAGCAAACGTCGTCGCATTGGTGACGGGGACGGCAAGCGAAATGGGGGTGTGACTGAGAATGGCGAAGAAGGTAGCAGAGGCGGAGAGGTTGAGCAAGAAAGGGACCGAATATTGCCAGATTAGGAGGAGACGGAGCCAGCTTTTCAGACAATTGATGATTTTGTGGTGGAGGAGGACTTTGGGTGGGTTCAGTGGAGAGGCGGAGGAGGAGGAGCTCTTGACGGATTGGTCCCAGATGAGCGCGCCCCGCCGCATGAGTGCGTTGGTGGCGCCCCACACTAGTGCCCACTGCCACCATCTTCTCTACGTCGCCCATCATTGCTATCTGATCTCGAAAACACTCTTTTGACTGGTTTGGTTTCAATCGAGATTCTACGGTTTATGCTCTTGATCAAAAGTCAAATAACCAACGCAAACAAATGTATATTTAAAACGATGCCGTTTATGTCAAATTCGAAGAAATAGTGCAACACATATTGACATTTCAACTTACTAACCAATCAATAACACTACCAATTTTGATGTCCAAATCTGATGCCCACATGATGTGGTATGTCAAATTTAGATAAAATAGTATTTGTAGGGGGTCGATCTACGTGGCATGTGAATCGGGTCGGGTTGTGTTAGGCCCAAGACAACTTGTTTAAACTTTGTAAGGTGAGTGAAGTCATTTCCTCGTTGCACCTGCAAGCTATACTCTATCGACCTTGTATGGAGACTTGTCGAACCTGCAAAAATAATTAGAGCAAAGATAATACAAATAGAATGAAGAAGATGGGTTTAAGTTATTTAGCCTTAGGTGTGCTTGGGCTGAGCAATATTCTATGATGATCGTGATAGTGAGTCCGACCAAATTCCGGTTGCTGGAATATTTATAAGCAGAGTTTCAGTACGCTTTAGTAAGCCTTTCCTATAAGAGTTTTCAGAGAGCTTTGAAGTGAGAGAGCTCTCTTATTTATAGGGGAAGAATCAGCTCCAACATTCACTGATCATGGTTTGATCGTGGGCAAGATATTTGGAGAGATTCTCTTTTCAAATCATCCACCTAGCCTAACTGACCTTTTGACTTGGTCCTTCAAAGACCAAGTTCTGCTGTTGATATTTGTGTTGGATCGATCCAACATAATGGGCTTGGGTAGGATCTAGTATTACAAGGTCTGGGCTTTAATACATTAGGCTTATAGGTCATTTTTTGCTACCACAGTATTACAGATCAAAAAAATGAAAGTATTGTAATTGTGTGTTGCTGAATGCTGGTTAGTTATCAAACATAAACATTTTCTTTAACTTATTTATTTAATTTTATTTTTCAAACTTTGAATTTTGTGGATGTAGTTTTTACTCGGGCAACTATAAAAAAAATAATTTAAAATGAAATGTATAAACAACTTGTCACAACATTAGTGTGGGGGTAACCAGACCTAGGCCTTAGTTATTTGTTAATTGATTCAACATGGATATCGGAGTAACGAATGATCAAATCATCGATGATTAAAATGTTGAAATCAAATTAATAAAAATATATCAATACATTTAATAACCACTAATTTTAAACTCACAATATATGTAAAAAAATAAAAAAATAAAAAATAAAAAAATAAAAACAGTTTAATAATTTAAAACCGGTTGTCCTTGCAAGTAAAAAAAAAAAAATTGTTCTTGTGATATGATAACAATTAATATGATTATAACTACAGTAGAACCCCTCTAAACTAATATTCTTGGGACCTGTCCTTGAGTATTAATTTAGAGGGGTTATTAATTTGAAAGGGGTGTTATTTTATCTTATAAAATGTGTTGAAGTCGGTTTTCTTGTTTAGGGAAGGTTCTTTTTTAAAATTCATTGTTTAGTCGGTTTTCTTCTTTAAAGAAAATTCCTTTTTCTTTTCGGGATTCCTTATTTAGGAAAAATTTGTTAAGAAAATTTCCTATTGAAATACTAAATTTGGTTGAAACCTTTTGACTACAATAAGAAGGCGATCACAACAACGTCTTAAAGACAATTCAAAAAATGAAGGATGAAGTCAAAAATATCACACATTTGGTTTTGTGCAAACTAACATCTTGAAGTACTTTTCTTGTTCTTGAATATTATGTAATATATTTTATATTTTTATGAAATTATTAATTTCTACGACATGTCGGGACTGAAATTTTACACTAGGTTTCAAAAAGAAATTATTAATTATTACGAAAGATGGGTTTATTAATTTTTTACACGGGCCCAAGTCGGGATCAAGATTTTTTATTAATATAAAGAGGTTATTAATTTATAATGGTTCTACTGTATAATATATACGATGATGATATCATAGTGGCCACATATTAATATATTATCCATAATAATTAGGAGTCAAGACAAAGCATAGCAATCATCAAATGGCATTGTTCTTTAACCTGTCACGGGCCTCTTTACACACTTGACTACATATTATTCCATGCACTTGTGGTTGTGGTCCTGCCAATTTGTATTTTGGCGACAGCCACCGTTCTTTCGACATGTCCTGCCAGTTCATGCTAAGTAGTTGCTAACTACTTAATTCCGCTTAGTGTTACCAGTTACAACTCACAAGTAGATTTTGTTAATATAATTTATTAAAAATATTACTTTTATATATTATTGTATAATTAGTAAACATATATAAATTCAATTCTATTAGGAATTTCAACATCTGCCTTTTGAGGTGAATTCAAATGACTTGTAAATATACATGCTTTAGTCTTAATATTTTGGAAGAACAAATTTTTTTCTATTTTAATTTAAATTTTATACATCAAGAATCACACATAATCCATTCTTGTTTTAATTAGCATCCACAATTTATTTTTTAGTTTTTTTTGGCAAAACTTCACACGATATAAACTCATAGAGAAAAAAAAAATAAAAAAAAAACAGTTGTTCTAGTCTAGTTTTATCTAATCGGATTGTTAATTGGTCAACCCATTAAAACCCGTAATATAATGTGTTTGTTTCGGGTTCATATTTAAGACATCATTAACTGTTATCATAAATGACACGTTTAATGATCAAGAATTCTAATAAGGGAAAGAAAACTTGATTCCTAATTTGCGATCGCCCAATGTGGCTTAGTGGAAAATGATGCTTATTGAGCGTAATAATATCTCAGGTTCGGGTTGTCGTTAAACGGTATTGTATATATATATATATATATATATATATATATATATATGTAGAGAGAGAGAGAGAGAGAGAGAGAGAGAGAGAGAGAGAGAGAGAGAGAGAGAGAGAGAGAGAGAGAGAGAGTAATTTTCCAATGAAAACTTTTTACAATGCACACTGTAAGCACCTTTAATGAAATTGCGTGCACACTGTAAGCACCTTTAATGAAATTGCATGAAATATATTGAATCTTGATTTGATTTGATTTTTTGTATAGATGGTGAAAACATTGAAATACATTTATGGAAAAAAAAAATTTAACAATTCAAGTGCAAAAACTAATTTTTTCTGATTTTTTTTTTGAAGATAAAACATTTTAAAATAGGTAAATTTAAGAAAAAATAGTTCTCAAATCCAAAAATATTCCCAATTTTTACCAAATGTGTATTTTAATTTTCTTAGGATGCATAAATCTCATCGAAAAACATTTTATTACATGCAATTTCATCAAAGGTGCTTAAAGTGTGCATGGTAAAAGTCCTCATTGAAAAATTATTATTATTATTATTATATATATATATATATATATAGTTTTGCTCTCATCATGACCGAACTGAACTTTTAAGTTTAGGATGAGACTTGTGAATCATTGATTAAGTTTAACAAGTCTTTGACTAAGCTGAAGTATGTGAATCTAGTTGTGGAACTGATATAAATAAAATTAGTTCGTCGAAGAGAAAAACTATATATATATATATATATATATATATATATATATATATATATATATATATATATAGGGACAGGATCCATGGCCCCAATTTTTAACACAATTTCTTATACAATTTATTGACCTTTAGATTGAGTTTGTTTGAATGGTTGAGATTTATTCTTGAATACATTGTAAACTACACAATCTCTTCCCATAATAACTTTATCTCTACCATTTGTTTTTATTATTATTATTATTATTATTATTAACTTTCACAATCCTCTCTCCTCTCTCCACCTTTTCTCTTTGCCTCTTTCTGTTTCTCTCCCCTCTTCCCTTTCACCGATCTCACTAATTCTCTGTCATCTAATACATTCAACATAACTGGATTTTTTTTTATTATTCAAATACTAAAAATGCAGCTTGTCACGGGCTTAGATTTTTACAGCGGATCCCGTGCGGCACTTAGGCAACTTCTGGGTGAATGTTGCTAAGTAAGCCTTAAAAGTCTTGTTTGTCACTCTCAAATGTAAAAGAGAGACTAGAGGAACGGGTTGGAAGAGCTTGTGGGAATGTAAAAGGAAAGCTTGTATTGCTTATAAGAGAGCTTTACAAGGCTTTGAGTACAAGTAGCTTGAATTGGCTTGGGTTACCTTACAAATGAGAGATGTTGGCTATTTATAGTGTGCCACCTCCTCAATGAATGGTTGGGATCAATTTGATCCAATGGTGGAGATTTTACCTCCGGAAATATCTACAAGCTTCTAGAATTCTCTACATGTATTTACATGCCTCTAGAATTCTATACAAGTATCTACATCATTCTAGATTATCCCTACATGCATCTAGATATGTACAAGAACAACCTAGAATGGTTGTGTGGCTAGAGACTTCCAGAAGTATCCATCGCTAGATCTATTCAAAGATCTCTAGAATCTTCCATGTAACTAGAGACTTTCATCCATGCTTGAAGTGTGTGGAAATCTCTAAAGTTTTCCAGCAACTTGGCCTTGTTGTGCGATCTTTGGGCACCTTGGCTGGAATCCAGAATTTGGATTTTGCAAGCCGTGACAAGTTGCTCAAATGACCACTAAAATCAACTAAATCAACCAAATAAGTCTAAATTCGTACCCTCCCTAACATTAACTTTCATTCCGTTGATCTTGAAGAACTAGATAATGTTGGGGACACAACAATCAGTGATAGAAAATAGAAAAAGAATAGAAATTTTATACAACAAAATGTATACATCAACTTTCTATATATTCATATTTCAATGTAGAAATATTACTGCAACAAAATAATAACAATAATAAATAAAAGGAACAATGCAGTAAAACTAAAATACTAACTTGTATCTGCAATAATTGAAAGAAGATAGAGGTTTGCAAACTTGCAATGTCCTAAAACAGTATTTCACCCATTCTCTTGTGCTTGAAGTTCTGTAGGTGACAGTTTCCCAGGATACAACTATCTGTATTCTAATTTCTAGCACTAGAAATTAGAACCCCTAGCGAACTTTGTATATTTCCTCTCACTACAGTGTAAGTTTACTTTGTACAGAAATTAATTCATAAATTTTCTGTCTTAAAAGACTCTAACTAAACTCATGTATTTTTGGAATGAATTTCATTCCAATTTATAGATTTAAATGTGTCTCTTGTATAAGACACATCTTTTGGAAGAGTTGCATCTCTTGATGAAAAGACACAATTTTCTAGTGAAAAGACATGACTCTTGAATTCTATTCAAAATTCCAACAATACCCCACATTTGAATCGAAATTCAATATCCTATATCATAGACTACTAAGTGAATGCATTTGAGAGGAACATAAGTGTTATGCATCGGGAGAAGTGTCTTTTGGACTTGAACTTACCCTACTGAAGACACATTGGATTTACTTGGTGACGCAGTGGATATTGATGATCTTGAACTGTTCACCGTTGCAGTAAATCAAGACAATATGTCTCACACATAACACAACTTAATATCATTAGTTCATACTGTTGGAAATTTTGTGACAAACTCATGGTTTGAGAGCATTAATTGGGTATGATTAATTCCACGAAAATGGAAGATTAAAATGGATTTGAATTCTCCCCCGTGAGAGCTTCGAAATGGTATACTCAAATTCACAAAATGGTTAATGGGTGAATGAGAAATTGAGTCTCAAAGTGAACCCATTGTGTAGGGATCAAAGTGAATCCCACATTGTTTAGGGAAGTCACTTATGTGTAGTATATAAGTGAATGTGTGATATGAGGTATCAACAGTGTGTGGCATAGAGGCTCTCTCTCGCGCGCAGGGGGGGGGGGGGGGGGGGTGCAAATCTTGGACCTCGAACCTTCGAATACACGACTCATGTGTGGGCGCGACCTGCGTACACGAATGCCGCTCTGATTGGACCGTAAGAGTCCAGTTGACTTTTTGCCACTTCCCTAAGTCAACGTTTTTGATAAGGAAAGAATTAATTGTTTGGATTCTGAATTCTTACTTGATCACTAAGAATACAGAATCAGTTTTAATTAGAAATAAATCTCTTTAAACGGAAATTATTCTCTAATTAATTGGATTTCCTTTATCAAATCAAAAACGTGATGACCAAGTATTTTCCAACTAAACCCTAGTTTCGTTTTCTATAAAACCGAAGCTTCTCCTTTCAGAAAATTCATTCCGAAATATACAGCAGTAGCAGCATAATTTCTTCCTCTCCTTTTCTGGTTTTCTTGGTGCTGAACCGTTGTATCCTGGGAGTCGATCGTCAACCACATACGGTGTTACCGGGCGAAATCGTCTTAAGGACACCGTGTGTAACACGGGCCTCGGTTCCTTATTGTTTCTAACGTGATTTTTCTTGTGTTGTTTGCTTTCTGTTCTTCCAGATTCAAGCAAGGTTTGTTTTGGCCTATTTACGATTTACAATCTTAAGACGATTTTTCTTTTACTTATTTTTTTCGAAAACGTTTTTCCTTCTTCAAACCTTCTGGCTTCAGAATCTGGTTCAGATTGTGACTAACTTGAATCATCACTAGTACGGTTTGTAATTGTGGAAATCGGGTTTCTTTTGAAACACTGATTTCAATTTCAAACTTATCCAACTGTGCAAATCGGGTTTCTTTCTGGAAACACTGATTTTGATTTTAGAACATATGCAAATCGGGTTTCTTGTTGGAAACACTGACTTTATTTTCAAACATATGCAAATCGGGTTTCTTATTGAAACACTGATTTTGACTTTGGAAAATTGGGTCTATTATTAGACACTGGTTGTGATTTCTCTTCTGGAATCAGGAATCTATTTGATTCGTTGTGATTTCTTATTGAAATCTGTTACAATATCGTTTGATATTATATCTAAAATAACTCTGTTCTTGCTGCAGATATTATGGCGAATACCTCTAACGTGAACTCGAACGTTCCAATAGAGACTCCGAATGCAAATCCAACGGTGGGTGCTTCGGCTGTGAACTCTGTGCTTGTGGGCGAGGTGCCTGTAGCGTTGCCTACTGTGGCCTCAGTGACTCCGGCCATCAACTCCTTCGTGAGAAACATGCCTGATCCGGTGATGAGCCAATAAATGAGTCAAGGGAATGTTCCTATGGTAAATCCCTACATGAATTCGGTACCATTACCAATGAATCATATGGAGAAACCTGATAAGTTCAGTGGACCGAACTTTAAGCGGTGGCAGCAAAAGATGTTGTTTTATCTGACCACGCTGAACCTTGGCAGGTTCTTGACTGAAGATGCTCCTAAACCTAATAGTGGTGAAGAGCGAGATGTTCAGATATGGAATGCTATTGATGCATGGAACCACTCGAATTTCCTGTGCCGCAATTACATAATGAACGAGCTGTCAGATTCGCTATATAGCGTCTATTCTTCAAAGAAAACAGCCAAAGAACTGTGGGAGTCATTAGACCGGAAATACAAACTGAGGAAGCTGGTTCGAAGAAGTTTGTAGTGGGCCGTTTTCTTGATTACAAGATGGGGGAATTCAAGACAGTTATGAGTCAAGTCCAAGAACTACAGGTGATTCTGCATGAGATACATGCTGAAGGGATGACCCTGAGTGAAACCTTCCAGGTGGCTGCAATCATTGAGAAGCTTCCTCCTTCATGGAAGGATTTCAAGAACTATCTCAAACACAAGCGAAAGGAGATTAAGATCGAAGATCTGATTTTCGTATTGAAGAAGATCACAGGAAGTACGACAAGAAAGATGTCAATGCGCCTGAAGCAAAGATCAATGTAGTTGAGCATGGGCAAAGTTCTAAACCAAAGAAGAACAAGCCTGGAAAAGGATCCAAACTGGGTCCAAAAGGAGGAGTCTCTAAGAAGCCAAAATTCCAAGGGAAGTGCTTCAACTGTGACAAGCTGGGTCACAAATCTTCTGAGTGCAGGTTGCCAAAGAAGAAAAAGAACCACGAGGCAAACGTGGTTGCTGGGATCTCAAAAGATGTATCCGAAGATCAATCTCTCTACAGTTATGACAGAAGCAAACCTGGTCAGGTCAAATCCAAGGGAGTGGTGGTTGGATACTGGAGCCACTCGCCATATATGCTCTGACAGGGAGATGTTCAATACATTTGAAGAAGAGGCGAATGGGGAGAAGCTATATATGGGCAACTCAGCCATATCTAACGTCAAAGGACGTGGGCAAGTCGTTCTCAAGATGACCTCTGGTATAACCCTGAGCTTGAACAATGTGCTGTATGTACCTGAAATTCGCAAGAACTTGGTGTCCGATTCGTTGTTAAATCAGCATGGGTTCAAGATGGTGTTTGAATCAAACAAAGTAGTTTTGACTAAGCAGGGTACTTATGTGGGTAGGGGATATGTAACTGAAGGGCTTTTTAAGCTCAATGTATCTGTTGTTAAACGAACTATCAATAAAGATAATTCTTCAGTTTATTTGCTTGAGTCTTCCAATTTATGGCATGGTAGACTAGGACACGTTAATTATGATACTTTGCGTAGATTAATTAACTTAAATCATATTCCCACATTTAATATTGATCCTAAACATAAGTGTGAAGTCTGCGTTGAAGCAAAACTAACAAGGTCATCATTTCAAACTATTGAAAGAAAAACTGAACCTCTTGATTTAATTCACACAGATATATGTGACTTAAAATTTATTCAAACAAGAGGTGGTAATAAATACTTCATCACGTTTATAGATGATAGCACCAAATACTGCTATGTATACTTGTTGAAAAACAAAGATGAAGCTATAAAGAAGTTTAGTCTCTATAAAACTGAGGTTGAAAATCAACTCAACAAGAAAGTCAAGGTACTAAGAAGTGACCGAGGTGGTGAGTATGTAGCACCGTTTGGTGAATTTTGTGCACAACATGGAATCATACACCAAACCACAGCACCATATTCCCCTCAGCAAAACGGCATTGCAGAACGTAAAAATCGTACCTTGAAAGAGATGATGAATGCAATGCTGATAAGTTCTAGATTGCCTCAGAACATGTGGGGTGACGCTATATTATCTAGCAATTACCTTTTAAACAAAGTACCCCGAAAGAAAGAAGACAAGACCCTATATGAACTATGGAAAGGAAGAAAGTCTTCCTATAAATTCTTACGAATGTAAGGGTGTCTTGCCAAAGTGGCCGTACCTTTACCTAAGAAGGTGAAAATAGGTCCGAAAACTGTTGACTGCATTTTCATTGGATATGCACAAAACAGTAGTGCTCATCGTTTCTTGGTCTATAAATCTGACATACCAGATATACACAAAAACACGACAATGGAATCTAGAAATGCAACGTTCTTTGAACATGTATTTCCATGTAAATCCAATGATGAAGCAAGTTTGTCAAAACGAACACATGCTGATAGTTGTGAGGACCAAGAGCAAGAAAATGAAGTAGAGGATGAACCTAGACGTAGCAAAAGAGCAAGGACGGAAACGTCTTTTGGTCCAGATTTTATGACCTACTTGCTAGAAGGTGAACCTCGAACTTTCAAATAAGCGGTAAGCTCTTCAGAAGGACTCTTATGGAAAGAGGCTATTAATAGCGAAATTGATTCCATCCTTCAAAATCATACTTGGGAATTAGTGGATCTTCCTCCGGGATGTAAACCGCTAGGATCCAAATGGATTTTCAAAAGAAAGATGAAAGCATATGGATCAATTGATAAGTATAAGGCTAGACTTGTAAGTAAAGGTTACAATCAACGAGAAGGTCTAGACTACTTTGATACATATTCTCCAGTGACGAGAATAACCTCCATTAGGATAATACTTGCAATCGTAGCTTTGCGAAATCTTGAAGTACATCAAATGGATGTGAAAACGACTTTCTTAAATGGAGATCTAGATGAAGAGATTTATATGGAACAACCTGAGGGTTTTTCTGCTCCAGGACAAGGAAAGAAAGTCTGTAAATTGGTGAAGTCTTTATATGGTTTAAAGCAAGCACCAAAACAATGGCATGAGAAATTTGACAATGCAATGATGTCAAATGGATTTAAAATCAACGAATGTGACAAATGTGTTTATGTCAAGGACATAGAAAATGGTTATGTCATTGTGTGTCTTTACGTTGATGACATGCTCATTGTTGGTAGTGATGATAAAATGATCAAATCTACCAAGGATATGTTGAAATCAAGATTTGATATGAAAGATATGGGACCAGCTGATATAATGTTGGAAATGAAAATCTCAAAGACATCTAACGAACTCATACTAAGTCAATCACACTATATTGACATGATTCTTGAGAAATTCAACAAAAATGATTCTGGAATTTCCAAAACACCAGTAGATACAAATCTACACCTATCCAAGAATAAAGGTGAGAGCGTCTCTCAACTAGAATATTCTCGAGTGATAGGAAGTCTGATGTACTTAACAAGTTGTACAAGACCAGACATAGCTAATGCAGTCAGCAAATTAAGCAGATACACGAGTAATCCAGGAACTGATCACTGGAAAGGAATAGTAAGAGTACTTAAGTACTTACGATTCACTGGTAATCAAGGACTGCATTATACCAGATATCATGTTGTCCTAGAAGGATACACTGATGCAAACTGGATATCTGATATGAATGATTCAAAATCCACTAGTGGGTATGTGTTCACACTAGGAGGTGCGGCGATATCCTGGAAATCCTCAAAACAAACTTGTATAGCCAAATCCACCATGGAATCTGAGTTTATAGCATTAGATAAATGTGGTGAGGAGGCTGAATGGTTACGCCAATTCTTAAAGGACATTCCAAGATGGCCAAAGCCTGTGCCAGCGATTTGCATCCACTGTGATAGTCAATCAACAATAGGAAGGGCACAGAGCAACATGTATAATGGGAAGTTTAGACATATACGTCGAAGACATAATACCATTAGACAACTAATCTCAACTGGAGTTATCACTATTGACTATGTAAGGTCAAAAGATAACATTGTGGATCCGCTAACCAAATGGTTAAATAGAGAATTAGTTGAGACATCATCAAGAGGAATGGGACTAAAGCCCATGAAATAAAAGGTCAATACAATGGAAACCCAACCTAGTTGACTGGAGATCCCAAGATCTAGGTTCAATGGGACAACCAAGTTGTAAGACTGAGTTGGATCACTGTGGGGGTTACCCTCAAGTCCATTCCTATGATGAAACAGTGATGCCCGTAGGGAAAAGGCTAAACTATGTTTTTAATGATTCTTATGCGTTGAAACTCCAAGCTATGGAAATCCGAGCAGAGTAATGCAGGTTACTCTTAATTAAGAAATCACCTATGTGAGAGAGAAGTAGGGCCGCTTCTAAAAGAGAATAGTGAAGGGCTATATTCTCCAGAGACTCTCACAGAACTAGGCGTATGTTCATGGCCAAAACGAACATAAAAATGAGAACCAAATCGGGTCTGGAAGATACTTGTGTGAGGTATGTGATCGATTACACAAAATGGCAGAACAGTTCAAGGATATCACATCTACTGATCAGCCAGTAAAGTAAACATACATTTACAAGGGAAGGTTCAAAAGGTAACACCTACCTATCCTATGCAGGTTTTCGACCGTTTGAACTTACCAAACATCATCTTTTGTGTCTCCTAGGTCAATTTCATTCATGTGGGGGATTGTTGGAAATTTTGTGACAAACTCATGGTTTGAGAGCATTAATTGGGTATGATTAATTCCACGAAAATGGAAGATTAAAATGGATTCGAATTCTCCCCCGTGAGAGCTTCGAAATGGTATACTCAAATTCACAAAATGGTTAATGGGTGAATGAGAAATTAAGTCTCAAAGTGAACCCATTGTGTAGGGATCAAAGTGAATCCCACATTGCTTAGGGAAGTCACTTATGTGTAGTATATAAGTGAATGTGTGATATGAGGTATCAACAGTGTGTGGCATAGAGGCTCTCTTTCACGCGCAGGTGGGGGGGGGGGGGGTGCAAATCTTGGACCTCAAACCTTCGAATACACGACTCGTGTGTGGGCGCGACCTGCGTACACGAATGCCGCTCCGATTGGACTATGAGAGTCCAGTTGACTTTTTGCCACTTCCCTAAGTCAACGTTTTTGATAAGGAAAGAATTAATTGTTTATATTCTGAATTCTTACTTGATCACTAAGAATACAGAATCGGTTTTAATTAGAAATAAATCTCTTTAAACAGAAATTATTCTCTAATTAATTAGATTTCCTTTATCAAATCAAAAACGTGATAACCAAGTATTTTCCAACTAAACCCTAGTTTCGTTTTCTATAAAACCGAAGCTTCTCCTTTCAGAAAATTTATTCCGAAATATACAACAGTAGCAGCATAATTTCTTCCTCTCCTTTTCTGGTTTTCTTGGTGCTGAACCGTTGTATCCTGGGAGTCGATCGTCAACCACATACGGTGTTGCCGGGCGAAATCGTCTTAAGGACACCGTGTGAAACACAGGCCTCGGTTCCTTACTGTTTCTAATGTGATTTTTCTTGTGTTGTTTGCTTTCTGTTCTTCCAGATTCAAGCAAGGTTTGTTTTGGCCTATTTACGATTTACACATACATTTTTGTTTATTTTGGTCCTGAACAGATCCCGGTTTTCATGATAGCTCTAGAGAATTTAGCATTTTTCATTCTCATAAATGTGACCCCAACATTTACTATCATATAGGTGACACTAATTAAGAGTTTTATGCTTTACTCTTCTTGATAACAAGATATCAGTGTCATTAAATGCAAAGCATATCCTTTACATCTGCAAACAACACATCAACAATCATAGGAATGAATTAAATTGTGTATTCTACAATTTAAGTCTTACCAAACCAATTTGCCTATTGAACCAAGACCATGGGATCTCCAATTAGCTAGGTACGTTAGGTTTCCGCCTATTCAACTCATTTAGTGGCTTTAAATTCATTTCCCTCGATATAAATTTAGTTTGCTCTATGTAAGCATTTTGTCAAAGGATCTACAATTTTTCCTTTTGACTTTACATATTCAATGGATATAACTTCATTTCAAAGCAACTGCTTAATAAATTTATGATGTATATTAGATAACATTAAATTTAATAATTAAGAACCTATATGTTGCACTTGTGTTTGCAAATTCAATGAAAACACAACCAACTATCTTAGGTCTTAGTTTAGTTCTTTTTAGTAAAAGAACTTCAACTTTTGCAAGGCAACCCCACACTTTAAGGGTCTTATAAGTTGGAATCTATCTTTTCCACGCTTATGATTGTATTATATATTTTAAATTTGGCAATAAACCTATGTTTACCGTTTTATACAATGATCGGAAATTTATATTTCCAAATTTTTCATGCCAAAAATTTAAATATTCAACAAAATAAATGGAACCCTTATTAACTTTATTAATAACACTAGTAACAATTACATTAAGTTTGAATATACCATCAGTCAAACAACCATTTCCCACATGAATTCATCATATTCATGAATTCAAAGTTCAAATAAATTAATTTCTTCCTCATAAGTGAGGGAATCTAACTTGAGACTACAATTTGTCTCATATAACTGTATATCTGCCACAAATATATGGTTACTTGCTTATTACAAAGCTGCATCATTATCACAAATGATAATTAATGAGGCAGGTTTAGGCCACCAAGGAATTTATTATAAATTCCTTAACTAACTCACACAATTCATAAAAGATATGAGAATTCTCATTGCATGTATCAGGTATACTACACTGTATGCACACATCTCCACTCTTTTAATTGGCTTATTAATTCCAATTGAAAAATGGTTCCAAACAAGTTTGACCATTGTTGACTCGATCATCTATCATGATGACCGTTTGTTTGGTACTTGAAGTACACTACAGGTTTCACACAAATGTATATATCATAAATATAATTTATGCATTGCAATGAATCTAGTTTAATTTCATAAAATAACATCTCTAGATTCCTTAAAAAAAATATCTTAAAATTAATGTGTTCAGGATACCCTACAATATGTATTCTATTTCATTTTTACTTCTAAGATTATAAATTTAGAATGACATGCATTTCATATAATTTTATAAACCAATTTGCACTATACGAATCATATTTGCAAAATCATCAAATAAAATCTGCATGTATCTATCAATGCCAAATAAAATAAATAAATAAATTTACTTACAATTTTTGAACGAAAATCTCAAAACTCACTGTTCTGCTTTTCAATTAAATTATGTTTTTAATTTGACTAAAGTATTTTGCTCCATGAAATATTTTGGATACCACACAATTTATCAAAATCTATTTGACAGTGGTTAACCAACATTGTCCATATGAATGTTTGAAAGTGTACAACACCTTAATTACACATTCATTGAACCAATCTCTCCTGCCATTTTCAATGATTTTGAAGATGAGTAGAGTACAATAATTGGCCTCAAATTTCCAATTATAATCGGGAAATTTTGCCAATATCATATTTTATTTTCACAACTTTTTATGAATCACACTAGAGCAATATAGTGTGCAATTCTTGACTATCGAATCACACTATAGAAGACACCGTTTAATCTTTAACAAACATGCTCAAACTCATGCCGGTTTGATCAACATACACTTGAGTGTTTGATAGTGTACACAATTCGACTATCACTTACATGAGGTAAAATCAAATTTTACGGTTCAAATGATTTGCATCACACACATGCTTCAAGAAGGCTAAAGTTATATGTTGACCGATTTCATCACCATGGATAATTGTTTTAAAAAATAATCTGCTACTTGTAACAAACAAGCTTTACATTTGCCAACTTTTTGTGCCTTTTAAAATACACTCAATATATTTTCATGCACCTCTACAATTCTGTTCATGGTCACTGATTATGAGCCCATTTAAAAAAAATACTATTTTAGATTGTGGGGGACACAACAATCAGTGATAGAAAATAGAAAAAGAATAGAAATTTTATACAACAAAATGTATACATCAACTTTCTATATATTGATATTTCAATGTAGAAATATTACTACAACAAAATAATAACAATAATAAATATAAGAAACAACGCAGTAAAACTAAAATACTGACTTGTATTCGCAATGATTGAAAGAAGATAGAGGCTTGCAAACTTGCAATGTCCTAAAACAGTATTTCACACATTCTCTTATGCTTGAAGTTCTGTAGGTGACTGTTTCCCAAGATACAATTATCTGTATTCTAATTACTAGCACTAGAAATTAGAACCCTAGCGAACTTTGTATATTTCCTCTCACTACAGTGTAAGTGTACTTTGTACAGAAATTAATTCATAAATTTTTTGTCTTAGAAGACTCTAACTAAACTCCTGTATTTTTGGAATGAATTTCATTCCAATTTATAGATTTAAATGTGTCTCTTGGATAAGACACATCTTTTGGAAGAGTTGCATCTTTTGATGAAGAGACACAATTTTCTAGTGAAAAGACATGACTCTTGAATTCTATTCAAAATTCCAAAAGATAAAATATATATTCTCAAGTGGAAATCTTCTCAAAATAAACAAAACTAACTCTAATCTTCCATTATATTATTGACTCATTTTTAAAATTTATCTGAAATCAGTATAATTTTCTTCCATGATATTATTGACTAAATAATCCAAGAAGCATCACAATTAAACAAAAAGAATGAAAAGAAGGCTTGAATCTACAATCTAATTAACATCATCAATTGCATATGTAGATAGGCGATTTATAGCAATTTAGCCAAAAAAAGAAAACCATATGCTTATTTTCTATGAAACTAAAAATATATAAAATAGAAGAATAAAATATGCTCCAAACTTCTGGTTTCTGGAGAAGTGAAGAGAAAGTTATAAAAAAAAAATAGAAAGAGAAAAAAATGTGGGATTATTTAGGCAATTGGGAAAAGAGAGGATAGAGAGTGTATCTAAAAAAAAAAGATGAGAGAATAATTAATTAACTATAAATGATGTATGAAAGTTATTGTATTTAAAACTATAGCTTCATCTCAACCATTCAAACCAATTCAATCTAAAGGTCAATAAATTGTGTCAAAATTGGGGCCATGGATCCTTCATTCCTTCCCCATATATATATATATATATATATATATATATATATATATATAGTCTTTCTATTATCAGTTCGAACTGACAAAAGATATATCAGTTCCTTACATGTGGGTCATTGGATTTAAAAGATGCTTTGACAAGTGCATACAGCCAAGTCAAAGTATTTAAATCTAATGATCCACATGTAAGGAACTGATATATCTTTTATCAGTTCGAACTGATAATAGAAAAATTGTATATATATATATATATATATATAGTCCCGATCTGGTCAGTGCATCCTGATATAACTTTATCAGGATATTGAATGTGAACCACTAGTTTTGACAAGTACATACACACTTGAGTCAAAGTATGTAAAATGAGTGGCTTACATTCAATATCATTACAAAGTTATATCAGGATGCACTGACTTGAAAATTTCTGTATATATATATATATCACTTGCAATTATGGTAACTCGAATATAAGACATTGTTAATTTGAATAAATGATCTTAGTACCAATCCACATTGAAAAAATGGTTAGGATCAAATTACATGGACCTCGTATAGAAATTAGATTTTAAGTTCTCATTGAAAAGAGAACTTAATTCTCTAATTCCCTTTTTTATGGATATAGCTTCTTTTTCATTTTCATTATTGATTAGTATACATGCTCAAAGATACATTTTTAACTTTTAATAAATCTCGGATATAACATTTTAGTTTTGCAATAATTTATATTGTTAATTTAGTTAGAAAATTGTGTTCTAAATTACCAAATAATAATATTGGTAAGGTGAGAATTTTGTCTTTGACTTACCAATTTTCATATATGTAAATATGTAATATAATATAATCATTCATTTATATATATATATATATATATATATATGGTAGTAGAAATGTTCAAGTCAGTGCGCATTGATATAACTTCATCAATGCGTTGGATGTGACCATTACATTTACATACTTTGACTCAAAGCGTATGACTTGTCAAAACTTTTCTATAATCAATGGTCAACATGCATTGGTACTGATATAATTACATTAGTGTGCACTGACCAGAACGGGACCGTATATGGTAGTTCTCTAGTAAAGACGTCCTGAAATTATAAGTTAAGTACGTCCAACCACAACCACACATTTATATTGAGTGTTGGTATTTGTTAATGTGAGGCTATAGGCCTAAGGACATCCAACCACAACCACACATTCATATTGGGTGTGGGTATTTGTGAATGTGTAGCTGTGGTTGAACGTTTTGAAATTATAAAGTCATGACGGTCCTAATTAGAGAAGTATTCTATATATTTATATATATAAAGTCATGACGATTCTGATTAGAGAAGTGTTATATATATATATATATATTATAATAAGTTTTTGATTTTTTTATATACCATTGACAGTGATTTTTGGATCGTTGAAAAGTCAATCTGTTAACAATAACACGTAGACAAATCAAGGGTTTTGATTGGTCAAGGTGAAACAATGAAAACCCTCTTTCTTTCACGTTGATATGGTGCAATCGCCAAATAGCATGTTGTGAACATCTAGTTTGGTGAGAATAGTAATTTATACAGCAATTTAGAATGAAAAGTAAACAAATAACACAAGAGTTACATTAGCTTAGAAAAAAAAAAAAAACACGAGTTACATTAGGAAAAACCACGATTGCCGGAGGCGGCGAGGAAATTACCACTATGATCTCACGGATCACACACTTAATACTCTCCTTCTCTCGAATCATTGCTCATGTCACAATACATTGATTTCACTAGTATTTATATGAGCTGGTATGGTGTTGTCATAATCATTGCCGTGTAAGTAACAGATTCATAGTTAGAATCCTATAAGTTGAGTAGCTCAATTGGGATTTATTTTCCACTTTGTGTTTATCCTTCTAGAAGAATATAATTACTGCCCAATTGGGTTGGGTTTATCCGATATTGATATATTTCCTTGTTGAAGTATGATTATGAGATTTCATATCTGAATGGATCTTTGCTTGATATGGCGTATCTACATGAGATTGGGTTTCCTGATTCACCGAGAAGATCTCGCTGAGCAATGATCTTCGGTGAGTAGAATCCTGATTCATTAAGACTCCCTAGCCGAGTGAATTCCCTTCGCCGAATAGGTTTACTTGGTGCGCACACCTCCGGGTATTAGTTTTACTATCTGAGGACGTGGCTGACTCCCCTTTGACTGGATGATGTGTCTTGGTCAAAGCTCTTTATGTTGACCTTTGCTGACGTGTCCCTGCCATTGAGGAAAAACCCATATAACATATACCACTTTCAGGATGAACACTCTTACCGTTGAGCCACATTGGCCGAAAGTTGTGATTATTCGATTGTCTATAAACGGTTTCGAATTTTTATATTTAGACCCATTAAGGCTAATTTTTGTATTTGAGTGAGATAGGTTTTAAACAATATGATACACTCATACACTGATACACCAAACAAATTTGTAATAACACAATGAATACTATACGATTTAAATAATTAATCCAAATAATATGGTAAGTGAGTTGTTATTAGCATACAACTCATATGATGATATAGTTAATAAACAAATCACTTATCACACTATTTAGGTTGGTTTTTGGACTAATTTTTTAGGTTATTTAGTACAAGCGTAACAAAATTATTCTCACGTGTATCACGATTGTACATTTGTACGATGTATACAAAGCAAGTCACGTAATGAAGTGGTTAGGTAAAAGGTTCGGGAACCGTAAGGTCTAACAACAAACAACGAATTTACAAAACTACCCTTCAGAAATAAGTAATTGCAAACTCCTGGTTTCCGTGATTATAAATAGTAAATACAAATGCAGACAATGCAGTGTGATTAGTCAACGAGTCAATCCGCTCCCACCTTATTCAAATCCCAAAAGTACCCTTCAAAATTCCCCTCTTTATCCTCTCATCAACAAATCCATAGCGTCTCCAATCTGTCGTGTCTCCAATCTGTCGTTTGCTGCCGAGTCATCCTCTGTGTGGTTTCAAATACATTTCAGAAATACTATATAAGTATATAACAACAACAAACAACTTACACTCTCTCCTCATCTTCCAGTTACTTTTATATGATCACAGAATCCAATTCAACAAAATCAAAATCTAAAAACCTTGCTCCTCTATTTCATGATCTGATCCGTCCGTCGATCTAAGCCAGCATGGATCGGATCGTCGGTGGCAAGTATAAACTCGGCCGCAAAATCGGAAGCGGATCCTTCGGTGAAATTTATCTTGGTATTTTTTTTTTTTTTTTTCCTTTTTGAGGTTTATTCTAAGCTAAGTTGTTTGAATTTTGCTGATGAATATTTTTTTTTTCAGCTTCGCATATTGATACGTTTGAAATCGTCGCTGTTAAAATTGTAAGTCTGAATTTGATCCTCTGTTGTTCTTTTATTTGCTGTGTAGATTGTGATCTGATTATAGTTTTTGATTTCTGGATTTTTGTATTGGTCTTTATGTATCAGTAATTTATATTTAATATCATAACTTGATGATATGATCTTAAGTTTGGGTACATGTACTCATGATACGAGCTTGTCATAAAAAACTAACACATAATTGTAGCAAATTAATTCAGCTTTCTTTTATTGAAAGCAACTAAGCTTATTTATAAGGGAAATACAGGAAATTCAAACAATAACAAATAACAAGATTAAAACGTAATTTAAATTTAAAACTAAAACAAGTTTTTATTATTTTTTTCAAAAACGTGATCGTAACAACTCATCAGTGAATTGTTGTCATATAATTTAAATTAGTGTTGCTTAACAGTATTTTTTTCATTTTGCTTTTGCAGGAGAACAATAAAACAAAGCACCCTCAACTGCTTTACGAGGCCAAGTTATACACTATTCTTCAGGGAGGAAGTATGTTTTATTCTACCATAAGTTTTGCATTTATTTTCAAGATATGATATGTAGAGTTAGGAATGATTGATTTGTTTGTTTGATTTGCTAGGTGGCATTCCAAGCACAAAATGGTCTGGTGTGGACGGGGAGGACAATGCACTTGTGCTTGATTTGCTGGGGCCCAGTCTTGAGGATCTGTTTGTGTATTGTGGGAGGAAGTTTTCATTAAAGACAGTCTTAATGTTAGCTGATCAAATGGTAAACATGATTCATACTGATAGTTGATATATATCACTAGGAGCTTGCAATTTACATTGTTTGTCGGACTCACTGCTTATAGTATTCCTCAAAAGATATGGGTATTTTCTGATTGTAGCTAATTAACCTGTCATGTTCTCTTTGACTTGTTTCAGATTACGAGAATAGAATATGTGCACTCTAAAGGATTTTTGCATAGAGACATAAAACCTGATAACTTCCTCATGGGTCTCGGTCGTAAAGCTAATCAGGTGACAATTTTGCAGCACCCTTTTTTTCTGTCAATGAACTTGTATTGTCCCATTTATTTTATAGTAGTTTTGTTTGTTGATTGTTGCCATATTTTTATGCTTCTGTTTAAACCATCAGGTTTACATAATTGACTTTGGACTTGCAAAAAGATATCGAGATGCCTCAACTAATCGACATATTCCTTACAGGTAGTTTTCTGATGTACTGTATCCTAGTTATTAGTTATTTTGTTCCTCTCATGCATGATATTGACAACTTCTATGCCACACATGATATTTCATGGTTTGTAGATATCCTTAATATTGTCAGTTTCTCACTTAGTGAAATTGTTAGCTGAAAGATATGAGACACACATAAAGAATTCAATTTCTTTTTAGCAAATGCTAACATTGTTTTGTACAGGGAAAACAAAAACTTAACAGGGACTGCAAGATATGCTAGTTGCAATACTCATCTTGGGATTGGTAAGGAGAAAGGAAGTATCACAACTTCCTTTTTTTTATCTTGAAAAAAAAAAAAAAAAAAAACTCATTTGGTTAACTTGAGACCTCATCTTTCCTCATTTGGTGTCTTCATCACAGAGCAAAGTCGGCGAGATGATTTGGAATCTCTTGGCTATGTACTTATGTATTTTCTGAGAGGAAGGTACACTTTCATTTTACAGATGTTCAATAAAATTGCTTCTCCAGATGATATTTGACTGTTCCTATAAATTTGTTTCAATTCTGATTTATGCATATTTCTTATTCTTGAAACTTCACTGTGCTCGATCTATTGGATAACAATGTTTAAGCACCTATTTTGGGTTGTGTGATATTGACTCGAATGGCTCCTTGTGCAGCCTTCCATGGCAGGGGTTAAAAGCTGCAACAAAGAAGCAGAAATATGACAAAATATGTGAGAAGAAGTTATCAACTCCTATTGAGGTGTGTCTGCTTTTTATTTCTAGATGATAAGGTCTACATTTGTTTCAAGTATAACAGTAATTAATGTAACTTTCTTTCCTGTTCAGGTTCTGTGCAAATCTCACCCTGTAGAATTTGCTTCATACATACATTACTGCCATTCCTTGACATTTGATCAGAGACCTGATTATGGATTCTTAAAGCGTCTGTTTCGTGACTTATTTGCTCGTGAAGGTAATAGTTGATAAAAAAAAATCTTGTTTTGCAGGTTTTTTTTTTTTTTTTATTCATTCGGATTTAAATAGATGTGTTGTTCATATCTTAATAAGTCAGATTGGAGTGGTTTTTTTTTTTTTTTTTAAGAATTTCACGAAAACTGCCAAATTTATTGATTTGATGTTTTGTATTGTCTCCATCCCAGCTGGAAAATGAAGTCAAATAATATATTCAAATTGACCACATATCATTTTATTGTTCTCTGGACATGCATAATTTATTGCATATTGAACAACGGTAGAAACTGCAATTTTACGTATCATGCTATGCCTATGCTCTGATGCAAATTAACTATTATTTGATTCTTTTCATGGCAGGATATGAATTTGATTACATATTTGACTGGACCATCATTAAGTTCCAGCAAGCGCAGAAAAGTAGAAATCAGCCTCGATCATCTGTTAGTACCGTACCTTTGTAACATTTTTTTTTTTTTTTTCACTTGGACATTCCTTTTTCGTAGTAAAAGTTTATCTGATTCTTTCCAAATAAATAAATGATTTGGCAATATTTTATGGTTGGGACTTGGATTATTTATGTATTCCTGACTATATTTTACTATTTGTACTACAGCCGGTTCCTGGAGGGAGCACTAGTCATGCAATGCCATCGGATATGAACAATCACCAAGGTTAGATCAACAAGCATCTCAAATGACTGTTGTGATTTCAGGCATTTGAGGCTGTTACCTGTTGGAAAATAGAAGTTCAGAAGATCTGTTAAAAACAGTTGAAAGCAGAGAATAAGATACTCTGTGTTTAATTCTGGTATTATTTGTTGGCTGTATTTGATTTTACTTGACTTGATGGCGTTACTAATTTAGTTCACAGTTAGAATTTCAAGATTAAATACTTGGGCTCTTTTTGTCCTGCTTGCAGCATGGTGTAACTTCTTGCTTGAAGATTATTAAAAATTTCACACATGGCCTGTATATGATCTTTTCATATTTCATGTTGTTTTCTTTGATGGAGATGTCTCAAAATCAAGAACAATCAACTAAACAGTACAATATGAAGCCATGTTTCCTTTTCTTGTTTTTCACCCCTTTGCTTGGGTGAACTTGTTTATTATATGCTTGTCTTTATCATGAAAACAATTGATCTATAGAGTAATTTAAGTATGTCCATTTAATTTGATTATTTGCATACTAATCTGAAGATTTCAGAGCTTTCAAATTTGAGTGAGCATTATGCAATAGGAAAGAGCTGAAGTATTTTTTTTCCCTTTTTTTTTTTGTTTCTTTAAAAAAAAAAAAAAAACTTTTCTCCAACTTGTTGTCTACTTGAGACTGTTATTTTTACTGGCATTGAACAGATATGAGCTCATAATTTGACTGGTGAAATATGTCTAATGTAACAATTACTATTTGTGTGCTTCTTTCCTAAGACTCGGAAAGTATTCTCTTATGGTTTTTTTATTGTGTTGCTGGGACATATTAGTAAGGTTGTCATTCTATAAGCTGAAGATAGGTCTTTGAACACAATGACATTGACCACGAATCATTTATTGTAAATTAATCGGTAAATCTTTGTCATTGACCACGTGTTTCAGTTTTAGTAAATTAATCGCCATTAAATTAATTACATGACAACTTATCAAAATGCTCATAAATCTTTTTGGCACCAAATCATTGTACCATATTGAAAAATGTCGAAGCTGGCTAATATGGAAACTAAGCCAACACATAAATTTTTGGTTATTAGTAACTTACCATACTTAGAGATAATTCTAAGATTCATTTGTTCTGTTACTGGCAGGAGGCATTAATGGTCCATACTCAGCTGATGTCACAGATCACATTAGATCAAGCAATGTAACTGGCCCCGGCACACGCATGCACCTTAAATCAGCAATGGGCAAGCATTTGAATTCTGATTTTGCTGTTGACAAGAATGTAAGTTGTCTTAATTGTTTAACCAAATACCTGAAAACTAAAATATAATTTTTTGTAGGAAAATTTTGAAATATGCTAGTCAGTTAGTAATTTTTCTTATGATACATCTCATGTGTTATCAAACACCATTTATTAGGATTATCAATGATACTCGTATATTATCTAATGTCGTTGCTTTTGCACATTGCTATTCTTTACTGATTTGCACCTAGATACTTCAAATAGGTCACTGTTGATTAAAGTTTGTTATTTCAGATTGTGGTTGATGCACAACTGCCATCCACGTCTTATTCCCCTGCTGGTGCTTCAAGAAGAAATACCCCTAAACCGATGACGTCTGCTGAAACTGCAAATCCTGGTCATGGACATAGTAACAAGATTGGTCCTTCAAGTAGTTGGATTTCATCATTGCAGCGTATGTCATCTGCCAAGTGATCAAGTGGTAACTTATCTTGTTCATACATTCATGTGTTTTATGGCCATTGTTTTTCAAAAACTTGTGTTTTAAGTTCCATTCATTCTTGTTGCAGCAAATACTTTTATCCCCTTACTCATCAGTGTTGTTGACCAAATGTTCCCCAATATTTCTTTAGCTATGGATCTGGTCAAGAAGATTCTAGAGTTAGATTTATGGAGACAGCAATCGTGTGATGATTTGATGTTATGTTCTCCTCTATGTATGTGGTTGGAAAGTTGCTATTGATGCATTCTCATGGAGACTGCAAATGTGTTTCTAATTTGAAGAATTGTGTTAGCTTGAATGCCAACACACGTTGTTTTTTCTTAAGGTGACTACAAATACATTGGTTGTTATATAAAATACAGATACCCAAAGCTTGGTTCTGTGCTGTACATAGATGTCATGGATGATTTACAGCAACCTTGTATTTATGGTTACGTATAACTTGATTTATATGTGATAATTTATTCTTTCCTCCTATAGCTAGATAATTTGGTTCACTTTTGCATATGGTTGTCAACAGAATTTTTGCCCATTTGAATCAATTGATATCCGTTCAAATGCGTCCCGTTTATTGTCTGGGAACACTTTCTAACTTGTCAACTAAATCTGTTCAGGCCTATATTCCATGACCTCTGATATCAACAATTTGTAGGTTATATCTAATATAAAGCTATCTAAAGTATGTTTGTGATTCTTTATTCATTTTCTTGGTTTCCATCTATAGCATTTACTAGGATGTGTCTTTGTTAATCTCAAGATCTATTGCAGAAATTCTATCTAGTGGAGGGAAAAAATTATAGCTCAAAGATCTGAGCTCTAGAATTTAGAAACTGTTGTGATTTTGTTCTTGGTTGTGCACTTGGAAAATAATTTTATTCATTCTAACATATAACCGGGTTGTGCTGATTTAGATTTAAGACGATAGTTCACAAAATGATTGTGAGTTATTTGATTTTTCAAGGCATGATTCTTTTTCTTTAGTCCCTTTTAATTTGCCCCTTGAGGACTCATAATCTTTAAGTTGGTTATCAGGACATTGTAGAGTTATGACCTGATTTTCTGCGTCCTTAATTTTTTTTCTTTCTTCCTTTATTTTTAGTTATGAGGATTATTGGCAAGTTATTATTTCATTTTACTTTCAGGTTATTTTATTTCTGGAAGTTTTCTTCATCTGTAGTAGCATATTTTCAGTTTAGGAATATCCTACTCTAAATGAATTTGTATATAGCAAAGCCGTCACTATAAAGAAGACTCTTTTATATGTTATCAGAACCCTTATTTCTAGCTTCACATTTTTCACAATTATTTTGTTTTCTTATGTTGTTTTTTTTAACTGATTTTTTAATTCAGTTAGTACCCCTATCCTCAAGTTTTGACTTGAGACCAAGATTATTTTATATATTCTTTCTTCAAAGATGATGAGTTATTTCCAGTTTAATTTTTAATTGATTAAATATTAGTTTTGTGAACAAATTTATTCATTACCGTTCATTTGTTCACACTAATTCTAAATAATCCTCTCAATTATTAGTTAATACTTTGTAATTTGCAGGATTCATCTCTCTACAAAAATGTCCGAAGGATGGAATATGACAACAAAATACTATTTAGGTTTGGCATTTGAAGACCTTAAAACATGTCTATAGCTTCTGCTGATTGAGGAAGAAGCTGCCTAACTGCTGACCAGCGAAGACTGCATGAAGGAAATGAGCATTCTATGGTAATTGTCTTGTGTTTGGCTCCAGAACTTTGCCAGATATCTACAGCATTTGTTCATAATGATAAAGCTTTCTTTGATTTCAACAAGAGATCATAAAATTGGTCTTTCTCTTGTGAAAGAAATTGCCTGTGCATTCATACAGTCATGAGATTTGGATGAAACACAGGGAATAAAGGGCCATGCCAGCTATAGTTGTCACCGTATCATTTTAGCTGTGCAACTATATGAATCCACAGTACAGGTGTTGCTAGAATTGCAAAGGAGAAGAGATCAAGAGTGGATAGTGTATTTTTTTTAGCAGTTTATGATTTGGAGTAATTAGTTAGGGTCTACTGATGGGAACTTGTGAGGGTAATTATAAGTTTTATACAATTGGGAGATCCAAATGTCTCACCATCTTTAATTAGTTGGTGTGACAATGTAATTGCTCTCTGATGAGGTTTATCATTATCTGCATTTCTAGGTATGTTAAGATTTTCAACTAGGGAGAGCAGATCAGTTTAGGATTGGAGTCCTGGTCAGCCGCTACCATTAACCTTATATAAAACCCCAACCCTATTGCATTGAGTATAGAGTTGTGCCCTGGTTGTGGAGTTTTTCCTACATGATTGCACCTGTATTACCTTAATATAAGTTTGTTAAGGTTGCCAACTTGCCATTGTTGACACTTTTAAGATTTTTCAGTCTCTTTCAGTGGTGTATGTAGTCCCACTGTATTATATTGGTGCCATTAGTACTTGGAGTCAAGAAAAAACTGCAGTGGAAAAATGATTATTGAAGACAGTTTGGTGTTCAGAACCCAAGAAAGTTTTGCTAAGCTCAACCCGACCCGAAGGAACTTAGAATTACAACATGGATTGATTTAGTCATTCAGCTAAGATCATTGGCCGTTCAAATGCATTATTGATGCATTTTGTTTTCTTCCTTGCTTTCTTTCAATCCTTACAATTATTTTGGCAGCACAAATCCATCTCTGTATTGGCACACTTGTAGACCATAGTATCTCTGTTACGATTTGTTTTTGTCTGTTGTAGTGTGTGGTATTATCAGCTTTTTGTTTCCCCTTTGCGTGGCTTGAATTGCGAAGTTTAGCCTATAGTCAATGGATGTGGAGTTTCACGTTTAGTGTTCATTTGTAAATGATTGATATTTTGTGGTATATCCAGTGAATATAAAATAAGTTAATCCTCTTTTATTCCATTATAATGTTCTCAATGTATGATTTTGCCTTCTATGTGGTAAATTTTTGGAATTCACCGAGAACCTTCGGTTGTGAAGATACTGATTGTTGTTGCAATAATTCCAATATGTGTGTTAATATTATTGTTTCTATGGGCAAACATTAATAGAGACGGCAAAATCATAGACAGCAGCATCCTTGTTACCATTGGGCATTAGGTTTGCCTTGTGACACATGGAGTCAACTTTCTCAATCACATCACCTTCCTGACTAAAACTTGGGTGCAACGGGATGCACGCAAGAATCTCTTCACCTCCCATTAAAGTTGATTGTCAATTGTTAACCTTCTAAAAATAAATAAATAAACGGAATAGTTAGGCAAAAACATCTTAAATTTGACTTCAATACGTGTTAAAAATGTTGAAGTTACAAATTTAAGTTGATTTAACTTAATCCAAAACGGAAATATTCATAATTAAAAAATAATAAATGATAGAGATAATTAAAAAAGACACACACACACTCTCTTGATTAAGTGAGGACTCTGCGTTAGATTTGACTCCCTTAGATTTGGCTCTCTCGAGAGCATTGACAACCGCACACTTCACACAATCAAAGTTGTATAAATAGAAGGGATAATTAACCCGGTGGCTATGAATCTAGAATGGCCGAAAATTCTATGCATAATTGTTAGCCTCTCTCTCGCCCTGCTAGGTAAGGTCGTTTGTTTTTCTTTTGTCTAAAGACTAAACAGTTCTAAATTTTTTTAAAGACTAAATAGTAACCGAAATCTGAACTTGAATGACATGTTTTTTTTTGTTTTTTTTTTTTCCTCACATCTAAATGTATTGTCAACACGTTTGTTTTTTTAAAGTAAAATTGTCTGAAAATAAGTAATTTTAGTAGGGTTGTTTGTTTTTTTTGTCTGAAGACTAAACAGTCCTAAATTTTTCTAAAGACTGAATAGTGACTGAAATTTGAATTTGAATGACATGTTTGTTTTTTTTTTTTTCTCACATCTAAATGTATTGTCAACACGTTTGTTTTTTAAAAGTAAAATTGTCTGAAAATAAGTAATTTTACATTTATACCCATGTTAAACAATTATATATTTAATATGGAATAAAAACAATCCAATTATATATGAACACATGATCATGATCTTTTTCTTCTATTACAAACGAACTTCATTTTTACTAAGAAAAGAAAAGGTTTGTTTTTTTTTTTTTTCAAAAAATAAAAGGGGCAACGGAAAAACTCACACAAAACACTCTAAAAAAATAATATATAAATACATCACCCTAATATCATAATAAAGTAATGATATTAACCACCAATCTGAGAAGTGATTAGGATTCTTTTTTATTTTTAAAGTTATTTAAAATAAGCAATATATTAAAATAAAGATTTCTATACCATATCTAAATATGATGAAATTGGAAATATGTTATATACGGGGGATAGTATCGGAAGAAAAGATTTTGGATTGCATTTAATGTAATTCAGTGATTTGCAATTAAGTGAAAAGTCGGGATTTTTTACTTTTTATTTTAAGTTGTTTTTTGGTATTTTTAAGTTGTTTGACCACTTTAAAAACAAACAAAACAACTTAATAATTATGATTCAGACCCATTAAGTTTTAAGTGGAAAAAACAAACAACCCCTGTGAATTTATATTTGTGCAAGAGGTCTTGGATTCAAATCTCACCCACATCAAGTTTGGACGAGATTTGGTTTTTATTTAATGTAAGAAAAAAATAATTAAAAAAACCATAATGACTTAGGGTTGGATATAGTCCAGTTTCAACAGGATCAAACCAAAAATTTCAGTTTTTTTAAAAATACCAGTTTGGACCAATCTCTTTTTCAGACCAAACCAAATTATATTGGTTCGGTTCGGTCTAACGGTTCATGACTTGAAATTTTCTTTTTATATTTTTATGCAATTTAAAATTTATATCAAATGGTCCATCCTTTAAAGGAAATATATGGCACGATGAGTTGTTGACTAATTCAAAAATCAAATATAAACTAAACAAAATATATTCAAATATAAAATTTAAAATTCAAATATCTTTTCGGACCAAATTAAGTAATAAAATAAAAGCCAAATAACGCACTATTGGTGGTTGAATAAAACAAATATGAAATAATAAATTAAGGTTTTTCACTTTTAACGTTTTAGTTTTAAAGTTTTGGATGTGATATGTAATAGAATAAAAAAAAGTGCTATAAAAATATTCGGTTTACAATTTGGTCCGGATTTAATAAGCTTGGACCATATACCAAACCGGACCATACTATTTTATTTTAAAAAAAACCGTATGGTTTTTCCAAAAGTAAAAAACCGGACCAAACCAAACGATTTGGTTTGATTTGGTCCGGTTCAGCTGTTTTGGGGTTTTTTGCCCACCCCTAAATGACCAGTTTGGTTAGACACAAAAACAGCATAATCAACAGGTACGGTGTTAGGTAATATACACTCTTTTCCCTACCAGTAATGAATTTATATTACTTTAAATTGAATTTTTAAATTAAATTTGGCTTAACAGATACATGAACACTGCATTACATACCCTTTTTTTTTTTTTTTTTTGAATTTTGCATTACATACTTGGTGCACCACAAGTTCCTCTGTAATCATCACTTTCCAAATTTAATTGTATCAATTCAGTTTCAGGAAGATGCTAATCCCATCTTAATACAGCAAAATTGCAACAGGATTATCATGCTATAGTTACATCACGCAGCAAGGATCATCCAAGATATTTGATTCTCCCTGTTGTATCGCTGAACATAGGTCGTACGCTCCAAAAACGTTTCAACCGATCCAACCCCAAAGAAATTTACACAAAATCTTCCATTTAATCTACCAAAAAATGGAACGACATTAGCTGCATATACTATGTGAGATTGCGAGCCATGCGGGCGGTAAAGAGTAGTATTACTAGATCATTCATTTGTGGAATGCAAAAATTGGTCTGTCAAATCCTGTTTTGCTGCCTGATAAGCAGCCAGACGAGATGTCTTCTACTGTTCTAAATCCAATCTGTAAAATATCAATCATGTAAGGATCTTAACAAATAATTTATAACAATCACCAACAAAATCGTTTACAGTTCCATTCAGACAACCTCAAAAATCAAGACTGTTAATATAACAAAGCATAATAGATACCTTATCCAAAAGAATTTCCTGAAACTGATCCGGATGAAACATGATATTACTATAATTGATTGCTGTCGTCTGCACAATAGAAACCATTGCTTTAGTAGATCTTAAACAATTAACTCATTAAGTTAACAAAAAGTACTTAAGACTGAATCTGTTTCTGTTACACTAATCCAACATTTAAAAGGCTTTTATTTTAAAATAAATAAATAAAATACTATCAGGTGCAGTCAGAAAACTTGAAGCTTTCCATATCAATGGCAATAATATCTTGATAGCCCTAGCCTAGCACATTCTGTCCCCTTCAATTCTGTCAAAAGACATCAACTAAATGATCCAATTACCGGCTAAATGGAGACCTGCCTAGCCATTCAAAAAAAAAATTTAAAAGAAACCCCCAAAACGACATAGTTTTAGGGGTTTATTGAATCCCAAAACAACCTAGTTTTGGGATTCATTAAAAGAGAAAAAACAAAATTTATCTCCACTTCTTCGAGCAACAGTGAACAGACCCCATTCCTTGACCTAGCAGTCTTCCTCTCTACTTCTCCAACCAGCCATCCAGCCCCTCGTCACAGCCACCAGGGCTCAACATCGTCCGGCCATCGCAACCTCTACCAGCAGGCAGCAGCAATCTTCAACTCTTTGTGATTCATGAGTCTTACAGGTTTTCAGATTAATTTCTTTAGGGATTATTACTTTTCCGGCCGAGGAATTGCCAAGGCGGCCTCAGCGCTAGGTAGCGGGCCACCGCCCGACTAGCACCTAGCGAATTCTGCAACACCGAAGAGGATGTCTACACCATGATCCTATTTATCAATTGACAAAATGAAGTAGAGGATTACAAAATAAAAAATACCTCAGATACACGACGGTTCTTTTCATATGATTTCCATGGTTGAGGTTCCAACACAAAAGTGCCACCCTGCTCACAATTACACATAAATTCTCAGCATATAATTCACAAGGCCATTCATAAGATAAGGTGCAATGGTATGTAACCATGACTACCATATGCGAGCAAGAAAATGTGTTAGTATAAGACAACTGAAATAATAATTACCGGGCGGAGAAGTTTCCATATGTTTGCAAATGAGTTAATCAATCCATCATCACCCCAGTTCAAATGTATCCACTTTGAAACGCTCAAACTGCATTGCAGAAGACAAAACTATTACACCACACGAGAAGCAATTAAAATTAACAAAAAATGAAGTCCTAAAGAAGAGATTGTGGTTGGCAAAGCGAAGTACAATAAATTCATTCTGAACATACAAACTATTGAAAAACAATTTGCTAGTGTAATATTTCCATGGACTTGATTTTTAGATCTATAATAACCAAAAAGTATGATAATAGAACTTTATGATCCAAAGAATAGCATGAATATGAAAGAATTTAAGAATCCCGAGTATGACAACTGACCAGCATAAAAAAGTATTGCAGTTCTACAATTCACTAGTGCCAATCAACTAAGGAGAGGAAAAGAGGGAGAGAAAGAAAGAAGAATGAAGGACAGACTATTTTCTTGAAGTAGCTAATTTTGGTAAGAAACTTCTCTCAGTCATTCTCATTTTATGAGAAGTTAAAATGAAATAAGTAATTTTTTAATCAATAAATGCATTTATGTGAATCCAAGCTTCATTTTAATCAATAAATGCATTTATGTGAATCCAAGCTTCACTTGTTGTATTGCTACTTGCCTACTTCTTAACCCTCTCTTCGAGGTAAAACATTTTTGTTAGAGGCAATAAAGAGCATCAGAGAACTTACCAAGTAATTGTATCATAGTACTTCTCTGGTGTATGCCGACTATGAACAAAATTTTCTTGTCGGAAAGAAACTATGTCAGAGAGATCTCTTTCCTTAGGAGGAGCATGCCCCCTTGAATTTACCTCCTCTTTGATTGAAGAAGCAATTACTCCATTCTCTGAATCATCTGCTTTTTCTGCAACATCCAATTTGGAAGCCTTTGCACATTTTTTCTCAGCCTGTTCCATTTTCACAAATTTCCTAAGGTGCCAGTGCGCATCCTCAATTCGACCTTAAAACAAAAGAAGATAGATTAGATGTCAAGCAATGACTGTTTCCTATCAAAAATAAATAAAAAATAAATAAAAAATTTAAAATAGGAATTTCAAAACTTGAGCTCTCTGTATGTGAGATGCAGGTACAGACATAAACAAGAACTAAAAACAAGTACTAATAGTTCCCAAATCACCCAACCCAAATTGTGAGACCAAAATCAGATGCATACCCACTTATACTTATAGTTGAATAGTTCCATTGCAACACACCTACACATGAAAAATATAAAATAAAATAAAAACTAATACTAGGTCTGCCATGCTATATAAAACTGGCACAATAGAGAACTTTTAGGGCACCCATAACTAATAAGACTTGCACATGTGAGAGTCCAAATGCACTAAGGGGATGAACAATCAACTAATGAATATTATCAACAACACTGTATTAGAAATCTCATCTACCAATACCAATACAACCAACAAGATGACAATATCGAACAAAAGAAATCTGGAAGATACAAAATTATAAAGTATTTAAACGTATATCAGACTTAGCATCAACAGATATCAAGAAAGCAATCTGAATCTTACTAGAGTCAATGTCGATTCCCAGGATACTCCGGCAGTGAAACTTCTTTGCTGCAGAAAAAACCAAAAAAAAATATATCAAAATCAATATCAGAATAATACATGGCAGAACCTAAAACACAAAACCATTACAATTGATCAAATCATAAATCTTCAATATTTTCAATTTTGTATAATTAAGAACACAGACTCTGAGAAGGAAGAACGCATTTCAAGTCAAATAAACGAAGCAAAAAATAAAAAATTACCAATTTGAATGGTAATAAGGCCACTATTGCAGCCAATGTCGAGACAGCGTTTGCCTTGAAACCACTCCTTCTTCAACACCTTAAGTCGAGGATCTTCGTCCAAACCCTCATCAATCTAAAATAAACAAAAACACCAACATCACATTATAAAACAATACCAAAAAAGAAAAAGAAAAAAAAAAAGACTGAAGAAGAAGAAATTACACGGTATCCATAGTAGTTTCTGTAATTTCCAAAAGGGAAAACTTGCTTCCGCTTTCTCTTTTTGTTTGTATTAATTTCTTCAACAACCTTTTCTTCCTTGTTCTTCTCCATGTTTGAGGGTTAGGGTTTTGTGGTTTCTTTTTGGTATTTTATATCTTAATTCTCCAAATACAAAGAAATGAACTGCCGTAGCTTATGGCTCAATTCATGACCGCCACGTCAACTCTTCTTTTTCCGTTTTATGACATGCTGTCCTAAGACAATGCTAATGTGGGTTGTGAAAAAATTAGTTGCCACGTAGAATGGACATCTGTTTTGTTAAAAAATCCATCTCCAATGCAACATCTTTAGTACAACTTCAAGATGAGGTGGCAACTTTTTTTTTTAGAGACTGTCAACATGACTCTCTGATTTCAGACGGTCTGTTGGACGACCGTCTTGTTGGCCCAGTTAGCAGCCACTCTTGTCTTTTACCTTATTTTATTCAATAATTCTAAAATATATTTAAGGAGACCAATAATAAATTGACACGTCATTAAAAACATATATGTTACAAGTGAAGCATTGGAGACCACTTTTTTATTTGAATGTCTATCAAGTTTAGCTACATGCCACATATGAAACAATTGGCTTGACAATGTTGACATATCACCATTTTCTCAAATGCAAGCCACATTACCATTGGAGATGCTCTAAGGTTGTGGTTAGGGATAGCAATTAAACCCGAACCCGTGGGACCCGTCCGAACCCAACCCGCTTAAAAAGGGTTTGGGTTGGGATAAGTGTACCTATGAGTGGGTTTGGGTTTGAATATTGTACCCGTCACGGGTTCGGGTTTGGGTATGGATTTGGAAAAAAATCCATACCTGAACCCGTGTACCCGCGAACAATAAAAATTATATAATATTTTATTATTTAAAATATTATAAATATTATAAATATTATAAATTTAAACTCCAATAAAAACTTTTTAATTATATAGAGAATAAAATGTAAACATTTCAATCTATTAAGTGCTTTTATTCTTTAAAATTATAATATTAGAAATAATTTTCAAAAAACAATAAAATTGGCGGGTTCGCGGGTTCGTGGGTTTTACCCGTGGACCCGCTTGTTTCACGGGTTCATGGGCAGGTTTGGGTGTCCCCCAAACCTGCGGGCAAAACCCGAACCCGAACCCGAACCCGAACCCGTTTATTTTCACGGGTTCACGGGCGGGTTTGATAGACACAAAATTTCGTGGGTTTGGGTTTGGGTTTGGATTTTGTCAAACCCACCCCATTGCCATTCCTAGTTGTGGTAGCCAAAAATGGCACATTGGCCCAAACGCAGAAAAGCGCAAGACCTCACATAATTGTGATAGCCAAACGCAGTCCATGGGCCCATTTATCCCAGGTCGACTCAAGACTCATGCTAGCAAGGCTTGGCCGTTCCAAGACTGAGTCAAAGATCTCAGTTGCAGATATGAGTAACCAAAGATTCAAAGGAAAGGAAATCTCTCTTTGAATCACGCCCACTATTTATACTGATCAAGGTGAACGTTGAGAGTAAGTTTTTTGGCCTATAAACAACCAGGTTCCATCACAGTGAAAGCTCTCTGAAATTCCTAACAAGAGATAAAGCATACTAGCATCTTGAAGCTTTGATCGTATTTATTTCGGCCATCGGAATTTAATTTGATCGACAACCACAATTCACACTTATAATTGCTCAGCCCAAGCACACCTAAGGCTAAAAATCTAACCCCATCCCCATTATTCTCTTTATATTTGTTTCTATTATTGTTCTTTTGCAGGTTCAACCAAGAAGCTAATGAATTCCGTTCGACAATCCAACATTCGTATTGATCCATAAAGGAGACGACATCCATCATTCAATAAAGTTGTATTTGGCCTAACACAATCTGACCCGATCCACATAATTCGTAGTTCGACCCCCTACAACAGTTATGTTTTATGATAGTTAATTTTATCAACCCTTAATTAATAAATGGACATGTATCGATATGTGGGGAGGTCGTATTTTTTTAGAACATTGCTTGAATACTGACCCCATCAATAAGGTGTTGTCACGTGGTTTTTTTCTTATAATACAAGGAGATAAATGTAAAAAGTGAAAGAAAAAAACCATGTGGCAACACCCTATTGGTGGGGTCAGTATCCAAGCAATTTCTATTTTTTTATACTCTTCTTCCGACACATGTACCATTCACTGTGTTTCACTTCACATTTATTTACACAAATGTCATTCAAATGGAAACTTGTCATGCGTCATAAACTCGTTTAACGATAATTTATTTCGCTTGATATATCTCATAAGAATTGAATTGTTACGTTATAAGTGGATGTATTTTTTTATTTTTCTATAGTATATATCTATTCACTTATTTAGACCAGATTTTTTTTTTGAAGTTTTTCACCATTGGTAGAATTCGAGTAGCTGACACTTAAGCCATAAACTCATCTATCTACCAGTTGAGCTATACTCATGAGTGCTTATAAGTGAGTACTTATAAGTGAGTACATATAAAGTAAAATGTCTAACATTAATCATTTGCTTGAATTTGTGTATAATATAGCATATGAGTTATAACAAATACAAAATCATCACCGTCCAACGTGGCTCGATGATAAAAGCGTTCATTTAGTTTGGTAATGTTCCAAGTTCGAGTCGTTGCTATAAACACATAATCTATCATATTGCCTTGTGTAAAATAGAAAAACAAACACATAATCCATTGTATTGTCACATTATTTACACGGTAATTACAACACTTAAATCACATCATTTAATCAAGGGTTTTTAGCAAAATTGCCCTATTTTAGGGACTGAATTGCAAATCTACCCTAAAACCTAAATTAATTGCAAAAATGCCCTGAAATGACATGAATATCCTTTACCATAACTACACCCCATTTATTAACCATATTAATTACATTTACTAACCACCAACCTACCATTTACCGACCCTTAAAAAAAAACTAACAATTGACCAACAACTAACCCTTTTTTTTTTTCCTCTACATCATCTAACATTTATTTTCTCTACATCATCTTTTTTTTTTTTTTGTATACATCACATTTCTTTTTCATATTTGAAGTTTTACAAACATTGGGGAATGGTTTGAAGTTGTTTGAAGAGGTAAGTATTACTTTGTTACAATATTTTTCCAACCTCCCAATTTGTTTTCTTAAATTTGATTAAGGTTTAAAACTTTTGAAAAAACCATCGGGTCGGAGTGGCCTGACATCGGGACGGCCTAACCCGATGAAAATTTTCATTGGGTCAGGCCACCCCGACCCAATGGTTTTTTCACCCGATGGTTTTTTCAAAGGTTAGAAAAAACCATCGGGTCGAGGTGGCCCGACGTCGGGACGGCCTGACCTGATGAAATTTTTCATCGGGTCAGGCCGTCCCAATGTCGGGCCACCCTGACCCGATGATTTTTCAAATGCCCTTTTTAAAAAAAAAAAAAAAAATTATTTATGGTTAATTTAATTTTTCCATTTATGTTCTTTGAAATAATGAATATTTTAATGATTAATAATATTTGTTTAATTATTTTTCAGGATTGACGATGAAAAATGTGTATTTGGTTTTGAATTGGGGTGGAGAATGGAAAAATCATCATGGTGAGTATTGGTATGAAGGTCAAAGAGCGAAGGCGTTTGCTTTTTCAAGGGATTCAAATTATGATCAGTTGTTAGATAAAGTGTACAATGTAACCTGAATTGATAGAGATCATTATCGGGTTAGTATGACGACTCTTCCACAAACTTTTCGTCCTAGCATGCCAATTGAGATTGTTGATGATGAGGACGTTGCATTGTTGCTTGGTCGAGAGAATGTTGACCCATTAGTTTGCATCGGTGTTGAGGAAATTTGCCATGAGTCTCCAGAAATGAAACATAAACCATCAGAGTCGTCTCATAACCTACACCATATAACTCCTCACCATGAATTTCATCATACACACAAAACCAATATACATGTCAATACTATGGATGAGTTTCAAAGGTCGGATGTACCTAACATGGCTGCCCATTTGGATGATATTGGAGAGGGATTCAGACCAATTGACAATATTGATACATCTCCTCCTCGTCATTTTAGTTTTCAAGATACTACGGGTAACCAACATATTACTGAGTATGATGAAACAGAACCACAGTTTAATTACAATCGTAAGGGAGCTCTCAATCGGTATGACGAGCAGTTTTCCCATGTCCAAAGGCTTGTTCCACCTCCATGTGCATTTTATTCTATTAATTCTGGTAAAGTTGCACCTAGACCGGTTACTATGCGTCTTGAAGTGGGTGAATTGTTTCCAAGCAAGAAACAGCTACAATCGCAAGTAGGTAGTTATGCCCTTAACAACGGGTTCCAGATTAGGGTTTTCAAGTCCGATACAACTCGGTATCAAGTTCGATGCATTATTGAGGATTGCAATTGGTGACTGCGTGCGGCTAAGGTTCACAACTCAGATTGTTTTCATATTAGAAAATTTGACAATCAGCATACATGCTCAACAGAAGCACGGTTTCCGCATCAGAAGAAAGCAAGTGCACGAGTTATAGGGGAACACATACAGGAGAAATTCTGTGATCACCGTTTATACAAGCCCAAGGAAATTATACACGACATGCAAAGGGAGTTTGGCATCTCTTGTAACTACCACAAAGGGTACCATGCTAGACATATTGCCTTAGAAGAGGTTCAAGGAACACCGGTTGAGTCATACAGTATTTTGCCATCATACTTATACATGTTGGAGCAAGCAAATCCCGGGATTATTACAGACCTCCACACAGATTCGTCTAACAGGTTCATGTATATGTTCTTTTGCTTAAGAGCTTGAATAGATGGTTTTCTATCTTCAATTAGACCGGTCATTGCTATTGATGGGACGTTTTTTAAAGGTCCTCATAGAGGGGTCTTATTTGTTGTTATGTGTATGGATGGCAATGATCAAATATTTCCTCTAGCTTTTGGTGTTGGTGATTCGGAGACAAATAAAGCTTGGGAATGATTTTTAACTAGGTTGCATAAAGCCGTTGGCGAAGTTGATGATTTGGTTATCGTTTCCGACAGAAAAGGCAGTATCACTACTGGTGTGGAAAGAGTGTTCCCAAATTCATTCCACGGGGCATGTGCGGTACATTTAGAACGGAACATGGTTGGTCACTATGGTAGGAATAAGGCACTTAAACAGTACTTCAGACGGGCAGCCAGGATGTATCGGGAAAGTCAATTCTTGCAGCGCATGGAACAACTAAAAAATATTAATCCCGAAGCAGCTCAGTATGTCACGGATGTCGGGATTGAGCGTTGGGCGCGAGCATACAGTCCAAGAAAAAGGTACAAATTAATGTCAACCAACATTGCAGAGGCCATGAATAATGCAATTAAAGAATGCAAGGAATTGCCTATTACTGGAGTGATTGATTACATCAAAGGGGTCATTCAGTCTTGGTTCCATGATCGACGCACAGTTGCACTTAAACTTACAGCTCAGTTGACAACAGCAGCGGATATAGCCATCGGTGTAAAGGATGAGAAAGCACGATATATGCGGATCTACCCCATCACATTTTACACGTTCCTTGTTAAAGATGGGGATTTAGATGGAAATGTGGATTTGACTGCAAAAACCTGTACCTGTAAAGAATTTGATGTCGACCAACTTTCATGTGCACATGCATTAGCTTGCATTAGGTTACGGGGATTTTCATTTGTTGATTATTGTTCTCCTTATTATTCCAATGCGTTCTTAGTTGCAGCATACAGTGGGGAAATACATCCTGTTGGACAACCCAGTGAATAGTTGGTTCCTGAGGATATTGCATCAATTATTGTTCACCCATCAGTAGGTCGTCATGGTCCTGGAAGACCTAAAAAGAATCGCACTCCGTCATTTGGCGAGGAAGTAACTCAAAGGAGATGCACCACTTGTCATCGTGCTGGTCACAATAGCCATACATGCACCTATCCGAAGTCAAGTAGACCATTAAGTGGTATGGGAAGTACTAGTGAAATTGGCGAGGCAAGCGGATCTCATGATGTTGTTGCATAACTAATGTACTTGAATTGTCTTTTATTTTAACGTGTTATGAACATGTTTTATTGTATTATCTTTTAACATGTGAACTTTTGTTGTTATATTTCTTATATCAAGTGTATTACTGAAATGGTAGTATTTACATGTATCAAGTGAACATTTTATGTGAACTTATTGTATTATATTATGGTTAGTAACGGGTAGTATTGAAATAGTAGTATTTACATGGCATATTTAAGACTTATTACATTATTTACGAAATTTTGGCAGAGTTCCATTTGAAATTTCAACAAATCCATATCTTCTTTTGGTACCTACAAGTTTAACACTTCTAGTAGCCACACAAGTCTCTACACCATTCACACAAATCACAACCACAACTCTCTACATCAAGTTGCACAACAAGTTACATATACATATTGCATTAGGGCGATTACACATCAAGTAGGGTGTAAATTATACTTATACCGATCATTCATCATTTACATAAAAAGTTCTATCATTTACAAAGGCCAAACATACAACAATAGCACATGGTTAAAAACGAACCCAAGAAAAAACGAACCAAAGGAAAACCAAGAGCTGCAGCAGAAAGCACATCACAATAATAGCACATGGTTTTGGACAATAGCACATGGTTACAAGAGCTGCAGCAGAAAGCACAACACAACAATAGCACATTTTTTTTTTTAAATAGCAAATTTATTGATAAAAGGCTCCAAGAGACAGAGAGCCAAGCAAAACATAACAACTGAAGGAACACCAGACCACCATAAAACAGGCTAAGAAGTCGACAAAACAAGAAAGCACAAAAACATATTTAAAACCATAAAACTATAATCTACAATATCTTCATTTCATCCACACAAGGAGTTGCCAAATCCCTTTGACGCAACCAGCTCCACCACATATTAACCAAATTAAACTCAAGATGAAACCCAACAACAATCATATTTGAGAGCAGGCACAATTGAGTGTGGCCAATTAAAACTTTCAAAACAACTTCACTTTCATCACCCACACCTACCACAGCGGCCAAAATCCACCCACCCAACAAAACACAACCCTCCTCAAAACAGTACAGACCTCACACGCCACTCCACAACAAGAGCTGTAGCAGAAAGCACAGCACCACAACAAAAGAAAACCAACGCAGCAGGGCATCAGAAGCCCAAGAAAAAATGAACCACATGCAAGCATAATGGTTAAACTAAATTCATCTTCTACAATCAATAGCACATGCAAGCATCAATCAAGTCAACTTCATCACTTTTACGCACAAAATCAAAATCCCTCAACCCTAACTGTTCAATTTCAATCAAAGGAGAGGATTGGAGAGGGGTTTTTACTCGAATCTATTGTACAAAACAATTAAACGGAATGGGAAAAGTTTGAATTAAACAATTAACAATTAATTAACTGGAAATAACTAAACTTTCAAATGAATTAAACAATTAACAACTGTTCATGACATTCAAATAACTAGAAAACTTTGAAGGAACCAACCAAATCGGCAATGTAGGTCAGATCGACGACTGAGAAGGAGGCCGGCGACGACATCGGTGTCCTATTGACAGAGACGATGGTGTCAAATCTTGCCGACGAAGAACTTGTTGATCATCGATCAACAACTGCTGCTAGTAGGAGAACTCACGGCAGGCGGCTGGCGGGACGGGCAACGAGACGGCAAATCGACGTCAACTCCACGGCGAGGTATCGGGCAACTGGTCGGGACAGGTAGGTATCGGGCGAGGGATGTATCGGGTTAGGGAGGCTGATGGTTTGGGAACTGTTAGGGCAATCAATCAAATTGGATTTATTTATTTTTTTTAATAAGGGCATTCTGGTCATTTCAGGGCATTTTTGCAACTAACTTGGGTTTTAGGGTAGATTTGCAATTCAATCCCTAAAATAGGGCAATTTTGCTAAAAAACCCTTTAATTAAAGCAATTTAGACTATCATTATCCTTTTTAAAAAAAATTATGATAGATTAAGGTAAGTCTAACCACATATTTGTATTCAATTATTTCTTAATTTATTGTGGAGCTTAGAACAAGGGAAAGGGAAAGTTCACATTAAAAATGAAATTAAATACTACCATCATTGTGGATTTAACACATGGAAATCTTTTACAAAGTGATTATTAAACAAACCACTACTTACCTGTTGACAAAAAGAGCTTCTCCTTACAATCCACGAATTATCTATTTACACTCCGATTTAATTTTTTTTATTAATGACAATTTTAACCTAAATTAAAATTACTAAACAAGACAAAAAAAATTCTAAAGACACTCCAAACTAATTAAATTAATAAAAAAAAAATCCTCTCTCCTAAATCATTAAATTAAATATTAAATCTGTTATTACCATATTAAACACTCTCTCCTAATTACTCTCTCTCTTTATACCCATTTAAAAAAAAAAAAAAAAAATCCTATCTCCATATATAGTTTCTCAATCAATCTCTAATTAATAGTTAAAGAAAAAAACAAATCTTATGAATATTTTGGTATTAAAAAGTCAATACAAATACCTTGTTTAAAATAAAAAAACGATATATAAAAACATAATTTGTTACAACTAGAGATTAAACTCAAAATTTCTAAGATTAATGAAAAAAATTAAAGTTCTCTAGACAATCATACACCTACAAAAGTAACAAAAAACATTTTCATATTTCGATTTTTTTTTTTTTTTTTGAAAAACAGGGTACTTGTTTTTTGAGTTTTTTTTTTTTTAATATATATATACGGTACCTTAAAATCAAGCTTATTCGTAAGTTTTTTTTTTTTTTCCTTAATGTTTAGTCTTGTTTGAGAAAGAATGGAGATAGGAAATTAGATATTTGTATTGGAAGAGAGAGTTTAATATGGTAATTAAAAATTTAGGAGAGAGAAAATATGTAATATTTAATATAATGGTTTAGGAAAGATAATTTCTTTTTTTTAATAATTTAATTCAAAAAAGAATACTTCTCGGATGAATCCAATGGCTACAATGGTTCATCCTAACTTTTATTAAAATAAAATGGAGTGTTTTTAGAAATTTTATTTTTAAAATGGAGTGTCTTTAGAATAGGAGTGTCAAAAGATAAAAAGGATAATCTTGGAATAGAGGGGAGTGTCTTTAGAATTTTTAAAAAATTAAATTTTAAGAATAGAGTGTTTTTAGAAAAGAAGTGCAAAAAGAAAAAATTGGATTGTCAAAAGAAACTCTCGTTGACAAAATACATTAGTTAATCGTAAAATTTTAATATTAATGATACATAGACAAAAATTGAGTCTGACTCAATTGTAAACTCCTGTACAATCTACACTTGAAATAGTGGGTTTAAATTGTAGCCCCCTCCTCAAAGCTCAATTTTATACTTAAAAATAACAATAATGCTAAACATCCTACCTAAAATTCCACTTTTTTTCATCCCACTACATGTGGCATGTGAGGTGTCAAATTGTGAGTGGATACACATTAATGACACATATCTCATGTATCCACTCACAATTTGACATCTCATATGCCACATGTAGTGGGATGAAAAAGGTGGGATTTTAGGTGGGATGTGTAGCATTACTGTAAAAATAAATATATAAAAAATTAACGACACCATTACACTATCAAAATTAGTCATTATTGATACATGAAATATTGTTTTCATCCTCTAAAACCAATGTATATGAATAATGGCTTGCATTTTTTTTTTAGGGAAATTACTTGGGTACTGACCCCACCAATAGAGTGTTGCCACGTGAATTTTTTCTTTCACTTTTACATTTATCTCCTCACAATCTAAGAAAAAAAAAAAAAAAAAAACCACATAACAACACCTCATTGATGGGGTTAGTACCTTAGATACTTACCGATTAGTACCCAAGCAATGTTCTTTTTTTAGTATCAGTATGATAAGCCAACATCAACCTTCAATTACAACTAATAGGAAGAATTTGAAATGAAATGGGGTCACCTATCTTACACATTTTGTTGGTATCGTTCAATCATTCTGTATGCTTACAAATTACAATCAGCTTCTTCAAACAGGCCGCAGAAGCTCAATGTAAGTATTTTACAAATAAGCTTTTTACATGAAACCAAAGGAGCAGATACACTAATATAAATATATAATCCTTCCAAAAGCAAACTACCGGCAAGGATGTTTTATTGCAATGCTCACTCTAAAAGATATCAACAAAATGGGATAGGATATACTTTCGCGATAACTCCTTTTAAGAAACGGTTTTTTGGCCCGAATTCAGATTTTTGGTGTCGCAAGCTTGGTATGATAATGTTCTCTTAAAACTCACTCCAACTCCTTGAGAAAATCAACATTATCAACAAAAACCTGCCAAATCAAGTGCACACTAATTAGAAGAAATGCTTCATAATTCTCACCACACAAATGGAAGATGAAAAAATGATCATGTAGAGAAATTTACTTCAGGAAACATACTTCGAGAGTCTGTGTTTATGCACGTGCAATCACTGTTAACATATTAAATCTGGGGGAAAACATTGGTCCTTCTTAACTTGTCACAACTTAAATTTGTGCCACAAATCCCAAATATTGGAAAGCTTAATCATTTTTAAATTAGTCCAGAACTACTACTGTTGATAAGATTCATAAATCTTGTGACATGTTCATGCATCTCAGAAGGGATTTTCTGAGCAAAATCTAATTATAATAGATTAATAGTAAGCAATAAAACCATAAAAGAAAAGAAGTCAATCAACTGAGAACACTAGATTTATATTAAAATTGTCCAACCATGTTGAGCATGTTGCTAAGTTTGAGTACTCCATCTAAATCCCAAAGAACACGAATATTCTCCCTCAAAAGGTAAGTTTATCTATTGATGCCCTAAAGCACCTATAATATTATAGTGTTTGGTGCATATGATTAGATTGAACTGGATTATACTAGATTATAAATTGGGATTGGAATATTGAATTGAATTGGACTAGACTATTAATTAAGATTGGATTCAAACGTGGTTAGATAATAATATCCATTCCTTAAACCTATACCATACACTATTGACTATTTTAACCAATAGTTTGGTCCAATCCAATCCAATACGGGAATCAAACATAAGCATTGTATATTTATGTAAAAATGTATTAGTCTAAGTTCTAGCAGGCATTTGCTCATGTTTAATACCAAGAACTTCTTAAGTACAAGCATAAAGGTTAAATCTTTTAAATGTCATACCGATTTCCAACCGTCAGGATCCAAGCAAGCAGTGATCTTGGTGTTGATACCAGGTAATGGGCCAGGTTCCCGGGTAATTTTCCCACCAAAGAGTTTAATTGCCTCTGCAGTTTTATAAACATCATCTGTTCCTATTGCAATCTGCCAGGACACAAGAAATTAGTCTCCAATTTGGTCCAATAATGTAGATTAAGCATGCTGTGAAAACCAATACACCAATACTAGAAAAAATAGAGAACCCAAGCTAATTAAGATACAAAAGCACATAAACAAATAGAAAATCAAAAGACAACATGCATGGCATTGTTCAATACCTTGCATGCCTACACAAGGAAAATCTTCTGCCTAAGATGTTTGATGAGAAACGATGAAAGATGAATTATTTCTACCTGAGCATAAGCATTTCCTTTATCATAGTCAGTGACCCCATAGTTGTAAGTCAACTCAAGCACAACATTTTTGTCTTCAGGACCATAGCCCATCATGGCTATTGTATACTGAAAAAGAGACCACAAGTTTATGTCAGCACAGTAGAGATGCATATCTAAACCAAAAGGCGCACGTGGAGCGTATTTAAATCAATATGATCCAAATATTGCATGCTCTTATACATCAATACGTATTTTGTTTCTTACTAAAAAAAAGGCTCACATGGAACATATTTAAATCAATCAAAAAAGAAAAGTGCAAGATAGACGCCTTAAGCCATTAAAACAACTCAAGAATTAGAAATAGGACACACATACTAATTAGATTTTCATTTCTCTTTGTTTTTAGAGGCAGTGATTGACCATAAGAACAGGTGTTTTATTGCCCATCGTTAAGATACATAAATAAGAAGAAAATACGTTTTTTACCTTTTAAATGTGCCTCGCGAAAGAGTAATTTTTGCAGATCGCAGAGATATTTGCACTCAAGATTTTCCTTAGCTTATCATTATTTATTAGGCATGATAACTGTTCTGACTTGTGCTGTAATCCTTCTTTGAATAATAAAAGATTTAGGTTGGAGAACCATACAAAGGATCTTCCATTACCAGGATCCAGTGCACATACTGGTTCTAAGAAGCTGATTTGTTACCGAATAACAGCACATAGATATATAAAATATAATGCAATCCATTGACCTTGAGAGAGAGATCAATTTACCTTGTATTCTGGGTTATCTCTTTTGCGAAGAAGCCCCATGCCAAAGGCCTAAATAACATAAGCATTAAATTGAGGATCATAATTAAAATGGGGTAAGCAAAAGAAAATTGCATATAGGCTAGCATTGATCCTGAAGAAATCTATGGCAACAGATTACTAGTGCTCAATCCTTCAAAACACAATGTTCACCTTCTCATAAAAATTTATGGAACGATCGAGATCACCAACACGAAGCATTACTTGACACAAGGGCTCAGGTGTAGGACCCCTTTCCAACAGTTCAAATTTATAACCCTCGGGATCTTCAACAAAGGCAATTACTGTACTGCCACCTTTAACTGGACCAGGTTCACGCGTTACTTTTCCCCCCTTAGCCTTTACGAGTTCCACAGTCTTGACAACCTATTCAGAAGATCAAGAAACCATGGGTCTTTTCAAAGTCAGTAAAGCAGCAGACTGTCTAAGAACTAAAAAGCAAAAATTTGCATAACAGTAAGGAGAGTAAACGAAAAGGGTAAAAGAAAACCATAGTTTAAAAACTACTATGAGCTTGAAGGAATTCTTAAACTTACATCGTCAACTGCAATACCAAAATGGCCGAATCCAGTTCCTATATCATACTTGTCAACTCCATAATCTGTTAATCAAAATTAATAAAGACAGTGTAAGCCTACTATAAAGTTTGTGTAAACAGTTTTTTAATTGCATTAGCATTCGGCAAAAGGTTAATCGAAAGTTCTGCAGTTTCAGAATTCAGCAAAGTTTATAAAAACCACGAAGCAGGCAGATAGCTTACTGTAAGTGAGTTCAATAACAAAGTGAGAATCTTCTGGCCCATATCCAAGAAAGGCATTGGTGTATCTCTCCTCGGGTATGTCACGTTTTCGCAGCAACTTCATCCCCAGGCATTCAGTATAGAATCTGCAATAAACAGACAATTTTGTTGATTCTCAGTTTGTTATGAATACTATTATATAGAGAAAGAAGATTATTTACGAGATTAACAGGAAACCAAACACACACATACTTGATGGTCCTGTCCAAATCTCCAACACGATAAACAACATGGAGCATTCGTCTCTTATCTTTCTTGACCCATTCCAAGACATTTTCTTGAGTAGCACTTGTGCTTGCTTGTGCAGCGTTCCCACCCGAGGCCACTCTCACGCCATTACCATCTAGTTTCAAGAGCTTAGAAGCTTTCAAACCAAACAACTGCCACTGCGGGACAGCTGGATAATCATTCAAAAAATCATTCAATTCTGCGAGCTTATCCATACAATGGATTTTCCAATATAAACTAGAGTTATAAGGATATCAATAATTTTCCAAACAAGACACGATCTCAACATTATCCTTCAATAAAAGGTAATCAACGAAGCACAATTTTAATGAACCAATAGCTGATCCTAAATGTACATTATTATCAACAATCCCAATTTGAAACCTAATTTCAATCAAATTCTAACAAATAGACCAATTAATTTTACTTATTTCTTTTAGCACCTGAAGAAATTTTAAACAGTTAATAAATAATGAAATTAACGAACACATCAAAAGAATAAAATAAAAACTGAGAATGAGAAATATGAATAGGTTTCGATAGTGGTTACCGCTAGCAAGATGAGAGTAAGAGAGGCTGCGGCGAGAGGGGCTAAACGACGAGAGACGGACCGGAAAACGCGAGGAAGAGGACCTGAGGGACGATAGAGAAGGTCTGATTGATGACGTCATAGATAATATCCTTACCATCTATCTATCTATCTATCTCACACACACGTACACACTCTCTCTCTCTCTTCTTCTCTGTGTATTGTCAATCAATGAGTCAGAAAGTGAGTGAAGCTGTGGTTATTTTTATTTTTGTCTTTTTGTGCTGTCGAATTGTTCCTTTGCTTTGCTGTATTGGGAAGAAGCTGTAAAATGAAGCGATTCTTTGTTCCTTTTTTTTTTTTTTATCCTTTTCATTCGAATCGCCGTACGATTGCTGACGTGGTTCAAGTAGAGAATCCATTCCATTCTTTACCCTCTACTCCTCTAGTCTAGGGTAGCTTTTTTGTTTATATATTTCTTTTTTACTTAAGGGTAATTAGCACAAATAACCCCTAAACTCTACATTCGTTGCTATTTCCCCCCTATACTTTTTTTTTAGGCAGTAAACCCCATGAACTATCATAAATTGGCAATGGCTGACGGAACCCTAAGGTAAATTACACTACGTCCCCCTGATTATTTATATAATTGCATTAAACAGGAAAAATATAATAATATGACACAAATACCCCTCTGACCAATTTTATTTTTAAAAAATTAAATTTAAAATTGAAATAATAGTTAAATAATAATTAAATTCTGAATTTTATTATAAAGACAATTAAATAAATAGAGAAATGAAAAAAGTAAATTGATATAACAATTATTTAAATTATCTTTTTATATAAATATCCCTAAATATAAAAGATAAATATTTAAATTATTTAAGAAAAATAAAAATAATGGTTAAATAATAATACAATTCCCATTCAAAAAAAATAATTGTTGATCTCAATTACCCAAAAAATAAAGTAATATGTTTCTCCATTAATGAAGATCCATCAATGTTCTTTTATTATTATTATTTTATTTTTTAAAAAAATTTTGATTGGATTTCATTTATTGGTTTGTGAATTGTGTTTTTTAAATTAATTTTTTTAACTTAATGAACATAGAGAAGAGAAATACTTAAAATAAAAAATTTTAAATAAATATTTTTAAATGAACATCAATCCATCTAATTAAATGAACATCCGTTTCTCCATCCAATCCTTAAAAAATTCTCTTCTCTAAAGAAATAAAAATATTTAAATTTGCAACACCCAGAAACCAAAAATTAAAAATTTTAATTTTTAATTCTTCTATGTGTGTTTTTAATTGGAGCGATGTTCAATTTTTTAAAATTTGTACTTGTATTATTATTATTATTATTATTATTATTTTGTAATTGAGATAAATCAATCTGTTTCAAAAAACAAATTGAGATAAATCAATCTGTTTCAAAAAACAAATTGAGATAAATCAATCAATTTAAAATTATTATTTTTTATTTGAATTTATTTTAATAAATATTTCTCCACCGTCCATCTTTGAGATGGATGGTAGAGATTTTAAAGATGTTTTAATTTTTTAAAGATTTTATTTTCTTTACAAAAAAAATAGAATTGTATTATTATTTTTTTTGAAAGGGAATTGTATTATTATTTAACCATTATTTTTATTTTTCTTAAATAATTTAAATATTTATCTTGGTTTTATATTTAGGGATATTTAAATAAAAAGATAATTTAAATAATTGTTATATCAATTTACTTTTTTCATTTCTCTATTTATTTAATTGTCTTTATAATAAAATTCAGAATTTAATTATTATTTAACTATTATTTCAATTTTAAATTTAATTTTTTTAAAAACAAATTGGTTAGAGGGGTATTTGTGTTATATTATTATATTTTTCCTGTTTAATACAATTATATAAATAATCAGGGGGGCTTAGTGTAATTTTCCCTAGACAGAATTAGGATTCCGTCAGCCATTGCCAATTTATGATAGTTCAGGGGGTTTACTGCCTAAAAAAAAAATATAGGGGGAAAAATAGCAACGAACGTAGAGTTCATGGGGTATTTGTGCTAATTACCCTTTACTTAAATATATAAAATACTATAAAAACTAAAAAGTAAATACATCACGTTATAAATTTTTTTTAGGACATGTTTATTGTCATGTATTGTATTTTCCATAATATGTTATGTTTTCCAAAATGTATATATATATATATATATATATATATATATAGAGAGAGAGAGAGAGAGAGAGAGAGAGAGAGAGAGAGAGAGAGAGAGAGAGAGACTCATCAATGTTTTCAAACATTTATATGGAAAATGAGTAAATTCATTTATGAAATATTTATGTTTCAAATTATCGAACTACTGTTTTTAGTATCTTACCATTTTATACTCTATCGTATTTTGTTAAGGATTTCACCGATTTTAAGTAAGATTGTTTTTGTAAGTATTGCATATTAAGTGTCTTTAAACTAAATTCCTAACTTACATATTTTGAATACAAATTGATTACTGCTATTTATACTGAAAATGTTATACTGAGATTTCTATTGTTATATATACCGACATGCTTTACAAAAATACTGTTGGTTTATTATATGCGAATGTATAAAACCGTTTTGGCTCATCGTTCCTTATTTACCGTTATTGTTATTGGCCTAGCTGGGATTCTGTGTGCACACATACTGTTACTGCTGCGTCACATGGGTACTTGTGACATATTGTTGCCACATCACTCAGGTTTAGGGGTGGGCAAAAAACCAGTGAACCGAACCGATCCAATCGTTTTTTTTTTTCGGTTTTTCACTGTTTACAGGTTCGATTCGGTTCGTTTTTTTAAAAAATCGGATATTCCGGTTCAAGGGTTCAAATCGGTGAACCGAACCGAGAACCGATGTATATAAAGAAAAATCCCTAAATTTTTACACATCCTATTTGCTGCTTGACTTCCTCTGCCTCTTTGCCTCTCTCTATCTCGTCTAATCCCTAACCCTAAATCTCTCAACTACACAGTCCGCTGTTCTCTGCTTCGTCGATTTGCTCAGGTTGGTTAAACAAAATTTCTTCTCTAAATCTCCTCTAATCGATCTCTTCATTCTTTTCCGTCTGTGCTTATTTTCTTTTCCGTCGATCTCTTCATTCTCTTCATTCTTTTTCGTCTCTTCATTCTCTTCGTCGATCTCCTCTAATCGAAGCTGTTTTGTTTGTTGATACTTGATATACAAAAAATGGACTTATAATTTAGTTTTTTTTTTCGAGAAGTAGATAATATATAGAAATTTGGGTTTTGGAGGATGTGAAGTTGATGATGGGTTTTGTAGTTTAATGTGTAATGAGTGTGATCTTTTTGTCTTAAGGGATTGCTAAGTCGTAGGTGGTTGGTGGTGCATTGATCAGGATCTCTGCTTTTGCTCTGTTTTAGGGCATTTGTTGGGTTGGTTGTTGTTTTTCCTGCTTGTTTTCTGCCTGGTGGGTGGCCGTTGTTATGTCTCTGCCTAGGCAGTGTTCCTTTGTTCCTTTATTTCTGATCCTCATAGTTTTTGTTCATGTGGTAGGGTCGTGAGCGCTTGAACGACAAGCCATTATATGTACTTGTGGAGTCCCATTGATCCTTGCCGATGATATAAAACTCTTGCGATGGTGCAGCATGACAAGATGTACATTAGAGGGGAAATTATTGGGTAATCTTCCATCAAGAATCTGCTTCCAATTTACACCTTGATGAATATTGAGACCTTTGTTTTACCTAGCAGGCTAGCAGCAATAGCAAACATTGAATTAATGCCCAATAATTCAACAGCCCAATAATTTGGCACAAAGGAACACTGCCTAGGCAGTGTTAAAGCCCAATAGGCCCAAAACTAAAAAAACCGAACCGAATCGAATTGAATTGGACCGGTTCAATAGGTTTTTGATCAGTTCACACTTTTCAATTTTACCGGATCGGTTCACTTTTTCAAAAACCGGATATTATCGTTTTTTTATCAGTTCACTTGAAAAGTGAACCAATCCATTAAACGTCCACCCCTACTCGAGTTAATTGTGACATACTGTTGTCGTGTCACTCGAGTTAATTATGATACTATGGAACATGAACTAACTGATATATTGATTATACTATTTATACTGAAGAGCTATATGCTTACCGTTTTATAAAAAGACTACCGTTTATACTATAAAGCTATGTGCTTACCGTTTTATAAAAAGAATACCGTTTTTATTAGGTAGTTAAATGTATTGTCAACCAAAAAAAAAAAAAAAATGTAAAAATGTACTAAAATAATAATAATATGGTGTTTACACTCTAATCTAAGGCCATCTCCAAGACTCCAACCAGTCTTCAATTTTTTCTTCAATTTCTATCTTCATAATTTTACTACTTCAACCATTCTTCATTTTACAATCTCTAAACAATAAAATATTATTATTTTACTTTATAAATAATATTTCAAACTTTCTTTAATAAAATTGTTTTCTCTACATTATCTTATTAGATAATAATTAAAATATAGTCAATATTATACCCGGTTGAAAGATCTTAACAAAATATTTCTAATGGTATAATTTTTATACTAATTACATTTATAAATAAAAAATTATATATGATTAATTGAGTTTAATTAAAAAAGTGAAAAAGGAGATGGCAAGAGAAAATAATAATATTTTAATCAAATAGTGAAATGAAGATCCAATTTTGGATCTTCAATGTTGAAGAACCAAAAGCCATCTTCATTTTATGATCTTCATTTTAAAGAATGGTTGAAGTTAATACTCTCTTCATTTTGAAGAAAAGAAGGATGGTTGGAGAATGCCTAACAAACACCGTATTAGCTAATACATAATATTATTTAGTTGTATTAGATTGTATTGTATTAGAAAAAAAAAAACTTTTCTTTTTTCTTTCTTCTCAACAAATATAGAATATTGATTATTGATGAAAAATATATGTTATGTTATTATTATTATTTTATAATTTCAAAATTATTTTATTTATAAAAATATTGTTTATTTAAATTTTTGTATCAATAAAAATACATATTTATTGATTTATTCATGGTAAGAATATTTAAAATGAATTATTAACTATTTTTTTAAAATATTATATTTTTATAATATAATAGAATACTACTTAATACAATATAATACGGTGCATCACCAAACACATGTTTGTATTAATGATAATACATTTCAATACAATACAATCCAATACAGTTAAATGCAATCCAATATAGTGTACCAAACGGGCCCTTAGGAAAATTGTACTAACTCCCTTTATATTTGTTTAATTTCACTTTTCACTTTTCAACAATTAATCCCTTAATTACACAAACATCCCCTGAAAATCGTTGACTGTTAGTTTGATTAAATGAGATTTTGACACCATAAAAGCATCTCCAACCAACACGGCAAAAACACCAAAAACACCAATATTTGTGCTACAGTGTTTTTGGGAAACGTGACTTTTTTTTTGTGGAGCTACAGTGCTCACCAAACCTGATGAGGCACTGTTGGTCCACCAAGTGTCCTTTTTTTTTTCTCTGTTAAATTGTCACATCGGCATTAATTTTTTGTTAAAATTACTAATTTAACCCTTTTACACTTAATTATAACAATATGTATTCTCAAAAAATATACCATTGGAAAGATCTCGTTGGAATCTTTAAAATGATACAAATATTGATATATATATATATATATATATTTAATTTATTAAATTTAATTATTAATTAATACATTTAACTAATATATTATATAAATATGTATTGGGAGAATATTTTTAAAAGATGCTCTTTTGGTGTAGATACATTGGAGAGTGAAAAACAATTTGGTGTAAGAAATATGCTCTTTTTATGACAAGTTGGTGTAATATTTGGTGTGTTGGGTTAGAGATGCTCTGAGGGAAAAGATTAGGCCAAAAATCATAAATTGCCTTCAAATCAATAAAGTGTTTACAGTTGTCCAATCTCAATAACTTATCTTTTTTATCTGAGAAAAATGTTTTTTTTTTTTTTGGATAAAAATATCTTTTATGCGGGTTCACATATGTTTGTACCTAGAGTATAGATATAGAACCACCAACAGAATCAATACACATGTAAAGACTCAAGAACATATGACATGCCGAACATAGCCTTCGATGGACTTGACTGAGGGAGGATCCAAAATCACATGAAAACCAAGAACTAAGTCATGGGTCTCATCATCCAGATGTCCTTCTCGATGGACGCCAACAGAGGAATATATGTTACATCGCACGCATGCTCTTTTTTTAGGAGGGTGTATTCAATTAAGATTCTTGAGGATATTTAAAAACATTTTTTAAGTGATAGATTTTCATAGATTTATACAGACTTTTATAAATCCCACATGAACTTTCATTGATTTGTTTATACATCTATCTCAGACTTTTATGAATTTGTTTAGACATATATCTCAAACTTTTATAGATTTGTTTAGACATTTATGGACTTTCATGGATTTGTTATCTATGACTTCTATTATAGATAGAGAATTATACCACTATATGGCCCAATAACACAATATATACACTCAACTAGTATGATCCATTAGTATAATTTGCAATACTAACAACAATCTCTGCTTTCTTCCTTTTTCTCTTCTATTACTTTTCACCTCCTTAATCAACTATTTCCCTTTCCAGTTCTCCATTTGTCTCTCCATAACCACCTAAGTATTGCGAACCCTATAACAACATAAACCCTAAGGAGACAAGTTTTTGATGTCATGCCACTTAAGAAATTTTTAGCTCTTTCAAGGAGACAAAAAAAAAAACCCAAGAGGACGTAGAGGTAATAATACAAATGAATTATCAATAGTAAAAGCAGCAGCATGGGCTTGGTATCAACATGGTTCTAGGTATCAAGGTGAATTTGTTATCATAAGAACAACTGATCAGAGAGTAGCTAATGATAAGCTATCACGTTTTTTTTTTTTTTTTTTTTTTTTAAATGCGTAATTTCCAGCAGATAAAATTGATAATATGGATTTCAGTATAACAATTGACAATGACTATTCAATTGAAATTTTTATGATACTGACTAGAATTAAATGTATTTCCAGGATGAATTTACTATTTATTGTACATCTACCTACTCTTTAAGCTTTTGAAAATATTTTGTCAAACAAAAGGGACTCGTGTCTAATCATATAAACAAACAATAATCAACTAATCGAATAACCAAGCAAAGCTATACATAAAATATTGAAAAAAAGCATAATCCTAACCCAAACCTTGTCACAACTGACCACCATTTCATCCACGATTTTTAATTAATTCTCTATAGCTTTAAATCTTATAAAATTTGACATGGATAATCTAGACATATAGGACATGCTACAGTAAAATTATCAATTTAATCCATGATCATTTGTATTTGAAAACATTCATTCTTTTCTTGTTTCCCAAATCTATCAAGCAGAAATCAATATTGACATTTGTCCACTCCAAAAATTATAACAATTTTTTCACTCATTTATAAATCACGAAACTTTTCATAATAACAGTAGACAAAACATTCTATCTACATATAAGTTTTCATAATTTTCTAGATAGAAGAGCCCACCCAAATAAATTTACGAATTCTGGCCATTTGTCAAAATACAGGGGTTCCAGTAGGCCTTTGTATATTTTGAAAGAGTGGCGATATTTACACCCCTTAAAAACTATATTTGCACCCCTATTTGTATGACACCCCATTAAAAAATTTTAAAATATTGAATTTTGTAAGCACACCCCACACATTACCAAATATGCCCTTTCTTTTAATTTTTTAAAATATTATAAAATCAACACCTTTTAATGTCAACCGTTAGATTAATCCAAGAGTTGTCATTAAATGGCTCATTTTTTCTTTATTTTATATAAAATACAATAAAAAAGGAACATTTAGTTAATAATAATAATAATAATGAAAAATGAAAAACGAATAAACAATAAAAAAAAAATTGGAGACTTCTTCTTCGTCTACATCTTTGATCTCCTTCCATCCTAGTTTAGACTTTTTTTTTTTTTTTTCCTAGTTTGTCTCTATGTTTTTTTTTTTTTTTTTTTTTTAATGTAAAATACAAAATTTAAGCCATGCTTTAAAATATAATAGGAAGAGCCGCAGTACTCCCAAATTTTTGAGCAGGCTGCTATCTAATTTTCTAGTAGGTTATTTCACTATATATATATATATATATAGAAAAATTTTCAAGTCAGTACATCCTGATATAACTTCGTGAGGATATTGAATGTGGGCCACTCGTTTTACATACATTGACTCAAGTGTGTATGCACTTGTAAAAACTAGTGGCTCACATTCAATATCCTGATAAAGTTATATCAGGATGCACTGACCAGATCGGGACTGTATATATATAATCTACGATGGAAGAGGAGGAGACAGCCTCCTCCAGTGTTTTCACTTTTTTATTTTGGTTTCTGTTTTTTTTATTTATTTTTAATTTGATTTATAGTTTGTTAAAAAATAAAAATAAAAGTAAATAGTTATAAGAATTTATTATATTTTTGAATTAAAATATTAATAATTTATTTTAAGGGTAAGGTTGGAATTTTGAAAATATATAAATTTGAGGTGGACATACGATTTTTAAAGGGTGCAAATATCGCCACCCATTTTGAAAACACAGAGTCCACCAAAATCCATGACTTAAGAAAATCCTTTAAAATCCAGTCCCAATTGAATACACCTTGATTCTTGTAGACATTTTTAAAGTCCCAATTCAATACACCCGGATTTGGAAGGATTATTTAAAAGTCCATAGAAATCTAAATTGAATACCACTTGATTAATATAGACTCTTTTAAAGTATTTAAATGTCCGAATTGAATACACCAGGATTTATAATGTCTTTAAATATCCTCAAGAATCCTAATTGAATACCCCCCAAGAGTAAGTGTCATCATACCTACATATAAGTTAAGAGTCAAGACACCTCAATTTTTCGTCGGAAGCTACACTCTAAATATCCCTCGCATGCAGGAAATCAAGGTAATGGTTACTAACCCTAGAATTATAAAACTTAAATAACGGTGATCTGACTTAATCATCGGAGGGTGATCGCCAGCAAATCCCACATTGGCCACCTTAACGCTATATTCCACACCGTGTAGGTTATCATATAGCTCGTCAGTTAAGCCGTTAAGGTTCGCATAACATCGAGTCGAGACATCAAGCGTCTAGTAGATACAAAAAGAGGAGAAACAATATTTAGATTGATAAGATGAACCAACTCTCTATTCGAGAGAGATCTACTTTTTTGGAACTTTGCATTCACACCTATTTTCTCTGGAGGATATTACTAACTTTTGTTATGTCAATTCATTATCATAAATTCATTGTAAAACAAATTCTCATGCATTATACACCGCCTATTTTTATAACTGAAACCTTGCTAACAAATCCTTTTCTCATGCATTATGCATGCCGCGCTCCATCAACCCCACACCAACCACGTTATGCTATTTTGAATCAACCGATTGTTTTAGAAAAAATAATTAATTAATTTTTATTATTTTATATATCAATGTAGAATTCCTTATATATATATATTAAGAAAAAAACACTTTATATATACACATACTAGTATATTTGCGTCTTGAAAAAAGTAATCTCTATTCATTGTTTTGGTTCTTTTCAAGGAAATAAATATAGTTTAAGTGAAATATGTTAATATTTTTAAAATATCAGAAATATTCAATGACTTTTGTTATATCAATCCCCAAATATAATATATATATAGGATTTTTAGAAAAACTGGCCTATTTCAGGGGCCGAATTGCAAATCTATCATAAAACCCAAATAAATTGTAAAAATACCCTAAAATTCTCAAAATGCCCTCACTCATAACTACACCCCATTTATTAACCCTATTTATTATATTTACCAACGAGTCCATTTTTGCTCACCCCACTTCAAGGGGGGTAAGCATTACCCCCCTCCCCAACACTTGATATGTGTCTAGGAAGGGGGTAACACATGTCAAATGTTGGGGGGAGGGGATGAGCAAAAGTAAACTTTTTACCAACCATCAACTAACAATTTACCAACAAAGTCATCAAACCATTAACTAAACAACATCTAACATTTTTCTTTCTCTACACCACTTTTCCTTTTTATATTTTAGGTTTTAAAAACATTGGGGATTGTTATATAAAGTTGTTTGAAAAGTAAGTATTACATTGTAAATTATTTTTCCAACCTCCTAATCCTTATTTTGATGATGGTATTCATTTATCTTTGCTTATTATTATTATTATTATTACTATTTAATTCGAATGGGGTATAAAACAAATAGAAAAATACATCGGGTCAGGGTGACCCGACCCTGACTAGACGTTTTTTTCCTCGGGATCGGGTCACCCTGACCCGATAGTTTTTTTATAGAATTCTAACAATGAAAAAATCCATCGGGTTAGGGTGACCTGACATCAGGTCACCCTATCCCGAGGAAAAAAACCATTGGGTCACCTTGTCCCAATGAATTTTTCCATTGGTTTTAGGGAATTTTTACAATTTATTTAGGTTTTGGGGTAGATTTGCAATTCAACTCTTAAAATATGACAGTTTTACTAAAAACCCATATATATATATATTTCTATCAAAATGTCACTATTTACTTTCTTAATTCTTTTATAGCTAATGCCTAATGATGAATCCACCGGTGCCGTCCATAATTTATTAAAATTTTAATAGCTTTTTAAGTTGGTACGCTAAAAATAGTGACTCAACCAGTGGCACTTATAATTGCTTACAAAATACAAAGGGTGTAATAAGGGAACGAGAGGCTCACAACTGACCAGCACATTGCCGGTGCCATAAAAGTAGGCAGTGTAGTTGTGGGATTCGTCTAAAGTTGATTGTGACCTGCCAGCCAAGCATTGATATCTTATATATATATATATGAGTTGTGACTTGTGTGTGTATTGGTGCGTTTGGCTCACTTTCCTGTAATATTGTTATAGTACCCTCCTAATCAGACTTTTCTTATTTGGATTGTTCATTTTTTTGTAGGATTATATTTGGATTGTCATGTATGATGTATTCCAACTCTAACCATGTGAAATCCATACCACCATCACATGACATAACATAATCTTCTCCAACTCACATGTCTTTACATACATTTCTCTTTCCCTATAACAAATTTCAAGGTTTTTTTTTTTTTTTTTTTTTTTTTTTCCCATAATTATATTATTATTCTAATATAAATCTGTGATTATATTGAATTTCCTATTTAAGTGTTGACTTTTTTAATATTTTGTTATTTGTTATTTACTTACATAATATTTTAACTTCATTTTATTTATACACGATTGTATGTTCTTAAATTTATTTTTGAATTACAAAAAAAATGAGATGATTTAGTGAATCAGTAAGTAGGGTTGCACATTTTCCCCCGGATCCCCATTTGAAAAAAAAAATTTAGGGGAAAATGGGAAAATGGGTGGGGATAGGGATGGGGATGTGGATGATTTTCATCCCCAAATTAAAATGGAAATGGGATGGGGAGACCCTTCCCGATCCCCATTTCCCCATTTTCCCCACTAATATATTGAAATGGGGATGGTGATGGGGATGGGGGGAGGTCCCCCGATCCTCATTTCCTCATTTCCCTCCAAAACATTATAAATATAATTATATGTATATTTTAATTTTATTTATTTATTTGAAAACCTAACTATATAAACCTCATTTACACTAATGGATTATTGAAATACTTTATTTTGTAATGGATTTTCTTTTATATTTGTAATGCACTAATGAATTTTATTTTGTATTTATAATGGAATGTTTGTATTTTTTTTTTTTTAATTTGTAATTTTTAGTCAAACGGGAAAATGAGGAAATAGGGAAACAAGGGAAAACGGAGAAAATGAGGAATTGAGGTTGGAAATGGAGGTACCTTCCCCCAAAATTCCTCATCAATAAGGGTATGAGAAGTTGAGATGGGGATGGGAGGACCTATATCCATCCTCATTTCCCAAATGTGCAACTCTATCAGTAAGCCTCTTGTATCCGTAATTCAGTTATAATATATATATAAATGAAATGGAAGTTGACAACCTAATTGATATAGACTTTTTAGATGACATATAAATTCATTAGAATTATAATTTATGTAGTGGGGGTGAGATACAAAGGGACCAGTTATAAGTTACAAGTTAAAAAGTGCAAGTGATTATGAGTGAACGTGGGTGGCGCTCTCAATCTCTTGGTGTTATTGAGCATATATAGTACATCGAAGGCAATCCTAACTCCGGATAACCCAAAAAGCAAAATAAAAACAATCATTCTTTGGAAGATACCTCCACTCTTATCACTCACCTTGTCTATATTCCCTTTATAGACATAAACCGTTACTAATCATTTGTTATTTTGAAGATATCTATTAATTAATAATTATTCGGTAGACAAAACAAGGCTGGCTTAACGGTATGTCTCACGTTTTAGAGTGAAGTCACCTTTATCAAATTAGAAGTGTTTTGTACGTGGACTAATTTTAAAAAATTGATAAAGTATAAGAAAAGTATCTCGATTTGGATTGGCCATACCATTGAAATTATGGATTTAAGATATATCTCATTTTAATATAATTTTACTCGAATAGGAGACATTAACGGAATAAATGGACTCTTTAAACTCCAAGCTACTAATGAGTAAACATGATTTGGCAATAATAATTACATGCATAAACATAGAGATGGAGAAGTGATGTGGTGATGAGTGATTTGGACGGAAGCGCGTGGGAATAGTGAGTGGTGGTTAAAGTTGCTGTGGAGAAGAGAAGAGGAGGCCTGGCTGCTAGTGCTGGCTATATCCTAATCCACAAACACAACGTGTCACTCTCCATTTTATCCTACGCGCCCACTCCTCTCATTCTCCAACGGTACTCGCTTCTACTCTACCGGTCTCGATTTGCGCTCTATCGATTAACGGTTTTGTAAAACACTTAACTACACTAGTAGATCGACGACGACCAACTGACCAAAGTCTAGACTCTGGAGCAAAAAATGAATAATTGTTTATAGTGAGTGAGTGAGTGAGTGAGTGAGTGATGGGTTGTGTGTATTCAAGAGCTTGTATTGGCGAGATTTGCACACCAAGAGATGCGAGAATCAAACAACCTCAACCAATCACGACGACCAGAACCACAAATGAGAATGCTCTATTCTCTCCTGCTTCATCCGACGGTCCAGACGCCGATAACGGAGACCAGATCAACCAATTGGGTTCGACCCGAGATCCGGAACTCGGTATAACCCGACTATCCAGGGTTTCTTCTCAGTTTCTTCCTTCTGACGGCTCCAGAACCGTTAAAGTTCCGTCCGCTAAGTACGACTTGAAGTACTCGTATCTCTCACAGAGAGGTTATTATCCAGACGCTCTTGATAAAGCCAATCAAGATAGTTTTTGTATTCATACTCCATTTGGTACCAATCCTGATGACCATTTTTTTGGTGTTTTTGATGGTCATGGAGAGTTTGGAGCTCATTGTTCTCAGTTCGTTAAGCGTAAATTGTGTGAGAATCTTCTCAGGAACAGCAAGTTCCATCTCGACCCTGTCGACGCCTGTCATGGTGCCTTTTTAGCCACTAATTTACAGTTACACGCCGATTTTTTGGACGATAGCATGAGTGGCACCACTGCTGTAACGGTTTTGGTCCGTGGGAGGACCATATACGTCGCTAATTCGGGTGATTCGAGGGCGGTTTTGGCGGAAAAGAGAGGGTCGGAAGAGCTCGTCGCTGTTGATTTGTCTATTGATCAGACGCCGTTTAGAGCTGATGAATTGGAGAGAGTGAAGATGTGTGGAGCTAGAGTTCTGACATTGGACCAAATTGAAGGATTGAAGAATCCTGATGTGCAGTGTTGGGGGACTGAAGAGGGTGATGATGGTGATCCTCCTAGATTGTGGGTTCCTAATGGCATGTATCCAGGTACAGCATTTACGAGGAGTATTGGTGATTCGATTGCAGAGACAATTGGGGTTGTTGCGAATCCTGAGATTGTTGTTTTGGAGCTCACCAAGGATCATCCTTTCTTTGTGCTTGCTAGTGATGGTGTTTTCGAATTTATTTCGAGCCAAACTGTCGTTGACATGGTAAGGTATCCTTTCTGATCTCTTCTTTCTATTTACATTGTTGTAGCTGGCTTGGCTTTTTATAATCGACTCTTTGAACTCTGTTTTCTTACTAGATTGATATTAAATATGTACATGTTCTGCACTCATTTACATGAATCGTGTGTCTTAATCTAGGTCCCATTTAACTTATGGGATGATTATGACTTCTTTGATAAGTGAACTTAGTTTAGAATTTATTTTTACCTATAATGAGCAGAGCATATACTTTTTTTGGAACACTTTTGGAATTTATTGTTTTGGTTTTCTCAAATCTTCATGCCCCTTCTTTACATATCATTAATACGTAAACTAGTTACTAATTTATCGTGTATCCTCTTTCCCCTCCTATTGTTTTCATTAACTTTCTTCATTGTGATACTATATTTTCAGGTTGCAAAGTATAAAGATCCTCGTGATGCTTGTGCTGCAATTGTGGCTGAATCTTATCGACTTTGGTTGCAATATGAAACTCGTACAGATGATATCACTGTGATAGTTGTGCATATTAATGGGCTAACTGGTGTAAGGGAACTTCTTTGATATGAAAGTATTTTGGGCTTTGCATGATTATCTGTTTCTCAATGGTTCTTCACTGAGATAATTGTCTTGTTTTGTCAGACTGCTGTTGGTCAAGCAGCAAAAGCCAGTGCTGTTTTACGACCCCCTGTTCCTCAATTTGTTGAAGTGACGGGATCAGAATCTCCTTCAACCTTTGGATGGAGCTCTAGGAACCATCGAGCAAGGAATGATTTATCACGTGCACGTCTCCGTGCTATTGAGAGTTCACTAGAGAATGGGCAAGTTTGGGCTCCTTCATCCCCAGCTCACAGGAAGACTTGGGAAGAAGAAGTAAACTTCTTATTATATATTATTTCCTTTTATATTTACGATAAGATTGAAAAAAAAGGTGGTGCAAATTTGTAATCAGTGTTGATTACACTTGGAATATTTGTGGTTGCTAATCATCGCATGTTCATATGTTGCAGGCGCACATTGAGCGTTCCTTGCAGGACCATTTCCTCTTCAGAAAACTTACTGATTCCCAGTGTCATGTTTTGTTGGATTGCATGCAAAGAATTGAGGTCCAAGCGGGGGATATTGTTGTTGAACAAGTATGCAATTTAATTATTGGTCTTCATATGTATTGGAATGAGATAACTAATAACCGGATGGAAATAAGCAATAAAGTAGCAACACAAGTATGATACTATTATTATCAATTTCTGGACAAAATTAGGGCACGTGAACTTGTAATGGCTAGGAAATAATAGACCTAGAATGACCATTGTGCTTGGATTTTCATGCATATAATGATTGTTATCAGCCCACTTTTTTATGAAGCAGTTGTGGGTAGAATATCTTGGTATGACAAAATTCGGTCCTCCAGAGGTGAGCCAAGTGAAGTTCCCTCTGGGCTTAAATTTATACTTGCTTTGCATTCCCTAATATGTGGTACGGTTTAGTACTGAGGTTTTTGTTCTCGCATTTAACCCTAGTCTGAATGTCTATACTTTTCTTGTGCAAGTAGTTGTGGAATTGTTATTTTAAAGTACTTAGGGTTGGAGTTAAAACTGCAATACTATAATTACTATTATATTTTGCAGGGTGGTGAAGGTGACTGTTTTTATGTTGTTGGTAGTGGAGAATTTGAGGTCTTAGCAACCCAGGTTTGCCTTTCTTATTTTGCTCAACAGATTTCAAATCAGTAAATTTTTTAGAGGCTAGTATGTTCTTGCATGATCTTTGAACTTTATGTTCTAGTTTCCCTATAGATGTCTCGTGGAGAGTCATTGGATGCATTCTTACTGAGTTCATACTTGGTCCTTATTTTCTGTAAAATATTAGAGATTTGTTATTGACTGAAAACTATTGATGACAGCAAGAGAAAAATGGAGAAGTACCTAGAGTTTTGCAGCGGTATACTGCCGAGAAGTTATCGTCCTTTGGGGAGCTAGCACTCATGTGGGTTCTTTTTTCTTCCCCTATTTTTTTTTTACCCTTTAATGAAAAAAAAAAAAAAAGAAGATATTTTGGTGGAAATAAATAACAAGTCTGCTATTTAAGTTTTCGTAAGTTGACAAATAATTGATATCAGTTGGTGAACAGATCAATTAGACCTGAAAACTTATGTGATACTGATTAGCATCTTTTTGCTTATAATTCTTCTGTCTTCTTATGTTCTGCACCTGCATATGCATGAATTGAGTGTTTTTACTGAACTTCCTATAATATTATTGGTTAAACCTAGTATGTCTCTGACTAGGGATGGCAATGGGGCGGGTTCGGGGCAGGGTGCGTGGCGGGGTGGCCCTTCCCGCATCACGCCCCATTTATTTTTTGAAAACCCATCCCCTCATAAAGCCCCTCAATAGATGGAGCGGGGTACGCTTTCCCCATCCCCACCCAATTTACCCCATTTAACTCATTTATCTAAATTATTAATTAAAATCTTGTCAAAAAATAAATAAATAATAATAATAATAATAAATATATATCCCAATGAATATGATCTAATATATAAAGTAATTACAATAAACTATTGAAAATCATCTCATAAATATAAATCTCAAAACTAAACAAATAAATTCAATTATTTTAAAACATAAACATTAAACTAAATAATAAAATAAATAAAAATTATATTTTAAGAGGGACGGGGCCCCATACCCATTGCGGGTTTTATTATCTATCCCCATCCCTGTCCCATCCCCACCAAATTGAAACCCATCCCCACCCCATAAGTGTGGATCCCCACGGGGCCCCTTCCCCGCGGGTTATTTTGCCATCCCTCACTCTGACATATGTGAAATTCATTTTGAGTTTGGCTAAAGTGATGTGCTTTTGCTTTCAGATGTATTTGTAAATAAACACTTGTGGCTTTCTTTGTGATATGTGAACTTCAGGTACAACAAGCCACTCCAGGCTTCTGTGCGTGCTGTGACTAATGGAACACTGTGGGCTTTAAGAAGAGAAGATTTTCGAGGAATTCTGATGTCTGAGTTTTCTAATTTGTCATCTTTGAAGTTGCTTCGGTCCGTGGATCTTCTCTCAAGGTTGACAATCTTACAGCTGAGTCATATTGCAGATTCTCTTTCTGAAGTTTCCTTCTCAGTTGGGCAGACAATAGTTGATAGGGTAAACTTAGTTTCTTGAGAATATGTTTTTCTTACTCTTGGACTCTTGGTTCCCTTTTCTTATATCTTATTGGTATATTTGCAGAATGAAGGCCTCTCTGCATTGTATATTATACAGAAAGGACAAGTGAAAATTACTTTTGATGCAGACTTATTAAGAAATCCAAATGTTTGCAGCCTGAAATCTGACAATCAAGTAGAGAATGATAACCCACAAAGCAGTACAGAACTCACCGTGGAGAAGACAGAAGGAAGCTATTTTGGTGAATGGACACTTCTTGGTGAACAAATTGGTTCTTTAAGTGCTGTTGCAGTGGGTGAGGTTGTATGTGCTATTTTAACGAAGGAGAAGTTTGATTTAGTTGTTGGCCCTTTTACGAAGCTTTCACAGGATGATCAAAAGTATGTCATAATCTCTTGTAGCGAGTGTTTCATCTCATCAGATTAACATTTTTCTCTCATCACTCTCAAGTAGTTACATCATATAGGCATAAAGAACGGGGTTATTGCTTTCAAGTTTTGGATACCACAAAACAAAAGATATTTAATTCTATTTTTAAAATAGGAAGCGTGATTGTTGACAACCATGACTTCTTTGAATTAATATTTACTTAGTTAAATATATTTGACTAACATGTTTTAGATCCATGACATTTATGTTTAACCTCATTTAGGTTAAAAGACTATTCCTCTGATTTTCCCAAGGATATCAGCAAAAGTATTGATGTTTCAACTCTTGCTAAAGTTAGCCTCTCTGATCTGGTAATGTATGCTGTATCCTACTTATAGATATGTTTTTGAATGCTGCAAAACTGAGAAAAGATCGATTTCTGAAATCAGCTAATGGAAAATTTTGTCTAGGAATGGAGAAAGAGTTTATGTTCGACTGATTGCAGTGAGATTGGGCTTGTGCTTTTGAGAGACTCAGGTAGGTATTGTTTTATGTTACAGTATTCTTTTTCTTCAACAGCTCTGGTTTTAAGAGTAGGATCTTTCATTGGCTCATTGCACATGTGGCTTTGTGCCAGAAAGTGAGCATAAAAGTGCATATATTATATGTGAAATTATGTGATGTTTGTATGGTAGATGAAATTTTACCGTCTTTCTGTGAGTGGTTCATATGCTGATCAAATGCTTCTTTCTGAATGTGGTTGATTGTCAGAGAATCTGCTTAGTTTGAGAAGGTTTTCTAAGCAGAAGGTCAAGCAGCTGGGAAAGGAAATTCAAGTGTTAAAAGAGAAGGACTTGATGAAGAGTATGTCCCCTTCAGCTTGTGTGCCGCAGATTTTATGCACTTGTGCTGATCAAATGCATGCTGGCATACTACTGAATACATGTCTTGCTTGCCCTCTGGCTTCAATACTTAACAGCCCACTCGATGAACCATCTGCAAGATTTTGTGCTGCCTCTGTTGTTGCTGCATTAGAAGACTTACACAAGGTCTAATTTCTAGAACTAGTTTTTCCAAACCTCCCCACTCTGATACCTGAGTTCATTTTGCAGTTTTTCAATAGTCGTCGCATTTCTCTTCTAAATCCCTTTACTTTTTTGACTTTCAGAGAGATGTACTGTACAGAGGTGTGTCTCCTGATGTTTTAATGTTGGACCAAAGTGGCCATTTACAGGTTGGTGTCGCAAAGTTGTAGAATCTGATGCAATGTTGTCATATCATCTGATTCATCTGGAGGATTTTCCTTTTCCTCTCAGTCTCTCACCCAGCGGGAAACTACACAGATTATGTTTATGTTTGTTAAATTATTTTTTTTTTTCTTTATTGTAGCTAGTAGACTTCAGATTTGGGAAGGACTTATCTGGGGACAGAACATTCACAATTTGTGGAATGGCAGACTATTTAGCTCCGGAAATAGTTCAGGGAAAAGGCCATGGTCTCCCTGCTGACTGGTAATAGTTCCTTTGTACTTTATATCTGTCATGTTTGTGCGAAAATTTCAATAACTTTAATAATGGTAATAGTGGAGGTTTTTCATTTGGATTTGTGAGATCACATGCTATCGATACAGTGCATAGTCTATACTGTGTTTGGTGGGCTTCTGGGTGCGCACAAGATTTCTTCCAGATGCCAGATAAGAAAGACTGCTTGGGAAAGTCCATTATGTCTGATGATTAGTTGAAGAAATGCTAATAGTTGGACTTTTGATGGGAAAAGGATTTTATCTGATTTTCATGGAAGCCTTAAACCTCGCTCAATTAAGGCTCGTTTCATTATTTCCCACTTTTAATTTTAGGCTCTTTCCTGTAGCTGCAGATGCCTTTAGGGTTTGTTTTTCTAAGTCTTGTAAACCTTGTTTCAAAAAAAAAAAAAAAAGTCTCTTATACCTCGGTCATTTTTCATTTAATGATCCTTTTCTTCTCAGAAAGAAAATCTGGATTTATTTTGAAATCATTAAGAATTGACTTACTGTAGAAAAGCAGATCACCATCTCCATTGCGGATTTGCGGTTGTTTCCTTTAAAATGTGTGCTGCATAATTAGTTATATGCTTCCATCCAATATGTCAATTTTTCACCATGTCATTCTAAAACTTAATAGTAGCACTCTAGAGCTACATTAGCCCATGTATGTAATGAAAAATTTAACATGTTAATCTGATGTGAAGGTTTGGCAGTTTCATACATGAAAAATGAGTACAATTGTGTTGTTTGACACATTTTTATGATAGATAAGTGCAGTGTTGTGTTTTGCCTTTTTTTAATGGGTACCGATATTGACACCCATAAATATGATAAGTACACCCATATTTTAATAAAAAATTTAATTACAAAAATGTCCCAATAGGAATTTACAAATAAGGACAAATTAGTTTAATTAAAAATAAACCAAATACTATATACACCCATTAATTACACCCATATCTTCAACTATATCACTTTATTAAAATAAAAATAAAAAACTAAACCCAAATTCTATTTAAAGTATCAAAATTTTAGTTTTTGTAGAACAGAAAACAAACTTAAATTATTTTTATTTGAAAACTGAATTTTGGGTGTTCTCTTTGGATTTGAATCTTATCCATCTCTAGATGTTAGTTCTAGAGAAATTGGGCTCGAGTCTTGACTCTAGTTTTTCTTACAAGCTCTTGATCTCTGTATCAGAACAGGGTATATGGCTAGAATCTGGGAAAAAGGTTAAATGACAGACTGTGAATAAATGATTGAGCTTGGACCAAAGAGTTGGCAGTTCGTAGATAAGACAAATTGTGGGGTTGAGTTCCAAAGACGTGACCCAACGATTGTTTTTCATTCTAGGACTCATTGGCCTCGCATTGACTACCGAAGTGGTGGTCCTGGATCAACATAAATGGTTTTCAAGATTCGTCAAATGTGGTGATGAGGGTGGTGTTCTGACACCTGAATCATGCATTGCACTCCCACTTTATGATGGATTAGCACAGTGGGCAGCTTGTACCCACCTTCTTTGTTGTATGACCAAGAAGCCAAGCATGGTTATCAAAATTAAGATATTACAATGGAAGATATTTTAAGTTAGTTAAGATAGTTTTCGTTTCTACTTATCCATATTCGATTACCATCTTCAATTTGCGTTTTTGGGTATTACAGTTGTATCTTGGATCCTCCTTCAATTATCTCTCAAAAACCTATGTGTGTTCATTTACCTTTTGTTCATGATGTTTGTCATAGTATATGATGAGTTTTTAGAGATATTGGGTGTATTAATAACTTAAGAAGGTTTATAAATAAATTGTATTAAAATGAAAACATTCATTTAAATAAGGGTACTATTGGCATTAAGATGGGTGTTTATAGTAATGTTTTAATTTTAAATTTTAGACATGGGTGTACTTATAAATATGGGTGTGCTTATCATATTTATGGGTGTCAATATCCATACCCTTTTTTAATATAGTTGTAAGGATTTACAATAACTAATTTTATGAAGAAGTACAAACTTTAATTTTTAACATCTAGTTCAATCCTTTGTGGTAGACGTATGTTTTATCAGTGGATGTTCTATAGGTGGAAATCGTGTTCTAATATTAAAATGAGAAAACAACAGAAGAATTCAACTCATGACTCATCTTCTTCAAACACTCAGTGACATTCACGTTTTGTGTACCATAGTTTGTATATTTTGACTCGTAACGTGTACGTGGTGTTAATTTTAATCTGTATGTGCTGTGGAAAAAAAATTACCTTCGTATGTTTCCAAACAGTGCATCTAAGAACTGCCTCCAACATCTGATTGTGATGCTCAATGTGCAGGTGGGCACTGGGAGTATTGATTTACTTCATGCTACAAGGTGAAATGCCATTTGGATCATGGAGAGAAAGCGAGATTGATATAGTTGCCAAGATCGCAAAAGGGCAGTTAAATCTTCCAGAGACTTTAAGTCCTGAAGCTGTTGATCTTGTTTCAAAGGTTTTGATATATAACTATTTAGTCTTTCCCTTTTTAAGAAATATTTACATGGAGAAAATATATTTAACGTTTTTGCTATCTCTTATATTTTGTTCATGTATATATTTTTCCAGCTACTTGTAGTTGATGAAAATACAAGACTTGGAAGCCAAGGTCCCAGTTCTGTCAAAACTCATCCCTGGTTTGATGATGTTGACTGGAAAAGTATTGCAGATTCCAGTTTTCCTGTTCCGAATGAGATATTATCTCGTATAAGTCAACACTTGGAAAATCATATTGAGGACTCTGCTGTCCCTCAAACTTCTCCAACTCGAGATGTAGAAGAACTCAATCCTCCTGAATGGCTTGACGATTGGTAGGAGAATGTTCAATAGGGGTGGTTTCTGGCCTTTCCTTGGTAGATATTTTGCAGGTGGACCTCTTCCTCCTGTTCAGATAGGCAATATGGATTATTTGAAAGTTTGAAGAGCGTCCTTTACAAAACCGATAGAAAAATTGAAGATCAAGTTGTTGCAGACCTATATTTTCTCATAATGCTATGTTACTTGCAGTGCCATTATACATGATAGTGTGAAGGAAGGCCACTACGCCTTTTAGGTAATTGCACGGCTGCTTAATTAGCCATCTAACATATTCATTGGAGAGGTCAGTTTATAGATTTTTATTGTCATATTTATATACTTGTTTCTGCATTATCCCACTTTGTAAATACATAATTAAGTAAATGAGGGTCCTTTATATATTGAAATTGTAATTCTAGTTGAAGTGCCGGCTGATTGTAATTCGATTTGCCTGGCCGAATCGGTACCTCATTTTATTTATTTATTTGAATATTGTAAAAATGTGGCAAGGAGTAACTTGTTTGAGAAGTGGTGAATACATGACTTCAATATTTGGTAAATGTTTTTATAACATTGTAAGAGTAGTTGGTGTTCTCTATGCCTATCATTTTCTCTACACGGTGGTGCTCTGTGTTGCTGTGCATATTTGATAAATGATGCTTCTTCAATCAAAAGATTTCTCCAGAATCTAGAGACTGTAGTCAATGGTAAAAGTTGCTGCTTTATGACCTTAGACATGAAGCCATTTGTCAAATAGATATTGATTTGGTGATGTGATGATGATTGGTTCCATGTGACAAACAAATAAGATATGGACGTATAGGAATATCTTAGCTGAGTGGGTGGTTGATTGGTGTCAATTACATAATCACCATGCAAAGCTGTAATTATGTAAAGATCAACTTACAGGGCTATGGGCATTTCAAATATGTCCCTCCTATTAGGTTACAATAGAAATTCATTAACATGACAATTTACTACGTTTTCTCTTCATATAAAACCCATTTGAGAATCTTCAATATTTGCTACTTGCCATCCAATATCAAAGCTTATAAAATATCTTAAAATTATTAAGGGATTATGTTAACATTGGCCCTCACTCCTCCCGTCAATGTTTCAAGTTCAAGCTATTAGGAGCGTAGTTCAATCGGTAGATGGATAAGTTTGGGTTTGGGTAAATGATTCTCAAGTCAGCGATTCGAATTTTACCAATGGAAAAAGTTTTAAAAAATATACGGTCTAGATAGATACTTTCAAAAAAAAAAAAAAAAAAACGTCATTGTTAACGGTCTAAATAGAAATTCATTATGGCTATAGGCCATGTGACAAACAAATAAGATATGGATTTAGGTTTTTATTTGTGGATTTGATTTTTGGTTTTTGTTTGTTAAGTTTATTTTTGGATTATATTTGGGGGTTGAGAAAATGAAAGAGAAATGATTGATTTTTTTTTTTTTTTTTTTTTTTTGTCTTTTCTGTTTCATTTTTTAATTATTAATTTAAATAATAAAATAGGTAACTAGGGGCATTTTAGTCATTGTGGGTTAAAATTCTGGTCAACGGTTAGAATTAACAGAAGTCAACTACAGCAATGGACGTTTGTGTAATTATGGGTAAAAGTTCCATATGCTTGCAATTATACCTAAAATTAGAGGCGCTTGTGCAATTAGTCCTAGAAAGTTTATGCGCTGGCCAATTACCAACTGCATTGAGAAAGATAAACTACCAACAATTAATAAAATTAAATGAACAAAACAAAAATAAACAAATCAACCTCATTCTTCAATATTACTTCAAAAATGATTTTTAAGGATTGCCTGAAGCTGAAGGTACATGCTGTTCTTTGCAGATTTCAAATTTGAGAGCCATTAATATTATTGCCATTATATATCGTTGAAATAAATATGGAAAAAATGTTGATACGTGTCCTTTTGCTCACATATTAAGAGTCAAAAACCGAATAAAAAATTCTATATTTATTTTTTTCAAAGACAAAAAAACTATGGACGCATGTATGTATTAGAAGAATAAATATGAATTTTCCATTAAAGTTTTGGACGATAAATATAAACTATACTTTCAAATACGGTACGGAAAACCTATCAATTGCAATGCTTCATGGATTCTTTCATTCAAGAGTCAAGAGGACAACAAATAATCAGGATCGTGTTGATTGTTATATATCAAAGCTTGTCATTGAAAGAAAGAAAAAAAGGTTTACAGTAGACAGGGACAGAGATCTGTTTTCTTGTGTGAAAAGAAACTGGTTCATTGACCAAGACGCATCATGTCATATTCAGAATATATATATATATATTTTTTAATTTGAAAATTTGGTCACTCATGAGTCATGAATGTTCTAGCAACTTGTAAGAATTGGGAAAAGTACCCCAGAAATTTGTTTCTGATGGGTCTAACTCAGTGTTGCAAAAGTCTCCGACTAGGCGCCGCCTAGTCCCTAGTCGGTGGTCCGCCGCCCCAACTAAGTGGTTTACCGTCTAGTTGGCCTAGTCGGTTCAAGTCGATGACTAGTTTCCATTGACCGATTAGGTTGACTTTTTTTTTTTTTACTGACTTTTTGGAATTTTATTGGGTTTGTTAGATTTTGTTTAGTTGTTTATGGATTTTGATTCTCAATATTGATTTTTTTAAAAAATTTATTTTCAATTCGAGATTCAATATATGAAATAGTACGAATATTTACTCCATTACAATAAAAAAATATATTAAAAAAATTCCGACCGACTTCCAGCTAACCGCCTAGTCCCCAACTAATCCTTGAGTAGGCGGGCTAGGCGCTAGGCAAGGGGTCAAGGGGTCAAGAGGTCGCCACCCAACTAGCGCCTAACGCTTTCTGCAACACTGGTCTAACTTGATGTTTAAATTACACATCAATGGGTTTCCCATTAATGAATTTCTTATAAAACTAAAAAGAACATGGTTGATTAACAACACCAGGTTGGCACAAACAATTTCTTCTTACACAAGTCATGCTTGTTCATGATATATGAATATCTTTATTCAGCAACAGCAAAAGAAAACGTAGAGCATCATAATCAACACCAATAATGGATTCTATATTCTTCACAGCAAGAATCTGCAAATGTTCTGGGTAAAGTTGTATATGCACTACTCTTGAGTCTTGAACAACATCATATATATAACTCAATTAATCCTAACCAATCTGTGTAAGTTTTGTAAAGAAAACAGGTAAATGTACATCCAAACAACTTCTACTATGAGAATCTACATGTATGATTGAAAAGAACAACAAACGTACTTGGAGAAGTATCAATTCGATTAAATTTATACATCTAATGGCTGTGGTGTGCTCTGACTCTGACTCTGAGATTGCTGAGGCCTTTTTTCTCTATCTGCAAACCATTGAACTGTTCTTCTTGCAATTGGCAACCAAAGTCTTCTTCTCATTCTTTCATTTCCATCCAAACAAGACTCATTGATTCTGTTCTTCATCGTATTCGAATCCTGGAATCTCGAAACAGCTGTGATTTCTGATACTGTCCTTCTCTGGGTTGGATCAATAATAGTTCTTGATGTAGAATTTGATGAAGAAGGAAGAACTGGGACAAAAACAGGACTAGTTTTGTTAATTGTACTTAACTTGCATTCAAACAATCTTTTCATCTCCATCTCCTCTTTAATCTGCTTAATTTGATCGTTGTTTTCGACAGCTCTTGTCGTTGAAATTTGCCCATCATTAGCTTCCAAGGTAGAAGAAAATCTATTGCTTGACATAGCATTAAGCATCTCTGAATTCAGAAACATCAAGTCTGAAGAACTTGCACTGCTCCACCGATTCTTCAAAATAACATCAGACACAATGATCTTGTGATTCAACTTGTGTAAGATTTTTCGATCATCGTCTTCACTATCAACATCTTCTTCTACTTGGATTAAAATCTGATCTTCTTCCTTGTCAGGCTCTTTGGTTTTCCTGAAACTGCTTCCTATGCTGAATCTTGATGACCCTTTATGATCCTCCTCCTCCTCCTCTCTCTGAACAAAAAGCTCAATGTTTGAGTCTTCTCTAAGCTCAAAAGATTGATTGAACATCAATCGCATACTATTTGAATATGTAAAGATTGTTGGGTCCTCAATGCTGAGTTTGTGTCTACAAAGAGGACAACTTGAGTGTTTTTCAAGCCACTGATCGATACAGTTTATGTGAAAGGCATGTCTACACTTCGGTAACAATCTGAGAATTTCTATGTCTTCAAATTTGGATAAACAGACTGCACATTCAAGGCCTTGTTTTGAGCCTTTAAGTGAAGAGAATCTGAAGAAAGGAAGTGACTCAATCACCGTCTTATCGATACCGGAGAATCGAGAACTTGATCTGATTAATGCAGGAATCTGTTGATTATTGGTATGATTAGTAGCAGATGATGATCCCCTGTGACAGTATTTTGCATAGATAAGGAGAAAAAATGTAAGAAAAAACATGACACACAGAATTCCAATAACAACAGCTAGACTTGGATTGAAATTTGACACAGCATCTTCAGATCGTGCATCATCTGAATTGAAGACAGATTGTGCTTCGACTACATGGAACAAGAACCTGAAAAGGAGAAGCAAACTAACAATAACCCAGAATTGATTCATCAGAATATTGATTGATGATATCTGAAAACTTGCAAAATTCACTTTAAAGATGGGGTGGTTTGTGCCTCTTAATAATATGTCACTCTCCAAAAAAAGTGTTATCCTTTTCTTCTGGGTTTTGTCAGTTTTTTTGGGTTCTTCTGAGGCAACGCTTGTCTGTCCGGATTCATAAATCATTTTGACATCATGGTGTCTAGTTTTTTTGTAACTTTGAAATTTGAGTAGTGATGACAAGGTGGAGAGACAGAGACAGAGAGAGAGGCTTATAAATAAATAAATAAATAAAATAATATACAAATTTGGCTGCTGAGTTGGGAACCTTTTTTTTTTTTTTGGCATTATATATATATATATTTATGAGGAGGCATATGATATCATACAAGTTACAAAAAATATATGTTTTGTTTTTTGTCCATTCTGTCAACACCAATAATATACCCATTAATATATATATATATTTCTTTAATCAGAACTATCCTGACTTTATAATTTTAAGACGTCCAATTACAGTCACACATTCATAATAGGCTCACAGCCCAACAATAACAAATACTCACACCCAATATAAATGTATGACTGTGGTTGGACGTCATTAACTTATAATTTCAGGACGTCCTTACTAGGGAACTACCCATATATATATATATATATATAACACATTTTATATTACAAGTAATCCCAGTGATGATGCATTTGACATTGAGAGTTTTCTTCTTTGCTTTGGTAATAGTGTGAATAAATTGACATTTGAGAGTTGAGACTGTGAAACAGATTATTATTGTCTCTGTTGATCATTGTAATTTTAAAGTCAATAATAGTTTTTTGCATTAAAATACCCAGAAAAGTAAAGGGGATGAATTGGGGTTATATCTTCTTGGGTAGGTAGGTGATCTCACTGCATAGGTTATAGGCCATCATCCCCTCCAGGCATGCAGCATCAGTCATCATCTAAAAGGCAATTTCCTCTCTAAATAATTATTTAAAACATAGAATGAATATCAATATAAGCATGTTGCATCACGATCCCACCATACGACATACAACATTCACGCATTTGCTTTGCTCTGCATGTTAGGAGTTGTTAAAACAAATGACATCAATTATGTGACTAATAAACAATGCTATGATTGAAGAATCTTCGATGCCCTGAATACATTATGTAATGTAAGTATCTAATTATATGATATGAAACACTCATATCACATCATGTGGCGTGATATTAATAGTCCGAACATAATGAGCTAAAACGACTAAACCATCAAAATTGTCACGGTGTATTAATTTCATTGATATGTTGGGAAACCAAGCTGTAAGGAACAAACACATATGACATATCACAACCCGCAGTGTTTTCTGGGGAAAGAAATGTGATTTTTTTTTTTTAATAATTAGTGGAATGACACAAGCATCACAACAGCTAACACAAGCGTGGCCAATACGAAAACTGGGTTTTTGTGACACTTGTTCTTCATTTATCCACCCACCCCATTTCAAGAAACCACAACTGCCTCTATCTCATTTCACACAAGAGTCAAGACAAATAAGAAAAATACAATAACCGTACTGGTATTTGATATTTTAATTGAGGAGTTAAACAAATTCCAAAGGCTAAAAGAAGAAGTAAGAAATAATTAAGTAAAAACCTTGATAATCCTAATCTGATATTACCCATTTTGACAATTCTTAATCTTTTAATGATAAGAATTAAAAAGTATAAGGTAGGTGACAGGGGAGAGAAAAGACAAAAAGTGACTGAAATAAATATGAAGCAAGTCTGCTTATTAGTTTAGAGAGAATCCAGTTGAGTTGCAAACTTGCAATAAATACAACTATATCTCTACATTTACAAGTCATCTCTGTGCCGTGCAGCGTGCGTCATACCCTAATAAACTAATATTAGAGCATCTCCGGTAGGCTAGAAAAGCATTCGACTATATTTAAGGAGGCTGTACCGGAATTTCCTCCCACGGCCTCCCTAACTTTTTTTTCCGGTTAAAACCTCCTTAAATGTAAATAGAGAAGGCTTCCTCCCTATTTTTTTTTATTTTTCACTCTTCAATTGAAATTAATGATCAAGATGAGTCCACATCTTTCAAAATCAATGTAAGGAAAATTGAAGTGTTTACTCCTTATATGACTCCTTATTTATAAAAAGTACAACAAACTTCCGCCCTAAATATAGGGAACCTTGTTAGAGATGCTCTTACAAAATAGCAAAATAGATAGATGCCTTTTGTGGGGGATTAAACTGTATTTCCTATTATTTTATACATGTTTTCCCAAATATGTGAAAAAATTCCATTACTTCAAAAGTCTGAAAAGTTGTTTTCAGCATCACTGAAGACAACTTAATTTCGGTTGTCTTTTACAGTCTGCAATGGCAAGACACTATACAGCTTGATTGTGAACGAGACTGAAAGCTAATAAACTACAAACCTTAACAAAAACCCATTTACAAATTACAATTACACCATAGTAATTAAAGATTACATAATATACTGCAAAATAATGTGAGCATAATAAGCAAGGTGCTCTAATTTCTTCTCCAAATTGCTGTTTTTAATTTAATTTTTAATAGGATGCTATAATTGCAGAATTGATATGTTTTAACATGACATTAGACAAATGATGCTGAACATTATTACATACACCAGCAAAGATCGGATTCCACGGTTAAAATAACTGATAAAAGGAAAAATAATCACCAAAAGTAGGGAGGAATCTCACTCTGTTTTACAGAGTTGCAATCAACTACTCCATGATCACATGCCAACTGATATAAGTATGATAAATTGACGGTACGCTTCAACTCTGCGCAGAAGCAGCAGGATTTGAGCTTGGAAATGTCACCAAACCAGTGCCGCCTTCAGGATTAACATGCTCGTCACTGGCATGCCGAACAAACTCCTCCGGGGACATGTGTGAACTATGACAGGCACAAACAATCCTAATTTGGTTTGCGCTGTATCTATAAGTAACACCAGAAATTGTCCTACCATTTGGGCCAGAACCTGTTGTTGATACCCATGGTAGGTTCGGGTAAGAACCACATCCCCCAAATTTTAAGTCTGCAGCTATACCTGGCTTTATAGCTGATAAATCAAGAGAGAGACCTTCGGCTGTCGATCGGTCAGATGCATCTTTTGTCCTATGGTTCATGCCACTTACTTTACCATCTTCTGCTGCCTGAGTAGACGAGCCCTCTTCTGTGGCATGCTGTTTCCCTTCACCTTTGGCCCAATCCAGCGTCCTCCCATCAAATTGTGTAGCCTCAGAAGCATTACGTGCAATCACTTGCATGGCAGCTACATCCATCAAGCAAGATACAGAAACATATTCATTCCAATCATAAGGCTAGATAATGATGTAAAGTATAAAACTCATTATTCTGAAAAAATTAACATCATCAACACAAGCAGAATTTCCAGAATTTGTAATAACGGTAGAAGGGGATAGACTGAGGAAATGAATGATTAGAGTATATTTCATGGTCCACTATTGAGAACTAAAATGTTAATAAACCCCTTGAGGAGTATTGTAAATGCTGGTTAAGATGCAATATTTTTCACCATTTAAACCATATATGTTTACCAAACCCACAATCTTCAGTAAAACTCATTCCTACAATAACATTTGAATTCAGAGAATAAATTTTCTTCCAATGGCTTTGACAATAACAAAGTTCAACAGGAAAAGAGTGCATCAATGATCAGTCAATATCAACACTCATATTGCCAATTCACTGTCAGCAAGGGTAAGTGGTCTTACGAGTGAAATGGAACAACATGTTGCCCCAGCATGTCTCGGTCTACTAAATAAACTAACCATATCTTCTTTATAACAAAAATAATTAAAGAGAGAAAGCATACCTTGATGTATCTTTAACCCATCATTATGCTTATCTGAGTTTGGTGGAAGTCTGCCAGTGTAAGAAGGGTGAAACGGTTGAGGTTGAGAAACCAACCCCCAAGAATTATCCTTATCAAACGTTGGAAGCTGAACAGGTGAGTAGCCAAACATAACAGGGCCAGGCAAGTTTCCAGGATTCACAGGCTGGGTTGCTGACCTTTCATTACTTGCAGTAGGCATCTTCTGTGTCATGCCAGGTAGTGGATGGCCGGATGTGCTGGGTACACCAGAAGAATTAGATTCCTTCACAGATATTGTGTATGGTATGTTCATGATGTTAACTGGTTGGACTGAGAATGGAACACCGTACGTCACATTTCCAACCTTAAATTCATTTTCTGATGAACCATTAAACCTCTTCTGTCCTTGTAAATCTACGACACTATCAGAAAACCCCCGAACCTCCTTTGGTACGTCAGAAGAACCACCAACTCCAATGTATCGTTTGGAGCCATCATCATGGTGAGATACCAGCCTTGAGGTTGAACCCTCAACTTCAGACTCCGCCACATCTTCGTTATCAGCAGTTGAGCCTTCCTCCGTTGTTATAGAAATATGTGATGTTTTTGCTTTGTCATATAAATCAACAGGATTGGATTCTCTCTCAGACTTTTTTCTATTGTTTATCTCATCAAACGACATTTTACGTTTATTGTTTGCCTCAGAACGCTTCTCTTCCTCAATTTCACCAGATCTGCTGCTGTTTGTGACCCAGAGTCCTCTAGTGGTCAAGTTCATAGACGCATCTGTATCGGCCGCAGTCTTGGAAAGGTCATTAAAGAAGTTCTCTTGAGGTTTCACTGGGTCACTTCTCTTGGACCCACTACTGGAGTCCTGTTTCTGAGTGGCGCCATGAAGAAAATTTCTAAAATCATCTACTATTTTGTTGCCTCTTTCACCTTCTTCGGTTTTAGTATCTGAAGAGCTACCATTTTTACCTTTGGATTTGACAGAAGATCCACCACAAGATAAACCCAAGCTCAGCTCAAGCTCATTATCATCCTCCATACTGCAGATCAAAGTATATCAATGATTGTCAAGCAAAACCTTTTCAAATCCAACAGACTACCGTTCACAATGTTGATCTCCTTATCATACTGAGGTGACCATCACATAAATATAGAGCCTGGAAATATTCAAACTTATTTCAGTAAATAATTAAGAAAATAAACCTAGGTTCAAACACCATTGCTGTACATGACAGACAAGAAGGGTGAAATAAAAATCACTAAATACAGGTATAAAACTTCAATGCTGACCCAATTCAATCTTCTGTCTTACTAGATGCAGATAAACAGATTAGATCATTACACAGAAACTTATTTTGGATCGACAAGCACAGAATTACAGAAATAAGAAGATATAGAGGTCCTTATCGAAATTCTATAGCCGGGTTTAACCTTAGCTACTCAATAAATCACCCAAATCAATACCAAATTATTAAAACCGAAAAATATTCTTGTATTTTAATAATAATTTACATAGAAAAGGTTAAAGATGAGAGAAATGAGCAGAAATTGCATACAGGAAAATTTGTGCATATCAAACACACTAATCAGAAACAAAAAAGACCATCAGAAGAGTTACACTAAATTAGATACATAAGATCTGAGATCCATAATGTCTAAGACTTTGTCAGTTAACTAAGGCAGTGAAAGCATGAACCTTCAAAATTTCCAACTATCCAAGACTTTATAAGAATAATCATTCCAAACAAGCTACCACAACAAGACTATATAGCTTCGCCAGCTAATTCACGAAACTAAATAATAATAAAATAAATAAATAATAATATTAACAGACAAAATCCCTAAATTTCATTTCTCATATCTTAGCTATCAGATACAAATCCCAGATCTGCCATCACCTAAATCGAGCAGGCAAGCCTAAGAACCAATGAGATCGATAAAAATCCAATACACTCGAAACAAATTGATTGGCTTGGTAAGAGGCTACTAAAACGAAATCGATCCACAATCCCGCATAAGAAAATTTGATGAATTCAAGAAAAAAAGCGCGATATAATAAAGAACAAGTGAGAGAGAGAGAGACCTGAATGGGTTGAGAGAAACCCTAGGTCAAGGTCGTCGCGGTAACAAAGCTGGATTTTGGGTACAACTTACAAGTTAGGGGAGAAATGTTCAACACTAGTACACTACCCGACCTTTTTTATTTATTTATATTATTATTATTATTATTATTTAAAAGTATTACATTTTGGAGTTGTTTTTTCTTTTTTTCTTAAAAGGGGACTCGAACGTGCAACCTTATGTGCATTTATGAGTGGTTTACCACCGAACTAAATTCATCTTTTTTAAAAAAAAATTATTTATTTGTGTATGTGAATTAATAATTGGATTTTGCACCTTTCACATTTTTAAAGTGAAATTTTTATTTTGGTCCTCACTCATCTCTTCGCACAGGAGATCTTTAATCATCTCTTATGATAGAGGAGTTCTTCGATTTCCTAATACGACAGGAGGAGATTGTCTCTCCTCTTGTCGCTACTGAGATCTAATCTCTACCTTCAATGGATTTGTAGATTTTGTATTTAATTTTTCAATTTTTTTGGGTAGAGGAAATTTGAGCTATTTAACTGTGGGGGAAATTTTCATCTTTTGGAAGACAATCGTTAACTTTAAATGTGGTTAGTTAACGATAGAGTATGTATGTGTTGATTTCATGCATCTTCTTGAATGTTTGCTAAAAAGCACATACTTAGGATACAATTGTGCAATTAAACCTTTTCATTTTGTTTTACCATATTTATACTTTTTAACCATGCTTCTTTATTTATTTACTTTCACTTTTCCACTTGAACTATCACAAAATTCATGTTTTGTTAAAATAATAATAATAATAATAATAATGATAAGAAAACTGCTTCTGAAACTTGTATTCTGCAAAACACAAAACATGTGTTATTCGATATTCTGTTGATAGTATTGTTTGGTATCTATTGGTCTGGATATATTGGTTAATCAGTTTAGTTCATGTTTCTTTGTCTTCGATTGAAGTATGCATGCCTATTTAGATTAATGTTTTAGAGCTTTTGCACCCCTTTGCTTTCAATTTTTTTTTCCCTCTTCTATTCTTCCTTTTGTTATATATATTGTTTTGTTTAAGGTTTTTTAACATATGATCATATGTGATACCTTTTTCCTTCATATCAATCCGTTTTAAAAAAACATGTGTTATTAGTGAGTTGGTCATATGTTCAAAGTAACTTTAATCTGTCTAAACTTTACAATGTGGTGGGTAAGACTGTAAGAGTGAAGCTTGGCAATTGTAGGAAAATATTTTAGTGGAGACAAAATGCTTGACAGCTATATTATATAATTTTAGTGCAGATAGTCTGGAGTTGAGGAATGGGCCACCTGATGATCTGCAAGCCCATATTCCCGGAGTATAATCATAACTCCTGGAGTTGGGCTGCTCGGATAGGGCCGCCCGGTTTGGATCCTTTTGACCGGGAAGGTTCCCTTAAATTAAATGGTCAGGATTTTATTATTATTATTATTACTAGTTTGTCAACCCGTGCTTTTGAACGGCTTTGTTAAAAATATTTTATTATAATTAGAAAATATAAGATAATAAGATAAAAATATAATAGATACTTCACTTGACCGAGCAAAAACTAAATTACTAACATTAAAATTGAAAGGAAAGAAAATAAGCTATTAACATATAATAATAATTAAAGGTACATTGAAATTAGGGCAATTACCAAGTTAGTCCTGGACTTTTTTTAAAATTCCAAGTTGTTTGTGACCTTTACATAAGTGACCAAATTGGTCCCAAACTTTTTCACATATGCCAAATTAGTCCCTCCGTTAGCATTCCGTTAGTCAAACTTAACGGTGCAAGTGTATTTTAGACTTTTATCTAATATAAATAAATAAAAAATTAAAAAATCAATTATAAAAATTCTAATATTAATTAAAATTACTGTACATTTGGGTCAATCCATTTTGTACATTTTTTCTTTTCAATCCATAATCCATTTTTTCTTTTCAAATTACTGTACATTTTTTTTTTCCATAACTTCGAATTGAACTTAAGAATCTAATCACCCAATTGTTTCCTCAAAGCAGCAACTTGATTCACTTTTGGTCAATCTCTTCTTGCAACCAATTTGTCTTTAGTATTCTCAACTAGCTTTGATTCTCTTGCACCTGGTGTTCCAAGTAAGATCTAATAGCAAAATCTTCCTCTGCAACACTAAAATTAGGATTCCTACAAACTAACCTATAGAATTGTTTGAAACCGACAGGATTAACTATCATTTGTTAAGTAAAAAAATATATTAAAAATAAATAACAAAATTATACCATTCTACGTTGTTCCCTTCTCCATTTGTTCCTCTTCTTCACCTTGACAAATTTCTCTCTAAAACCTAATCATCTCTCTCAAATCTTCAAAGATTTGTTGGATTTAGATTTGGTTTTGGTTTTTATTACTACAGTAGCTTGATTACTTTAAGTTGTGATGTGGCTAGTTTAGATTGAAATAGGATTGGATTGAGGAAATTGAAAAAAAAAAAATAGTGAAGGTCAACCGTTAGTGGAGGTGACCGCAAGCGAGCGTGGAGGAGAATAGCGAAGAGGATCGGGGAGGACGTGGAGGTCCTCCATGATCTGGGCAGAATCTCCCAGATCATGATCTGGGCAGAATCTTCTAGGTCGTGGAGGAGGGGACATCCATCGGAGGCCATATCCTCTGGTGGCTTTTTTTTTTTTAACTTAATAATTTTTTAATTAATTAATTCATTTATCAATTTTTTAAATATTTTATTTGTCAATTTTAAAAGGGTATTAAAGTATTTTCATAACTTCAGTCACAGTCAAACATCTAACTTAACGGTCAATAAGGACCGATTTGATATTTTCAAAAAGTCTATGACCAATTTGGCACTCGGGAAAAATATAAGGACCAATTTGGTCACTTATGTAAAGGTCGCAAATAATTTAGAATTTTAAAAAAAGTCCAAGACTAACTTGGTCTTGAAATTATTGAATATATAGCTAAAGCATTTGACAAAGGAAAGCAAAATTATCTTTGTCTTCTACTGTTGACAGCTTCTGACTTGATTATGGTCCTGGCAGATTGCCATGGATGGTTAGGTTGCGCTGGTTTCTTTAATATATTTCCTTAAATAAATAAATAAATAAAAGAAAGCCGATTATCCAATAATCCAAATCTCTCTAAAAAAACAAATCCAAAGAAAAGATAAGAGTATTTATTAGCTCTAATTATATATATATATACATACAGATTTTCTATTATCAATTCGTCCTGACAATAAATATATCAGGACGAAGAATGTGGACCACTAAATTTACATACTTTGACTCAAAATGTATATACTTGTCAAAACTTCTCAATCATATGTGGTCCACATTTTTCGTTCTTATATATTTATTGTCAAGACGAACTGACAATTGAAATACTATATATATATATATCAGAAGAAGCTAAAAATAAAAGAGTTACATTTCCTGGAAAGTCTAGAGTGCTGATTGTGGGTTCGAAAACTATACCCAGAGCATGATTGAAGCTGGATGGATCAAGAGTCCTAGAATAATTAACCTAATCCTAAAATATAAATCAGCAAACAATAAACACAACAAAAATGATTCATCCGATATGCATCAAAGAGATATAGGTATGGCAATTTGTATTTTTTATCCATGCTGATGACTTGATTATTTCTTCCTTTGTTTATATATATATTTGCTCCCAAAAGATGGTATTGAATTTTAATCAGTAACATATGTATGTAAATTCCTACCCTCTAAATTAACTCTAAGAAGAGTTTTTTTTATTTTTTTATTTTTATTTTTATCCTTATATATAGAGATAAGAGATCGATACGTTTCACATTAACTTTTAAGAAAATGAAACAATTGATATTCATGAATGCATATAATTGTGATTATTTAATAGTCATTATATTCATGAATATGCATTCAAAGATTTTTTTTTATTTTTTTATTTTTAATTTTATCTTAGTGTCAAAATAATTGGGATGATAATTAACATTATAAAACGTTTTATATTATTGTCTTTCTCCATTCTTTGTGCATGCATATAACTTAGAATAATAATTAGGATGATAATTAATATTATAAAACGTTTTAGATTATTGTGTTTCTCTATTCTTTGTGCATACATATAACTTTGAATAATAATTAGGATAATAATTAATTTTATAAAATGTTCATAGTAGCGTGTAGCATTTAAATCCAAAGCTCTCTTACAGCGACATGTGGCGGCGGTGTAGCGCTGTGAAAATCTATTATTATATATACTAGATTGCATCCCACATGATGTGTGTGAATTATAAAATGTAACGCAACAGTAATTAAATGATTTAACTTATTGATCTAAAATATTGGATGCATTGGTGATGAAAAACAATCATGGGGCATTTCTTTAGATTTATTTATTTGACATCTCCAACATAAAATTAATCAATGGTCAGGTCAAGCATTCTCATGTGGTATGTTGAAACTCTATGATAATAAATTATTCATCAAGCATTAAAGGGAAAATATATGATCTAATAATAGTAATAATTATCATTAAATCTAGAAAAACAACCATTAATTGAAAAAAAAAATGAAGGGTTGAATATAATTTAAAAAAAAAACAAACTAATTAATGGTCAAGCCTTCTCATACCGACACTGGCATGTTAAAGCTCCAAAATAAGATAAAATAATTAACGGTATAGAAAAATTAAGAGCCAATCCTATAATTAATGGGATAATGAATAGAATGAAGTCAATATAACTAATGAGATAATTAATAAATTTTCTTAATGAACCAAAAATAAAATAAAATAGCTTACCAAATATTATCTATATTATATATATATATTATAGTTAAATAATTAACAATATTTAAAAAATAATTAATACGAATTTATGGCTTGTTGGTAAAAAAATTATGGTTTGTATTTTAATCTTACCAAATAATGGAATACATAAAAAATAAAAAATAAATAAAAATCAATTTATTCACTGTCCTATTAATTATGAGATTGCCTTTTGATTACCTATAGATATGTTATTTATGAAAAAAAGATTATATTTTTAAAAGTTATTACACTTAATAACTACTTAATAGCTTTGGTAAAAAAAAAAAAAAAAAATTATGGTTTGTTTTTAAACTTACCAATTATGCGTGTTTACTAATCAGGAATCCTATTTGAGAAAAAAGAATTAAGTTCCTGATTTTCGAATTCATGTGTTTACTAAATTTATGGGAAATTAAGTTCCGTAAACCCCACTCACATATTAGGAATTAAGTTCCTGGATGTGAAAGGGAACTTGATTCCCCTCATTTACCTTGGGAATCAAGTTCCCTTTCCTGATTGAAAAAGGGAATTCATATATTTTTACTAAAATATCCCCACATTTTGTTTTTTTTTTTTGAAAAATAACTATATACATAATTATATATATATTAATTGTGAATTATAAAAAAAAAATGATAAAAAAAAAAAAAAAAACTTTATTGCGGCAAACAACAAATTGTGAAACTTTTATTTATTTATTTATTAGCTATACTCATACATCTCTCATATGTATATGTACATATACAGCTATTTTATGTGCATAAGGGTATTTTTATAATAAACTTTGTATAAATTTGATTATATTTCTAATTCTAGAAATGTTAATAAACACAGTAATGGAATTTGTAACCTAATTTTGATTCTCTTCCATTCTCTTTATGGTGGAATTTGATTCCGATTCTACTAAACGCGCCCTTAATGTAATACTTCAAAAATAATAATAATACTTAATGATTAAAAATCAATTATGATATTGGTTTAGAGAATTTATTCATTATTCCATTAATTACGGAATTGCCTCTTGATTTTCTAGTAATATGTGATTTATGAAAAAAAAAAAAACAATTATATTATTAAAATTTATTACAATTATTAATAACTACTTAATAGCAAAAGCTTTATTGCTCTTTGAGACTCCATTATACTATATTTTATAAACATAGATATGATAATATATTATTCATCAAGCATTAAAGGAAAACTATATGATTTAATAATAGTAACAATTCTCATTAAATCTAGAAAATCAACTATGAATTAAAAAAACAAATGAAGGGTTGAATATAAAACTAAAAGGGTTGAATATAATTTTAAAAATATTAATTAATGGTCAAGCATTCTCATGTTGATACATGGTATGTTGAGATTATATGATAATAGTAGATGTTAAATTCATTATTTATGAATATTAATAATTATTAATGAATTAAGAATACTAATTACATCTTGATTAAAAAAAAAGATTAAAAAAAAAACTTTTTATATCAAATAAATGTTAAATTCATTAATGATTGAATTATTGATATTATTAATAAATAACTAATTCTATTAAGATAAAAAAAAATAAAAAATAAAAAAATAAAAACTAATTATAAAACAATAAAGCAAGATTTAACCAATCACAATTCTATATAGATTTAACCAATCATAATTCTATATTTTTATATAGAGTTTCTCACCACAATTCCACCGCCAATTAATACTTCTAAGAAGCTTAACGGTTTTAAAATATCAATTACCGTATATCAAAGGCTTCGTATTGATAATCTAAATTAATTCTTGATTTTTTTTCACAACTTTCATACATAAGAAAATAATTAATTTAAAAAGTATACAAATTTACTATTTTTCTCTTAAAGAATTGTAATAAATTTTAATATATATATTTTTTACTAAGGAGATAGAGAGCGGACAAATTTCAATTAATACAATAAATTATTTTCAATTAACTTATATAATAAATTAAACAACCCTCTAATTCTATATCAATATAATATATATATATAAGGCAATCAAGAGTCTTAAAAAAAAATAAAAAAATCAAGAGGCAATCCGTAACTCACAAAATCAATAGGTAATTAAGAGAAAATCTCGTAATTAATGCAATACTGAATAAATTCTATTAACCAATTTCATATTTGATTTTTAAACAATTAATATTAATAATTGGAATCAAAGTGTCAATTTACCTGCTTTGTTGATATATATAGAAATAAGTACATTTAAATACAAAGCTCCGCCATCAGATTTAGATTATTATATATATATATATATTAATTTGTTTTGAAAAACATTTAGTTATTACCATTTATATAAAAAAAAAAAAAAAAAAAAAGTAGTTTTGAGTAAATTAGGGTGTATTTAGAGGTTTTTATAATTATTATTTTTATATAAAAACATTTATTCTAGAAATACTTGTAGAACTATTCAAATTTTTTTTTTTTTTTTTTAAACTCCATGAAGGTTATAGTCAAGCCTACTGATAAATTAATTTTTTTTTCCACACTTATTTTCCAAGGACATTTCATTTTTTTAATAAACTCACTTTTTTTTTTTTTTTTTCATGTGTCCTTTTATGGAGATGTAAATAGTAGAAGTTATTTTCTTTTATTATTGTACAAAAAAAAATATTTATCACCGTTTATAAAAAAATATTATGAGTGAATTTCATATATTTAGGAAAAGAATCAAATGAATTGAATGCAATAATTAATGTTTTTAATATCTTATCATTAATATTTGATTAAAAATTATTATTTTAAATTTTTGTTATATTATCATTAATTTATTACTATTGATATCTTTTTTAAAATTCACCACTAATTCCATATAAAATAGATTACCATTAATTTGGTATTTACAATTAATAATTTAATTTGTTTCAAAAAATATGTATTGATTATCATTTACGGTATAAGAATAATTAAAATTCAAAACATTTATTTTTGGAAATAATCATATTGTATTTAATGCATATTTAATACAATCTAAAAAACCAAAAAGAAAAGAAAACAAAAAGGTTAAAAATAGAAAGAAAAAAAAAACTATAAAAAAATATGTGTACATTTCCTTAAAAAAAAAATCCGGGTATTGGATACCCAAAAACCGTGTAGATATATATATATATATATTTGAAAGAGGCAATACATTGTTAGACTTAGATCAAAAAACTATAACCCTGATATTTATCTGTAATAGTAGTTTATCTATCAAATCCATCATCCATCCATAAGTACAGAGCACCTTACAAATCTCAACCGGTCCATTGATTTTCTGCATTGGTGGTGATGAGCGGGATGCTAGCCTTATTGGAGGGTTGCATAACAAACAACAACTAATTGAAAATCCAATTCCGCGAAGTTAAAATTTCTTGTTTCACATTTTGTTAACCAAAACAACCATGATAAAGGTATCAAAATATGTCACAACAATAATCAATCCAAAATTACATTTTTAACTAATAAAATGTTTCCTTAAAAAAAAAAAAAAAAACAACAACAACAACAAACAAAAAGATAAGAAAATGATACCTGAGAATGAAGTAAAGCTTTTTGCAAGATGCATTTGGCAATCATCATAAAAATAACAATAATAATAAAAAAAATTAAAGATTAAAATTATTCAACCAAATATTAAAAAAAAATATGTATAAATTACTCTCACCTCCAATTGCCATCCAATACCCCACCTTTTGGGTGTTTTGAGTTTATCTGTGAGGAAGAGTCACTGGAATGAGATGGAAAAAATGTGAGATTTTGGATGGTTTTTATAGGGAAAATTGAGGAAGATGAGAGGGCTTTTAGTTATTATAATTATATAGTTTAATTGAATAAACTTAAAGTTTGATTGAATAAACTTAAAGTTTGATTTGAAGGAGAATATGATGGAGTTTTAGTGTTTTATTAGGATCATGATAATAACCATTAAGAAAATATATTTTTAAAAAGTTTAAATAATTGAATTATTGTTTTTATTAATTGTTATCTTACTGCTGTGGTTTAAAAAGAGGATATATGAAGAGTTTAAATAATTGTTATCTTGTTTCATAATTGTAATTGTAATTAAATTGTCTATTCATCTTGCCCTATATATATATATATATATATATATATATATATATATATATATATATATATATATATATATATGAATACATTTACATTAAAAAAAAAATGAATAAATTAATTGTAATAAATTGTCTATTCATTTTGTCTTTTAACTTTAAAAAATAAAATAAATGAATACATTTAAATCCAAAATTTCCTCACGGCAACACGTGGCACTGTGAGGGTCAGCCTTTATATATTATATAGATGTGGATATAGAATATAGATATATAGATTAATTAATTGATTAGTCATTTATTATTTAACTTGTTGGAAAATGAAACAATTGATATAATAGAGTTATTATTATATAATGGTCATTAGAGCATCCCCAATGCAAATATGTATTTTTGATTTTCTAAATAGTACAACATCAGCATTTCTGTTTATTATGGGCCCACTTTTGAATTTTTTTTAGAGAAATACATATTCACATCTCCAATGCAATTATCTAAACTCAAATATGCATCCATTTTATATCCAATCATAATAAAACAATTATTACATTCTCTCTCCTCTTTTATTTTACAATTAAATAATAAAACAATTATTACATCCTCTCTCCTCTTTTATTTTACAATTAAATGAGGTTTAATCTTATTGGTGGAAAGAGTTGAAAGGTTTAATCTTATTAGTGGAAAGAGTTAGAAATCCTAGTCAGCATTTCTATGAGAGTTTCTAGAATTAGAAACCCAACTCCATATTCCCTAACTTTTTTTTGGTCACATCATCTCCATATTCAACTTAGATAATAGTATTGGAGAGAGTTTTTCTAACCTTTTTAATATCTATCATATGTGGCACTCCATTTTCTCCAAATACATAATAACATTGGAGATGCTCTTATATTCATGAATGCCTGCATTATGCATACAAGGTATTTGAGGAATGTTGTACCGTAGAATATTAGTAATCTCACAACATTAATTAGTTTAGAATGTTAAAATTAAAAACCGTAGAGTACTCCATTAACCATACATTGAATCCATCTCCTGAAATTTAGTTTATCATTTAATGACCTCAAAGTGGCTGTATAAATTTTATATATTATATAATTAATTCTATATATTATATTATAAAATAGATTATAATTAATAATTAATAAAAATTTAATGATAAAACCACCACATAACGACACATGTCAAGGTGAGGTTCCATTTTACTATATTACTAGATTGCATCCCACACGATGTGTGGGAATTATAAAATGTAATGCAATAATAATTTAATGATTTAACTTATTAGGCTAAAATATTTGATGCATTGGTGCAATCATAGGGTATTTCTCTAGATTTATTTCTTTGACATCTCCAACATAAAATTAATCAATAGTTAGGTCAAGCCTTCTCATGTGGTATGTTGAAACTCTATGATAATATATTATTCATCAAGCATTAAAAGAAAAATATATGATCTAATAATAGTAATAATTCTCATTAAATCTATAAAATCAAACGTTAATTGAAAAAAAAATGAAGAGTTGAAAAATATAAAACCGAAGGGTTAAATATATTTATTTAAAAAAAAACTAATTAATGGTCAAGTCTTCTCATACCGACACGTGGCGTGTTAAGGCTCCAAAATAAGATAAAATAATTAATAGTATAGAAAAATCAAGAGCCAATTCCATAATTAATGGGATAATAAATATAATGAAGAGTCAATTCCATAACTAATGAGATAATTAATAGATTTGCTTAAGGAACCAAAAATAAAATAAAATAACTTACCAAATATTATATATATGTATTATATTATATATATATATATATATTATATAGTTAAATAATTAACAATATTTAAAAAAAAATTATTTATACGAATTTATGAGGATATGATATATTATATATAATAAAAATAATAATCATTTGGATATCAAATAGTACAACAAACATTTCCTTATCTAAATTCTATTCTCTCTCTAACAATTCTCTCGATCTCTCTCTCAAATTCTATCTAATCTATATCTTTCTCTCTATTCTTTTTATCTTCTAATCTTCAACTATCTTCTTCAATTGTTAGAAACCTTCAAACCTACAAAATCAACCCAAAAACACATCAAAATTTTAATTAAAATTACTATGGGCATGACATTTTACTTCTTACACTTTTTAGTGGGTCGTTGCAGATTTTTGTTTTTATTTTTTTAATCTTGACCAACTTAAGACCACCATATGGATTATTTGGATTTTCAACCAGGTAGTTGTTGCTGTGGGCAACATAGGAAAGCTAGCCCTCTCAGATTCATTAATAGCATAGAGAGTAGTGGTTGTAGTTGCCTTTAGAAATGAAGAATAACTCTTTGAACCACCTGCTTTTGGCTTTTGCCTTTTCATGGCCTTGTACATTTAAAAATGCCTGCCAATTAACAAACCCTAAAAATTGCTTATCCATTTCCATTCATCATAAGTTCATAAACATAACCAACCATCAAAAAAAAGAAATATCATATATGCCATGTATTACTGCCCATACAAAATTTGAAAGGCCTATCGATACACAATGTGTCACTAAATGACTTTTGAATTTCATCATTTACAAAGGCACAAAGCTGTAATTAATAATATATAACTCAATCAACCAAAACAGATAAAAAATAAATATATCAGGAATAAGTTTCAAAAATTAATGTTCAAAAGAGAGAAAATAAAAGACCTTAAGTAAACCTATAACGTTTCCATCCGTTAAACATATAAAATGTTTAATTTTTTGGCAATATAAACCTATAAACACAAATAAGAAAATAAACAAATAAGCAATTACATATTATTCCTCGTAGAAATAAATGAAGACTCACTTGAAGTCATTCACGCCTTTATAAGATTCTCCAAAGATGGCACTAATCTCATCCTCCTTAAACATTTTAGAGAGAGCCTTCAACTTTGTGAAATCTGGTGGCAAATCACCCACCTTGACAGAACATGAGTACTTGATCCCTTATCGAAATAAATTATAAAAACAAAGCAACCCAATTTCACATGTCATGAAAATAAAAAGGTTTTTTTTTTTTTTTTCCAAACAATCTTCTCAACAACTAATTAAATCCAAACAAAAAACAAAAAACAAACAAATAACAAACAAATGAAACTGAACAAAGTATATAAGTCACCTTAGATGAACCGACTTTGATCATATAATCCACCGTTGTTTCTTGGAATATGCACAGTACACATCTCACCCTCAACTTTCTTATACCTCATCATCTTCACCAAAATTAATATTGGATTCACCCACTAAGATAGATGGCTGGTTGGCTTTTCTTTATATATATATATATATATATATATATATATCAATGGCTATAAAAAAAATATCTATGAATAGAATCCAAAATTATTCTTACATATGTATATTTAAATCACCCCAATCTGAGCACATGAACTTGGGACACATCCATTTTTGCTTCTTTAATCTTGGATTGATATTGCTTGATACATTTTAGGAAAATGAATTACATAAGTATTTATATAGGCATATGAGGCTATTGACATTCTTTTTTTCATTTAAAGTTGGGTTTTATTGTGAGATAATATTGATGAACCCTATGTGTCATAAATATTCTTAACTCTATTTGTGTGTATTGTCAAATGAGTGTCATATATCTTGTAACTGCATGAATTTATTAAATCTCACTTGGCTCTTGCCTTGGAAAAATAAATGTAATAAAATAATTTAAAAGGTTTTAACTTTTCATATCCTGCAAAGAATAATAAGTTTTTTTTTTTTTTTGGTTTTTGTTTTGTTTTGTTTTTGTTTTTTGTTTTAAATCATAATGACATTGAATACCTACGAACTCCTAGAGATAATAAAAATCATTATAACTGACGGTGATTCAAATAAAATCAAATTCATTTATAAGTAATTTTATTTTATTTTTATATAAATTTATAATTAAAGATTTTGAATTAAATGTAAATATATAATTTAGTATCGAAGCTCCCTTACGACAACACGTGGCGCTGTGAGGGTCAGCTTTTATATATTTATATATTATATAGATATAGATTTATCATGTATTATATAGATTAATGGTTAAAGTTCCATATTGATAATAATAACAATAATAATAATAATAATAATAATAATAATAATAGGAAATCCGTTCAAAAAATAATAATACGAAAAGAATGGTTAAAGCTTAGATTCATTGTATTATTATTATTATACCTATTTAATAATAATAATAATAATATTAAAAGAAATGAATAGCAAATATAGAAATGAATATATAGAATTTAATTTCAAATCTCTCACACGATGACACATGTCGCCTTTGGTTCCATTTTACTATATTACATATATATATATATATATATATATATATGATTAGATTATGATTGAATATGTTTAATTTGGTATTATACTATTATCCTTGTTGGATGCAATATGGGATATTGGGATTAGACTTAAAATAATTTAAGATTGGATAAGAACAAACTTTGTTTTATTATTATTATTATTTATTTTGAACACAAAAAATATGACTTCAAAATAATGAGAATATGAATACAATTTTTGGATTGTGAACAGATACTACATGAAATGAAATGAATCATAAACTCAGATATCTTAAGACACGAAAGCATCTTAATACAATGATATTTGTGAGTTATGAATGCTTTTACAAATTCAGAATTTACATGTTAAAGATGTCGTAAAAAATGAACTTTTGTGTTTTTTTTAGATTAAATTTACTAAAATACCTTCCAAAATATATTGTATGTAATGACAAAGAAGAATAAAAATAATATTAGCAAATAAGATCATGTGAATGTGAATTTTGTGTAGTTTATCAATTCGGTAAGTCCACAAAGGTTATACATTTCATTACATTTAAGAAAAATAAAAAAAACATAAGTACAAGAAAAATCTTTTTGTCCCTCGACTATCTATGGTCTACACCACTATATCTTAACCACCTTGATCTCACCCAAAATCCAGGAAATTTAACTGTTGATTAAGTTTACCTTTAAACGACCAAACTACCTCCGACTAAATTAAATTAATAATAATAAAAAAACAATAAAATAAAAAAACCATTTTTTTTAATGGATCTCCACCATCAATCTCAAACATGGATGGTGGAGATCAAATAAAATTTTAAATAATTAAAAATTGAATTGAATTAAAAAATATATAAATTCAAAGAAAAACAAATTATTTTTTTTCCAATTTTTCCAATTTATTTTTTATTTTTGCCTTTAAAAATTGTTTTGTTTTTAAATTTATGTTTTTCTTTAATTTATATATATATTTTTAATTCAATTCAATTTTCAATTATTTAAAATTTTATTTAATCTCCACCATCCATGTTAGATCCATTTAAAAAAAAAAATGGATTTATTTGTTTGTTTTTTATTTTATTTGTTATTATTAATTTAATTTAGGAATCATATGTACTTTAGTCTTTTAAAGATAACATTTAGTCAACAGTTAAGTTTGACCTAACTGCAAAGGGTGTGAGTGTCAATTAATGATAAAATTGTTTCTGAGTATAAGAGACCAAACCCGAGGGAGGTTTAGTGCTATTTGCTCTTTCCTAAACTATCCTCATAAACCTTATCCATTAAAATGTAAATACAATATAACAAATAATAATTGAAGAGGCCTAACAAATAACCTTATCCATTACATATTAATTTTATATTTCCTAAACTATCCAACACATTTATTGTAATCTGAAAAACAGTTTTGGATGCTGTATAAGATTATAAAGGAAGAGATAATTAAGTAATAATATTATCTCAAAAAACATTTATTGTTGTAATGATTTAGGACTCAAATATCTTATCCTAATTGTCAATAAATCTTTTGGATAAGATTTAATATCCTTTATGAATAATGCTACTTTGCCTAAATTTGATGCCCAAAACTGGTGCCCAAATGACGTGGCAACGCTCTCGTCCATTCATTTAAATCAAACAAATCTAATACAATCTAAATGAATGGACGAGAGTACCAGATTTAGACACGTCATTTGGGCACCAGATTTGGACATCAGATTTGGACACCAAATTTGGGCAAAGTAGCATTATTCATCCTTTATAACTCTCAACAAAATTAATTTTATTTTACAATTTAAGTAATATAAATTTCCTCAATAGACATTAGACACTGCAAAAAGTTTTCAATAATTTTTTTTTTAAGGATAATTAAATAACAAGAAGAAAATCAAAATCTTCGATGGGAAATTGGGAAGAAGTCAATAAAGCTAAATATTTTAAATATTAAATAATAAATTCAATTATATTAGTCAAAAGTCACAGTTTGTATAAATTATTTATTGTTTATCTTCTTCTTTCACTAGAAAGTCTTTGTGTTGGAATTTTATATTGGAATTCAAATTAAATTACATTTAAGTTTGATGTTTAGAGAGAGAAAATAAGACTTTTAGAAATAAAGCGAAATAATGAGAAGAGGAAATGTACATCAACTCTATGAATTCTTTTTTTTTTAGTTAAAGTAGTAATTATTTTATAGAGTGAGAGCGAACATAAAACTAAGACTAATAGTCTAATAGTTACAATATATATACATTTTTCTTTTGGTGTCAGATTTAAAAAAAAATAGAAATTAAGTTTTGTTAATTAATTATTGAAATGTTTTATAAAATAATAATAATAGTAAAGAATAATTGTGTATATTATAATTTTAGTCAAACTCATTAGAGCATCTCTAATGCAAAAGTGGCTTGCATATCAATAATTGTTGGTATGGTAGTAATGTCAAGAGACTCGCTTCCTATATGGTATAAAAATAGACTTGATAGACAATTAACTCAAAATTTGGTCTCCAATGCTTCCGTCTAAAACACAATTTTTTTAATGACGTGTTCATCTTTTTTTCCTGTTTTATTTTTTATTTTATTTCCTTACCAAAAATATATGAAAAATTAATGTCAGTTTTAAATGTTTGCTGAGTCAAACGGTCATGTTGACAATGTCTAATATTTTTTTTGCTACGTCAGCTTGAGGTTGAATATACACGGCTGCATTGGAGTAGTGGTGACACGGTTCCGGTTCCGGTTCGGAACCGGCGGTTCCGGTTCCGCGGTTTGATGGAACCGGAACCGGAACCGCTATATGCCGGTTCCGGTTCCGGTTCCATTGGAACCGGCGGTTTTGAACCTTTTTTTTTTTTTTTTTTTTTTTTTTGTTTTTACAAAAAAAAAAAAAAAAAAAACTTCTCTAATAAAATAAAATATATAAATGACAAATTACAAAATTAAATTAAATTACAAAATTAAATTAAATTATAAAATAAAATTACAAATGACAATTTATGGGTTCTTATGGATGCTTGAACCATGGTTGCAAAATAAAAACACAAACTAAACTAGCCACTAAAGCCACATTCAATACTTGTATAATATTTCAAACAAAAACTATAAGTAGTATAAAGGATTTTTTAAAAACGTGTCCATTTACACAAGGCCTGATGTTAAAGTAATTCTCCGGACCAAGACGGGCACAGATGTGGTGTGGGATCGGGAGGAAAAGGTTTCTTACTAGGTTTAAACGAGGTTCGAAATAGACACAACACTTAAAAACACTTTTTTTTGATGAAAAAGGGGTTTTTAGGGCTCGAAAAGTGGCCACAAGCCCTTTGGACTTGCTCCCATCGCATTCCTTGCATCGTTCTATGTGATTTCAAAAAACAAATTACCTGATTCGGACATCCGAGCACAAAGTTATGGCCTTTCAAAGTTTAAGGCATATATAAAACAATTTTACCGCAAATTTTTTTTTTTAAGGTAAATTTTTTCTATTCTCTCATTGGAGAGAAATTAGAATTAGAGAATTCAGAAGAAATTGGTGTGAGGAAAAATGAAAGGGGGTGGTATTTATAGAAAAAAAAAAAAAAAAAAAATATTATTGTGCGAACCGGCGGTTCGAACCGGAACCGGAACCGCCGGTTCCAATCCGGTTCGAACCGCCGGTTCGACCAAACTCTTGAACCGGAACCGGAACCGGTCTCCGCCGGTTCAGGTTCCGGTTCCGGTTCAAGAACCGGAACCGGAAAACCGGTTCCGGTTCCGGTTCCGGTTCCGGCCGGTTCCGACGGTTCCAACCGGAACCGTGCCAGGTCTACATTGGAGACACAATTATTAACATAATGTCTATTTATCCTACGTGGCATCTCTTTTTTTTCACAAGCTACGCTTACATTAGAGATACTCTTACTCATCACATCACCAAATACTTTTCTTTCAAAAAATGGAAAAAAATCACCAAACATTTAAGACAAAAATAAGAGGAAAAAAAAAAAAAAAAAAGAACGTAAAGAGTTAAGACAAACACTTATTTTTCCAAAAAGGGCCTACCAGTGTAGTACTTGTTTGATTTTTAACGAGGGCAATGTGGGTCCATGAGGTCATACTAGTTGCCTAATTACTCGAAATTAAAAATTGAAAGTTCGTTATTGCATGACTGTATTTTTTATTTTATTTTATATATTTTTTTATACCTGTTTATTTTGACTTTCCTTAGTTCGAAAAAAAAAAAATAAAAAATAATCAAGTTCAAATTTTATACTTATATGGTTTATATAAAATTCACAAATTTTATATTTAAAAAAAAAAAAAATTCACAAATTTTATAATTGAACAATCATAAATTTTACATAAATAGGAATTATTAAGTCCGTGAAACTTATTATAGTCTTAAATATCAATAATATTACAAATATATTTTTCAAAACTTTGGATATTTTCATTTACTTCCTCACTTAAAAACTATCATAATTTTTTTTCATTTGTTGTAAAAAAAAAAAAAAAACTATCATAATTTTATAGATCCAATTAACCTTGAAAATCTAATCAGTTCCTTATATTTGGACCTTTGGATTTAAATACTTTAACTTGACTGTATATATTTATCAAAGCGTTTAAAATTCTAGTTTGATCGTTGTGGATATAGGTTGCTGTAAATACAATAAAAAAATGAGCATGCACGAGAGAATATGGAATTTTAAAATATGACAAGTTGGGGAAGTAAATAAAAAAATAACAAAAACAGATAAGAGTTCCATATATGAATCAATATTGTTTGGCAAATGGCATCAAATAGTGAATAAAGAAAAAGTCAAATACTGACTCAAAACTAATCCTACTCTCAGCATCTTATCCTATCCAATCGGAGGTAAATTTATATGATTTTACGATTTTACCATCAAATTTGTTCACTTAACAGGGTTTCCGTTTCAACCCCTGAAACGGAAACCCTGTATATAAGTAATTTAGTGGCTAAAAATTAGCTGGAAAATTAAAAATAGTAAAAACAAAAAAAAAAAAAAAAGCTGTAGAGAGTAACAAACCTGTCAAAAATACCCTTTTCAGGATTTCTATATATAAGAGGCAGGTCTAGGCTTAATATAATTAACAATTAATTATTCAAATCAAACTAGAACAGAACAACTTCACAGACCACTTTTACAAGTCTCTCATCAGTTTTGTGTTTTGTAAGATAGATAGTTAAATATATAACCTGTCTTGATTCTGAGGTTGATGGATTGACTTTCTTTTTGGCTTTTTTTATTTATAACATATACGGTATATCCTTGTACTGTGGGGTGGTTGTGGTGTTGTTTCATTTTTTGTGCAATCTGCATATAATACCAGAGAGACAGAGAGAGGTTGGCTGAAAAAAAATGGCAGGTGGGGGATTCACAGATGGTGGTGGGCATCTGAAGAGGGCTCATCTTTATGAGCACAGAATTACTGGTTATTTCATCGCTGCTTGCATTGTTGCAGCCCTTGGAGGTTCTCTTTTCGGCTACGATCTCGGTGTTTCTGGTCAGTTTTCTTTTGCTTTTCTCTGTATATCACTTTCATTCTTCTGGGTTTTTTTTTGTTATACCTGTATGACTATGAACATATGAAGATATGAAGAAAAGTTTTCATTGATCATATATTATTATCATCAATCTAAGTTCAGGAAAGATTTCAATTTCAGACAACATTCAATTCAATTACGTATGTTCAAAGCCAAGTTTCAAATTGCAATACTGTTCAATGACTGCCAATCTCACCTACTAGCCTACTACCAAGTACCAACACATTTTTTTTTTTTTTTTTCTGAAGAAAAGTTTCTCACTCCATATACAGAAGCTTCACTATTTCTGTCAATAATGAGGATAGAGAAGAATGGTTAAAATCATAAAAATTCTATCCAAGTTAAATAGAGAATTAATTGTATAGTTGGTTTCAAATTAGTAATGGGAGATTTTGATTTCAGGTGGAGTGACTTCCATGGACGATTTCTTGATAGAATTCTTTCCAAAAGTGTACAAAAGGAAGCAAGAACATTTACATGAGACAGATTACTGTAAATATGATGATCAGATTCTAACACTCTTTACCTCCTCACTCTACTTTGCTGGTCTTATCTCCACATTTGCAGCCTCCTATGTCACCAGAAACTATGGCAGGAGAATCAGTATCATCGTAGGATCGATCAGCTTCTTTCTTGGAGCAATCTTCAATGCATCTGCAGTCAACATATTGATGCTCATCATAGGACGAATCTTGCTTGGTATAGGCATTGGATTTGGAAACCAAGTAAGTCCGATTATCCTCACCAATATAAATATATATATAAATAATTCTCTAGTCAGGACCGACCTGATTTATATATATTTACAGCAACCAACAAACTTGATGATCTACTAATCGCATTCTTGTTGTTGTAATGGCTACAGGCAGTTCCTTTGTATCTCTCAGAAATATCACCAGCGAAAATCCGAGGAGCAGTTAACCAACTTTTTCAACTGACAACCTGCTTAGGAATCCTAATAGCAAACTTGATCAACTATGGAACTGAAAAGATTCATCCATGGGGATGGAGATTATCTCTAGGTTTAGCTACCGTGCCAGCAGCACTGATGTTTGTTGGAGGTCTTTTCCTGCCTGAGACTCCTAATAGTCTCGTTGAACAAGGTAGATTAGAAGAAGGGAGAAAGGTGTTGGAGAAAATTAGGGGTACCATGAGAGTTGAGGCTGAGTTTGAAGATCTCATTGAAGCAAGCAAGGCAGCACAAGCCATTAAGCACCCTTTCAAGAATCTTCTCGAAAGGAAGAATCGTCCACAATTGATAATCGGAGCTTTGGCGATACCAGCATTCCAACAGCTAACAGGGATGAACTCCATTCTCTTCTATGCTCCCGTCATATTCCAGAGTTTAGGATTTGGTTCAGGAGCAGCTCTGTATTCATCTGTTATAACTGGTGTTGCTCTTGTTCTTGCCGCGCTCATTTCAATGTCCTTAGTCGATAGATTTGGCAGAAGAGCTTTCTTCTTAGAAGCTGGTGCTGAAATGATTCTCTACATGGTAACACTACACTTTTAGATTCGTTTCCTCGTATTAGTTCTTTTAGTGTACAAGCATACTGATACTTACTTGATTGTCCTGATATTATACAGATAGCTGTGTCCATAACTTTGGCTCTGAGGTTTGGAGAAGGAAAAACGCTCCCAAAAGAAATCGGCGCCTTCCTCGTAGTCATCATCTGCTTATTTGTGTTGGCTTATGGTAGGTCTTGGGGACCTCTAGGTTGGCTAGTTCCCAGTGAGATCTTTCCCCTGGAGACAAGGTCAGCTGGTCAGAGTTTAGTGGTCTGTGTCAACCTCTTCTTTACAGCTTTGATAGCACAGTGTTTCCTGGTGTCACTTTGTCATCTCAAATATGGAATTTTCTTGGTGTTTGGTGGATTGATTTGCATCATGAGTTGCTTCATCTTCTTCTTCTTGCCCGAAACGAAGCAAGTTCCGATAGAGGAAGTTTATCTTCTGTGGCATAATCACTGGTTCTGGAAGAAGATAGTGGGAGATGAATATCAATCAAATGTGAATCCAAGAGAACTAGATAGAAAGACAGAAGTGTAAAGGTTAGAATATCATTGAAAGATATTTTCTAGAGTATCTACAATTTCGATATGTGAATTTCATTTCAATTTGTAATAAAGTAAACAAGTATTTCCTGGTTTCTAATAGTTACCTATTTTCTGCAAACCATTAACTTTATGACCTTCTACTGAAGACAGAAAGCAGAAAGCAATATATAAAATGAGGATAATGGTCATAAGAATAAGAATCAAATTATACTAACAAATTTTCATGTATCACAATATGATAACTACATCTCAGAAATTTACGCTAACAATTTAGCGAGTTCGTCTACTCTCAGGCTCCCCTGGGGTACTACGTCTAGACAATGCTCGTCATTTAAGCTTTTCGTTTTTTTAGAAGTCTGTCTCACATTCTCTCTTTTCTGAGAGACAGTTGCAGCCTCCTTTTCCACTTTGAAAACCCCACTTTCCTTCTTCTTCACTTCCGAAATCCAAACTTCCTTCTTTGCACCCTTTTGAACTGCTGCTACCTTCTTAAATCGCTGCCTAAAGACAGGCCCAGGGGGAGCAGACTTGGCAAAAGCAACCGACCTTTCGTAAACTATGTCTGCATCCAAAGCGGCATCATCTAAAACTATTGCACTCCCACTTTCAACAGCTTGCTTCATGAGAAGTAAAACTTTCTCCAAATCAGGTCCAGGCAGCTTTGATGGCTCACTGTGCTCTTCAGAAACTTCTGAAGGACTTTGCAACTGATCATTATTTAAAGAAACCATGATGGCAGATTCTGATTGATTTCCGGTGCTATCAACATCTCCAAGAATGGTCTCTGATCCCACTGATGTAACCACTGGCTCTTCATCAACAATGTTCAACATGGTCTCACCTCCATTTGTGCGGTTCATATCACCATTAATATTTCCCATGGCTTTGACCTCATCATCACAAGGGCCTGAGTTATCTGATGTGGTTTCATTATTCTCCAGCACATTCAAAATTGCATCAGTAGTTGAGAGTGGTTTAGCATCATCATCTACAGAAAACAAAACTTCACGCGGCTCTGTATGCACATCTTCGGAACTTATAGGGGAGATATTTGTATTCAGTGAATCAGGACTGACTTCCTTAACTGATAACAGATCAGTACATGATGCTGCTAATCCATCGCCTTCTAAAGGTGGTGCAATAGAAACAGCACCATCGACTTCAACTTCCTTAGCTTCCTCGGAATCATAATCAGATTTTGGGAGAGAGGACTTCCAATCCCGTCCTCTCCACATCAGTATGTGTTCACGTTCAAAGGAGATTAGAACACATGGGACAAGATCCTGGAATTACAGAATTAGGTGAATTATTGATGTACTATAAAAAATTGAAGTCAATAAAATGGGAGAATATCACGTGATCAACATATATGGTTAACCATACCTTTAGTTTGGCACCAATTTTCCGGTAGTCACTCCCGTTCATTCCTTGACAATTAATCCGGACCAATTCACACTCTTCAAATGCCTCTTTAACATTTCTCACTAGGTTACCGTACACGCCATTCTTTCCTGAAATACATACAAAACTAAAGTTTGAGTTGCTTGATAGAAGTGATTATTAATTTCATTTTACACAAAAAAAAAAAAAAAAAATAGCAACACGCACTCTACCTAGCTTGCATATTGGTATTAGTTTTCGTCCCTTCTGGCGCATTTCAGAAGCTTCTTCCACTGTCAGACCCTCTGGAGCATGCTGAATTAACCTCGGATATACATGAGCGACCGGTTTCCACAACATAAGAGGAAAGCGCGGACGAGTTTTGTAGTTATAGTTTCTGCCTCTAAAAAGGTATAGTACCCCTCCTCTTCTATGAATAATCTTCCCTCCAGTTCTTTCCTGCCAAATCAAGAAATTTCAGGAAGATGGGCATAGCTATGACTTAAACGCAGAATAACCCACAAGTTCCATGAACTTGAACAGCCATTCTTCTAATAACAAGATACCATTCTATCAGTTTCTCAATGACATATGCACTCTAAGAGTCTAAGAACCTAAGCTGAATGGGTTAAGCATATCCCTTTTACTTTCTGTAGCCGCGGAATTTTACGCGTATTCAAACTCTACTTTGATCAATTATATACAACAACATACCAAACCAGAATACACAGGAAAATGCAAATAAGCATGGTAGAAGAAACCAACCTCTAATTGTTGGCACACATTGTCCATATCGACAGTACAAACTCCTTTGCATTTAATCTTGCACACTCTTCTCCGCTTCCAAAGAGCATGTATATTATCCAACATGTTGTGTGTCAAACCATCTCTACCTAAAAATCAAAACAATTTATCAAAGTGTAAAAACAACAAAACAGTAAATCTTAATCTTCAATACAAATAACAATAGATACCCATATTCAACTGTCGACTGGACTTTAAGCAAGAATTAACTAACTCCTCAACTTCTTCCTTTGTTAATGGCTCTCCCAATAGTTGGTCCCTTGCGTACACGTACCTTGGCCCCGTTCCGGGTAAAAAAGGACCCGGTTTCTGCACCGGTTTCACTCCCTTCTTATCAGCCGGCGGCAATTGGAACGAGTCGAATTCCTTCAGCTTCTTCTTACTGGGCGGCAATGGAGCCCGCCCAGTCCACGGCCGCGGCATCGTCGTCGGTCCGAACGGCGCATACGGCGCTTCCCTCAGTTTCAGAGGCTTCACTTTCGGCGTCTCAGTGTAGCTGTACTTGAACTCAAACGGCGCGCCGTCGATTACGTAAGAGACGCCGTCTTCGCTTATGGATATATTTGCTTTCGGGTTGATTGGTTTGTTGTCGTTGGGCAAATTGGTAATTTTAGTCGGTTTTTTCGGGGAGCGAAATGCCGGGTGGTTATCGGGGTTCTGTGGCTTGGAGTACTTAGATTTCCTGCCGGGGATTGACGGCTTTGAAGGAGAGGAGGGTGTTCCGGTGGACCTGAACACGACGTCGTTAGTCGCGGTGACGGAGTCGTCAGATTGGGCGATTTTGGTGGCGGAATCGAAGCGGCGGTGACGGCGGATTTCGTCTTCGATTTCTTGTTGAGCGCGTTGGCGTTGGTTGAATTTCTCGTAGTGGGCATTATTCCACCGCGAGAAACGGACCTCAGTGGACGGGTTCGGGTTATTATTCGGGTTTAAGGTTGGTGGTTGAACGAAGATAGGGAATGGGATGGTTAATTTTAGCGCCATAATTGACAAAATGAACAGCTTCCAAAATCTATCCAAGCAAATAGAAGAAGAAGAGCAACCTGATAGAGATTCGAGACAGAAAATAGTCCTCAAATAGAAGGGCAATTTTGGAAATGAAGTAAATAAAACGACATCGTTTCTTATGTTCAGTGGCTTGAGTGTAATATTGTAGAAGAACAGAGGCAACAAAGAACATAATCAGCTGCAACGATTTTTATTTGCTAGAGTAACTGATCACTGATGTCTGCTACCGACAACGGTCAACGGAGAGCCTTCCGCTGGTAATTTATTTGCTACTAATCAGCTGCAAACAATTTTTATTTTCTGTATTGTTAAAATAAAAATTGTTTTCCATTTTCCGACAACGGTCAACGGAGAGCCTTCCGCTGGTATCGATTTTCCATTTTCTGGGTCACTCTTGTTCTGGTCTTAAGCTTCTTCTTTGGAAACTACTAGTATCTTCCTGCTTATTTTCTTGTAGCTAAACCTAATTTTTCTTTATTTTGATGTGTTGAAGGGAACTGTATAATAAGCTTGGAAATAAAACAATTGTTATTTGCAGTTACGATGTTTTAGATGCATTGTCTAATGAATTTTTATGGCTTGTTCTTTGTTGATTTGTGCTGGTAGTACTCTATTCAGATAATTTACTAATTGAAATACAGTGAATTTACTGATAACTGTGAACATATGCCTTTTTAGATATGGGAAATTAGGAAAAATGTTGTTTTACTGAATTTACTTTTTATTCTGTTTTTTTCGTTCAGGCAAGCTCTTGGTTTATTTAGTTTTCTTTTTTCTTTTTCTCTCAGGACATAGTGTTGCATATGTTAATTTGATTGGCTGAGTATTGAAATCGTATGGTATGGATATGATTGCCCGACTTCAGAGGTTGTGCCATGTTGAGATTAGGAGACTGGTGATGATCATTGGCATGGTAGTTGCTGTTATATTAGTTTTTCAGTCTTTTGTACTTCCCTATGGCAAAACCTTGTCTGTCTCGTTGGCTGATAAGGGTTCTATGGCCCCAACAGTTGGTAATGCGATTACAATTATAAACGATTCTAAATCGATTAAACTTGATGTGGCACTGGCTAATGATGAAAAGACAAAAGAAACATACGAGGATTATGATGAGTCATTAGATGTTGAAAAAAACTTGGATGATTCTTTTCGCAAACACAAGGATGGAAACTTGCAGAATGGTTCCACATTTGAGAAGGGTGTAAGCTATGGCAATAGTTCGGCTGAAGGATATGTTACAAGAACGGATGATAGTTCTATAAAAAGTGAGCACAGGCACCTAGATAATGATCAAAACACTACTGGATTAACGTCGGGAGGAGTTCAAAACAGACCCAGTAATGATTCAACTGATTTTTCCAGAGTTTCTTCAAGGGAAGTAGAAAACTTGGATTCAAATTCAAGAACTTCCAAGTCTTTATTAACTGCCAACTTATCTTTGGTTGGCAATGTCAAACAAACTTCTCCAACGCAACCATTGAATATTGGGCTACCACAAGCTGCATCAATCATCCTGAACGATAAATTTACAATAGCTGATATTTCTATGTTTAAGAGGTTGGATAGAAAGCAAACTTCAGTATCACAGATGAATTCATTATTGCTTCAAAGTCAAGTTTCTTCTCGTTCTGTTGTAAGATTTCAACTTAGAAGTTTAATTTGAGTAAGGGAATGAGTTGTGATTTCTGAATTCTTACTTGTTAATTTATTTGTAATAGAAACCACGGTGGTCTTCTGTACGTGATCGAGAACTTCTATCAGCAAAACTAGAGATTAAGAATGCTCCTGTTTTAAGGGACACTTCAGGACTCGATGCATCTGTTTTTCGAAATGCTTCCACTTTTATAAGGTAAGCTTGTTTAAATGTCTATTATTATCTATTATAAGCTACTGAATATTCATTGTATACTACAGTAATCAGTGTACTGGTCATATGCCTTTTTTTTTTTTTTTTTTTGTTTCTTATTTGTGAAGATCAATTAGCATTCTGAGTATAATGACTTAGGAATTTTAGTATTTATCTGACTTGCATACTTCATATTGAGAATGTTCATAAGATTATAAATGAACAAGGAACCAGCCTATGCCAGAGAAACACCTTGTATTGGTGGAGAGTAAAATTTGTGCCTCGTTTCTTGGACAAATGCCACGGAGAAAGCCTAATCTAATAGATTTTGTTTATGTTGTCGCAGGAGTTACAAATTGATGGAACGCATTCTTAAAATTTATATATATAAGGAAGGTGAAAAGCCTGTATTTCATCAGCCATATATGAGAGGAATTTATGCATCAGAAGGGTGGTTCATGAAACTGATAGAGGGAAACAAAAAATTTACTGCGAGGGACCCCAAGAAAGCCCACTTATTTTACTTGCCCTTCAGTGTAAAGATGCTAAGGTTTGCACAAAATTTCAATAAGAAGGACCTACAGCGTCATCTGAAGAATTATGTGGACTTAATTGCAGGAAAATATAGATTCTGGAACAGAACCGGAGGAGCAGATCATTTCCTCGTTGCTTGTCATGATTGGGTACGTACGTTATCCATGCACCATTAGATATCAGTCTTATAAATCATATTATTGAATATCAAATCTCTTGGAGTTTAGTTTTAAGAGTATCGATTTCATTTTTCTGCTGACAGTAGAAGTAGCTGAGGGCTTGCTAGTTTTATGAACCTTGTACATTTGCTTAGGCAAAGCCATTATACACTGAACCTTAAGCACCAAGTATTAATCAAACGTCTTGAGGGCTAGCCTAATTATTTAATGACATGAAATTTCAGGCTCCCGAACTCACAAAACGGCACATGAGGAATTGTATCAGAGCACTTTGCAATGCCAATGTTGCTAAAGGCTTCAAGATAGGCATTGACACTACTCTACCAGTTACATATATACGTTCTATGGAGTCTCCTCAAGAAGAAATTGGAGGCAGACCTCCGTTAGAAAGATCTACTCTTGCCTTCTTTGCAGGAAGCATGCATGGTTATCTCCGACCAATCCTTGTAAAGTTCTGGGAGAATAAAGAAGCTGACATGAAAATCTTCGGCCCAATGCCTCGCGATATTGAAGGCAAAAGAATATACAGGGAGCACATGAAGAGCAGCAAGTATTGCATATGTGCCAGGGGCTATGAAGTTCACACGCCTCGAGTGGTCGAGGCCATTTTCTATGAGTGTGTGCCTGTCATCATAGCAGATAATTATGTGCCTCCATTTTTTGAGGTACTGAACTGGGATTCGTTCTCGGTGTTTGTTCGAGAGAAAGATATCCCGAATTTAAGAAACATTCTGCTTTCAATCCCAGAAGAGAAGTACCTATTGATGCAGTCAAGAGTTAAGATGGTGCAAAAGCATTTCCTTTGGCACAAAAAGCCTGTGAAGTATGACTTATTTCATATGGCCCTTCACTCAATTTGGTACAACAGATTATTTCAAATAAAAACCAAATGAAGGCGAGCTAGAAATCGGTTAGGTTCTTATCTTTTCCGGTTTGTGAAAGCAAGAAGTCGGATGAAATCTACAATGTGAATAGTTAACACGGAAAAAAATATGGAGTGCATTTGTTGAAGTGCTAGAACTGGGCACCATTTTTCGTCGACTCTATTGCCGATAGTTGCTATTGCCACGCTTATAGAGCAAGAAAGTACCGATTAATTTGTCAAGTTTGCGGATCGCTCTCATGTATTTTTACAGTGGAATATCAGGAAAAATGAACATAAAATTAGCAGCTGTAAGGTGATTCAATTTGCTCTCTCATGTAAAGCCATGTATTTTGAAAAAAAAAAATAAGAGACTAAAGTTGTTAACATGATAAAAACATTTAGATATGTGATATTTCATTAAAAAGTAAGGACTTTAGTGAAATTTCCATAAGAACCCAACGACGTCGTTTAAGGAAAGAAGTGCGTTCATCTGGACTCTGTACAGTTAGCCGTTACATTCTGAGAGTGAGAGCCTGAGAGGTCAGCTTCTGTCGTTACTTCAAACTTGAAAAGCAAGTGTAATAATCGCAGCCAGTGGGGCCACACTTTAATAATAAAAAAGTCATTTTTGTGATCTCTATCCTCTCTCTCAATAATGGCGGTTCAACTTTAATTATATATTTTTCTATTTTAATAATCAACACTTTTTTAAATGGAAGTTGGCTTCAGATTCTCTGTCATTTTAATTAATCACAATTAAAAGCAATTGTATTAAAAGTACAGTTTTTCTATTATCGGTTCGAACAGACAATAAATATATCAGGACGAAGAATGTGGACCACAGATTATGATGAAATTTTGACAAATGCATACACTTTGAGTCAAAGTATGTAAATCTAGTGGCCCACATTCTTCGTCCTGATATATTTATTGTCAGTTCAAACTGATAATAGAAAATCTGATTAAAAGCATTTATGTGAGAGGTCAGCTTCTGTCATTTCAAACTTGAAAAACAATTATATTAAGGTTAGACAAAAAGGTTGGATGTGTAACATTATCCTTGTATTAATCACTGTTCTTTTCTTTTGGGATACTTAAAAAAAAAATCATATTAAAATCCGGGAAATGCCAAGACGACAACAGACACGATTAAAAAATTAAAAAAATAAAAAGAAAAAATGTCTACTCTTCTTGCAAATTTATGATTTTGCTCTGCTATAGCTGAAGCTCACAAAACTTCCTCCACCGACAAGTTACTCAGGTTTGTTAGGGTTTGTGCCATGTTCTTGCCTTTTCTTTTCTACTGAGTTTTTTTTTTCTTTGTTCTGTTTAGTTTCGGAGAAAAATATTCCGGTGAAAAGTGAAAAGTAAACATTGAACATTAAACATTCTACTTCACTCTGTTGAACATTAAAAATATGTGTGTTGTTACTCCAAACAAGCTATTAATTGACTAAATCTTTAATCAAAATCTTTCTCTGTTTTTTCATTTCCTTTGTGAAATTGTGCATGTTCTTACTGTTTTCGCTTCAGTTGCTACTTTAAATCTTTTCTAATGGTGTTAAGAGAATGTGAAAATTCGTTATGTTAATGTTAAATCGAACCAAATTTTAACCACCTTGAACAGTATCTGAGTTGCTTAAATTCATTCTTTAGTTTACAATTCTTGAGCTGTTGATGTGCATCTCTGAGGAGTTACTTGAATAGTTTGGTATCCAATTAAAGAACTCTAATTTAAGGTGTTTAATACGATTGTAATTTTCTTTGTTACTTAACTTTAAGTGTTGTGGGTGAGATAATGCAGGACTGAAGAAGGCTTAAAGTATATTTTCGCGTTGAGTGAATTTCCTGTAATGGATTTGGTGTATCAGTTTAAGAGACTGTTTCATAACAAAACCCAGAGATGGCTTTTTGTGGTGGGTATGGTGGCTGTCACTCATTTATTATTTCAGTCCCTTTTGCTTCCATATGGGAAAGCTCTCCAATCTCTGTTGCCTGATGATGAGGTTTCGATTCGCGGTGAAATTAGCCACCCAAATTTGAAATCCTTGACTAATTTTGTGATGGTTCGAAACCCTCTTACAGTTAATGATTCAGATTTTACTAGTTTTAATAAGTTTGATGGGTTTTTGAAACCTGGTGACAATTCCAATGGAATGAAGTTTATAGACATAGACACAAAGAATGGATCCACATTTGAGGAGCAAGTTCAGGATGATTTTATCGAACTTGTCACGGATAGAGAATTAGATAGCGATTCTACATCAGACAATGTTGAGGATTTTCATAAAAGTTTTGCTGTGGACAGTGTTAATAATGGGGAAAACAGTTCAATCCTGGAATTAGCTGGTGAAGCCAAGCTTGGCCTCCCACTAGAGCAGATAGTGAAGCCAAAAGGGAAATTTCAGACAGAAAATATTTTAGAACAACATACAAGTCAGTTGCCAAAAGGGTTTGGAGATGCGGAAATTTCTTCATCCGCGGTACCTCAATTGAGAACCGAGGTGTTGAATGCAAACTCCTCTTCTGATTCTGTTGTCCTGAAAACTAATCTTGCAACTTCAAAAAATGTTTCTGCAAGAATTGGTACTCCTGGGAAGAAAAAGATGAGGTGTGATATGCCACCAAAATCAATAACATTGATAAATGAGATGGACAGTATACTAATGAGGCACCGTCGGTCTTCACGTTCAATGGTATGACTTTAATAAAAATACATCAAGTCTTTACTTAATACTTTGATTGATATAGGAAACTCAAACTATTTTATACTTGATTGTAGAGACCACGATGGTCCTCCATACGCGACCGGGAAATTTTGGCTGCAAGGACAGAGATTGAGAAGGCTCCTATTGCACTGAATGACCAAGAACTTTATGCTCCCCTCTACCGAAATGTCTCCATGTTTAAAAGGTAAATCATATGGGATTATGCTTTGCTCTGGATATTGAAATCTTACTTAGTTGTAGAAGATATAGACAATGCTATGTTGTGTTGTAGTATTCTTGGTGAAACTTTAGTCGGACAATGTTATGCTGTCTTATTTTTAATTTTATTTTTCATAGTTGGTACTAGATCTAAATTTCAGCTTTATGAATGGAAATTTGTGAATTGGTGATGGTGCAGCCAAAAATTTAAAAGATGAAAAGGGACATTTGGTCATGGCCTTCTTGAGAAAGTGTTCAGTTTGAAAACTCCACTTTGTTGCATTTTCAGGAGCTATGAACTCATGGATCGCATTCTCAGAGTCTACGTCTACAAGGATGGACGTAAACCGATATTTCATCAACCAATACTGAAGGGATTATATGCTTCAGAAGGATGGTTTATGAAACTGATGGAGGGAAATAAGCGTTTTGTTGTGAAGGACCCTCGAAAAGCTCACCTATTTTATATGCCATTTAGCTCGCGGATGCTAGAGTACACCCTTTATGTACGCAACTCCCACAACAGGACCAACCTGCGGCAATACTTGAAGGAATACTCAGAAAAAATTGCAGCAAAATATCCTTACTTTAATAGAACTGGTGGAGCAGATCATTTTCTTGTTGCTTGCCATGATTGGGTATACTTTTCTTGCATCATTCCTATTTTAATCTTCACTTAGTACTATGAAGCATATTATTATGCTTTGATCACTGTCACTGACATACTTAGTTTAACTGACTCCTATCTCATTGCCATGTCAAATTATCGAGGTTTTGCTTGTCATTTCAGTGAAATTATGGAGGAGAAATAGTAATCTGCTTCTTTGGACTGATTTATTCAAATAGCTAAATTAATTACCACAGTAAACATTCCTTATGTTCATGCTTTTATGTGTAAACTGACACATTGGTTTTTCTATAGGCTCCATATGAGACAAGGCACCATATGGAACATTGCATCAAAGCCCTCTGTAATGCAGATGTCACCGCTGGTTTCAAACTAGGGAGGGATGTATCTCTTCCGGAAACATATGTCCGATCTGCAAGAAATCCTCTCAGAGATCTTGGGGGTAAACCGCCTTCTCAGAGGCCTATTCTCTGCTTCTATGCTGGTAATATGCACGGTTATTTACGCCCAATCTTGATAAAGCATTGGAAAGACAAAGACCCTGACATGAAGATCTTCGGTCCAATGCCTCCTGGAGTTGCAAGCAAAATGAATTACATCCAATACATGAAGAGCAGCAAGTACTGTATCTGTCCAAAGGGTTACGAGGTCAACAGCCCGCGAGTAGTAGAAGCCATCTTTTACGAGTGTGTGCCTGTAATTATATCAGACAATTTTGTGCCACCATTTTTTGAGGTCCTGAATTGGGGTGCATTCTCAGTAATAATTGCAGAGAGTGACATTCCAAACTTGAAAAAGATACTGCTTTCAATACCTGAACAGAAGTATCTCCAGATGCAACTAGCAGTCAGAAAAGTTCAACGACATTTTCTTTGGCATGCCAAGCCCCAGAAGTATGATCTCTTCTACATGACCCTTCATTCAATCTGGTACAATAGAGTCTACCAAATCAAACCTAGATAGGCATTTGTAATTGAATTGTATCAGTGAGTCTATTGCGTATATATATAAGTTTTTTTTTTATTGATTCTACATTCATTTGTCAAATTTAATCCCAAATAGATAAAACAAAGAATAATGCTATATATCACAACTATACCAACATAAAACATGTGGCACATGAGGTGTCAATTGGTGAGTGGATACACATTAATAATGATTTATCTCATCTATCTACGTATCCACTCACCAATTGACATCTCGAGTGCCACATGTGTTGTGCTGGAATAGTTGTGATATCTAGCATTAGCATCTCCAATGGTAATATGGCTTTCATTTGAAAAAATAGTGATATGCCAACATTGTCAAGCCAATTGCTTCACATGTGGCATGTAACTAAACTTGATAGACATCCAAATAAAAAAGTGGTCTTCAATGCTTTACTTGTAAAATATATGTTTTTAATGACGTGTTAATTTATTATTGGTCTCCTTAAATATATTTTAAAATTGTTGAATAAAATAAGATAAAAGACAATAGTGGTTGCTGACTGGGCCAACAAGACGGCCGTCCAACAGACTGTCTGAAATCAGATAGTCATGTTGACAGCCTCTAAAAAAAAATTGCCATCTCATCTTGAAGTTGTACTAGAGAGGTTGCATTGGAGATGGATTTTTTAACAAAATGGATGTCCATCCTACGTGGCATCTAATTTTTTCACAACCCACATTAGCATTGGAAATGCTTTTACTCTAAAACAAAATCCAAATTCATTCATTGCCAGTTGCCACCAATATATAAACGCCAGGACTAGACCTGACACGGTTCCGGTTCGAACCGTGGAACCGGAACCGGAACCGAAACCGAAATCGGAGGAGGCTGAGGCCGGTTCCGGTTCGAACCGGCGGTTCCAAAATTTTTTATTTATTTTTTAATATAAATACTAAATCTAAACCTAAACTTAAACTAAATCCTTCTTCCACTGCCGTCAGACCCTTCTTCTTTCCTCCTCCTCCTCTTCTTCTTCTTCTTCTTCTTCTTCTTTCCTCCTCTACTTCGATCTCCTCCTCTTCTTCTCCTTCTTCTTCGATCTCAGTTCTCCTTTTCCTCCTCCTCCTCCTCCTCTTCTTCTTCTTCTTCTTTTTCTTCTTTTCGATCTATCTCCTCCTCTTCTTCTTCGATCCACCCGAAATCCCTTCGAAGTTCGATCCACCATCATCAGGGCATCACCACCATGGCACCATCTGATTTTGATTTATTTTTTTTGTTCTTCTTCTTGGACAGTTGTAGTTGGACATGGATGGACTGATCTGGGTTGGACAAACCATTGATGTTTTACTGTATTGACATTGACTGAGTTTTATTAATAAAAAAAATTAAAAAAATTAAAAAAAAGGTTTAAAACCGCCGGTTTGGTCGGGGTCGGGGTCGGAGTCGGAGTCGGAACCGGAATCGAAACCGGAACTAGCATATTCCAGTTCAGGTTTCGGTTCCAACAAACCTTGGAACCGGAACCGTCGGTTCGGAACTGGAACTGAAACCGAACCCGAACCGGAACCTTGTCAAGTCTAGTCAGGACTCAGTCTTCTACAGTTTCATGGGGGCTCTTAAACGACATTTGTCGACGCTAGTTCCCAACACGCCACGTGTCCCTCCTCTCTCACAAACAAAACCTATCCACCTCCTGCCGGGTGGGTCCCAATCCCAAAGTTTCCCTCAACATCTTGCTTTTCTTTGTCCGTACAACACGCAATGGTTTGTCACCAGCACCAGAAGAGCCGATTTGAGCCCAGTAAATTTTCTTCTCTCATCAAAGTTTTGAACCTTTTCTTTTATTTTCTTTTTAAAATCCAAATTAATGGAGAGCCTCTTGAATTTAATGTCGTCGTCAAAGCACTGGTAAAATCAACCAACGTGGGACCGAACCAGATTTTCTCGATTGAGTATAGTGTACATCAAATAAAAGCTAACTGGATAAAGATTATCTTCATACTCCATAATGACAAAAAAAAGAAAAAATATTTGCTTGCTCTTCTTTTTCTTTTAAAATCTATAGCTTTTTTGGGAACTGGGTTGCTTAGATTTTTGTTTCCCCTCTATAAATCCTGACGCGTTCTCATCGTGAAGATACTACAGGAATTGTTGATTGGTCTCTTGCTTCTCGGGTTCTTGGAGTCTCATGTTTGTTGGGCATCTTTGTCCTTTTGTGTGTAAGTCACTCTCTTACATGGCATCTTTGTTTCTGTCAGACCCACTCGGGTTTTACTGTGCTTTGTTCGATTATAGTTACTTCTTTACAACTTATACATGGGTTTTTGCTGTTATGCTCTATCTTGGAATGTTGTGACTCTGTTCTATGTTTGAAGATGGTTGTGGCTGAATATTATGGCATTTGGTTTCGTATATGATTTGCTTATGACTTGTGAGAATCATCAAGCATTGCATTTTTGTTTTCAATTGTTATAGCTCAATGTTGATGAAATGTGGAAGCATTGAACTAAAAAAAAAGGAGCACTTTTGGGTTCTCTTGATGCGAGATGAGGACATGAATTCCATGTGTTTGAATTTGAGCCTCAATGAATATTCATCATATTTATCTTTCCTACCTGCAAACTTTTTTTTGGAATTCAAACCCGATCACTGTCCTCTGAAACAGGTTGAAAATATTTTGGAGTAATCTCAGGATTGGAAGAAATAATGGAAGGTTTACAAATTCATGGAGAAATCCTTGAAACCCCTATACATGTAAGTAATTATATTTTCATATGATAGATTTATATGAAAAGAAAAAGGAGATCATTTTTCTAATTGGTCGTGCATGGTCTTGCATTCAATGTTTTATTCCCATGTTATATTGTGGATTATTGATTTTCTTCTATGTGATTCAAGTCATATAAAATACCAGTCATAGTCGGACCCAAAAGCTTAAGTGTGTACAGAATTAAATTTGAATTCATCTATTATTTGGTCCAAGAAAAAGAACATATAGTTGTCCAATAATCTTGATCTTTTATGTAGTTAGTGAGACGTTATATAAGGGCTTATAATGTGAAGTAACTAATTGAAGGATTCTCATGAAATTAAGTTAGCACCGCAGTGTTACTGACATGTAAGTCATAGCATCTTTAATTTGGTTTGAAAGATCAGATTTCCCAGTCTAATATAGGTTCTCTTATCAGGCCTGTCGTGATGTCACGAAAAGCATAGGTCGTTTTGATTATCTTGGATTCTTCTCATCAATGGATGACATTTTCACTCGTCTCTTGACATTGACTACTTGCATAACTCGTCGATTCATTCGTTTCATTGGTGAGTTTTTAACGTTCATTACATTTATGCATGATGTTGTGATTATCCGTGTTTATCATCATCACATCAATGCCTTAGAAATGTAATGTTATATCTTCCAAAGCTATTTTTTTTGCTTTGATGCAATTCCTTAGGTATCCATTGTTCTTGAGCGCGATGGCTATGTTTAATCACTCTGTTGTAACTGCAGAGGATCTTGTACTCCAGGATGTCAATAGACGCTCAGAAGGTTGGGTTACCATTTCATCAGAGCAACATCCAAGATCTTCAACACAAAGGATTTATAAATCTGTTTTGGAAGAATGTTCATCATCTTCTAATTCTTATGTTGCTGATACAATCCATGGAAGAAGAACCCTGGACCTCAGGAGAAGATTGTTTGTAAATACAAGTTCTGAAGTTATAGAAACCAATTATAGACATCAGGATATCCCATCCATTTTTCAGTGGTATTGATTTTGCTCTAATAGCATTTTTTTTTTTTAAAGCTTGAACTTCATTTTTAAATGAATTGAGAAGCAGATCTGTTATGAAACGTTTTCTTGCTTCAGTAGTTTCTTTCATATTTTGTGTCATGCACTTGCTCTTATTTATTTTTAATTCCGTACGTTTTGATATATGTATGCTATACTTGACCTAGTGGTATAAATGTAACAGTGCTGCATCTCCTATATTCCTAACCATAAATCTATGTTGGAAAACTGTTTCATTTCTTTGATTCATGTTATCCAATTTCTTCTTCATTGTAGGTCAATGCTCCCATTGTTTGGTGTTCAACTTGCCTGGAGGTTGGCACTGGCCTCGTGGAGATGTCCTTTCTATTATATAAGATGTGCTCAGGTTCGAGTTCGTAGGTAAAACAAGTTGGTTTTTCTTAATTGACGAGTTGGATTTTTTTAGTGCATTGAAGAATTGGAACTTTTTTATTGTAGTCGATTCTGTGCTTTTTACTTTGGAAATTAATGTATAGCTTAATTTGGCTCTCACATAAGAATGAATAATCATATTGGCATCTTCAGCATTACATCTAGGGTAAGGAAAACTTTGTGTGGTTCTTCTGATGATATCGGATGGTTACAACGCACTCCTGGAATGGCTCCTGTGGAAGATGGTACAGCAAGGTTCTTGGAACTCGTTGAAGCCATAAGGTATAAAACTAATTTGACTTTGATTAAAATGTTCTTGGTTGTACAGAAGATTTTGTCTGCCATGACCTTTATATGTGCTTTACCTATGGCCACTCTTTGATTTTGTGAACTATACAAACAACTTTCATTTACAGAGTGATGAAAACCTCGTCCAGAAAATCATTTTGAATTTTCTTTCTGAAACCATTGAAAAATCTCATTATGTTTATAAAATTAATAATAATAATAATAAATTGACTTTGTTGAAGAGTGAAAAACAATTTACTACAATATTCATAGATTACAGCTTGAAAAGATCGGTCCATGCATCCAACTTAAGGTTGCACAAAAGCCTTAACTGCATCGAATCGTTGGATCTATTAATGAACTTTTTTCACCAAATGCATTATTAAGTTAATTGTGTAGCATTTGATTTTCATTTTAAGTGCTCCGTAGAATTGTGGATTATTTACTTGTTTCCTTTTTTTATAGATCTGATCACTTATGTATCATGTTGTCCTTTTAGGAATGGAGATCACACACTTGATAACTCATTCGTTTATCTACTAATTCCAGGTATGATAATTTCCCTTTACTCTGACTTTCAAAAGGTGTAAGAGATGGCCCATTCGTGTTATGATTTGAAATATTAATCTTTTTCAGGCCTTTTCAGCAATCTTGGTCCCTTATATTTTGTGGCCACTAAGAGATTCTTTTCAAAGAAAGGTCTAACTTGCCATATAGCAAAAATCCACAGTGAGGTAATTAATGAATACTTGGAATTGTCAAGACTTGGGCAAAGTGAATTTTTCATTTGCCTAACAATAGCAGTTAAGAGGCATGCCCTTGTGATAATTTCTTTGCCATCTATATTTAGTATTCTTCTCAGTTACTATGTCTCTATCTTGTCACCTTTAAATATCATTATGTTTATTCTAGCATTCTTATTTCTTGTTTGAAGGCATCAGTGGAGCACAATGCATGGGAACTGAAACAATACATTGAGGAACTTTACTGGGGATCTGGTAAGCGTGTGATGCTGCTTGGGCACAGCAAGGGAGGGGTTGATGCTGCTGCTGCTTTGTCAATCTACTGGTGTGACTTGAAAGGCAAAGTTGCAGGACTAGCATTGGTGCAGAGTCCATATGGTGGCACCCCCATAGCTTCTGATATTCTGCGAGAAGGCCAAATTGCTGACAAAGAAACCCGAAAGATCACGGAGCTTATATTATGCAAGTTAATTAAGGTACTCCTCTCCTCCACTCCACCTAAAACTTGACGCCCAAGGTAGCCCTTTCCAATTATACATGTAACATTTCAAGAGAAGCAGAAGAACTATTTTCATGCTGATTTTGGTAAGTGCTGAGATTATGCAAAGATTGTAATATAAAAAATTAACTCTGCATTTTTTAATGCGGCAATGATCATGTCTCATTGTCCCCATTACAGCTTGTCTGGTATCTGAGGTCAAAGCTCCTTTAGCTTTAGTGAAGTGATCACTTGACTCTAGCTCATTATTGGAAAAGATTTCCATGTTTTATTACAACGAGAATAATGATTGTTCAAATTTTCCTCAGAATTTACTGTTGAGTTATTATATTGTTGTTATGCCTTTTTTTTACTCCATCAAGAGTTTCTCATTAGCCTTTTTTGCCATAGTTTTTCTGTTGAATTGGAACTTCTTCTCTTCAAGTCTTCAGTTGCTTGTGCTTTTGTGTCAAGTGTTTGCATGTGTGTGTTATATGTAGGCTCATCTTTTTGTTTCTGTCATTTTATGTCAATTTTGTATACAATAATTAGTGTGCATGAGAAAATTTTGATTTTGGTTGCAAGCTGAATACTATTTTGGGTGTGTTCATGAGTTTACAAACATGTACTGTAGGGAGGAGACATACGAGCATTGGAGGACCTCACGTATGATAAGCGGAAAGAGTTCATCATGAGTCACAAGCTCCCTGAGGAAATCCCTATTATCTCCTTCCACTCGGAAGCAAGTGTGGCTCCAGGTGTCCTTGCGACAATGACCCACATAGCCCATGCAGAACTTCCCTGGCTTCCCCTTCCAAATTTTGGGAATGAGGAGTCGGATAATTTAGTTCAAGCAGGACGGCAAGTGCCTGTAGTAATTCCTCTTTCTGCTGCCATGGCTGTGTCCGCACTCCATCTGCAGCTGAGATATGGGGAGAAGAGTGACGGAGTAGTGACATGCCGTGATGCTGAGGTTCCAGGTTCAGTTGTAGTAAAGCCAAACCGGAAGCTTGACCATGCTTGGATGGTTTACGCATCTTCATCAAAGAAGAATCCTACTGAGGCCGATGCTTGTGAGATGTGCGAGGCACTTTTGACTATGCTGGTACAGCTTGGGAAGAAGAAGCAACAAGAAAAGGAGTTGGGAAGTTCAAGCTCAAAATTTACATGTTAGCGAGTGGTAGCATGAGCATGTAATCCATTTCTTCCCCATGACATAAAAAACTGGAAGGGACCATAGGGAGCCGGAGCCATTAATGGATTTAATTTACCAGTTACAGAGATATACATACATGGGGTGATGGGGACATGCTCGTATTTATTGTTAAAGCCCAATAAACACTTTAATAATAATAATATATGGGTCCTCACTCCTCAGCCCATTAACTATTTCCTTCTAATTTCTTTCACCAAAGTAGCCAATCTATATATATTACCCATCAAAATAAACAATCACTTAAATTAGCTTATTAGATTCAGCCATTCAACCAAACTTAATAATAATTAATATATCGTAAATGCATGAATTAGATAGATGGCTGTAATATTTTCAGTTTAATCATGATTTTTTTTTAAACATAATTAATCTCGATGTTTTGAGCATATATATATATATATATATATATATGTGTGTGTGTGTAAAAATGACAAGGATATGGAATTCACGACGGGCGATAATTGAAAGTAGCTAGGGTTGATACTTAACGGTCATGTCAATTTTTTGCTCAAATGTGAAATAAACAAGAGATATAGCATAATGACATGATCTTTTTGGTTTAGGTCAAAAGTTGTGTTTAGGCTATTCTATAGGCTTTGTTTTAACTCTAATTAGTACTCGAATTATTCCTAAAATACAAGAGTTTTGGGACCCCTACCCCCCCATAAATTGATCAAAGCAGCAAAATACCATACGTCCTTGGTCCTTACCATTAATTATTTTACAAAAAGTAGAAAAGACATATCATGAGCTAGGAAATGACTTGTCGTTCTCTTTGTTAAAATAGCAATAAAACTTAATAAAAAACTTTGATTCTTGGTTGTAATTAGAATATTAGATTGAGAGGAATGTAGAATTAATGAAGAGTAACAGATGTGCCCATCATACAAAATGCTACTACTCTCCAGACCATGATCTCAATTACTGGACTATTAATAATGCTGCCACTACTCTATTTTTTTTTATATATTTTTTTTTCAAATTTTGAGTCCTTTTAGAATTCAAATGAACAAACAATTGAAGATTTGATAATAGATTATGTGATGTATTGATTGGACATATGATGGAAGTCCAATAATATTCATTCTGGGTCCAAATGGAATAAAAGCCTCAACAATTCAAGCCCCATTTCAATGCTGTAAAAATGAAAAACCAGAGAGGGTAGTGCAAATTAGTGAATGTAGTTAGAGGGGTTGGTGAAGAAAATTAAAGTCATAATTGTAATGTAAGTAAATGCAGACGCCATAGTTGGAATAAAAGGAAAGCTCTAGAAACAGAGTAGAGAAAGTATGTGTTGTACTGTTGTACTGGTTACCCATGATCCAGATAATCCAAAAACACCTGTTTTTTTCATTCGCTTAATACTCAAAGACAGCCTTTTCCAGCTAGCTTCTTCTTCTTCTTCTTCTTCTTCTTCATTTTTATTTATTTCTCATTATACATATGTTAACTGCGTCATTTATTTAACAGATTTTTTAATTTGTAATGGAGGGGACAAGTTGGGTTAAAACGACAGGTCGGCTGTGTTGAGTTTTAGGACTTTTAAGAGAGGAGACAGCTCTCTAAAGTTTCTAGTTTCTAGTCTCTACTCTCTACTCTACTGTACATATAAACAGGACACGTTTTTTACTCTTTTCTTCTTCGTCTTCTTCACTCTAAATAAAAACCCATCGCTCCCCTCCATTTCTCTCATTATCTCTCATCTCTCATCTCTCATCTCTCTCTCTCTCTCTCATTCTTCACAGTACTCTATAGCTACTTCAAACTCACTCTCACTCTCACTCTCTGTTGATTGATTATAACAAGTATATTGCAAGTGTTTATTACTTGAAAAAACCAACACTTGATCAACTTCCAAGTCTTTTTAACAAAAGAAATGACAGAGGCCGATCACGTTCACTCAGAAACCGAGTCTAGCATTACCAACTCAGCTTCCTCTTCTTCTCTATTATCTCAACAAAACCCACCAAGCACAACAAAACCCAGATCAGTGGATCTTGACCCGATTCCTAAAAAGTCCAACAAGAGACAAAGAGACAGTAGTAGCAACCATCCTATGTACAGAGGAGTTCGAATGAGGACTTGGGGCAAATGGGTATCCGAGATCCGAGAACCCAGAAAGAAGAATCGGATCTGGCTTGGAACTTTCTCAACTCCTGAAATGGCAGCACGTGCACATGACGTGGCTGCATTGAGCATCAAAGGCTCCTCTGCCATACTCAACTTCCCTGAACTCGCCGGGTCACTGCCCCGACCCGTATCCAACTCTCCACGTGACGTCCAAGCCGCCGCAGCCAAAGCAGCTTCCATGGAAATCTTCAACACCCAACAACAACAACAACAGCAACCATCGTCGTCTTCGCAATCCTCATCTTCATCTTCATCAACATCATCGTCGTCAATATCATCAACATCAACATCCCCAACAGAGGAGCTGTGTGAGATAGTGGAGCTACCGAGTCTAGGAACGAGTTACGAGTCGAGTGAGTCGAGCAACGAGTTCGTGTTTGAAGACTCATGGTATGATTATTACCATTATTACTATGAAGAAAGTTGTTGTGGTGGTGGATCAGGAGGAGGGTATTTCAGTGATCAGATTATATCATCAATGCAAGAAGATACTCTCATTACAACTGCTTTTGACTCTCTGTTATGGCAACAACATTAATTTTATCAAATCAAAATCAAAATCAAATCCTCTCCTCTCTCTCTGTGCTTTGTTCACTTTCAAGTTTCGATACACTTCCAATTTTGACAATTTTACAGCTGTGAGTGCAAAAAATATACGTTCCTTGCATCTCAAGAATTCAAGATAGATACTTTTTTTAGTCAGCACTACTACTTACAAGTGTGTGTGTGTGAGAGAGATTTCTGTCCAAAAACGACACTCATCAACTCAAGTTAATTACTTTGTGTGTTGTGTTGTGTTGTGTTGAATGGTCAAATTCTGCTTTTTTTGTTTTGTTTTTGTTTTTATTGGAATCTTATTTGTATAACAATCAACTTTCTCTTCAATGGTGGTTTTTGTTTGATCATATAATATTTTTATAGCTTCTTCTACTGTTTATGTTGAAAAACGTTAAGGCCATTAAAAAAGAACAAAAAAAAGAAAATCAAATCTTTCTCTGTTTGCTACTTTTGAAAATTAATGGATGAGGTGAAATAGGTTAAAAAAAACAACAACAATGGAATTAATGGAGCACCAAAAACAGAGTACGTGCAAATAGAAAGCATAAAAATTTGGGTAGATTTTCAAATTTCATGTTTAGTGTCTCTTTCTTTGGTCGGATAATAAGTGAAAACTTGGATTTTAGGTGAAAGTTGGTTGTTTTCAATTGTCCATTTGTGAGTTTTGTTTATTTCTTGTTTTCTGAGGCTGGTAGAGTGTTAATATATAGTAGGTATTTTTGGCTTTATACAATATTGCTTTATTATTACTTGATTCAATACTATGTATGTCATACTCATACATGCACACACATTACATATCGAACCGGTGTTTTTTTAACACTAAATCACACTGAACGGTAATATATGTATACATTACACACATATATATAGTTTTACAAATTTAATAGTAGTTTCTAATCAATCGTGGTTAAATATATGTGAACACGATGTATATTGAATCAGATTAGCACGAACACGACATAAGCTAGTATAACTTTTATGCAATAGGATACAATTTATTTTTATTGATAATATTTTTAATTCAAATGAAATAAGTCGTTTTATCATTACTTTTAGTTAAATAATTTATAGTCATTTTATTACACTTTATATATAATTAAAAATGCTTTAAAAAAATGTCTGCGGTCCACAAATGACCTGATTTAAAAGGCATAACCATGCTTAATTGGAACTTTGGAAACTCTGGTTCGCACAGTCAAGATTACTTACTTTAGATATATTGTAAATTTTGTCTTTTAATTAATTCTTAAGACTTTAATAATTTTTTTTTTAATTTTTTTTTATATATTATATTCGGGACTAGATATTTTTTTTAAAAGCTTTCGCCGACCTGGGAATCATTTACCAAAGTTCCAAGCTCGTCTATCTACCAGCAGAGCTACATCCCTGTTGGCAAGACTTTAATAAAATATCTTTGCATCGTACTTGTATATTATTATTTTACACTTATGAAAATTATAAATTTAGTGTTGTGTTAACTCTTTGTCTATCTCCTCAACTTTAAGTTAGGGTTTGGTAGACACCATTACAAAGATAAACTTGTTAGAAACAAAAAACTAAACCCACTTTTCAATTCTCAGTATTTTATTTTATTTGGAGAATATATATATATATATATAAATGAATGAATACTTATAACTTATAAGTCAAAGCTTCATGAAACATCATATAGCTGTAACGCCTGTAAGTAAGGTGTGGGATCAAAGGCAATAAATAAAAAGGACCCCAGTTCTTGGCTTGCTATTTTTGTCTTCTTATTAAGATCTTTTTAATGCACAGTATATTGCCTATCATTCTTTCTTCATTATTAATTTATTATATTTTATGTGGTTGGAAGCTGGGAAACCTTTAGATCTAGCATTAAGAGCCAGTTTGGTATTGCTGTAACTTCTATTATAATCACTGTTAGTTGTGTTAAAGGAATAATCAGCTGTAAAGTTAATCGGCAGATGTTTGGTATTACTGTAACTTCTATTATAATCAATGTTAGTTGTGCTGGAGGAATAATCAGCTGTAAAATTAATCGGTAAATGTTTGGTTAATTGTACTTTTAAAAGACATTATACATATATTTGATAATTTTATTGAAGTGCTGAGATTGGTTACAATGATTAAAATAGAAATGATTTTAGAATCCTCCTTCATTTTTTCATTATATATATATATATATTAAATCAATATTTAAGTAGAATATTTAAATTTAAAAAAAAAATCCATTTACCCAAACCGTTAGCTTGTCTCTTTACTAGCTGAGCTATGCTCCCGATGACACATTAGTTAACTTTAATGATGGGAAATTTTTTCTTTTATTTTAATAAAAAAAAAATAACAATTTCGGTGGACCAGTTTTCGATATAATACAAATAGCTATATACATTTACATCTGCTGTGCTTGTAAATATTTATATATAAAACTCACCGTTTTTTGTTTTTGATTTTGTTTTTGTTCAAGTGATCGGAGAATTAAGCATCCAAACTAAAAATTAGCTATGTTGCAAATTTGCAAATATAATTAATTTTTCTCGTAATCAGTCACAAACTCACACGTGCACTTTAATTCGAAAGTTGACCCCTTGTTTTCAAAATGGAATTGATTGGGAATCACACTTGAACATTTGGCATGGATTTTACAATATGTTAGTTCAATAATGGTTATTGTAATTACTCTTTCAATTTATTAGTGTATGTCCCTTGTATTAAGTGACCGTTTGAAAGAGCTTGTCAAACGGCTAAAAGTTTGTTTGTTTGTTTTTGTTTTTTTAAATTAAAAAAGCTCTTTTCAAATTTTTTAGTGTTGTTTGGTTGTCACTAAGTAGAGCTTTTGGATGATTAAAAAAACTGTTATACGTCTATTTGGAGAAGCTCAAATTTTAGGCTTTTCCAAGTAGATATTTGTGAGCTTTTTTAATAACACTAAAATGTCTAATATAGCCCTATCGTTTAAAATAGTTTTTGATTATTTTGGTAATCCTACCATTTAAAAAAAAAAACCTTTTCTAATTGACAACCAAACGACCAACATCTTCTCATTAAAAGATCTACTCCTAAAAAATCTACTTGAAGAAACTCTTCCAAATGGAGCCTAATCTTCTTATTGACAATTTCAATGGAATTTACCATTGGCAAATGTGAATTACTAAACACCTCTAAATTTGACTTGGTGATAAAATATGCTTATTCGATCTAGTAATGTTTTGATCACTATACTGCATCACTGGGCACCTCTAAATTTGACTTGGTGGTAAAATGTGCTTATTCAATCTAGTAATGTTTTGATTACTATACTGCATCACATGACGGACACACACACACCATATATATATATATATATATGGTAGTGTTAACTTGTGCTCTAAGGGCACATGATAAAACACTATAAAAGGAAAGTTATAGTGTTTATTCACACTATAACTTTCCTTTTATAGTGTTTTAATCTGTGCCCTTAGAGCAGAAGTTAACACTACCCATATATATACGTCACTAAGTCATTTAATGTCAATGTTGTTAATGTAACCATAAAAAATATATTAGATATCATCATATTGCATTCAATTGCATAAAAACAAATTCAATAGTCAATAACCACCATGACTTAATAGAATTATTGTGTCAGCACCTTTAAAACTAACAAAGTTGTTATTCTAAGTGACTTGGCAATGCTAGATGGTATGTTTCTACTGGTGCATGTTGCATTCCTGGTATGTTGAGTAGCTGAGGTGATGTCAAAATGTGATTGGTTCTTAGTAGGGGTGAAGATAGGAATTTAGTTTTAAAGAACTAACACAAAAATTAATATTCAATGTCATGCAAGATAATTATATTAATATTTAAAAAATAAGTTATTAAAAAAATGTGAAACCCTTTGGTCCTAAAGGTAGTGTCACAAAAAGAAAATATTAATTTTGAGAATTAAAATGTATTTTATCGCTCTATTATATCTCGAAAATCATCTACAACCAAATATTAATTTTTTCTGTAATTAACAAACAATGTAGAGTAAAACTGAAAGAATTGTATCAAAATACAATGAGTATTATAGAATAAGACAATAATGTATGAAATAATAGGAAATTATTTATTATTATTATTTTTTGATTGGAAATTAAAATCATAAAAGGAAAAGAGATTGATTTTGTATCCTACAATCGTGGGCAATAAAATACGAAAGATATTTATTAATTAATTTATATTATTAAAATAATATGATGAATCAAGCTAATTTTATCATCTACATATTAGTATATCATAATTTTTCTATAATTAAAACTTGGTGTATTTTTATTGGTTAGAGGTGGGGGGCCATCGCCCCAATGGGCCCCTTAATTTCGCCCCTGGTCCGTAGTATAATAGATTCTAGAATTTTATATTGGTTGTACTCAATGTAATATATCATGTACTGTCAGTAGTGGTTGTGTAGCATGTGAGAGAGTGAAAATATCGTGAGGTCACATTGCATGTGAGTGCGAGCTTGAGTTATGCTCTATTCTTGAGAGTATTTTTTGAGAGAATAAGTAGAGGCTGTAATTCTCTAAACTTTTCACTGTAATTTATCCTTTTTCATAGTGGATTGATCATCACTGGTGGCTAAATATAGGCTCACATCTTATGTGGACTGAACTAGGATAAAATCTTGTGTGTCTTTTCTTATTTCTTCTTTGCTGGTTTATTGCCTTATTGGTTTTGTTCTTGTTTGATCATTATTTTCCCATCATCTGCTCACCTCTTCACAACAAAATTGGTATCAGAGTTTGGTTCTGTTCTAAGAACCTGTAGATTTGCTTGAAGATCTTGGTGTGAGTTCTAGAGTCTACTAGATGTTCGATTAAAGTCTTGAACTGGCTACTTCAACAACTAAACACGAGGTTGAAAAGTTTGATGGCTCTAATGATTTTGATGTGTGGAAAATGAAAATGCAAGCTCTCCTAGGCAATCTAGGGTTGGATGAAGCTCTCAAAATGCCTTCCACTTATTCAAAGGAATATATATATATATATATATATATCATGAAAAGGGCCTACAATACATAAATACTCAGCCTAAGTGACAAAGTGTTGTGAGAGGTTTCTAAAATGAAATCTGCAGCTAAGGTATGGCTTAAACTTGAGAGTTTGTATATGACTAAGTCATTGTCTAGTTGATTATACCTTCAGGGAGTTCCTTACGTTTAAGATACAAGATGGGAAGAATTTACAAGAGCATATTGATGAATTCAATAAGTTATGTCTAGATTTAGAAAGAATCGACATTGAATATGAGGATGAGGATATAGCTTTAGTATCATTGCATTCTCTTCCGAAATCTTATGAAAATTTTGTTGATATTCTCAAACATGGTAGAGAGACTCTTTCCCTTGATTATGTTATTGGTGCCTTGAACTCAAAAGATTTTCAAAGGAAGTGTGAAATGAAAGAGTAATCCGGAGAGAGCTTGGCAGTGAGAGGAAGAACTAAAAAGCAAGATCAAAAGTTGAGAGGGAAGTCTAGATCTAAATCTAGAGGAGGGCATAAAATCAGGTGTTACTACTGTTATGAAGAGGGACATATTAGAAAACATTGTCCAAAGAGGAAACAAAAGAACAAAGAAAAAGAAGTTGAAAGTGGTAATGCTGCTGTTGCAGTAGAAGGCTATGAAAGTGTTGATGTACTTGTAGTTTCTGTTAAGACTATTGACAAAGATTGGATCCTTGACTCAGGGTGCTCATTTCATATGACACATAATAGTGATTAGTTTGAAAGCTATAAGGTTATTGACAGTAGTCAAGTACTACTTGGGAACTACAAAGCATGCAAGGTTACTGGTATTGATACAATCAGGCTTAAGACTTATGATGGTGTTGAGAGGTTGCTACATGATATCAAATATGTATATGCGCTAAAGAGGAATCTGATTTCTTTAGGTATGTTGGATCAACAGGGTTACTCTTACAAAGCTGAAGCAGATGTTTTTAAGATTTTGATAGGGTCTCTAGTAATCATGAAAGGTGTCAGAAACAACAGCTTGTATACTTTGTTAGCTAGTACTATGATTAGTATTTCTGTAGTAAGTTCTACTACTGATATGGAGAAATCTAAGCTGTGGCATATGAGATTGGCACATGTATTTGAGAGAGGGCTTCAGGAACTTTAGAAACATGGTCTATTGTGTGGTGACAAGTTGGGAAAATTTGAGTTTTGTAAGCATTGTATATATGGTAAATCTTGCAGAGTTATGTTCAGCAAGTCAGTGCACAGAACTAAAGAAGCTTTGAGCTATATTCATTCTAACCTTTGGAACCTTTGAAGAACTTTGACTCTAGATGGAGCTAGATATTTTATTACCTTTATAGATGATTATCCTAGGAAAGTATGGTTGTGTCTCTTGAAGACTAAAGATGAAGCTCTACCGAAGTTCAAAGATTGGAAGAAGAGGATTGAGCTTTAATCTGGTAAGAAGATTGAGAAGTGGAGAGCTGACAATGGACTTGAGTACTGTAGTGGTGAATTTTAGAAACTCTGCAATGATGAATGCATAGTAAGACACAAAACAGTAGCCAAGACTCCTCGGTAAAATGGCTTAACTGAGAGGATGAATATAACTTTGCCAGAAAGGGTTAGATGTATGCTGCCTTGTGCTAATCTACTAAATAAGTTCTAGGGTGAGGTAGTTAACACTGCTACTTACTTGATTAACAGAAGTGCATCTGTTGCTATAGGCTTTAAAACTCTTGAAGAAATGTAGAGTGACCATGCTCCTGAATACAACCAACTAAGGGTGTTTGGTTGTGTTGCTTATGCTCACATTAGACAGGACAGACTTGAACCAAGAGCTAAAAACTGTATGTTTCTAGGCTACCTTGATGTTGTTAAGGGTTTCAAGCTTTGGTATCAAGATGGAAGTTTCTCAAAGTGTTTCAATAGTAGAGATGTGGTGTTCAAAGAAAATGAAATGTTCATGAAGAAGTTTGAATCACTAGAAATTCCAATTCATAGGCCAAGTGAAGAAGATGAAATTGAGATGGAGCTTTTTAACAGCTATCAGAACACTAATTCATCTCAACCTAGTACTAGTCAGACTGGTGACATGGATAATTCTGAAGAGGAAACTTATGAGGATTAACAAGCTTTGAGGAATTATCGATTGGCTCTAGACATACCAAGAAGAGATCATAAAGCACTTGAAAGGTATTGCTTTGCAGATATTATCTCTTTTGCTCTATCTGTTGTTGAAGATATAATTGATAATTCAGAACCGAAGAACTATAGAGAAGTTATTTATAATAAAGATAAAAGATTCAGGTTGGCAGCTATGAATGATGAATTAAACTCATTATACAAGAATAAAACCTGGATTCTTATAGATATGCCTGCTAAATAGAAGATAGTAGGCTGTAATTGGGTTTACAAAAGAAAATAAAATGTTCTTGACGATGATAAGCCTATTTACAAGGCTAGACTTGTAGACAAAGGGTTTATACAGAGAGAAGGGCTAGATTATAATGATATCTACTTGCCGGTGGTCAAACACACTTCAATTAGAGTGTTACTAGCATTAGTGACACTTTGGCATGGAGTTGGAACAAATGGACGTGAAGACCGCTTTTTTGCATGGAAATCTAGTTGAGAAGATCTACATTGCACAATCAGAAGGCTTCTTGATTAAAGGAAATGAAAAACAAGCTTTTTGGTTAAAGAAATATCTATATGGTTTAAAGCAGTCACCGAGGCAATGGTATCTCAGATTTGATGAGTTTATGTTGGAGAATGGCTTTCATAGAAGCATGTATGATAGTAATGTTTAATTCAAGTGGGTGGATGGCAACATTGGTATATTTCTACTTCTATATGTAGATGATATGCTGATTGGGATTTGAACAGACTTTGCACTTTCCATACCAAACTTCTTCAGTACTTTTGAAATATTATTGCCTTGAGATAAGAATAAGTAATCATTATCTCTGTCTTTAGCAATTTTCATTCCTAAAATCTTCATTGCTGCACCCAAGTTTTTCATTTCAAATTCACCATTCAATTGCTTCTTTAGTTTTTGAATTTCTAGCATACTAGTATTGTACATTTGATTAAAAACCAAATGTTTCATGAAAGAACTAAACACATTAACATCAAATTACATTTTATAAGAGAAGTGGTGTCTAGTGGGAAGGTTGAAGGGGTGAAGATTCATACTGATGACAATCCTTCTAATATGATGACTAAACCCGTGACTTATACCAAGTTCAAGAAATGTCTGGACTTGATTAAAGTCACAAATTGCATGGAAGCCTGAGAAGCATGTGAAGCCAGTGGTGGTCGAGTGAAGTGGAGAGGGATGTTGTAGATTGTTTAGTCAAGGTGGAGAATTGTTATTTTAGTGACTCAGCAATGTTAGATGGCATGTTTTTACTATTGCAGGTTGCATTCCTGATATGTTGAGTAGCTGAGGCGATGTCAAAATGTGATTGGTCCTTAGCATAATAGATTCTAGAATTTTCTATTAGCTGTACTCAATGTAATATATCAAGTATTGTCAGCAATGGTTGTGTAGCGTGTAAGAGAGTGAAAATACTGTGAGGTCACATTGCATGTGAGTGTGAGCTTAAGTTGTGCTCTGTTCTTGAGAGTATTTTCAGAGAGAAGAAGCAGAGGTTGTAATTTTGCTAAGTGCATTGCTCTAACTGAGGCTGTAAAAGAAGCATTGTGGTTGTAAGGGCTGATATAAGAATTGGGAATAAATCAAGACAAAGTTAAGGTATTTTGTGATAATCAAAGTATTTTACATTTGATTAAGAATCAAATGTTTCATGTAAGAACTAAACACATTAACATCAAATTACATTTTGTAAGAGAAGTGGTGTCTTGTGGAAAGGTTGAAGGGGTGAAGATTCATACTGATGACAATCCTTCTGATATGATGACTAAACCCGTGACTTATACCAAGTTCAAGAAATGTCTGGACTTGATTAAAGTCACAAATTGTATGGAAGCCTGAGAAGCATGTGAAGCCAGTGGTGATCGAGTGAAGTGGATAGGGATGCTGTAGATTGTTTAGTCAAGGTGGAGAATTGTTATTTTAGTGACTCAACAATGCTAGATGGCATGTTTTTACTATTGCAGGTTGCATTCCTGATATGTTGAGTAGCTGAGGCGATGTTAAAATGTGATTGGTCATTAGCATAATAGATTCTAGAATTTTTTGTTAGCTGTACTCAATGTAATATATCAAGTATTGTCAGCAATGATTGTGTAGCGTGTGAGAGAGTGAAAATACTGTGAGGTCACATTGCATGTGAGTGTGAGCTTGAGTTGTGCTCTGTTCTTGAGAGTATTTTCAGAGAGAAGAAGCAGAGGTTGTAATTCTCTAATCTCTTCATGGTAATTCATCCTTCTTCATAGTGGATTGATCATCACCGGTGGCTAGATATAGGTTCACATCTTGTGGACTGAACCTAGAGATGCACATTTATGGAATAGGTCCTCTCATCCCCATCCCCACTTCCCAGACCCTTCCCCCCCTATTTCCCCATTTGGGGAAAATGGAGATAGGGAATTTTAAAGGGAGGTATATCCATCTCCAACCTCAGTTCCTCATTTTCCCCGCTTTTCCTCGTTTCCCCCGTTTCCCCATTCCCCATTCCTCATTCCCCATTTCCCTAATTTGACTAAAAATTACAGATTAAACTAAAAAAAAACAAACATTTCATTACAAATACAAAATAAAATCCATTAGTGTATTACAAATACAAAATAAAGTGTTTCAAATAATTCAAAGTTTCAAACTAAGCCAACTTCATATGTGAAGTAACATAAACTGTTTTTTTTTAAAAAAAAAAAACTATAACAGATTAACAGTCAATTCATTGCTCGGTACTTTGAAAATTCTCCACCCAATTTACTTTGAAGCCTACAAACAACAGTACAATACAAGAAGATGATTATATATTATATAAAAAAAAATTAAAGAATATATATATATTTTAAATATATATATTATAATTATATTTATATATGTTTGGGAGAAATGGGGAAATGGGGATGGGGGACCTCCCCCCCATCCCCCATCCCCCATCCCCCATCCCCATCCCCATCCCCATCCCCATCCCCATCCCCATTTGAATATATTTGTGGGGAAAATAGGGAAATGGGGATGGGGATGGGGAGTCAATTTGGGGATGATAATCATCCCCATCCCCCCCATTTCCTCATTTTTTCCCAAAAAAAAAAAAAATCCCCAAATGAGGATGGGGACGCGGGGAAATGGAGATCCGGGAGAAAATGTGCAACTCTAACTGAACCAAGATAAAATCTAGTATGTCTTTTCTGATTTCTTCTTTGCTGGTTTACTGCCTTATTGCTTTTGTTCTTGTTTGATCATTATTTTCCCATCATTTGCTCATCTCTTCACAATAAAAGTGAAGTCGATATTAATAGTTAATCCAACAATATGTTCCATTTATTTAATTCAAGTCAAAATTATTCAATTATGAGATGAGATTATACGGTAGTGTACCAATCTTTGGATTAGAGTGATTAGAGGTGAGAGTAAATTAATTATTGAGCCAACCTCGACTTGGATCAATTCCTATAATTTAATAATTTATTTATCAATTTGTATGTGTATCTAATTTACTAGTTATAAACTTTTAACTTTATTATGTAAAGAAGGCAAATTTTGTTGTGGGATCTTACCTTAAGCTTTTAATATTTTTATTTTTTTTTACTGTTTAACTTTTTAAATCAAAGACGTTTCCAAGTGTATGTATTGTAGAGGGTCGAACGATTTGGTACGTCAAACAGATCGGGTTGAATCAGGCCCTAAGCAACTGAGTTGGAAGCTGATTGGTCGATGTCGATTGATGTTCGCAAATGGTCGTCTGAATTTCGAAATGCCTGCAAAAGAACTTTAAAATAGAGATATGAGGTAGAGAAAACAAGATGGTGGTGGTAGGATTACAGCCTTATGTGTGCTTGGGCTGAGCGATGAATCGTAACGATGTTTGATGGTTGATTTCTGGTGGCTGGAATCCTCTTGGAGGCAGAGTTTCAATACGCTATTTTTGAGCTTTAGTTGAGAGGAAGCAGAGAGTGTTTTCAGTGAGAGGTTCCCTTTATTTATACTGGAGGTAGTAGCTCCAACGTTCACTATCAGTCTTTGATAGTGGGTGTGATTCATGGAGAGATATCCTCTTGAATGGGCATTTACTAGCTTTTGTAACTGAAAAGCTTTTGTAATTGAATGTTTGAATGAGTCTTCTAACGGTGGTTTTAGCTGGCATCTGTGTTGGGTCGACCCAACATAACTGTTTTGGGTCGACCCGAAACGGTGGGCTCAAATGGGACCCATTTATGGAAATACGTTTATACTTTGTTGGGCTGGGCCAGCGAGCCATTTTTGGCTACCACAGTTTGTCCCCCATTCTCTAAAGAATATTGATTTGGAGAGTGATTTTCATTAAGTCGACCAATGTCGAACTAACTCCGTGTCAAGTGGAATCGATAGTGATTTTTCGTTTGAGCTAACCACAGTCGTCGACCGACTCTATATCGAATGGAATCAATATCTTAAACATTGATTTTAACTGCCAAACTGTATTGGACGAACGACGTCATGTCGTCGATGATGAGTTGTCGTTCGTCGTTAGACGATAGTCATTTTGCAATCATTGACGGCGAATTGATGTGATGGAGGCGTTTAAGTTTTCCATGCTGGCGTCAGCTGCATTAATTTTCACGCGCAGTGTTCAAGGAAACGTTTTGAAGTTTAAACTCAAAACGTTTACCTGGGTTAACCGGTGTGGTTTACCTGGGTTAACCGGTAGTTGAAGGGGCGTCGACACGTGGCAACTAGGGTTACTTGGGTTTTATAAAACCCAAACCGTTCCATTCTCTAATCACTTCACTTGCAAAATTTTGAAAGCACTATCAGAGCAACTCTCCAACTTCTTCGTTGAGACTTGATCATAGGATTCCTTCACGAACCTTTCTTCACGAACCTTTCTTCACGATCTTTTCTTGAACATCTTTCAGGTTGGTAAAAAATCATTTATTTTTATTTCATTCTTCTTCTTTTAGTGTGTAAAACAAACTAGAGGAAGTAGAAATGTATATTTTGTGTTTGCCTGAAGTTTTTCTTTTATTTACCTGAGGATGCGTGTTTTTTATTAGTTTTGCTAAATTCTGAGGTTTTGATTCGTATCAAGTTGGTTTTGCTTGCGAAGTGTTGTTTCTGTATTTGCGTACATGTCGTTGTGATGAGAGTAGTTGTTTAGAATCTGGAAGCCTTCGACAGTAGGTAGACTCCTTATCTTAGGATCTAGGTTGGTTTTCAAGTAGAGGTTAGAAAACTCTAGATTTTTGATCGAAAAAATCCTTAGGTTGTGATTGTAGCGTTCAGCTTTCGTCTGACTTGTGCATTTTCTGCATCTGTCAGATTTTGGGGGTACGATGTTGAACGACGACACAATCTCAGATTTTGAACTTAACTGGACTCCCAGTGATGATGATGGATGAGTCGGTAGTAGGAATCGAGATGTCGATCAACGAGTCACAGTTGAAGGTCCGTCGACGACTGTCCCTATAAATGCTAGGGACATGCTAGAACAAGGCGCTGTGTATGCTATCGCGTCGACTGTCGAACAACCAGAATATATTGAGGTTCCTGAGGCGTCGATATCTGGTCGACCTTTAGGTATATTGAACGACAGTCCGGCGAGCCTGATCACAAAGGATATATTGCCTGGCATAAGGACAATTTATGGTATTCCTAACGATGTTGAATTACGGGCGCCAAGGGAACATGAACGTGCTGATTGGGATATACCAGGGTGGACGTGTTTTTATGAGTACACCCTCCGTTTAGGTTTTAGATTTCCTGTCCCTCAGCTCGTTCGAAGAATGTTGTTATACTACGACCTAGCTCCTGGCCAGTTGATGCCAAACACCTGGAGAATACTGTTTGGCCTATGAATATTAAGTGAGAGGCACAATGTACAATTCGGATTGGGGTGTCTCCTTCATAATTATTACCTGAAAGAATATCTAGTCGACACTGGTCGTTACTCGTTAGTTCCTCGAAATAAAAAGAAGGAACTCATTATCGACACTAAGTCGAATGACAGACTTTGGCAAGACACGTTCTTTTTTGCGAAGGGGCCCCCAGTCGATGGTCCATGGAGGATGGGGGAGGAGGAATATAAGTATCGATGGATCTGGAATCGATATGGTAAGTTTCGTAAATTGTCGATTGATGTACTTGTATGTATTCTTTATGAGTCGTCTGTTTTGATCACTTAATTGTTTTTGCAGAAATCAAGGGGGGGGGGGGGGGGGGGGGGGGGGGGGGTAAAAGCTCCGCCTTGCGACGTCGCACCCGAGCGTACCAAGGCTTTATTAGAAATCCCTGCTAACCAAAGGAGTGTTAGCAGCTTGCTCACGGAAGGTAATTTTAGGCCAAGTCGACTGTGGAGGTGGTCGACGTTGAATAGGTCGCGCGGACCCTATCCTCACGTGAAGGACTTCCTATCGTACATATGGATTAGGAGGAGTTTTGAGATTCTTCAGTATAATTTGAGTTTTTTACCGCCTCTAACTGATGTTGAACGTCGTTTCGCAGTGACGACGATGGCGAGCGCAGAAATTAACGTACCTGACAATGCTGAGACCATGAGGCGTTTCAGAGATGAAATCGCCAGGAAGCGGGCGGTATCTCAAAAAAAGAAACAGATTGCTGGGAAGTCGATGGAAGGTGCTTCAGCCATAGCGGACCAAATTCTAGATTCGTCGCCAGAGAGGAGTCCGCTGATAAAGAGGCAAAAAAGGACTTCTGTTGTCGATCGACAGAAGAAAGCAGCAACCAGCTCGAAAGATAAGTCGGCTGAGGCTGATTCTGAGCCTGATTCTCCAATGAAGCTCCTTGCTTCCGGGCTCTCGTCATTCAAGGATCCTGCAGGATTTTTGAATAGGTCGGACGACTTCACCCTTGTTCATGACGACTTGCATTTGAAGAACGTCAAGACGGAGGAAGTTTTTCACTGGTAGTATTCTCTTATGTATTCTCTGACGATTCGATATCTCGTTTATGTAGGCCTACTAGGCGACACTACATCTGCATAGTCGATACAAGGCCGTAAATGACAAGAGTGTGATGCATCGCAAGGCGGCCGACACTCTTAAAGCAGAAAATGCGAAGCTTTCCAAGGAGAAGGACATACTGGAGCACCAAAAAGTGGCCCTGGATGAGGAGTTAAAAAATGAAAGGGGTCGACACCAGGTAGAAATGGCGAAGTTCAAAAAAGCAGCTGATCAACAGGCGAAAACTATTGAAGCTCTAAAGGAGCGGGCGTTGTCGATAGCGGTGGAAGCCGTATGTAAAGCTAGGGCGGAGCTTTTCAAGGAGTTCCTGTCGGGCGTCCAGTGGAATCCTCAAGTAATGAAAGAGGAAATCAACCTTTACGAGGAGATGGAGCGCCTGAAACTTGAGGAAGCCCTTGCCAGAAAGGATGCCGAGGGAGTCGATAAAAGCCCTGGGACTAGTGAACGCCTCGACAACAATGAAGAGAATGCTGCCGCCACTGTTGGTCCTCCTCCTAGTGATGCTCCCTAAAATTTTGAAAATTTTCTATCTTTTTCTTTTTTGTAATGTTGAATACTTTGATCGGTCCGACGTTGCTGTCAATGAGTATTTGCTCATTGTATGAATATTTGTTTATTTGAATGAATCGACCTTCTTTCGTTTATATTGATCTGATATTCGTAAGTCGAACGACATTACAATTTTTAATTTGAATGAAATAAGCCTGTAAACTTATGTTCACTCGTAAGTCGAATGGTGTCGAATGTTGATGGAAATCGCTTACACGCGTTTACTGAATGTTTTTTAAAATAGATCGCTTTGTTTGACTGTAATATTGGCGAAGGGTCGCTAAGACTTTCAAACTTTGCACATAAGTGATAAACGGTCGACATACATAGAATTTCGCATACATAGATTTCGCATACATGCGTTTGAAGGTCGACAGGGTCTTTTTATATGATATTTTCGCGTACATGCGTTTGATGGTCGACAGGACTTTTTTACATGATATTTTCGCGTACATGCGTTTGATGGTCGACAGGACCTTTTTACATGATATTTTCGCGTACATGCGTTTGATTTGTCGCTTGCCCCCAGTGTTATTCCCCCACTCTTAATATGCGATTGTCAAATGAGCTGATTGGGAGTTTGACGTCGATACGCCTCTGAATTATCCACCAGATGTTAGTGTTGATAAGTTTGCAGTCATCGAAACTTGATATCCAAAAAAAAAATACAAAGTGCTTGTCGAAGTTGACAGTGTTGTAAAAAATGTTTGTGAGCTCAGTATTGCACTTAGTTGTACTAAGTTGTCATCATTGCTCTTCCGGGGTCGATCAGTAACAATGTGTCGACAAAAATAAAATAATGGAATAATTTAAGACTAAGTTTAGAAATGGTACTGTTTTAGATGTAGAGCATTCCAGCTGTTGTGTATTTCTCGACCATCGATTCCTCTAAGCTTGTAAGCTCCTTGACCGACGACATCTGTTATTTGATATGGTCCTTCCCAAGTCGGTCCCAATTTTCCAGCTCCTTCTTCCCTTGTGTTTTGGAAGACTCGTCGTAGTACCCAGTCGTGGAGTTTGAAGACTCTGGCCCTTACTTTTTTATTATAGTGTCGAGCGACCTGTTGTTGGTACGACTGGATTCTTAGAGCAGCATGATCTCGTCGTTCGTCGAGGTGATCAAGCTCGAAGTTGAGCTCCACGTTGTTTTGGTCTTCATTAGGATTTTCGCTACGGGCAATCGACAGCCTGGTCTCTATTGGAATGACAGCTTCCGATCCATAGACGAGTGAAAAGGGAGTTTCTCCTGTCGACCGTCGTGGGGTAGTTTTGTACGACCACAAGATTTCTGGAAGTTTTTCTACCCACTCGCCTTTTTCAACTTCAAGTCGTTTCTTCAATGTATTGATAATAGTTTTGTTAGTCGACTCTGCTTGCCCATTTGCTTGAGGATATCGTGGAGTCGAGAAACTTAGTTTGATCCCATATTTGTCGTAAAAATTCTTGAAATCGTACGAAATAAATTGGGACTCGTTGTCGGTCACTATTTCCCTGGGTACTCCAAACCTGCATATAATATTTTTCCATATGAAATCGCGTACCTTAATGTCGCGTATTTGTTGATATGCTCCGATTTCTATCCATTTGGTGAAGTAGTCTGTCAGGACCAACATGTAGACGACGCCCCCTGGCGCTGTTGGAAGCTTACCTACAATGTCCATCCCCCATTTCATAAAAGGCCAAGGAGCCGAAATTGAATTTAACATACCTGGGGGGAGATGCAAAACTGGTGTGAAGCGTTGGCATTTGTCGCACGACTTGACGTGGTTTTGAGAGTCAGTCCCCATGGTCGGCCAGTAATATCCTGCTGTGATGGCTCTGTTTGATAAACTACGGGCGCCAGAATGGTTTCCGCATTCCTCATAGTGTAGACTTTTGAGGATGTCGTACGCCTCTCGCTTGGTGACGCACCTCAAGTAGGGTCCGGTGAACGACTTTTTGTAGAGTTTGTCGTATATGATGCAGAATTTAGCTGCTTTTGCCTTGATTCTCCTTGCGTTTGTCCTGTCGTTCGGTAGAATGTCAGCTTGAAGGTAATTGAAGATTGGTTCTATCCAGTTTCTTCCATCGTCGACTGGTGCCAGTATTTCTGTTTCTTGAATTGACGGAGACATAAGATGAACTATAGGAATCGACTTTGGACCATTTGTTGTTGTCGTCGACCCAAGGCTTGCTAATGCGTCTGTTCGTACATTTTCAGATCTGGGTATTTGTTCGATCAAAAATTCATCAAAGGTCGATTGAAGCTCTTTGGCTTTGACTAGGACTAGGTAGGCCGACATTCTCTGATCCCTTGCCTTATATGTGCCGTTCATCTGTCGAACGACGAGTTGAGAGTCTCTTAACACCTTAATGCTTTTCACACCTAGGCTTTTTGCGAGGTCGAGCCCGGCGATCAGGGCTTCGTATTCAGCCTCGTTGTTCGTCGCACGAAAACCACAGTGGATCGAGTGCTTCAGTATGTCTCCCTGTGGGGATTTGAGTACCAATCCTAACCCGCTGCCTTTGATGTTACTGGATCCGTCGACCGATAAAATCCATATTCCGGGTGTAGGTGTTTCTGTGAGTGCTATCAGTTCCTGTTCGGCCTGCACACTTTCACCAGGGGTAAAGTCTGTAATAAAATCGGCTAGTACCTGTGATTTCATCACCGATTGTGGATGGAAACTGATGTCGTACTCGCTGAGTTCTACTGCCCACTTCGTCAATCGACCTGAAAGCTCATGTTTATGCAAAATGTTTTTAAGCGGGTAAGTGGTTAGTACCTTGATGGAATGGTATTGGAAGTATGGCCTTAATTTGCGTGCTGCGACGACAAGAGCTAGTGCAAGTTTTTCCAGTCGACTATACCTGGTTTCTGCGTCGAGTAAGGTTTTACTTACGTAGTAGACTGGATGTTGGTTGTTTTCTTCTTCTCTGATGAGGACTGCGCTTACAGCAGTGTTGGATACAGCCAGATATATGAACAGTGTTTCCTTGTCCTTTGGCTTCGACAGTAGTGGTGGCGACTTTAAGTATGTCTTCAAATCCTGCAGCGCTCTCTCACAATTGTCGTTCCATTCGAATGACTTGTTTTTTCTGAGAGTATTGAAAAATGGTAGACATCGTTCGGACGACTTGGAGATGAAACGGTTCAGTGCTGCTACACGACCGGTAAGTTTCTGCACGTTTTTGATGCATCTAGGTGACTCGATATTTTCAATTGATTGTATTTGGTCTGGATTTGCTTCGACTCCCCTATGGGTGACCAGATAACCTAGAAACTTCCTTGAAGATACACCAAAAGAGCATTTAGTGAGGTTTAGTTTCATACCATATTCGTCAAGAACGTCGAACGACTGTCTCAGATGGTCGATATGTTGTTCTGCGACTAAGGATTTGACCAGCATATCATCGATGTAGACTTCCATTGTCAATCCAAGCATCTTTGCGAACATTTTGTTGACCAGAGGTTGCACCTGCATTTTTTAAACCAAAAGGCATTACCTTATAGCAAAATGTACCTCGCTCTGTGACGAAGGCCGTTTTCTCCTGGTCATCGGGGTGCATCAGTATCTGGTTGTAGCCGGAGTATGCGTCCATGAAGCTTAGTAAGTCGTGTCCCGCAGTCGCGTCGACTAGCATGTCGATGTGAGGTAGTAGGAAAGAGTCTTTGGGGCAGGCTTTGTTGAGGTCTGTGAAGTCGATGCAGACTCTCCATTTCCCATTTTTCTTTTTGACTACTACGACGTTCGCTAGCCAGTCAGGGTATTTTATTTCCCTCACCGATCCGATGTCTATAAGTTTTTGGATTTCGTCGTTGATCACCTTGTTCCTTTCTGGAGCGAACTTTCTTCGCTTTTGTTTTACTGGTTGATGATCTGGGTTGACCTGCAATTGGTGTACTATTACTTCAGGGTCGACGCCGACCATGTCTTCGTGTGACCAAGCGAAACTGCTGCGACGTTCCTTGAGAAATGTGATCAACTGTTCTCGGATGTTGTCCGGTAATCTGGATCCGATGTAGGCTTTATTATTAGGGTGATCTGGATCGATCGACACTTCGTCGAGTTCCTCTATTTGTGGCTTGTTTTGAGTCGACTCGACATTGGTTTCCTGTAATTGTTATAAATCTTGTTTCTTCTTTTTCATGGCATTCTGGTAACATTCTCTGGCTGCTCGTTGTTCCCCTTTGATCTCTTTCACCCCCCATTTGGTAGGAAATTTGATCATCTGATGATAGGTCGACGGTATCGCTTTTAGCTCGTGTATCCATGGTCTGCCTAGTATGGCGTTGTAAGGAGATTGGCAGTCGAGCACAAGGAAATTGGTGTACAAGTTGACCCCTTCAGCGTAGACCGGTAGTACAATCTCGCCTAATGTGCTTTTTTGTTCTCCACTGAACCCGGTTAACATAGTCATTCGACGACTAAGCTTCGACTCGTCGACCTGCTTTTCTCTTAGAGCGGTGTTAAATAAAATATTGCAAGAACTACCATTATCGATTAAGATACGTTTAGTTAAGCAATTAGCGATATGTAAAGATATAACTAAAGCATCATGGTGAGGAGAAAACAAATCTGATTTGTTGGTCAGCTTGAAGATGATAGTTTCGTCGACTTTTGATGGATGTTCCCTCTGTGGTTGAATTTCCGTGTTCGACACTTGTCGCGTATGTCTCTTGGCTACGGAATAACTTACTCAGCTAACTTCGGATCCACCTGCGATGTAGTTGATCACTCTATCTTGCCTGGGTGGGTCCGGAGGACTGTCAACGACATCGGATTGTCTTTGGTCGTTGCGTCTCGCGTAAGTCTGCTTTCCCTTATCCGTTAAGTTCAGCGACTTCAAATTTAAGGGCGATACAATCTTCTGTGCGATGGCCGTGATCTCCATGGAATTCACATCGAAGTTTTGGGTCTCTGTAGTCCGGTAGAGCATTCATCTTTCGTGGCCACTTGACCGTTTTGCCCATTTCCTTCATTACTGCCACAAGGTCGACAGGTTCGATGCTGAGGTTATATTCTGGTGCTTCTACTTGTGGTCGACTAGATCTCGCTTTACCGCGATCGACAGAATGTTTGTCATTTGAACCCTTGTGCCGAGGTTGGGGATTCCTTCGGTTGTTTGTAAGGTAAGGTTGTGATCTTTGGTCGTTAGACCTTCTCTCTACTCGATCGTTTCGTCGATTCCTGTAGTATGCATTATTGGTTTTGCCGATGTAGTTTGCTTCATCCTCTTCCCATTTAATTTGTGCCCATGCCTTGGCTAATACATCCTCCATGGTCCTGCATGGATACTTTGTGAGTTCTTTGTATAAATCAGAGTCGAACCTGAGGCCTTTCCTGAAGGCATAGATGGTAGTTGCCTGATTGCAACTCGGGATTTGCACTTTCTCTCGGTTGAATCGTCCGACATAAGCCCTCAAGTTTTCGCCTGGTCGCTAAATTATTGTATAGAGGTCGTCCGACTGCTTCTCGAGCTTGCGGCTGCTTGCGAATTGTTCCACGAAAGTGTCCGTCAACTGCGCAAAAGAATCAATTGAGTTATTAGGCAAATTGGTATACCATTGTAAAGCGGGACCGCTTAGGCTAGATCCGAAAGCTTTGCACATGCACGCCTCTCTCAGGTCGCGCAGCGGTAAACATCCTCTGCTTGTATTGTGCAATGTGGTCGTCTGGATCTGTCGTTCCCTCATACTGCTTCATGTTTGGGAAGCTGAACTTCCTAGGCATCTCAATGAGAGCAATTGCGTCGACGAATGGTGAGTCGGCGAAGCTGTTGGCAGTGCTCTTCTTTATCGGGGCTGGGACTCCTGGAATTAGCTGGATGAGGGCTTCCATTTCTGTAAACCTGCGAGAGAATTCCAAGTTATTATTTAAATGTATACTAGGCCCGGGTTTTACCAATCCGGGTGTCGACTGGAGTGACATGGTCATTTTGTTGACATTGTCCGGATGTTGGTCCATTGCTGGATCTTGTTCGTTCATCACATTGTTCCGGGCAGGCATATCGTTGGGGTCGATATCGACCCTTGCGATCTGAAGTGCTAGTCGATTTTGATGGTCGATCGGATTCATCTCCGGTCCAACGGGGTTGCCTTGTGCTCTTGGAGCAGGTCGATCGACAAACGGTTCCCCGTTTGGTGTCGACGTTGGGTGCTCCGATGTTGCTGAATCAGGCACTACTCTGTCGACCAACGCTTTCAATTCTCCATTCGCCGCTCGGATTGCTGCATTTTCTGCTTCGAGCGCCTGCATCCTCTCGGCGCTTGCGGTCATTTGAGCGGTCAATGCAGCAATTTGTTCTTCGATGGTGGGAACTGATCCGCTTCCAGTCATGTTGAGTTGTAGTTGGAATAGATTGACTGGATCCGAAGGTAGTTGCAATGGGCCCCACGGTGGGCACCAAACTGTAGAGGGTCGAACGATTTGGTACGTCAAACGGGTCGGGTTGAATCAGGCCCAAAGCAACTAGGTTGGAAGCTGATTGGTCGATATCGATTGATGTTCGCAAATGGTCGTCTGAATTTCAAAATACCTGCAAAAGAACTTTAAAATAGAGATATGAGGTAGAGAAAACGAGATGGTGGTGGTAGGATTACAGCCTTATGTGCGCTTGGACTGAGCGATGAATCGTAACGATGTTTGATGGTTGATTTCTGGTGGCTGGAATCCTCTTGGAGGCAGAGTTTCAATACGCTATTTTTGAGCTTTAGTTGAAAGGAAGCAGAGAGTGTTTTCAGTGAGAGGTTCCCTTTATTTATACTGGAGGTAGTAGCTCTAACGTTCACCATCAGTCTTTGATAGTGGGCGTGATTCATGGAGAGATATCCTCTTGAATGGGCAGTTACTAGCTTTTGTAACTGAATGTTTGAATGAGTCTTCTAACGGTGGTTTTAGCTGGCATCTGTGTTGGATCGACCCGAAACGGTGGGCTTAAATGGGACCCATTTATGGAAATACATTTATACTTTGTTGGGCTGGGCCAGCGAGCCATTTTTGGCTACCACATGTATAAAGTGCCTTCCAAAGTTCCAATAATGAAGTCAATTTATTATTATTATTATTATTGAAATTTGACACCGAACAACTCAAAAGTCTGTTGGGAGCTTTCGAGATCAAGCACTATATATGTGGTTTTTCGAAATCAAATACTAAATGCACGAGAGCTTTTGAGATCAAGCACAATACATGCACAAGCGTTCAGGATCAAACACTATCTGGATATAAACTTACACAACACTATGGAGAAAACTACATACACGTTCTGAATGAGTCTGAAAAGAACTCATTTAGATGTTTTGTTTGTTTTTCTAATGGTCTGAAGTCCTTAAAAAAAAAAAAAAAAAAAAAAAAAAAAATTCTGAAATGAAAAAGCTGGAAAACTTGACTTATATCTGAGTAAGTTGTGTTCTTATTCCTTACTTCCAAAATTGCCCTCAAATAATTGTAAAAATTAATACTTTATATTAAAATAAAATATTATTTTATTTCGTAGGAAGCCATTACCGGCTTCCCTAGCCATTGCCTCCTACTGGAGATGAAGGATGGATTCCTTTCTTACTTCGTCTCCAGAATTTTTATGTTATAAATTTTTTTTTATGTAATTTTTTATTTTCTTAATATTATTGTATAGAGTGGTTCTATTGCCACCATAAAATATCTTCCTACACCCATGTTTAACTTCTTTATTTCTAAAATTCTCTTACATTTAATTACTTAAAACACATGGCTTTATAACTAGTAATTAAATTTACTTTCTACACCCATAAGTTGAACACCTAATCAAAATAAACTTTAATAATATATACTTAAATAAACGCAACATCAATAAGGAAATATAATTTATTTTTTTCACGTATAGTCAAGGAATGGTTGAACAAATGATTGATTTCATGGATTCCGAATACATTTAGGTATGTTTAGTTTCATTTCTATTATTTTTTGTGATTGGATAAAAAATTGTTGCAGTTGTAGTCTTATAGATTTTTTTTTTTAAAGCAATTGTAGAACTCGATCAAGTCTATACGGTTCTCAAACATAACTCACTCACTCACTTTACTTTAATTCAACTACAAATTCTTTTTAATTTAATTGGTTTGTAAACCGAAAAACTTGGTGGATGAATTTAAAAAAAAAAAAAAAAAACCAAATTTTTAAGACAAAAGAAGCTGCATATTGTTATTTGTTTAATTATTATTGTTGTTGTTTTCTGTTATGATGATTAAGTGTGTAAATCATTATGATTTCAAGTTTTTTTTTTTTTTTTTTTTTAATTCAATACATTGATTCCGTAAGTAACAACGAAAAAAAATAATAATTAATTTTAGAGTTGAATTTGTATTTTATTTTTGCCCAAGTGAAATATTAGTTGTAGAGTATTATTTGAATATGATATATTTTTTTATCCGAGTAAATTCTATAATATTTGTTAAAGGAAACGAAGAAACTGTATGTTTTTTTTTAAAAGAAGAAACTGTACGTACTTTTTTTTTTTTTTTTTTTTGCCGTGGTGGAAGCAAATGAAGAGAAATTGGTGTATGTTTAAAATTTAAAAAAAATATACTTAATGGGTAGTTTTGGTATTTTAAAGGGTGTTGGGAGTAAAATTAATAATTTTAATTTTTTAATATAAGTGTAGGAAGAAAAATGGGTGTAAGAAGATATTTTATGGGTGGCAATAGAGCCACCCTATTGTATATTATTACATTTTAAATAATAATAATATTATTATATTACATATTATTTTATTTTATTTATATTTTTAAATAGTATTTCATTAATTTTTGAAATATCATTTAAACTAAAAATTATTATAAATATTTATACTAAATATAAATATATAAGACAAATAGTTAGAGAGGTATATAAGATAATTAGTTAAAGGGGTATATGTGTCTTATTATGAATTTTCAGATGTTTCCATTCAAACATTATAAATGAAAAACAAACAAGGTGTTAAGTTTTATTCTTTCTGAACTTTTCAGACTTCAGATTACATTCAGATGTTTCAAATTTCAGACACGAAAACAAATGCTACCTCAAACCCTCATCAATCCATCACTAATGTGAAAAGAGAGGGGTACACCTATACAAGATGGTATCATGGAATGTACAAAGTAGAGTGTGTTTAAGGTAAACAGTAGAAGTGCAAAGTGAAAACAGACCTCAAAGTAAAAAATCAACTCTAATCAAATAGCTTTTAACGAACATTATGCCTTAAATTAATACTTGCATCATGGCATACAACAATTTCTGCTAAGACGAATACTTTAATTAACACAACATAATTGAATTTTTTAGTCATGCATGAAATAAGCAGGTGATCAAGAGTTGTAAATTAAAGTGAATAAAAAAGATACATTTTTTTTTTCTTACACATGAAGTTAGGTACTAAAAAATAAATCTAAACTATTTATATATAAACGTTCGAAGGTAAAACTATCTTTTTGTTTACGTATTATAATAAGTATTACGATAAATTATGACACAGAATGGTCATATCAATAAATACTTGTAAAAATACATATAATAACACTCAAATCTCCACTACTACGTGGAATGAGAGGTACACTATAACATGTAATAAGATGAGACGTGAAATAGTAAAATTATCTTGATCCTACAATTTTACTACCTAAAATAAAAGCAAACAGTATAAGTGTATAACATTATAATAGTATAACTTGATGGTATTAACACTTAATTAACAGCAAGTCCCTTAGAAATTACACAAGACAACTCTAAAATGTAATCTGAAGTTCAGAAGTCTGAACGCACTTAATATAGTCAATTAAAAATTAATTGAAAATATAGTTAATTAAAACTTAATTGAAAAGTCATTAATTAATTATATATTTAGTACAAATCAGATTCACGAGTGACGAGACCGTATAAAAATTAGCAACAAATTACCTGGATTCTCGAGTTAGAGGAGCTTGCATTAATCGATCACTAACTCACTAGAAAACAATCAAGTATGCTCTAGCCCTTAATCATGGGATTATTTATTAAATTAAATCCTTCATTTTCGGAGTCTAACATATCGATTCAAATCAAAATAGAATATACTACAATTAATAATAATTAAGTCAAAATCAATCAACTAATCATTCTTAATTTCTTATTAAAGATGTAATCATCGTACATCGATCTAATTAAACACCATTTTTAAAAATTTTGATTCACGGTTGGCTTAGAGCTGGTCAAATTAATGGACCTAAGAGTGTCTTTATATATTGTTTATTGTATTTTTATACTTATATGTTTCATAGTAAATTGTATGGAATTTGTCCCTATATATCATGCACCAATTAGATTTCAAGTGTGAAAATTTTCATTGCATACAATGTAGCTTGATGATAAAAGTACTCATTCAGCGACAAGGTGAAAAGAAAAATTATCACCGCACACAATATTGTTTGGTAATAAGAGCATTTATTCAGCATGTCGTTGCTACCACATGTAATATATATAATAAGAAATAAAATGAGGATAAAATTAAGAATTCAAAATAGCATTAAATTGTAAAGTATTACAATTGTTGCATTACCAAATGGTAATGTTAGGTAAATACGAAAATTTTGTCCAAAAATCATCTCTAATAATGTTGTAAGTTTTTGTCCTTCCCATATAAATTTGAAGATTATATGGTGAATAGTAGGATAAAAACAAATATTTGTTATATCATTTGAATTAATTTTTTTTAAGTAACAGATTTTGAATTGTGTAACATTTTTTTATGTAAGAAGATGTGGAAAAAAGCACAAAATTAAAAACATATACACGTTATTTATTTTATTTTATTTTTAATGTATGGATGGTTTTATTATACATTCATTTGGCTGTTATAAGTGAAGTGACAATTTTTTTTTTTATAATTATTATAAAAAAAAAAATTGGGGTTTGGAGATGAGCACACAATTTAAATTCATAACTTTTTTATTTTTATTTTTATATAACAACTACCGGGACCGTTGAGATTTGACTCTACAAGCACAGTCCGGACCGCAGCTCCCACAGACGGGGAGAGAGAGCACCCACATATTGTGGGACAACACCCACACAATTGGTGGGAAAATTTCCATATATCCATGAATACACTAGGTATTGAACCTTGGTGGTGGGGTTTCCAAGGGAAAGACCCACCACATTGGCAAGAGACCATGTGTAAATTCATAACTTTAATAATATAAATGTGACGAATATATCGTTAGGATAACATCATCTCATCTAAAGGTGACAATTTTTAATTGGATCCATTAGTACAATTTGAATTTAGCAAGTTAATTAAGACTTGGATTTTTTCAAGATTAATCCAATGAATAAGTTCATAGCTACATGAATACAAATTCACATCCCTACCTAAAAGTGAAGCCAACTCAGAGCACTAGGGATACGACCTGTCAATTTTGAGCTACTTGACTTATTATTATTATTATTATTATTATTATTTTGTTAGAGCATCTCCAATGCAATGCTAAATCACTGTGCCAATACTATAATTTAGCACAAAGTAAAAAAAAAAAATACTCCAATGCAATACTAAAAGCTATGCCAAATTTGACATATGTTAAAAACTGTGCCAAATTTAGCATATGTCAAATTTGGTACAGCAATAAATACAGCCGTATTTGTTGACTTTTTAATTTTAAATAATCAAAATTTAACAAATTTGATAGGGAAAATTGAGATTGAAACAATTCTAAAAAAATATTCAATATACTGATTGTATTTGTTAACTTTTATAATTTTAAATAATTAAAAAAAAATAGCATATCAAATAGAATTTTGTATTAGAGTATAATACTAAAATGATGTGCCAAATATAACATTTTACTATATTTCGTACCAAATTTGGTATTGACATTGACATATGCATTGAAGATGGTTTTAGATATACATTTATGAAATTCATTTATTATTATTATTATTATTATTATTATTATTATTGGAAAATGAATCTATTGTTGTTTGTTTGTTTTTTTTAAAAAAAAAATTAAGTCCAGTTGATTCTCATATATTATTTTTTGTAATACATTTAAAACTTAAAAGTTATGGAGTTGAATTATTATATTGCAACAAGAATTTATTTAATGTCATTGATGCTTAATTTGGATGTTTTATTGATTGTAATAAATTTATAATCATCGTTAATTTGATTATCAGTAAGATTTATTGTTGTCAATATACACATTCAATATCTCCATAAATTAATACAAATTAATTTCTCATTTTTTTATTGTTAAAAAAATATTAATTTATCAATTAATTAATATCTCAAATAATTGATAAATGTATGCGATTATCAATAAAGTTCACCACCAAATCATCAATTATAATTTTTTTTTCTTTCTATATTTTATGTTTTCACTTTTAATGTTAGAAATGAGCAGTCCCACGCCTTCACCATATCGGGCATCCTTGTCATAAAAAAAATGTTATTTGGATTTATTATACTTGCAGAATTTGTGAATTAAATGTTTCTACTTGTATCGTGGTTTTCCTCTCACACCTACACTATGAGTTTGTGGGTTCGAGTTGTCCCCTCTTCGAATCCCGAATTATTGTACTATTTAAAAAAAAAAAAAAATACTTGCATATATCATTTCGTGTCATTTTAATGTTATAGTCTTACATTTGATTTCACACTCTCGTATTAAATTTTTATTTTTTGAGGTAATTAGTGAACACTGATTGTTAATTACCATATATAATACTTGTGGTAAATTATGATTAAGAATGTCAAAAATTTCCATGGGTACGGGGCCCCGCGGGGACCCACCCCGTTTGGGACAGGTTTGGTACATATTAATTGGGGTATGAGACGGGGATGAGATTTAATTTTAAAACCCAATTAATTTTAGGGCGGGGAATGGTATTTTGGTCCCCGCCCCGTCCATGCCCCATACCCCAATTAACATGTTGCATGAATGATTAAGAAACAAGAAACACAGTTATGTTACAATTTTTTTCTTCAATTTACTTTCAAAATATAATTGGGAAAAAACCTTTTTCTTATAAACAATTCAAATGTAATGGTTTTTTTTTTTTTTTTGATACAATTATACATGGTGATGGAAGATGATGGTCGCATTTTTGTCATTAGCACTTGTTCTTAGACAAGTATCAGGAGTTAAACTTTCAATCTTTATTTTCTTTTGGCAGATTTAATTATGATGATTTTGTATTTCAATTTCAATTTTATTGAAAAAGAACGGTGTAATATTCATACGTTTAGTAATTTAGTTTGCGATAGACTTACTATGAATTAGAGTTTATTTACTTTTTTAACTATTTTTTTTCTTCAATCATTTAATATTTTTAAAGGCTGATTGACACTTGTGATTGTGGCTTAAAATATAAGGTATATAATTATTAATATTGTCTTAATCAAACAGGACAGGGCAAGATGGGGCGGGTACCGGGAGCCCTCTCCCTAAATATGGATTCCCCATCCCCGCCCCAAGTGGGGAATGGGGCGGGGACGGGAATCCTAGTTATATTTGGATTTGGGGAATGGGGATGGTATCCCCACCCCGTACCCGCCCCATTGACATCCCTAATTATGATCAATAATTAGTGTGTGTTTTTTAAGCTATTACTTTTATTTGAACTTAGCAGAGATGGTAGTGCACCTCCCTTCCACATAAGTGGTGAGGGGTTCAAATCCCACCATGCACATTTTACAAGTATGTGTTATTGATGTTTTATTGGTAAAGTTTACATTTTAAATTTAGAAGTTGTGATAATCAGTGTTATATGATAATCATTGATATACCATTTCTTCAAATTGGATCTCCAGCTATGATCTCCCACTGCTAAACACGATCAAAGGTATTTATGTGTAATTAATTCTAAATTGGTTTTTTTTTTGTGTATTTAAGCCAAACGTCGGGGTATGTTATTGCAATTTCTCTATTATAAATAAGTTTCCAGCTTATAGAGAGTAAGGACTAGAGTTATATCTATCGGTTGTTTCTTAAAAATGTCCCAGCGCAATCTATTTTTAAAACGTTTATATTCATTATTATGTTTTTTTTTTTTTTTTAATCTAGAAGTTCCAAAATAACTTTATTGACTAACACTAATGGAAAAGATTTAGACAGACTATTTGGATCGTACTTGAAACAACAGTGACTTAATTTAGTCAAATAAAATTAAATCCATGATAAACATTAAAAACCAAATTGATAATTATTTAAACACAAAAGGAATGATATGATATTGAAATATTTTGTTCCTGTAGTAAAATTCATTAATCAAACAATGTATAATTTTGTAGATATTAATCGGTTTAGTTTGTGAGATCTCTCATAAACTAACCTAATCGTTGGCATTTAAGGAATAATGCTTGATACACTCACTTATATCAGTGAGTTCAGCTAGGGATAGATGTGGGGCCCATTGGGGTGGTGTAGGGTTCCCCCACCCCCAAAACACCAAAAAAAAAAAATAAAAAAATAAATCCCATTTAGGGGAATTGAGTATGAGGGTGTTTGGGAAATATTCCCCCATGGCCCACCCCACCCTCCCCTCAAGCCCCTGTTTTCCTATTTTTTTTTCACTTTTAATTCCAAAATTTTAAATTGGGGGTCAAATTTACTCTCATCCCCATCCCCGAAACCCCATGGGCCCCATGGAAAATCATCCATCCCTAAGTTCAATAAGTGTACCTTTTTATATCACTCAATAGATAACTAGATAAGTATCCATTTGAATGTTCATTAATTTGATTTTGAATAATTGTGAAACACGTGTACCGGAAAATGACGCATGAAATTATACTAATTAAGACTTCTCAACAGAATACTTTAAGTACGTAGGTTTGAATTTCGGGGCATGCAAACAAGGACCATATCTCATTTATCACTTGATCCTAAGTTGGTATACATTTGTTGCTACTTTTTACCTCTACTGATCATATACACTTGTATATCACCTAGTTACCTCTGTCGTACGTGGTCCATAATCACATTTACTTTCCCTAGTGCTTGACAAGATTTTGATGTTCATTTCTCATCAACTTCACAATTCTAGTTGTAATTTTCATTTCTCATCAAGATTTTGCTTGACAAGGAAAATATCTTGTTTTGTCTGTTCATATCATTTTATGTGAGGTGAGTATTTAATCATGCAAGTCACCTATATGCTATATATCATTATCGCAAAGTGTTACGGGATTTAATTTTGACCCACTAAAGAAGTATGGCGGCCTAATTGCAGCCATATTGATGTAAAGTAACACTCTTGTGGATAAGTGGCGTACTTAATTAAAATTATAGGATGGGTACACACTATTCTCAAACAGTACTGTTATTGAAACCAATAAAGGGGCCGGGTTTGGGTATAGATTCTCAGTTAACGGCTATGGCAGTGTGGTACTTCTTAATAGTACTAGATATCATTAGAAGGTTTAAATACTATTGTTGTTTGATCATTTTCTATCGGTTTAAACTTTTAATAGATATATTATAAAAATAATGTTAGGTTACCCCAATTGTTTGTTCAAATGAATTATATTCAAATGATGTGTCATATGAATTGTAACCACGGTGTAAATCGAGTGAAACCACGAACTTTTTTCTAGATGGACTGTTATAGAATTCTTTTATTAGTAAAATGTTATACTATTCAAGAATTAAATAATATTTTTCATTTTAATAAAAATAACGTACAGTTGAAATTAACAAATTAAGAATAAATTTTTTAAACAACTACAATTAAATTATTTACCTTAAATCCAAACTTGGCTGATAAACTAGGAGAGGAAAAGTTGAGATCATCTCATGGTCTTAATTTTCTTTTTTTATTTATTTTAATATATTTTAAGAGTAATTGAGTTTGAATCAAACATGAAAACACTTACCTACATAAAAGTATAAAACTATAAAACTTAGGAAAAAAAAAACAAAACAAAACAAAACTTGATCGTTTAATATCTTTTATCCTTACTAGAAGAGAATCCTAACTCATGATGCTACCTATTAGAATTTTAGTTCTTTTATAAGTCACACACATGCATATATATAGATATATTTATACAAGTATACATAAGTCTACTCATGTATATTATAAATATATAGCACCTTTTTGAGATGGCATTTTAAGACTATCAATCCTTTAATAAGTTAAGTTTAAATGGCACCTAAAATGAGTTCCTTCCAAAAATGCCCTCCATTATAACCTTCTTCATTATTTTAGTTTTTTTTTTTTTCTTTCAAAATCCTCCATCAATTGAGGTTGAACTCTGTTTGACCTCCATTGGAGGTCGATTCGACCTTCATTGAAAACAAACATTAAAAGTTGTTAAATTGATAAGGGGGAATTACACAAACCTTACCTTGGTTATGTACATAATAACACAGAAACCCACATAAAAATCATAATGACATTCACACCCCCTTGACCCTGTTGACTCATGGTTGACCACCGTTTGTCTGTCATAGACAATGGGCAATGTTGTCTTTTTTATAATATATAAACAATAAAGTAATATAGAATTCGAAAACAAAATAAAAATAATTTTTTAAATGGCTCTCCACCATCCATATCAAGATGGATGGTGATGGCCGATGGTGGAGATAAACTAAAAATTAGAAGAAAAAATTGATGGAGAATGGAGATCCAATTAAATTCCACAATGCTTTAAAAAAAAAAATTAAATTCCACAAAAAAAATAAAAAAAATCACAAATCAATCCCCAAATCTCATCCGACAATTATATCTTCTTCTCCGATCAATTCCAAGAAAAAAAAATAATAAGAAAAGAAAAATCAAATCCAAACACTGAAACACACATTTATCGATAAAAATCCATCTTCAATCTGTTAAAAATCAAATTCAAGCTCTGTGATATTCTCTTCTCGAGCTAATAATCTTCGCAGGCGAAATATCAAAAACACAACAATAACAATCACCCAATTTGCGTGTTGAGTCTCTAATCGTATTGCGATACTTGCAATAACATTCATCGATATTGTTTTAAAGACGAAGGTAGTGAATGTGAATGGGTTTTCATCTGCGATGGAGTTCCGTCATAGACCGTTCCATCTAAGATGGAGTTACGGATGGTGGTGATCAATCATTTTATTTTCTTAAAAATGTTTTTATTTATTTGTATTTTGTTTTAATGAATACTGTATCAAAAAGACAACATTGCTCCTTGTCAATGATAGAGAAACGGTGGTCAACTGTGAGTCAACAGGTCAAGGGGGTGTGAGTGTCATTATGATTTTTTCGTGGGTTTCTGTGTTATTATACATATAATCAGGGTAAGTTTGCGTAATTCCCCCAATTGAAAATGGAAAATGGTATTCACCAGTAATGTCAATGACATCCATGTCAAGAAACTCGTCCTGAAGGAAATCCATAACATTTTGAACACCTTTGGATGTTCATCCCCATAACATCACCAATGTTGTAACAGAATCTCATGTACAGATTCTTCCCAACAATTGCACATTTGATGTTTTGAAGCCTTCCAAATCTGCTCGATCTGAATCCAGTAACAACAACAAAAGGTTCAACATTTAAGTCATGTGATGTGTGCACAGAAATCATGCCAGCCATGCAAGCCATATCCACATCAGCCATAAATGTCATGTTGGCATTCACGTTGGAGAAAGTCTAAGTCAGTAGGGGTAGTGGTTAAGTTTCAAATAAGTGGCCCCTAACTCATAAAAGTGTGCACATAGGATCATCCATGTTTTTAAGCAGTTATTACCCATGTTGTTTTTCCCATTTTTTTTGCACGTTATTTATGTTATGACTCATTCATATTGTATAGCCTATACAATTGCAAACAGTGTTTTGGATGTGATTTATGAAAAGTATTATTTCCAATAACCTCAAATTCTCTTCTCTTCCTTCCTCAATTATGTTCTTCTTCACTTCTCAAAATACGAACATAACATTTTGGTATCAGAGCCAGGATCAGTTCTTATGGATACCCGTGGCAAGAGCAACATCGAATTTCGCAACGAGGTTAGTGAAATACTAGCCCGTCACGAATCAAGTCTTGAACAATTAAACACCAACTTTAATCAGGTCAATACCACCCTACAAACTGTCCTAACCCAGTTATAAACCTTACTTGTTAACTCTCAAACTGGTCCCAACCATGATATCAATCCTTTTTCAACTGGTGAGTCATCTCAAATTCAAACACTACTCCACACACACTCTTCCTTTGATCGTAATCGGACCTAACTCAAATTAGCCTTCTCGAAATTTGGTGGAGTCGACTCCAATGGTTGGATCTATAAAACCAAGTAGTTTTTTTATTCAAAAATATCGAACCCCAAAATCAAGTTCAACTTGCTTCTTTTCATCTAGAAGGCCTGGCTTTACAGTGGCACATGTGGCTCAATAAATTCAAAGGGCCACTGTCCTGTGACGAGTTCACCAAAGCTGTCATTCACCGCTTTGGTCCTACCGATTACGAAGATCCTTTTTAGGCTCTTACAAGACTTAAACAAACCACCACAATTATAGCTTACCAAGAAGAGTTCAAAAAGCTCTCTCAGCAGATTGACGACCTCTATGAACACTACCTTGTTATATGTTTCATTGCAGGTTTAAAAGACGAGGTACGGCTGGACATGAAGGTCAAACAACAAAGAACATTGTCTGACTCCATCAGTGTTGCTCGGCTAATTGAGGAGCGTAATTCCTTGCAAAAAAAATCAAGCAATCCTTTCCGCTCACAACCAACTGCAGTGCCACAGCATGTTGTAACAAACAATTCGGGGATTATTATGCACTCCTCTACCTCAAAAACCGAGCCAAGGGTATAGTAATACACCAATTCCCTTTAAACGAATCACTAACCAAGAGGCTCGAAAGTGTCGCCAGAAGGGTTTGTGTTACTACTATTTTGAGAGGTTTGTGCCTGGTCGTTGATGTAACCACCCGCAACTCTTCATGATTGAAAATTATTCAACCCCAGACCAACCACCCACTGATTTTTTCCTTGCAGACAAGGAAACTCTGAGAGGGGTGGAATAATGTGTGCACAAAAACCATGCCAGCCATGCAAGCCATATCCACATCAGCCATAAATGTCATGTTGGCCTTCACGTTGGAGAAAGTCCAAGTCAGTATGGATAGTGTTTAAGTTTCAAATAAGTGGCCCTTAACTCACGAAAATGTGCGCATAGGATCAACCATGTTTTTAAGCAGTTATTACCCATGTTGTTTTTTCCATTTATTTTTGCATGTTATTTCTGTTATGACTCATTCGTGTTGTATAGCATATAAAATGGCAGACAGTGTATTGGAAGAGATTTATGAAAAGTATTATTTCCAATAACCTCAAATTCTCTTCTCTTCCTTCCTCAATTATGTTCTTCTTCACTTCTCAAAATACGAATATAACATCCTATTGAATGAAAATGACAGAGCTTTAATTAAAAACAAGAAAGTGATTTCATTTACAAACCCGTTGAACATGACATTTAAAAAAAGAAAATAGAAAATAGAAAATTTCATTTTTGTCTAGAAAGTCTCTGAAATTACCAAAAAATCTTGGAAAATTTTATTTTTATCCAGAAAGTCTCAGAAATTTAAAAAAATCTCGAAAACTACAAAAAAGGTCTAAAAAAAAAATTCATTTTTACCTATAAAGTCTCGAAAATTACCGAAAGGTATCGGAAACTACCTAAAAAATTGAAAAGTCTCGAAAATACCTAAAAAGTATCGGAAATACTTGAAAAGTCTCAAAAATTACCTGAAAAGTCTCATAAATACCTGAAAAGTCTCAAAAATTACTTGAATTTTTTTTCCAAAATTGTTTTTTTCATCTTCTTCTTAATTGACCTCTGTAAGGATTCCCATAATTTGATTGGCTTATTTCGTGGACAAACCACGTATTGGGGATTTTGTAAGGGTAGTTTAGGTGAGTGAGGTTCAAGCTCAAAGGCCCTTTCAAGACCTCAAGGGACAAGCACGCCAAATGTATAATCTCTAGTGCTTAGTTTTTTCTTTGAAGATATTTAGTTAGCACACACACACTTAGCATACTTGTACTTGTGTGTATTCTCTTCACATGACACATTTCACTCTTGCACTTTGTTTGATGCATCTTGTTGTGTTTGTGTGTTGTGTAATCCGTTTCCCGAATATGTTTGGAAACGTCCGCGCTTGCACGAATGTGTACTTGGTTTTGCGCGAAGACCTCTTAAGGGGATTGCTCTAAGTCTAAGCTTCTCCTTTAGATTCACCATTACTTTTTCATGCCTATAAATATCTCACTTTCTCTTATTCTGAATAATGACTATTTGATTATCAAGAACCCTATATTTTAAAGAGAGATTTTGAGAGAAAAAGCAACCAAATTTGCTCATTTAAACACTCAAATACATTCCTTTGTGCATCAAAGTTCATCTTGCATTCATCCATGAATGGGTTTGCATCATCACAACTTGCTTGGTAAGATTTTGATTAAGTTCATCTCATTTTAGTATTTTTACTATCAAGCTATTCTCTTTTAATTTACTTGTATGTTTTTGATCATATGATAAATACAAGAATAGATAATTAATTGTGATGAATGTTGTATTGTCATAGCTAATTAGGTTTTTGATTAATCTTGATTAGCTAAGCTATTTGACATGTCATTTAGCTATTGATATCTAGGGTTGATTTAATTGATTATATCATCATCCTAGATAAGCATCTAAGGTTCCCTAGCCTTGTTTGTTATTTGAATATTTATACATATTCACATAGGTTGCATAATCTCTTCATTGAGAATTAAGTCTTGAGGCTAAGATTGCTTAGGCCTCAAGCAATTGGACTAGAGTCACTTTTAAAGGCCCGAGTGGTAGAAGTGGGGGGTTATTGACCGGAGTGTTAGACGAGGTCTACATAGGTTGTAAACTCCATTTCAATTAGTGGATTTCGAGGTTCGAGTGTGGCGCACTAAACAGCCCGTGGTTTTTTTCAATGGTTGGGTTTCCATGTATACATCAAGTGTTATTTAAATTCCGCACTATATTACACTTGCTTGCATTTTTGACTAGTAGGGGCATTTTCGTAAAATTGACTTGTATACGAAAATTGGGTAATAATAGTTAAAATCTATTCACCCCTAGATATATTTATCATACACACCGAGCGTTTATTCGTTCCTTTCAATTGGTATTAGAGCGAGCTCCTAGATATACTTAGGTGATCCTAGCTCATTTTTGGTGTGTTTTGCATTTGTGTGATTTTTGCTCATTCATACATTTTGCATTCATTTGAATTCATTCATTATACAATGAGTGGATACGGTGGCAACCAAGAGGGTGCGTCAAGTACACGACCTCCTCTCCTCACCGGTGTGAATTATGCCTCATGGAAAGGCAAGATGGAGGCATACTTGTGTCAAATCCATGATAGGGCATGGATGGCAATTGAAGATGGGTATGTGGCTCCTAAGATAACTCTCACGGGTGGTGGAGAAGAAGTACTCAAGCCTAAGGCTCAGTGGTCCACTGAAGAGTTTGAGACTTCAAAATGGAATAGGAAGGCTTGGCACGCTCTTCTATGTGCAATGGATGAAAATTAGTACAAACTGATTCAAAACACTAGGATAGCCAAGGAGGCATGGGATATCCTAGAGGTTGCACATGAAGGAACCGATGTTGTCAAGGATTCCAAGCTTCAAGTCCTTCAAACGCAATTTGAGTTGCTCAAGATGGAGGAGGACGAATGCTTCAATGACTTTGAAGTCAAGTTGATGGATATTGTAAATCAAAGCCATCAACTCGGTGACCCTTATACGGATAGGAGAGTCAAGCAAAAAATTATGAGGTCTCTCCCCGCTAGGTTTGAAGTAAAAGTGACGGCTTTAGAAGAAAACAGTGGATATAAGGATATGAAGCCGAGTGAGGTAATTGGAAGACTCCTTGCCTATGAATCTAGGAAGGCTCATAGTATTTCACCTCCTAAAAAGCAAAAAGGGATTGCTTTGAAAGCTTCCAAAGTTGAGAAGGAGGAAAAAGGTGACTCGGACGAAGACATGGCTTTAATGCTTAGAAAATTCAAGAAATTTATCAAGTTCGAGAAGAAAGGATTTGGATCCAAAGGCCAAGACTTGAAGAAAAAGGCTCCCTTCAAGAGTTTTAAGCCTAGGCAAGAGAAGAGTGAAAAGAAAGGGGTTCAATGCTATGAGTGTGGCGGTATAGGACACATCTCACCACGATTGTGGGAATTTGAAGAATAAAATGGCAAAAGTGATGGCCGCCACGTGGAGTGAAAGTGATGACTCCGGAAAGGGAGACAAGTCATCAAGTGATGATGAGCTTACCATCGACTACACGGCATTTGGGGCCACTTGTGTAGAAGATAAAGTTGTTGGTAAGAAAGCCTTGACTAATGATCCCATAGAATAAAAAGATGAAGAAGAAGTAGCTCTAGAGGTGATAGGTGTAGCTATTCATTGGGACATGGCTCTCATTAACTCAAGAGACCAAAGTGAAGGTCTTAATGAGGGAAATGACTCCATAAGTGAGAAGAATAGTGGAGGAGATAACTCAAGTGTAGATGACTCCTCATCTAATTCTACAAATGGAAGTGTAGAGAAAATGGATGTTCATGACTTTATAGTCAAGTGTGAAAGTTCATTGAAGAAGAACAATAGAAAGTTGAAGAGTTTAGAGGATGAAAATCTAGAGCTTTCAACACACAATGACCACTTGAGTAAGCAAGTGGAAACATCCAAGATGATTGAAGACAAGCTAAGGGATGAGCTAGCTATGTCTAAGAGGAATGAAGAAGGGTTGAAGAGAGAGCTTGATGAAGCTATAGAGTCATTGACTAGGATGACTACAAGCACCAAGAAGCTTGACCACATTTTTGGTAGTAGAAAGAACCCTTGTGACAAGAGAGGTATTGGGTATAAAGAAAGCAAGGAGATCACTACTCCAACCAAGACCGTCTTTGTCAAGAGTTTGGGCAAGATAGAAACATCGTCGGTGCACACTCCTAGGAAGAAAATTGATCTAGGACAATGTTCAAGAAGTGCACAAGTGAATGAAGCTCCAAGGAGACAACCTCAAGCTCAAAAAGTTCCTCAACCTAACTTCCCTCAAGCTCAAATTCATCAAGGGAAGAGGCCAATCATGCAAAATGAACCATGGAAGTAAGCTAGACCGGTTCAACAACAAAGAAGATTTGAACCCACTCAACCACAAAGTCATGGGAAGGCTCCTATACATGCTCAAGGACATGGTATGATTTCTAAATTCATCCCTACATGTCACTTTTGTGGTATTAATGGTCATATTAGACCAAATTGCTTTCGTTTCATTAAATTATGTAGATTCAAAAGCATGATTGAAAAGAGAATGACAAGAGCTAGAATGCATGTTGATAGGAAAGAAAAAATTCATATTCATGATCCTATTATTTCTAGAACTCTTAAACCATTGACCACTAAGAAGAAAAATGTCATATCTATGTGGATAAGAAAAAATGAACCCGCTTGCTACGAGACTAACAAGTATCAAATAGGTTCAACCAAGTCAAATGGACTTAGGAGGTCTATAGGACCTCATGACCTTCATTGATGAAGGATGGTGATTGACCCCATATGGGGAACTCAAGCAAAGAGAGCTTATGCATACTTGTTGCATGCAAATATTTGAAAAATCTTATGTTTCTTTGTTGATTGCTTGAGTAAGCTTGGTTGCACATTTGTATATATGTTTTCAATTCAATAAGTGTGAATCATGCTTGTTTACAATCCATGTCATATTTATGTTCAAACATGCATTTTTGGACTAGGAGATTTACATAGGAAGTATGATTTGGATGACCTATAGTTATCTCCATGACATGATGATTCTTAATGACATGCTAATGAATATTGAAAAGCATGAAATTCATATGACGTGCTCAAATGAAAAAACATGAATTGATGATTGCATATTCTAAAATGCAAATCTTGTGTGAAAAAGCTTATGAGACTCAATGAATAAAGGATCTTGTATCCGTTCAAAGGATTTTAAAATCCAAATGTCTCTCCTTCTTTATTTGTTGAACATGTCTACTATCATACGGGTTTCATTCCCGGAAAAATCAAATAGAGTGCAAAGTTGCTCATGACATGTTTGGCTTATAAAGATGGATATAGTTGCTCATAAATTAAAATCAATGAAAACTCTATATCCTTTCTTCTCTCATGACATTGGTGAAATTGGTTTGAATTCCTATTAGAAACTTTTGTTATTTGCTTTGCCAAATACCATTATATTTTGGACTTGAATGCTACATGTCTTGTATGCAAAACATGTTTTGTTTCACACATTTATTTTAAATAAATCTCCTTGTTTCTCTCCAATTGATTGAGTTGCATAAAGTGGATTATATGATTATGCAAGTATATAGTATGCTACTATCTCTCTTTGCTAAGTGACCCGGTTGGGGACTACTCATTTGCCTATATCATGACAAAAAGGGGGAGTAGAATGGTGGTAAGGGGAGTTGCAAATTGTGGTAGCAATTGTGCATGTTGGGGAGACAATACATTGAGGGGGAGTAACCTTTTGAGGGGGAGCATTGCATTCATCAAATATTGCATGATGTTATTGTTGTACTTAAATTTCAAGAATGCCAATGCTTGTTTATGCTCTCACTTGATTAATTTCACATTTTACTTGAATTGGAAAGTATAGAAACCTTACTTTCAGGGATTGATTGTTCTACATGAGATTGAAGACTTCAAGATTATTTCTATATATCTCTTTGTAATGTAGAATTTCATTGTAGACCCATAGTTTCTATTATGTTGTGAGGAATCAATGTGAGTGGTGGTTTTGTCATGAAATAGCCAAATGGGGAGATTGTAAGGATTCCCATAATTTGATTGGCTTATTTCGTGGACAAACCACGTATTGGGGATTTTGTAAGGGTAATTTAGATGAGTGAGGTTCAAGCTCAAATGCCCTTTCAAGACCTCAAGGGACAAGCACGCCAAAGGTATAATCTCTAGTGCTTAGTTTTTTCTTTGAAGAGATTTAGTTAGCATACTTGTACTTGTGTGTATTCTCTTCACATGACACATTTCACTCTTGCACTTTGTTTGATGCATCTTGTTGTGTTTGTGTGTTGTGTAATCCATTTCCCGAATATGTTTGGAAACGTCCGCACTTGCACGAATGTGTGCTTGGTTTTGCGTGAAGACCGCTTAAGGGGATTGCTCTTGGCTTCTCCTTTAGATTCACCATTACTGGTGAATCGGCGGCCTGGCCATCGAATTGAAACCTTCGTTTTAGTCCAGAAAGGTCTGGAGTGATTCTGTGGTTACGATCGGCGGCCGCCGACCGCCGTTCGCCATTCGAAACCACCGATCATACCTGATTGATTTATTTCTCGGGTTTGATTCTACGGTTGTTTCGGCGGTTTCGAAACAGCCGATTGAAACCGCTGTTGTTCCCCTGTTCTTCTCGGGTTCAATTCGGCGGTTGTAAACAGCGGCCTGGCCGCCGAATGAAACCGTCGATCGTGCGTTTTCAGGGGCAAACTTGTCTTTTCACATGCTCTGTTTTTCATGCCTATAAATATCTCACTTTCTCTTGTTCTGAATAATGACTCTTTGATTATCAAGAACCCTATATTTTAAAGAGAGATTTTGAGAGAAAAAGCAAACAAGTTTGCTTATTTAAACACTCAAATACATTCCTTTGTGCATCAAAGTTCATCTTGCATTCATCCATGAATGGGTTTGCATCATCACAACTTGCTTGGTAATATTTTGATTAAGTTCATCTCATTTTAGTATTTTTACTATCAAGTTATTCTCTTTTAATTTACTTATATGTTTTTGATCATATGATAAATACAAGAATAGAGAATTAATTGTGATGAATTGATTGAGTGTTGTATTGTCATAGCTAATTAGGTTTTTGATTAATCTTGATTAGCTAAGCTATTTGACATGTCATTTAGCTATTGATATCTAGGGTTGATTTAATTGATAATATCATCATCCTAGATAAGCATCTAAGGTTCCCTAGTCTTGTTTGTTATTTGAATATTTATACATATTCACATAGGTTGTATAATCTCTTCATTGAGAATTAAGTCTTGAGGCTAAGATTGCTTAGGCCTCAAACAATTGGACTAGAGCCACTTTTAAAGGCCCGAGTGGTAGAAGTGAGGGGTTATTGACCGGAGTGTTAAACGAGGTCTACATAGGTTGTAAACTCCATTTCAATTAGTGGATTTCGAAGTTCGAGTGTGGCGCACTAAACAGCCCGTGGTTTTTCCGTGTTATTTAAATTTCGCACTATATTACACTTGTTTGCATTTTTTACTAGTAGGGGCATTTTCGTAAAATTGACTTGTATGCGAAAATTGGGTTCCCCCCCCCCCCCCCCCCCCCCCCCCCCCCCCCCCCTATAGATATATTTGTCATACACACCGAGCGTTTATTCGTTCCTTTCAACCTCCATTAAAGGTTGATTTCAACTTCCATGGAGGTCGAATAGACTTCCAACGGAGGTCAATTTTGACCTCTAGTGGAGGTCTGTTCAACCACTAATGGAGGTCTTAGACCTCCAATGGAAGCCAATGAAAAAAAAAACTGAAAAGTAAATAAAAAATATATGTAAAGTAAGGGCATTTTTGGAACTTCGCTTACTTTGGTACCTTTAAAATTTAAGTTATTAAAGTGGTAACAATCGTGAAACACCAACTCAAAAGAGTGACAAAACCTCATATTTTCACTATATATATACGATCCCGTTCACATTAGTGCGTACTGATGTAATTATATCAGTACCAATGCTTTGACAAGTGCATATACTTTGAGTCAAAGTATGTAAATCTAATGGTTCACATCAGCACTGATATATATTCATTTATTTTTCAAATGTTTGGCTGGGCTATAGTCTAGCCCAACGAACCTTATTTTTGCTCATATATGAGATAATGTGGTGAATGTAGTGTTAGTTACCGGTTTACAACTCATCTATTACGTTATTTGAACATGATTTTGAAAAAAAAAAAAGAAATTTGGGAAGTATAAGCCCCCGTCCTGCAAGCTGTTTTCAACTGTTTTTGTTTTTGTTTTACAAAAATGATTTCGAATTCGTGTCCTGTAAACCGTTTTTCATTTTATTTTCAGAAATCAAAAACAAAAACAAAAACAAAACCAAGTGTTATAAGTGGAAATTTTGAAAAACAAAAAAAAGTTGTTTTTGTTTTTGTTTTTGTTTTTTATTTTGATTTCCAAATGTAGTGGGTCCCATATCATTAATATATATTTTATTTTAATATTTTTTTTTCAGACTTCTTCCTTCCCAGTCGTGCTCCACTGTCCTTCTTCTTCTTCCTCCTCCGATCGCCTCCGATCGCCGCCGCTCACCGCTCTTCTTCTTCTTCCCGCCGACCTCTTCTTCTTCTTCTTCTTCTTCCTGCCGATCTCCTCTTCTTCCTCCGCGTCCCTTTTCTTCTTCCCGCCGATCTCCTCCTCCTCCTCCTCTTCTTCTTCTTCTTCTTCTTCTTCTTCTTCTTCTTCTTCTTCTTCCTCCGCGTCCTTCTTCTTCCCGCCGATCTCCTCCTCTTCTTCCTCCGCGTCCTTCTTCTTCCCGCCGATCTCCTCTTCTTCCTCCGCGTCTCGCCGCCGTTCTCCTCTGCGTCTCCGATCCCCGCCGTTCTCCTCTCCGATCTCCGATCGCCGTTCTCCTCTTCTTCTTCCTCTTCCTGTTCCTCTTCATCTTCAACTGTTAACCCTAACTTAAATTACAATTTTTTTTTTTTGTTAATTATTTAATCATTTATCTATAATTATTATAATATTAAACAAAATTTAAAATTGATATTTCAATTTTCGAAAGTTTTCGGTTATCCTACCGGACTCGTTTTTTCCGTTTTTATTTTCAAAATACGGATTCCAGTAAATGCTACCAGACGCGTATTCGGAATCCAAAAATGAAACCAAAAACACTGTTTTCATTTTCATTTTTCTTTTCAAAAAACAAAAACAAAAAACAGCTTGCAGGACGGGCCCTAACATTACTCATATTATTTCTCCTATCATACTGATAACACGTGTCTATTTTTAATGCATAATTTATAGAAAAGGGTTAACTATATATAATTGGTCATGTAATTAATACAAATACAAAAGATAAATCATCTTTAAAAAAGGAGCCGCCTTCCCTCACTACTGACTGAATTCTCAAGGAACTAGGATTTTAGGGTTCATCTATTTCCAATCAGTCCAAACTCCAAAGCACATGTTTATAGGAGTGTCCAACTAGACCTAAAACCCTAATCCACAAATTGCTTTTAGGACCTTGAAAATAAAACAAATCACTCGTAAATGATTAATATTCAATTATTTAATTAACAAGCTCAAAAGGGATCCAAAGACAATATTTATTATGTAGCTTCTTTAAATATAAATTACATCTCATAGATCTCTTACTTGATTTATCGTTATTTATATTATCTTAATTATAACTCATACCTATAAAATTATAATATTTTTTTTAAAGAGGACCAATAAAATTATAATTGGATTCCAAAAATAAATATTTTATCATTGTAATTAAACATTATATTCGACTTCCTTAATTAGTTATATGTTGTGTAACAATGTCCTCACTGCACACATTCTATCGTAATCAAAAAAATATTGTCAACCACTTTTGATTATGTCTTCAATTTGGTTGCTTGAATCAACCAATTACAACAAAATAATTAACTACAATCATATTATTTACCAATTGGAGTAAATATATTATTCTAATATTATCACATAATTCTATTACGCCCGATAGAATATAATGTAAGTGGATAGATTTTATATTCACTGCCGCGCATAATTGTTCAAGAGTGTCTATACCATTTAGGCTTGCAGAATTCCTTTAGGTGTGTGCTTCCTCCATACTTACTAAGGTTTGATCGATAATATCTCACTCGTTGATAGATCAAATGAATCAATTACTTAATATGGTTCTATCACACCCTCTCCACTATACTTTAACCCCAATTTTAATTTTAATTTTTTTTTTTTTTTTTTGGAAGTAATACTTTAACCCCAATTGGACTCGTGTAATGTGTACACAATTACTTCAACAATTTGGGCGTTAGAATTTCAACCTTCTCCAAAATGAACTGTCCAAATTAGAAACAATTGGAACTATAATAAATAATTTGTATATTACAAAGTATTCTTGATTTATGTCCATTCACATGTATTTGTCAAATATATATGATTTTTGGATATAGGAAAAAGCCACGCGTCCAACAAGTTAACACAGATAAAATTAATATTTTACGGTGAGAAAGTAATGATTGAGCATGCACAACACAAAGTTATACGTGGAAAACCCTAAAAGGAAAAAAAACCATGGTTGCCGGAGACGGTAGATGAAACTCTTCACTATGAACATTAAGTCTTTTACACACTCAATCTCTCTCACGCTCTTTTGTGTTATATTTTCACTAACCATTACAATGGTGTTTTATGGTCTATTTATATATGCATAGAACCCTAATTCTTGTTTGTACAAATAAGGAAAGTTGACGAGGTTTAGTAGGACTCTAACTTATAGGAGTCGTCTTCATCTTCTTTCATGTTTCACGTCTTCTACGCATTAAATGAATTGGATCTCTTGTTTAATATGAACTCTGGTATCTATAGGGAAATTTCTTACCATATCAAAGTGTACTTCGAGGTGCCTTGTTTGAGTAAGATTCTCTCCTTCTGCGTGTTTGAGTTGTGATTGCCCTGAATTCGATATCTTCCCGTGTCACTTAGCCGACAAGCTATCTAACCTAATCGGATCATATTCACCCCGATCAGCTACTTTATCCCGATCAAGTGTCTTGACCCGATCGACTCAGTTACCCTGATTAGGCCATATTTACCCCATCAATCTAGGCACCCCGATCAGGTTATTCTCACCCGATCGCTTGGATAAACCTGATTGGGTCTTGGGATCATTTATTGGTCAACTAGGGTTGGTTTTCTCTGGTTGACTTTTAATGACATGGCATATCTTTATCACTGTATTTCTAGTGAGTTATGCTGACGTGTCACTCTTCCAGATTTTACCAATAACAATAGTCATAATAACAAGTATTTATTAACTAAAATATAAATAAATACTAGATATTTATCTTAATTACATGCTGGTCAAAAACATATATATAACAACATCAACTCAAAATTGTGATGTAAATCTATATTATTTGGTATAAAAGATATCTATTTATTTATTTATTTTTATTTTTTTAAGGAATAAAAGTTATCTAGCAGGTTAGAAACTTTACAAAGTCAAAAGCAAATTGAGATAAATAGTATTGGAACCCCAGTAAACAAAGGCCTGTTTGGATTGTTAATTTATTATATTAATTATTAAAAAACTTTCTGTCCCCACAAAAGGAAACCGGTTGAAAATTCATTAATTCCACATGAGAATATGGACAAAAACAGAAGTAACGTAACTCGATAATTGTTTGCAAAGTTGATAGAATTATTAGCTTCTAATCATGATAGTTTGTTTTAAACAATAATCAGCCAATGGCAATTAGCCATTTAGTCCTTTATTGATCGGGAAACTATTCATTCATGATTCCTCTACATGCAATATTGCATATCGAAATCACATCTGCCTTCTTATCTTTGGTGCCATCCATTTAAAGAAAAAGTTTACAATTAAAGTACACGTTTTTGTTTCCATTTAATTAATTTGTGCCTTGTTTTAGTGTATGTCAGTTGTCAACTTTGCAATTTGCATTGATTCATCCATTGCTTTCTTCTTTTTTGAACCAAGCACTTAATTAACATTATGTAAACTTATAAATTATAATCATCCTCCCTACATCGATCAATCTTAATTAACCAGCTTATATATTATGCTTATCCAATCGTATCTGGCCACACCCAGAGAATTTAAAGTAGTTAATGACTTAATTTCCAGTTAATCGAGGTAAATCTATAAAGGATATCATATGATCATATCGATCAACCGCTGTCTACAATGGCAGACTCCCACCATGTCTAGAGTAGAGCCATCTTTATTCTTTAGCACAGAAGATAAAAATAACCTCTAACGTTATAAAGCATCTCCTAATTTTTATTTTATTTTATTTTATTTAAATATGTTTCAGGACCTACCAATATCTAGACCTGGCACGGTTCCGGTTGGAACCGCCGGAACCGGAACCGGAACCTGAACCGGAGGAGGCCAGTTCGGTTCCAGTTCTATGATTTGGTCGAACCGGCGGTTCGAACCGGATTGGAACCGGCGGTTCCGGTTCCGGTTCGAACCGCCGGTTAGTGCAATTTTTTATTATTTTTTTTTCCTATAAATACCACCCCCCCTTTCATTTTTCCTCACACCAATTCTAATTCTAATTTCTCTCCAACACTCTCAAGTCTCCAACTCTCCAAGTTTCCAAGGTTTTTAATATTTATTTCATTTTGTAATTGTTTTGAAGACAATATTCAGCTTTGGTAAACAATGAGTATTGAACGGAATAGAGAACACAAAGTGTCAAACTCTTAGTAGAAAAATTTCCGTTGACAACGAGAGAATAGAAAAAATTTGCCTCAAAAAAAACAAAATTGCGGTAAAAATATTTTTATATATGCCTTAAACTTTGAAAGGCCATAACTTTGTGCTCGGATGTCCGAATTGGGTGATTTTTTTTTTGAAATCGCATAGAATGATGCAAGGAATCCAATGGTTCAAGCATCCAATAAGAGTTTAAGGCATCCAATAACCCATGGGAGCATCCAATAAGGCATTCCTCTAGGCTAGGTTGTTATTGTTTTTCTTTTGCAACCATGGTTCAAGCATCCATAACCCATAAATTGTCATTTGTAATTTTATTTTATAATTTTATTTAATTTTGTAATTTTATTTTATAATTTAATTTAATTTTGTAATTTGTCATTTATATATTTTATTTTATTCAATTACAATCTACAACTTATAAGTTACAAGTTAGAACTTAGAAAGATTTTTTTTTTGTTTGTTAAAAAAAAAAAAAAAAAAATTTTAAATTCCGGTTCAAAACCACCGATTCCGGTTCCGGTTCCACTAAACCTTGGAACCGGAACCGCCGGTTCCGAACCGGAACCGGAACCAGACCGGAACCGTGCCACGTCTACCAATATCAATCAACATGTACTATAGCGCAATCCAGATATCTACTTTTGTGATCAAGCAGATGAAATCCAAAATGAATCCGAATTTTTGGCACGATCACCCGGTTAATTTTTATTAAAATAGTTACATACTTTCGTTAGCACATGAGGTAATATAATATGATACAAGATAGTGATATATAGTATTTAAATAAAATAGATAAATTAATAGATTATGTCACACTCACACATATATACGGAGAAAGGACGGTAAATATTTAGGAATCAAATTTAGAGATGTTTTTTATTACGGTTTTATGAATGATAATAATAATATATATATAAGGTGTCAAATTTAAACCTTAATTGATTGATGGAGATTTGTGAAATCTCCGGACACCCAAACAATGGCCATTCGACAACTCTCCTACAATCGATCAATTGATCATTGAAGTTTGAAAGTAGAAAACATAGTATTTTGCCTATTATTGTCCTCAAGTTTGGTTAATTATTGGAACTTGAAATTGTAATATGTTCACGTTTGTGTAATTGGTCTTCGTCTTGTCACGTTTGCTAAAGCAAATAATTGTTTAAGTCCACTGCATCATCATCACGGTGGTCCATGCATATATTATTACTACCTTTCTCTGTTTAGGATAACATTTTAGTAATTAACTTGCACGACACGTGTTTCACATTAGTAAAGTACCCATATATACAATAAAATTTGGCTAATTGATAATTTTAATCAAATTATAAGATTATATATATATATATATATATTTGTTGAATATTGTTGTAAAAATATATGGTCTCACTAATTTTATAAATTATTTGCTAAAAATTGCATATAGGATTTTATATATATATATTTGAAATATGAATCAATCAATTCTTGATTTATATTAAATTTCAAGCGAATTTGGATCCCATTCTAATTTTTTGTAACCAATTTGAAAGTTTTTAGAGTTGAATTCTCATGTTGCAATAAAAAAATTATTTGATGTCATCGATATTCGAGTGCTTCATAAAATAATGCACATTCAATCTCATCATAAAATAATAAATATCAAATTTATTGATTAATTAATATCTCGCATATTTAATATATTTTATAGGGTCCCAACTTTATTAAATTATAGAGATTATATTGTATATAGTTACTAATAAGTAACAACAATCCACTTCTTCACTCAAATTGTTTTTAGTTCAATTGTCACCTTCACTGCCAATTTCGATTCTTGAATTAAGCCGATTAAAGATTTGTATGTTAATTTTGCATATATTTTTTAAATATTACATTAGTTCAGGATTTATGGTGGGGTACAGACTCAAACCCACAACCCCATGTATCGCTGGGACAACTACATCTTATCTTTAATTTTGTATACTATTTTTTTTGTTAGTACGGAGAGAAAACTCCTCACACATACTTTTAAAATGCAGATGGTGAAACTCAAACCCCCGCACATACTTTTAAAATGCAGACGGTGGAACTCAAACCCCCGACCACCGATGTGGAAAGGAGGTGCACAAAAAAAATAAAAATAAAATAATAATAATAATAATAATAATAATGTTAGGAATATCTTGGTAATATTATATGGCTATGGTCTAGGAGGGGTGAAAAGAAATTTTAAATGCTTGATTAGTAACAATCGAACTATCAGATCAATGTATCTAAAAAGAAATTTCAAAGAACTTACGTGATTAAAATGGACAATTTGTACTTTTTCCTTTCCTTTTCTTTTCTTTTCAAAATTGATTTCCAAAGAGTTTGGGAGTAGATGAATATTTAACATTATTAATAGTCATCAAATATAATTAAACTTCTGTGTCCAACCAAAAGGAATCTTTTGCCGCATTAATTACTTATTTCAGTAATATTAATTGAAATTGACCTAGGTCAGCTCCTGAAATTAATATAATTGTTTTTTTTTTCTCTTCTGTTATTTATTTTTTTTTTTTTATGGAAAGAAGCCAAAGGCTTACAACTCCTGGATTCCAGATCCAGATCAGGAAACATGAAAAACATGTTTACAACTACAACTGGGACTCTACAGCATATAACACGCAAGCATGCCTACACTAGAAAAACGAAACCAAAAAACCCACACACAAAGGTGGGACTTAACACCCTCACTAAGAGGGAACACTAAAAGACCACACCCAAGTAAACCAAGGCACTCTGGTGCTCCTGTTATTGACCAGTGTAGAAAGAAGAAAGAAAATTTCTTCCAATAAGAAACAATTAAGTAAGTAAATGAGGCATAGCCTTGTTTAGAAAGAAAACATGCAACCTGCTACATCAACAAACTTTAAAATATAATTAATATTTGCAGGTTTGTACATACAACTTTTTATTTATTTTATTTTTTATGTTAATTCGGGATTTTGGAGAGGGGTATTCGAAACCACGAACTCTCCGCGTAGGTGCGAGGAGTATACCATTTGAACAACCTCATCTTATCGTATAGTATTAAAATTACAGGTTTTATTTTTTTGAAATATTACAAGTTGACCAAACAAGTAATTAAAAAAAGTAGTCATGTGAATAAGCACGTGCGATCCATATGTGGAACAGAAGCCGCCGCGGCAACGGCGAGGGAGCCGTGTTGGGAGTCCAGTGACAGTCTGTACAGTAAAGCAACGCTCCAAGAAGAGGTGTTGAAAAAGCGATCAGTCTGACCAATCAACAGCGACTGTCGGCGTGCCCAGATCACAGCCACGTGCCATTCTCTTCAAATTTCAAGATTTGCGGCTGTCATTCTCAACAAACAACACCACTCAACACTGCCTTTGACTATTTTTGACATTTTCATTTCTATTTTCATTTCCACTTGGTTTCATTATGGAATATATTTCCAAGCATTTAGGCCATGATTGTTCAATAGGATAGAATAGGACTAATGGTAGTTCTATATCCTACGTGCAAGCAATTTATCTCATCAATGTGGGATTCAATTTATGCTATTATTATTATTTTCAATTTTTTTTTATGTAATTAAAATATAAATATATTTTAATAATTAATAAAATATTTTATTTTAAACATTTAAAAAAAAATTCAATTATTTTAAACTGTGCATACATTCAACGTTTCATTCATCGTCTTCAATTTTATTTTCTATACAACTATTTTATCTAGGTGAGGTAGAGCTATTTAATCGCATATGTTTTTTTTTAAAATATTCTTCTTTTATTTAATAATTAAATTTATATTTATTTAATATATCTTATTATAATATTTAAAATATTATAAGGTAAATAGCTGGTTCTTCGAGATTTTGCTTTGAATAGTGTTGAAATCAACACTAGTTTTGGTATTGATAAACAAAGACTAGTTTAAACCTTATGAGTTATGACGACACTTTTAAGGATAAAATCGTGAGGTTCAATGGGTCAAAACATACAATATCCCGTTATAGGAATTGCACACTTGTAATACATGGAAAACAGTACACCACTCAAATCTTGTCATTATAGTGTTGCTTGAGGTTGAGGATGTTTTCTTACAGAATTATAATTTCACTTTGGATACATGCATTTCATCAAGCTTTTAAATTCAATTTTGACGTCTTAGTACTATTTTTAGATTCCCCTACTAATACGAAAAACAGTAGACACGAAGAGGTTGAGGTCCTTGAGCAACCCTAGCTAGATAACAAAAATTCAATTGTTGAAAGCTTCTCTAACCTAAAAGCATATATGAAGCCGGCATGCACATGAAACTCATTCGCTAGTGCTTATCTACATCAAATTAAATCATATTTGATACTTCAATCATATTGAAACACATGAAAATTTATCTAAGAATGGTTAAAATATGTAGGAAAATCATTCACGTAACTATAACTAATAATTCACGTAACCATTCACGTTTATATTATAATTAGTTTCGCGTAACCATAGATAACTTGTATAGTAACATTACCCTTGTTTTGTTGGATATATAAACATTGATCAACATGTTTTTTATGTTTTTTTTTTTTTTTTTTTTTTTGTTGTTGTCTAGCTTTAGGCATCTAGTCACACCCAATAATACCTAAATTATAATCATACTAATTTAAATTGGGGAATATGTAATAGAGATACATGAACTTATGCAGAAGAAATATATTGGATGTGTGAAAAATACACCTACAAAAATAGGTCCTACACGAAATAAACTATTATGGCAGACAAAGAAAGTGCAATTTGTCTCTTAGAGGGAAAAAAATGTGCAACAAATTCACTTTTTGATCACTACCTGGCTAATTCCATATTTCATTTTCAATGTCTATTCAAATATTAGATCAATAATACAAGATTATGTTACTGCTTTTCAAGTAAACAAATTGACGTGGATAGTGGAGCATAAAAGCTTCTGATATCGAACTCGTGTCTATTCAAAGGTAAAATTATCGATTTGTTCCGCGGTCATTTTAAGGATAAAAACTAAAATCCAGACGTCTCAAAAACGGACGATACATAGTGAATGATGACTTTCTTTACGTGTTTATAACAAAATGATTTTGAAATTTTATAATATTATTTTACTTAAAAATCATGTCTTTTTATCTTATATCATGATTGTGTTAACTTTATATTAAAAAATTTGGATTTATATAGATATATATTAAAATATAGTGTTCTTTCTAGGCTTTTGAAATATCAAGTAAAAAAGTGAGTGAGGCCCATAAAATGTCTCAATTGATTTGAAAAGTATTGACGGGCCATGCCACCTACCACAAAGGTCCACGAATCCACGGGCCCCATAAAGGTCATGACATATTTACATCATCGTCAGAAACGGAAATCGACGGTCATAAATTTAAGAAATGGGGAAACGTAGCGGGTCCCACTCCTACAGACAGTGGTACAGAATTTTGCCGACCTTCAGATGATATCATGACAACCGTCAGATTATATATGCTAGTCACATCAACATCCGATAAGAGAGTCAAAGTTTTGACCGAGAGGAGGAGGTTGCTGTTGTGGCGGTGAAAAGTGTGATGTTCCGGTGAGGAACAGCGTAGGGGCCGCTGAGATACGCGGCGTCGGCAGAGTCTCAGACAAGAATATATTTGTGAGTCGTAATAACACACCCACCACACGTGCGGTGAGTTTTGTTGAATTTTAAACACGTGCTCGTAAAAATATTAGAAAGTGGTGTTGTGTTTTTTTCTTCTCCATAGATCGTGTCGATGTTCTTTAGAATATCAATCTTTGTATTAAAGATAGAAGATACGCGCAATCTTTAAGCGTACATGTACTCAATCATTGAAATAAAGAAAATTTTGTTTGATATGAATGTTTTACAATATGGTTTTAAACGAATAGAAATTTAATCTCTTATTTATTTTTTTTATTTTTATTTATTTTTTTTTTACAATGAAAATTATCATATTCTTAAGTTTGATCAAATTGTATTCTATTTTTAAGTAGATTTTCATGAATTCTTTAGAAATATTACTTAATGATTTGAAACTCATGATAAATGTATCAAAAAACTTTCTTGTAAAGAAGATTGAATTGTAGTATAAAAATGTTCTAAGAAAAGACTAATATAATTTAAGGTTATTGACACCTAAACTTTACGTGAGTTTACATTTTACCCTCTGAACTATTATTTATTAGACAAAATCTAACTGTAAATACCTTCTCAAACAGACGTTCAGGGGACAATAAACCGAACTGTTTACCAATCAATGAGAATTCAAGAGGTCTAATGTCTAAAAAAAAAGTTCAGTCGGTAAAATACAAACTTGCGTAAACTTCAGAAGGAACTAATGCCAATAACCCTATAATTTATGAGGATAGTACATAATGTACTACACATTGTCAGGGATTATACGTGCTATTTTCACACGTGTATTGAAAAGAAAAAAGTTTGGGTACATTGAATGTATCATTAAATGAGCTTCTCTTTTCTTTTTTTTAAATAGAAAAAAAAAATTAAATTTTTTTTTTTAAATAGAAAAAAAATAATAATAATAAATAAATTAGGTAGATGAGTGTATCATTAAATTGAGGCAACATAGGAAAATTGAAATTGGCAATTCCATCACAATCGCAGAGACAGGGTGTAGGTTTGTATGTATAAATATGAATGGGGTCCAGAAAAGTATAACGTTATTCTGCGAATGGATTTGGTCTACAAGAAGGGGGTCTCAGATCAGGGTTGGCCCAAAGCCCCAAATCCAATTAATGTTTTAAAATTGTACCTCGAAATGCTAACCCATTAATAAAGTTTTGCAGAATCAGATATAACTCTATCCCTTCAAAATACCATTTTCAATTACATTGGGCTGCTTTGGTTTGGTGGTGCAAGATATTTAATGTTTCAGATTCGCTATAATAATAATAATAATATTAATTTTTTATTTATTTAAACATGAAAACGTGAATGCAGCAGAGAGAAATAAAGTTTCACACATCTATTTACTAATATTTTAGTAACTTCACATGGTAAAATTTAATAAGAGGATCATGCCTGTAGACTGGATACGTTTCACTGTTTCATTTGGGCCTCAACTTGTAGGCTTGGGCTTTCAACTTGTAAGTCAGTGTTTGGATATCTCAGCCCATCTGAAAATTGCATGCTTCTTGTAGACATCAACGGTTGCTGTGGATTGGGTCGAATTTGAGTTAGACCCATGCAACTTGGTCTAACCTGTTGAACCGAAATAGTCGCCTAAGTCTGAAGCATGCAAAAAAGATGAAAACAAACGCAGAAGAAAGAGAAAAGGATGATGGGAAGATCTTTTAGGCCTTAGGTAAGCTTAGGCTAAGTGTGAAAATGAGAAACGATTGCGAAAAGGATAATTAAAGAGTTCCGGTTGCCGGAGTTTGTCTGGACAGAGTTTGGGGATGCAAATAAGCTTTTTCCAGTGGAGAGAAATCAGAGAGAGCTTTTCTGTTAATGAGAAGTCTTATTTATAGGGTTCCCCAAGAACCGTAAACGTTTGTTGCTGGATGAAATCCCTGAAATCTCAATCGGATTTCAAGGGATCACGTAATTTATAACTTAAGCAGAACTCTACTCTTGTCGAACCATATTTGGACAGATCCAACACGAGCCCAACACGGTCATGGGCTTAAGTGTTTGGGCCTAAAGGCCATTTTTGGTTACCACACTTCTCAACCAAGAAAACATTACTTCATATTAAATAAGTTTTCACTTGACATGCCTATAACAATTTAGTAGTAACCCATATCATATGCTAGGGAACAATTCACAAGCAGAGACTAGATAAGAATATGATCATGGAAACTAGTAAAAGAATTGTTACAATGATTACAACTGTATTTCATTAGGACAACCCTGAAGAGCTTGACAAAGTGTTTTTTTTTTTTTTGCAAGTTTTCCAGAAAGAACAAGCTTGCTGAAGAAGGTTCCAATCATTCATCCTCACTGTACAAGTTTCGCTTTTCAAACTCTAGTTAATATAAAGCTAAACATTGGCCTCGATCTATTTTTTACTAGTAATCCTTACAGGAACACTTCCCTCCAACAAAATGATGGAATCTATTTGAATCTCTTAAGATAATAGGACATTCCATGATTTTAGACACAAACTTCATAAACACATGGCAGTCACTGCAAACACGAACGTTCTTCATAATTCTTATGGCTGTCCCTCCTTGGGGTTTTTTTATCAAACCAAATGCCAAAACAAGTTTCTCACTGTGGTAGCAAATAGATTCGAATTTTTCTTCCTCTTTCAGATCATGTAGAACATATTTTGCATTAGGAATAAAGCCAGCTTCCTGCAGCTTTTTGAATAGTTTGCTTAGTTCTTTGTATATAATTTATGTTTCTAGATGACTTCGATCCTCTGCTACAAACTTGTGGACTTTGTTATCTATTTCAATCCAACAGTAAGCAACGAATTTCTTAACGTTCTTGCTTTTCATGAGAGACCTCAAGGATGCCACATCTTCCCATCTTCCACAAGTGGCATACATGTTGGAAAGCATGATGTAAGGGCTGGCATTGGATGGATCTAGTTCAAACACACACCTTGTTGCCATTTCTCCATTGTCGATGTCACCTTTCATGGCACAGATGGATAAAATGGTGGACCAAATTAAGGAATTTGGTTTATAGGGCATACTTTTAATCAGATCCACTGCTTTATCTATGTATCAAGAACGACCAAGGAGATTAACCATGCAGGCATAATGATCAAGAGAAGGTGTCAATCCATGCAATTCACTGATTGAATCAAAATATATTTGTCCCTGTTCAAACAAAGCAGCATGGACACAAGTAGATAAAATAGCTACAAGGGTAAAATTATCCGGTTTTAAATTTTCTTGCAACATATTTTCATATAAGGACAAGGCCTGTAAATCCTGTCCATTTTGTGCATAGCCATTGATCATGGCGTCCCAAGTAACCACGTTCCTTGTCGGCATCATAGTGAATACAATCCAAGCATCATCCGTAACTCCACATTTACAATACATATCAACTATGGCACTAGAGACTAGCAAATCATCATCAACTCTTAAAAGAATCATTTTTCCATGAACAACCTTACCATGATAGAGAGATGCCAGTTTGGCACAGGAACTAACCACACTCGAAATAGTAAAACTGTCAGGCCTTACATCTTCTAATAGCATCTCACCGAACAACATTAAAGCATCCTCTTCCTTTCCATGTTGTGCATAACCGACAATCATTGTTGTCCAACAAACCTTATCCTTTTCTCTAATCACATGGAAAAGCCTACCCGCCTCGTCTATACACCCACATTGAAAGTAAGCATCAAGAACATTTGAAACTGTAACTTGATCAGGCCTCAAGTCGAAACCCTGCATTTCAAGAAACAATTCAATGCATTTCTGAGGATGTCCATTTTTCAAATACCCTGAAATCATCAAATTCCACCAAACCTCGCTCTTATTATTTATTCTATTGAACAACCACCTTGCCTTATCAACCTCTCCACACTTCGCATACAAATCAGTCAAAGCATTCGAAAGGAAAACATTACCTCCTAAATTACCAACAACAATCCTCCCGTGAATCTGCTTCCCGCGCTTCAAATCCAATAACTGCGAACACGCATTTAACGCACTCACGTGACTATAATCCGTAGACTCTAATCCATCTTCTCACATTCTCGAAAAAACCAGCAATGCCTCTTTTGAAAAACCATTACCTGCAAGGTTGCAAAACTGACAATCACTGTATTATAAGAAACAGAATCACATAACAACATTTGATTAAACACCGCCCTCAAATCCTCAACAGACCCAGATTTCGCAAGCGCGAAGAGCATAGCGTTCCACGAAAAAATCTCTAACTAGCATTTCATCGAACAGGTTACGAGCATCAGATAGTTTCCTAGATTTAGCAAACAAATGAAGGAGACGATTGTGGAGGAATGTGTTGGTGGGTTCATAGCAATGGAGGTCCATGTGGGATTTCAATCTCTTGGCTTGTTCAACATCGCTGGCTCGAGCGCATTTGAGCACAAGGTGAGTGTATGCTTCTTCAGTGGTGGCTTGGCCATAAGAGTAGAGTGAGTCGATGGCTTGGCGGAGCTTGTGCTTTGCTTTCATTTCCTGATGACTTGAATATTTGAATGACAGTTTTCTGTTATGTGTTATGGCGCCCAAACCAGTAGATAAGTCCAGTGTCCCACTGTTTATTATTCAGTGACAAGTGGATAAGTTGTCAAGATTTGGTTTACAAGTGAATTAAAGTCAGAATAATGTTGACCCGTCAGTACCCAAAATACTGATCTCACCAATGATAGTGTATCACGTGGCCTTTTTTCTTTTACTTTTTACATTTATATTATAAATTGGGCCACGTGCTATACTCCTATCTAGGGATGGCAATGGGTCGGGTTCGGGTCGGGTCCTAATGGACCTAGACCTAGACCTAGACCTAGACCCGACAAAAAAAAATTTTTGACCTAGACTCGGACCCAAACCCATGAAAAATTTTGGGTTCGGGTTTGGACCGCGGGTCTTTGGAAGACCCAGACCTGACCGAGGACCTGCGAAAATTCGTGGGTCTGGGTCTGGACCCGGACCCATGGACCCACGATAAAAAAAACAGTAAAATACTAAAAAAATATGTATACTTAAATATATACATAACTAAATAAAAAAAAAATAGAGGACATAAAAGGAAAATATTCTTATTTGCATTCAATTTCAAATTCTTCATTTTTATTTTTTATTTTTTAAACTCACTCACTATTCGGGTCTACGGGTCCGAGTCCGGGTCTTTGGACCCAGACCCAGACCTGACCCGGTCCCGAATCGGGTCTAATATTCTAGACCCAGATCCGACCCCGTGACCCGAATGTAAGAACCCATACCCGACCCATGCGGGTTGGGTCCGGATCGGGTCTCACGGGTCTAGGTCTAATTGCCATCCCTACTCCCATCGATGGGGTCAGTATTTTGGGTACTAACTAATTAGTACCCAAGCATTATTCTTAAAGTTGAGTAGGTGACACCACCTAAGATAACAAATTCGGATCGATGAACTAGACAAAGTACATGGTTTTAATTTTTATTCGTCTCAGAAGTCAGAACTAGAACCACATTTCATTTATGTTTCTTATATTCATAATTAACGATTTGGATGAGATATATTGTACCATAATCTGTATCAATTCAAGGGTGCAGTGGGTTGCACCATACATCTCCCACTATGATTTCGTCATATGGCATGATCACATCGAGAGATATATGATCCATCTTCTCTCCGATTTAAAGCCTAAACATATATAAATGAGGTGATTTGGTATAAAACTGTTGAATATGTATTGAAGTGAGTTCACCTTCCAAGTTCCAGCCTTTATAGGATCTATCTGCTTAAATGATAATTGCTAGCAACTTTCTTCTTCCATAAGCTCTCTCCTGTTGTTAGATGTGCTATCATTGACTACAGTTGCCTGTAATAGCTTTCTGCTCTACCTCATTCATCATTAGATTTTGATATCTTACTTGAAAAATTAGTAGTAGATGACATGATATTAAAATATATTTGGCTTAACATTCTTGAATTCAAATCTCAGTAGTCCAAAAAATACAGACTACAGTTGCACAGTTTTTGTAAAAGGGTTATTGGCATTAGTCTCCCTTAAACTTTACGCGAGTTTGCATTTTACCCCTGAACTTTTTTTTGGGCGTTAAACTCCCCGAACTCTCATTAATTGGCAAAACATGACTGTAAATGTCCCCTCAAACAGGCGTCCAGTGGGGCAATAAACCAAACCGTTTGTCAATTAATGAGAGTTCAGGAGATTTAACGTCTAAAAAAAAGTTTAGGGGATAAAATAAAAACTCACGTAAAGACCAATAACCCTTTGTTAATATATGTACAATACGTGTTTTTGCAGTTGTAATTTGACAAGTAGTTGTTTGACATATTTGTGAAGTTAAGTTCGATCGAGTTCTCACTGAGTCTGAGCAAGTCTAGTGCCTCCGTGCCTGCACTCGGCCAACAGTCAATTGACCAGCGCTATATAATAGGACACGCGCAATCAACACCACCTGAGCTCACCATTCACCGACCAGGCATGAATTGACTGTTGACAGCAGATTTTAATTAATAAACACAAATCATGATATCAACCACTAAATATAAACAAGAAATAACAAACTAAACTTAATTACCTGCATTGAACAACGTTTGCAGGCCTTTTGTAGTTTTCTATTAGCATCAAAAATCCCAGATAAGATCAATAATGACGACAAATTTTCAATTTATATATATAAAAAAATAAATAAAAATTAGACTAGTATTTATAAATATATATATATACAGTCTTTCTATTATCAGTTCGAACTGACAAAAGTTATATCAGTTCCTTGTATGTGGGCCACTGGATTTAAATACTTTGACTGACAAGTGCATACAGCCAAGTCAAAGTATTTAAATCCAGTTGCCCACATGCAAGGAACTGATATAACTTTTGTCAGTTCGAACTGATAATAGAATTTCTGTATGTATATATATATATATATATATATAGCTTGTAGGTGGTAAATAGAGGATTAGAGGGTTTCATTCATTAAATAAAAGGAAAAAAAAATTTGTTGGGTAACTTGTCAGTTGGCACTTTAAAGTTTAAAGGTGCATGATCCAATATCTTAAAAAAAAAAAAAAAAAAAAAAAAAAAAAAAAAAAAAAAAGGTCCAATTCCCACAAGTATAGGTTGTCTTACACGCGCCCTGACTCAGTTTCAGACCAAAGTAAGTAGATATATTGTCAGTGTCTGTATTAATTCAAAAACAAACCAACCGAACCAAACAGTATACATGTAGTAATTGAATTGCGCTCCTAGTTTTATTTGTTTCTTCAAACAATCTTGAACACACAACACAACCCAACTTCTCCATTTTCATTCTTCTCTCTCTCTCTGTCTGTGATTGTCATCATTAACAAAAAGAGATAATACTCTCTATAATTCTGTCTTCGTGTAAAGGCTTTATCTATCTATCTTCGTCTACCTATCATTAACAAATTGTGAGACAGCTGCAAAATTCCTTAAGAAGACTTACAACTTCCCTACGAAATTGTGAGGTCGGGGTGTGTATAACTAAAAATTTGTTAGAATGCGATTATTGGCCTGGCTTTGCCTGTATTTATTACATCACGGTCCATAAATCAAAAGCTTCTACAGTCATCTTTTCCGTGGGAGCTTTCGTTTGAGCTTCTAGACAATTATTATAAAAAATAGTAAATCCATTATAAGTGAATAAATTATTATCTATAATAATTACATGAAAACAATTTTATTAAATAAAGTTTGAGAATAATTGTAGTAGTAAAATTATAGAGATAGAATCTTCTACGAATATTCCATTTGCAGTCTCCAAAATGGAGAAAAACTTGGAAACCGATTGGAGATGGCTTAACCGTAGGTATTGTCTTATTGGCAGCCGAAGGAATCAATTTGGATAGTAACAAGGTAAAAGTCAATTGGCATTCAGCCAAAATAACTTACTCAAAACTGGTTATAGTGTTTCTTCCCAGAAAATGGTATATGCTAAAAAAAGATTATAAAGTGAAACATATTACAGAGATCTCATGAAAAGTTTGCAAATTTTTTTGATTTCTGTATTGGAAATGACAAGCTACACCTCTGTGAAGCCTCTCAAAAGGCTCTGAGCCTCTGAGTAAGGTTATATTTGAACTACAGACAAGTAATCTAAAAGAAGATATTGCCTAGTGCCAAGGATTCTTCTTTCTTGCTACACTTTTTCTTGAGCTTGACGTCGCACTAGTTTTCTGCCAAAGAAAAAAAGGTGTAATTTAGGTTATGTTGGGCCAACTCTAAAGCCACAGTACAAAATATAGCAAAAGGAAAACTTTCGGTTATACATACCGTCTTTGATTTCTTTGTTTTTCCGCGAATCCTGTTCCTTGGAGGTTTCAATTTGTATATCCGAACCATCCAGTGGTGAGTTGTAAATACCTAAATTGATAACAAGCAAGAGAATTAATTAGAAAAGCTCATGAACTTGATAGAGAAATTATTTATCAACCAACGATTCCGTCAAAATGAAAAGTAATAATTTGTAAACAACATATTGAAACCAATATGAGCAGCAGATTGAAAAGGTGGACATAACCCCCAAAATAATCCCATAACAGGTTGCGTGAATTCAGGCAAATGGGCTGCATGTGTCATCATGAGGTTATATGGATTCGAGATTTAATTCAGGCACATTATATAGAACATCTTACATCAGTTTAATTGTTCCCTCCAGAAGTTGTAATCAATTGTACAAGTACTTTCTAAAACAATTGATGTTGCAAATCTCAAATGAACCATGATAGACCTAACAAATAATCATATGTATTGTATTAAATGAAAATAAGATAATCTAACCTCCTCAAAATGCGTAAGTTTGATATATTTCTTCCCAATTTCTGTCCGCCTCACTCTATCAAAGCCTTTACCATCAACATCCACAAACCTGCAGAAAAGATGTACAGAATGAAATAATTACTCCAGATGCCAAATCCAATAAATGTAAATTCATAACTTCACAGCGAAGGCAGACCTGTAATATGAGAGTTTGTACATGAGACAATTTAGCATGGTTGGAGTGGCCTGAGAATCGATCCGATACTGACCATCTCTCTTTAGAGCAGATGAGAAGGTACAAAATAGTTAGTAACATTGATAAGCAAAATAAATAGTAGCAGTGAAAGAAATTAGCCCAAAAGAACATATAATGTATCTCTAACGCACAACTGCAGCAATTGTATCATCAACAAGAAGCCAAAAAACAAAAATTCATTTTATTGTATTAGTATTGCTGAGACCAGGAACCTAACAGATAATCAGGTTCCTTAATATGAGGGAAGAACCCCCTCCTATACGAACCATCCACAGAAACTTGTTGATGTCATCACTGGGGTAGCCAACAAGACCTAACAAGTAAGTTTCTTATGAGAATGAGATTCTTTAGGTAATATGAACAGAGCATACAAGAAGAAAAACAAACCTCCAAAGACGACAAGAACATATTTTACATCCAATGAGTTAAATATTTCCCAGGCCACCTTTGCTGGGGAAGACATGGCAGTACCAACAGTTGCAATATGAGTGTTGTTCCAAGTATTATTGTCAACAATGACAGTTCGATTAGCCATTGCAATTGTTTGGTATCCATAGTCCCACCATGATGCAACCTGCAAAAAGTTGTAAGCAACAGTCATGCATATAAAAATTGAAGTCAAGGTGTCACCTAAAATCTTCATTTGGTGAAAGATGTCATCTTATTATCCAAAAAAAGAAAACTCTATTTCAATTTTTTTAATTTTATTTCAAGACATAATCAACCACAATATTGTATTGGTCATTAAATCCATCAAGGAAAAAATATCATGCTCAAACAAGTAATATAAATATAAATATCAAGTACTGAAGCTAAGCTATTTTTGGTCATCAGTTTCTGCAGACAACATGCATCATTCGGATGTTGTCTGCTCAAGAGCAGACAACATCTATCAAAATTTCCTCCCCATAATTTAAGAAATACAACGACGTTTAAATATATTTCAGACAAGCATCATAAGATGGAAATAATAATATCATATTCTAGTCAAGCTCTTGTAGATGGTTTTTTTATAAGAAATAGCTCTATTTAAGTGGGGGTAATGAGAGCCAACCTTATTTTTATCTCCTTAAAATTCTAAACAAAACCCATTCAGTTTAGACTATTATGTCCAGGAGAAAAATAAAGAGAAAAAAGACAACTTATCATCCACCTCAGTATTGTGCATGTGCAATGGATAAAACTTCAAAAGGCAAGAAGACGTCTAGTAAACAGGGCAAAAAAAGCTTGGTAGAAAACTCACTTTATCATCCACCTCAGTATTGTGCCGCAACCATAAATATGCCTCCCTAAAATCATCAAAAACATGCAGACCATCATGTGAATGGAACGTTAATACTTAATACTATAGAGGGGGCTGAAAAAGCTTCTGCTGCTGCCCAGACACAATGAACCTACAAGGTGAAAGATCATTTACAGTCGGACACTTTTTACTTTTATCATCAGCCAATGAGAATAACCTCAAACAAGGACAGCAGAGATAAAAGAAAGCAGTAACTGATGTAGCTTCTCTTGATCAAGGAAAAATCAAACCAGAAATGACCTAAAGATTAGAAGCAATTAATGTACTCAAAATACTACTTCTAATCCTGTCATGTAACTGATGGGCCACACAAATTGTTAAGAAATGGTGCCAAATTGACACCAGCAGCCAAAATGAGAACTAGTCCTCTCTTCAAGATCAAACTTTTCATGGAAGACACATTTATCTATTTCAGCTTTCCGTTTTCAGTTCCTCTTAAAGCCCACCTCCCTCTTTCCTTCCCAAACCAGAAAAATAAGGAAGCTTTTCCTTGTCAACATATATACCCTTCCATTTTCATGTAAATCCTATTTCTTGTATAATTACTGAATCCAACTTATTTCAACAGAATTTACAAACCTATCCACGTCATTTAAAAGGAAGAACTGTCTCGTTACTACCACCATTAAGTTGTTTGATTCAAAAAACTTAATAATGCAGTCAATATTGTATTTCTCAGTTTGCCAACTTTGCTAAGGTTCAAAATTAGCTTGATGACATTATACATTCATTATCAATAATATGTTCGGAGGGGAAACAGGAGTTGCTCCCATCAATTGATAATAATGTTAAAGAAACAGATGAACACGATATCATATTTTACTTTAAAAAGAACTGGCATGTAACCACCAGAAGGGGGCATGCTGTAGAATTATTGCAATAATGAGAAAGGGAAAAAAAGTCTAAGTACCACATAGAATGCACCCAGAAACACGAGTAAGAGAAGAGCAATCACAAATGCCTCTAAAGGTAAAACCAGAAGCCTCTTTTCTATTTTGGACTTGGTGGAAGTCTTTTCCACACTAGCCTTTTCCACCGGCTCCTTTTCCTTCTTCTTGTTCTTTCTAGAGGGCCGTTCCTTTAATTCTCCACTTTATCAGGTTTTGCTGCATCATTTTCTGCTACAACACTACTAGAACTAGTATCCCCTGCCTTAACGATCAAAACATTCATATATTAGTCCTGAAGCTAAACAACGTCATTAAATGATGGAAGAATGAAAACTAGCAGCATTCACAGAAGAAAACATGCTCACATCAAATTCGGATTTTCCTAATATCCCAGGCAGCTGAAACTTGGTTGATCGTGTGAAAACATCAAAAGCTTGAGATAAAGCAATCCCAGACATGATGCATGCTGCTGGAGCAAATACAAGCATTAGGCACACCTGTAATTTTTGCCCAAACAATGATGGCAGAGAATTATGAGGGAAAAATTAAATATAGCTCAAGTAAGATTAGCTGCCCAGATATTATTCTTACCATTACTCCAGAAAAATACACAGATGTCACAATATAAAGGATCGCAAAGGAGCTTGCATCAGATAAAGGCAAAAAGCATGCCTGCCAACAGATAGAAAACATAATGACACATTTATAAGCATACAGTTTTAGGTGAAAACCCATGTGTTGAGAAATTGAAACTTACAATAATGCCAGCTGGAACCAAGAATGCCAAAACATTGATATCCATAACGTAAGACGGCCAAGTCGGGGGTTGATGTTCGCTAACACTTGCAACGATAGGTATATACTTGCTAGCATAAGTCCTGTCAAAATGCAGTGAAAATAAAGTGGAAAAAAACGTTAACAAGCTAATTATGAACTCCAACCATACAGATTATTGTTCTCTCAAATCGCATAGTAACTGCTTTAAGTCACTTAAGGAAAGCAACAATAGACAAACAGGGCAATCAGTTTTCTGACATCTCTTATGTAAAAAAGAGAGTGAGAAGGGTGTAGGTTCTTCTATTTTAACTCAACCAAGCCCAATGAAGAAAGTAATTGTTACAAATAATAATTTATCTCACTGTGTTTCAAACCAACTCATACTCTTCAGTACAACTTCTATTTGTCCACTACTAAATTTATTCAAGGGAATAGCTTTTTAAATAATAATAATAAGTACTCACGGATCAAGCAAACTTAAACTTTGTCCATTCCATCCCATTGTTGGGCTGGAAGCTACCAATGCTATAAGAACTGCTATCACAGCACAGCAGACTAGCCTGAAAAAAGAAAACAATGTGGAAGTATGGAGATCAGCATTGTGTTCCTTGATATTGCTACACTATAGCAATCTGTGGCATGATTAATAACAAATACTGATTTATGACAATTCGTTATGTCAATTTTGTAATATCCACGACATAACGAAGAACAGAACGGAAGCTTACAGGCCAATAGATACAACAAGGGTGACGGCTACTTTAAACATTTTGGCAGAGAGAATCCCTTTGATATAATAACGAGAGCCACCACATGGATAATAATGAAAACCTGCATATTAAAATCAGAAGCAAGAATATATAGAGTGAGAGAGAATATATATATATATGTATATATGTATGTATGTATGTATGTCTATATGTATATAACCAAATGTGCAATGGTTAAAACTAAATTACCAAAGAAAAAAAAAAGGAAGTGATTTGGCAAACTGCAATAAGGTGTTGACACATCTAGGAATATAGCCCAAGTTATTTTCAAAAAATTTCCAACACTTTTGCTATTATGCACATGCCCTTCCACTAAGCTTTAGGAGAACTTCAGTATATGCTGTATTCACATACTGCCAAAAGCCTTCTAAAAGAAGCATGGTTCGTGGCCTGAAGCGCTATGACAGCATAACAGGCTTGTAACAACGTCAATCATAAATTTTGACAATGATTGCCAAATATATCCCTCATAACCATGAAAATTAAAAGATTTACAAGGTAAGCAATAAAGCAATAATTCACAAATTACAGAGTCTAACTAAAAAACTACACTCACCAGAAATGATGCAAAATGTTCTGATGTCAAGACTGCATTAAAGCCAACGACAGGCACCAATGAGGCTAACAATGTTCCAAGAACAACCTGCAATAAAGAAGTTATCATCTTAAACCAAGAAGTTTCAAGGAAATTATTTGGAAAAAAAAAAACAAATTTTGTGAATCAATTAATGATACTAACATATACAAGACAGCTAGCACAAAGTTCGAAAAGAATATACATTCCTTCAAAACTACAGAGGCTGAATACATATCCATTTTTACAAGTTCTATAAATAAGCTTTTCCCCAGAATATATATATATATATATATATATATATTTGATAGGAAAGAAAAAGCTTTATTAAAAAAGAAGAGAGTACAAAAGTGAACCAGTAATCCGCCCAACACAACAAGCTAAACAAAATAAAAATTACAATAACTCAATCAAAAAACAACAGCCTACCAATCCAACATGATGAAAAATAGAGAATTGTCTCTAAAATCTTTAGAGATGGATGCCCATAGAGAAGCTAAATAATAAGCTTTATCCCACAAAAAATTGTCTTTCACCATAATATTATTGTTGCAGGAAAAGCAATAAAGTTTCACCGGTACTTGTAGTACCATTATTGAAGAGAAAAGAACAAGCAGCCAAACATAATACAGCAAAGATAATGAAAGAATTGAAATTAGAAGCCATTACATGAATTTCTTCGAGACTACTTATACCAGGCATAAAATAACCTAGCCTCTAGCTCTTGATTAAGCATAAGTCTTATTTTAATCTTAATCCTCGAAACTAAACAAGCTGCAAGCTAGTCACGTCACTTTTCCAACACTAGACATAACTATTCTTCAATCTCCTCAAATAAGATTAAAAAAAAAATAAGGAAACTACAACAAAGATAAATAAAAAAATCAGACTTCACACAAACTAGTGGCCCAGTCCAAAAGGGCTAAATACCCTGATTGGCATTTTATTTTTTATCAGAAACAAACATTTTATTAACAAAAAGTGAACAAGCAGTCCAGTAAAAGGACCTTACACCCAAAAGAAGGATCACCGAGCATATACAAAAAGTAAAATTCCCTGATTAGCATTTTACTTCTTCTTTGATGCTCCAACATCAAACATAGTAACTACTAACTAAGACTTCCCAGGTTCAAGAAATTCATATATTGCTCACAATATAACTGAGATTATCTGAAATCCAAACTGTAAAATTTTCCTAAGTGCCCATGAAAAAAGAATAAAAAACAAAGGAAAAACTTATTTTAGTATGGTTCCTACTCTTTTTTTTACTAGAGACTAAAAACAGCAATGAACCAGTCTTAGATAATCATAATCCTTTCATTTCATGACTATAATAGAAGTTCTTAAGTCCAAAGAATACTTACCAGAGGCGCATATGCAATGTACAACCGAGAAGAATAACGACCGGTTACTATGCACAGAAGCACATGCATTGGAATAAGGTTAATAATAAAGGTATACCCTCCCCAAGAGCAAACCTGAATGATAACAAAACAATAATATGATAATGGGTTAAGAAAAGAAAGAGCACAAACAAAAATTATGCAAACAGATCTTACCATATAAAAGTATGCTATAGCATTTAAAGTGGCATAAAATAGGGATCCAGTATTCAATGTCTGCAGACAATACATAACTAAAATCAGAAAACAATCAACTCAAAGTTAATAAAGTAGAAAATTCTAGTAAATTCCGTTCAGTACCAGTAACAATGGAAAAACTATTAGCCAGTAGGTTGAATCTGTTATTGCTTCAATAAATAAACTAAGGACTACAATGGGCGAAATAAATTTTGCCTTATTAGAGGAAAATTAACCTTTATATAAAGATAAAAAGTGATAATCAAAGCAAAGATAGCCACAGCCTCATTGTCATAGCTTCCAGCCACAGATCGAGATATATAAACAAGCAAAGCTAAGCATTGGTCTCGATCTATTTTTTACCAGTAATCCTTGCAAGAACACTTCCCTCCAACAAAATGATGGAATCTATTTGAATCTCTTAAGATAATAGGACGTTCCATGATTTTAGACACAAACTTCATAAACACATGGCAATCACCGCAAACACGAATGTTCTTCATAATTCTTATGGCTGTCCCTCCTTGGGGTTTTTTTATCAAACCAAATGCCAAAGCAAGTTTCTCACTGTGGTAGCAGATAGATTCGAATTTTTCTTCCTCTTTCAGATCATGTAGAACATATTTTGCATTAGGAATAAAGCCAGCTTCCTGCAGCTTTTTGATCAGTTTGCTTAGTTCTTTGTATATAATTTCTGTTTCTGGATGACTTCGATCCTCTGCTACAAACTTGTGGACTTTGTTATCTATTTCAATCCAACTGAAAGCAGCGAATTTCCTAACGTTCTTGCTTTTCATGAGAGACCTCAAGGATGCCACATCTTCCCATCTTCCACAAGTGGCATACATGTTGGAAAGCATGATGTAAGGACTGGCATTGGATGGATCTAGTTCAAACACACACCTTGCTGCCATTTCTCCATTGTCGATGTCACCTTTCATGGCACAGATGGATAAAAGGGTGGACCAAATTAGGGAATTTGGTTTATGGGGCATACTTTTAATCAGATCCACTGCTTTATCTATGTATCCTGAACGACCAAGGAGATTAACCATACAGGCATAATGATCGAGAGAAGGTGTCAATCCATGCAATTCACTGATTGAATCAAAATATATTTGTCCCTGTTCAAACAAAGCAGCATGGACACAAGCAGATAAAACAGCTACAAAGGTAAAACTATCCGGTTTTAAATTTTCTTGCAACATATTTTCATATAAGGCCAAGGCCTGTAAATCCTGTCCATTTTGTGCATAGCCATTGATCATGGCGTTCCAAGTAACCACGTTCCTTGTCGGCATCATAGTGAATACAATCCAAGCATCATCCGTAACTCCACATTTACAATACATATCAACTATGGCACTAGAGACTAGCAAATCATCATCAACTCCCAAAAGAATCGCTTTTCCATGAACAACCTTACCATGATAGAGAGATGCCAGTTTGGCACAGGAACTAACCACGCTTGAAATAGTAAAACTATCAGGCCTTACATCTTCTAATAGCATCTCACCAAATAACATTAAAGCATCCTCTTCCTTTCCATGTTGTGCATAACCAACAATCATTGTTGTCCAACAAACCTTATCCTTTTCTCTAATCACATGGAAAAGCCTACCCGCCTCGTCTATACACCCACATTGAAAGTAAGCACCAAGAACATTTGAAACCGTAACTTGATCAGGCCTCAAGCCGAAATCCTGCATTTCATGAAACAATTCAATGCATTTCTGAGGATGTCCATTTTTCAAATACCCTGAAATCATCAAATTCCACGAAACCACACTCTTATTATTCGTTCGATTGAACAACCACCTTGCCTTATCAACCTCTCCACACTTCGCATACAAATCAGTCAAAGCATTCGAAAGGAAAACATTACCTCCTAAATTACCAACAACAATCCTCCCGTGAATCTGCTTCCCGCGCTTCAAATCCAATAACTGCGAACACGCATTTAACGCACTCACGTGACTATAATCCGTAGGCTCTAATCCATCTTCTCGCATTCTCGAAAAAACCAGCAATGCCTCTTTTGAAAAACCATTACCAGCAAAACCGGCAATCACTGTATTATAAGAAACAGAATCGCGGAACGGCATTTGATTAAACACTGCCCTCAAATCCTCAACAAACCCAGATTTCGCAAGTGCAGAGAGCATAGCATTCCACGAAAAAATATCTCTAACTGGCATTTCATCGAACAAGTTACGAGCATCGGATAGTTTCCCAGATTTAGCATACAGATGAAGGAGACGATTGTGGAGGAATGTGTTGGTGGGTTCATAGTAATGGAGGTCCATGTGGGATTTCAATCTCTTGGCTTGTTCAACATCGCTGGCTCGAGCGCATTCGAGAACAAGGCGAGTGTATGCTTCTTCAGTGGTGGCTCGGCCATAAGAGTAGAGTGAGTCGATGGCTTGGCGGAGCTTGTGCTTTGCTTTCATTTCTGTCATGCCCTAGGCATTTTAATTGGATTTTTGATAAATTTTGGGTTGATTTTGCAGGTTTGAAGGTTGCTGGAAAATAGAATGAAGAACATTGAAGAAGGATTGAAGATAAGGTTGAGATGAGAGAGAAATAGATCAGAATATTAGAGAGATCGAGAGAGAGAATAGAATTTAGTTGAGAAATGATTGTAATATTTCATAGATTCCAAATGCTGTTATTACAGACTTCTATTTCAAGGAAATGCAATAAAGACTCTAATGTAAAACGACTCTACAAATAATAGGACTCTTTAGGAATTGATTCCCTACATTGGACACATACAAATTATTATGGACTCACACTAAATCCCTAACATTTATTCCTAATTTTCCAATCCTTACAATTTCCTGATGACTTGAATATTTGAATGACAGTTTTCTGTTATGTGTTATGGCGCCCAATCCAGTATTAGATAAGTCCAGTGTCCCACTGTTTACTATTCAGTGACAAGTGGATAAGTTTGTCAAGATTAGGTTCAGTGAATAAAAGTTGAGTAGGTGACACCACCTAATATACCAAAGTCTGATCGATCAACTAGACAAATTACATGGTTTTAATTTTGAATAATGTTTGGGTACTGAGTAGTCGGTATTCAAAATACTAACCCTATCAATGGGAGTGTAACACGTGACCTTTTTTCTTTTATTTTTTACATTTACTCACAAATTGAGTCACGTGCTATACTTTCATCGATGGAGTTAGTATTTTGAGTACTGACTGATAGTACCCCAAGCATTATTCTTTAATTTTTATTCATCTCAGAAGTGAGAACTAGAACCACATTTCATTTGGACAATGCTCGGGTACTGACCCCACCAATAGGGTGTTGACACGTGGCCCATTTTAGAAGAATGTAATGAGATAAATGTAAAAAGTGAAAGAAAAAATGGCACGTGTTAACACCCCATTGGTGGGTCAAGCATTTTCCATTTCATTTATGTTTCTTATATTCATAATTAACGATTTGGATGAGATACATTAAAGTAGTATTATACCATAATCTGTATCAATTCAAGGGTGTAGCAGGATGCACCATACATCTCCCACTATGATTTCATCATATGGCATGATCACATTGGGAGATATATGATGCTATCTTCTCTCCGATTTAAAGCCTAAACATGTATTATGTAACATATATGTTAGTACTGAAACATATATAAATGAGGTGATTTGGTATAAAACCGTTGAATATGTATTAAAATGAGTTCACCTTCCAAGTTACGTTGCTGCCTTTATAGTATCTATCTGCTTAAATTATAGGGTAAATTACACTCACACCCTTAAGGTTTGAGGCAAAGACACTTAGATGGAAAAGTTTAGTTATTCTACACTAACACCCCTATTTGACCATTGTAAAGTCCAAAATGCCCTTGGGTGTAAGTGTAAAAAAACTTTTATTTTTTATTATTATACAAGGGCATTTTCGACAATACAGGGGTGTTAGTGTAGAATAACTTAACTTTTCTATCTAAGTGTCTTTGTCTCAAACCTTAAGGGTGTGAGTGTAATTTACCCTCACACCCTTCTATCTAGCAACTTTCACTCTTCTTCCATAAGCTCTCTCCTGTCGTTAGATGAGCTATCATTGACTACAGTTTCCTGTAATAGCTTTCCGCTCTACCTCATTCATGATTCATCATTAGATTTTGATATCTTACTTGAAAATTAGTAGATGACATGATATTAAAATATTTTTGGCTTAACATTCTTGAATTCAAATCTCAGTAGTCCAACAGTTGCACAGTTTTTTTTTGTAAGAATACGTGTTTTTGCAGTTGTACTTTGACGAGTAGTTGTTTGGCATATTCGTGACGTTAAGTTCACTGGGTTTGAGCAAGTCTAGTGCCTCCGTGCCTGCAGTCAATTGACCGGCGCTATATTATAGGACACGCCCAATCCTGAGCTCATGAATTGACTGTTGACAGCAGATTTTAATTAATAAACACTAATCATGATATCAATCACTAAACTTTAATTACCAGTGCGGGAATGAATCAGGGAACAACATTTGCAGGCCTTTTGTAGTTTTCTATTAGCATCAAAAATCCCAGATAAGATCAATAATGGCGACAAATTTTCAATTTATATAAAAAAAAATTAGACTAATATTTATAAAAAATATATATATATATATAGCTTGTAGGTGGTAAATAGAGGGTTTCATTCATTAAATAAAAGGAAAAAAAAATTTGTTGGGTAACTTGTCAGTTGGCACTTTAAAGTTTAAAGGTGCATGATCCAATATCTTAAAAAAAAAAAAAAAAAAAAAAAAAAAAAAAAAAAAAAAAGGTCCAATTCCCACAAGTATAGGTTGTCTTACACGCGCCCTGACTCAGTTTCAGACCAAAGTAAGTAGATATATTGTCAGTGTCTGTATTAATTCAAAAACAAACCAACCGAACCAAACAGTATACATGTAGTAATTGAATTGCGCTCCTAGTTTTATTTGTTTCTTCAAACAATCTTGAACACACAACACAACCCAACTTCTCCATTTTCATTCTTCTCTCTCTCTCTGTCTGTGATTGTCATCATTAACAAAAAGAGATAATACTCTCTATAATTCTGTCTTCGTGTAAAGGCTTTATCTATCTATCTATCTATCTCTTCCTTAAAAGTCAAGCAAAGTTAGTAAGAATAATAGAGAATTGGCTCAAGCAAAAAAAAAAAAGTGAAAGCGACCGCCACACCCACAAAACACTTCACACGAAGCTTCACTACACATACATATGTCTCATTTCTTCAGAGACAAAGCCTTGTCGTCAGATTCCAAGAGACACAACAACAACAACATGCCCGTTCGCGCTATCCAAGACCTCACCTCTCCCTTCCACGACCCTCCTCTCGAATTCTCCGACTCCGACCTCCGGGAAACGGCCTATGAGATCCTCGTCGGAGCCTGCCGGAGCTCCGGCGGAAGACCCTTGACCTACATCCCGCAATCGGAGAAAACCGACCGGGCGCCGGCTCCTGCCGTCGGGGCGCCGTCGCTGCAGCGATCGTTGACGGCGAATGCGGCGAGCAAAGTCAAGAAAGCTCTGGGGATGAAATCGGTGAAGAAGAGAGGCGGCGGCGATTCGGCGAAGGTGAAGCGAGCCGTTACGGTTGGGGAATTGGTGAGGGTCCAGATGCGGGTCTCGGAGCAGACCGATTCAAGAATCAGGAGAGCTTTACTTAGGGTTGCTGCTGGTCAGGTTTGTGACGTCGTGACAATAATTTTCTGATTGATTGCTGACTAATGTTTTAGCTTAATAAAAAATTAATCAAGTTGTAATTTTTTTCTTGTTAGCTTTATAATAATTCTGGATTAATTTTGATTGCTGAGAAACAGAGAAAGCGAATTGTAGCTGTTTCCTGATTGTCTGATATACAAAAAAGAAAGGAAACCATTCAATTTCATTTATCTTTATTATATTTGATCAACTAAATTGGGAGGAGTAGTTTTAAATTGTTGTCTCGATTTACATAATGAGCTAGTTTATCTTTACTAGGGTCTAGGCATATGAACATTATCTTAAACTAGTGTAGTGTAGTGTAGTTTGTTATTAAAACTTGCTATTTATGTGTTTTTATCAGCTAGGAAAACGCATAGAATCGATGGTTCTGCCGCTTGAGCTATTGCAGCAGCTCAGGTCTGCAGATTTTCCCAACCAGCAAGAATGTGAAGCTTGGAAGAGGAGATATTTCAAGCTTCTTGAAGCTGGACTCCTTTTGCATCCCCGTCTGCCATTGGATAACGCCAGTACTGCTCCACAGAAACTTCGGCAAATAATTCACGGGGCCTTGGAAAAGCCCTTGGAAACTGGAAAGAACAATGAATCGTGGCAAGTTCTTAGGAGTGTTGTTATGTCACTTGCTTGCAGATCATTTGACGGGTCTGTTCCTGAGGCATGCCACTGGGCAGATGGATTTCCACTAAATCTAAGAATCTACCAAATGCTTTTAGAGGCTTGTTTTGATGTTAATGAAGAAACATCTGTTATTGAAGAGGTTGATGAGGTTCTAGAACTCATAAAGAAGACGTGGCCAGTCCTCGGAATTAATCAGGTGCTGCATAACCTTTGTTTCTTGTGGATTTTATTTCACCGATATGTTGCAACTGGCCAAGTGGAAAGTGACCTATTATTTGCTGCCAATAATCTGTTAGAGGAAGTTGAAAAGGATTCAAAGGCCACCAGGGATGCAAATTATTCCAAGATCGCGAGTTCAACATTAAGTATAATATTGGGTTGGGCAGATAAAAGGCTTCTTTCATACCATGATATTTTCGACAGTGATTCTACTGATTTGATGCAAAGTGTTGTTTCTCTTGGGGGTTTATCAGCTAAAATACTGGTAGAAGATATCTCTCAAGAGATTCATAGAAAGAGAAAAGAAGTCGATGTGGCTTGTGATAGGGTTGACACATACATAAGATCTTCCCTACGCACTGCTTTTGCTCAGGTAAGTTAAGTAGTTAACATCATTCAGCGTATTCCCTACTTTCGGTTAAAATTAATTTATTGTTCTGCTCTTGTAAATGTGATTAAGTCTCTTGTTATAATGGCAGAAATTGGAAAAGGTAAAATCTAGCAAGCGTTCGTCAAGAAAGGGGCAACATCAGCTTCCATTCCTTTCTATTCTTGCCCAGGAAGTTACTGAACTGGCTTTCGACGAAAAAGCAATGTTTAGTCCAATACTGAAGAGATGGCACCCTCTTGCAGCTGGTGTAGCTGTAGCCACCCTTCATTCTTGCTATGGGAAAGAGCTGAAGCAATTTGTTTCGGGTATTACGGAGTTGACACCTGATGCTATACAAGTGCTGAGAGCTTCTGACAAATTGGAGAAAGATCTTGTGCAAATTGCAGTTGAAGATTCAGTAGATAGTGAGGATGGCGGGAAGTCAATAATACGGGAGATGCCTCCTTATGAGGCTGAAGCCGTAATTGCCAATCTCGTGAAGACGTGGATAAGTATTAGAGTGGACAGATTGAAGGAATGGGTTCCCAGGAATCTGCAACAAGAGGTATGTTTTTAGATAGGGATGCTTTTGATATCTAGTTCAGAATTAATTGAATGGGATGGTCTATTGAATGTTATTAAGATCTCGATCTGGTCCTGCACCTGTTGATCTACTTGCAGATTTAATTAGAATCACTAGTATCTGGGATTGGGACAGAGACTGACTTTTGAGTGACCTGAGTTTCGGATGCATGCATAGTCTCGAGAAGATGCAGGCATTGGTTATATCTCTGTTCCCATCGTTTAGATTTTTATCCCATGGTTAAATAAATTACTAAAATTATGATTCTCTACTCTTAGGAGTTTAGGGTTATTTGGTTTCTCTTTTGCATGAGCGGAAGGGGTGATGATCCGAGCTGTAATGCTGGTAGAGCCCCTTGAGTGTTGTAAACCAAAGCTTAACTTTCTGCCTTAGCTTCAAAAGTATCTTCATCTTCTAATAATATCAAAATTGTTGTCTACTATTGCCTTTTTTTTTCTATCTCCAAAAGTTTTATCTTTATATTTATATGTACTGCTAAATAGTAAGTTTATGTATGTTTAGTAGACCATGACAATTAGTTGGTAAGCTTTATTTTTGATTTTTTCACTTGCTATCTTATCTCACTCTAAAATATCATGCGAATTGTAACTTTCTACTGATTGTTTAACCTAACCTGTCAACCACTTTTTTGTAGGTTTGGAATCCACGGGCAAATAAAGAGTGCTTTGCTCCTTCTGCTGTTGAAGTTCTTCGAATTGTAGATGAAACTTTGGATGCATTCTTTCTGTTGCCAATACCCTTGCATTCAGTCTTGCTTGCTGAATTGATGACTGGTCTTGACAGTTGTCTTCAACATTACATATTGAAGGCGAAATCCGGATGTGGTATGTTGTGTGCACAACCTGTGAATTATTTTATTAGTCAATCTCCATAATAACAGCAAATTCTTTCATCATATACAGGAAACCGAAATACTTTTGTTCCCGCTATGCCTGCTCTGACTAGGTGCACAACAGGATCGAAATTTAGTGTGTTTAAAAGGAAAGAGAAGTTGCAAATATCACAGAAGCGGAAATCCCAGGTTGGGACCGTGAATGGGGATAGCTCCTTCGGAATACCACAACTATGTTGTCGCATTAATACTTTCCATCACATTCGCACACAGTTGGAAGTCTTGGAGAAGAGGACAATCAACCAATTAAGGAATTCCGAGTCCCCTTACGTGGATGATATTGCAGATTGGATGGCTAAAAGGTTTAAGCTTTCAGCTGCTGCTTGTGCGGAAGGGATCATACAACTCTGTGAGGCAACAGCGTACAAGGTCATCTTCCAGGAACTAAGTCATGTTCTTTGGGATGGCTTGTATGTTGGGGAAGTTTCATCTACTAGGATCGAACCGTTTCTTCAGGAGCTTGAGCGCTATTTGGAAATTATATCATCGACAGTGCATGATAGAGTCAGAACGCGCTTTATTACTGACATTATGAAAGCTTCTTTCGATGGGTTCCTGTTGGTTTTGCTTGCTGGAGGCCCTTGTCGAGCATTCACTCGTCAAGATTCTGAAATAATAGAGGAGGATTTCAAGTTTCTTATGGACCTATTCTGGTCCAATGGAGATGGGTTGCCAGCTGACTTGATAGATAAATTCTCAACCTCGGTTAAAAATGTCCTACCGTTATATCATAATGATTCCGAGAGTTTAATAGAGCAGTTCAAACATTTGGTGCTGGAAAGTTATGGCTCTTCTGGTAAATCTAGGCTTCCATTACCTCCAACCTCCGGGCAATGGAATTCCACTGAACCGAACACCATCCTGCGAGTTTTGTGTTATCGGAATGATGAGACAGCTGCAAAATTCCTTAAGAAGACTTACAACTTCCCTACGAAATTGTGAGGTCCGGGTGTGTATAACTAATGACTTAACGGTTCAACCTTTAGGTGAAAATTTGCTAGAATGCGATTCTTGACTTGGCTTTGCCTGTATTTATTACATCACGGTCCATAAATCAAAAGCTTCTACAGTCATCTTTTTCTGTGGGAGCTTTCGTTTGAGTTTGAGCTTGAGCTTCCAGACAAATACAGCTCTTGTATAGTAATTTTATTGGTCGGTTTCTTTTCGTTCGAAGCCTTTCTCTCCAGTTTTTAAAGAAGTTAAAGTGTATAGGAGCTGTGAGAGTTGAGGTTTTATAATTCTCTAAGAATGGTGTGGGCATTGATTGATAGACATAGTGAGCTTGAATTATTTATTTATTGCCTTATTGGTATCCTGAGAGGACAACTCTTCTATATAATAACAGTGTTTACAGTTTTTTGACAGACAAAGTGAGGTTCTTGTGTTTCTTACTCACAAGTTTTCTTTTTCTGATCTGCGTTTTGGTATATTTTGGGAAAGTGATGAACTGCAGGCTGCAGAGATAAAAAGCTTTGTAATTTTGAAGTTATTTGTAGATAAGTTATTTATAACTGGTAATTTGTTGTTTAATACATAGTGGGCTTTGTTTTGTACTATGATCATTACAAGATATATAAAGCCATTATTTTGTGCAGCTTTCAAAATTGAAACGTAGGCTAAGACTAGGGGTGGGCGTTGATTGGACCGGTTCGGTTTTCTATAGAACCGATAAAAAGCCGATAAAGTTCGGTTTTTGAAAAAGTGAACCGATCCAATCAAATTGACATTTGCCAACCGATCAAAAACCAACCGAATTGGACCGGTTCGGTTCGGTTCGGTTTTTTTGGTTTTGGGCCTAATGGGCCAAATTTATGGACTTTATTAAATTACATAGTTTTTCCACAATTCACAATCTGATGAGCAATTTATGGACTTATTAAAATAAATACACAATTCACAGCATCACAAACCACATATGATGGCTAACCTGATTTTCAAAATCACAATTCACAATCTTAAAAATCACACTTCACAGCATGATGAGCAGTCCACACTCCACATAGTGAAAACAACACTTCCTCATCTTAAAGCAATAAAAACAACACTCCACGGCATCACAAATCACAATCCACAGTCCACGACATAATAAATAGCATCAAATACAGTAAAAATAATATATACGGTACTAGTAGACTGTACAAGATATTAGATTATATGAATGGCTTGGATCAGGGAAGAGATGGTTCACCACCATGGAAGGCATCAGGCTCAAACCATCTTGCAGAATCATCGTTGTAAACTCCGGGAATGGATCGACCTCCCGATTCTGGGGTTGTTGAGTTCCCAGTTGATATTTATCAAGTTATTGATTAAATTATTTAAAATTTATTGAAAATTATTGATTAAATATCACTAATCACAAGCCCAGCACCAAGAACTCCAAGAAGCATATATAGACAGTATTATTAGACACACCAAACTGTTAAGAAAAACGAAAAAAAATCAAAATAATTTAGAATAAAACGAATCGAAGAATCGAAGAGGAATCGAAAATAATTTAAAATAATCACTTTTGAAATCTTGCTATACTTTTGAAGAGGAATTGAAGAATACCCTAGTTAAAAAAAGAAGAGGAATCGAAGCTTACCTGGTGCGAAATCGAGAAGACGACGACCGGTGGAAGCTGGCTGATCGACGACGGCCGGCGGAGATGTCTGATCGACGAGCTGCTCGCAGGCGAACGCGTGGAGACTGGGTGTGGTCAGTGGTGTACTGGTGTGGCCTGTGGGCGTGACTGCGTGAGGACTGAGGTGTGAGCTGCTGTCTGGTTTGGTAAACTGAAGAAATGAAATAGATTTTAGGGTTTTTTTTTTTTATACTATTACCGGTTCGGTTTACCGGTTTTATACATCAAACCGGAAAAAACCGGTTCAACCGGTTTTTTAAAAAAATCAACCGAACTGAACCGGTTCTTTATTAAAAACCGAAAAAAAACCGGTCCAACCGGTTTGATCCACTGGTTCGGTTCGGTTTACCGGTTTTCTGCCCACCCCTAGCTAAGACCATCTCCAACCGGTCTCCAGTTCTCTAAAATGGAGAGGGGGTTTAGCTCTCTAAAATGAAGATCTGATTTGGATCTAAATCTCAATCTCCATTTCACTATTCACATTTATATAACTTTTTATTTATAAATCTAATTACTAGAAAAATTATACCATTAGAAATATTTTGGCAAGATCTATCAATAATATTGACTATATTTTAATTAAATTTTTTTTTAATTTTTTATTTATTACACTTTTTTTAATAAGTATTTTAATTTAAAACAAATATTTTCAAATCATTGATTTTTATATGTAATTAACATTTAATATAATAATTAACTCCAAATAAGCAATAAAACAAAATAATAACATACAAATGAAGCAAAACCAACTTAAATTTGTGACTTAAAAATCATATCAAAATCATTAAATGTAAAAATAGTCAAGTATGACTAATTATTAAAAAAATTATAAAATTTTAAATGTGAATCCATTATAAGTGAGTAAATTATTATCTAAAATAATTACATGAAAATAATTTTATTAAAGAAAGTTTAAAATATTATTTATAAAATAAAATAATAATATTTTATTATTTGGAAATCGTAAAATTGAGAATAGTTGTAGTAATAAAATTAGGGATATTATCATTTTTCCCCCTACTGTTCACTATATTAGAAAGGTGAGGACAAGGTTTCTTGACTTTATAAAGGTAGCCCCCCCAGAACAGATTTATTTAACAAACACCCCCCTCTGTCAGAAAAATCATCAACAGTGAAGGTTGACCGTTACTGTTGGAGGGCAATTTTGTAAACTCCCCATGGGAACAGGAATCTAATTTGGACTAAGGGTTATTAAAGTCATTTGATATTTATAATTTATAATTAATAATATAAAAAAAATAAAATAAATGGGTGAAGGATATGTGGCCACGTCATCTTCAACCTTCATCTTCCTCCACCCAAACGATCTCTGTTAAACAAAATTCATCAAATTCATCTTCAACCTTCATCTTCCAAAACCCATTCATCTTCAACCTTCATCTTCCAAATCATTCCCAACACCTAATCCCTAACCTAATCAACAACAACTCACACCAAACCCTAGCCTCCACCACCACTAAAACACCAAACCCAGCCGATCGATCTTCTCCCAACCGGAGATTGAATCCCGCCGCCGCTTGATCTCTTACCCGCCGTCGATCCCTTTCTCTTTCTTCTCATCTATTTTCTCCTCTTTCTTTCCCTTGACAAAGGGGTGGCCACCTGGCGTTCAATCTCTCCAGTGGCCGATCTCGGATTTGGGGTTTCTTATTCGGGTTCGGTTTGGGGTTCGGGTTCGGTTTCTGGGGTTTGGTTCGGTTGGAAGTTCGATTCGGTTTGCTGGTTTGGTTCGATTCGGTTTCTGGGGTTTGGTTCGATTTGGTTCGGTTGGAGATTGGATCGATGAAGTTGAAGATGAATAGGTTCAATTTTTTGTTAGTGGTGATGAAGTTGAAGATGAATAATTTTTTATGGTGATGAAGTTGAAGATGGATCGATGGTGGTGGTGTGTTTTCCAGAACTTCATCGATGAAGTTGAAGATGGATTGATGAAGTTGAAGATGATGATGAATCAATGATAATGGTGGATCTGGTGGAAGTCCAGATTGGATCTCCACCGTCCATCTCATGAGATGGACGGTGGAGATCCAATCTGGACTTCCACCAAATCCATCTTTTTTTTTTTTTAATGTTTTTAAATTCTTTTTAAATTATTTTAATTTACATTTTTATAAATAAATAAATAAATAAAATCTCCACCGTCTATCTTAAAGATGGACGGTGGTGATCTATCTTTATTTTTCAATTATGTTTTTTTGTTTTAATTTTTTTTTTAATTTGTTAATATACACACTAGATTACACAAAATTAATTAGAGGGTAAATTAGTAATTTTATATTTAGAGGGTATTTTGGTCTTTTTACAAACTGTAAATGGTTGCATAAGTGTAATCTGTTTTCAAAAGGCACAGGAGGGTATTTTGGTCAATTCACACGTAAAAATATGTCAGGTCAAGAAAAAGCTGACAGAAGGGGGAGTTTTAATAATATTTTCACTTCAGGGGGTAAACCGGCCAATTTCAGGAAATCTTGTCCTCACTTTAATAATATGGTGAACAGTAGGGGGTAAACCGATCTTTTCCCAATAGAGGAATCTTCCAAGAATATTCCATTTCCGGTCTCCAAAATGGAGAAAAATTTGGAGACCGATTGGAGATGGCTTAACTGTAGGTATTGTCTTATTGGCAGCCAAAGGATTCAATTTGGATAGTAACAAGGTAAAAGTCAATTGGCATTTAGCCAAAATAACTTACTCAAAACTGGTTAGTGTTTCTTCCCAGAAAATGGTATATGCTAAAAAAAAATTATAAAGTGAATCATATTACAGTGATCTCATGAAAAGTTTGCAAAATCTTTTGATTTCTGTAATGGAAATGACAAGCTACACCTCTGTGAAGCCTCTCAAAAGGCTCTGAGTAAGGTTATATTTGAACTACAGACAAGTAATCTAAAAGAAGATATTGCCTAGTGCCAAGGATTCTTCTTTCTGGCTACACTTTTTCTTGAGCTCGACGTTGCACTAGTTTTCTGCCAAAGAAAAAAAAGGTGTAAAACCAGTTAAAGTAGTTTTAGGTTATGTTGGGCCAACTTTAAAGCCACAGTACAAAATATAGCAAAAGGTAAACTTTCAGTTATATATACCGTCTTTGATTTCTTTGTTTTTCCACGAATCCTGTTCCTTGGAGGTTTCAATTTGTATATCCGAACCATCCAGTGGTGAGTTGTAAATACCTAAATTGATAACAAGCAAGAGAATTAATTAAAAAAGCTCCAGCAATTCCCTCAAAATGAAAAGTAATAATTTGTAAACAACATAATGAAACCAATATGATCAGCAGATTGAAAAGGTGGACATGACCCCCAAAATAATCCCACAACAGGTTGCGTTAATTCAGGCAAACGGGCTGCATGTGTCATCATGAGGTTATACAGAATCTAAATATGGATTCGAGATTTAATTCAGGCACATTATATAGAACATCTTACATCAGTTTAATTGTTCCCTCCAGAAGTTGTAATCAATTGTACAAGTACTTTCTAAAACAATTGATGTTGCAACTCTCAAATGAACCATGATAGACCTAACAAATAATCATATGTATTGTATTAAATGAAAATAAGATAATCTAACCTCCTCAAAATGCGTAAGTTTGATATATTTCTTCCCAATTTCTGTCCGCCTCACTCTATCAAAGCCTTTACCATCGACATCCACAAACCTGCAGAAAAGATGAACAGAATGAAATAATTACTCCAAATGCCAAATCCAATAAATGTAAATTCATAAGTTCACAGCGAAGGCAGACCTGTAATATGAGAGTTTGTACATGAGACAATTTAGCATGGTTGGAGTGGCCTGAGAATCAATCCGATACTGACCATCTCTCTTTAGAGCAGATGAGAAGGTACAAAATAGTTAGTAACATTGATAAGCAAAATAAATAGTACCAGTGAAAGAAATTAGCCCAAAAGAACATATAATGTATCTCTAATGCACAACTGCAGCAATTGTATCCAACAAAAATTCATTTTATTTTATTAGTATTGCTGAGACCAGGAACCTACCAGATAATCAGGTTCCTTAATATGAGGGAAGACACCCCCTCCTATACGAACCATCCACAGAAACTTGTTGATGTCATCACTGGGGTAGCCAACAAGACCTAACAAGTAAGTTTCTTATGAGAATGAGATTCTTTAGGTAATACGAACAGAGCATACAAGAAGAAAAACAAACCTCCAAAGACGACAAGAACATATTTTACATCCAATGAGTTAAATATTTCCCAGGCTGCCTTTTCTGGGGAAGACATGGCAGTACCAACAGTTGCAATATGAGTGTTGTTCCAAGTATTATTGTCAACAATGACAGTTCGATTAGCCATGGCAGTTGTTTGGTATCCATAGTCCCACCATGATGCAACCTGCAAAAAGTTGAAAGCAACAGTCATGCATATAAAAATAGAAGTCAAGGTGTCACCTAAAATCTTCATTTGGTGAAAGATGTCATCTTATTATCCAAAAAAATAAAACTCTATTTTGATTTTTTTTTTTAAATTTTATTTCAAGACATAATCAACCACAATATTGTATTGGTCATTAAATCCATCAAGGTAAAAATATATTGCTGAAACAAGTAATATAAATATAAATATCAAGTACTGAAGATAAGCTATTTTTGGTCATCAGTTTCTGCAGACATCATCTATCAAAATTTCCTCCCCATAATTTAAGAAATACAACGACGTTTAAATATATTTCAGACAAGCATCATATGATGGAAGTAATAATATCAGATTCTGTTCAAGCTCTTGTAGATGGTTTTTTATAAGAAATAGCTCTATTTAAGTGGGGGTGATGAGAGCCGGCCTTATTTTTATCTCCTTAAAATTCTAAACAAAACCCATTTAGTTTAGACTATTATGTTCAGGAGAAAAATAAAGAGAAAAAAGACAACTTATCATCCACCTCAGTATTGTGCATATGCAATGGAAAAAACTTAAAAAGGGAAGAAAATGTCTAGTAAACAGGGCAAAAGCTTGGTAGAAAACTCACTTTATCATCCACCTCAGTATTGTGCCGCAACCATGCATATGCCTCTCTAAAATCATCAAAGACATGCAGACCATCATGTGAATGGGACGTTAATACTATAGAGGGGGCTGAATAAGCTTCTGCTGCTGCCCAGACACAATGAACCTACAAGGTGAAAGATCATTTACAGTCAGACACTTTTATCATCAGCCAATGAGAATAACCTCAAACAAGGACAGCAGAGATAAAAGAAAGCAGTAACTGATGTAGCTTCTCTTGATCAAGGAAAAATCAAACCAGAAATGACCTAAAGATTAGAAGCGATTAATGTACTTAAAATACTACTTCTAATCCCCTGTCATGTAACTGATGGGCAACACAAATTGTTAAGAAATGGTGCCAAATTGACAACAGCAGCCAAAATGTGAACTATTACTCTCTTCAAGATCAAACTTTTCATGGAAGACACATTTATCTGTTTCAGCTTTCCGTTTTCAGTTCCTCTTGAAGCCCACCTCCCTCTTTCCTTCCCAAACCAGAAAAATAAGGAAGCTTTTCCTTGTCAACATATATACCCTTCCATTTTCATGTAAATCCTATTTCTTGTATAATTACTGAATCCAACTTATGTCAACAGAATTTACAAACCTATCCACGTCATTTAAAAGGAAGAACTGTCTCGTTACTACCACCATTAAGTTGTCTGATTCAAAAAACTTAATAATGCAGTCAATATTTTATTTCTCAGTTTACCTACTTTGCTAAGGTTCAAAATTAGTATGATGACATTATACATTCATTATCAATAATATGTTCGAAGGGGAAACAGGAGTTGCTCCCATCAACGGATAATAATGTTAAAGAAACAGATGAACACGATATCATATTTTACTTTAAAAAGAACTGGATGTAACCGCCAGAAGGGGGCACGCTGTTGAATTATTGCAATAATGAGAAAGGGTAAAAAAGTCTAAGTACCACATAGAATGCACCAAGAAACACGAGTAAGAGAAGAGCAATCACAGATGCCTCTAAAGGTAAAACCAGAAGCCTCTTTTCTATTTTGGACTTGGTGGAAGTCTTTTCCACACTAGCTTTTTCCACCAGTTCCTTTTCCTTCTTCTTGTTCTTTCTAGAGGGCCGTTCCTTTAATTTCTCTTCACTTTTATCAGGCTTTGCTGCATCATTTTCTGCTACAACACCACTAGAACTAGTATCCCCTGCCTTAACGATCAAAACATTCGTATATTAGTCCTGAAGCTAAACGTCATTAAATGATGGAAGAATGAAAACTAGCAGCATTCACAGAAGAAAACATGCTCACATCAAATTCGGATTTTCCTAATATCCCAGGCAGCTGAAACTTGATTGATCGTGTGAAAACATCAAAAGCTTGAGATAAAGCAATCCCAGACATGATGCATGCTGCTGGAGCAAATACAAGCATTAGGCGCACCTGTAATTTTTGCCCAAACAATGATGGCAGAGAATTATATGAGGGAAAAATTAAATATAGCTCAAGTAAGATTAGCTGCCCAGATATTATTCTTACCATTACTCCAGAAAAATACACAGATGTCACAATATAAAGGACCGCAAAGGAGCTTGCATCAGATAAAGGCAAAAAGCATGCCTGCCAACAGATAGAGAACATAATGACACATTTATAAGCATACAGTTTTAGGTGAGAACCCATGTGTTGAGAAATTGAAACTTACAATAATGCCAGCTGGAACCAAGAATGCCAAAACATTGATATCCATAAAGTAAGACGGCCAAGTCGGGGGTTGATGTTCGCTAACACTAGCAATGATAGGTATATACTTGCTAGCATAAGTCCTGTCAAAATGCAGTGAAAAAAGTGGAAAAAAACGTTAACAAGCTAATTATGAACTCCAACCATACAGATTATTGTTCTCTCAAATCGCATAGTAACTGCTCTAAGTCACTTAAGGAAAGCAACAATAGACAAACAGGGCAATCAGTTTTCTGACATCTCTTATGTAAAAAAGAGAGTGAGAAGGGTGTAGGTTCTTCCTATTTTAACTCAACCGAGCCCAATGAAGAAAGCAACTGTTACAAATAATAATTTATCTCAGTGTGTTTCAAACCAACTCATACTCTTCGGTACAACTTCTATTTGTCCACTACTAAATTTATTCAAGGGAATAGCTTTTTAAATAATAATAAGTACTCACGGATCAAGCAAACTTAAACTTCGTCCACTCCATCCCATTGTTGGGCTGGAAGCTACCAATGCTATAAGAACTGCTATCACAGCACAGCAGACTAGCCTGAAAAAAGAAAACAATGTGGAAGTATGGAGATCAGCTTTGTGTTCCTTGATATTGCTATACGATAGCAATCTGTGGCATGATTAATAACAAATACTGGTTTATGACAACTCGTTATGTCAATTTTGTAGTATCCACAACAAAACGAAGAACAGAACAGAAGCTTACAGGCCAATAGATACAACAAGGGTGACGGCTACTTTAAACATTTTGGCAGAGAGAATCCCTTTGATATAATATACGAGAGCCACCACATGGATAATAATGAAAACCTGCATATTAAAATCAGAAGCAAGAATATTTAGAGTGAGAGAGAATATGTATGTATGTATGTATGTATGTAACCAAATGCACAATGGTTATTACCAAAGAAAAAAAAAGGAAGTGATTTGGCAAACTACAATAAGGTGTTGACACATCTAGGAATATAGCCTAAGTTATTTTCAAAAAATTTCAAACACTTTTGCTATTATGCACATGCCCTTCTACTAAGCTTTAGGAGAACTTCAGTATATGCTGTATTCAGATACTACCAAAAGCCTTCTAAAAGTAGCATGGTTCGTGGCTTGAAGCGCTATGACAGCATAACAGGCTTGTAACAAAGTCAATCATAAATTTTGACAATGATTGCCAAATATATCCCTCAGAACCATGAAAATTAAAAGATTTGCAATGTAAGCAATAAAGCAATAATTCACAAATTACAGAGTCTAGCTAAAAAACTACACTCACCAAAAATGATGCAAAATGTTCTGATGTCAAGACTGCATTAAATCCAACGACAGGCACCAATGAGGCTAACAATGTTCCAAGGACAACCTGCAATAAAGAAGTTATCATCTTAAACCAAGAAGTTTCAAGGAAAATATTTGGAAAAAAAAAAAACAAATTTTGTGAATCAATTAATGATACTAACATATACAAGACAGCTAGCACAAAGTTCAAAAAGAATGTACATTCCTTCAAAACTCCAGAGGCTGAATACATATCCATTTTCACAAGTTCTATATCTAAGCTTTTCACCGGTATATATATATATATATATATAGTTTTTCTATTGTAAGAATGTGAACCATTAGATTTACATACTTTGACTTAAAGCGTATGCACTTGACAAAACTTCTCCATAATTTGTGGTTCACATTCTTCGTCCTGATATATTTCAGGATGAAGTGACAGTAGACTGTATATATATATATTTGATAGGAAAGAAAAAACTTTATTAAAAAAGACAATAGCCCACCCAACACAACAAGCTAAACAAAATAAAAATTACAATGAACTCAATCAAAAAACAACAGCCTTCCAATCCAACATGATGAAAAATAGAGAATTGTCTCTAAAATCTTCAAAGATGGATGCCCATAGAGAAGCTAAATAATAAGCTTTATCCCACAAAAAATTGTCTTTCACCAGAATATTATTGTTGCAGGAAAAGCAATAAAGTTCCACCAGTACTTGTAGTACCATTATTGAAGAGAAAACAACAAGCAGCCAAACATAGTACAGCAAAGATAACGCAAAAATTGAAATTAGAAGCCATTACATGAATTTCTTGGTCGAGACTACTTATACCAGGCATAAAATAACCTAGCCTCTGGCTCTTGATTAAGCATAAGTCTTATTTTAATCTTAATCCTCGAAACTAAACAAGCTGCAAGCTAGTCACGTCACTTTTCCAACACTAGGCATAAGTACATAACTATTCTTCAATCTCCTAAAATAAGGAAACTATAACAAAGATAAATAAAAAAATCAGACTTCACACAAACTAGTGGCCCAGTACAAAAGGGCTAAATACCCTGATTGACATTTTATTTTTTATCAGAAACAAACATTTTATTAACAAAAAGTGAACAAGCAGTCTAGTAAAAGGACCTTACACCCAAAAGAAGGATCACCGAGCATATACAAAAAGTAAAATTCCCTGATTAGCATTTTACTTCTTCTTTGATGCTCCAACATCAAACATAGTAACTACTACAACTTCCCAAGTTCAAAAAATTCACATATTGCTCACAATATAACTGAGATTATCTAAAACCCGAACGGTAAGATTTTCCTCGGTGCCCATGAAAAAAGGATAAAATACAAAGGAAAAACTTATTTTAGTATGGTTCCTACTCTTTTTTTACTAGAGACTAAAAACAGCAATGAACCAATCTTAGATAATCATAATCCTTTCATTTCATGACTATAATAGAAGTTCAAGTCCAGAGAATACTTACCAGAGGTGCATATGCAATGTACAACCGAGAAGAATAGCGACCAGTTACTATGCACAGAAGCACATGCATTGGAATAAGGTTAATAATAAAGGTATACCCTCCCCAAGAGCAAACCTGAATGACAACAAAACAATGATAATGATAATGGGTTAAGAAAAGAAAGAGCACAAACAAAAATTATGCAGACAGATCTTACCATATAAAAGTATGCTATAGCATTTAAAGTGGCATAAAATAGGGATCCAGTATTCAATGTCTGCAGACAATACATAACTAAAATCAGAAAACAATCAACTCAAAGTTAATAAAGTAGAAAATTTTAGTAAAATCCGTACAGTACCAGTGACAATGGAAAAACTATTAGCCAGTAGGTTGAATCTGTTTTTCCTTCAATAAAATAAACTTAGGACTACAATGGGCGAAATAAATTTTGCCTTATTAGAGGAAAATTAACCTTTATATAAAGATAAAAAGTGATAATCAAAGCAAAGATAGCCACAGCTTCATTGTCATAGCTTCCAGCCACAGATCGAGATATATAAGATGGAACCTACAAACAATAACAGTAAATAAAACAGCTATCAGTGGCATGGATTAAAGACTATATTAGCCATTTGGTACAGCAGCATATCTCACATAAAAAAGGGTCACAATCTTATAAATTATACAACATGTTTCACATTAAAATTTGTTTTCTTCGAAGAAAGCAAGATATTAACATTAAGAAAATATCAGATTGTGTAGAACTTCCAAATGTAAAGCCACTACAGTTTACCCTACAATATTAAGAGTCAAAATGTATGATTTACCATGGCTAAAAGAACTGCTGCTGTCAGTCCTGCACCGGCACCCTTAACTTCCTATTGAAAATCAATTCAACCATCATGACCAGATCCGAGGTCAACGGAGAATAACATATAACAAAACACATAACTAAGGGAAGAACTAACCTTAGTTAGAAGGTATGTTGCCCATGAAGCAAAAGCTGAGAATATAGGTGCAGTGAACACACAAACAGTTTCAACGGACAGAGGAATATTCAAGGAATTCAATATCCTGACAAAAGAGCAATGACTCAACAAATTATCGAAAATGAGAGATCACTAAAACCGACTGCTTGCTTCAAGTGTTTTAAGTTGAAGAACCACATCAATGGGAACTATTAAACTGCCAAGAGCACAAGTAAACAATAAAAATAAGCAAAAAATTCTACTACTAACTCAAACTACATACCGCCATAAGGTGCCTGCTGTCAAGGTCAACCCAGGGTAAACAGTTCCACCAATCACACGACCAAGAGGATACCTAACATATACAAATCCAATCCAGTAGTCAAATTTAAAACAATAAATGATAACCTAATTAATGGAAAATAAACAAGAATTCTGGCATGGCAATACATCTGCCACTTATATTGTATTGCAATTACCATGTCCTATCATCAAACCAATTCCAAAAATCATATATCCCGTTCTTCGTCAGAAACTGAAACCATGAAACATACTTGTCATTCATCTTCTATATAGCTTTATAACATTGACAAATAACAAAAAGAAACCAGAATCCGAAAAGGCAATCCCATAAGGCAGAGAAAAACGAACCTGAGTGACTCTGTAATTGAAGTATGGATCAAATTCGTGAATAACACTCTCGTACTTAATGACCTGTAGATTAATTGGAAAACTATGAGCTGTGAATACTACAACAATACAAATAAGTCAGCTGTAATTCTCTAAACAACCGCATGCTACTGACTTTGGTAGTCGTGACAATGTACAAAGCAATACAAAAAATAAATTAAATTAGATTTTTCAAAATTTAAGATTCTGAACTAAAAAGAACAAAATCATTTCCATTGCTGTTCTTCGCGTCCAATGAATTTCCAATTATAATACATTGCTTGAACGTTTTCTCATTTTCTATGAATCCAAAATGTGAATGAAGAACTTATACGATAATTATATGGATCGGATCTAAAAAAAACCGATGATGAGAAATTCTCACCGAGAAGAGGCGGATCGAGAAAGCGAGAACTCCGATCAACAGGAGGATGAAGAACGACAGGACGCTCCCGAAAGCGTTGCGCAAGGTCCTGTCGCTGGAAGTCTCTGCGGCGGCCGCCATTGACGGCCAAAATGAGTCACTGGTTTTAGCTGGAAGCAGATATTCAGAGAGAGCGACTGTGTGAGTGAATATGGAACTTGTATTTGAAGTCTCGAGTAAACGATGAAATGGAAGACTTTTATTTGTAGAGATGGGGGCTTATTTGCGGGGACATACAGGACTGTTTCAGAGGAGAAATGACGATAATGGGCATCGAAGTTGACACTATTGTCCTTTTTGGTTCCACGTGGCTTGGAAATTTGTGGTGTAATGACGTTTACTTGCTATTGGTTATGGACTGCGTGGATGGCCACGTGGCGTAATGTGACTTGCCAAGACAATACACACATTTTCGGAAATACTCATTTTCCAAATTCCAATCCGAGTTATTTGATTCTAGAATTTAATATCGGGTTAATAGCAATAACATACCCTAACGTTTTGTAATATAACAGCTATCCTATACTTTTGCTAAATATTACAGAACCATACCCTTGACCAGTTTGACTAGGGTTAGATTTAACAGTGACTTAACAGTGTGAAGGGCATGAATGTCTTTTTCCATTAAAAGTACAAAAAGTATATTTTTTTATTTATTATAAAAATAACAAATCTTCAAAAATATTAAAAATGAAAAAGAAAAAAAATGGAAAACACATTGTGCGATCTCACCGGATTTCCTAAAGAGATCTAGTTCAATCAACCAAATCCCCAGATCTTTTCAACATTAAATTTATGCTTCTTTGGATAAAACATGTGCATTCATCAAAACTATGTTAAATATTATAGTATATACCTAGAAAATGAATTAAAGATATTTCATAGGAAAGTTATGACACCATTTTTCTTGAGAAACCAAACATCATAAATTGAATGTGTGTGCTATACCGGAGAGCACGAACGGCGAGGTTCTGGGAGAGATGATGTACGAAGTAATTTGCTTCGTGAAGGAACAAAACAACGCCAAAACACCCCAGCACAAAAAGCTTTGCCATCATTGATTTGATTTTTTGTTTTTGGAGCCGGGAAATTTGAGTAAGAGTGATTTTGGTGGTGGAGTGGAAGTGTTTGGCTTTAAGAGAGATGAGTAAATTTGAAGCCATATGCGATTTTTACTGGTTTTTGTTTTTGTTTTTTTTATGGATTTTTTGTTGAGCTTTTGCAGAGAACTTCTCACAACTTGTTTAATGTAGATCCATCTTACTTGTGAGATGATGATCATATCTCGTCTTTTACTTACTTCAAAAAGAAAAAATTGGCCTTAGGCTTTTAAATGTTCATTTATTGTTTCAATATGTTTTTTTCCTTTGAGATGAGAAAATTATGGTGATTATAATTAATGGATGGAGAAGAATAGCACAGTGATGGTGATTGCAAAAAATATAGCGATTTTGACAAAGATGAAGAGGAACAAGGTAGCACTGATGATGATTGATTTTTTAATTTTCCTTTTAGTTAATTTCGTTCGAGAGATTTGATTTTATTGTTAATTTTCTTAATTTATTATTATTGTTGTTGTTGTTGTTGTTATTATTATTATTATTATTATTAATTGATTTTCATTTATTTTTAATATTTATTTAAATGTTATTATTATTATTTATTATAATTGATAAAACATTAAAGGAAAGACAATATGGTCATTTTATTTTTTTAGTGACAGTCAACTATTAGTCAAAGGTATGTTGTTGTAATTAACAGAAAAGTTCAATATAGCTGTGGTATTGTAAATCATCAAGCTAAGTTATTGCAATTAACCCTTTAATATCATTTATCCCTTTAAAGTTATGTAAACTTACATGTATGCTCAATAGTTTCAAATATCCACACAAAACTTACATGTAAATTGGGTCATGATGGGTCGACACGGTCTGTTTTATCACAACTGAAATAGGCTATGGATACTTTAAAGGGAAAATTGCACATTGAATTTATGTTTAATTATGGCTACATATGTGATTTTTTTCAAAATTGCACAAACATCTCCCACCATTAGTGGTCAACCGATTATTGTAACCTTCGATTGTCTTGTTTGTTAGAAAAATCTAAAATACCCAAGTTACAACTTTATCATTTATTTTTGTTGTTAATTTATTATTTTTTTTGTCATTACTTTATCATTTATTTAGTATTTTGAAGTCGGTCACCTCCCACAGTGGAAGAGATGGGGCTAAGATCTCCTCCACCAAGGAAGAGACTAACAATCTCCTTCCATAATGAAGGATATTTTTACCAATCACTACTACAAAAATGTTAAAAGACATCGGTTGTTTACATCGGTTTTTAGATAACCGATTTAATTTTTTTTTTAGAAATCGGTTTTTATAAAAACCGATTTCTTAAATATTGTGGTTTAAAAAGACAACGGTTTTTTGGGAAAACCGATATGGATTTATTTTCCAATAAGAAATCAGTTTTCCTTAAAACCGATGTCTTAAATATTGTTGTTTGAAAAGACAACGGTTTTTGGGAAAACCGATATGGATTTTTTTTTTCCAATAAGAAATCAGTTTCCATTAAAATTGATGTCTTAAATATTGCGGTTTGAAAAGACAACGGTTTTTGGGAAAACCGATATGGATTCAAAAGCAAAATTCTACTGAAATTCAAATCTGACCTATGTCCACATTCAAGTGCGCATCTCTAAAAATACTCAATGTTATTTGCTCAAATTTTGATACATGAAAGTACACATGCAAAAAAACACTTTTCATTCAAAAAATATTCCAAAAATCGATTTGGAAATGTGTGAAAATGAGCGATGAAAACATCTCACTCGCGGATTCACGTCATTTCTAACCTTTGACTGAATAATTGATCATAACTTTCAAAATAGCAACCAAAATTTTACATTCTTTATACCGTTGGATTCATATCAAAAAATCAAAGAACCCAACATGGACGAAAAAATTTATTTCCTTGCCAAAAGATACAGTTTTAAGGAAAAAGTTTGCACAAAAATTGATCATCTCCAATCGCTTCTGACCTTTGACTAAATAATTGATCATAACTTTCAAAATACCGCCCATAATTTTACGTTATTTATATCATTGGATTTGTACCGAAAAATTGAAGAACCCAAAATGGACGAAAAAATTTATTTCCTTACCAAAAGATACAGTTTTAAGGAAAACGTTTGCACAAAAATATCTACAATTGCTTCTGACCTTTGACTGAATAATTGATCATAACATTCAAAATACAGCCCAGAATTTTACGTTCTTTATACCGTTGGATTCGTATCGAAAAATTGAAGAACCACATGTGGACAAAAAAATTTATTTCATTGCCAAAAGATACAGTTTTAAGAAAAAAGTTTGCACAAAAATATCTCCAGCAGAACACAAAACCACACAAAAAATGAAATGAAAAATAAACCCACCAATATATATTTTTTTAATATATGTTTGTAGTAGAAATTAGAATTTTGATTAGTTGAGTAAATTTAAATTTATCAAACAAGTTTTTTTTTTTTTTTCTAACAACTCATATAAGTTATATATAAATATTGTGCAATTGTTAACACATCCAATCTTGTAGTGAGGCGGTAAAGGCTTACCACTTTGACTTTGAGGTTGCAAGTTCAATTCCTCATAATGATAATTAATCCTTATTATTATCAGAAGTGGAGCTGGTCGGACGGCGAGATTAATTTTCGTAATACATCAATTTTACGTCACGGTTTTTAAATCAGTTTTATATATAACTGATGTGTTTTCCATGTAAAATAACCGATTTCTTTTGCGTTTTTTGTAGTAGTGAATCTTCTCCATTATGGAGGAGATTTTTGTCGATCTCCTAAAAAAAGAGAAGGAGATCTTCGATGCTATCTCAACCGAATTCTTCCTTTTATACGTTATTTTAAATTATTTTTTATTTAAATGATATTTAATTTTAAGAGGTATTTTTGTATTCTCATCAAAACCTTCAAAGCTTGTTATAATACCAAAGCATTGTAGTAAATTTTTTTTATTATATTCATATCTGTTGTTTATATTTACATGAACCTTGTGTTTTTAGTTCAATTTATACTCTTTAAACCTAAGTTTCAACGGATTTGGTTTGAAACAAATCGAATCCATCAGAACCACAAAAATAATTTTTTATATGTAAATATTGTAGCTAGCCATTTTCAAATTGATTGTTTTTGTTGCATATATCTATATAAAACTTTTGTTCTTAGTCTATTTTATACTTATTTTCTGTAGATTTAGTATAAGAACATAATTTTCGGTAATTTTAGCCGTTTCAACAGATTCAGTTTCAAATCGAATCTGTCGAAACCTTCAAAACTTATTCTAATATCTAAGTATTGTAGCAAATTTGTTTTCATTATTTTCAAATTGTTGCTTATATTTACATGAAACTTGTGTTATTAGTTCAATTTATACGCATTAAACCCGAGTTTCAACATATTCGGTTTGAAATCGAATTCGAATATTGTAGCTAGCCATTTTCAATTTGATTGTTTTTGTTGCATATATCTATATTAAACTTTTGTTCTTAGTCTATTTTATACTTATTTTATGTAGATTTGGTATAACAACACAATTTTCGGTAATTTTTGTTGTTTCAACGGATTCGGTTTCAAATCGAATCCGTCGAAACCTTCAAAACTTATTCTAATATCTAAGTATTGTAATCATTTTTTCCATTATTTTCACATTTTTGCTTATATTTACATGAAACTTCTGTTATTGGTTCAATTTATACGCATTAAATAATGAGTTTCAACATATTTGGTTTGAAACTAAATCCGTCGCACTAAAATGAGTTTTTATATGTAAGTATTGTTGGAATTTATGCCCTAAAGCTTGTAATTTGTAAATGTTACAAATCCATTAATAAAAGAAGTAGTATTTTCATTCAATAAATATGACTCATACGCTTATATTATATGTGCTAAACATCCAAGATTGCTAGATATAATCTAAAATTGAGTATATAAATGTCTTATACAGATGAATTCGGTTTGAGACGTGCAATCTAAAGAGTCTGTGAAAAGCAAATAAAGCTGGGTACTTTATTTGTAGATAATCTACAGCTGCGATCCATTCCGTAATGTACGGTGGTCTTATCCTAGACTACTCATATGATGATATGAGAATGGAAACACCTTTATATGATATGATCATATAAGACTGGCCCACGATCTATATGAATCTATCACAAAGATTTGTTAGTTGAAAAGATTCATATATATATATATACAAATGATGACTATATATGGGTGATATAAATCCTGAGTGTCTTACTAACTCCTTCAAGTTAGATCGTGTTTCTTAACATACCATGAGTGAGATCGGAGTAGCATTCCCAATCAATAACTCTGTATCTTGGAATCACTGCTTGACTTATGGATGGGAATGTATGCATGCAATAGAGGAATCCACTCATTCTTACCAGAAGTAGAGAAATAGTTCCCTTAAGGGTTAATTCAGGACAATAACGATTAAGAGTGTTCTCCTTCTTCCGTAAAGGAAGGAAGGATATAATTGTTCATTAGAGAATCAATGGTATTTAAAGGAAAATATATAATTAGAGAGGTATAACGGACTTTATGACCTTGTTCTAATTATGAACTACTTGTGGATGATCATATCATATGAAATAGCTATATTGATTGACACTGATATTTTGGTTGTGTAAAACATCTACAGTTACGAGAGTGAAACCTCGGGTTTTTAGTGGAATAACTCTGAAGTTAATAATCGTGAAATATTAATTAAAGAGTTTAATTAATTTTTCTAAGTATTATTAGAGCTCAAAACTGTGGGTCCATTAGGTCCCCTTGCTAGCCCTTTACGGTTATTGGTAATAATGTCCACAGTGAATTGGATGGTCCAATTAATTATGCTGCGAAAGTAAGGGCCGGTTTGGTATTGCTGTAACTTTTATAATAATCAATGTTAGCTGTGCTGAAATAATAATCAGCTGTGAAGTTAATCAGTAGATGTTTGGATAATTAAACTTTTAAAACTACTGCATAGCTCAAAAGCAGTATACATATGTTTGGTAATTTTATTTCAAAAGTGTTGAAATTAGTTACAATGACTAAAATAGACATGATCTTAGAACTTTATTTCATTTTTTTCATTAATTATATTATATTCAATCAATATTTAAGTAGAATATTTAAATTGGAAAAAAAAATTCATAAGAACAATAAAAATAGTTTTAAAAGATTTTATAAATCAAATCAATATTTAATTAGAATCTTTAATTTTTAGATGAAATAAGGTATGTAAATGATTTTAATTTGATTTTATAATAATATTAATGATATTTTAAAAGATTCATTAAATGCTGAAATAGATTATTTCATAATCACTTTCAAAAAGTAACCCCCCACCTACTTCTCAAAATCACTGTCAAAACTTGACAGATTATCAATTAATCACTTTTGGAAGTTTTACCAAACACCATTTTATACCAAAATTATAAAACAAGCTAATTTTAACTTCTCAAAAGTAATACTAAACTGGCCCTAACTTGGATATATTATGGGAATTAATTAAATATAATTAAATAATATGATTATTTAATTGACATATTAATAATTAAGAATTATTAATTGTTATTTGGAGGTTACATGTTCAAACCTTGACGAAAGCAAAGGAATAAAATAATAGAGATTATTTTATTTACTTAAGGTTCAAGTCCTAGTTGTGACCGAATTAAAAAAGGATTGATAATCCTATTTTAACTTGGTTAACTAAACCCTTGGATCCTGGTATCTAAGAAATACTTATCATAAAACAAACTAACCGAACCCTAATACAGAGAAAGAGAGGTGCAACAAGGAGAAGAAGAAAAAGAAAATATTTTTTTTTTTCTTTGGCACTGAACCCTAGTAAGAGGACAAGGTGTTGTGTTCTCCATCTCAGTAGCCTCCATTCAAGAACTCCCAGAATCCGTGACGTGCCCACATATAGTTGCTAGATCACGGGTTATAGCTTGAAATACTTAGTGGTGGAGGATCGAAAAGAAACAAAGAAAAGATCTTCAAAGGTGTGAAAACAAATCCCTCCTCATATTCGTGTATACAAAAAGGTCCAAGATAATTTTTTTTTTTAAAAACCTATCTACTTTTTTCCGTTGCACGACTTACAAGTATTGTAACAACTTTTAATTTGATCGTTTTTGTTGTATATATTTATATTAAACTCGTGTTCTTATTTTATTTCATACTTATTTTTTGTAGCTTAACTATGAGAACACGATTTTCACAATTTTGTCCGTTTCAACAGATTCGGTTTCAAATCGAACACGTCAACCTTCAAAACTTGTTCTAATATCAAAGTATTGTAGCCATTTTTTTCAATTATTTTCATATTTGTTGCTTATATTTACATGAACCTTGTGCTCTTAGTTTAATTTTTACTCTTTAAACCCAAGTTTCAACATATTTGATTTGAAACCGAATCCGTCGAAACCATAACAATGAGTTTTTATATGCTAGTATTGTAGCCATTTTTAATTTGATCATTTTTGTTGCAAATATTTGTAAATATAGTTTTTTAGTTAATTTGAAAAAATTAGGGATCAAAATGATCTATGTAGTCACTTTTTTCAAAAGTCCCAAACTACTTGAAATTATTTTAAAAAATTGACACTTATGTGTTAATTACCCTTCGTATTATCTATATATATAGTAAATTGCAATAACATGCCCCATGTTTACCTATATCATAGTTATATTGAACTTTTCCCTTAATTACATAAAGATATCCTTGACCACCGTTAAACTTGATGGTGGACAAGGGTGTAAGGGCAAAAATGACTTTTCATATCAATTAAATCAAACAACAATATTTAATTATAAAAAATTGAAAAACACATTATCAACAATATAAAAACTTTTCAAATAATAAATATAAACCATTTCAAAAAATATATATAGATAACAAATAATTGAAACACAACAATAAAAAACAAACTGAAATGGTAGATCTAGTGATTGCACCAGATCTCACACCTATTTAAAAAAAAGAATTAAAGAAAAAAAAACTGAAATTGGTGATTTGGTGTGAAGTGGAGATCACACCACATATTCTCCATTTTGGAGGAGATTTTGCAGTGGCAGTGAAGCTTTGGTGGACGGTATGCGACGCAGTCGGAGGGCGTGGCGATAATGGGAAGTTACCGCGTTTGTGGCGTGGTGGCTATTGGTGGTGATGATGGAGTTTGAGTTGGAGATGGTAAGGGTGTGGGTTAATGACAGTGTGGGTTAATGACGGTGATGGTTGATTACTAGACATCCAGTGACAATGAGAATTTGTGTAGTCCTGGCTATTGTTAAAGATCTGGTAAAGATTAGAAGATCTGATGAAGATCTGTGGACCAGATCTCTGTTTTTTTTTTTTTTTTTTTAATAAAGATTTTATTTTAAAATTTTCTATTTGTTAATCGGTCTTTATTATTATTATTATTATTTAATTTTGTCTTTTAATTTTTTATTACTATAGTACTTTTTTAATTTGTATTGTTTTTTTTATTTATTTATCATTTATTAAGATAATTATTAAGAAAGCAAGGAAGGGTAATTTGGACATTTTCATATCAGCGTTAAACCCACCGTTAGTCCGTTACCAACGATCAAGGGTATCTTTCTATAATTAAGGGAAAAGTTCGATCCGGCTGTTATATAGGCAAACGTAGGGGGATTTTATTGCAATATATCCATATATATATTTATATATAAATAAAAGGAGCCTTTTATTTTCAATTTTACCCTCATCATAAACCCAGATATTTTGTTTCTTTCTCGCGAGACCCCCAACTTGTTCACCTCATTAAAACCTAATCAATCATCCACGGATCTTCGCTTGAATCCGACGACCTTCTGTCATCTCCGATCAAATTTCGGTGAGAACTAATTTATTTGTCGGTATGTATGGAGATAACATCATTTTTTTTTTTTTTGTTAATTAGGTTAGATAATAGATTTTGATATGTTTTTGTGATTTATGTTTCTGGGTATCTTCGTTTTTTTTTTTTTTCCTTTCCTTTTCGTTTTAAATTTCGGATTACGCAACACTTTTGAAACTAATTTTGCAATAGTACAATTACAATATAAATTCAATCTCTTACTTTATTGTTGCTTTGATTTAACTTGTAATTAGCTATATATTTATATAGGATTGTTTATATCTGTCTAATAAGTTTGTGGGTGTTGGGTTTCTTGTGCAGGGGTGGAATTCCAATTTGTGTTTGATTTTGGTGTTTATTAAAACATGGCGATGTTGAAGGACATCTTACCTCCTGTTAAAGCAAACACTCCCTCGCTATATGACCATTCCAGTGATCCCTGGTTTAAGACCCGCTATAGTTCATCATCTGAAGGGGAGCGTTCCGTTGAGATCAATCACAAGCCTGTGCCTCCTTATTTGAATCGTCAAGGTTTTATTCCTCGCAAGATTGAGGATTTTGGTGATGGGGGTGCGTTTCCGGAGATTCATATTGCTCAGTACCCTCTTGACATGGGTAGACATAGATCTGCCAAGCCCGGATCCAGGATTCTACCCGTGACGGTTGATGCTCACGGGAATGTTGCCTATGATGCGATTGTGAAGCAGAATGAGAATGCAAAGAAGATTGTTCACTCGCAACTTAAAGATCTTGTTCCAAAGATTTTGATGAATGATGAGGAGAGTGAAGAAGATGAGGAGGAGGAGGAGAAGCAGAGGGAGATTGATGAAATTACTCAGGAAACAAAAGCTGCTCTTGAGAAGATTGTGAATGTGAAATTGAGTGCGGCACAGCCCAAGAATGTACCTCAACAGTCTCAAGATTCAAAGTATGTTAAATATAAGCCATCACAGCAATCAGCCGCCTTTAATTCTGGTGCTAAAGAGAGGATTATTAGAATGGTAGAGAAGCCTGTGGACCCACTTGAGCCACCAAAATTCAAGCACAAGAGGGTTCCAAAGGCTTCTGGTTCTCCACCTGTACCAATTATGCATTCCCCGCCTCGGCCTGTGACTGTGAAAGATCAGCAGGATTGGAAAATACCTCCTTGTATATCGAATTGGAAGAATCCAAAGGGTTACACAATTCCCTTGGATAAGCGTCTTGCTGCTGATGGAAGAGGTCTTCAAGAAGTTCAGATTAATGACAACTTTGCTAAGCTGTCAGAGGCTCTCTATGTTGCTGAACAAAAGGCTCGAGAAGCTGTTGCAATGAGATCTAAGGTACAGAAAGAGATGGTCATGAAGGAGAAGGAAAGGAAAGAGCAGGAATTACGTGCGTTAGCTCAGAAAGCACGTGCTGAGAGAAATGTGACGGCTGCCCCAGCATCCATGCCAATCCAATCTGAGAAGAGTGCAATGACTACTGATGATATGAGAGGGGATTATGAGCGTGTGAGAGAAAAGGAGAGGGACATGCCAAAGGAAACAAGGGAGGAAAGGGAAGAGCGACTGCAAAGAGAGAAAATTCGTGAAGAGAGACGTCGAGAGAGGGAGAGGGAAAGAAGGTTGGAGGCCAAGGATGCTGCTATGGGAAAGAAGAGTAAGATTACTAGAGACAGAGATCGTGATGTTAGTGAGAAAGTTGCTCTTGGCATGGCCTCTACTGGAGCAGCAAAAGGGGGTGAGGTCATGTATGACCAACGACTGTTCAACCAGGAGAAAGGAATGGACTCTGGTTTCGCCACTGATGATCAATACAATGTGTATGACAAGGGCTTGTTTACCGCTCAGCCCACTCTTTCAACCCTGTATAGGCCGAAGAAAGATTCTGATTCTGACATGTATGGAAACGCAGATGAACAGTTAGAGAAGATAATGAAGACTGAACGTTTCAAACCTGATAAGGGATTTGCTGGCAGTAATGAGAGGTCTGGTCCAAGAGACAGACCGCTTGAGTTTGAGAAGGAGGCTGAAGAAGCTGATCCATTTGGTCTGGATCAGTTCTTAACAGAGGTGAAGAAGGGGAAGAAAACAATGGATAAAATTGGTTCTGGAGGGACCATGAGAGCTAGTGCAGGATCTTCTCGAGATGATACTGGGGGTTCTGGTAGAACTCGCATAGGGTTTGAAAGGGGGCGTTGAATATCTTCTATAATATTATTTTGTACTTTGCTTGTAGTTTTTTCTAATTTAAGTTTTTTTTGAACTGTCAGTGCTTTGTATCTTTGAAATGCTTTCTATGCCATTATTCCCTTTTTCTTTGCTTATAGTACTGATCATATTTTGCAGATATTTACTTTGGTAATCCAATGGACTTCTGTATTGCTAGACTTTCTGTCTGAAATCTCAGCTGTCTGACCAGAATTTGCTACTTATTTCTTTTGGATTTTGAGGTTAATGCTCTTTCCAAAATCGTATGCTGTCCATTTCATTCAAAGTCTTTTTCTTGCTCGTTTTTAGCAGAGATCCGAGGTTTCATAAATTGATTTTGATGTATTCTACAACTCATGATCTGTTCTGTTATGCTGGTAGTTTTAGTTTCTCATACTGTTGTTTTGTTAATTACTCATATTTCTCCTTCGTCACTGAGTTGGTATGACAGATCTTCCCTGAATTAGTGCATGTTGAGAACATAATCTCAAATAAATCCCTTTCCGGTGACATTCAGGACTTAAAAATTTTGTATTCCATTTGAAAAATTCAAGAAGGTTGGTGTGCTTAAAGCTTGAACTGGGTTCCTTTAGAACTAAATTTTTTGAGTCTTTGAAATTGTTCTGAGATCATAGATGTCACATACTGCACCACCTGCACTTTCTGACTTGTATTTTCTTAAAGACAAATGATTTTATATTCTTTCAATTCTACTCAAAAGTATTTCACAATTTTGGCTAAAGAAACTTATTCCACTGTTTATTTATTTATTTTGCTATGCATTCGGAGAAGAGTTCAAATTCTGCAGAATTTCTAGTGAATATGTAAATCAAGCATGAGTCAACCTAAAAGGGGTGAATTTTTGGTGGTGACTGGTGAGGGAATATTTACAAAATTGGTGTTTGCTAGGAATTCCGAGAATGGGGAATCGTTTGTTAATGTTTTCTGTTTCGTCGATTTTCATTTGAAAATGAGATCAATGTTTGATGAAGAGAAGGCTTTCAAGCATAAGATATTGCTGTGGTAATGTGATATGGAATTGAATATTGCTGTTAATTGTGATGGAGTCATGAAACAGACACAGATCTAAAGAGAACATTTGATCCATACGAACAATTGATAATTGCTATCACCAAAATTTATTACTCGTTTTTTATTTTTCAAATTCAATTTTTAAAAACTACTTTATAAATTGATAACAAATGAATTAGATTTTAAAATTTTAAACTTAAGGAGCATTCACGCATAAGAAAGAAGTCAGGGACTCTCAAATGGAACTTCAAACCTTAAAGCATACAAAAATTGCATTTTATCATTTGCTTTTCTCCTATTTATTTGATAGAACATACTTTTTATACTTTTGATTCTTATAAATCTTAAATCCGAAACCGAAAAGCTATCAAAATTTGACCAGGAAATGCCAAACAAAAACTAAATTCAACAGGCAATAAGACAAATAAAGAACAGATAGTTCCAATATATCTTAAAACATGAATTCACATTTTAATGACTCTGTGTAATTGAACCAGCAACCCAAATAAGTGCCGGATATTGATCACTGAATGCTGTTAAGACACACTCAGAAAACACAATAATAAACCATGTAGTGAATAGTTTATAAAATAAACATTGACAAACACGAAACAACAGTGAAAGGCTGAAAAGGCAACATATTTTCTTGTATCAGTGGTTCCCTCCCAAAACTGGTTTTTCGGCTCTTTTGCCTGCAACAGATTTGCAATACCCAAGACTCTGCAGGTCTCCCTACAACAACCGAAGAAAAACAACTTTAGTTAAAAAGAATCCTTGCCCAAATTGCAACTTTTGGAGGTTTTTCAACTACCACAGGCGAAAAGGGAACACAATACTGTTGTGACTTCTAAGCCAATATATCAGAATCAATCTGCTGGATATTTGGGAAATTGTTTTTCAGAATAGTAGAGTAGTTTGAAGATTTTGCCTGCAATGAGAGAAGAGAAGCATTATTATAATTGGAAGGAGTCACAAAATTGTTAGGAAATCGTAATGCATACTGAAACATTCACTGCACATATCAACCACCAAAAGGAAGCGAAAGAAATTACAGGAAATTTCTTATAATAAAGAAATCTGACTATTAGGCTCATCAAGTATTAGTTGATTAGATGCAAAGAAGAGAATACAATCACCCTGAGCACTCTCCCATCAGCGATATATCCAGACAAATGGTAATATAATAGCAACTTAAGATCTTCCCATTCAATTGCTTTTGTATCAAATAGAATCAAATAAAACAAGAGAGCAGTTTCCTTTTTAAACTGCCTTTGTGTTGATCACAATAGAAAAGAGAAGGTTGCAACTTGCAAGGAGATTCACCTTATCAGCATCTCAGTTTATCCCATAAAATACAGTCAGGGTAAAATACTAAATATTTTTCTCTATTTGAAGAACTGTAAAACAGTCTCACAAACATAACAGTTACAGGGTCATTTAAAGAAAGTTTAAACACACTGCGACACAGATGTGTTCTATTTCTGATGATTTACACCTCCCAGCATTAAATCCTAACAGGAGCATGGAAACAAAGAGAACAGCTATGAAACATGACGAATGATAAGTTGTAATATAATTATATATGCAAAAGATGTTAGTACAACCAGAAGTATAAACATTTAAGCCACATAGCTAAGAAATTTACTATAATGTAGAGAATCTCATACATAAAGATTATAAATATGTAAAATATTCATGAAAAGATTCTGCAACTTCCTCCATTTCTACTGCATGCTCACATACAATTAATATCAGCAAACTAGTCCAAGAGAATTAAAGAATCTGGAGAAGTGAACACTAAACGTGGGATTAGAGTATCAGCATAACTTGTATGTCAGAGGCACATAATTTAGCTGACTCTGTAGAAAGATCAATTGAAAGAAGGATTCTGTGGGAAAATAGCAATACAAAGGGCCAAAAAGAAGATGAAGAAAGGTCATCATCCCATTACGCTTCAGAAACCAATCATCAGAACAATTTTACAGGAATGGAGAAAGAAGGTGTGTGCAATGAAGAAAGACCACAGTAACAAGAAGCATTTTGATATAATATCATTTTGGTGAGTTTAAGAGAATGCAGATGAAGTCAGTAGACACAGTTAAGAGGACAGAAGATATGACTCCCTAATAGAGTTCATTCATTGAAACGGTAGGGATATAAGCACTGCTGATATAAGCAATTATAATTTGAATGAGCAGTAGAGCCATGCATACAGTTATATAGAAGCTAACACATAAATAATCAAGGAGTGATGGTCACTGGTCAGTCCACTATAGCTAAGCATGTGAGTGGAAGTCACATAAGAAAACAACAGGGCTTTAAACAATTTGGAGCATATAAGTTGTAGAGAACCGTACACAGGGATTTTTCTCGAGGTAAATAGTGATGAGAGTCTCCCTTGAACCAGCAACAGCCTCAGCAATACTTTCAAGTGATTCTATTTGATTGTCATTAAGCCACAAATCTTCTAAGCTGCAATTAAAGCTCCAGCCAAAAGGCTAAATTAATGATTGAATGAGACAACATGATCCCAATGAGAGAAGATAGAAATATACATACCGAGGGAGGCTCTGGATGTCATCCACTGACGTTAACTTATTGGATGATACATCCAACACTTTGAGGTTGACCAAGGTAGATAGGCCTTCCATTTTCGAAATACCATTATGGCTCAAATATAGTTCTTCTAGAGCAACACAATCCTGGAAATTAACAATAAAATTTTCAAAGAATAACAATGGTGATTCCAGTGCAATGAATAAGCAACACAACATGTTAAGAATTTGTCTCACTTGACATACCTCGAAACCTTTCATTGAAGTTAATCGATTACTTTGCAAGCTAATCTTCTTTATGCATTTCAACCCACAAAGGTCTACTGCTTTGATCCGATTCCGTCCCAGCCACAGCTCCTCTAAGTTTGTCAGATTTTGCAGATTCTCCATTACCTGAAAACGAAAGCAACAACTTCAAAATTAACACAACACTCCAATACCATATACACCAACCAGCCTTGCAGGGTGCACATTGAAATCAAATATTCACAAACGTATTCATGCAGACATATATTTGCATAGACACATACATACTAGTTAATTTTGCATTAGTAGAGATAGAGAGATAGAAATCAAACCCGCAATCTGTTGGAACCAAGTTCAAGAATCCCCAAATAGTGGAAGTGGTCGATCTCTTCAATCTTAGGAACTTCGTTTTTAGATACATAGAGTTCCTTGAGCGTGTTTGAGACTTTGGACAATCCGTGCAAAGAAGTGATCTCATTGAAAGACACATCGAAATTCAAAAGCTTCTTAAATATGCTAGCATCGGGTATTTTCGTTAGTTTATTGTCTCTAAGAACTAGCTCCTGCAATAACAAACACCTTCTACATTACACTCTTAACAGTTAACAACAATTATTATTAGATAATATATATTTTTTTCAAACTAATTAAAAATGAAAACCGTTTATTTCGTATTTCTATACTTTCGCGGCAACCAAACACCGTGTAACAATGAATACCTCGAGACCAGACAACGCGTCCCAGCGAGAAATAGGCTCGATAGCGGCATCGTCGATGAGGTTTTGACGGAAGGAGAGCTTTGTTAGGTTGGAGAGGTGCGAGATTCTCGAGTCCAAGCTCGATAACCGATTCGCAGTGAGGTCCAACTCGGTCAGAGTCGGAGGTATCTCGACTGATGTGAGATCATGAAGTTGGAAGCTGGTGAGATCAAGAACCGTACTTGATAAGTCAATCTCCACCGTCTCATCGGAATTCTTCTCCGGTGATGGTTGCGTCTGATCGTCCATTGAGGGATGGTCCCAGAATTCGTCAAAGGAGAGAGAGGAAACTGGCGAGACGAATCGCGTTTTGTTGCAGCGATATGGGCCTTAATGAATGATGTATGAAATCTATGAGAAAAACTTCAAGAGAGAAAACCATAAGTAGCCATCAAACTTATCATACTTTTGTTTTTAACCACTTTTGAATTTTTAATTGTTAATAACCACTTTTTTAAAAAAAATTCAGTATAGTACCATGAATTACCAGAGTACCCCTGAAAATAGTGTTCTTTAAACCTCGAAACAAACTTGAAATCACGACTAAATTGAAATACACAAACTTGAAATCATGCCTAAATGGAAATATTAAAACTTGAAATCATGCCTAAAATAGAAATATTAAAACTTGAAATCTGGACTAAATTGAAATTAGGATAAGTTTTTTTTTTTCCCCTCTTTCTTCTTCCTCTTCTTCTTCCCCAAATTCAAATTAGGTTTAGGTTTTTTGTTTGTTTTGCAGATCTATTCGCCGGCGATCTCGAAGCACACCGAGCCGCCGGACGTCGTCGACCAAGCACAATCCCGTCGAGCAGCAGCCGTCGCACGACCAAGCGCCATCGCACGAAGCAACTGCTGTCGCATGAACGAAGGTCGCCATCGCACGAAGCAACTGTTGCCGGCGCTCGGCGACACCTTCGTCGACGCTCGGCGACCCTCAAAAGCTTGCCGGCGAGGGAGATCGTGGGGAGAGAGAGAGAGATCGCAAGAGAGAGACCAGAAGAGAGAGAGAGACCAGAAGAGAAAAGAGAGAGAGAGGGTGTTTGGGGACCCTATTTATATGAGGGCTTATCAGTAATTTCTTAAAAAAGTGGTTAAAAACAATTAAAAGTATGCATGTGGTTAAAAAAGAAAATCCCATAATTAGATTGGTTAGTTTTGGCAATTTCCACAAACTTCAATGGGACGATCTCATGACCGTTAACGAGAATAATATATAGGGGTGAATTCATAAATAGCCAAAAAATTTATTGGTTTATTGTTTTTAGCCACCAATTTATATTTTATTGTTTTTATCACTTTTGACCACTTTTGGACAAAATTACTTTTAAATTTTACTTCACCTGACATGTAACCCTGTTTGATTTTTCCACTTAATACTTAATGGCACTTAATGTGTTCCATTAATTTATTTTGTTTGATTTTTTAAGTGATAAAATCACTTAAAAACCCCTAAAACAGTAAAACCACTTGTTTAGAAAAGTGAAAAAATTTCACTTTTCACTTAACAAAAATCCACTGGAATTTAATACAATTTATTACTTCCAAAACTATCCTCACTTATCTAACTTATTTCCAATTTAATACAATTTATTATTACTTTTTTTTTCTTGCACAAAATGAACATCAACGCAAGTCTACATGAAAGTATGAAACTAAGGGTTTGTTACCCAGCATGGCTTGCTCATTCTGATGGAATTGCTTGATGTTCCTAAAACTCGTGTACTGTTTGAAACTTTATGAATTTTGTTTAGATTTTCTTTAATATTGTGCCAACGCAGGAAATTAAAATGTGGCTACAGATTTTGAGGTTCTTTAGTATATCTTACATCTGCAAGTTATATGTTTTGTGCTTCAACTAATAAATCAGATTATAAAAGATCATTCTGATTTCCAGAAAAAACACATGCCTTGTTGGTTTGGTAAGCATTATGTTCATTCAAGTTTTTGTATTCTGTTGTTTTACTTCACTAAAAAAAAAAAATCATACAATTTTTTATTATTATTTATATAAATTTAATATATTATTAATAACTAAATATTTTTGTTTTAGAATTATTAAATTATTTGTTATAATTATCCTTAATATATTATAATATAACAAATAATAATTAGAATGGCATAGATGTAAAAGTATTTATTTTCAGATATTTGTAACTTAAAAAAACAAACAACTTATCACTTATATTCAGTTTTCAGTGAAAAAAAAACAAACATGTTTTTCAGTTTTCAGTTTTCAGTCACTATTCAGTCTTCAGTAACATTCAGCACTGTTCAGTCTTCAGACAAAAAATCAAACGGGACCTTAGTTACATGCCATTTGATCCCAAGTTATATGCGAATTGATTTTTTAAATTACATATCAGTTGAGTTTTAAATTACATGCCAATTGACTTTCAACTTACATGTCAATGATTTTCAAGTTATATGCCAGTTGATTTCTAAATTTTTAGATGGATGAAGTAAAAACAAAATGGAGAACAATCTTATCTATTCAAGGTTAAAGATGATAAAATAACAAAATATAAATTTCTAGCTAAAAACAATAAACTAATAATTTTTTTGATTATTTCTTGTAATTTCCTTTAATATATATTTATATTTTCGAGATAACTTGTGTAATCTCATTGGGACGATCGATGGCAATGAGACCATCCGAAAAGATTTTCTCGAAACTCTATATCCCACTCCATAAATAAATGTGTCCTCGTTTTAATAAAATAAAAAATTAAATTCTCCCGAATCTATAGATCATCAAATGCGATTTAGCCGATTTCAATAAAATAATTAAAAGGGATATTATGATTTTAGTCCCTCTATTTTGTATTAATCTGGGTTTGGTCTACTAATTTTTAGAATTATTAACTTTAGTCCTTCTATTAGGAATTCTGTGAAAACAAACGGACAGGCATTGTCAAAAGGTATAATGATCGAAATACCCTTAATAAAGGTTTCTGACGAAGGGCAGTATGGTAATTTTATATTTAATTAAATAAAAAATGAAAAAACAAAAACCAATTAAATTTAAAATTAAAATATATAAAAAAACTAATTAAAATAATAATAATAATTATTATTATTATTAAATGAATTAAATTTAAATGATCAAAATTAAATGAATTAATAATTATTATTATTATCATCAAAATTTCTAGAAATCACAAACCAAAAATCTTCCTGAGAACTATCATCAAACATTCCACAAACCAAATACCATGAAAACCAATAAGAAAAAGATCAAATGGGACCCATCGCTGGAATGTCAATGTCCTGGGCCTCCATAAGTTCCAGATTAACAACTATCAAATTATAAGTTCCAAAAATTGTTGGGATTTATGCCTCAAAGCTTGTAATTTATAAATATTATAAATTCAATAATAAAAGAAGTTGTTATTCATTCAAATAAATTGATTCATTCATTTATATTATATATGCTAACATCCAAGATTACTAGATGTAATCTCAAACTGAGTATATGAATGTCATAAACTGAGGAATTCAGTTTGAGACATGCAATTTAAAGAGTTCGTGGAAAGCAAATAAAGCTGGGTACTTTATTTGTGGTTAATCTACAGCTACGGTCTATTCGATATTGTACGGTGGTCTTATCCTTAGATCTGGCACGGTTTCGGCACGGTTCCGGTTCCACGATTAGGTGGAACCGGCAGTTCTAAACCGGTTTTTTTTTTTTTTTTTTAATAACATTACAAAATATTACATTTTATTTATTAAAAAATAATATGTTAGAAAAGGACATTACAAAGTATTGGGCCATGGCCCATAACCCTTGTCCAAGTAATTATATTTTTCTTTGCATTCTCCTCCTTTTTATATAGGTTAAGTCTCTCTCCACTTTTCGTATTTTTCCAATGTGGGATGTGAGATTTTTTTATCCTTTCTATTCTAATTGTGTTGTTTTTCTTTGTTGTTAATTGTATCATAGATCTACCTCAACCCACACCATTTTCTACTGTAAGTAAATTAACGTACACAAAATTAAGTATTTAAGAAATAAATTCACGTTGAGATAAGAAATGTGGGACACTGGGACAAAAGATATATATAGATATATTAGATAATGAAGAATGATAGAGCATAAAAAGAAAAGAAGAAAGGCAGTGCTTTGTATAATGAATAATTGAATTTCGTCAAAAAAAAATATAAAAAAAATGAATAATTGAAATTTGAAACAATGACACTGAATAAGAACAAAAGATATGAGTAGGCAAGCACATGGCTGATGGGCGATGGCTCCCAATTGAAATCCCATAACTTTTTTTTTTTTTTGTTAATGAATTACAGTTAAATATGGTACCAGGTCCAAGATCAAAATGTCTAAAGTTAACTCTCTCACTTCTACTTAAATTTAGTAAGCTACAACTAGAATAGAAAGGAAAAGAAAATCTCACATCCCACATCGGATAAATGAGGGAAGTTGAGAGAGATCTAACCTATATAAAAAGGAAGAGAATGCAAAGGAATATATACTAATTACTTGGATGGACCATGATTCAATACTCTTCAATATCATTTTTTTTTAAACATTTTATTTTTATAAATAAGGTGTAAATTTTTTTTTTTTTAAAAGAAATAAAAAAAATTTAAAAAAAACTTGGAACCGCCGGTTCAAACCGGAACCGGAACCGGAACCACCGGTTCCAGTCCGGTTCGAACTAATCGGTTCCGTGAACCTTGGAATCGAAACAGGCCTCCCCCGGTTTCGGTTTCGGTTTCGGTTCCGGTTCCGGTTCTTGAACTGAAACCGAAAAAACGGTTCCGATTCTGGTTTTTTCAGTTCCGGTTCTGGCCGGTTCCAGCGGTTCGAACCGGAACCTTGCCAGGTCTACTTATCCTAGACTACTCATATGGTGTTATGATAATGGAGGCACCTTATATGATGTGATCATATAGGACTGGGCCACGATCTATATGAATCAATCACTAAGATTCGTTAGTTGAAAAGATTCATATATATCGACAAATGATGACTATATATGGATGATCTAAATCCTGAGTGTCTTACTAACTCCTTCAGGTTAGATTGTGGTTTTTGATTTACCATGTGTGAGATCGGAATAGCATTATCGGTCAATATCTCTGTATCTTAAAATCACGGTTTGGCTTGTGGCTGTGAATGTATGCACACAATAGTGAAATCCACTTCTTTTTGCGAGAAATAGATAAGTAGTTCCCTTAAGGGTTGATTCGGGGCTTAAATGATTAAGAGCGTTCTCCTTCTTCCCTAAAGGAATGAAGGATATAATTATTCAAGAGAATCGATGGTACTTAAATGAAAAGATATAATTAGAGAGGTATAACGAACTTTATGACCTAGCTCTAATTATGAACTACTTGTGGAGGATCATACCATATATATGTAATAGTTATATCGATGGACACTGATAAATTGGTTGTATAAAACATCTACAGTTACGAGAGTACAACCTTAGGTTTTTAGTGGAATAACTACAAGGTTAATAATTGTAAAATATTAATTAATTTTTCTAAGTATTATTGGAGTTCAAAACTGTGGGTAAATTAGGTCCCCTTGCTAGCCCTTTACGATTGATAGTAACATGATGAATTAAATATTATTAAATAATATGATTATTAAATTGACATATTAATAATTAAGAATTATTAATTGTTATATGGAGGTTACAAGTTCGAAACTTGGCAAGAGCTAAGGAATAATAAGTAATTATTTTATTTACTCTAAATAGGTCAAAGGTTAGTGGAGTAAGAATTAAAAAAGGATTTGAAATTCTATTTTAACTTGGATTACTAAACTCTAGGATGCTAGTATATAAGATATGCTTATTAGGAAAAAGAATTTTATTTCGAAACCCTAAGAGAGAAGAAAAGAGGTGTGGCCACCTATAGAGAAAAGAAAAGAAAAAGGTTTTTTTTTTTTTTTTGTTCTTCCCTAGTTGGCCGAATCCAAGAAAGGAAGCAAGGGGTTGTCTTCCGGTTCTCTCAAGCCTCCATTCAACTGCTCTCGGAATCGTGACGTGCCCACACACAGTTGCTAGATCACATGACATAGCTTGAAAGACTTAGTGGTAAAGGATCGAAAAGAAAACAAAGGAATGTTCTTCAAATGTATGAAAACAAATCTCTTCCTCGTATTCATGTATATACAAAAAGGTCCTAATAAGACGATATAAATTTTTTTGAAACCTATCGTTCTTAAATCTATTGATTTTATTCCCTAATTTTTCGCTGCGCGACTTACAAAATTCACAGTAAGAAATTGAATCCCATACTCCAAACCCAACCCATAAATTCTCAAAACCTCACCACCAACGAATGAGAGTGTATCCTAGAAATTCAACTGAAAATTAGAACAAAAAACTAACCTGTAATCATGGTTGAACACTGCCTGCAAACAAACTTCAAGAAAAAAACACAAAAAAAAAAAAATTGAAAACAACAAACTTCTTCCTCAACCCCATCATCATCAAAATCGTCGACTTCTTCTTTTTCCCTCCCGAACACCATTGATTCCCAAACCTTCCAACACAATAACTCAAAATGATAGAGACAGATTTAAAAAATTGTGTTGTTGTTTAATTTTGCTCTTCAATAATTAGATATGATCTCATCTCTCTCTCTTGATTTGGGTGTTGGGTTTCTATGATTTGTTTCTGGGTTTATATTAGGGTTTTGGTTGGGGGGATGGTGGCAGAGTGATGTTGGTTGATCTCATCTCATTCTCTCGATCTCTCTTTGTCTCATCTCAGTCTCTCTCGCCGCCACGCTCCGTCAATCTCTCTCTCTCCGCCACCGCGCTCCGTTGATCTCTCTCTCCTTGCTGCGACGACTGTTGTTGCTACTGTGATATGTGATGTGGGGTTTCTTTAATTATTTAATTGAAGTGATTTGTGTTGTATTTGGTTCTGATTATGCAATGTTGAGAGAGGAGAGGGACTTCGGTTTGGAATTCAATGAAAGAAATGTGTTTGGGACCAGGGGAAATGAAAGAAAAAAATATTGGAATAGAGAGTTAAAGGTTAAAAGGTTGAAGGTCGATGATTATGGAATTGGAAGGTTTCTGGTGATGATTTTTTTTTTTTTTTAATGGTTGTTTTTATTAATTATTTATTTTTATAGTAAAATATTAAATTTAAGGAATGAAATTAATTTTAAAGTATTTAAAAAAATTATATAGTTTAATTTCTTTTTTATTTTTTAATTTATATTTTTAAAGTTTAATTAAAAAAAGTTTAATTTTTGTTTTTGTTTTTTAATTATTTGTAATATTAATTATTTTAATATTTTTTTTAATTGTTAAATTTTTTACATTATTAAATACCATTTTTACCCTTGTTTATGAAAAGCTTCTAGAAGCTTTTGTCACATTTCCCATATTACCCTTATTGACCTAACGGAAGTCAACAAAATTCTAACGGAATTGGACGGTAGGGACTGGAATATGAATTGTCAGAGAACTAGTGGACTAAAGTTAGTAATTCTAAAAACTAGTGGACCAAACCCAGATTAATGCAAAATAAAGGGACTAAAATCATAATATCCCTAATTAAAATAAAAATAAAAAATCAAACCTTGATTTTAGAAACAATAAAGTTAGTCACATCATCTCTTTTAAAAAGACAATAATGGACCTCCCTTCCACATTATTGATGAGAATTTGAATTTGTGCATTTTTGATTATGAGGTTGACTCAGTAATAAGTTTTTCACACTTACATTAAAGAGTTTATAGGTTCGAGTCATATCCTTCCCTCAATCCCGAAATATTATAACAGTTAAAAAAAAAAAAAAACAATATTTACTTTGGTCTCTTATCCTCTTCTCTTACTCTCCTATGGTCTCTTACTCTCTTAAAAGCTTACATGAATGATTTCACGTGATTCTATATAGAGCTATGTGAAGCTTTCACATATCAATATGAAAATGGTGTTTGTGGCGAAATGAAATTTTATAATGTAATTATATATTAACAATAAATTTTATATATATGGTCAAAAATAAATTTTTAATTATTTATGTGGTAAATTATTTTCAAAAAATAATAATAATTTATGTGGTAAATTTTGACAAATTTCACAATGATTTAAAATGAAAATACAATAATAGTTGACTAATTAACAATTGAGTAATGCTATACAACCCAAATACTTAACTCAAATTTTAACCCAAATAATGTGGCAAGTGGGTTGTCATCACCACACACAACATGTTAACATGAGATGATATGGTTAATGAAAAAACCACTTACCACATCATTTGAGTTGAAATTTAGGCTAAATTTTTGGGTGATCTAGCATTAGTGTTAACAATAACATCATCTGTTTCAAAAAAAAAAAAAAAAACATAATTTCTTTCAAAATAAATAAATAACATCATCTCCGTGGGTTTAATTAGAAATGGCCAAAGATTGTGAACCAAAGCCCCATTATTAATTCAGAAATTCTAAAGAAATAATTTTTGAATTTGAATCCGGAATCACCTAACAACAACAACGACAATAATCTCTCAAATCCCTGTCACGTGACAGCGTCCTTCGAAATTGCACTAGATAACACGTGCCATCCCAATTTGAACCTAAAAGAAACCCCCAAAAACCAAAAACCAGAAAGAAAACCCCCTTCTCTCTCTTGTCTTCTCAAAATCAAAGAAGCCATGGAAGCGATACTCACAGACTGTGTACAGAACAGTCTCCGCAATTTCATGTGCCACAACGCCATTTTCCTCTGCGAACGTCTCTGCGCCGACTTCCCTTCCGAGGTACCACTGATTTTCACAAAACCTTCTATTCTCTCTCTCTCTCTCTCTATTTTTTTTTCATTTTCTTTTTAGTGTGACTGGTCGGTGATTCAAACTGGAAGATAAAATCCAAAAAAATTTAAAAAGGATTTTTTAATTTAAATTTAAATTTACTACCGAATTGAACGTTGTAGTTAACCATCAGCACTGGTTTTGTCTGATTTATTAATTTTGTTTTTAGATAAGTTCGGTGTTTGGAGTTTTTTTTTTTTTTTTTTTTGTATTGTTCGTGGCACTAGCATCTAGCTATGGGTTGTTCTTGATTTTTCACCGACTAGGTCTCACGTTTAAATCATAATCAAATATTATTATAATTTCATCCATTTTTTTTAATGTAATTTTGTGTGGCGAAGCTCATTCAGTAGAATGTGAGTAGTTGACACTGCATTAATCTAAACTTGTTTGTGTGTATAGTCGTTATTCATTACATGAATTGATTGCTGCAAAGTTCACAGTTTGAAATTAAGATGAGTGTTTGCTCTATATGTTGTGACTTCATGACTTTTTGTTGATGGGATCTCTTTGTCTAGTCGTGTTCTTTATTGATTTGCTATAAACATCAATTTCATGCGTATGGAAGCCACTGCATTGGTTCTTATGATGCTTCATGATCATTACTTTCTCACATATGCAGACAAATTTGCAATTGTTAGCTGCCTGCTACTTGCAGAACAATCAGGCTTACTCCGCATATAATATTTTAAAGGGTATGTGTTATGATTTTGCTGTTTCTATAATTCATGACCAACTTATTGCAATTGATTTATTGTGTTGTTGCTCATCAATGGATCTTTATTCTTTTTTGTTTTCATTATTGTATGAAGGAACGCAAATGGCTCAATCACGCTACTTGTTTGCGATATCATGCTTTCAGATGAATCTTCTTAGTGAGGCTGAAGCTGCATTAAGTCCTGCTAATGAGCCGAGTGCAGAGGTATTTAGTGTTAATGTTTATAGGAAAATACACTCTAGTTAATGTGGCTTCTTTCAAGAGTTTTTACTGAAACAAAATCCCAATCATTACACCAACTTATTTAAACTAGAGAGTGAAATGAATGACATGGTATAATACTTGTTTCTTATATACTGTAAGCTGTAATATATCTAGCATTGCTTATCTTTTTTTTTTTTGGACGAAGTCATTTAGTTTTGTTTGTTTATAAGGATGAAGACAGCTTGCTCAGTATTACTTGTGTTTTCTATGCAGGTACCAAATGGTGCTGCTGGTCACTACCTTATTGGGCTTGTTTACAGGTTGCTTTCCACTTCTCCAAATATTTATATCATTACTCCCTAGTCCCTGAGGATTTAGTTCCCTTTCTTTTGATGTTACTGGTTTTCAAGTGAAAGTCATTGTTAAATGGTCTGCATCTCCAGAGATATGTGGAGGAAATTACTTTTGAAGTTGGGTTAAAATGTTCATCGAAATATTGACATAGTTGACATCTATTCCTTAGGTTGTTCCTACTGTATCAGTATGGCACCGGTGTCTTATCCAGTGTTGCTTGACAGTAGATGGACATTGCTGATTGAATTTTCAATAACAGAATTCCATTACTTTGTTCATTTGTGGGTCATTAGTTGTAGACTTAGATGATAGGATCAAATTTTGATTTTCAAGGATTTCTGTCGTTTAATTTTTGAACCAGTGTATTCAGAAGTATCAAATTGTTTCCATGCACTGATTGGGGATTATCTGTATTCAGGTACACCGATAGAAGGAAAAGTGCCGTTCATCACTTTAAGCAGGCCTTGGCTATAGATCCTTTACTGTGGGCTGCATACGAGGAATTGTGTATATTAGGTCTGTACAAAGAACACCCTCATGGCTTCCAATTCTTCCTTGCACAGATCTAAAGGCCTAAGTTGATAAAATCTTAAAGCAGGAGCTGATGATTCAATTCTTGAGCTGATTTAGATCAATCAGAATCATATTGATCTGGTGATTGTGGAAGTCAAATTAACTGAATAACCATTGTGAACAAATGGCTCTGAAAATTGATCTTTTGTTTTTCATTCCTATTTGTGGACCAACTACATTAGTATTTCACTAATGCTTTGAGGTGACACCTGCTCTGTAATGGCATGACTTAAATATTTTGATTATGCCACGTGGAGGTGTGCTTCATAACCATTGCAGGTTTGCAATTAATCTGACTTTATTTTTCAAATGGTTTTCGTATTCAGTTTGCTAGTTGAAGACATAGTCCTGCTTGCTGTAAATGATATCGTGCAGGCTTTGATGTAACGAAACCTCATTATTTATCTGCAATTTTGCAAATGAGACCAGTGATGTGTTACTGGTGGGGTTGGAATAAAGAGTAAAGACAGTATAATTTTTTTTTTTTTGGCTCTGTCTTCTCTCTTTTTATCAACTTTAGTTGCTATGAGTGACGAGTCATTAAATGAGTGCATATCTTAAGTTACCTTATGTGTGGGTTTTAATTTATTTTAAGCATGATAATTTCATGCGGGGCATGACTTTCTTTTTTCTTTTAATGATGATTTTTAAATTGAGCTGTCTACGTTTAGAGAACTTATTAACTTTCTTGTTAACTTAGTTTCAAGCCAATGTGTTTATGTCATACAATTAGCCTGGGTGAGCTACAAATTGTCCTTGATTGATAACTCTGTATTTTCTGTTTAGATTAAATAAGACTCCTGTTATTGGGAAGTATATTATTGGTTTCTAGTGTCCTTTAGTGCCTTTCTTGTATTTGTGTAATTATACTTGAATCATGGGCTTATGGTTTGTTTCTTTGAATGTTTTAGGTGCTGCTGAAGAAGCAACTGCAGTTTTTGGTGAAGCAGCTGCTCTTTGCATTCAAAAGCAGTACTTACAGCATGGGTCACCTTCACAAAACTTGTACTCATCCAGTGAAGATCGCAATATTGTTTCTTCCAAAATTTTTGCTTCTGAAGATGTCAGTCCTAGGCAGTTGAAACACATGCAAGGCAATAACCTTAGAGATATACCTGGAAATAATTATGGTGGTGCTATGCTAGCGGGAGCTGCTGGTCAACCTCTAAATGGTGGCCCTTCAAATATATCATTCTATAATACACCTTCTCCAGTGGCCACACAGGTACGATAATGTAAAGTGTATTTTACTAAGGTAAAGCTATGGATAAAGTTTTTTACATTTTGTTGTTTGTAATTTCATTAGTTGTAGTGTCACACACACACACACATGCTATGGATAAAGATTTTTACATTTTGTTGTTTGTAATTTCATTAGTTGTAGTGTCACACATATAGACACACACACACATACACACACACACATATTAGAAAACCTAGCAGATTTTTCTCATTTATGTCTTCTTGAGCCAGTTTTTTTGAGCTCACACACACACACACACACACACATATATATCAGAAAACCTAGCAGATTTTTCTTGTTGATATATCATTCGTGTCTTCTTGAGCCAGTTTTTTTGAGTATATCTAACTAAATTTGATTCTCACTTTTTCATTGTCTTTTCAATGTGGGATTAATCTGTAGATAGGAACCTTAACAAGTTAGTTTATATCTGTAGACAAAATTCTAACCTTTAGATTAAAGGGTTTCAATGGTTAGGATTAACTCATATTTTTGAAAAGATAAGATTTGATGCATTGGAACTACACACTTTCTCTCTGTTTCCCCTCTCTCCACTTTCATCTTCATTTTGGCTCTCTTCTCTCACTCTCCTGTCTCTGCTATCTTTAACAGAAAAACATCGTTCATGTTTCACTCACTCTGCTTATCACTACTAACGTTGGAAGTTCAAATATTCACTATTACTTCCTTTGTATATTGGTTGTGGACATGAATTACTTGGGTTTTTAATTCAGTGAGTTTTTATTGAGAGCTTATTTGCTTTGTCAGTTTCTATAACCTTTCTGTGTGTGTGTAAGGTAGATCATCAAACTGAGCAATCTGTAGTTTTGCAGTTGTCAGGTGTCGCTCCTCCGCCTTTGTGTAGAAATGTGCAGCCAAATGGTCCAAATCTAAACACACTTGTTACTGATAGCTCTCCAAGGTCAACTGTGAACTCTACTATTCAGGCTCCTCGAAGAAAGTTTGTGGATGAAGGAAAATTACGAAAGGTTTTAAATGCATCTATCTGTAATTGTATATATATTTAGGATTTGTACTTTGTTGGATATGTCTTTTCCACTACAGTTTTCTTAAATAGATCTTTTTCTAGTAAAACTCTTAACAAATACTCAAGGTGGTTTGATTGTTAATTAGAAAAGTACTTTTATCCCAGTTTGTAGAGTTCATTGTAAAAGTTGGAATACGAGTGAATCATTGATGACTTGTTGCTCATTCTATACATCCATCTGCATCTTCTAGAACTAGAGATTTCTATATTCACCTTGCACCCATGGATGTTTACGGTCTTTTTTTTTTTAGATTTCAGGGAGGCTCTTTTCTGATTCTGGCCCACGACGAAGTACAAGACTTGCTGGAGATGCAGGGGCCAACACTAACGTGGGTGGCACTACTACAGTAGCTGCAAATGGAAATACAAACTCTTCAAAATATCTTGGAGGTTCCAAGTTGGCTTCTGTCGCTATTCGTTCTGTAACAGTTCGCAAGGGACAGTCTTGGGCCAATGAAAACATTGATGAAGGTGGTGTTTCTTCATTGATTTAATTCATTCTGTGAGCTATATTATCATATTAGGATTGAAGGTGAATAGGATGGCTGTAATTCCATAACATACTTGTTTAGCAACATTATTATCATTTGATTCATTATTAGTGAATGCAGTAGTGATGTCATACCATTTTCTGTTTACTTAAATTAATAGTTGATTAGCTTCATAGTATTGTATCTCACATATACTTAGTACAGCAGTGATCTTCAACTGTCACTCTGTAAGAAAACTTCAGTTTCTTGGTCAAAGGTGTTAGTTTGGGTTGTTGTCTCTGTTCTTCTAATTATGAAGAATTTGTGATTGTTTTATTCCTTTTCCTAACACTAAATAAGGAAAACCAGAATTGATTTGGACCATTTGGTATCTTCAGAAAATGCAAAAGACAATGATGAATGAAATAGTCTGATGCTCTTCTATAATGTTCGTAAGGGACAGTCTTGGGCCAATGAAAACATTGATGAAGGTGGTGTTTCTTCATTGATTTAATTCAGTACAGCAGTGATCTTCAACTGTCGCTCTGTAAGAAAACTTCAGTTTCTTGGTCAAAGGTGTTAGTTTGGTTTGTTGTCTCTATTCTTCTAATTACGAAGAATTTGTAATTGTTTTATTCTTTTTCCTAACACTAAATAAGGAAAACCAGAATTGATTTAGACCATTTGGTATCTTCAGAAAATGCAAAAGATAATGATGAATGAAATAGTCCGATGCTCTTCTATATTTATCTGAACTCTTTCTTTCAATTTCTATTATCCTTTTGAGGGAAATGATTTGGGTAATTAGATTATCTCTTTTTGGTTTAGTTTTTATATGTATCTCATATATGATGTTCATGTGCATCTCTATATTAAGTTTCTGAAGCCAGATGATGAGTAAATTGACTTAATGTGTGAAAGAAATTAATGCGTGTTCAAATCATTACTCCTTGTGAAAGTGCTCTTAAGTAAGAAAGAATAAAATCACTTGTTTCACCCATGAACCTATGGAGTATGCCAAAATGTCAACTTATGATGAATTTTCCTTGACCATGATCCTTTGATCTCATTGCAACTAGTGAAGATTGAAGAAGTTTGTAATTTGATGTTGGGTCTGTGGACAAGTATATAGGAGATAAAGTTGTTCCTTTATTCATCATCAATAAAATTATAGGGGCAACTCCAAAGTTACTAATGAACTGCAATAACACACACACACACACACACACACTTGTGCCCCCAGTATTGCCTTTGATTATGTTCTTGCACATGCACTTATGCTGTTATGCATACATATGGTTTTCTTTTCTCAAGCATTTAGCTTTCTTGGAAGTTCATTTTGGCCTCCAAATCTTGGATTATGATAAAATAGTAATATGTTTCTTTGATGCAACAAGCACTTTCTATTTGCTTATTGCTTTCTCGCTGCTGTCCATTTATCATTAAACCATTACTTAGATTTCCTTTTTGTACATCTTTTTTAGGGATACGCAATGAGGCTTTTGATGATTCTCGGGCAAATATTACATCCGCAGTTTCTAGTTCTTTTCCCACTAGTGATACTAGATCTCTTGCAAAGGAAGGAGGGACTGTGCCAGGAGGGGCTGTCATGAGTAGCTCAAGAGTCATAAATGGTGCTTCAGAAATATTGAGCCTCTTGAGAATTCTTGGGGAAGGCTATAGACTTTCCTGCATTTACAGATGCCAGGTATTACATGGTTATAGTTGAAGAGATGTAAGTTTACATTCTTACAACTTACAAGTGTGTAATTGTGTGATTTAAGCTTCCGGTTATTGCAGGACGCACTGGATGTCTATCTGAAACTACCACACAAGCATTATAATACTGGCTGGGTGCTTTCCCAGGTAATTTGGGTCGAAAAACTAGGATGATGAGTTTATTTTCTATAAAAGCAGAAGAAAATAATAGCTTAGCTTTAGTGTTTGTCTACAATACCTGTTATTGTTTGTCATCTGGGTACTGTTCAGGGATTTTTTACGCTCATGTATTTTATTTACCCTATGATTGTATTGTTTGAGAATTTGGTGGTAAATTTTTTTTATTGTGATATTTAATAATAAAGTTCTCTGGCAATCGAAATTGAACTGATTTTTTTTTTGCTTTTTGGTGATTCAATTAATCATCTGTCTCCTTCCTGAAATTTCTTTGAACTTGGTTAATAGTCTACATTGTATTCCATTTTGGAGAATTATGCATTACATTAAGATGAGTAGAAAATTGAAAATTGAACCTGCTTTTGTTCTTTAGCCTCCATTTGTTTTGATATAAGGTATTTCATAGTATAAAAACTAAAACGATTTCAATGGCTATTATATTAAAACTTCTGCTTCTCAGAATCTGGCATCTGACTTGAGGATTTTAAATGCAGGTTGGAAAATCATATTTTGAGCTGGTAGATTATTTAGAAGCTGACCGTGCATTCAATCTTGCTCGTCGGGCATCACCCTATAGTTTAGAAGGAATGGATATATATTCTACAGTTCTATATGTGAGTTACTTTTTCCTTTAGATTAATATGTTCATTGTGCTTTAATTATTGCTATTTTTGTGCCTAGTTATCAATATTCACAGTAAGTTATTTTTCTTCTGTTGCAGCACTTGAAAGAAGGTATGAAGTTGAGTTACCTTGCTCAGGAGTTGATAACAACGGATCGCTTGGCTCCTCAATCATGGTAGCAATATCAAACCTTGCTAAAAAACAAAAGCATTCCCTTCCTTATTATTGTATTAAATCAGTTCACTATGTATCTTTTGCAATTGATGTTTCAGTTTTCACTTTCAGAATCTTGATCCTCAGTGCATAAAATAATGTCTTGGGTTATGTTGCATCTATATAAATTTTTGATAGGTGTCCAGTAGAAATTTATATCATACCATATTTTATGAAAAAGATATTTGGTCATTCCCTCACACTATTGCAATAAAAAATATGTTAACCTTCAGATCTGGAATCGCTTACCAGAAATCTATGCTTTGCTATTCAATTATGAGATTTTGTAATCTCAATCATTTATATTAAATAAAAAGCTTTTGCCTAATATAGGTCCTTTTTCCTCAGTTATTTGCTTCTTACAACTCCTTTAACATGGTTGCATTTGTGACAAGACCTTGCTGTATAAAACTTCCACCTATCATTTTTCTGGTACTAATCTAAACCTCTAGAAACGCAGGAATATGCTTGTTGCTAATGTAAGGGTTCAAATGCCAGAAAGCCAATCTATTAGTGTCTGCTGTAGCTGCATGTGGAGTTCTTGTTGTCATTAGTATCTTTTTTTTCCTTATAATTTTCAATTGAATGGGGCTGCAGGTGTGCCATGGGAAACTGTTATAGCTTGCAGAAAGACCATGAAACAGCTCTGAAAAATTTCCAGCGAGCCGTGCAACTGAATCCAAGATTTGCATATGGACACACCCTCTGTGGTCATGAGTATGACAAAGCTTTTTCCTTTTTGATGATAAACAACTCTATTTGATGGTTAAATCAATTGTTATAATATTTCAGCTCTTGTTGAAGTTTTCTTATTATTACCTGCAGATATGTAGCTTTGGAGGATTATGAAAACGGAATCAGAAGCTACCAGAGTGCCCTTCGAGTGGATGCAAGACATTACAATGCCTGGTATGGGCTGGGAATGATCTTTCTTCGCCAAGAGAAATTTGAGTTCTCAGAGCATCACTTCCGAATGGCTTTCCAAATAAATCCACGTTCTTCTGTTATAATGTCTTATCTTGGGACAGCTTTGCATGCCTTACAGGTTGGAAAATTTGCTATTTTGTTTACAATAAGTGCTATTACCTTTGACATTTGACAACGTTTTTGATAAATCGTTTCTATTATCTGACAGAGAAGTGAAGAAGCTATCGAGATGATGGAGAAGGCTATTTTAGCTGACAAGAAGAACCCTCTTCCCATGTATCAAAAAGCTAATATACTCGTAAGCTTGGAAAATTTTGAGGAAGCCCTTGAAGTTCTGGAGGAACTTAAAGAATATGCACCTCGTGAAAGTAGTGTGTATGCTTTGATGGGTAAGATCTATAAAAGGTGCAATATTCACGAGAAGGCGATGCTTCATTTTGGTCTTGCTTTGGATTTGAAACCATCTGCAGCTGATGTTGCTATCATTAAGGTATTCGTGTTTATCCATGTATGTTTGTGATAAGACGATATCTTATCTGTTCATTCTCTTAATATCTCTGAAATTTTGAACAGGCTGCTATCGAGAAGTTGCACGTACCAGATGATATAGATGACAACCTATAATACAACCTGTTTTGTAAGTGCAGCAGAAAATGAGAAATATGTTGTAAATTGTCTGGCTCAGAATACTTGGCCCCGGGGGGATTGTCCTGCTTGTGCTTTCGACTCATGGCCAAACGATTCTCAATGCTTATCTATCTGTACGGCCTCGTTGTAATCAGCAGATCTTGTGAGAGTGACCTCAGTTTTGTAGGTGATTCACACACTAACAGAAGACTTTGATGTAACAAAAGGTTGTGCAATGTGGTCATACTTGTAAGATTAGTTGTATTCCCATGCTGGGAAAAAAGAAAAAGAAAAAGAAAAAGAAAAGAAAAGAGGTCCTGTTAGTTTGTATTTGTTGATAATAGTATATTTTTCCCCATCCATTAGCACTCTTGAGTTTTATATTCTAATTTATTTTGATATCGTTTCTGCCTCAGCCAGATTATTATTATATTTTGAAAGTTAAGTTATAATTTTCTCTGTCAATTGAGATCGTAACTCTACTTTGGTGAAGTTTGTGCCTTGCCGTTGCATTTCGCTAATTACTCAGTAGGGCCGAAATTATAAAGGATTAAGATCCTCTGCCTATCTAATTTTTACTCGGCTTTCAATAATCCGTTGACAAATGGCAGATAAATAAATAAATAAATGGCTGTGATTAATTTGTTTAATTTGTTTCTCTTCCACTTAATAAAACTACACCGTTTCACTCTCTAACGGCCAAACCACTCCACTTTCTCATGTATCTCTCTCTCAAATTTCCATTTCTTCTCCAAATGTAGAAATTCACACAGTTCTAATCTCTCCTCCAGTTGCCTACAGTCTTCTTTGCACTCTCTCTCACTTTCACTCTCGCTCGCTCCTTCGTTCTCGAGCCGCTACGCCGAGACGTCGCCGATTGTCTGTCTTCGTCGGCTATTGCCACCACAGTGCCTACCTCGCTTCAGCTAGGCAGTCCGTCCGGTGTCGTTTTTGAGGCTTCCATGACTCTCCAGAGTAGTTTGTTTTTGATTAAATTTTGTTTGGATCTCGTGATTGTGATTTTGTAGTGTTTTGCTGTGGAGAAATGAAAAAATAGAAGTGATGAATTACTGATATTCCAAGATTGGATCTTGTTTGTTTCCGATTTTTCAATATTGGATTTTCTTTGTTGATTGATTTGGGTGAGAATTTTGGGTTGAAGAACAGAGAAGAAAAAAAATTAATTGAAGAAAAAATTTAAACTACTTTTTTTGGGGAGATCTGGAAACTCAGATTTCCATCTTTTTTATCACTTATCAGTCATCATCATCAATACATCAGTAGGCCCGTTTTCATTTCCCAGATCTTCAATTTTGCTTCCTTCCACCTTGTCCGGCAAGAGAATGAGAGAGATTAGAGCATCTCCGATGGTAATGTGGATTGCATTTGAAAAAATGGTGATATGTCAACAATGTCAAGCCAATTGCTTCATATGTGGCATGTAACTAAACCTGATAGACATCCAAATAAAAAAGTGGTCTCCAATGCTTCACTTGTAAAATATGTGTTTTTAATTACGTGTCAATTTATTATTGGTCTCCTTAAATATACTTTATAATTGTTGAATAAAATAAGGTAAAAGACAAGAGTAATTGCTGACTGGGCCAACAAGACGGCCGTCCAACAGACCGTCTGAGATTAGAGAGTCATGTTGACAGTCTCAAAAAAAAAGTTGCCACCTCAGCTTGAAGTTGTACTAGAGAAGTTACATTGGAGATGAATTTTTTAACAAAATGAATGTCCATCTTACGTGGTACCTATTTTTTTCACAATCCATATTAGCATTGGAGATGTTCTTGGAGAAGGAGTGGCTGAGAGTCGTGGGAGAGAAAGTGGAGTGGTTTGGCTGTTAGAGAGTGAAACGGTGTAGTTTTATTAAGTGAGAGAGAAACAAATAAAACAAATTAATCACATCTATTTATTTACTTGTGTACCACATGTCAACAAATTATTGAAAACTGAGCAAAAATTAGATGGGTAGGGGATCTCAATCCAATTAGGATAAAAGAGTAAAAAAGATAAATAAAAGTCATTCCCGTTTAACAACAGCTATAATTTGGGATGATGTAGGTTAAAGACATTTAATAATGTTTGAATAATATTGTTGACACTTTTCTTAGAGTAATGTTAAACATCACAATTACGAGTCCATTTTTGCTTACCCCCTTTCAAGGGGAGTGAGCATTACCCCCCCTCTCAAAAACATGACATGTGTCTATTGAAGGGTAAAATTGCCTAAAAAAATAAAGGGTTTGGACAAATTTATACCTTCCATGTACATATGTCATGTTTTTAGGAGGAGGTAATGCTCACCTCCCTTGAAAGGGGGTGAGCAAAAGTGAACTCCACAATTACTATTACAACTTTTTAATTACAACTCATGTGATAGTTGATGTGTCAATTGGTGATTGGATATATGAGTAAATTATTAATGTGTATCCACTTATCAATTGACATCTCAGCCGCCACATGGGTTGTGATTGAAAACTTGTGATAGTAGTTATATGGAGTTGAATAATGCTAGACATCACACCCACAATCATACATTTTCAATCACAACTCATGTGGCAGTTGAGGTGCCAATTGGTTAGTGGATACATAGGTAAGTGTGATAAATCATTATTAACGTGTATCCATTCACCAATTGACACATCGGCTGCCCTGAAGTTAACAGCCGGGTAAACATCCAGTGGCCCCAAGAGAAACGTGACTGCCAGGGATCGAACCTAAGACATCCGAGTTTACGGATTGCCCCAGTGACCAGCGGCACCACCCCTTGGGGTTAGATGTCTAACATTACTCTACTAATGAAATTTTTAGTTTATAATTGTTCTTTTTCAAATTATAAAATTATCAACTCGTTTTTGTATGTTTTAGTTTTGATTTATAAGATGAAAGACAATTTTGAAAATAATGTCAAACTGCCCCTACTTTGTTACAGTTGATTGTGCAGCTTCCCTTCTATCTTGTTGAGGAGGATTTGTTCGTAAAAAAGCCAATGTGAGAAAATCTATACTTTGTTTTTATAATACTTGATTAAGGTAGATTTCAGCGGATCCTTGACCTTTATACAACGCAGTGCACTCCAAAAATAAAAAAATAAAAAAATGCCCAAACCCCCTATAAAATCCTAAACAGAAACATTAATTAAGTACGGACATTAATTAAGTCCGTACTGTCAAGCACAGCTCTTGAAAGTGGTATTAACATTAAAAAAACTCAAAGTGTATGCAATTATCAAAACTTCTCCATAATCTGTGGTTCACATTCTTCGTAATGATATATTTATTGTCAGGACGAACTGACAATAGAAAGACTATATATATATATCGGATTTGGATCCTCTACTGATTTGATTTTTTTAAAACATATGATTGGTTGTTGATAAAGTGATTGTGGAAACCAATCACATTTTAACCACACACACACATTCATTGCAATCAGGGGCGAAGCCAGGATTTTGGCTTGGAGGGAGCCAAGACAAAAACAAATATTCAAGTTAACACAAGAAAAATATACTAATATTTAAAAAACCAAATGTAATATTATTTAGATGATGACGAAGGTGAACCGATGTTTTAATTCTTTTGTAAAATCCATCGATTGTCGATGACTTTCTCATACAAGTTCGAAGATCAAAGAAATATGTAACATATTTTTATTTTGTTATAATACTATATATATATATAGTAATTTTCCAATGAAGACTTTTACAATACACACTTTAAGCACCTTTAATGAAATTGTAAGGAATATATTGAATCTTGATTTTATTTTTTATATGGATGGTTAAAACATTGAAATACATTTATGGAAAAAAAAGAAAAAATCGGGTGCAAGAACTAATTTTTTCCGATTATTTTGAAAATAAAACATTTTAAAATAGGGAAATATATGAAAAAATAGTTCTCAAATCCAAAAAAAGTTCCAAATTTTTACCAAATGTGTATTTTAATTTACTTAGGAGCATACAAAAAATCTCATCGAAAAACATTTGTTACATGCAATTTCATCAAAAAGTGCTTAAAATGTACATTGTAAAAGTCCTCATTAGAAAATTACTCTCTCTCTCTCTCTCTCTCTCTCTCTCTCTCTCTCTCTCTCTCTCTCTCTCTCTCTCTATATATATATATATATATATATATATATATATATATATATATATATATATATATATATATATATAGTCTTTCTATAAAATATATCAGTTCCTTACATGTGGACCATTTGATTTAAAAGATGCTTTGATAAGTTTATGCAACCAAGTCAAAACATTTAAATCTAATGGCCCATATGCAAGAACTGACAATAGAAAAATTATATATATATAAATATAGTTCATGATGTATTGGAAACCAAATTCTAAAAAGAATAGATTTTTGCTTATACATTAAGTGCTGGTTTACTAATTAAGAATCTTAATGAGGGAAAATAAACTTAATCCTTTAGTTGTAATTACTGTGTTTACTAAGATCAGTTTAAAATCAGATTATGTGGGTCACATACACAAATATGGAATTACAAATAAAAAAATAGATATAATTGGTGATACCAGACTTTTCCTTTATTTATTGTAATATTTATGTTTTTAATTAATGATTGTGCTTTTAATTAAGAAATAATCGGGGGTTCATTGGATATATTACATAGCAACATTCAAATAATCTATAATCCAACAACATTCTTTAGTTGTAACTAGTAAAATGGCCCGCGCTTTGCTGCGGGAGTATTATACCGTTTTATATATTATTTTCAATTTTAATAAATTATATTCATAATATATAATTTTGTTTATCTAAATTATGAAACAAAAAAAATTAAAATATAAAATATATATTAATCAAACATAAAATGATAACCGAGTAAAATAATAATTCTATACCAAATAAAAATATCAGTTATATTGATATATATACACACGAAAACAATATAATCATAGTGCATTGAATATTAATATGAGAAACAAAAGTCTATGCATTAAATATTAATGTGAAACAACAGTATCATGCATTACACATATTTTATCTATTAAAATGAATTTATTTAATTAAATGGGTAAGTGTAGCGAACATTAAATGTATTTAATATTAAACTTATAACATCTCTTAAAAGTTAAGCAGACTCAATAACTGAAAGGAAATAAGTTGAATCTTATTTTTTATTTTTGGATGCATAAGTTTATAATAAAGTCAAATTGGATCTCGAAACTTGAGATTTATTTTATAGTAATTTTTTTTTTCAATAGTTGTGATTTGAAATTCAGTTGCACTATAAAGAAAGCTTTGTTCATTAACCAAATTTAAAGAGCAAGTCTTGCATTTTTTTACTCTGCTTTATTGAAGTTTGAATTGTTATTTTGAAACTAATATGTCATACCATGTTAGTAGTTTTTCGGCTAGCATTGCAATTGAAGAAAGGTAGGTAAGATTTGTTTGATGAACAAAGTTAGTTCATTAAATTACAATTGAATTTTAAATCAGAAATATTGAAGGAATTTTGATTATAACTTTTTCTGCAATTTGGGGATCAAACCCAAATTTCAAGATCCAATTTGACTACAAATGTGTGTATTCAAAAACTTATCAATTATATTCAACTAATTACTTTCATTTATTCAATCCAATTAGATTTTAACAGATGTCCTAAGTTTAATCCAACGAACTAAGATAATCAAGTAAAACAATAATTCTATATCAAATAAAAATATCATATATATATATGCAAATAACAATATATGCATATATATAGTAGTGAATATTAATATGTGAAATAAAAGTAGCATGCAATACACATATTTTATCTATTACTTCTATATGACAAAACAAAAATACAACAAATTTTCACAACTATTTTAAAAGTTAATTAAGTGTTATAATATATTTTATGAAAATCATTGACTTTAATTTTAAAAAATATATATTTTATGAGAATCATTATAATCTAAAACATCAAATATTATAATCAAAATACACAAAATATTACAACCTTGCTTTGTTATCATGCAACCTAGGCAGTTTTTCACAGCTATTTTAAAAGTATAGTGTCACAACACATTTTATGAAAATCATTACAATCCAAAAACACAAAACACAAAATATTGTAATTAAAGTACACAAAATATTGTATGATTGATTTGTTATCCTGCAACCATCACAGATAGCTTCATTTATTCCTTTTGATATGTATGGTTTTTTTGGGACAATCAGTGCTGAATTAAAGAATAAAAAGAGGAAAAGTAAGATTTTATTTGAATATAAAAATTGTAAACAATTATTGACTAATTAAATTTTCTAACCGTTTCTTAAACTTTTTTGGCGAATGACTTATCTTTGAAAGCACTGATTGGTAGATGGATAGAGTCTGGATCACTTTTAGAAGCATTTTCTTCAGCATGTGTTTGTTTTGTACTAGTAAAATCATTTTAAATACATAAGGCAATGGATGTTATATTAATCAGTAGCTCTAAATACAAAATAGTTAATAAAATAAAAATAAAAATATATTTACCTGTGTGACTACTTGTCGGCAAATCATATTGTCTATCATGCGTATTTCTTTTTCCAAAAACCTCAATCTAAAACAATCAATAGAATCACTTTTTACTTTGTCTCTAGCAATTATAAAAAGTTTTACCAATTCATCTGTCTGATCAAGCATTTGAATAAGACCACCAACTATTTCATCATCAAGCTTATCATTTTTGTTTGATCGGTTCAAAACATCAACACGATTTTTAACTTCATTATTGGTGTCATAAATGTAAAGTTGTGCAAACTTAGGATATTCTCCTTCTGGTGGTAATAATGAACCCATCAAGTGGTGAACTTGGCCATTGATTTTAAACACATAAGGACCAGATCTTTTATTAATCGATTTATCAACTTTAGCTCCCATGGAAGTAAATGCAAATATCGAGTTATAAGCCATAATAGCTTGTTTAAACGCAACACTTTTTCGACCTCTAATTGAATCCAACAAATCATTTAGATAAACATGTGTATTTCTTACCGGAGGTAATTTACTTTTTCCACTTAAACAACAAAACCCCAATTGACTTAGCAGATTTTTTTTTTTCAAATGCTTTGAATACCAAAACAAAGCATTACAATGTTGGCACTCACAATTCCTATCCCCAAAAGAAACGTATTCATCAACTGATCATAAGGAAACAAAAATACAATGTTTATATAAACATATTTAAATTGGTTGAGTCAATATTTAGAATTCAAATAAATATACAATTGAAAAAAAAAGAAATAATTTTAAAAATGCTTACTATTCCTCCTTTTCTGATAGCTTGCTTGACCATTCATACTATAACGATGAAATTTTCGATTCAAAACGGATTCCTTGATTCGGTTAAAGCTATCACTATCTAATTGAGAACATTTACCGCTGATACGATTCGATGATTCGGGAACATCAGTCATATCACAAGAACATTGCAATCAATAACATTAACAAACAAAGGATCTTTATATCCCACATCAAAAACAGATAAAAAGCTGTTCAAACCATTCTCAGCAAATGCATGCTTCTTTAAAACGAAGCAGAGCTTTCACCACAATAATTTTTATAATTATAAATGCTAATAATGCTTCTTTTTTTACAAATATTTTCATCAACAATTATTGTCACATCATTCGAAATGATATCATTGAGATTCATATCGTTACCAATATTAGATTGACTATCTTGTATAATAATATTTTTTCTAGATCGAGTTATCAAATTTCTAAATATTGTACTATGTAGATAAACAATTAATGCAATTGTTATAACCATATTATAATCGGTCATTGATCGAAACGATTTATACACCTTTTGAGGCCCCCATTTCCTGTCGTTTGCTTTCGTTTTCGAGCGTTTTTGTGAATATAATGTGTTGTGAGCCTTGTGCAGGTTCATTTTATTCTAGGGAAGTCATATCGTGCGGAAACGGAGTGTTTAGGGGCTGAAACGCGATCTGGGTAGGCAAAAGGAGATTTTTTACGGTACGACTCGTCAGAGCGTACCACAGCAGTGCAAATCAAGAACCGCGAAAGTTGGCAGAAGACCTCTGTTGCTGTCTCCGTCGAAACGAACTGCGAAAGGAACCGCGAAAAACAAGGGTAGCTCATCTGCCAAGTTTTGGGGTACGACTCGTCAGAGCGTACTGTATTATACCAAATGACGAACAGCGAAATAGAGCAAAAGGATTTTTGCAGTTCAGTTCGTCAGACTGAATTGCGAAACGTACCACGAAACGCACCAGACTTACATTTTTCAAGGCGTTTGCTGAGGGGTAATCTCGTCTTTTCACCCCATTTTCATGCCCTAACTCCCCCAACTATAAATATCCCATATTGTCTCTCTTATAATCAGATCCCTCACTCAATCTTTCTCTATTCTCTCTCTCTCTCTCATGCCCCAACACTTCTCTCTTCCATTTTCTTCATCTCCTTCACCATCTTCACCAAATAAGGAGAGACCCAGCTCCGATGGAGGAAGAACCTCCATGGGAGCCCACCATACATTTCCACAACCCCCATTTTCACTTCTTTCATCCATTTTAGACTAGATTGCAAGGAAATAGAAGCCAAATTCGAGCTAGGAGAGCTAGGAGCTTCTTTGGAGGGTTTGTCTTCAAAGGTTATCTCATTTCTACTCATTTATTTGTATTTCTTATGTCTTTGATGTGTAACCTCGATTTGGGGAATATTGTAAACCTACACATGTGTAATATATGTACGTTTGTTCTTAAATTCATTTGGGTTTTGTTTTACTCTTTGTTAATTGCATGATTTAAACTTTAATTGTTATATTCATGTGTTTGGAGGTTCGAAATTGATATATGTCCATGAATGAGATTAGGAGTAGAGTAATTTAGCATCCCATGATTGTTGATTGATTGATGGATGACCAGAATATCATGTTTAGAGAAATTTGAGTGTTAGAGTTTTAGCTCCAAAGAGTGTGACTTAGTTCATGCATTTAGGTGCTAAATTAGCATTGGTTCTTATTCTTGTGCTTAATGGGTCTTATTTAAGGCATAATTACCTATCCTTGGCCGGATTGGGTGATGAATTAATTTAGGATAATTCCCAAATCAAGAAAATGAACCCTTAATCTAAAGTGAATGTCCTAATTAATGTAAAACAACCAACTATTTGCACATTGTTGTTATGTGGATTTGTTTCCCATTTTTAGCTATTATAGGGAGATAGATAAAATCGAATCCTTATCTAGAGTAAAGACCGTTGAATTTTTCTTGTGCTTATGTAGTTATAGGGGTATTTATTGTGCTTAATGCTTTCACTTGGTTAGCCACCTCGTGAATGATATTTTGGCTGTGTGTTATATATCGTGTGGTGTCACATGACATACTCATCGAGATATCCTCTATATATGACCAGTAAGGTAGAGATACGCGAGACTGGCGTATAGAGCTCATGTGTGTCCCCCAGCTCTTAATGCGATCTCTAAGACATCGAGAGAGATTAGAGATCAATTAAGGGAACACGAGCATATAACATATATGTTGTATAGGTATCTCGTATTCTTAATGCTTTCACTTGGTGTGTCATCCCGTATTTGGTTGGCCTCGTGGATGAATTATTGGCTGTAGTATGGCCCACGCGGTTGTGCATTACATGCCCAACGAAATAACCACTATATTTGACCAGTAAGGTAGAGATACGCGACGCTGGCATACAGGGATTGTGTATGTGTCCCACGGTACTTAATGAATCCATGCATTGTGTGGATGCAATTTCTAAAACCTCGAGAGAGGTTAGAGATCAATTAAGGGGACACGAGCCTATGATATACTTGCACATTTGAGGGACTAAGTGAGTCTAGTACGTAATTAGAAGGATTGCTACGGTTGAGTCATTTCCTTAGTGTAATCACATTTCATGCCACATCTCTCCATTCCATTCTATCAATGTATATATTATTGTTTATAATTTATTTAGTTATAGTATTATTTACATTATTTGCACACATAACACACAAGTCCTCTTGGAGTGTTGTCTAATAACGCTAGAACTGGTGACGGTTGGCAGATTCCACCTCTCTGCGGAACGATACCCTCACTTGCCGTTGTGCTATTCTCTGTGACTGGCGCGCTAGCTAGGTTGAACTTAATTGTTTATCTTTTGATCGACACTGCAACGACGTGTCGTCAGTCATCACACACAAAAAAAAAAAAAAAAAAAAAAAACCATATCAAAAATAGATAAAAAGTTATAAATAAATAAATTGCAAGAAATCAATTACACAATAACCGCAAAGAGTTTTCACTGAAAATATGAAAACCACGAAAAGTATGCGCAAAATCTAAACACCACAAAAAAAAATGTAAGGAATTTTTATGATACAAAGTTATAAATACCATGAAACATATAATATTTAAGTAACAAAAAATTTATAAATCACATAATACCTAAATAAGCATAATTGAATAAAATCAGAAAAGAATAAAAAAAAATTCCAAGAACAATGAATACATATAAACAAATAATCATTATATTTTCTAAAAAAAATTATACTACACTCAGCAAAAGTAAAATTAATCATTTAGAAAAATAATAAAAACAGTAACTAACTTACTAAGAGAGCAATTGTCCACTAACTTACTAAGAGTTTGCACCAGCAATATAAAAACCTAAATACCATAAAAAAACCCATTAAATATGCATTAAAAATCTGTACAACAAATATAAAAGACAGAAGAATATTTAAAACCCATAAATTTTTTAGAAAAAAAAATCAAGTATATTTTGTTGTATAGATTTTATACACACATTTTCTTGAAACAACAATTTACAATACAAAATAATAAGCAAACAAACCAACCATAAACTCAATATTCAACTTGATGATATTGAAATTCAAAGTTTATAACATCTTAAATAAACTTATTTTGTTAGTTAAAAAAATTAAAAATTACTAAATGAATCCCCTAAACAATTTTTTAAAAACATCATAAATGTATAAATTGATCAAATAACACCGTAAATAATGAAAACAAATGAAAAGCAAAAGAAAATTTTATTTAAAATAAATAATTCAACAACAAAATCAAAGAACACTAATATTACATAACTATAAATATATATATAAATAAATACTCATTATTAAATTTTTAGAAATCGTAATAGTTGCAGTAAAACAAACATAATCACTAAAAAAAAAACTATTAAACATGTGAGCCCCAGACAAGAATCAAAACCCAAAAAAGAGAACAACACTATAAGTAAACATGATTACAAAATGTAAATACTCAGGAAAAATGTAATATTCAGATGAAAAACTCAATGAAATGAAATAAAAGGGAAAAAAATTATAAAACCTGTGAAAATGTTGAGCTCAAAAAACAACCAAACTCCAAAAGAGAAAGAACTGTGAAAATGTTGAGCTCCAGAAACAACCAAACTCCAAAAGAGAAAGAACACCAAACATATATATACATGATTAGAAATGTCAATAGATAGAAAAAAGTTAAATATGTAAATTAATTATTAAAAATAAAATAAAATGAAATCATGCTATTAATACAAAAAAAAAAACCCATACCTCAAATAAAAGAAACACATACTGTCAGTACAAAAAAAACTATACATCTTTTACTGTTTTAAAATCATGTCTCCTCTCTTACAAAATACAGTGTTATCACATCACCCATACTTTGAGAACACTATCCATACTTTCAGTACAAAAATATAGTAAAAAGCAACAAAATATGAAATTAAGAAGGAGAATCTACCTACCACATATATTTTCAAATGCATGTTCATCTTCCTCTGTCTTTTTTTCAACCGTTGACCATCCACTATTTCCACCAAACAAATTTTTCTCTCCCAACAATCAACTCATCTCTCCTCTAAATCAATTTTTTTTATCTCTGTTCTTTTTCTCTTTAAAGACACATATTTTTTAAGACAAATATTTAAATAATACATTTGGTGTGAGTATCTTGACTGTGTGAGTGAAAGAAAGAGAAAGAGTTTTTAGGGTTTGAAAGAAAAAGATGGAGAGAGAGATTGACAGAAAGAGAGAGAGTTTTGATGGTAGGGGAGAGAGAAGGACGGTGGGTAGAGAGAGAGAGAGAGAGAGAGAGCCAGGTGGTGGTAGTGGTTGAAGATTGTCTAGCACGTGTATGCGTGCCATTTTATTTTGTTATTTTGTTTTTTTTTTCTTCATCTTTTAGATAACTCATCAATAGCATTTTAGAAGATAAATAGAAATCTATTAAATTTTACTGTTCATGTGAACAGTTCAATTTTAGAGCTGCTTTAGTATATATAATAATTCTGGTTGGATCGATTGCCCCATTGATTTCAATGCTTATATGTAATGAGATTAGGTGATATCAGGAAAAAGAATAGATCAGCAGATGATCCAAATTCATATATATCACTTATTCACTACAACAGAACATAAGAAATATAATAAACAACGAAGGAAATTATTCCATAGTGATCATGAGAACATGAAAACGTACGTGCATAATAAATTTAAATGTTTGTATGTAAATAATGCCTTATTTTATTCATTGACATGCAAGAGTATTTATACACATTACAACCTAACAGGCTAGGAATGTAATTACACCTTATGTATATGTAAATTGATACAAACGAATATATGCGGTCCTAGTTGTACACGATAACTAATGTGTTGCAGCTATGTGTTGTTATCGCTAATAGCGCATGCAAAAGCCAAAGTACGTAGTACGTACTGATGATCATCAAGCCTGATCATGAGCTTCTTTCATTCTCTGAGCCATGACTCGCAGACCCGAGCCGATAAATGAGTCCAAATCCTCCAATGTCCAGCCTTTGACAGGCTCAATTTCACACGACGACCCATCTTCTAATTTTGGTAACACTTTTACGATATATAAGAGTGGAACCCAACATTTCCATCTATAATAGAATAGCTAAAAACCTTTTCTACTGGATCTATGGACAGCAGTTTCTGCTTAGTCCAGTTGACATCATCATCATCATCACCCTTGTTATGATCATCCACTGGAGTTTTGAAGCCTGCACAGTAACAGACACAACCCGGTTGGCCAGAGATGCCTTCAACAGTAAGGCATACAAGTGTCCAAAAGAGAAGGGAGAGTGGGTTGAGATAGTGAATTAAGAGAGTGTATCTAGCACTCTGCTCTATAATATTATCTAACAAGTTGAACAATGGATGGTTATACAACTAACTACCTAGACATACATATAAATACACACACATAGGTAGCTGCAGAGACTGAGCCATGGATTTCTTTCTAAATTAATTAAAAACAAATACATTTATTTTAATTTCAATTCCCTAAAAAGTTTTAATGGAACCCTACTACAATAATTTATGAGTGCTTCAATGTTCAACTAAAGTACGGAGTACTAAAGCAAAAATATGGAAAACGTGGAGTGGACCACCTTACACGAAAATATAGCATAACAACCTTACATGAAAATATAACACAACAATCTTACACGAAAATCAGGGCCGGTCCTAGGTCTTTTTTGGAGGAACGGCTGCCTCGGGCCCCCTTTTTAAAGGTACAAGAGTTATTTGTTTTGAGTTAAAATGAAAGGTCCATTTTATTTATTTCAGACAAAAAAAAAAAAAACCCAATCGTTTGTTTAAAAAAAAGAGTGGCGGTATTTACACCCTCGAAAAACCGTATATACAACCTTTATTGTATGTACACTTTATTAAATATTTTAAAATTCGTAAGCACACCCTACATATTACCAATATATCCCGTTCTTTAATTTTTGATTAAATATTATATATATAATCAGATTAGAGATTACAAAAAAAAAATAAAAATAAAAATAACAAAAAAAAATTACAAAACACCTAACATAACAAAAACAAATTACAAAACAGAACATATTAAAAGTACGAGGAAGAGGTACGGCTCCTTCCGGATCTAGGAGGAACCCTACCTCCTCAATTTTGTTTTATTTAATTTTATTTTAATTTAGGTTAGTTATTTTAATTAAATGTAACGGTTTTCAATTTTTTTTTATATAATAGTTATTTAATATTTTAAAGTTTAAATAATCATTATTGAAATTTTAATCGGTAAACAGTTTTTTTTAGCAAAACAAAACAAAAATAAAAGTAAAATATTTAATAAGCAAGAGCTCTATCTCCACACTTTTCCTCTCAACCGAGAGAGAAAACGAGAATATCTAAAGATTGTTTTAAGGGTTTTTTTTTTTTTTTTTTTTTTTTAAATTAATAAACACGGTTAATGTCTAGCTAAATTAAAAGATATTATATATGTATATATAATATATGTAGATTGTATTTACAATTACTTAATTATTTATATAATGCTATTTAAGTACAATATTGAAAGTTTGAAAAAAAATAAAATTAGGGGATGCATATATAATTTTAAAAGGGTGCCAATATCTTCACTCCAAAAAACAATCTAAAAACTTAGAAAAAACTAAAAAAATAAAATTGGGCCCAAACAAACAAAGGTCCAAAGGGCACAGTCCAAACATTCTTTTTATTTTCTTAAAGCCCAATTAGATTTTTCTTTTTTTATTCGGACAAATTACCTAAAATTTTCTAATTTTCTCTACAGCTGCCAAACGTCCAAACACATCGTTCGTTCTACACATTCTCATTTCTCATTTTCTCTACATCCTCATTTCTCATTTTATTTGAGTTATATGAGAAATTTATTTGTCTATATAATAAATGTTTTTATTATATCATATTATTTTGTCTTTAATGAAATTATCATTTTCGGACTAAATATATGAAAACATGTTATATATATATATGTGTGTATAAATTATCAAGTCAAGTGTACTTGATGATATTATCATGTGGTTTCACTAATTTTCGGAGAATTAGTATAAAAAAATTTAAACAAGATTTAGTAAAACCGCATGATATATATTATATATATATATATAAAAAAAAAAAAAAAAAAAAAAAAACTATTAATATGAACAAAGAGCCCATTTTAGAATTTTACCCTAGGCCTCTAAAAAGTCAGGGCCGGCCCCTGCAAAAATATAACAAAACAAACTTAATTACCAATATATAACACAACAACCTTACACGATGAAACCTCAATCTTATACGAAGAGAAAACACAACAACCTTACATGATGAAATGATCATCTGCTTACAATTATATACATAATAAATTATTACACGAAGAAAATGACAAAACCTTACAAGATAATATTAATTCCAGAAAGAGAGAGGCAGTTGTAAGTTAGAGAGACAAAGTTGATGAGAAAACCAGAAGAGAGATGAAATTCCAGCAGAAACCTTACATGAAAATATAGCACAACAACTTTACACAAAATATTATTGTTAGGTCATTTCCTAGTACCAAAAATTTCTATAAATGATTAACTTTTGTTTTTTTTTTTTTTGTTTTTTTTTTTCTGCCTGAATTTTGAAAATCACGAATTTTATGAAGTCTGAATATGGACTGAAACCTAAAAGACATGTTTATTTTTTTTCCTTCTCACCTTTAAATATAGTGTCAAGTTATTTGTTTTTTAAAGATAAAATTGTTTGAAAGCAAGTAATTTGATATATATACCATTAATAATACTATTAATTGTTATGTATATTTTCATTTGATGTGACAAACAACTAAATAAATTTTTTTTAACAAATCCTTATGTAAATATTGATAAGATATTATTCACAATTGAGATACGATAAATAATGATATAGAAATTGTTTAAATTTTTATAAAAATAAATAAATAAATAAAATGAAGGTTTAACAATGGTGTTGAAAGTGACAGCGTGATTATTATTTTTTAAGTCTTTTATCATAAATAGCTTCTAAAAGAAAGAAATTTGTATCAAATAAAATTAAGATAAAATTGAAAATATATTATATTTGGTAGAATAGTTTTGGAAGAAAATATATTAAATTATTTGGAATAAAGTGAAAATTCAAGATTTTTTTATTTTAAGTTATTTTTTGATATTTTTAAGTTGTTTGCGAGACCTATTGAGTATTAACTATTAAGTGAAGAAAAAAAAAAACAAAAACAAAAACAAACAAACAAATGACCCCAAATGTGTGGTTTGTATTTGGAAAGCTTCTTCCATGTGCATTGTCTTGTCACACCTTATATGTCCACAAACAAATCCTCTCAACTCGGCCCCATCCTCTTTCTAAACTAGATTTGTGAAATTGAGAATTCATCACTAATTTTACAAGAGATTTATTTCTTCATTAAACTTTTAAGAATGAAGCTTTTAGTTTATAATTGTTTTTTTTTTTTTTTTCAGATTATAAAACTATCATCAACTCTTTTTTGTATGTTTAAGTTTAGATTTGTATGATGAAAGACAGTTTTGAAATTATTGCCTAAACTGCACCTACTTTGTCACAGTTGATTGTGCAACTTCTATCTTGGTGACAAGGATTTGTTTATGATAAAAAGTTAAGGTGACGTTTGTTTTTTTGTTTGAAGTCTGAATAGGTCTGAAGTTGACTGATGTAAAGAATCTTAAACACAAGGTGTTTGAAGAAAATACTCAAAGAAGATATTTTCAGCTCTCAAATTGGAGTCTGATATGTAAAACGAATTCTTATTAATTAATTAACATTTTACAGATAACACACATATATATATATATACACTTCAAGAGTTTCTAGAATCTTTTCCTAACAACTTTCCTAACAGAATTAACACACTTTTAGGGAGTGAAATGATATCCAATCATTTTGCCAACTCAGCTATTGCAGTTACACTTTTGGCGCCACACTCTGTTTTCTATCTTGTAATCTTGAGCCGTTGCTATATGCTTGACCAAGCTTAATCGCACGGCTGATGTAGTTTTCTGAAATCGATTCTTAACTCTTGATATTGAGCGGAAGTATGGTTGTGATCTTTTTATCAAACCTGTGAGCTGACTGTTGCATTGTTTTGCAACATCATCTGATCTTGACTTTGCTAGTTGACAATTGAATCCATTGTTTGATTCTACTGAGGCTAGCAGAGATACATTCTTCACATTCCCCCGCAGACTGAGCTTGGGATCAACTGATAAGCTCAGTTTGTCACAAAGGAAACCAAACCGAGATACAGGTAAAGCTTTAGTTAGTATATCAGCTTTTTGATGCTCAGATGGTATATATTGGATGGCAAGCAATCCAGACGACACTTTTTCACTAACGAAATGGACATCAATCTCGATGTGCTTCGTTCTCGAATGAAATACAGGATTTTGAGCAAGGGAGGCTGCACTGGTATTGTCACACCAGATCGTAGGAGTACCTGCAACAGGAAAGCCAAGCTCAACAAATAGAGATTTAAGCCATAAAACCTCTGATGCAGCTTGTGAAAGTACCCTGTATTCAGCCTCAGCACTTGACTTAGCAACAACATTTTGTTTCCTTGAGAACCAAGTGATCAGGTTAGAGCCCAGAAATACACAACATCCACTTGTTGAGCGTCGGTCATCGATACACGAAGCCCAATCAGCATCACTATATGCTTCAATAAACAACTCCTTGATAGGCCGAAAATGAAGACCAAGTGTGGAAGTGCCCTTGAGATATCGAAGAACCTTTTTGCAAGCTTGCCAATGTTGATCAGTTGGGGCAACCAGAAACTGACTTAGTTTGTTGACAGCAAAAGAGATATCAGGCCTAGTGTATGTCACATATTGAAGAGCCCCAATTGTACTTCGATATAAGGTGGGATCGGAGAAGGAAGCACCAGACTTTGAAGACAACTTCAGACTAGAGCATAGAGGTGTGGAACTAGGCTTTGAGTTCAGCAGGGAAGTCCTAGACAAGAGATCATGAATATACTTTGTCTGAGTTAAGTGAATACCTGATGCATCACGTGAAGCCTCAAACCCCAAGAAATAGTTTACCTGACCCAAATCTTTTAAGGCAAACCTAGAATGAAGAGCAGATATAGTCGACCGAATTAGAGAGGAATTACTGCATGTGACCAGAATATCATCAACATATATGAGCAAGAATACCACACCAGCTGTATCCCTTTTGATAAACAGAGAAACATCAGAGGTAGAGGAGTGAAATCCCCATTCTAAGAGAGCCCCTCGCAGCTTATGAAATCTGAATGGTGACTGAAATCTGAAATCCTGATGATGCGTTTGTTTTTTACTTATGATGTCTGAATATCAATGTCTGAAAACCAGTGATATGACAATTATACCCTTATAATTATAAATACCCATATAATTGATATAATTCTATTGTTAATGTGTCCTATAATATTTTTAGTTTAAATTAATTAAATAAATATTTGAAAGCTTCATCCAAATTAAAAGTGTAATTCATTTTTTTTATAAAAAATAAATGAATATTTTTTTTGAAAGAAAATAAATGAATATTTATAAATATAATTGATGATAAGATTTAACATTATATATATATATAATTAGACAAATCTGGAAAGACAAGTCACTCGTCATCATTCACTTTCTTCTTTCTTTTTTATTTTTATTTTTAATAAACACACAACAGCCAAAAAGGAAAGCAAAAATCAAGGAAAAAAAAGAAGAAGACCTTGATCTGATAAAAAGAAGCAAAAGCTGGACCAAACCTAGATCTCTCTCAGATCTCCTTTTTGCGAGACCTTGATCAGATCCCCTTCTCTCTTTCAGATCTCTTTATTTCTTTCTTCAAGTCTTCCACAACACTACAAACCATAGACATCCTCCTTCTGGTAAAGAAAAGTTCACCGGCCTCCTTCACGAAGGTCACCTACGAAGGTCGACGGTACTTGACATCAAAGAGGCCGCCGGCCTTCTCTCCTCCAACATCAAGGTTGTCGGCAACCCTCCATAGTCAAATAAGTGCCCAGATTTTTGTTTTGAAATAAAAAATCTGAGGTTATTGTAAATTCTTCTTGAGGGCATTTCTGGAAGCAATATGTTAAAATATATCAAACTTTCCAGTCTTCAGATAAAAGTCGAAAATTTGAACTTTTTTTTCTCAGATATTTTTAATGGTTTTTCAGATCTCATTTTACTTAAAAAACAAACAAAATGTCTTAGCAAGTAACTTTAGGTCTTCAGCCAGAAAAACAAACAGGCCCTAAGTGTACTTGCAGAGACTTCTTCCTATGTTTGCAAGAGTAGCTAAATCTAATTATAATATTTGATTGATCGAGTTAGATTTCAATTAACGTACCCTTAACCTTAACTTTTATACAATCTGGTGTCAACACTCCCAAGAAAATAATAATAAATAAATAATGGTGAAACCCCCTATAAAATCTGAAGCAGAAATATCAATCAAGTCCAAGTTAGTGGCCAATTAAAGCACAGCTCTCTTGAAAGTGCATGGTATGATCAAACATTAAGAAAACTGAAAGCAATAAGTGAAATATTAATCAGTAAGAAGATACATACAACATATATATATGTCTTCATCACTTATTCACTACAACACAAGAAAAACAACACAAGAAATGAACAACAACGGAGGAAATTATTCCATAAAACGTGCACGCAAAAGCAAAAGTACGTAGTAGTAATAGTAGTGATCATATCAAGCCTGATTATCAAGAGCTTCTTTCATTCTCTGAGCCATGACTCGCAAACCCGAGCCAATAAAAGAATCCAAATCCTCCGGCATCCAGCCTTTGACAGGTTCAACTTCATATCTCCACTCAATTTCACACGACGACCCATCTTCTTCTTTTGGCAACACTTTTACAGTGGATATATAAGAGTGGAACCCAACATTTCCATCTATAATAGAATAGCTAAAAACCTTTTCTACTGGATCTATGGACAGCAGTTTCTGCTTAGTCCAGTTGACATCACCATCACCATCATCTGTTCCCTTGTTATGATCATCCACTGGAGTCTTGAAGCCGGCGCAGTAACGGACACAACCCGGTTGACCGGAGATGCCTTCAACAGCATGGCATGTGGCTAGTGTTGGGAACCACTTGTCCAAACCGAAGAAATCTTCCAAGAAAGGCCATACTTGTTCTGCTTTACATCCTACCATTTCTTCACAAGCCTTGCCTTTCCATTTTTCTTGTCCACTCATTAATCTATATTATCTAACAACTTGAATTCTTGAAAGAAAAGAAAGAACAATGGATGCATATGGTTATACAACTACCTGGTCATATATATGTTTCTAAATTAAAAACAATTACATTTATTTTAAATTCTCAAAAAAGTTTTATTACAATTATTGGTCCCAATAATTTAATGAGATGCTGATGTTTCAAATGACAAGAGTACGAAAGCAAAAATATTGAAAACGTGGGAGTGGAGTGGAGTGGCCTGGAGCCACGTGTTAAAGATATTGCTACAAACACTATTATTTAATTTATTTAGTATTCCAAATTTAGTTTACTTAGCTTTACAATTCTAATTAATATTCCTTGTACAGCTTTGATTAGTTTTGTAGCAGTAGTCTTCGTAAAAGTAGGTCCTAGAGTTTCACTTGTACTAAACTTCCCAAACTCCTCTCTTGTATAAACCCGTTCATGATCAATGAGAAAACTGATTTGATTCAGTAATATTCACTTCTCTACATGGTATCAGAGCACCAATAAACTCAAACGAGTTAACGATCCAACAATAGCCACCAGTGCTTCTTCTTCTTCCTCAACCTCTGTGACAGTCATCTCCTCTACCTCTTCCTCTCATGACGTGACCTCCTACCCAAATACAATTATTTCCATCAACATTGCTGCCCAAGCTCCATTAAAACTCACTGCAACCAACTATCGTTCCTGGAAACTTCAATTTCATACTCTTCTTATTGGTTTTGATCTCATGAAGTTTATTGATGGCACATCTCCATGTCCGCCAGCCACCATAACAACCGATGGTACAACCATACCAAATCCGGTCTATCACATCTGGAGCAGACAAGATCAATTACTTCTGAATGCAATCCTTGGATCCATCACCCCATCCATCATACCTTTTATCACTTCCGCTCAAACCGCTCGTGATGCATGGACTGCCCTTGCCAATACCTATGCCAAGCCTTCCAGAGGACACATCATGCATCTTAAAGGTGTACTCACCAACATCACTAAAGGTACACAATCTATCACTGAATATATGCAACACGCAAAAAGCGTCGCCGATGAACTGGCCATGCTTGATGCTCCAGAAAATCCTGAAGATTTGACAGTAAAAATTTTAAATGGTCTCGGCGATGAGTTCAAGGACATATCATCTGCTGTCCATGCCCGTGACACTGCAATCTCCTTTGAAGAATTGCATGAGAAACTTCTCAACTCTGAAGCTCTTCTGAAATAAGAAAACATGAAAGCTCCCAGGTTACCCATTACAGCAAATTTTGTTGCCAAACCAGCCTTTGGAGGTCACCAACCCAATCACTACCGGAATCAAAACAACAACCGGTCTCACACATCACAATCCAACAGGCCAGCTGCACCCACCTCAACCTTTCAGAATTTTCAGCACTCCTCCACCTCAAATCCGGCGAACAGGTCAGCTCCTAGACCCTACCGTGGTTTTTGCCAGTTGTGCAGTGAACAAGGACACACGGCCAAACGATGCACCACATTCAGCGTATCCCTTGTCAATGGTCGTTCTCAGACGAACCAGCCACATGCGCAATGGCAACCTCGCGCAAATTTTGCTGCACCAAATTCCACCACCACACCGGAATGGCTTCTTGACTCTGGTGCCTTGCATCATGTCACTGCTGACCTGAATAACTTATCAATGCACTCTCCCTATGATGGCTCCGATGACATAATGATTGGTGACGGCTCAGGTTTACCTATCACACACTCTGGTTCTCTTCATCTTCCTATCAAAAATTCATATTTTTTATTATCTAATGTCTTGTGTGTGCCCAATATGAAACAAAATCTGATTTCGGTCTCTAAATTTTGTGTTTCTAATCAAGTTGCCATTGAATTTTCCCCATTTTCTTTTATTGTGAAGGATCTTCATACGGGGGCGCAGCTCGTGCGAGGACGGACTAGGAACGGTGTCTACGAGTGACCGTCTCATGCTAAGCCTGACATACCTCCTATTATCGCCTTCTCCAGTGTCAAAGCCTCTCTTCCTGATTGGCACCATCGTCTAGGTCACCAGTCGTCAAAAATAATTTCGAGTCTAGTAGGTTCTCAAGCATTGTCAGTTCTTTCATCTAGTGGTTCTAGCAATCCATGTAGTGCATTTCTTTGCAATAAAACGCATAAATTGCCCTTCTCAATTTCAACTGTTCTTAGCTCTAAACCACTTGAGGTTATTTATTCTAATGTTTGGAGTTCTCCAATTTTATCTAAGGATGGTTTCAAATATTATGTGTTATTTGTTGACCACTTTACTAAATACATGTGGCTATATCCTTTAAAACTAAAATCTGATGTGCATGCAATTTTTATTCATTTCAAAACCTTAGTGGAAAATTTTTTCAATTATCCCATTGTCTCACTTTACAGTGATAACGGTGGTGAATACATAGCATTAAGGCAAACTCTTTCAAGTCATGCTATTTCTCACTTCACCACACCACCCCACACGCCGGAACACAATGGTGTCTCCGAGCGTCGTCATCATCATATTGTTGAGACGGGCATGTCCCTTCTCACTCATGCCTTCCTTCCTCTAACATTCTGGTCTTACGCATTCACTACGGCTGTGTACCTAATTAATAGGATGCCTACACCGCTATTGAACATGCTATCCCCTTTTGAAAAACATATTCGGCACTCGCCCATCTTATGCTAAGTTGCACGTGTTCGGATGCCTCTGTTACCCATGGGTTAGGCCATACAATAGTCACAAACTTGAGCCTAGGTCTAAAGCTTGCATATTTATAGGGTAATCTTTGACACAAAGCGCATATAATTGTCTGGATCCGGAAACTGACTGTGTATTTATTTCTAGACATGTCAATTTTGTCGAGTCAGTATTTCCATACAAAACACTTAACTCGAGTCTTCCTAAACCTAGCTCCACCACTTGCATGACATGGTTGCCTCACGAAGCATCGGTGGTACCGATTCCGATATCACATGCTCACTCATCAACTGGTTCGGCTTTGCATGAGATTCCTCGACAGATCCTGCTCCGTGACTCCCGAGCAAGGGCTGCGGCTCTGCCTCCTTCACCATCACGCACGGTTGGCTCTCCCTTGCACCTATCCTCGCCACATGCAACACATACAGCTACACCACCTACCTCATTCACCGACCAAGTTAATGCCCAAAATTCTGCTTACCTAATTACGCCAGTTGCCTCCCCAAACACAGCACCACATGCCGTCCCACATGCACCAACTGCCTCTCCAAATAGTGCCACCCAAACCACACCACATGCCTCCCCAAATAGTGCACAGCGTACCACCCAAAATGCAACAGATGCCTCCCTGAACATTGCACAATGTGCCACCCAAACAGCCCAGCTACTTGCACCAGTCCGCACGCACAATCCCGCACCAAATCTTGCCCAAACTGCTGCACCAGTTTCGACCGACACAGTCCCAAATAATGCCCATCACATGATAACTCGGTCTAAAAACAACATCCATAAACCCCTCTCCAAAATGTCCTTAACTAGTGTGCTATCTCCTACCCATGTCGAGCCTACTTGTGCCTCTCAGGCTATGAAAATTCCGAAATGGAGACGCGCTATGTCTGAGGAATTTTATGCTCTTATGTGCAATGGAACATGGGATTTAGTCCCCTCGAGTGCCTTGAAAAATGTTGTGGGATGTAAGTGGGTGTTTCACATCAAATGACCTCACGATACAAAGCTCGCCTAGTCGCTAAGGGATTTCATCAGCGACCGGGCCTTGATTACACTGACACTTTCAGTCCAGTAATTAAAACCACTACGGTTCGTATCGTATTGAGTATAGCAGTGTCACATGGGTGGTCTCTACGTCAACTTGATGTGAACAATGCATTCCTACAGGGTCACTTATCTGAAACCGTCTTTATGGCACAACCTCCAGGGTTTGCGGATCCTGCATACCCGTCACATGTCTGTCGTCTCAAGAAGGTGATCTATGGTCTCAAGCAGGTGCCTCGGGCGTGGTATAATGAGTTTCGCCAATTTCTTCTCCACAATGGGTTTGTCAACTCACACTCCGATACCTCTCTGTTTATATTTAATACTAATGGGTGTACTATTTTTTTGTTGGTATATGTTGATGACATTATTGTCACTGGGAGTAATGGTGACTTAGTTGACAAGTTCGTGACGACCCTAGCTCAGAGGTTCTCAATCAAAGACCTTGGTAACCTGTCCTACTTCCTTGGAGTTGAAGTTCTCCCCTGTTCGGCCGGCTTATATCTCTCTCAGCAAAAGTATGTACTTGATCTTTTATCTCGCTCCAAGATGCTTGATGCCAAGCCGGTCTCTACACCTCTGCCCACTGATCATGATCTCAAGCTTCTTGATGGCACCGCTCTCACTGATGCCACTGAGTTTCGACAGGTAATTGGGGCATTATAATACTTGTCATTTACTCGTCCTGACATTGCTTTCGCAGTAAACAAACTTGCCCAATTCATGCACCGTCCGACGACTGGTCACTGGTCCCTTGCTAAACGTCTCATGCGATATCTGCATGGTACAATTAGTCATGGCTTGCTATTGCGTAGTGATTCTCCCATATCACTACATGCTTACTCTGATGCTGACTGGGCTGGAAACAAGGATGACCGCACCTCTACCAGTGCGTATGTCGTCTTTCTTGGGTCAAATGCTGTCTCATGGTGTTCTCGCAAGCAACGTACTGTTGCCAAGTCATCAACTGAGGCCGAATACAGGGCCGTTGCACACACTGCTGCAGAGGTCATTTGGATATCATCTCTACTACGCGAGCTCCTCATCTCGCCCTCTACTCCACCGACAATTTACTGTGATAATATTGGTGCCACGTATCTCTGTTCCAATCCTGTATTCCACTCCCGAATGAAGCATATTGCTATTGATTTTCATTTTGTTCGGGAGAAGGTTCAAAGTGGCAAGCTTCGCGTATCTCATGTTGTCTCGTCTGATCAACTGGCCGACTCACTCACCAAGCCCTTGTCCAGGACACGGTTCACTATGCTAAGGTCCAAGATTGGTGTGTCTGAAATGCCCACCATCTTGCAGGGGCGTGTTAAAGATATTGCTACAAACACTGTTATTTAATTTATTTAGTATTCCTAATTTAGTTTACTTAGCTTTGCGTGTACAATTCTAATTAATATTCCTTGTACAGCTTTGATTAGTTTTGTAGCAGTAGTCTTCGTAAAAGTAGGTCCTAGAGTTTCACTTGTACTAAACTTCCCAAACTCCTCTCTTGTATAAACCTGTTCATGATCAATGAGAAAACTGATTTGATTCAGCAATATTCACTTCTCTACACCACGCCTCTGCGCATAAACGACGCTTGTCAAACTTAGGCTCAATTTGGACTTTGGAAATGTTTCCTGAACTGCTTTTGGGGCCAAAAGTGATTCTGAACTAGGCTTATGGTGTTTGGTAAAATTATAGAGAAGTGATTTTGGTCACTTTTGGCTTCCCCAACAGTAGTTTTGAGAAGCTATTTTTTTATAGCTTTTAGAAAACTGCTTTCCAGGAAGCAGTAATAAAAAAACAATAGATTATTGATATATAAGCAATATATATGGCAATAGATAAAAAAAGAAGTAATAATGTGTTATGGTCACACAAAAATAAAATTATTTATTTATTTATTTTATAATATGTTTATGGTAACACAAAAATAAAACAAATTATTTATTTTCAAAATATCTTCAATATTCATTTATGTCCTTTCTAATAATTTTTCACTGTCAAACACTTTTTACTTCCAAACACATTGAAATGGCTTTTGGTTCTCACAGCACTTTTAAAAATCAGTTTACCAAACATTCAGTTGATTCTTCTCACAGTAAATCCAAAAACAATTCTCCCCTACAGGCTACAGCAGAACCAAAAGCAATTCCCCCCCACAGCACAACAATGCCAAACTAAGCCTTAATTTTGTTTTGAATTTGGATCATCTACCGAACTAATCTTTGTCCTAACCTAACATGTGTAATCAATGGCTATAATTTATTTCATTTATTTATTTCATTTTCATTATTTTTAAATGCATAATATTATGGGTCCTTTAAATTTATAACACTCTTTGGAGAGGCATTTTTGTAACTATCACCAACTTAATAATTTGAGTTTAAATGACACTAAAGTATGGTGATGGACAAAAATACCCATATTTTTACTTTTATTCTTTTATCTTCCAAAAACCTCCATTGATGGAGGTCAATCAATGGAGGTAGAACAAACCTCCATTTGAGGTCGTCAAAATGACCTTCATTGGAGGTCTGTTCTCACCTCCAAATGGAGGTCGAATAAGAAGATGATAATTTATTTATTTATTTAAAGAGGGTCTGGAAATAAGTCTCAGGTAGGGTGAAAATAAGTTTCGAGTACCCTACTCGAGACTTATTTTCTACTCGAGACTTATTTTCAGATCTAATTTTATTTTATTTTTATCTTCATCTTCATCGACCTCCAATGGAGGTTGAGTTTTTTTTGACCTCCAATGGAAGTCTTTTCAAGTAAAAGAATAAGTTGAGGCATTTTGGTCTCACCCCATACTTTAGTTCTATTTTTACAAGAATTATTAACTTGGTGTTATCCCCAAAAGTCAACCTCATTTGGTGCTACTTCCCCCTATTCTCTATAATATTATTCTCAAGTGTTTTAGATCAAGAAAAAAAGATTAATTAGCACAACAGAAGATCCTGGTCCGTTTGTTTTATGTATATATTTTGTCAATTATTTTAGGGAAAGACCTGCCAAACAACATTTTTTTTTTGAACCATTTTTCGAAAATGAAAATGAAAATGAAAATGATCTTTGAAAAATAATTAATAATGCATGCCACGTATTCGAAGCTCATCAAAAGGCTTCAAAATGACCGGCATACTTCATTATCCGTATATGTTCATGAATAAAGAAATATTGTACATGAATATATTTTGAAAACTTATCCATAATCATCTATCAACGACCATCATGCCCGTAAGTATTTGAAGAAATATATGCACATCATGTGTATAGCATGGAGAGGAAAAATATGAAGCATTAATTGATCATCAAACAGATATTTTACGATTGTTCCAACATGACTAAACAAAATGTCACCACTAATCACATCTGCAATAATATTTACAGCATCAGATTCAACGCAATCAACTTTAAGGCCAAACTGATTAGCTAGCAACAAACCCTCTCTCAAGGCCATATATTCACCAATTTCTGGACAGAAATTATTGTAAGAAAAATCGCACACACAAATCTAAACACACACAGATAATATGAAAGCAATAAGAAGAAAAAGACGACACTAAAGATTTTACATGTTTAAGCAATTTGCCTACGTCCACGGAGCGCACCGCACTCAATCCACTACTTTCAGAATTGATTACAATCTTTCTGTCTCTCTCTCAGTCTCTTTACAATTTGCTCTCTATCTCTCTAGCAATTTTTCTCACACACCTTAGGATTTACATAATGGTGGTATTTATATGGGAGCACTAGGGTTGGCCAAATCCTATTTGGAGTCTATTACTTTTCCTCTTTCTTCACTGTGCAAATCTAATCACATGCGGATTTATGCGTGACCGCTCTAGGTGCCACAGCGCTCCACAAGGCGTACACCTCTGTGACAATACCGCTCTCAAAGCCGCTGTAGAAATTCACATCGCAACACACAGCGTGAAGCTCTGATGTCTGACCGCTGTCCAAACCGCTGTCAAAATTCACAGCACAACACACATCGCTACTCATAATAGGCGGACCGCTCTCATACTACGCTGTGAAAGACAAAGGGTGAAGCAAATACTCTTCAATTGCTTATTTTTGTCTTTAGCCTTTATTGTTGACTTTGCTTATCATTCTTCACCAAACTCCAATAAAGCTAATTTGCTTTTCAAATGCACAAAAGATAAAAGTTGAATTAACTTGCTATAATTTTCATCTTGTTGACTTGAAGTCTTCACACTCCAACAGAAACAACCCTTAAAACCTTTGAGGAAGCAGCCACAAATTACCATTACTGTCCCTAATTACCATCCTTGCACCTATTCTCAAAAGCCTAACCTTGACTGCTGCGTCGCAATTAAGTTTCAAGCTACCAAAAGAAAGAGAAACCCAAGCGAGACCGGTAGTATTAGAGGGAACATTCTTTTGTGTTTTGGTAACAGACAAAGCTTTTGGATACTCATGAAGAAAACAAGAGGCTTTATCCAAAATAATCTCAGACGGAAAAGATTGACGACCCTTATGCACCAACAAATTACGATCATTCCACACACTCCACAAAATCACACAAAAATATTCAAAATCGAAACTGAGACCCTGGAGAACATCCACATGATCAAGTCATAGCACTGCATCCTCCAAAACTTAACCATCTCACCCCAAAACACAGTATTAACCTAAATTTCCTCCACATCATGACACTAAAAAAGAGCATGGGCTGCAGATTCAGCCTCCTCACCACATCTAACACAACAGGGATTAGCAGCAACCTTTCTTTTGAGCAGGTTATCCATGGAAGGAATTGCTTTTTTACAAACCTTACAAATGAAAATTTTAACTTTAGAGAGAATATGCAGATTCCAAAGACCCAACCACCACTTCTTATCATAGTAATAATCTGAACTAGCCAATCTCTTCTTCTCAGATAAAGCTAAATTATAACCTTTTTTTAACTTTATAAAAGCCTTGTTATCATAATGCCACACCAACTTGTTTGCATCACCACAGATGCTAACAGGAATACTGAAAATGGCTTCAATATCCATACCAACAAACAACTGATTCAATTTACTTATATCCCAAAATCTACTATGAGGAAGAAAAAGATAAGTCATTTTAATACTCTTAGCTGGAGGCTTTGTCACCATTTTAAAAGAAACAGATCGAGGTAGCCAAGGATCAACAAAAGCATCGATTGTTGCACCATCCCCAACACTCTAGCGCAAGCCTTTAATCAGCAGTTCTTTCCCCCACTGTAGACTTATCCAGACATAAGAACAACCACTCTTTACCTGAGAAGACAACAAACTATCATTGTTGAAATACTTGGCTTTTAACACCAGAAAAGCTAGAGATTGGTCATCATGATGTAGCTGCCACACTTGTTTAGCTAGAAGTGCCTGATTAAAAAGATGAAGGTCTTTGAAACATAGACCGCCCCAAGCTTTTGGTTCACACAACGAATCCTATCTAGCCCATGAAATTTTTTGTTTTTCTTTCGAAGAGCCCCACAAAAAATTTAGAATGATAGAGCTCAACTCCTCATAAAAGGTAACAGGCATTTCAAAAATACTCATGAAATACCTAGGAGAACCTAAGCTATAGCTTTTATAAGAATTTCTTTACCACCAAGAGAGAATAATCTCCCGTTCCAGCCACTTACCTGCTTCCATAACTTCTCTTTTAAATCGTTAAAGGTTTTCCTTATGTTCCTTCCTACTAGGGTTGGCAAAGCCAAATACCTGTCATAGGATTGAGAACCCGCTAAACCAAATAAAGATTGAATTTCAACTCTACCATGCTCTCCAACATTAGGACTGAAAGAAATTATTGAGTGGCAAACAAGGTTGTAGTTGTTAGATTGTGGGTCAAAATTGTTAGGTTTTGACTCGTATTCTCAAGTGAACCCAATGTGAACCAAACAAGACTCAACTGATGTGAAACTTCCTGAAGACATGAGGAACGTTTGGAAGTTGGAGTTAGTGTTTGAGGGAGGTTTGAAGACCAAGAAGAAGAAAATCGATGTTCCTAGTGCTGTGGCTTAGACAGTGGTTTAGGGAGCGGTCGAGGTTCCTTTAACGAAGAAACTGATGTGCCTTGCACTGTGCATTGCACAATGGTATGGACAACGGTTCAATGCCAGAAATTCACGATGTGGGAAACGTTGTGCTGTAGACAGCAGTACATTCATCGATTGGCGGAGATTTGTATGGAACGGAAAATCTTCAGCGAAAAAGGAAGTTATTTCTTTTTTGGGAAGTTCTTGTGCTTAAAGGAAAATGATTTCTCTTTATAAAAAGACTTGTGCATAAAAGAAAATAGTATTTATATGAAACAAAAAAGTCTTGTACGTATAGGAGATGAATTTCCTTGTAGGTTTAAACTTTATATAACTAATATAAATAGAACCTTGTAACTAGGTTATTTGTGTGGAGAAAAAAGAACACATGTAACATCAGAAAGTTGTTAGATCCAGGGGAGATCCCAGGGAATATCCGGGGAGGGATCCAGGAATATCAGTGGATCAAGTTAGAGATCCATGGGTGATACTCAGGAGAGACCTAGAGGATATTTGGGGGGTTCTTAGTGAGGATCATGTGAGCTGAGAGTCATGATGTAAATCTCGGTTGTGAGCTTGGGGACTTGATAACGCTATGTGGTTTGGGGTTAAGGTGTGAGAGAGAATCCTGGAGTATATGGTTGTAACAATTTATCATATAGTGAAACTTTCTTTGTCGTCCTAACGACCGGTGGTTTTTACCCAATTTGGGTTTCCCACGATATCTTATGTTATGTGATTGTTTATTTTCCCTCATCTTATTTTTCTACTATAGACATTAATTGCTATGTGTTATGGGCGAATATTAGGCATGTCGTTTCCACATTCATGGGTTCAAATTCCCAACAATTGGTATCAGAGTCACATGGTTTGGTGATGGCGGTTTTAAGTCTTTACAGGAGATCGTATGGAGAACTTGGTGGTGTTGGGATGATAATTCATGGTTGCCTAGTATGAGTTTAGCAAATGAGATACGTCTTGAAAGCGGTTTCGAACTCGGTAGGGTTTGATGAAATATATATATATATATATATATATATATATATATATATATATATATATTGATGGAGGAGAAGTTTGGCTTGTAGTGGCAAGTATGAGTCATCGAGATCCAATTTGGGTAACACAAGGCGATAAAAAAAAATTTAAAAAAAAAAAAAAAAAAAACCTCCTGAACGCATAAATAAAATAAAAAATAAAATAAAATAAAAACTCTGGTGTGGTGTAGAGCTTATCCAGTAAAGCACTCCAAGTACTAACATCAAGTCTTTCACCGGGTTGAGTGATGTAAGGACACATTTATCCTTTTGATTGGTTTCTCCACTGGTCATGGAAGAGGATATGTTACTGTTAGTGGGCCCATAATTGTGCATAAGGCATTGGTTTGAAGATGATGTAAGGTGTATGGTGGATAAGGATGTCGATAGCTTACGAACTCCCTAGAAATCTAACGTGAGGAGTTGCACCATAATTTCATCAAGTTATAAAATAAAAAAAAATCTTAGGATGGTTCGATCCTAAATGGTTATACCTTGTGGTGGGGTATGGTAATTCTTGGTGATGAGAATTGTGGTTGTAGACAAAGGTCTTGAAATACTTGTCAAATGGGAGCATTGTTAGATTTTGGCTCGTATTCTCAAGTGAACCCAATGTGAACCAAACGAGACTCAACTAATGTGAAACTTTCTGGAGACGTGAGGAATGTCTGAAAGTTGGAGTTGGTGTTTGAGGAAGGTTTGAAGACCAAGAAAAACTGAAGAAGAAGAAGAAGAAAACCGCTGTCTCTAATGCTGTGGCTTAGATATCGGTATAGAGAGCAGTTCCTTTAATGAAGAAACTGTTGTGCCTTGCGCTATGCATTGCACAGTGGTAAGGACAACGGTTCAATGCCAGAGATTCACGTTGTGGGAAATGTTGTGCTACAGATAGTGGTTTGGCGGAGATTTGTACGGAACGGAAATCTTTAGCATAAAAGGAAGTTATTTCTTTTTTGGGAAGTTCTTGTACTTGAAAGAAAAGGATTTATCTTTACAAGAAGACTTGTGCATAAAAAAAAAATAGTATTTATGTAAAACAAGAAAGTCTTGTACGTATAGGAGATGGGTTTCCTTGTAGGTTTAAACTCCATGTAACTAGTATAAATAGAACCTTGTAACTAGGTTATTTGTGTGGAGAAAAAAGAACACATGTAACATCAGAGAGTGGTGAGATCCTGGGGAGACCATAGGGAATATCCGGGGAGATATCCGGGAATATCAATGGATCAAGTTAAAGATCCGTGGGTGATATTCAGGGGAGACCTAGGAGATATTAGGGGGGGAGTGGTGGGGAGATCCTGGGGAGACCATAGGGAATATCCGGAGAGGTATCCGGAAATATCAATGGATCAAGTTAAAGATTCATGGGTGATATTCAGGGGAGACCTAGGAGATATTGGGGGGGGGGGGGGTGTTCTTGGTAAAGATCTTGTGAGCGTTGTGAGCTGAGAGTCATGACGTAAAACTCAGTTGTGAGCTTGGAGACTTGGTAAGGCTCTGTGGTTTGGGGTTAAGGTGTGAGAGAGAATCCTGAAGTATATAGTTGTAACAATTTATCATATAGTGGAACTTTCTCTGTCGTCCTGACGGCCCGTGGTTTTTTACCCGATTTGGGTTTTCCACGTATATCTTATGTTGTGTGATTGTTTATTTTCTCTCATCCCATTTTTCTACTATAGACGTTAATTGCTATGAGTTATGGGCGAATATTAGGGATGTCGTTTCCGCGTTCATCGGTTCAAATTCCCAACAAAAACAATCCCATCGGCTAGTTTTAATTTATCAAGCAATTTGCCAAGTAAGTCGTGGACTTTTCTTAATTCAAAACAGTGTGCGATTTTTTTCCATTTTTATTAAATTAGTCCTTATATTTTTCACAAATATGAAATAAGTCCCAAAATTTTTAGAAATGACTAAATTAGTCCCTCTTACGGTTAAACCTAACATTAGATTTTAATTAAATTTATGAAAGTACATTAATACCCCTTATATGTCTTATTTGAATAAAATTGATTAAACTAAATATAAAAAAATTAATTAAAATATAGGATAAAATAATATTTTTATTATTTAATAATAAAATAATATTAATATTTGAAAAAAAATAATCAAAAAACAGTTTAAAGTTACTATAAATATAAATTTATATATATAATAACTGAATCTAAAGTTATATAAAAAAACACTAATACAAAATATTAAAATAATTGAAAGCATTAAATAAATAAATAAAAAAAGACCATATTAGTTCCAAATGTTACTTTCAAATTTTTGCAAGTAAAACACATTACACGTATCAGTTTTATAATGAACTTGAATTAAAAATGCAATTTTACCTCAACATTAATGGTTAAAGTTGACGAACATAAATTAGTAGGATAAACTAATTTTATACTTAAAAAAAATACGGGGATCAATTTGATCAAAAATGAAAAAGTCACAAACTACTTTGGATTAAATAAAATAAGTTCATGACTGATTTGGTAATTTCCCTAAATTATCCTATAATTCAAGCCTGGGTCTCTTTAGAAAAGATCACTTCCAAGAGCCTTAGGTGTCATTTGTTTTTTTCACTTAAAACTTAATGGGTCTGAATCATAATTATTAAGTTGTTTTGTTTGTTTTTTTAAGTGGTCAAACAACTTAAAAATACCAAAAAACAACTTAAAATAAAAAGTAAAAAATCCTGATTTTTAACTTAATTGTAAATCACTGAATTGCATTAAATTCAATCCAAAATCTTTTCTTCCGATACTATCCTCCATATATAACATATATCCAATTTCATCATAATTATATATTGTATAGAAATCTTTATTTTAATATATTGTTTTTTTTTTTAAATAGTTTTAAAAATAAAAAAGAACCCTAATCACTTCTCATATTGGTGTTTAATATCAATACTTTATTATGATATTAGGGTGATGTATTTATATATTATTTTTTTAGAGTGTTTTGTGTGAGTTTTCCTACTGCCCCTTTTATTTTTTGAAAGAAAAAAAAAATCTTTTCTTTTCTTAGTAAAAATAAAGTTCGTTTGTAATAGAAGAAGAAAATCATGATCATATGTGTTCATATATAATTATTATTTTTAGATTGTTTTTATTCTATATTATATGTATAATTGTTTAACATGAGTATAGATGTAAAATTACTTCTTTTCAGACAATTTTATGTTTAAAAAACAAATATGTTGACAGTACATTCAGATGTGAGAAAAAAAAAAAACATGTCATTCAGATTCAGGTTTCAGTCACTATTCAGTTTTCAGTCAAATTCAGGACTATTCAGTCTTCAGACAAAAAAACAAACGACCCCTTAGATTGTTGTCGAACACTATCCTGAATATTCTAAGTGTTTTTCCAAAACCTTCCACTCATACACATCAAATATTAATTTGTGCATATATATAAATACAATTTTCATATTTTTCTCTTTGATATGATACCTTCTTGAACTTTTTAATTTTTTTTAATTTTAAAGTATTACATTATTACGTAAAGGGTTCGAAAATTTAATAACACTCTTTAAAGAGTGAATTTTAAGACTATCATCAACTTAATAACTTATGTTTTAATAGCATTTAAAGTGTGGATTTGACAAAAATACCCTTAAAACATGGTCACAAAAATAAGTCTTGCATTTGTTTTGTGTTTTCAAGACTTATTTTGTATTTTTTGAGACTTATTTTCTAATTTTCGAGACTTATTTTATTATTTCTGAGACTTATTAAGTAGTTTTCGAGACTTATTAGGTATATTTGTAATTTTTGAGACTTATTGGATAAAAATGAAATTCGTGGTGCAGGTGTGAGGGGTTTACTACCGGACCAACCTCATCTCGTTTGATACTTTTTTATACTTAAACTTCTATTCTTTATAAGTAGTACTTGAGTGTGAGATACACTCCGTAAGTGTTGGAATTTTTATTTGAGAGTTTGATAGACTAAGTGCATCTCCCACCCCAAAGACTTAAGTGCATGGCAGCTTCCAAACATAGCAAAACATAGTATCTATAAAAAGAGTGGTGTTTTAGATTTCAAGACTTTACTATGACAAATTACCAAATAAATAAATGTTAAATTTCAAGATGATAACATTTTCTCAACCAATCTTTTAAACAAAAGTAGTATGAAGCATTATCACAAGATAGGTTACAATAATATGCATATAAGCAGTGTTCAAATTGGTATCAAACCGCTATCAAAAATAGGTTTGAACAATTCTATGTCCATCTGTCTCCGTGACGGAAGAATCACCAATTATAAAGAATCTATAATTGGTATAGCAGAGTCAAGCCTCACTTATGGACCCATTTATTTTCAATGCTATCCAAACTTTCAAATAAGCCTTAAATCAGATGACCATAAAGAGAAATGCTTAGTTGTTGATATCCAAATCCACAACTATGAATTTCTAAAAGGATCCAGTCCTTATAAACTTGTTTACAGAGTCCACTATCGCGTCTTATCCTCCGGACTTATTCCTAGCTATATACCTCCTAAAATCCCAACAGGCCAAACCATTTGCTATAATGCATCAGAAGCTGTTAACATGATGGTTCCAATTCCTATCCCTTGGGATAGGATTAAGTTCCCAGATAGCTGGATAAAAGAAAGGGTTGACCAACCCACATTCAGACCACCTATAAGAAACATAGATGACTGTATATCTGACCAAGATGGTAACTTAATAATATCTTTCAGGCCTATAGAAAAGACTCTTTCCAACAGAGAATCTACAACTGCTAGTAGCAATCTGTAAACAGCAAGACGTTCCTTTTCCAGTAGATCCGTACTAAGGATAGCCAACCAAATACTTGATTATAGACCAAGCCATAATAAAGCATCTTCACAATCAGACCTTATTCATAGACGGAGGCGTCCTATCATACCACCTATAATAGAAACCAGAGATCCACCATTAGTTATACTAGCAACAAAACCACCTACTCATATAACTGGTGTCTATAAAACACTAGAACAAGTAGCCCAACCAATTCATGTCTATGACAATGAAGGACCACCATCTCCAACTCCTTCTCAAGTCCTCACAGAAATCCCTGACCATGAACCCAGAATCAGGACAATAGATGTTCTCAATAACCCCAAAGAAATCGACAAAAATTATTTACTCCAAGAATATTACTATCCTGAGAACACTACTTTGAGGGAAATATATGAGAAAAATTACTCAAACCACAAAAGAAAACAGTTCCATTCTAGATGAATGAAATGTGTAGAGACGTTAGAAACAGAAATACCATTCTTCCAGTGGTACACTAATAGGCAAAATCTAGAAGAACAATGCCTTGTTTTAGACCAGAAAAACTTCAGGACTTATAAATCCAGTAGAGGAGATGAGACAGGAATACACCCTCCCCCTAGGAAAAGTATTACTAAGAAAGAAAATGAAACCCCAGGAAATGTTAGTAAAACCCTATAATGTATCCCTTTTATCATGTTTGATGAAGAGTTACCCCATAACGTGGCAGCATCCTCACACCATATTGGTGTTGTTATAAAACAAAACAATTTCACCAACGGGTACCTTACAACTATAGGAGAACAACTAGACAGAATAGAAAACAACCAGTCTCAACACCTATTGTCCAGACAATACCATCAACCTCTAATAATCCTCCCCCTAGAGATTATAAAATGAAATCCAAAATTGCTGATTATGAACCAGGAACAATCATGTTTCCCGACACCACAGGGATAGAAAAATGCTTTGATAGTTTTACTACTAATTCAGAACTTGTCAAAATGTTACAAGAAAGATTAGACAGGATTCCCAAACCAGAAGTTCAAACTTTAGATGACTATATCTCCTCAATCCTAGGTTTTGACGTAGAAATTTCAGACTTAGAAAACATAATTCAGAAATTGACAACTTCTAGAATAAACAGTAGTGTTTATAATTGTTGACGGTGAAATTTGGATTGCCACGCACTCAACAATTATATCAATTTAATATAAAACAAGAAAATTAAGAACGCATGCAAAAGACAGATTTTACGTGAAAAACCCTTGAATGGGAAAAAACCACGGCGCCCCTGAGGGCAGAAAAATAATACTAGGTTTTCGTTGCCTTGTTACACGCTTAGATCTCTCTTACAATTGCTCTCTTCTCTCTCAATTTCTGAACCCCTTCCTCGTGGGATAGGTGGTTCTATTTATACATGATATTTAGGGTTTTCCCTTGATTTTAGTCCTGCTCATGGTAGGATTTCCTTTCAGATTTGTCCTGGGAATCCCACGTTGCTGCGGATACAGATAGGTCTTCTCCTTTTCCCTCATTGATTCCTTGCTGTTATGGGTTTTCTAAAGTGTAGGGTTTATTTCCGTGTTTCTGCCGAGTCGGTTCAGGCCCAGTATGCTGGTGCAGCGAGTACATTTATTTCTGGGTTTCGTTTCTTCGGCGACCATATATCTAGATTTGGCGAGTACATATCCAGTTTCGGCGAGCATGTTTTTGACCTTTTTGGTTTCGAGGTACTTTGACATTGACTTGTCACATTTCCTTCATTGACCCGGTCAATGAGTGACGTGGCAATCTTTATTGACTCTTTTTGATGACGTGTCAGGTTGGCGAATTTATGCATACAACAATACCCCCATAAATATTCCGAGCTGGGCGAATGATTTGTTCTTCTTGCTTCGTTTGTCTCTGCGAGTAGTATTTATATTTATACTTACAAGATTTCGACGCATTTTGTAATAACCCCTTCTTTCCTTTTTGTCACGCGCTGTATTGATTAATTGATTCTTCCGGTGTAGGCTTTCAACTTGGTCCACATAATTGCTGACGCTTCCACTTACCTGACAGATGAAGAGACATTTTGATCGCTTGGCTTTCCCCGAGATGCCACATGTCTGTTTTCCGATGGTGACTATTGCGGCTGGTCACTGTGGCTGTCATTCTCATTAATTGCATATCCTTTTACTTGATTTTCTTTTTTGAATTTTGAAACTCCCTCTTTTTAAGGCCTGATCGTTTCCTTTTCTCCATTTCATTCTTTCCATTTATTTCTCCACTGGTTTTCTCAGAGCAGAAAAGAGCAGTTTGATTCTTCGTTTTTATCTACCTTATTCCTTCAAGTACTTGCTACAGTCCTTTCCCTGTGCTTTCTATTATCAGACGGTTCATAGGAATCGATTATTCCTGCCTCTCTACGAACCTTTCGTGAATCTAGGGTTTTCTGGTGAGTTCTTATGGACCCTTCTTTACGCTCTTCTTTTTTTAATCGGATGATGCAAGCCATGGAGTTTGGTGATAAAAGTACTGCGGACAAAATCGAATCTCTGATTCGTAATTTTCGTCCGGATTCTCTGGTCCCAATTTCTGTTTATGTTCCGTCTTCTGAAGATGTTTTTATCCCTAACATCTCTCCTTCATCTTCTAACAGCGGTTCTCCAACAATGCCGAAATCTTCTAGACCAACAAGCAGTAGACGACGCGCTTCTAGGGTTCCACGTGAATCTCTGCTGGATGCGCAGACGATTGTTGACTCTGATGTTGAAGACCATCAGAGGGATAGGCTACGCTTCTCGCCAAACCATCCGTGTTCTTTTGATACGGAGGTAAATGTGGTCGGCGAGGTTGAGCTTCGCAAATACAAGAGTCGTTTTGACCTGCCAGACTCAGTGAATCTTATGTTACCTGGCGACCGGGCTGTGTGGAATCCTCCCGAAAATGCAGTCGCTATTTACGGGGCCATGCTTAGCTATGGGGTAACTCTCCCTCTTCAGCCTTTCATCCCCAGATTTCTTGCGGAGGCTCAAATTGCGCCGGCACAGCTCGCTCCAAATAGCTATAGAATATTGATGTGCCTGTGCCTCATGTGGAAGTTGAAGGGTTACGGGCCCCCTACTCCTCGTGAAATCCGCCATTTTTATACGCTAAGGCAGGCGGGCCATGGTGGTACGTATTTCGTTATCTCTTCGCCCGTGGAGAGCTGGATCCCTGAGGGTGTGGCGAACCCCGGCCAAGTAGAAATCTCCGGCGATGAGAAGAAAAAGGGGTTCATCTGGGGCTTTCCCACTTCGAACAAGAGGTGGAAGAACAGCTGGTTTTTCGTTGGTGGCGAGTGGGGTCGTGATGTGCCTGCCAGTAGTCGCCACAATTTCTCGATGAAGAAGGTTCCCAGGCACTTCGCATCGCCTGAAACTTGGTTGAAAGCGGCCCCTGTTTTACTAGACAGAGAGATTTCTCACCTTGCCGCAGCAGCTGTCCTCCCTTTGAGAGAAAAGGATAGGTCCTTCCTCTTGGATGAGGAAAAAATGATTTCCGAGGGGATTTTCACACGCCTACATGCAAGGCTTCCTCGCTGTAAGTCTTTGTCCATTCCTTCTTTGTTTTACTGTTTCATTTTATTCTGTTAGTTGACACTTTGTTTATTTTTCTTGCAGTGTGCGATTTTGACACCGTTTGCGACTTGCAAGCCAGGGCGGTGAAGAATTCTGAGGCCGCCAGCAAAAGGCATGCTGCTGGTTTGGCCAAGGAAGGGATTGCCAGCCCGGATGGTGATGATCCCTCCGACGCCGAGGATGCGGAGGAGATTTTAGTGGGAGGCGTCGAGTCGGGACGGCCATCAATGCGCGCAGAAGCTGCTGCGAATACTCCCACTGCACCTACTGCTGTGACTACTGCGACTACTCCTGCGACTACTCCCGCGACTACTCCCGCTGCAGCTACCCCCAGTCGTAAGGGTAAAGAAAAGGTTGGTGCTTCAGGGGGAGTCAGTGATATTCCTACTTTTGACGCTAATGTCCCTAAGGTTCCTCTCGATCCAACAAGCGATCTTGCCCCTAGAACTGGCAGAGGAAAACGCCCAGCAGGGAGTACACCTGAACATGCTGCACGGCCCTTAAAGCGGGCGTCAAGGGTCGTGCAATACGTTGTTTCTTCAGATGAGGAGGTCGCTGAAGAGCCTGTGATCGCTGAGACTCCCACTGAAACTGCTGCCCCCGGGGCTTCTGCCGAGGAACCAGTCTTAGCTGAGTCTCCTCTTCCGGAGGGCGTAAACAATTTTGGCGCTCCTACCATTTCCCCAACTGGTGCGACTCCTCTTCCGGTGGCCGTGAATGAGCCGGATACTTCTTTTGTTGGTCAGCATGGGTCATCTGGTCGACAAGGGCCAGCTGATAGACCGGGGTCGTCCAGACAGGATGGGGCTTCTGCATCCGGTTCTGGTGTTGCTCATGGAGATCCTCTCACTAATCCAACTGAAGCTGGTGAGGGAGTTGAGTCTGTCTCCCTCTCGGATTTCATGGCTGCTGAGATTTGTTCTCATATAATGAACAACGATGTTTATGTTGGTGAGAGTTGGGAGCAGATGAGGAAGGGATCCTGCAACAGGAAAATGGAGTTCTTTTTCAACTGTCATTCTCTGGTGAGCCTCTCGCTGTACTTATGTATTTTTGTTTTACGCGTTTCCTGACTTCTGTTTTTCTCTTCTTTTCAGATGCTGTCTGAGTTGGCTGATAACTACAGGCGAGGAAATTATTTGTCGAGGGATTTGAGGCGCCTGCGAGAACAAGCCTCTCTTTTGGAAGCTGAGAAGCTTTCGGCTGAGGAAAACCACGTTCAGCTGCTTGCACAGCTAAGAGAATCGGCAGATGGGCACCTTTCGGCTCAACTGGCTGATAAAGAGAAACTAGGTGCTGCTGAGGAGGAAATCCGTTTGCTGCGAGAGCAACTCTCTGCTAATCAAGAATCACTCGCAGCACGTTTTGAGACTGAGCGACTAGTTGAGGAGGCAAAGGAAAAAGCAGAGCGTGAGGCTTTGGACTTACGCAACCAGTTAGCCTCACACGAAATTATTTTGAATGACCTCAAGGCTGTGTTGGAGGTTGAAGCGGTTGACCGTTTCAAGAGATCCCCTGCCTATGATGCGCTTTTATTGCGTGAGTTTGAGAAAGGCATGAGGCAGGCGAAAAAGTTCTTCGCCATGAAGGATCATTCGAACGAAAAAGCTTTGAAGCGCTTCGACAGATCTCTTCAGCAGCACATGGCCACCGGTGTGGACTCGATTAAAGAGCAGATAAAACGATGGAGAGCCTACTGCCGTTATACTATGACTGAACCTTATCCCATGCATTTGGAGATCCCCAGTAAGCGTGCCTTCAATACTTACTACTCGGGTCGAAAGGGCAGTTTTTCTGGTTCTGGCGCTGAACCTGACTTGGGTCCTGTTGCCGGAAGGAACTATGAACCGTTTATGCCAGAAGGGGATGAGGAAGTCACCTGGCCTTCAGAAGAAGAGATGAAGGATGAGGAAGACAGCGAGGGTCCTCCTGCAGCTAGTTGAGCTTTAGGTCTTTCTTTACTGTCTAGGACTGTAGGTTTTTATTTCTCTTGTTCCTCCAACTGTAAATGACAGAAGTTATAAAATTCTTTTATTTTTTGTTCAGCTGCCTTTGCTTTAGTTTTTCGCCAAGTTTTTTCAGCATATTTTATATCTCTATTCAGCTGCCTTTGCTGTATTTTTGGCATACTCAGTGCTTGTCAGGACGTATCCGACCATGCACCAAGTTTTTTAGCATATCTTATATTTTTTATTCAGCTGCCATTGCTGTATTTTGGCGTACTCAGTGTTTGTCAGGATTTATCCGACCATGCACCGAGTTTTTAATATACTTTTTGTTTGTTCAGCTACCATTACTGAGTTTTGGCTTTTTATTGGGACGTCTCCCCTTGTTGTTTTTAGTTGGCTCACTCGTTCATAGGGATTCTGTTTTCCCGTGATGGCGATTGCCAATTTCTATAACTTTAGATGTCATTCTTCACTAGCTCTTGCTGCAGCGAGCATAAAACTCATCTTTATGTGATGATAGCAATGTGTGATGGCGAATGCCCTTTTGTATTTGGCGAGTAAAATCGATAATTTCTCAGTAATAAATTACTCTTTATTGAATACTTCCTGCAACTTTGTTAATACTGTCATAAAGAAAATGCTAAAACGAAAACTATTCTAAGTAAAAAATAAAAGGCTCACAAAAAATCCTTAACTTGACCCCCAAGTTTAAGGATAATATGTCTTCAAGTACTGCGCATTGCATGGACGGGGTAGTTCGCCGAAACCTTCTCGAGTGATGCGATATGCCTCGTGGCCAGCTATGCCTGTAATCTGATAAGGCCCTTCCCATTTGTCCGCGAGTGACCCTGCAGCTTTGTCTTTTGTTCCTGGGTTCACCCTTTTCAGTACTAAGTCGCCCAGCGAGAACCTTCTTTCATGCACATGTGAGTTGTAATATCTAGCTACCCTCTGTTGGTACGCATCATTCCTTATTTGCGTGCGCTCTCTTCTTTCTTCTAACTCATCTAGGCCACACTTTAGCATATCAATGTTGATTTCTGGATGAAAAAGTTGTACCCTAGGTGAAGAAAAAGATGTTTCCACGGGGATGACAGCCTCAGCTCCATACGCCATGGAATATGGGGTCTCGCCTGTCGAACTCCTTTCCGTGGTTCAGTATGCCCAAAGTACCTGTGGTAATTCATCTCCCCAGCTACCCTTTTTTGCTGCCAATTTAGCCTTTAAGTTATGTTTTATGATTTTGTTCACTGCCTCAGTCTGGCCATTTGTCTGTGGATGTGCTGGAGAGGCGTAGTAGTTGTTGATGCCATACTTATCACATAGCTCCCTGAATTTCTGGCCATCAAATTGGGTCCCATTGTCTGTGATGATGGTATTTGGTATCCCGAATCTGTACAGGATGTTTTTCTTCACAAAGCTTATGGTGTTTGCTTCTGTTATGTGTACCAACGGCTCAGCCTCTGCCCATTTTGTAAAATAATCCACTGCTACTATGGCATGTTTCGCTCCTCCAGTTGCTGTTGGCATTGGGCCGATCAAGTCAATTCCCCACATGGCGAATGGCCAAGGCGAGGTAATACTTTGCAAGAGTTCAGGTGGCTGTCGGATGTTATTGACAATCTTCTGACACGCCTCACATCTCGCTGCCACCCTTTTGGAGTCGGCGAACAGTGTTGGCCAGTAAAAACCCTGCCTTAATGTTTTGTGGGTTAGGCTGGCACCCCCTGCGTGGTTCCCACAATTTCCGCTGTGTATGCTTCTCAGGATACCTTCTGCTTCTTCAGGTCCGACACATCTCTGCAGCGCCCTCGAGTACCCCCTTTTGTACAGTTCTCCATTGAGTACTGAGTATCTTGTAGCTTTGTACTTCAGCCGCTTTGCTTCTAATGGGTCACTTGGAAGTATATCATTAACGAGATATTCTTTGATTGGTGTGATCCAGCTGTCCCTTTCGCCAAAGACTGCCCCAACTTCCTTTGTTTTAACTATACTCGGCTGCGATAGGTGGATCATAGAGATATTTTTGGGCCAGGTGTTGATTGTGGCAGATGCCAACTTGGCTAAGGCATCAGCCTTTTCATTTTCTTCTCGAGGGATATGAACAATCCTGTATTCTTTAAATCTTTCTAAAAGTTCCTTTGCTAATTCCAGGTAGGTGATCATGCTTTCATCTCTCGCCTGGTACTCATCTAACACCTGATTGACCACGACTTGAGAGTCGCTGAATATTTCTATCTCATCTGCTCCTAGGATTGTGCAAACTTTCAATCCTGCTATGAGTGCCTCGTATTCAGCTTGATTGTTAGTAGCTTTAAAGTCAAAACGCAAGGCACATTCGACTGAATCTCCTTCTGGGGTTGACACCACTACCCCTGCCCTGCTGCCGTGCGTGTTTGACGAGCCATCAACACGAAGTTGCCATTTGAATGTTTTCTTATTTTGCTCCACCATCATTCTCGCCACCTCTATACTTGACTCGGTGAATTCTGCTACAAAGTCTGCTACTGCATGGGCTTTAATTGCTGTTCTTGGGAGATACTCTACATCGAATTCACTCAATTCAATCGCCCACTTTGTTAATCGCCCGGATACTTCTGGTTTTTACAGGATTAATTTCAGTGGGCAGTTGGTGTACACTCCGATTTTGTGAGCCTGGAAATATGGCCTTAGCTTCCTTGCTGCTGTTATTAGAGCGAGTGCCATTTTTTTAGCCGGTGAATACCTTGTTTCGGCTGGTAACAGTGCTTTGCTGGTGTAGTATACTGGTTTCTGGATCCCATCTTCCTGTCTTACTAGCACAGAACTTGTGGCTGCTTCAGAGATGGACAAGTATATGTATAATGTTTCTCCTGTTTCTGGTTTTGATAGCAGCGGTGCCTGTCCAAGGTAGTCTTTCAAGGCCTGGAAAGCTTTCTCACAATCCTCATTCCATTTGACTCCCTTTCCTTTCTTTAGAGCTTTGAAAAATGGTAGGCATCGGTCTGTTGACTTGGCTATGAACCTGTTCAGTGACGCTAGGCACCCTGTAAGTTTTTGGACGTCCTTCAAAGTTCTCGGCGAGACCATTCTTGCTAATGCTTGGATTTTTTCAGGGTTCACTTCTATTCCTCTTTGGTGTACTTGATACCCGAGGAACCTCCCAGATGGTACACCGAATACACATTTTGCTGGGTTCAACTTCATTCCATACTTGACCAGCACATCGAATGTTTCCCTCAGGTCATCTGCATGTCTATCTGCTGTGATGCTTTTTGTCAGCATATCGTCAACGTAAACCTCCATATTTCTCCCTATTTGCCTGGCGAACATTTTGTTGACTAAGCGCTGGTAAGTTGCTCCAGCGTTCTTCAGGCCGAATGGCATGACTGTGTAACAATACAACCCCTGGTCTGTGGTGAATGCTGTCTTCTCCTCGTCTGGCTTGTGCATCTTTATCTGGTTGTATCCTGAATATGCATCCATGAAGCTCAATGTCTCATGTCTCATGTCCGGCAGTTGCATCGACTAACTGGTCAATCCTTGGTAGCGGGAAGCTATCCTTGGGGCAGGCTTTGTTCAGATCGGTGAAGTCAACGCACATCCTCCATTGATTGTTCTTCTTTTTCACCAGGACCACATTCGCCACCCATTCTGGGTACTTAACTTCTCTAATTGACCTTGCGGCGAGTAGCTTTGATACCTCCTCTTTTATGGCTGCACTTCTTTCTGGGTTAAAACTTCTCCTTTTCTGCACGACTGGTTTGCAGGTTTCATTCACAGCCAAATTGTGTGAAATTACGCTTCTGTCAATCCCTGGCATGTCTTCGTGGCACCAAGCGAAAATCTCTTTATATTCTTTCAATAAACTTGTCACATCTTTCTTGATTCGTTCAGTCAATCTTACCCCGATCTTTACTGTTTTATCTGGCTCCGCTTCATCTAGAACAACTGACTCAGTCGGCTCTTCTTTTTCTCTGCTCGTTTTGTCCCTTGGGTCTAGTTCGAAGTTTTCCGAAGATTCCTCCTATACTTCACTGTCTATCTCGAATATGTTCATGGTTTCCACCCATGTTTTATCTTTGAAGATTGATAGGTTGGCGCGACGAGCCATCTCCTGTGACCCTCTCAATTCTCCGACACCAAATTCTGTAGGGAACTTTATTTTCAGCGCATGGGTTGAAGTTACAGCTCGTGCTTTGTTAAGGAATGGTCGGCCAAGTAAAGCATTATACGGCCAATTATGGATATCGACTACAACAAAGTCCAGCAGGATTGTTCACCGGCATGGTGCTGTACCAAACCTTACTGGCAGTTTCACAGTCCCTAACGATCTTACTTCTGCACCACCGAAACCTTTCAACGGTACATGGAAAGGCTCAAGATCTTTCCTATCCAGTCGCAACTCATCGTATACTCTGGCACTTAAAATATCAGCTGAACTTCCGTTGTCAATCATCACCCGAAGGACATCCCTATGAGCTATTTGAACCCCCACGACGATTGCATCGTTAGGTTTTGCATCAATTCCATCTGAGTCTTCTGCTGTAAATACTATAGGATCGTGTCCCTCTCTTCCCTTCTTGGGGTTTCTTTGCACAGAATTGACCTCCATGCTTCTGCTTTCATACATTACTTCCCGGACTTCCGACATCCTTTCTCGATTGCTTCTCCCAGTATGAGGTCCGCCAAAGATGGTGTTTATGGCGGCGCTAGGGCTGTTTCTCCTTGGACTATTTCTTTCCTGCACGTTTCCTTGGCGGCTATCCTGGCGACCACTATATTTGTCTCCCTTCAGAGCAAAGTCCTTCAGGTGCCCATCTCTGATCAAACTTTCAATGTGATCGCGCAGCTGAAAACACTTTGAGGTTTCATGCCCATGGTCTTTGTGGAATCTGCAGTACTTTGTTGTATCTCTCCTAGCATTTGCTGATTGCTGCCGAGGGTATTTAGCGAGCCCTTTGTCTTCCACCACAGAAAGTATCTCCTCTTGATCGCCGGTCAAAGGGGTGTAATGGTTGTACCTTCCTCGAAACCTACTGGCTCGAGGATTTCCTTTGCTTTTTCTCGAATGTCCCTTTTGGCCCTTCTCATCTCTTTGGCGATCACGTGACTGCGTCTTTTTGTCATCCTTATGGTCCGGTTTTGAGCCAGGCTTGTGTCCATGCACATAGCTACCCCCTTGCGCTACTTCTTCTTCTTCTGCCAGTGCGTAGTCGCCAGCTATTTCCATCATCTCCTCATAAGTTTTTGGTCTCTCCCTTCGTAGGTCAAAGGATAATCGCCCACTTTGTAACCCATTGGTGAATGCGGCGATTACAGCTACATCACTGGCGTCTTCAATTTGAGCAACCTCCTTCCCAAATCTCGCTAGATACTTCTTGATTGACTCGTTATGTTCCTGTTTCAAATTGGACAGATGAGCGAGTGACTTTCTTCTCTGGACACTCCCCATAAATTGCCTTATGAACGCTTTGCTGAGATTTGAGAAGCTGCTTACACTTCCGGGAGGAAGTCTTCCAAACCATCTAGATGCAAGGTCGCCGAATGTTTGCGGGAAGGTGAGGCATAACAGCCCATCGTTGGATGAGTACTGGGCCATAATGTTACGGAATCGGTGAACGTGCTCCTTCGGATCCCTATTCTCCTTGTACTGCTCGATAGTTGGCATCCTAAATCTGTCTGGAAATTGGGTGCGAGCAATGGTTTCGATGAATGGGCTATCTGACTCATCATCCGAAGATACATTGCGACCATACCTTCGCGCCATTGCTGAAACGTTTCTTGATAGCTCTTGCAGAGTGACATCTCGCTGACCAGTTGGTTCTCCTGCTGGATCGAGTCTACTTTTGATTGTCATTCTACCATGATTGCCTCTCTCGCCCGGGCTTCTTCGATCTTCAGTGCTCTAGGATCTTCTTCGCTTTGCTCTTTTGGATCGTAATTCCCTTCGTGGACGAGGACTCTTATCTTCAGATGAGATGGAACGGTGTCTCCGCCAGTTCCGTTGGTACGTATCTCTGGAATTGACCCCCATGTGTTCGCACCTGGTCTCGTTCCTCCCTGGATTCTTCATTCATCACACCTTTTCCTTTCCTTTGTTTTCTCCCCTCGAAGTCCTCAGTATGGTCCTGGGGAGTCTCCTCAGTGGATTGTCTTGCTTAAGTATCGGGAATTGCAATGTGAACTTCTGACCGTAGCCTTCCGAGTGGATGGATTCCAGGAGTGGTTAACTCATAAGGAGATGAAACCCCCAACCCTATGGAGAGCGAAAGTCCTATTTTGCTGGCTTCGCTGATTAAGCTTACCAATGCAGCTTGGAAGTGCTGCAGAATCCCGGGATCAGCTGCCCTAGTTCCTGGTGTTACCGCTGATTGTTCCCCGATTATCGCTGAACTGTCTCCCGTCTGCGTGGTTGGTTCAACAACTAGATCTCTGCTGGAGTTACCATCTCTGTCGCTGTCATTGTTCATGTTGTTTGATTCGCAAGGGTCCCTCGAAGTTTTTTGTTCAAAGACCCCCCCTCCTTCTAGCGCCAATTGTTGACGGTGAAATTTGGATTGCCACGCACTCAACAATTATATCAATTTAATATAAAACAAGAAAATTAAGAACGCATGCAAAAGACAGATTTTACGTGGAAAACCCTTGAATGGGAAAAAACCACGGCGCCCATGAGGGCAGAAAAATAATACTAGGTTTTCGTTGCCTTGTTACACGCTTAGATCTCTCTTACAATTGCTCTATTCTCTCTCAATTTCTGAACCCCTTCCTCGTGGGATAGGTGGTTCTATTTATACATGATATTTAGGGTTTTCCCTTGATTTTAGTCCTGCTCATGGTAGGATTTCCTTTCAGATTTGTCCTGGGAATCCCACGTTGCTGCGGATACAGATAGGTCTTCTCCTTTTCCCCCCTTGATTCCTTGCTGTTATGGGTTTTCTAAAGTGTAGGGTTTATTTCCGTGTTTCTGCCGAGTCGGTTCAGGCCCAGTATGCTGGTGCAGCGAGTACATTTATTTCTGGGTTTCGTTTCTTCGGCGACCATATATCTAGATTTGGCGAGTACATATCCAGTTTCGGCGAGCATGTTTTTGACCTTTTTGGTTTCGAGGTACTTTGACATTGACTTGTCATATTTCCTTCATTGACCCGGTCAATGAGTGACGTGGCAATCTTTATTGACTCTTTTTGATGACGTGTCAGGTTGGCGAATTTATGCATACAACAATAATAAATATAACAATGACACAAAACCATACTATCCCAGGCCTACACCTCTAGATCTCCAATATGAAGAATCTGTACCATACAGAGCCTATACATGCAATGCTTGTTATCAATTTAACATTGATGGCTTATCAGAATATCAAATTATGACCGTTATTAGGCAAATGTACACCATAGGCTGTATTTATATTAAAAAACAAAATATGACCCATAGTGATGTAGTAAATTCACTTGCATCTGGCTTTGAAGGACAACTCTTAGGATGGTGGACTTATAGTCTTATACATTATCACCTACTGCTAGAGCAGATATTATTGCTCATACAAAAGAGGTAGTTACCTCTGCACCATTATTCACAACAACAACCGGTGCTCCCGAAACCTTAGCCACACCAACGGCCACATCTTATACCACTAGAACCTCCCAACTAGACATAATTTTAGAGTATGGGTTGCTCCTAACATACTCTAAAATGTTGTCTCCAAGAAATTTTTTTAGAGTTTCTACACTTGATACTCTAAATTTAGAAAACCATATCTCATTCTCTAAATTCACTTTTCAACATTTTTTATTCCATTTATATACTTTTACTTTTTTCATTAAATTCAATTAATGTATAATAAATTTTAATTTATACATTTTATTAACATAAAAGTTATACCATTAGAAATGTCTCATCTAGATCTTTAAAATGAGTCCAATGAATATTAATTAATAATTTTTTATTTAACATACTTTATCATTTGTTCTTCATTTTATTATTTTGTTATAATTTTCTCTAAAAAAAATTATTTTATGTTATAAAAAAAATCTCTTACTACATATTGATAATTATAAGTTAGTAATAAAATAAAAACTGAAACATAGTATTAAAATAATAAATATTAATATTAAAAATTACAATAACATAAAAGTATTAAAATAAGGATAGGAAAAAAAAAAACTTAAATAATAACAACATAACATATGATAATGTCCGTATATATTCATATTTTGGAAAACCATCCAAATGACTTTCATATCCACCCGAAAATGATCCACCTTGTATTTGGGAATTGTTAGTGTTTTTTTTTTTTTTTCTCTTTTTTTTCTAAAATTTCCATCTTTTTCCTTCAAAAAAATTCACGTTCGTTAGGATTTTTAATAGACTCCAAATCTATTATTATAATTTGACGAGTGGTGTATTTAATTGGTTGAGAAAGTTTGATACAGCAACAAATTAGTAAGATATTTATTATATCACTTATATATTTATATGGTAACAAAGTTTGATACAGCAATATGTAGGTTGGATTAAAAAATTTATAAATTCATGCACTAATAAAACATTATATTTAAAAAAAAAAAGTAAAAAAAATAATACAAATGTTATTATAAATAATATTTGTTAAAATTTAGTTGAACAATAATTTATTAAAGAAACTAAAAAATAGTAATGAAAATATAAGTTATTTGAAGATATAAATAGAAATAGGGATAGAGATAGAGATAGGGATAGAGAGTGTGGTGGGAGTGAAATTTTTTTAGAGATGGAATCTAGGAGAAATATTCCCTTTTGGAACTCTATTTTAGAGATAGAATATGGATGGGAGATGCTCTAAGAGATGAGTGTTCTTTTAATGGAGTTGGTGTAGAGCGTCACCGTTACTTGTATTCTTGTAGAGAACATAGAGTCTTGAAGACCTTGCATAGTGGAACAGCTCGGTGGAATGAATGTATAAATAAGTGTTGGTCGAAATACTATAAACAAAATTATTTTATCTTTATGTCCATTAACTCTTTTAAATTATGCAATTTTTCACATTGTGATTGGGATTTTGTTTTGAAACCCAATTCATACCGCGTCTTGGGTTTTTCTTTTGGTCCAACAATAAGTATAATACTATTAATTAATTAATGACAAAATATTGGAGCAATTATATTTGCATGTTAATACTTAAAACTAGTGATATATATAGAAATATTTTGATCACTAATAGAATATTCAGCTAGGGGCGGATTTAGGGAGGGGCCAACAGGGGCCATCGTCACCCCCCCTAAAGAAATTTTAATTTTTTGTGTTTTCAGTTAAAAAAAATAACTATTATTCTTTAAAAAATACATGGTCTCGGATTAATAGATATTATCAAAAAAAGAAAAAAAAAACTATTAAAAATAAAACATGAAATATGAGTGTTGCCAAATCTTAGGTATGGCAACAAAGAAGAGGTTAGAGAAGATGAAAGAAATAGAAAACTTGTGAGAGAGGAGAAAGAGAACATTGGGCAGTGTGTTATCTTACTTGGGCTGTTGGGCTTTAATTTTTATTTTTTAAATCATACTTTTGACTTGATTTTGGCCGTTGGAGCATCATCCGTTCCGAGAAATACAATTATGGTGACGAACAACTCAAACTTGAGATATTGTAATATTGAATGAGCTCTTTTATCATTAAATCATATTAAGCGGTACATGAATATTATAAAATTAAATTACATGTACGTAAATAATTATGATTTAAATATATTAATGGTACAATAATATTATAAATATGTTATGATATATCAATAGATTTGCTTTATGCCTTCATCATTTAAATTGCATGAATATTTATTATCGGTCTTTTTTAAGATTTTAAAAAAGCTATTAAAATTTATATATATTTTAGTTGGAACTATTAAAAAAACTATTTTCATATTTGTTTAGATTAGACATAGATTTTTTTTATTAAAAAAATAATAAAAAATTCTCACAAACTCTTTGATTATGTAATTAAAATGGAAATCGAAGTGAAAATTAAATAGATTTAGTTATAAATATGATTTTCAAGATATAAAAGATAGACGGGTTACAATTTGTCTTGAATATTAGTTTTTGTCTTGGCCCCCTTATATCCAAAATCCTAACTTCGCCCCTGAATTCAGCAGACACTATAATTAAAATATTATATAAAATTTGATGAAAACCATAATTTGGAAATCTTAGGCATACATATGTAACTTATAACATAAAAATGAATCTGTCGTATATAACTTATGGTCTCTCAAAATTTTGAAAATCTAAGAAACTACAGGCCTTGCCTCTGATATAAAATTCTAGGAAGCAACAAAAAAAAAATGTATAATGGAGATTGGAGTGGTAACCTACCAAAGCCAAAAACAAAAATACCAAACCAAAAACGATTTTCCAGAAAATGGTAACGTAAAGAAAGTATTAAAAATTGTAGAAATCAGGTATTTATAACGACCTTGAACAGAAAATATTGAAGAGTGATAATGAAATAGTTTTGTCCTTTTGTTTCTATTTTTCAGATGGAGCCTTATTAGCAACTACTAAAAGATTTTGAGTCAAAGATTAGAATAAAATGAAAGGTAGTGTTAACAACCAATTTATTTCTACAAATAGAAATAAACATATATATAATTATTTATTATCTTATTACAATAAATACGGTGATTATTTTTAATTTATATTTTATAATAATAAAGTGGTTGTTAACATATCCCCTAAAAGGTTAACACTACCCTATAAGGAAGGGTATTATAACTAGCAAGTCAAAGAACATATAGAAGACAGATTACTTTAAGATGCTAGTACTGTAGTGATCTTTATGAGACATAAACTTCCTTCACATTCCTTCTTTCTCTTATTGTTATTTTTTTTTTTGGTGGGTCTTTTGTACTCGGACCATGCCAAAAAATACCTATATATAATTATATATCTTGGGATCAGGATCCTCTGATGTGCTGTTTTTTTTTCCTGATCTAAAGCACTTGAAAATAATACTCTACATTTAAAAATAATAAAAGTGAAATAAATAAAAGAAATAAATTACAACCATTGATTATACATGTCAACAGATCTATATAGGTCGGAACAAAGATCAGCTCAGTAGTAGAGGATCCAAATTCCCTTGACATGTCACGTGTACATGAAAGAATAAAAATAAATGAACTTCATATTCATGATCATCAATAATTCTAAAATTAAGACCCACAAATTAAAACCAAAAGTTTCTTTTCTCAAATACACACAAATACCTAATATATATAGATAAGATCGAGCTAGATGATTGATTACCTTAGTCCTTTGAGATGGTGGAATCGTAAGACATCAGATTACAAACAACCTATGCAAGCGACACATGGCAATCAATAGAAACCAAACCCACCAAAGAAAATAGAAAATAATAATCGATGGAGCTTTTATAATAATAAGTGAGTGGTTTGGCATTGAAGAAAAGTTGCAATGCGATTACAAGTTGTTCAATCATTATGATAAAAGAAGGTGGTGGTGGTGAGTGATTAATTATTAAGAGAAGGTTTACTCTACAGAGAAGACTATGAAAAAAGAAAGACAATGACTTTGGACAATTACAGCTTTTAAAAACGTGTCGTTGGTCGGACCACCAATAATTTCGGACTCAAATATCTCTACTACTCCTTTCAAAAAAAAATAAAAAATAAAAAAAATATAATTTATTTTGTCTCTTTTGATTTAAAATGGTGTCCATGAAAACTGAAAAGTAATTAAGGTAGGTGGGTGGGTTGAAATTTGTGGTTTCTTGTAGCTGTAGGGTTTCATATTGTCTCCCTTTTATTCATTGATGTTCTGCTTTAGACAATCTGTCTATAATCGATTAATTTATGTTAATTAATTTTTGTGTGCATCGAGTAGTCTTATTCATCGTTTTAATTCCATTCTAATTATTGAAGTGAGAGCACGTGCCATGCTGGTTCTGATTTTGACTATTTTATTTATAGAGAATCGTAAATAACTTTATATATTTTAATCAAATGTCAAATCAAATCTTATAGTTTAAATAATCAGTAAAATAAAAAAATAAAAAAATAAAAATAAAAAACCCCTATCACTAATTGACTTTAATTAAATCTAATGAAATATAATTATTTAAGTTGTTTTATCTATAATTGAACTAAAAAAATAATGAAAAAATATAATAAAAATATGTTAGAAAACAAAAATAAAAAAATATATTTTAATAAAAATTAAATATATAAAAATATATTATAACAAAGCAAGAAAATCATTATAAAATTTAAACAAAAAAATTTATTTTAAAATATAAAAAATTATTTTTATATGAAATTGATTTTATTATTATTAATATATATTTTTATTATATTTTTCTTTTTTTTTAATTCTCTTTATAATAAAGGATTTAAATTGTAATCTTTGATATATATAAAGTCAATTAACCATTAACTAATAGTAGGGGTTTTTTTTTAATGATTGTTCAAACTAGAATGTTTGATTTTGCATTTAATTAAAAATCAGAGAATTATTTACGATTCGCCCTTTTATTTATGAGGTTAGGGTCGTCTAATCGATAATTAGAAGCCTTTTACATTTTGTGTTGTATTGTTATATTATATGCTAAAGTAGACAGGAGATCGACACATTTTTTGAAAATTTCATTTGAGGGGTCGGCAGGCTCATTTTATGGAAATAACGCGGAAAAGAAAAGTTGAACCAAACCCCATCTTAAAACTATATATATTGTATTATAAGCAATAATAATAAATAAATAAATAAACAATATTGCATTACACAAGTGAATTTAAACTTTTTTTTTTTTTTTTTTGGTATTCATAGGTGTCCGGGTCAGCTTCCACGCACCTCGATGTGAATTTAAAGTATATACTTCAATAATATAAGATAAAATAACAATTGATTTTTTTAAAAACAAAGTAAATAACAGATGAAAAGAAATGAGATTGGCCTAGTGGTATATGAGTATATCTCTTATACTTACAAGTTACACCACAAGACGAGGTTGTGGGTTCAAACCCTTCCCCTAAAAAAAAACCATTAATATATATATATAGTCTTTCTATTGTCAGTTCGTCTTGACAATAAATATATCAGTCTTTCTATTGTCAGTTCGTCTTGACAATTAATATATTAGGACGAAGAATGTGGACCACAGATTATCTTATATTCGGTGCAATGGCATTCCATAGACAATAACAAATAATGTTGGTATTTAGTCAATTTAGTTTTGATTAATCAATATCAATGTAAAACATCAAAATGTTTGAGTAGAAAAATGCAATTGTACTTTCATGTTACAACGGTGCTAAGGTGAACATTGTCATTGTATTTATATATTCCCATCATGAAAATTTTATTTTTATCTTTTGAAAATTTATAAATAATTTGAAATTTGGGATGAAGACATAACTCAAACTCACGGGTCATGACCTCAATAATAAAAACAATTCAAATTTAAAGAATTACCATTAAATAAGTTTGGTTATCTATTTATTTATTTATTTTGTTTTGTTATATTAGCCCCTCAAACTAAAAATTTATAACTCTATTATTACATATCATTAAGTCAACTTCATCTCGCCTCCGTCACGGGCAGTTTTGTAACGAATAACGAAATCTAAGGATCCTTCAATACGGAAAGCAATCATGGCAGTCCCTTTAGGCCTTTGCTTTACCACCTTAAAAAGGAAATAAAATAAAATAAAATAAAAATAATAGTAGACCCAGTAAAGAGTAATTGTGAATAAAACCATAAGACTTTGTTATACTTTAAAGAAATAAAAACCAGAAAGTGAGCCCACTATTTATTAAAAGAAGTAAACACCTTGATGGATTTGCTTTACTACTTTATGTATTGCACTTTAATTATAAAAAAAAATGGATTTAGCAAAAGAAGCACAATTTCAATTTGATTTGTATTTATCCATTACTTGTAATCGGAAATCGCAATCAGCTTTTGCTTCTTGTTATTATATGAAGGAAAAATTGAAATACCAAGTATACCCACAATTACGAAGAAAAAAAAATCGATATCGAGGATCCCGAACTTCGTCCAGACACCCATCAGTCTGTCCTTCCCAACTGCGTGATCACCTGGGTAGGATTCGAACAGCTTATCTAGTAGTTACCCATACCCTAAGCTCATCCTTCCATTAGCTGAGCTAGAGCCCTGATGGCTAACCACAATGCAATTGTCAAGAGTATAACCAAGGACTTGGGATTTTCATCGCACGCCTTAGACCACCAAGGCAACCACCTTTTGATTCACAATTACAAATTTATTAAAACTTTTTTATTGACATGTTTTGCAAGATATTCACGTGAAAGTTTATTAGTTAATTAGCTGTCTCTCAAAGATCTTATGTGAAATGTTTTTTCTAACATGTTTGTTAGGTTTTAGAGCAGGTGATCGAAATCATAAAAGGTACCAATAAACATTACAAGAAAGATTTATTTATTTATTTATTTATTTCAATAAAAAACAAAGTTAATGATCTTATTATATGAAATATTTTTCCTAATAGAAGACCTTCATTTGTTTTGCTTTTAATTTTCCTTAGACCTACTTACATTACGACGACTTAAATTGATATATTATCTAATTAAATGAACGTTATTTATCATCGAGCCATATTAAATTTTAAAATTAAAAACTATACATAATTTGAAGGAGATATAATTTAGGAAATAATTGACATAACAAAAAGACCTTTGAGTACACGAAGCAACATTTTACTCCATTAATTATTCCAAAGCAAAGCAGGGTCCAATCAGTTATAAGTAGAATCAAGTTATAAACCTATCGATTAAATTAATCATATATTGATGATGACTAGCTCAGTTGACATGTGGCAGTTGGTCCTTGAAGCCTTGGATACCTCCCTAATAATACATACAAGTTTGTGAAGCTTTTTAGGCTCATGGTCATGGTCATGGACCAGCTTCATAACTCAAAGATGCTTTTCAAATTCCACCATTTGGGGAGATAATCTTTAATCAAACGGGGTTAACGTGTCATCGATTACTCTTACATAATCAAAATGTTAAGTAAAAGATATAACGTGGTCGGATGAAAGAAAAGTGAAATCTAAAAAGTTATAAACATATTATCGGTTTTTAATTAAGACACACGTAATTCATTTGTTACATGTAAATTTTTCTCTTTATTAAAAAAAACAAAAGCTTATATATACTTATTATGTAACATGAATATTCAATCACAAGTCTTACGAATATGATCGGAGGTAGTTTTAAGAGAAAAAAAAAAGAAAAAAGTATGGTGGACCTTCCACGTCCACGTCCACAATTAGCTCCTTTGAAGAATTGGAGCTGTGATTTTCTAGAAATTTAGATCGTAGTTGTCTATGAATTGAATCCATTGGTGAACAGGTTGGATTGCCACGTCAATTTCAGACATTATTAGTTGAAAGTGAAGGATATACAAATTTTCTACGAAAGAGTATAGCTATCCACCAAACATATGCCGTTGCAATTTTTTTCTAGTAGGTATATAATATACAGGGACGGAGCCAATGTAGAGCGAGGGGGAACCGCCGCACACTCCCCCCTAGCTATCCACCAAGCACATGTCGTTGCATCGTTACAATTTTTCTCTAGTAGGTATACAATATGTAAGGACGGAGCCAATGTAGAGCGGGGGGGGGGGCCGCCCCCCCTTGAAGTTTCAAAATTTACAAAGTTGCTTTTACCCCTATTTCATTAGTATTTGGGTACTAATTTTTAGAATTTTATACTTTTACCCCTATTTCATTTTTTTTTATAAAGTAGACATTTAATATTTTTCCCTTAAATCACATAAAAAAATATCTTTAATTCTATATATCGTATTTCTTTCCATGTATCTTAAATATAAATGAAAATTGAATCATAACATATATGTTATATATTAACTAACATTATTTTCTAATTCAAATAATTTGGTTCTCTCTTCCAATCTTACTTATTTAGTACCCTAATACCATGTTATACTTTTGATATGTTATTTATTTTTAAATAGTCAATATGTGCTAATTTCTTTAATTAAAATACCACCGTCCAATTTGGTTTGATGGTAAAGAGTACTCATTCAGTTTGACAATGCCTCAAGTTTGAATCGCCATACCTACAAATGGTATATATATATAAAAAAATTATATAATTAAAATATGACAACCAAACATAGATATATATATTTATATTTAATTATTAATATATTTTATCAAACAAACTTTTATTATGTTTAAAAATTAAAATAGTTTTTGGATGTTAAAAAAAAATACTAGTACTAAGATTTTAATTTAAATTAGTTTTAATTTCAAAATTTTAAACACTATTATCAAATCATGAATTAAAGGTTTTTATATTATCTTTAGAGTAATTTTAGACATTCCAACCCTATATCTTAACTTGTATTCTAAATACATATGATACACATTAACGGTATTTTTTTTTTATTAACATACCCTCTATACATGTTTGATATATATAACTCATTATGCTATGATGCACCCGTTAGAAATAATTCCTAGCTTCGTCCCTGACAATATATACATATTTATAGTATACTAATATATATCATTATATTTTTGTTATATATATTATTATGATTGAATTATGTCACTTACATGATAAAAATGTGGTGATGTATATTAGTATACTGTAAATATATCTATACAATAATGCTAAACATCCCACCTAAAATCCCACCTTTTTCATCCCACTACATGTGGCATGTGAGGTGTCAAATTGTGAGTGAATACACATTAATGACATTTACCCCATGTGTCCACTCATAATTTAACACCTCACATGCCACATGTAGTAGGATGAAAAATGTGGGATTTTAGGTGGGATGTATAGCATTACTGATATCTATATTGTATATCTATGAGAGAAAAATTGCACATTCCTGATTCCTTAAATTATGTCTCACCAATATAAATTGTAACAAAATATTAATATTTCCATTGATAATATTACAAGATTGAACTCCATTTTTCATGTCAAAACTGTGATTATTATTATTATAAAAAAAATAAAAAATAAAAATTGTTTGATTTGTAATCACAAACAGTTATGCATTTTTTTAATGGAAAATAAAAAATAATATCGTCTTTGAAATACTTTTGAAAACAAGTTTCACATAGAATCTCAAATAGTCAAATTTTGAGTGAAGTTTTTCTATACATTTATATTTAGATTATAATATAAAAATATAAATATAAAAATTTTAAATCTTTATTGGGATGTTGAGTAAAATGTTTTTACAATTTTACAAAAATCCAAGGTGAAAGTTGAAATGAATTAAATCATATTTTATACTCCATGCACTCTCATTTCTATTAACAGTAACCAAAAACAAAAACGAAAAGGTTTTAGGCCCCACAATTCAATTGAATGGCCGAGATGTGGGTACACAAAGGTTAAGGTTAGGCGTGTACGGTCATAGATTCATTTGATCCTCCACTAGATTGCCACGTGTCGGGAGTAGGTGCTGCTATTCATTTCTGTCAACCTTGTCGGGCTGGCAATTTGCTACCCTGAAAGACGGACGACGAAACACTATCCACGCGCCTAATTTGAGCGTGTAAACACCTTCAGGTCAACCAAGTCAAAGGATGAAGAATTTGGCAACTCCTTTCTTCTCTTTCAACTTTTCTTGAATCTTATTAAATGACTCAGACATGAACTCTGAAACTCTAAACACCATGTTATGTTGCTTAACCAAATTAATCTACTTTAATTTTCAGATAATTAATTATTATTTTTTATAATTCTTTTTCAAGACCGACACTAAAATTAGAAATTCGTGAGAACCTATCTATATATAATGATTTGATTTGACTATATGCATTTGTCAAAATATCTTTTAAATCCAACGGTCCACATGCAAGGATATTTTATATCAGTTTGATATATATGTATTATTTAATGCATATCAAGAATTTTATAACATCATCACATTCAATTTTCTTTCACAATAAAATTATGATTGGTCGAGGGCCAACAACATCACAATCAACTTCGCATAGAAAATTTGTTTCAAAAATCTTAAATGCTGTAGAGCCCCGCAACTCTATTATATATTCATCTTAAAATGGTGTCACGTCTATAAATTTAGACCCAACAAATATCAAGTTGAATCAAAGCACCGGCCTAATAGTCAAAACTAATGGCAACAAGCGTTGATCATATTTTGATCCTAATTTTACTATAAATATATGAGTCATATATAGGTTCTAAAATATTCATTGCGAATTTGGAAAAAACATACAATTTTTTTTTTTTTTGAAAAGATATACGATATTCTTAATTTACTCTTAAAAATATTATTTTTGGACAATTTTTCTTTTTTCTTTTTTTTTTTAAAAGTGGTCCATATATAATATGTTAGCAAATATATCACCTACTCTTAATTATCAATTTAATATATTATATTCAATCTATTATATTAAATAATTTTATAAAATTATTTATTGATATACAGTTGGATTTGATGATGAAATGTTATGATGCATGACATATGATATATAATATACGAATATGCTATATTGTTTAAAATTTTGTCCAAATAATTTGATAACTTGATTTTTAGTAGTCATATTGATTATGAGATGATGTATTGATAACCTAGTATTTACAAATCAGTTTATCACATCGAATCATTTGCACAATCAACTTTGCAACATTACTCATTATATATTTTTTTTTTTGTTATGGCCGGAGGAGGTTATTTAATATAGGGCAAGAAAAGTAGTATAAAAAGAGATTTGGATCTTCTATTCATCTGATCTTTTTTCTGACCTTTTTAAAGTATGTGATTGGTTGTTGATAAAGTGGTTGTGAAAACCAATCACATCTTAACCACATATTCATTGTAATGCTTATGTGTCATGAGATTAGGTGAAGTTAGGAAAATGATCAGATTAGCAGAGATCCAAATTCATAAACAAGTTATAGCCTAATTTGGACATGAACCACCACCTAAATATCTTAAATCATTGAAGATGAGGGTAATGCTTAAGTAATTTGGTTTCATAAGAGGGACCTTCTAGTAATCTCCTTAAACCAAAATATCAATTCAAAAAAATTCCAACCACTATTTCTTATATAGTTATATGTATGGTGCCAATTTTTTTAGCGCGTGAAACACACATTCCACCGCGTATGGCACATCTCTAATTAATTTCTTGATGTAACAAAATTTTAAAAGTGCCTGCTTTATTAAAAAAATAATAATAAAACTCATTGCACAACAAAGCCTTTAAGTGGGAGACTTGAGAAGTTGAGAGAGTGTGATTTTGTGAATATCTAAACTTTTTTTAATTAATTAATTAATTCATTATAATTTTCAAGCCCTTTAAATACCTCCTCTCTCTTCCCTCCCATACAAACAAACCATTAAAAAAAAAAAAAAAAAAAAAAAACCCTCATTTCTTTCTCTCCAATACAAAAACTCTCACACACTCTCTCTCTCTTCAAAAAAAAAAAATGGAAATCGAACCAAGGCCACCAGTGGAAGTAGCAAAGAAAGCATGGAACATGGTACGGATATTTTACTTGATGATAAAAGCAGGGCTATCAAAGAGCAAAATAATGGGTGATTTCAATTTGATGATGCTCAAGCAAGGGAAGCTAGCAGGGAAAGCCATAACAAACCTCATGCTCCATCAACACTCTTCTTTTAGTTGCCGATCCAACGATGCACATCTCTCCTTCATATCTCCAAAAGAATATGAATTCAGCTGCAGCAATAGCCCTGCTTACCCTTTTTACACCTACAAACGTAAACACCACCACCACCACCGCCACCACCACCGCTACAACTATGATGACGCCGCCACCGTTCAAGCCGTGCAAAAGGTTCTAGAGATGTTGAACAACAACAGCACTAATGAAACTGTGGAGGCATCTCCTTTGACTACATTGCCTGGTTTTGGTAAGAGTCCGATGGTGAGACAGCTGAGAATAACAGACTCTCCTTTCCCGCTGAAGGACGATGGAGATGGTCAGGTCGACAAAGCGGCTGAGGAGTTCATTAAGAAGTTCTATAAGGACCTAAAGAAGCAGAAAAGAATGACTGCTCTCGACTCTCCCTACCATCAGTACTCTCGGGGTCGATGATATGATCATATGATGCCTCTCTGCGACGTTGTCGATCAAATTGTGTCACACCTTTCTATTTGAGTTTTGTTTCGTATCTTTGCAATTTGAAGGTTACAAATTTGACGGTGTGACTTTTTTTAAAGTGATGACAAAGTGATCATGGTTTGCACAGCAAGGTGTAGTGAAGGTGTAACAACAACTCCTTAATTTCTCTACAGAATTTGTGACTTTTGGATTTACATGTTTTTTTTTTTCTTATTTTCTTTTTTTGCTCTGTCTTTAATTTGTATTACTGTTCATAATAATATAAAAGATATATAAATGAAGAAGCAAAAGAGATTTTGTGAATATTATTCTCCTTTGTATAAAGTTTGCACCTAACTCCATTTATGTAGTTGCAACTTGTATGGTAATTAATTAAGAGATACATGAGTCTCCAGGGATGTAGCTCAGCTGGTAGATGGATGGGTTTGGGGTTTGTGTAAATACCTCCCAAGTCAGCAGCTCGAATCTTACTAATGGTAGAAAGCTTCAAAAAAATATACGGTCTGGTTAGGTGGATAGATAAATATTGTAAAAAAAAATTAAGAGAAACATGAAAACTATTATAAAGAGCGTTATTTATTGGGCCAGAGAGCAAAATTTTAATTTATTATTAGTTTTTGAAGTTAATGGGTTGGAGATTTGGATTTGCTAGTTTTTTATGGGTTTTCTTTTTTTTTTTTTTTTTTTTTTTTTTTTTGTGTTTCGTTGCGTTCTTTCCAATGGTGAAAATGTTGTGGTTATGATTCATATACCTAATTGGCAGGTCAACATACTTCTTTGATTTCTTGAAATTACAACATCTGCTGGGACCCTGCGAAAATTGGACTCTACTAGCACAGCCCGGACAATAACTACCCCCACATGGGGGAGAGGGCATCCACACATGAGGACGTGGGACAAGGAATGAAATTGTATATATATATATATACACATACCGGGCGTTGAACCGTGGTGATGAAGTCTCCTATTGGAGAGTCACACCACATTGGCAAGAGGCCATTGGCAATATACTGAATTCTTGAGTTTTGAGTCAAGTGGTAATTTATTTGGACTTGGATTTGGATCATCTCATTAGCTCATCTTTTTCAATTCCTTACATTTTTAAAGCATATGAATAATATGATTGGTTGTTGATATAGTGATTATGGAAACCAATCACATCTTAACCACACATTTATTGCAATACTTATGTGTCAAGAGATTATGTGAGATAAGGAAAAAAGATGAGGTAAGAAGATGATCCAAATCCAATTTATACATCATATTTTACAAGCTTAAACTTCTAGATATAAATTGCAGTTTATGGTACTGCATAGTTTAATCACAAAACATATCATATCTACTAGTTATATATTAAATCTGAAAGATTGATGATTCCTTGGCATTTGATTTATTTTGATAAGCAAGTTTCAATTATAATAGCCCAATTTGTGGATATATATGATTTCATGATTTCAATTTTAAAGGGGCAAATTTCTTCAAGATATATGGGAAGGTGATCAGGCATGGAATATTTGATATAATTTCTTTCGCTCCATGGTCAATAGATATAAATTGATTCTTATACCTTCAATTATATTGTATGTTTCAAACGGAGAGATCACGATCTGCTAAAATCACTTCAATTGAATAATTCATTAATTTGTGTTATGACATTCAATCAAGGTGAAAATAACAATCAAATGACATTTTGTGTTTTTATTTATTTAATTTATTTATTAAAATAGCCTACTCTAAAACATGATTATTTAATTTAAAGACATGAAACTCGATCCATATAAATTAAATTATTAGTTTTATTTGTTTAATTAGTCTATTTTTTTATAGAACACTCATGCCATATGATAATTATAATAATATGAAGTACTACTCACTGATATTTTGTTGATAATTAAATATTAAAAGGTGGATAAAGTTCAATATGTTTCCATCGAATTAATGGAGAGGATTCGGATCCCATGGCTGGCTATTATAGATCTCTATATACAAGAAACTTAAAATCAAAACAAAGAAGACGGTATAAGGTTGAGCTACTGGTATCTCTTACAGTTATATAATGAGGTCATGAGTTTAAATTGTGTTCTTCTTCTTTAAAATCTCGAAGTTATTATAATATATATTTTTTAGAAAAGTAAAAACAAAGAAAATGACACAATTAGATATTCTATGAGACCGTGCCAAACGTGCATGTAAAAGCATCTCTAAGGATATCCCTTGAATAAAAGGTGATTGTTGTTGTATGGGGTTCAAAAAATTTCTAGCACTTTTTGGAAGTGGATTTTCAATACTATCACCGTTTTAATAACTTATGTTTAAAATGCACATATTATGGTGAACGGACAAAAATGTCCCACACAGTAACCTTCTTCACCATTTTTTTTCTTTCAAAATCCTCCATCAATGGACGTGGAATTGACGAATCAACGACCAATCGACGAACACACATTCGTCACAGTCGACGACCACACGTTCGTCACAGTCGACGACCACACGTATGTCGCCGTCGACAACCACACGTACGTCGCCATCGACGACCACACGTACGTCGAAGACCACAACCAAACACGATATCGACTTTTAATTTCTCTGCAAAAAACGAAGTATTTAACTTTATCTGAAAACGAAGGGTTTCAAATTGGGGATTCGAGGTTGGAGAAGATGAACATAACAAAACAGAAATAGAGGAGCACAAAACAACAACCCAGAAGTCTCGAAAAATAATCACAAAGTTTCGGAACAAAGTCTCGAACACACAAACACAAAGTCTCGGAACACGTAAACACAAAGTCTCAGACACACATACACAAAGTCTCGGAACACACAAACACAAAGTCTCGGAATACAAACACAAAGTCTCGGATACACAAACACAAAATCTCGGAACACAAACACATAGTCTCGGACACACAAACACAAAGTCTTGAAAACACTGGGTTGTTGTTTTGTGCTCTTCTGTTTCTGTTATATTGTGAGCTCGACCCCCAAATGCGTCAGCGTAGCGCCACTAAACTAATCCAAATAATATGCATTGATAATATTATGAAGTTGGTTTTTCTCGATTTCGACCTCCATTGGAGATCTGTTAAACAGACCTCTATGAAGAAGAAGAAGTAAGAATAAAATAAAATATAAAAAAAAATTAAAAGTAAAAGTAAATAAATAAAAAATAGAGTAAAGTAAGGGTATTTTTGGAAGTCACTTAGTTTGGTGCTTTTAAAATATAAGTTATTAAAGTGATGATAGTGTTGAAACACCAACTTAAAAAAGAGACAAAACTCCCTATTTCCACGTTGTTGTATGGGGTCATTAAAGGGGTTTATATTCTAATGATGCTCCCTTAAATGACTCTTTTATAATTTTTTATTATTATTTTAAAGAGCTGTTGAGATTTAATTGAAAAAAAATTGATGGAACCCACTTCAAGGGCTTGAAGCCACCCCGCTTTTCATATATTTGAACTATTATATTGAAATCTAATATGAAATCTTAATTACTCATATATAGTTATAGATCTATGGTAGTATAACAGTATAGCTCAGAAGTCTAGCTCAGTTGGTAGATAGATAAATAACATATAAGCCAGCTGCTCGAATACACAAAAAGCTTTAAAAAAAAATTATATATATATAATCTAGATAGATAGATAGCTTAAAAAAAACACTATAACCCTTCTTAACGCCGCATCGCTGATATGCAAAAGCACCATATATGTATATGCATATCCAATTTTGTTTTTCTCAAAATTTGGTCTCTCTATTTGTGGACATATTAACCTCAGGTCTCTCTCTTGAATTTATATAATTAATAAGCATATCATGCATGTTCTCGAATTGTATGGAAATGTGTATTTTTATTGTATTTAATTAGTCTTGGTTTTGTTTGTGCATGGATTTTTCTTCCTTGCTATATATGTGGTTCCTTTGTGTATATATGTGGATCACCAAATTAAGAAAATAGTTAAATTTGTTTGTCTGAAGACTTAACAGTTTTGAATTTTATCGAAGACTGAATAGTGATTGAAACCTAAAAAAATGATTTAAAAGTAAGTAATTTGATATTTATACCCTTATTACTATTAATTGTTATGTATTTTCGTTTTATATGATAAATCATAAACCATTTTTAAATAATAATGATAAAAATTTATTCATGATTAAGACGTGATAAATAATTGTTGTTTTTTTTTTTTAAATATGATACATAATGATTTAGAAATAGTTTTGATTTTACAAAATAAAAATAAAAATATAATTGCAAGTTCAACAATGGTGTTGAAAGTGACAAAGTGATTATTGTTTTTTTTTTTTTTTTTCCAAGTTTAATTTATCATAAGTAATAGTTAAAAGAAATAAATTTATATAATATAAAATGATGATAAAATTTGTAATATATTATCTTTAAGAGGATAATCTTGGAAATATATTAAATGCAATCCAGTGATTTGGAATTAAGTTAAAAGTCATGATTTGTTAGGAGTCATTTGTTTTTTCCACTTAAAACTTAATGGGTCTGAATATAACTCATCAAATTGTTTTGTTTGGTTTTTTTTAAGTGGTCAAACAACTTAAAAATACTATAAAACAACTTAAAATAAAAAGTAAAATATCATGATTTTTTACCTAATTGCAAATCACTGGATCGCATTTAATGCAATCCAAAATATTTTCTTCCAACACTATCCTCCCAAATATAACATATTTCCAATTTCATCCTAATTATTTATGGTATAGATTTCTTTATTTTAATATATTGCTTATTTTAAACAGCTTTAAGAATAAAAAAGAATCATAAACACTTCTAATATTGGTCTGGTGTTTAATATCTATAATTTATTATGATATTACGGTGATGATATGATTTATTGTTTTTTAGAGTGTTTTGTGTGAGTTTTAAGAGAGTATAGATCAGGGGCGGACCCACCTTTAGACCAGGTGGGGCCCGTGCCCCACCTCAAATTTTCAACAAAATAAAAAAAAAAAAAAATTGATCTTTGTGTTTATGTCAGTGTTGTAAAAGTCGCTAGGCGCCAGTCGGGCGGCGACCCACCGCCTAGCGCCTAGGGGGATTAATCGGGGACTAGGCAGATGGCCGGAAGTCGACTGTCGGCCGGTCAATGGAAAGCTGGCAGCCGGCCGGAATTTGTTTTTTAGTATTTTTTTTCCTATAATTCAAAAAAATCATAATATTTCATATATTTTCATATTTTGAACCTAAAATTGAAAATCAAATTCTAAAAAACTCAATATTGACTATTGATAATCAAAATTCCATAAACAACTTAATAAAATCCAACAAACTAAATCAAATTCCAACTAAAGTAAATCAATTTCCAAGTTCCAACCAAAGTAAAAAGCTAAATAAAATCCAACAAATTAAATGAAATTCCAACCAAGTAATTCAAATTTCAAGTTCCAACCAAAGTAAACAACAAAACAAATTATCCAAGTTTCCAACAAGTCAACAAGTAAAGGATAGAAGTAAACAAAAATAAGGTCATAATTCAAATACACAAGTCAACAACAACAAGTGAAGAAGAAGAACTGGAGGCCGACGAGCTGGATGGCGATGAGCTGGACGACGACCGGCGAAACTGGAGCAGACGAGCTGGACGACGAGCTGGAAGACACGAGCTGGGCGTCGATGAGCTAGAGGCGACCAGCTGGAGGCCAACGGCGACGGGCGACGGGTGATGACGATGAGCTAGAGGAGACAGCGACGGCGATTTGCTTGTTCTCACTCCACTTCTCTGATTTCAATTTTTTTTTTAAATGAAAGTGAAAGTGTGAAACTGAGTCTGAAACCTTACTTACCAAACTCAAAACAACGTCGTGTTTGTTCAAGTCGGTCAAAATCGGTTTGACCGACTGGAACCGACTTGGACCGACTCACTGACTTCCTCCGCCTAGTCGCCGACTTCCTTGCTCCCGCCTAATCTCGCCGACTGACCTGAAATCGCCGCGGTTGGGCACTGACTACCGCCTAGGTGCCGACTAGGCGGGCATAGGCGGCGACTTCTGCAACACTGGTTTATGTATAGATATATTAAGTAACAATTATTATATTATATCACTTATAACCTTAGCTGGTGCCTGGTAGTGTACTTTCCTTTTGTAGTGGTCGTGAGGATTCAATTCTCACCATTTGCATTTTTTAAGTAATTTTTAAAAATATATATATAGTATTTTTTTTAATCTTTTTTATTATACCATCGTTTCCTATTCCTTTATCAAATTCTCATTTTCTTTTGAAACAAAACAATTCGCTTCCACTTTTCCGTAATTGTCGGCTTCTTAACTACCGTCAATTTGTGGTTAATTAATTCAATTTTATTTTATATTAAATTATCTATTATTGTTTTGAACCTTTATTATTTCTAATAGTTTTAGTTTGACAGACCTAACACATCCAATCAATAAACCCTAAAAAATCTCAAAATTTAATTTATTATATTTAAATAGTCCATCTACTATTATGATTTATTTTATTTTATCCTTAGTATTTTTCTTTATTTTATAATTTTAATTTATTTAGAATCAATAAATCAATAATTTACCAATAATTAGAAGAATAAAAAAAATTCAAAATATGTCTAGTAATATTTATAAATCAATTATTTTTGTATAAATTTAAAGTTAATTCATTATAAATACAAAACAAAATTTGTTATTATAAAATTAAATTGTAATTTATTATTTTTGTAATAAATATTGTAATTTTCATTTTTTAACAATGCTAAATTATACTGAAAACTGAAAACTGAAAAACATATTTGTTTTTTTTCATTGAAAACTGAATATAAGTGATAAGTTGTTTGTTTTTTTAAGTTACAAATATCTTAAAATAAATACTTTTACATCTATGTCCTTTCAACTATTATTTGTTATATATTTATATTTTAATATATTAAAGACAACTAAAATAGTAATTTAATAATATAATAATAAATTTATATTAAAAAAAAATTGCCATATAAAATATAACCCTTAGAGTATAAAAATTGAAGAAGTTAATTGAAGTTTAGTTTAAGAAATAACAATAGATTAGAGTCGGCCACAAATAATCCGTACAATATCTATACTATATATGTGGAATAATAATATAATAACAAATTTATAATGAAATTTATATCTCTATTATTTTATTTTATTTTTAAAGTGGTTGCTAAAGTTTTTTAAATAGTGAGAAGAAAAAAAATATATTAATATGGTTAAGGAGTGTGAGAGAAGAAAAAATTGGAAATAAATAAGATTTGTAAGGATAAATTTGGAAGTAATAAATTGATATATATTTAAGTTATTTTTCATTAAGTGAAAAAATTTCACATTTTATAAAAAGTGGTTTTAGGAGCTCATTGAGTGGTTTTATAACTTTAAAAAAAAAAAAATCAAATGAAACAACTTAATGATACACATTAAGTGCCATGAAGTGTTCAGTAGAAAAATCAAACAGGTCCTAAATATTTTATTTGTTTTATTTTATCTAAACTTTATTATACCATCAATTTTTCTTTATATTAAAAAACTTATATATTTTTTTTTAACTCATTTTACTATGATCTTAATTTTTTTGTATTGTTTTAAATAATTGTTATTTTGTTCAAGTGTCCCACTTACCAAAAATATCTGGGTCCGCCACCGAGTATAGTCATTTAGGTCTGAACAAGAAGTATAAATTTTCTACAGTAATTTAGCACATGATTTATACGTGAACTGTTGAAAAAAATATATAAATTTTCTATTTCTAACCAACCAACACCAGTCCCGTTGCCCTTTTTATTTTTTGAGAAAAAAAAAATTCTTTTCATAGTAAAAAAGAAATTTGTTTATAATCGAAGGAGAGCATGCTCATATGTGGTTGTACATGTTCATGTTCACATATAATTATTCTTCTTGTATTGTTTTTGCTCTACATTATGTGTATAATTGTTTTAACATGGGTATAAATATCAAATTAATTGTTTTAAGATAATTTTATCTTTAAAAAAACAAACAAGTTAAATTATATTCAGATTTGAGAAAAATTAAAAACAAATATGTCATTCAGTTTCAGGTTTCAGGTTTCAGTCTCTATTCAATCTTCAGTAAAATTCAGGACTGTTCAGTTTTCGGATAAAAAAACAAACGACCCCTTACTTTGTTTGTTTTTTTTTGTATTTTTAAGTTGTTTGACCACTTAAAAAAAACAACTTAATAAATTCAATTCAGACCCATTATGTTTTAAGTAGAAAAAACAAACGACTCCTAAGAGTCTTCTACACCCATTAATGGAAATTAATTTCAAAATTAGAAAATGTAAAACAATATTTCAATATTCTTGCGTGTTATCTACTTTTTGTAAACAGATACTAATTTCTTTTAGTGTAAAATTAAGGTTATAACTAATTCCATAATTAGAAGGATTGTCCTAGCTAAATCTTCATCACTTGATTCAGTTTATTGTGATATTAAATCAAACAGATTAAACCTGATCAAATGATCTTTTGGTTTTTGCTGATAAGTGTACGTAGTATTAGTATAAGAAAAGAAATGATATATTGTCGGCTATAGATCGATCTTGATTAAGAGGGAATATTGAGAAAGAAATATAGAAGGGAATTTAAAAGAAATCCCAACATAGAAAACGACTGTAATAAATATTAGGTGGAAGATTGTGATTTGTGACGGTAGTGCCCTACAATTGAAGTAAAGTCTCTCTCAAGCAATAAACATGACTCTTTCAACCAAATAATAATCATCAATTTGCTTCGTTCTCATCTTTACATAAATCTACATATTAATTATATTAAATTTTCTCTAGTGTTTGAACCCTAGCTAGATATGTGAATTTTGATAGTTTAGTCCATAGCTAGATGAGTAGATGGATGATCTAATTATTGAAAGTTAAAAGTTGCGATTACTAATCGGTAATGAAAATAAAATGAAATCAAGTTTCGTTGGAAATGGAACGAACTTGTTTCATAATTATGTGAGAGGGGTAATTAATTTCTCTTTTCAACATGAACTTAATGGATCCGGATCCTCTCCTCACCTTAATTGTCCTCACCTTGTTCTAACCTCCATAATCTATTGTCACGTGTCTACCATAGCAAGTCAATGGTCTGAATTATTCTACTAATGTTTATGTTTTCACTCTATTAAAAATAGAACTAATCAAGATCATTGATTTATGTTAGAATAAGATGAAGTAAGGAAAAGATCCAAATCCAATTATTAGATCCTTCTTCTATCAGCTGAAATACAACGTCTCAAATCTCAATGTTGACCATCCACGTGAAAATTATGAATATAGTATAAATCATTACCATAGAAGTGATAGAACACATTTTTTTTAAAAAAAAAAGGAAAATAACTCTCCATAGATAGAACACATTTTAAAAAAAAAGGAAAATAACTCTCTATAGATAGAACACATTCAGATTAAAATACTATCTAATTGTTTTTGTGAGAAGACTTTTTCTCTCTCTAAGAATTCTAGATTTTTCTCTGACTTCTCTCTACTTTTCCTAACCTTAACACTTTTCGATCCGTCTTCATCCCATCCGCCGCCAACACCCTACTGAGCTAAGGGGTGTCGGCGGCGACGTTGATCTTTTGGGCGGCCTATCGGCGCCGCTCTCCAGCCAGATCCGCCGCCGCGGAGGTTCTCTCTCTTCTTAGCGGCCTGCCGAAGATTTTTCTTCTTTTTTCGTCGGTCATCTTCCCGATCCAGCTAGGGTTCATCCTTTGGTTGCAGCGCCGGGGATGATGCTCGTCCGGACGAACTCTTTGCCGCCGTTCGGTCAGTTTCTAGCTGCCTCCGACAACTCTCCGGTTTGGGGCGTTCCAGTTGAGCCTGCCAATTGATTCCCGATCCAACCGGTACTTCGGCACCGTCCGACCTGGTCTTGGACATTTTCCGGCAGCCAAGGATCCCCTTCCTCCGATCGGTTTTTTCATTTCGTTTTAAGTTTATTTAGGTTTATGTAACTGTAGTTGTTCCCTCTTAGTGAGGGTGTTTGTCCCCCTTGTGTGGGTTGTCCCACCTTTGTGTGTGGGTTTCTTTCCCCTACGTGGGAAATCTTGTCTGGGTTGTGCTTGGATGCCGATAGTTGATGGGTCCCAGCTAATGTTTTCATGTAATCCTATCCTGGATATGCATTCCAGGTGTTGTAATCCTTGTGATCCAGTTGTTGTTTGCAATCAAAAAAAAAAAAAAAGAACACATTCAGATTGATATTTTGTGGCTGTCACCTTTTAATTTCATTATATTTGATGTGTGAAATATTATAGGGGTGTGCGGCGGATTGGATCCAATGGATTTGCCATGATCCAAGATCCGATCCGATCCGATTGGATCAAAGAAATTGCAATCCGATCCGATCCAATTTTATAGCATGATCCGATCCGATCCGATCCGATCCAATTACTATTTGATCCTATCCGATCCGATCCAATCCAATCCAATATGATCCGATGGATCGAATTAATATAAAGTCATTTGTAATATATAAAAGTTATAATCTGAAATAAATAAAATCAAATAAATTATTCAAACATTACTAATTAATTCAAATAAAATTAATATTAAAAAAAATACATGACATAACTTGTAAACTTTATATAATTCAAAAAGTTTATAAACATTATACATCAGCTCCAACTGTAAATTTAATAAGCCGTGATGTTGATGAAGAATAATAGAAGAAAAGAAGATAGTGGATTGTTGGTTGTAAAGAAATTAAGTAAGAAAACCCAAAATAGTAACATTAGAAATTGTATTTTGGTTGAGCCTTTACATTAAAAAATAGTGGATAAAATAAATTAACCAATATAAAAATAAGGCCTAATATTTTAGGCGGATTGGCGGATTCGGCGGATTTCCAATCGGAAATTCAAGATCCGATCCGATCCAATCTAATCCAATGGATTTTAGAATTCAGGATCCAATTCGATCCAATCATCTCTCTGGATTGGATCCGATCCAATGGATCGTACTGGATTGGATTGGATCCTGCACACCCCTAAAATATTATACGGGCAACACGTTGACTCGGCGACCATTTCAATTGATTTTGACACTTGTCCCTCTCTACATCAAAGTGAACGCTTTTTTACCCATTAAAATTATATCGTTAAGAAAAGGTTAATTTAGTGGGATTTGATAAGACTCGAACGTGTATATATATATATGATATATCTACATCAAGATTCAATTGCTTGACACGCATCGGCATGTCGTCACATATAAGTTACGGTTTGCTTTGTATGTGCCAAAAGTTTTGGAATATTTTATGTTTGTTGAGTTAATGTCTTTTTTTTCTTTTTCTTTTTTCTTTTTTTTGCTTTAACGTGGTGAGAATTGAGAAATTATAACTTTTTAAAAGATAAAAAAATAATAATAATAAGTCGAAAACAAAATAAAGTCTCTAACTTTATAATTAGCTCAAATAAATCTTGACACATGGTTTATCTCAAATATATAGCCTTAAAAAGAGATCTTGCATATTTATAATTAACTAAGTATTAATTAAAAAGAGTTTATTAATACTAAAAGATAACTAAATGAAACACATATCACGCGTCATCTTTTAACACATCTAGCAGTGTAGTACTTTTTGCATGTTAGTGATGGATGTTCGAATTTCACTTTATGAAAGTAAATGTCCAAACCGTATATATACCGTTTGATTTCGACAGATTCGATATTTATAAAAATATTTAAATTTAAGTGATATATGATATATCCTATTCAGGAGTGGCAGTGGTGGATATATATAACATGAAGAAAAGTTTTGGTAGACGTAGCTAGGCTCACCAATGGCATAATACGTTAGTTCTTAAACAATCACATTAATTAATTGCACATATATAAGGTAGTGTATTCTCTTTTACACTACTTGATATGAGTGGGCTGGTGTAATTTTAATAACAATTTATATATATATATATTTCCTGATCTCCATAGTCTACTTGATTCAATCACTTAGAAATGAAATCAAAGATTCAAAAATTAAAAGTTATAAGAGTTCAGTGTATAGAGGATTTGCTTCGATGGATTTGTTTATGAGTCTTAAGATTAGGTGTGGAGCCAAGTAGAGAGATGGATTGTTGTTGCTTTGTTAGGCAAGGAAAAAAAGGGTGGCTGTCTTAAGATTTAGGTGCACACCTAAATTTGGGCTCCAATATTATACTACATATTGTTATTTTGATCCTCATTAATGATAAAATGTGAGTAATGATATATAACCTAAAAAACAATTAACCTAAATAATGTGGTAAAAGATTTGTTTTTATTATAAAATTCATAAGAGGATGCGGTGGTAAATAATACAACAAAGACAAATCACTTGTCATATCATTTAAGATAATTTTATACTTTTTTTTTTTTTTTTGTTATATATAGTAATTGTTCTTGAAATTTTAGGATTGTTGTTGATTTTTCTTTGGGCAAATTGCATTATTGACTTACTCAAACTATATGCTTAATTGCAATAAAAATGACAACAATATCATAATTTATCAGGGTCTCCGTTTGATCTGTTGACCACCGCTAGGAAATAATATTAGTTTTGCCATTGCACTTGCATTTGGAGAATGTAACCTATTATTATATTAAATACACTAATAAATTTTAAAAAAATAATCAGAAAAATAATTAAAAAAAATATAGAAAAAAAAATAGTAACTTCAACACCTAATCTAAAAAAATGAACAAAAAAATCTATTAGTTGGGAAGAGTTAATTTATTAAAAAAAATATATGAAAATGTTTAAATTAAGAGAAAATGAATGGTTGAATTTTCAAACTAACTCATTTGAATTGTTTCAACATTGTTTATTTATATATTTATTATGAATGTATTAGTGAGCCTGAACCCAGAGCTGTGAATTGGATTGAATAACTGGTGGCAACTTGGTCCATTGAAAATTTTTTTGGGCCGGAAGCTGATCTCAGGTCTCTATGTTCATGTTATTTCAACTTTGACAATGGTTTTAGTTTAGATAAGGTCCATAGGCTTGTCTAGATTTGATAACAACACGTTTTCAATATGTGGATTCAATGGTGTTAGCCCAAGAACCGCCTCCTGTGATTTGTAATTGCTATATAGACAATGTAATTATTGATTTTCTTAGGATTGACACCATGATCAAGTTAGGACGAGATGAGATTGGTCCGGTGGTAAAACCTCTCACATATACACCGTAAGCTTACGGGTTTGAGTCCTCCCTCCTCCCCAAAAAACCCCAATTTATGTAAAAGTGTAATATTTCAAAATAATAATAATAATAATAATACACCATGATCAAGTTACGATTTTGTTAGCAACAGTAGCATCGTGTAATATAAGCTAAACTAAAAAGGGATATATAGGGCCAATCAGGGGCGAAGCCAGGATTTTGGGTATAGGGGGCCAAGACAAAAACTAATATTCAGGACAAATGTAACTTGCCCATCTTTTATATCTTGAAAATCATATTTATAACTAAATCTATTTAATTTTCACTTCGATTTCCATTTTAATGACATAATCACATAATTAAAGAGTTTGTGAGAGTTTTTTTTTCTTCTTTTTGTAAAATCTATGTCTAATCTAAAAAAATCTGAAAATATTTTTTAATAGTTTCCAATGGAAAAATATATATATATATAAATTTTAATAGCTTTTTTAAAACCTTAAAAAGACCTATAACAAATATTCATGCAATTTAAATGACGAAGGCATAAAGCAAATCTATTGATATATCATAACATATTTATAATATTATTGTACCATTAAGGCATTAATATATTTAAATCATAATTATTTACGTACATGTAATTTAATTTTATAATATTCATGTACCGCTCAAAATGATTTAATGATAAAAGAGCTCATTCGATATAACAATGTCTCAAGTTTGAGTTGTCCGTCACCGTAATTGTATTTATCGGATGATGCTCCTACAGCCAAAACCAAGTTAAAAGTATGATTTAAAAAATAAAAATTAAAGCCCAACAGCCCAAGTCGGACAACACACTGCCCAGTGTTTTCTTTCTCCTCTCTCACAAGTTTCTATTTCTTTCATATTCTCTAACCTCTGCTAGTCTGCTGTGCTGCAAATATTATCAAACGACTTCAATTGTAATTTATTCTCTCAAAGAGTTGATCAAAACCTCTTCTTTGTTGCCACACCTAAGATTTGGCAACACTCATATTTCATGTTTTAACCTCTTTTTTATTATTATTATTATTTTTTACAATATCTATTAATCATGGACCAGATATTTTTTTTTAAGAATAATAGTTTTTTTTAATTGAAAACACAATTTTTTTTTTTTTTTTTTTTTTTGGGGGGGGGGGGGGGGGGGGGGGGTGTTGGGGGGATTGGCCCATGTTGGCCTCTCCCTAAATCTGCCCTGGGGCCAATCAAATGCGGGATTTCATACCTTTTTTTTTTTTGTGAGATTTCACTCGGTAACATTATAAGTTCACTCAATCACTTTAGAATAGGGGTAATTACCCTGGTGGCTATCAACTTTTACCACCACTATCAAAATGACCACCAAATGGGGAAATTGATGGAAAATGACCATTTTTGGCAAACATTGTTACATTAATGCCCATTCCATCCATTTCCATCCAATGAATGACATTTTGGTAAATAAGGGGATGACATTAATTTATTTTAGATGTTTTTTGGAAATCAATTTTTTTTTTTGTTTTTTGAAATAAATAATTATATTTAGTGTGTATATACGTATAGTATATCTCAAATATATATATATATATATATATATATATATATATATATATATATATATATATATATATATATATTTTATTTTTTTTTTCTTTTTTGAGAAGATTAAGGCTATAAAATCAAAAAATTATAAAAAACATATTTGAGATAAGTTGAAAAGATATATATATATTCTTTTTTGAAAAGATTAAGGTTACAAAATCTAAAAATTCTAAAAAATATATTTGAGATAAGTTGAAAAGAAATACATATGTGTGTGTGTATATATATATATATATATATATATATATATGTTTGAGATATGCTATATGTATATGTACACACTAAATATAATTATTTGTTTCAAAAAAACAAAAGAAAAAATTTATTTCCAAAAAATATCTAAAATAAATTAATGTCATCCTCATATTTACCAAAATGCCACTTATTGGATGGAATTGGATGGAAATGGATGGAATGGCCATTAGTGTAATAATGTTTGCCAAAAATGGTCATTTTCCATCTATTTCCCCATCTATTGGCTATTTTGATAGTGGTGGCATAAGTTGATGGCCACTGGGGTAATTATCCATGGCCGATGTTGGCCTCTCCCTAAATCCGCCCTTGGGGCCAATCAAATGCGGGATTTCATACCTTTTTTTTTTTTGTGAGATTTCACTCTGTAACATTATAAGTTCACTCAATCACTTTAAAATATTATAGAGTTGAGATTTCGTATGAAAAAAAAAAAAAAAAAATCTCACCCCGAATAGATGTTAAGAATATATATGTTGATGATCAAAATACACAATAAAACACCGAAAAAAAGTTTAATAAAAGGGAGGAAGAGACAACATGAAGTTGACACAATGATATGCCCATCACACCTATATTAATGCTATGTTTGGCAAGAGGGAAAAGGAGTATGAGAGATGGATGGATTAAGAAGGAGAGAGAGTAGGAGGGATGGAGGGATAACATATATCATTCATATTGTTTGGTATTGAAAGGAGAGTTTAATAGATAGATGGGGAGGGTAATGTTGTCATTTCCCGCCTATGAGACCCCTCCTCTAGTCCTCTTCTCATCTGTCCAATGATGGAATGATTGATTTTGGTGGGCCCAGAAGGTGTTGAGATCCCTCCTCTTCTTCTTTCCTCTCTCTTGTCTCTCCAACCAAACAATGGATTTGAGCTCTCCTCCGACCTCTCTCCCTCCCTCTATCTCTCCCTCTTATCAAACATAGCCTAAAAGGTTGTAGATTTGAGTCATGTCTAATGTCTCCCTCTCCCAAACCTCAAATTATTGTAATATTCAAAAAAATACAAGAGAAATAGAGAAAGAGACTTGATGAATGATGATCAAAGGATTGCTAGATTAGGAAGAGAAAGACACTTGGACGGTCTAGATTAGTGGAACATTATAATAAAATGGTCATGGTAGCACCATAAGATTACTGAATTCCTTAAATTTCACTTGTATGACTCAGAGCCTCCCTTAACTAACTTGTGTGACTGTTTCTTGAATCTTGATAGACACTTACATAATACATACCCAAATCTCACAACAACAAAAAAACGTAACAAAAAAGTTTGTGATTCCGTCAAAACCAGAGGTGCATAGCTTTTGATCTAAGCATATAATCAGAATCGAAAGTTAATTAGCTATTCTCTGATTTCACCGACATCTTTTGCTTACAGACTCTTACGTCTCACCCGCTGGTGCATGGACATTTAGTTGATTCTGGTCTTCTAGGGCACCAATTTTTCCAGATTCAAGCAATGGCTTCGTGGCTCAAAGCCGCTGAAGGTCTGCAATTTCATTCAATTTGCATTCTGTTGTTTCATTTATTTTTTTTAATCAAAAATTGTTTCTGTTTATTTTCAACTCTGATCTGTCTCTCAAAATTTCTTTATCAGTTGTTTGAATTGTAAAATTGCAGTCTAGAGTCTAGTGTTTCAGTTTTGATATGTTAAGCTACAATCAAATGCAAGTGGTTTGCTCCAAGTACATAAATGGAAGAAAACTCATTTTGGATCGTGTGATTGATATGGCGTTGTATTTGTTTAATGTTTATGTTGAAATAAGTTTTGGCTGGCATTGGTAAGCACCTATAGCAAAATGACCCTTTGGTAGATGGTGTACGACGCCATCTCATTTGGCAGTCCTATATGGTTGAAAAATGAAAGTATAGAGACATGGTTAGGAGTTTTTATAATGAGTTTGAACATCTAATAGGTAGCTGCTGAGCTTGTCAGCGTTAGTGGTTCAGTTTTGTTGGAAATTATTGTGAGAAATTTGGTTGTATGTGAGCAAGGTGAAGATAAATTGGGGAACTTGGCACCTTTCATTTTGTAAATCGAATGGGCTGATTAACTACTTGTTATTTATGTGAATCTAACAGACTAATAATACTATCTATGGCTTCTTCATTTGAAGCATGCCCATTGGAAGTTAATCAGGAGGAGTGTGGAAATTTGAATTTATATCATAAAAAAAGGGTGTGTTTATTATTTATTTATTTATTTATTTTGGTCTCTTCATAATATTCTCAATTAAGATATGGTTAGGATCTTACTTTTTCCTTTCTTAATGTAGTTTTTCAGTTTGCTTTTATTTATTTGTTTTCTGTACAAACCCAGTATTAGAATTTAATAAAGGTTGTTACTGTCTTGCATCAGATCTGTTCGAAGTAGTGGATCGAAGGGCAAAGCTTGTTGTTAATGATTTGGCTGATGAGCAATCTGATTCTCAGTCACCAGGTACAGATGTAATATTTTCTAGGATTCGTATATGTATTTCTCAATGTTAAAGTATGATGTGATGTCTGGATTCAAAACTGGAGTTCATTTCTTTATTCATGGCTATATGAATTTAGTGAGTTCACTTCGAATGCTTAACTTCATATAGGTGGTCTGTTATGTCAATTTCTCATATAGCAGCTGTAATGGTGATCTCCTGTAACAGTTGTTTGCTTGGGTGATAAATATTTCTTGAGAGCTTCAAATGGTTGAGAGTTAGTAACAATGGAGTCATGGAGATAATGTTTTAGATGCACATTCTGACATTCATCGATCAAATGATATTTGATCATTTGATGTCTTTTGGTTTAATTTAATCATAATTTCTCTGAATCCATTTAAATTAGTCAAAAAGGTGAACTTTTGGTGTACAACCAATACTTTATTGTGAAGTTACAAAGTAATAATTGATTTTTCTATCCTTTGGGGGTGATAATTATACTTTTGTTTCTGATTAAAAATAAATTTAAGTCTCACATCTGGTAGAAATGATATTGAGACACTAGGAATTTTGTTGAAATTGACTAAATGAACAACTGGCATACTTTATTTGATCTTCGAGTCTAAGATGTAGATACCCTTATAATTTATTGACTGTCATTCTGATTAAGGTATATATTATCATCTGTAGAAGGTTTTCTTGTACTACCCAGCTATGGGTTGCCTTCTTTTCTTGAGTCATTTGTTTAATGTCATCTTGTCCTTCTCTTTTATTTTCAAATGTCAAGCTTCCAATGGACAAGGATCTCAAGCTAAGAGGAAGTCAAGAACAAAGGTAACCAACGTATTCCTAGCCTCAGGTAGTATTTAGTTTATCCATGCCTGGTAACTTTCACGTTAACTTACACATAGCATGTTGCAGGCTCAAAAGAGACTCTCCAAAAATGAATCTCCTGAAAAAAATGGTACAGCAGGGGAACAATCCAACACACAAGCATCACAGATCGATGTTACATCCAATAAAGATAGGGCCAATGTGTCAGTTGAGAATGAGAGGACGCCTACTGGTGAGACCCAGAGAAACAGTGAGCAGCAACAAGATACCAAGATAGAATCACTCAGCATTGCTTCAATAGAGCCACTACAAAATGACATTGTTAAACATGCTGCTGATCAGGCAGAAGTCCCTGAGACTGTTGATGACGCAGACAATGCGATATCAACTTCCAATGGTGAGCTTCTCAATGAGAATGCTTCAAATGTTCATGTTGAGCAATCTGCTTCAACATTGCATGCCAAAGAAATAGAGATTGTAAATGAAGAAAATTCAAATGGAGCTGTAGAAAATATCAAGCCTGGCGATTCTGATGTTTCTTTGAAGATCGATAATGAAAGACCTCCATCTCTAATTGCCGATTCTCCTGTTAATATTGAAAATCCATCGAATGATGTTGGTATTAAAGTTGAACCTCCTGTTAACAAAAAGAAGCAACAGGAGCAGAAAGCTGATAAGCCACCTGGGAAATTACAAGAACTTGAAGAGGCTCAGGGATTGCTCAAAACTGCAATTTCTACTGGTCAGTCAAAAGAGGCAAGGTTGGCTCGGGTAAGCTCTCAGAATGTACTGGCATTGGTTTTCTGAGAGGAAGAATATTGAGAGTGAGCTACATTTATGAAAGAATAATAATCTATGTGGGGAAAGGATTATTTTTTGGCCAGTAAGGGTTTGGGGGATATAGAGTAGCTGCAGAAAAACGTACTGAGTTTTCTAGACTATTTGGTTTTGAAATAAAGAGTACTCAAATGTATATCAGGATAGAAATCATTATTAAATTTGTCTCTGTTAGTTTAGGCCTGTCAGGGGGCTTAGAGTTTCTTGCATGCTTTTAGTGCATCAAAATATCAAATGCAAATTATTAGGAATTCTACCTAGTGTCTGACCTAGTAAGGGCTGAAACCTGTGAAAAATAAATGAGTTTTTTTCCCCTTTTCTCCCCTTGTTTCTTCTTCCTTTCTACATGGTTGACTTTCCATCTGTTTCTCAGTTTTCTTTTGTATTGAAAGACTCCATCATCCCTATTAATTTGTATACAAGACACATAAACAATTCAGAATCACTCATCTTGTGGGTATATTGTTTGAAGTAATCTTGTTCAGAGCAGGTATTGCATTACAAGTGTCAACTTTGATAGGAATTGGGATAGGTCTCTTAGAGACATCAGCTTGTAGATTGATCCTAATTTTCCGTTGTTCAGATGTTATGCTTTTTGGATGCTTTGTCGATATTCATTTTGTTAATACCAGGTTTGTGCTGGACTTTCATCTCGTCTTCAAGAATACAAATCTGAAAATGCTCAGCTGGAGGAACTTCTTGTTGCAGAGGTGACACATCATACCTGCTTTTCTTTTTCTTATCTGGCGAAGTTACACTTATTTGTACATGTTACTTATGTTATGGCAAAAGTGCTGTTTTAATTGTTAAAATGCTTCCTTAACAGAGAGAGCTGAGTAAATCATACGAGGCTCGCATAAAGCAACTACAGCAGGAATTATCTGCTTCTAAAAGTGAAGTGTCAAGAGTGGAGTCAAGCATGGTTGAGGCTCTGGCAGCAAAGAACTCTGAAATTGAGGCACTTGTCAACTCTACGGATGCACTTAAGAAGCAAGCTGCTTTATCAGAGGGAAATCTGGCTTCGTTGCAGGTTGGTCACATGACTCACAACCTTCATGTTCATTTAATTACATATGATCATTTTTGGTTTCATTTTTTCTTAGAAGGCTATATCTGGCATAACAGTGACAGTTTCCGGTAGACTGCCAGCATTTTGCATCCTGTACTTTAGTTTCAAATTGCTCGCTTCTGATTCTATGGATGGCCATTGGCCTGAAATTGTGGATTATGTATTATCTATCTAGGATTCTAGGTATTGCACACCCAGTAGGAGTCCTTTTCCTAAATTCATTTCAATAATTTATTTTTATTTGTTAATGTAGTAAGTCAACTTTCCTGTTTTGTAATCATTGATTGCTTTCAGATGAACATGGATTCCATTATGAGAAATAGGGAGTTGACAGAGACAAGGATGATGCAGGTAAATGAGTAGGTTCTTCCTTGGTTGTAGCACCGTTGTATGGATCTTAGCATATCCTTTCACATATTTTTCCTGATATGGGATTCTTAGTTTAAGTAAGGATATATACTTCTTTATCAGGCTCTACGGGAGGAGCTAGCTTCTGCAGAAAGGAGAGCAGAAGAAGAGCGTGCAGCACACCATGCTACCAAAATGGTTCATACCTTGAAATTCTTTTTATATATTGCTTTCCAGTTATTTTTATCACTGTAATAATCTCTATGTGGTAAAACAGGCTGCTATGGAAAGGGAAGTGGAATTGGAACATAGAGCTGTTGAGTCATCCACAGCCCTTGCCAGGATCCAGGTAATGTAAGGACTTATCATGTTTCTGGCTCATTTTTTGTTATAGTACATGGTCCTTTTACCAAAACTTTAAATGGTATAGGTGTGAACATACATATGAACTTCTCTATGTTTTTTTTTTTTTACCATCTCCTTGAATGAGCCCCCTGAAGCTTTCTATGATTCTATCCATAGATACATTTATTGATGCAAACTAATTTTGTGTTCTGGCTTAAAATCAAGCATAGGCTGTTCTGTTATTGTTGTTTTTCTATAGTCTGTTTTGGAACCCCCAATTTACATATATTTTTAATTATTTGGAAAAAAAAAATGTTGCTTACTATACTTGTGCATTTGTTGAGCATTTTATCTCTCAAACATCTGTGGTTTTGATATTTTCCTTATTGGAGTATTTTGATCACTGTATAATGCAGTGAAGCTTCTGTGTTTTGTAGGATATATGCTCTCGTAATTTATAGGATTAAAGTTCGACATATTTATGTTATTAGCAACAATAAATTTTGTAATTTGAATATCATAACTACTGACAGGCTGTTTTACTTGTCTGGTTAAGTTTGGTAGTTACTAGTTATATGCATGTCATCATGATTAAACAACAAAAATTAATTGCATTTTTGACCTCCAGCTCCAAGCCTGTCTAGAGTTTCCTTATTGTGCTTATCATCGAAGTCTCAGAATAACACTCCAATTAGCTGTTGATTCTTACTTCCTCTCTGTTTCCTTTAAAACACGTTCAGCTGTCAATTTCTTTTTAAATTGTAAGGATTTTTTCTTTAGTTTGGAATTTCAGAATATCATTGACAATAATGATACAATTTATTTTCTTTCCAATACTGCAGAAAAGTTTTCATTTGTTGTCTGAACTTAGTGTTTATTATTTGCATTAAATAATGGTAAATGCTTCCGGCTTCCCTATCCAGAGAATTGCTGATGAGCGAACAGCGAAGGCAGGGGATCTTGAGCAGAAGGTGGCTCTGCTTGAGGTATGTTGACACATGGTAAAGAATCATTGTTTCAAATGTTGTTTTCCTACTATGGAATAAATCTATGGTTTAAAGCTTCCTGAATAGTTTGCACTATATGCTATCAGGTTGAATGTGCATCGTTAAATCAAGAACTACAAGATATGGAAGCTCGTGTTCGCCGTGGACAAAAGAAGTCCCCAGAAGAAGCAAATCAAGTGATTCAGGTAAAATATTGTGAGCTCTACATCTGATATCTATATTTTGGTTTCACGTATACATTGTATTCCATGAAAATTAATATTTTATTAACCAAAAAATTCCCCATACACAGTAATATCCAAGAAACCATCTTGGTTCCTCAAATTATAACTATCATTAGGGCTATAGTTCGTTTGTAGAATGTTTATAGTATTGGAGAATAATTAGCCATATATGAACATTAATCTTCAGCTTGCTATTTGTGATTATAGATCTCTGTCACCTGTAAAACCAAAATTAAATTCGACAGTTCAAATAAGTTCATATAACTCTGTTTTTAAGCAGCAGCAATTTTAATTGTAATATGTTTTCGTACTTCATATTGTCTTTAAAATCACTGAGAAGTTCAATCAAACATTAAGATGCAGGCATGGCAGGAAGAAGTTGAACGTGCTCGCCAGGGCCAAAGAGATGCTGAGAGCAAGCTTTCTTCTTTGGAGGCAAGTATCAGTTGCTTGATTTTTGTAATGAAATTGTCATTCTCATTACTGTCTGTCCTCAGAAAAATAGATGCTGAAATTATATGCTAATCTGATATGGATTTGTTGGCAAAGTTTGTTTCAAACAATTAAAAGTCTTGTAACTTTACAATGTGCTTTTGGCTTGGGTAATTTGAGGATTTATTTGATATGACTTGTGTGTCTGTATAATTGCAGGCTGAACTGCAAAAAATGAGAGTGGAAATGGCTGCCATGAAGAGGGATGCTGAACATTATTCACGAGAGGTGACCTTCCTGGATTATCCAGCCTTTTGTTTTTTCTTATTTATTTGTTGCCTTGTCATCAGTTTTCTTTTGTTTGAAGCCATATCAGTTATGAACATGTAGGCCTCTTCACATAGCTTCAACTGACTCCTTTGTTTAATTATCATGCCGAATTGTATTCAAAACATTAAAGGTGTGATTTTAGGGTTACTCAAAGTTAAGATATGAGCAGATGTTTGTCATAGAAATCATTTCCCTTCGCAATAGGAAATAGTTTCTATGACAAACATCTGCTTATGCTAAGATCCCTGCTAAGTTGACTTTTCCTGTATCTGTAATAAGGCAGTTGGGATTGCCATACGTCCATCCTTTTTAATGTAAAAGATTATTGCTTAGCCAAAACAAAACATTTCCAGATTTGCAATTAAGAAAAGGAGCATGATTATGAGTACATAAAAATAAATATATTTACATTTATAAATCTAGACATCGTATAATTGAATGGTTAAAGAGACACTTTGCTGTTTGAATGTGAGTAATGCAATTTAGTAGAAAATTCTGAATTCATAGTTGTTATAACACAGAAGACTATTCTTTAATATCAAGTGATCAGTACCTCATTTTATATGATTTATTTTCTTCTTCTTCCTTCTAACTAGCTTTGATTTTTTTTATAAAAAAAATTGTATTTGATACTTTTTGCTGTCAGAAAATGAATAATACTACTTTTAGAAGTTGAGGGGGATGGGGGAAAGACATGTTATCTGTCTAAAAATGACTAAAAATCTGTCATAGAACTGGGCTATATATCTGTTTTATCAAGCTACCTTTTAAGGGGCCATGAGTTCTTACACAAGTCACTGTAAACTTCTGGTCTCGTTGAGGAAGGGAGGGACTGACAGTGTAGGAAATGATAATATTTCACACATTATTTTCTGGTATAGGATACAAATGTATAACAGAATACAATTTAATTTAGGAAACAATTCTTCTAAACAGCTAACAATTGGAAAGTTATCAATCCTAGGTCATAAGCTTAGGAGTTAAGGACAACCATTACAAATAGAAAACTAGGTGATACTATAATTATTTTCAGAATATCTAACATAGATGTGAGATTTGATTGGTCAAACTTTCCCTCTATAGAGGACATCCTACTATATTCTCCGATTGAGAGTATTGCCAAGTTCAGTTTTTTCTTGTTGGGGAAGGAAAGGAATTTACAGTCTGAAACTGACTAGGCTAACAAGCTATTTAAAACTAAGGTATTTACTATTTATTTGATTTTTCATGCTGCCCTTCAACATCAAGAGTCTGTGTACAACAAGTTCACTTTATTCTTGTTAAGGGAGAGAGTGAGAGTTCTCCGTCCGAAAAGAATTAGTTATTGCAGAACCCGGGGACATTTTTTATATGGTTATGGCGTTATGCTTGTATTCAAGGGAGTGAATGAGTTAAAGTTGTCTCTCTGAACCAGGCAAATGCCATTTTAAACATTGGATTATGCTAACTTTCGATGAGCTATGAATCGTAGCATGAGTCAATATAAACCAAGTCCATTTGGTTATTTTTACTCGTTTTTTCTTGTTTGTTTTCTTTTAAAAATTATTTATTAGGTTTTCTCTTTTGGGTTTATAGAGAGAATTTTATTTAAGCATTGCTTATATGTTTGAGTTGCTTTCTTTCCAGGAGCATATGGAGCTCGAGAAACGCTACCGCGAACTAACTGATCTGCTGGTAATATGATTTCAAATTTTCTTATTCAGTTAATATACATTAATCATATTTGAACTTATTTAGCTATAATTGTCATACATGATGCAGTACTACAAGCAAACACAACTAGAAACAATGGCTAGTGAAAAAGCCGCAGCAGAATTCCAATTGGAGAAGGAAATAAAGCGCCTGCAAGAAGCACAGGTCTGCCTTTGGGTGTTTTGTGCTGCTTGATTAAAAGTAGTTATCAATATATATATATATATACTTTTTATGTAGTATGATCCAAAATGTATACTTTTCATGTGATATAACTATTATATTAATCAGGTAGAGGCAGAAAGAAGTAGAGTTTCTCGTCGGTCATGGTCGTCATCTTGGGAAGAAGAAGCTGAAATGAAGACACTTGAGTATGTTAAATTCTTTTCTTACTAAAATATGCGTGCATTGTTGATAATGAGACTCTGAACAATGGATTGGAAGCATCATAGAAGTATTATTTGGTGGTCATTTGAAACTCTATGAAGACTAGATCCTTACCACCCGGGATCAGTTACTCATGTTCTTGTAATAATGCCAATCATTTATACTGGTAGCAGCTTATTGATTTAATCATAGACTGTCATTTTGCTGTCTATCTTAACTGACTACATGTCCGCTTTTGGTCCCTCCATTCAACTTAGAATCTTCCTTATATAATATTGGACTTTCAATCACTTAAATCAAATATCTTAGTGGATTTTCTCATCTTGAACCTTTTCTTCTGTTTTAATCACCTCTAATGGTCTGTAAACATGTTAGTCTCTTATACTTTTTAGTAGAATTCCTGCAACTTATTTCGAAGCAAGCATTTAGTCAAAGTGAACCATAATTTCACCCCTTACACAGGCTCTTTATCCCTTATTTGGAAAAATTATATGTGCTTGCGCATTCTGGGGCTGGGGCTTCATCTAAAGTTTTATTTCATGGTACTCTCAATCTTTTAAAAATTCTTCTTACAATGTGTTAAATGCAGGTCTCTCCCCTTGCATCACCGACACATGGCTGGGGCAAGCATACAGGTATTACTGCATTCATAACTCACGTGTCATGTCTTACTTATCTTTTCATTTGTTTTAAATTTTTGCTTCAACCTGCCTCGTGCAGTTGCAGAAGGCAGCAAAACTGCTGGATTCAGGGGCTGTCAGGGCAACAAGATTTCTCTGGCGGTATCCAACAGCACGAGTGATTCTACTTTTTTATCTTGTAAGAACAGTTAACCTCATAGGTTTGAAGTATCTAATTACAATTTGATTCTGTAAGAATAATATAAATTATATGGTAACCGATATGAGAAACTGTTTGCAGGTATTTGTACATTTCTTTTTGATGTATTTGTTGCATCGCCTTCAGGTACGTATGTCAAATTGTTTACAAAATTGTTATAGGAGATAGTTAATAATTGTGTATTTAGCACAATCAAAAAAATATATATATATATAAAAAATGAGTATTTAGCTGTTGGTCAGAAACCATATACAATTTATTGGAAAGAAAGATACTTATATCGTATATGTAGGTTGAAGATGCTCAAGTCCATTGTTTTCTTTTATGCCAACTTTGTGCTCAATGTGCAGGAACAAGCCGATAATTTTTCTGCTAGGGAAGTTGCAGAATCTATGGGTCTTTCCACCTCTAACTTACCATGACAGGAAAACTTCTTCAGTTCAGATACCGGTGGCTGTGTTTTCTGATATCTAATTTCCATGTCTACAAGAGAGGTGTGTATTGGAAATTTTTTAATTTTTTTTTACCAATCCTATAGATATATTGACATATGATAGAAGAAAATGGAACTCTTATGCACTGCTATCATTTTCCCTGAAATGCAATCATTCAAGGAATGGTTGATCCCGGAGAAATCTTGGGAGATTTGGAATAGCAAACTAGATTCAAGTGAGGTATATACATATTCAGTGTGGCTTCCTCATCTAGGAGCTGCATGCTAATGTTCATAGAGACCGATTGTTTACGTTTTTCAGTCGTTAATTTGATGTCTTTTTGACACTGAAATGTTAATCGAAAATGAAAGCCACACCATGTTGTAAACTTGTACATCTAAAACTACTGCATCGTGAATAGAATATTCTTTTATTTATGGACACCAATAGTGAGATTCACTACTTGCGAGTTGATCATTTTTAATTTGTTCAGAATTTGCTGTGGTTTCAACTTGTGAACATAAGCAAAGTTGCTTTGCTTGTTTTGAGAAAGCAAACTTGTTGTGACAAGTGACAACCCAAGGAGAAAATCATGCATGGGTCCAATGAAATAGAGTCATTTATCTTGGAAACATAAAAATTTATTATAAAATTCTAATTTATCTCATTGGACAATGGCATTTAGACCGTACCATGTAAAATTTTCTCCGACCAAATAGTGGAAGGAATAAATGAATTCATTTTATTCTATTTACGAAAATACCATTCTTTCAACAATATGAATACCCATTATTAATAGAGTTAGTTTTGGGATATTGAAAAAATCATTAATTCTGGATTCCTTTTCTTCATTTTCCTCCCAAGTTTGGGTGAAAACCAAATTGGGTGAAACAAATAGAAATTATTCCCTCATTTTCCTTCCATTTCTCTTCCATTTAACAATCCAAACAAAATATTAGAAATCCATCCAAATCCTCTCATTTCCTTTCTCTCCTATTCCATCAAACCAAACATAGTGAAGAGAAGATAGAAATAATTTCAGAGAGAATGTGATTCTTTTATTTCTCATTTAAGTAATACAATGGTGTGTATTCCTTTTTATAAATTATTTCTCATCTTTGGAACTACCGTGTTTTTATTTATTTATTTATTGAAAATATAGAACTATCATGTTTAACCTTTAACTATAAAATTGTTTTGTATAAATGAATTTAAGAACTTTTAATTATAGTTTGAAAAAATAAATTAATTACAGTTATAAATGTTTAGTTCTGTCATTGTGTCTGTAGAAGGTAAAAAGAAAAAAAGAAAAAAAAAAAAAAAAGAGGCTTCTAGAAAAGCATAGAGGGTAAAAAATAAAAAAATACAAGAGAAAATTTAGTTTTGGGAAGAATTTTGAGGTATAAATATAATCAGTTGATTACTATTTGAAGATTTTGATCAGAATCAAGAATATGGGTTTTCTTTGTGTTTTGATGAATAATCCTAAATAATATTTTTTTTTAATGCTCAAAATTGAATTATGAAAATGGGAGCGTAAGCCGTATGAAGAATTGAGAGAATGACAATGAAAAAGATGACGAGTGTTTATTACGTGAATATAAAAGTAATTTTGTTGACAAATGACTCAGTAATTTAAAAAAAATGTAATTAAATCATATTTTTGAGTTGAAATAACTCTCCTATTCAAGATAATGGTTTCATACTTTCATCACAAGATCATATCATTTCAAATCACAATTTCTGAGTGGTAATAACTCTCTTATTCAAGATAATGGTCTACAATCTCTCTCTCTCTCTCTCTCTCTCTCTCTCTCTCTCTCTCTCTCTCTCTCTCTCTCGTTTCTTCTGATCATATGCACCTTCTCTTCTGAGAGAAAAACTTATGTGGGACAGTTTCACTACCTATGGTGAGACCATCCAATGCAAATTGATCATATATATCTCATTTTCATTTGGGGTTCTCACCGTCAGATTAAGATCCCCTACTCATCTTATTTGTACTCATCTTTTAAACATCTATTGACATGTGGCACCTAAACAAATGGATGGTTTGGATTAATTTGTTTTATTTTTTTCTCTCTATTGCATAACAAATGACATCGTTTAGATTATTTTCTCTCATCAATCTGATATTTTTTTCTTAAATTCATCTAGTCAAATCCAAACACACTTCTACTTCATCTTTAAAAAAAAAAAATCTGGACGATGGTGGAGCAAACCTAGAAATCCAATCATCATTAATTTGATTTTTTTTTTTCTTAATTTAGTTAGTAAAAAAATTCCATCTCTTCGATCAAATTGTGATGTGTATATTTTCGATCCTAGAAAATACACAGAAGAATTTAGAGGAGAGTACAACAATTAGAGAGAGAGAGAGAGATAGATAGAGAGGATTTCATTTCTTCAGATTCGATCCCTTTCATTCAATTCAAAGTGAGCCTTTTATAGGCCAATTGTTACAACCGAAATACACATATCTTTCTAGAATTAAAATGACAATAATGCAAGAGACAACATAAGTGGATGCAGGAAATAAGGGAAATGGATGCATGAAATTGGTGGCCACTCACGCACACATCATTAATTCAAATAACCATATTGCATGAAATAAGGTAAATGGATGTAGGAAATAAGGAAAGTGGCGGTGGCCACTTATGTACATATCATTCCATCTCTCTAAAAAGGTCCTTGTCCTCATACATTCTAGAGAAACACCACCCAAATTGCAACCTAACGCTCCTACTTCTTCAATCGATCCATTTCCTCCCGGATCGAACACCGGTAATGGAAATACCATTAGTTGACTCTCGGAGCTCGATCGGAGACGATCTACGCCAGGAATCGGCGTGGGTAGTGTGGCGGCTGTCCATGTGTTAAGGTGGACGGCAACGACAGGCTTGTCGGCGACGGACACGGTGGTGCGTGAGGGAGTAGGCAAGTTCCGGTGTTGGAACCGATCCAAGTCACGGACAGCCACCTATGAGACTTGAAGTTGAACAGTTTTTTTAACAATTTTCTGTTCATTAATTGACTGGTGTGGAGTGATATGGGTGGTGGTCGAAATTTGGGTTGGTGGAGGAATGGTGGGATTGTGGACGGTTTCTACCGGGATAAATGGGTTGAGCTCCTCCTTGACTGTGTTATCACTACGATTAACCCGTAGGGTTCAGAGTTCGGTCAGAACGGTTTGAAGGGTGCTATGGATTTGGTGGAGGTTGTTGTTGATGAGGTTAAATCTGGACTCATGACGAGCCAAAGTTTCATAAACCCCGTTACGGAACTAGGCATCCAAGGAACCAAACGGCTTTGATACCATTTGATGTGTATATTTTTTATCTTGGAAAATACACGGAAGAATTTAGAGGAGAGTAGAACAATTAGAGAGATAGATAGATAGAGAGGATTTCATTTCTTTATATTCAATCCCTTTCATTCAATTCAAAGTGAGCCTTTTATAGGCCAATTGTTACAACCGAAATACACACATCTTTCTAGAATTCAAATGACAATAATGCAAGAGACAACATAAGTCAAGCAAAGGAAGGAGACTTGGTCATAGAATTGTTAATTGATTGATAGTGTTTTGTTAGTTAATTGTTAGTGTTACAAATAACAGGGAACCCATGATAACTTCATGGCCTCATTGTTGGTGAGTGGAGTCATCCACTAACACATGATGGATCATGTTCCTTATTTCTTTGTTTAGTTAATGTAATATTCCACCACTTAGGGATGAACTAAAACCACATGATCTTGCCACATGTAAGTGTTGCATTCTTTGACATGTGTCCCACTAGAAGATGGTGGAAGACACTACATTTTCAACACTCCCTCTTGGATTCCACCATTTGTATCTTGATTTGTTAGGAAAAACCTAGTGGGACAAAAACCTTAGCAAAGTATATACAATGATCTTCTGGATCAAGTGGTGTGAACGGGTTCAGAACTGCCTCATTAAAACCTTTCCGGTAAAACCCAATGGAACAAAATCCGGTAAAAGGAAAAAGAGTACAGTATACAAATATCTATTCAAAAATTTGCTCCCCCTGATTGAACGCTCCCCCTTAGCGACACGCATTCATGGCTTGTTTCATGAAGTGCAAGGATCTCAGAATGATTAGAGGATGTAGCAACAAGAGTTTGCTTTGTGGAGCGCCAGGAGATTGTTGTGCCATTATATGTAAAAACATATCCCGTTTGTGAACGGGCTTTATGGGGATCAGATAAATACCCGGCGTTAGCATAACCAATTAAACCTGAAAAGTTGCTGGATTTTGAATAATATAATCCTAAATCTTTCGTTCCACGAAGATAACGAAAAAGATGTTTAATCCCATTTCAATGTTTCCGAGTTGGTGCTGAACTAAATCTAGCAAGCAAATTTACTGAAAATGTGATATCTGGTCTAGTACATTGAGCCAGATATAATAAAGCACCAATTGCATTAAGATATGATACTTTAGGACCAAGTATCTTTTCACCATTTTCAAGTGGCCGGAATGGATTTTTTCAATATATGCTGATTGATGGATAAGTATTCCATCTGATTTATGCTTAATCTCCAGGCCGAGACAATATTTTGTCCTTCCCCAGGTCTTTCATTTCAAATTCCTTTTTCAAATATTCAGCAGTTTTCAGGAGCTCTTCAGGAGTTCCAATTAAATTCATATTATCAATATAAACTGTTATAATAGCAAATACAGATTATGATTTCTTTATGAAGACATATGAGTATATTATATCTTTATTTTATCGGATAATTACTGAGACGGTTATACCATATCCATCTAGATTATCCATATAAGAATTTTTGTAGGTTCATCAAACACAGATTACGAGATCTCGATTTATATGCTTCTAGCATTTTAAATCCTTCTGGGATTATAAATATCTGCACTGAGTGAACCACATTGATAAATGATTACTACGTCTAGAGGACGTATTTCAAGCCTTTCAAAGGCAGCCAAATTTATCACAAATTCAGAACGTAATCGTATTCATCAGTAGTGAATACCAAGTTTCTATAAGAAACCTTGTGCTACGAGTCGTGCCTCATATCTCACGATCTCCTTTTTCTCATTACGTTTTTGTATAAAGACCCATTAGTATCCAACTAGTTTGACATCTCCAGGTGTCTAGAGTACTATTGGTCTAAATACTTTATGTTTGGCATATAAAGTCAATTCTTTTAGAATTGCTCCTTTTCACTTAGGCCAATCATGCCTTTTGTATACAATCATTGATATTATGAATATCATAATTATCATTTATAATTTCAGTAGCGCTACTGTGTATAAAAATACATCATCAATGATTGTTTCTTTATTATTCCACATTTCTCTCTATGATTTATATAAAAATTTTCAATTTCAATATACTTGAATCTCTGTTGAGATTTCTTCCATTTCAATGGATTTAGTCATTTCATAGACTCGTGTCTCCTTAGATATATCAGACTCTTATTGAGTTGATTTAGAGAAAGTGGATTTATTTATAACTTGAGCTTTGTTTACATTAGGATCCTGATAACAATACCTTTCAAAGGTTCATAAGCTTATGATATTCATCAGATGATTTATTTTGTTGCATTTTACTCAGATCGTTCTTCAGGAACAATCACCCGGTCGGGGTTTATGAGATAGCAACTTATAAAATTTTGTCACCTTTAATATATCAAGTAACTGATTAATAATTATCTGATGATCAATTATCTTTCGTATTTGAGTGATACGAAGACTGAAATGAGACACTTTTATTACATATATAGAGAATTGAATTGGTATCTCTATTTTATATAAGAATAACTTTTTCATTTACTCCTCTCTTCTGGAGAAAATTCCCTTTCTTATAATGATATGAAAATTAATCAATATAATAATACGGAGGTCATGCGCAAAAAGATAAACTATTAGAAGTATAGAAGATCTGATAAAAAATTAATCAAAATCATCATAAATCTTAGAATGGTTGAGAAATCTTAGCTTATATCATGTCAGATATGCAATAAGGGCATACACAATATAATCAAGCATCTTAAAAATGAGCATGTCTATGATCAATTACAAGTTATAATGGTAAACAATGATGATAAACAGTGGGTCGGAGATGAATAGAATGTCTCCATATAGAAATTGGTAATTGTATTGAGATAATAAAGTTCTCGCAATTACCTGGAGACGCTTGATAAGTGACTTTGCTAATCCATTCTGAGCATGAACATGTGGAATGGGATGTTCAACATCAATCCCAACTGATCTGGAATATTTATCAACTAGGACCATAAAATAGTGGAACGGTCCACTTGTTGGAACGGTCCACTTGTTGGATGAACAGGTCCACATATGTCCCCTTGAATCCTTTATATGAATGACGAGGATTCAAAGTCAACCTTAGAATGGGATGGTTTTATTACTAATTTTCCTTGTGAACATGCAGTACATAAATTTTCATGGGATAAAAAAATCTTCTGGTTCTTTAATGGATGTCCATGAGAATTTTCAATGATTTTGCGCATCATTGTAGATCCTGGGTGACCAAGACGGTCATGCCAAAGCATAAATATTTTTGGATCTGAGAACTTCTGGTTCATAACCGTATGAACTTTTACATCTCTTATAAGAGTGTAATATAATCCAGATGATAAAGCACGCAGCTTTTCCATAATGAGTTTCTGGCCTGAAATATGAGAAGTGATGCACAGATACTCAATATTCTCATCACTTATAGTTTCTATGTGGTATCCATTACACCGTATATATTTGAAACTGAGCAGATTTCCTTTGGATCTGCTTGAATATAAAGTATCGTTGATGCATATTCTAGTATTGTTTGATAACAATATCATTGCTCTACCGGAGCCTTTTATCAGATCTGCTGGACCTGATATTATATTAACATTTGCCTTAAGCAAGGTTAAATTCAGAAAGTATTTCTAATTTCGCAGAATCGTATGCGTCGTTGCACTATCTGCTAGACATATATCTCTTGTATTTTGCTTTTCAATATCACTCATCTTATCGTTTAAAGACATATCTTTTAACAAAAATAAAAAATAAAAATAAATAAAGTGCATATCAGATATAGTGGTAAACAAAAGACATATATATATATATACACATGGAATATTTACATAAACATTTTATATGATAACAAAAAGAATATACAAGCAGTGCTTAATTGGTGTGGACATTTCCATCACCAGTTGATGTGGTCACTTTTTCAGTTGGGTCATTTAGAAAATCAGAAACATCAAGCTGGATATCCATAAAATCTGAATCTTCTAAGAAATTGGTTTCAGGATTCTTTTCTTTTCCTTTTTCTTTGATTGAAGCGTGATAAAGCTCAACCAGATATTTAGGTGTGCGGCATGTCCGTGACCAATGGTTATGACACCCACATCTGAAACAAACACTATCATCTTTCTTGGGCCCCTTTTGGATATTCTTTCCTTTATCTGGTTTTGCCTTATAAACATTCCACTTCTGGGGAGTATTTTGTTTATGACCACCCGGACCAAAATAAACATATGATCCTTCACGACCTCGACCACGACTACGACCATGACCATGACCACGACCATGGTAGGAACCGCGACCGTGACCACGACCATGACCACCACCGCGATTATGTCCTCCAATAGTGTTGGCATTCACTTCTGGGAATGCTGTAGAGCCGGTCGGGCATGATTCATGATTCTTTATTAAGAGTTCGTTGTTTTTCTCGGCAACCAGGAGACATGAGATAAGTTCTGAATATTTTGAGAATCGCCGTTCTCGATACTGCTGTTGTAATATCATGTTAGAGGCATGAAAGGTAGTAAATGTTTTTTCTAACATATCATTTTCTGTTACATCCTGACCACACAATTTTAGCTGTGTAGTGATCTTGAATAATGCAGAATTATACTCAAAAACTGATTTAAAATCTTGGAAGCATAAATGTTGCCACTGATATCTGGCATTTGGTAACGCAACATCAGGTTGGTTATCAAATCGGTCTTTCAGTTCCTGCCATAGAACATCTGGTTCCGTGACAGTTAGATATTGAGCTTTTAGATCCTCATGCAAATGATGACGGATAATAACTATGGTTGTTGATTTATCTTGTTCAGATGCATCAGCCCCATTTTCAATAGTATAATACAAGCCTTCTGATTTCAGGAGTAATTCTGTATCAATAACCCATGACATGTAATTTTCTCCTGACACTTCTAGTGCAGCAAATTTCAGACTTGCAAGCTTTGGCATGGTTATAGCTTCTGATTATCTGAAAATTACAATCGGAGTCAGAACTTCTGGTCTGATAAAAATCCGAGGAATTTAAATATTTGTTTGTAAGTAAATAAATTCAGAACTTCAGGTTCCGTTAATGATAAATAAATCCATGAACTCCAGGTTCTGGATGAGTGACCAAATTGTTTAAATAAATAAAAATTGCATAAAAGTAAATAAAGTGCGAGAAAGTAAATTGCGTAAAAATAAAATGCGGGAAAGTAGATTCAGAACTGCAGGTCCTGGTATTAATAAATAAAGGTCTAGAAACTTCAGGTTCTAGTAATAATAAATTCAGAATTTCAGGTTCTGGTAATAGATCTAGGAACTTCAGGTTCCAATGGTAATAAATTCATAAGCTTCAAGCTTCAAGCTTTAGTAATAATAAATTCAGAACTTCAGGTTTTTGTAATAGATTTAGGAACTTCAGGTTCCAGTGGTAATAAATTCATAAGCTTCAAGCTCTAGTAATAATAATTTCAGAACTTCAGGTTGTTGTAATAGATCTAGGAACTTCAGGTTCCAGTGGTAATAAATTCATAAGCTTCAAGCTCTAGTAATAATAATTTCTGAACTTCAGGTTTTTGTAATAGATCTAGGAACTTCAGGTTCCAGTGATAATAAATTCAGAAGCTTCAGGCTTTAATAATAAATTCAGAACTTCAGGTTCTGAAAATAACAGCATCGTGCTGATAACGTGTTGTAAATTAAATAGAAATAATAGATAATATAAATGATAATGATTAATTATATAACAAATAAGTAGATAAGAAATAGAAAGGCATATAATATAATAGAAATGAGAAATGAGATGAAGAAGAAATGAGATGAGAGATGAAACAAAGAGAGAGGCGAGAGAGAAATGTATTGCCTTTTATTAATTTTTGGTAGGTATCAGTTTTTACAACAACTTCACTTTTTACAATGAAAGCCATACATATATATAGGCAAGAAAAAGAGGGATAGTAAATGTAATATTCCACCACTTAGGGATGAACTAAAACCACATGATCTTGCCACATATAAGTGTTGCATTATTTGACATGTGTCCCACTAGAAGATGGTGGAAGACACTACATTTTCAACACTTTATTCATTAATAACATCAATTAAAGAAAAAAAATTAAAATAACTTCTTTTTTGAAGATCGGGAAACTCAGATAAAAGAAAGAAGATGGAGACGAGAAGGAGAAAAGGAAAGAAAAGACGATTAGAATCAGATGAAGAAAAGGAGAAAACTCAAACCGTTTGGAGGAGAGAGAGAGAGAGAGAGAGAGAGAGAGAGAGAGAGAGAGAGAGAGAGGAATCAGATGAAGATGAGTGAAAGTGGAGTCTGAACTCTGATGTAAACGTTGTCGTTTGGAGGAGAGAGATGAAAAAAAATATAGAAATCTAATCCGGTCAATCCATTTATTAGGTTGCCACATATACATAGATCTATAAGAGATGAGTATAAATAAGATGGGTAGGGGATCCTAATCCCTCACTGTCATGTGGTGAGACCGTCCCACACAAGTTTTTCTCTTTCATTAGTGCCTTCTCTCTCAATCCATAAGCTTAATAAGCTTCCCATCTTTTTTTTTTTTTTTTTTGTCCACGTTATAGCCTAATAGTTCCATCCGAAGACGTTCGGATTTGAGTTGTGTTTGTGTGATTACGTCTTGATTTTAATTTCATATAGACTTTGAGTTGCATTTGAAGTCATGGATGATACATGCACACTTATTTTGATCTCAAATAATCACATTCTCAGACAAAAAGATAATAATCAAGATGGTTCTTGAGTTTTAAATATCAAAGAATAACTCATTGTCACTTATGGTTATATTCATTGTTCTTGAATAAATTCACCTTAATAACCTCTTTTTCTTATTTTGTGATCAAAAACTGTATTAATAATTTCGAATATGAAAAATAAGGAGTGGTGCTATTGGCACACCCACTACTAAACTATTTATACCCCAGTTTTTAAATAATTTAGTATTCTTTTTTTTCCTTTATCAAATTATTTAAAGAGACATATAATTTTTATTAAAAAAAAATCTTGTATAAAGTAAAACTAATAAAACCCCACTTTCCTTATTTCAAAACCCTAATGACAAAAGCTTTAATGATATAGATGATTTCAATGTTTACTGTTTTTGTTTATATTTTCTTTCAGATCTCGATCATATATTTCTCATGTTTAGTATTTATTGATTTATTACTATTTTTATTTATATTTTCTTTCAGATATCAATCTAATGTTTACCATGTTTGGTATTAATTGATTTTATTGTTTCACATATTTGTTTTATTTTTCTTCTCAAATTCCAGATCCATGTTTGCTATTTTTTTTCTTCTCTCGGTTTATTTTCTTTCAAATCTTTCAGGTATACTATAATTTGTATCAAGTCTTTTGTAAATTTTATTCTGGATCTTCCAAAGTTAGTTTTATATTATTTACAAAAAAAAAAAAAAAAAAAAAAAAAAAAAAAAAAAAAAAAAACAACAACAAAATCACATAAGAATCACAACCAAGAAAACCTAATCTTTGACAAAACGGAACCACCAAAACTCTAACTCAATCGCTCAAAAATAATCATTAAACAATTAATATCACACTCGCAATCTATCACCAACAATCCAATCAACTACAGAAAAAAAAAATCGAATCTAATAAAGATGGTTTTACCATGAAATAAGAAGAAAAAACAAATCCTGCGAATGGATGTGAGAAAACTATATATAAAGATTAGAGATGAAGTGTTTTTTATTTTTATTTTTTTTTTTAATTTTTTGAAAAAGATACGGGGTGTATTAAGTTTGACAAATAAGTAAAAGGGTAGTCCTGGAAATAAATCAAAAATATTAATAAAACTATTTAATTTTATATAATTAAATCAAAATTTTAAAAAGTGGGGTATCAATAGTTCAGTAGTGGGTGCCAATAGCACCACTCAAAATAAATTGATTTAAATTTTCAAAAAAGAACATTAAATACAATCGTGAGCGTATAGCGATTGTCGTCAGGGTATAACGATCCAACATTAATGATTTAATTCATGAATTAAAGAGAAATTGATTTAACTTTTTTTAAAAAGAACATTAAATACAATCGTTGTCTTCAGGGTACAACGATCCAACATTAATGATTTAATTCAGGAATTAAAGAGAAATTGATTTAACTTTTTTTAAAAAGAACATTAAATGCAACCGTGAGGGTACAACGATCCAATAGCAGAAAAAGAAACTAGGGTTTTCAAATTTAATGATTTAATTCAGGAGTGATTTGCACCCCCTGCACGTGAGAGAGAGTCTCTATGCTTAACCCAATTGATAAGCTACTATCACACAACCAATTATATATTACATATAATTATTTTCCCTGACCAATGTAGGATTCACATTTTTCCATACACAATGGGCTTACTTTGAGACTCAATTTCTCATTCATATAATAATCATTTTCGAAGTTTGAGTATACCAATTTGAGGCTCTCACTAAGGAGAATCCGAATAAACATTTATCTTCCATTTTCATGAAATCAATCATACTCAAAGAACAATCTCAAAGCGTGTGTTTTTCACAAAATTTTCCAACAAAAATAAATAATGTTGATTATCTAAAAACGATCGGTACATTTATAATTAACTAGACTCCTGTGAACATTATAAAAGGGGTTCATTTTTGCTCACCTCCCTTTAAGGGGGTAAGCATTACCCCCCTCTCTATTGGATGTCAAGTATCCAAAAGTTAACCAAGGGTTAACTAACACTATAGCAGTTAGAAATTTCAATAAATAAATAAGGGTAAATATGTAAATTCGTAAAATAATTTTTTTTTAACAAGTATTAAATTTTAAAAAAAAAAAGTTATATTACAAAATTAAAAAAAAAAACATAAATAAATATAAAATTCTCTCTTCTCATTGTATTCTCTCTAGCAATTTCTCTCTCTGGTGGTTTCCTTCAGCGGTCTCCTCTAACGGCGATCTTCTATCGTTGCACCACCACCGTCTTCTTCTTCTTCGGCTGTTGCGATCTTCTCTCTACCGGCATCGATCTCTTCAGCGGCCAAAGGTTGGTTTGTGTGGATTCTGGTGCGGTTTTGAGTTATGGTAGGGTTGTTGATGGTGTGGTGGTGGTGGTCGAATGGGTATGGGCGTTGGAGTGGGTTTGATTTCTGGTGGTGTGGGTGTGGGTGTTGATTGCTGGAGATGGTGATATGGGTGTTGATGGTGATTCACAGACGGTGGTGATTCCAATTTCAAATATATTTTTTGTTTCAATTTTGGGTTTAGTTTTACGGAGAAGATAATGTTTTTAGTTGATGTTGTGGGTAGGGGTGGGCATGGATCGGTTCGGTTCGGTTTTGACCAAAACCATATTGAACCGACATATATTCGGTTTTTGAAAATGTGAATCGGTTTGAACCGTTTTGAACCTAAAAACCGAATTGAACTTGACACCTTTATCTCGGTTCGGTTCAATTCGGTTTTGGCTTATTGGGCTTTGAAGGTTTTTTTTATAAGTGACGATATTGTCACTCCTTAAAAATTGTATGTACACCCCTTTTCGTAAGTACACCCTTACAAAATTTTAATTTATTTATAAATAAACCCCACTTAATAGTTAATACCAAAAATACACTTTCTTTAATTTTATTATATTGTATTTTGTAGGTACACCTCCCTAATTTGTTATCTAAAAAGCTTTATTACTATTTACAAATTAAAATTGGAGGATTCGGTTGAGACGAATCCGGATTCATTGAAGAACACCATTGTATTTGCAACTTGCTGCGGATTCGGCCATGGCTTCATGCACTTGCTAGCTTTAACCGGTGCATGCATGTGTCTTTTATTGTTTTAATTTTATGTTAAAATTTTAAAATCCATTAATAGAAAACCAGAATTACACCACACAAGAAAAACCATCTGTCAAAAGGGCCTCTCAGCAAACAATGGTTGCATCCTATTTGCTTTGTTCCTAAGAATTTTTTTTTTTTTTTTTTTTGATGAAAAAGTTAATTGTTGGTATTGATGATTTTCCTTTCACTCATTCATGGTCTTGGGGGAGCAGTAAACTGTTTCAATTCCCACCCAAAAAAAAAAAAAAAAAAAAAAAATTCAAATGGAGAAGACAATCCATTATAATTTTGTTTTTGTAATTAAAATAATAAAAATTAATTTAAAACTTATATTTTCACAACCAATATCATCGGATGATTTTGATTCATTCTTCATACTTCTCAATTAATTTGTATTCCTTAGAAGAAATTGAAAATATATTTGAAATTAGTATTTAAAATAGAAGCTAGGGTTTGAGAAAGTAGAAGGGTTTTTATTATATTATATATGGAAATATCAAACAATTAATAGAATTTTTTTTACAAAGGATTAATATAAATCGATTAATAATTATTAGTGGGTGTAGTTATAAACTATTTAGTCCTTTTAAGTAATTTTATTCAATGGTAATATTGGATTTCCAAGATGATATTAATTTGGAGAGCTTCTTCTTACAATCCATAAATTATCAATTTACACTCCAATTTAATTTTTTTTAATAATGACAATTTTAACCTGAATTAAAATTACAAAACAAGACACAAAAAAATTATAAAGACGCTCCAAACTAATTAAATTATTAAAAAAAAAAAATTATCTCTCCTTAATCATTAGATTAAATATTATGTATTGCACTCTCTCCCCTAAATCTATTATTACCATATTAAACACTCTCTCATAATTACTCTCTCTCTCTCTCTCTCCATTTAAAAAAAAAAAAAAAACCTATCTCTGTATTTTCTCGATCAATCTTTGATTAATAATTAAAGAAAAAAAAACTTATGAATATTTTGGTTTTTTACTAACAGTAATAATAATAATAATAATAATAATAAGTGAATACAAATACCTTGTTTTTTCAAAAAAAAAAAAAAATAGATATATGAAAACTTGATTTGTTGCAACTAGATTCAATTAAATTTAGAATTTCTAAGACTAATGAAAGAATTAAAGTTCTCTAGGTAATCACATACCTACAAAAGTAACAAAAATCATTTTCATATTTCAATTTTTTTTATTGAAAAATAGGGTACTTGTTTTTTTAGTTTTTATTTTTTTTTATTTTTAATATATACATATATAAGGGTTCCTAAAAATCAAGCTTATTCGTAAGTTTTTTTTTTTTCTTAACTGTTAGTTTTGCGAAAGAATGGAGATAGAAAATTAGAGATGTATATTAAAGGAGAGAGAGTTTAATATGGTAATTAAAAATTTAAGAGAGAATGTTTAATATGTATTATTAATGATTTAGGAGAGATAATTTCTTAATTCAAAAAGATTACTCCTCAAATGAATCAAAATACTACGATGGTTTGTCCTAACTTTTATTAAAAGAAAATAGAATGTCTTTAGAAATTTATTTTTTTAAATGAAGTGTTTTTAGAATAGGAGTACTAAAAGATAAAAAGGATAATTTTGGAACAAAAGAAGGTGTTTTCATAATTTTTTTAAATTTAAATTTTGAGAATGAAGTGTCTTTAAAAAAAAAGTGTAAAAATAAAAAAAATTAGATTATCAAAAGAATCTCTCTTAATTTGGGGTGCACATACAATTGTGAAGGGGTGTAAATATCGCCATTCTTTATTATATGTTTTTTAATTTTTTGGGCCTTTAAATTGCTTTTTTGACATTTAGGCTTAAACTTTTTGGGCCTGTAAAATAGAAGTAAAAAATGTAGTACATAATATAGTCCAAAATAAAATATCATTAACAAACAGTCAATAATAAAATTGAACTTTACAAAATAATTCATTAAGACAATTCGGTTTATTTGTTTCGTTTCGGTTTGGTTTGGTTCGGTTCGGGTTTCGATTTTTGTGCCCACCCCTAGTTGTGGGTGATGGTGATGAACAGATTAATGGTAGGTTCCAATTCTTTTTTTTATTTTTATTTTTATTTTTTTTTATGTGTTTCAATTTTAGGTTTAGTTTTCTAGAGAAGATAATGCTTTTAGATGATGATGTGGGTGATGTGATGAACAGATCAATGGTAATTCCAATATATATTTTTATTTTTTTTGTGTTTCAATTTTGGGTTAAGTTTTCTGGAGAAGATAATGTTGTTAGATGATGGTGTGGGCGTCGATTTGTGTATATGTTGATGGTGGGTGTGTCTATGTTAAGGTGTTGATTTCACGGTGTGGTTGTGCGTATTTTTTTAACAGAAGGGTAAAATTGGTAGAGCAATATTTGTTAACCCCAAGGGAGGTTATGCTCACCCCCCTTGAAGGATGGGGTGAGCAAAAACGAACTCTTATAAAAGCAAGTATACATAATCACAATTGGATATGGGTACCATCGATTGGTCCATTCATTGAATTATGGGCGAAGTAGTCAAAAGTAGTCCTAGGTCTAAGACTACTTTAATTTAAATCTTTTTTTTCCTTAGAGCATCTCCAATGTTCCACACTAAACTTTACTCCAATTTAAAGTTAAAAGAGAATCTTTTGGGAATATGTTAACATTAAATTTTTTTCCACCCCAATGTTCCATACCAAATTTTACACCAAAACAGTATCTTCCCAAATCCTAATAAATAAAAGAACAATATCCCAATAAATATTTAACATTATTTTAATATATAATTATTTAGTAAATTAAATAAATTAAATATGTATGTAAATATGGGTGTCATTTTAAAGATCTCAACAAGATCTTTCCAATGATATGTATTCCCAAAAAATATATTTTTTGGGAATACATGTCATTTAAAAGAGTTGATAAGTTGACGTGACATTTAAAAAAAAAAAAAAAAAAAAAAAAAAAAAAAAGGGTCCGGCGTTGAGGAACAGTGCGTGTTTTCAAACCTAGTGGCACACTGTTCCTCAATATAAGTTTTTTTTTCTTGGGAAATGAAAAATAAAGCAACGTTGGAGAGCTCTTTTGTGATCAATGCGCGTTAAGTTGAAGTTGGTGGGATGGATAAAGCAACGTTGGAGATACTCTTTGAAAAGTAACAACTTTGCTAATGTCCGCCTTTAATAAAAACAACTTGCTTTCACACTTTTGCTTTGTTTTTCTTTTATGAATTTTGATTTCTTGATAAACTAATCATTGTCCTGATCTAAATAGATCTGGTGACACGTGTAATCAATAGCTAAAAGAATGATATGATCAATGGAAAAAAAAAATTAGTAGAAGATCCAAATCCTTCTTTTATACCGTATCAATCTAAAACAATAAAAAATAAATTGATTTAACTTTAAAAAAAAACAAAAAAAAAAACATTAAATACAATCGTGAGTATATAGTACTCTTTTAAAATGACATTAAAAAATAAATAATGTTAATTGTCTAAAAGTGATTGGTACATTTATAATTGACAAGCGAGTATATATTATCACAATTGGACCTAACTTATTTTGAAAAGCATACGAAACCTAGCTATTTGCTACTTCGACTAATTTTTTGTGTCAACATTTCAAATTTTAATAATGTAATTTTTCATAGGATCGAGCTAAGGGGGATTTTGGCAAAAAATAATAATAAATGAAACTAAAAAGTAAATTTTGACAAAAGAGTTTCTCCATACAATCCATTGCTTTTCTTCTTACACTTCATATCTAAAGACACTTCATTCCAAAAATTTTAATTTAAAATAAATTCTAAAAACACTTCCTTTTTTTCAAAATTATCTTTTTTATCTTTTGACACTCTTATTCTAAAGACACTCTATTTTAAAAAATTAAATTTCTAAAGATACTCTATTTTATTTTAATATCACCCATTTTGAATACATCTCTTTACAAAATTTGAAACGGGAAATAGAAAATAGATGTAAATTAATCAAATAAAAATAAAACAGATAATAAAAGTGAACAAAAGTGAGGAAATTGAAACAATAAGAAACTGTTTTAGAGATCAAATTGTGAAAATAGGAAAACAATATTTGTTTTTCTCTTTTGGATTTTAAGTTGAGTAAAAAAAAATCTATTGATTAAAAAAATAATTTTAAATATATATATTTTCTAGTGATGGTGATGATTGAACGTGGGTGGTATTTAAGAAAAAAAAAATCAGATTTCAAATTTAGTTGAACCGAAAAACATGAAAACTTATATATATGACTGGTCATGAGAATGATGAAGGGTTTGATGGTGTGTGTGAAAAAAAAAAAAAATATTTTGAAAAAAAGAAGAAGATATTTTAGGGTTTGTAAAATAGGAAAAAAAAAACTTGTTTTCTAAAAATATTGTTTGGAGTGTCTTTAGAACTTTCTTATCTTATTTAGTAATTTTAATTCATGTTAAAATTGTCATTAGCAAAAAAAAAAAAAAAAAAAAAAAAAAAAAAAAAAAAAAAAAAAAATTGAAGTATAAACAGATAATTAATAAATTGTCAATTGCATTTCTCTTTTAAGAAATAATGCAGACTAAAGAAACTTTATATTATTTCATTTTAAAAATTAAGGATAGTGTTATATATATATATATACCACTTGTAATGGCAACGACTTAAATATGAAATATTGTTATATTGAACGAGCACTCCTACCACTGAGCTAAAGCCACAATGGATGGTGTTAAAAATTAAGAGTAATGTTACTTGTAAATAACTTATGTTTTAATTGTGACGATATGAGGTTGGTCTGGTGGTAAACCTCTCATACCTGCACCGGGTTCGAGTCCTCCCATTTCAAAAAAAAAACCTCAAATTAATGTAATAGTGTAATACTTAAAAACTGTAGGTCTTGAAAATCAAAAAATTCAGAGTTGTGATTTTCATAAAATCTACGCAGAGGAAAAAAATTAGGTTTTAAAATTTTATTTTCGGACCTTTATACACATACACAAATATAGATAAGGATTCAAGAATACCTTTTGATTTTCTCTTTCATTTCTTTTCGATCCGTCACCACTAAGGCTATGTTTGGGACTGCTTTGCTTAAGAAAAAATCTACTTATAGTTTCACTTAGGAAATAATCAATTTAAGAAAAAGTTGGTAAGTGTTTGGTAAACTAAATTTTAAAATTGCTTAACTTTTGAAAGGATGGAAAATGTATTGAATAAAATTACTAAAATAGACATCATTAATAATATAAATATAAAGCATATTAAAAGAAAAAAATAACAAATTTAAATAGAAAAAAAAAAAATTATGGCTGAGTCAACTCAATCACTTCTCACTGAGTCAACTCGGTTCATTTTTAAAACACAACAAAAGAACCTGACTGAGTCAACTCAGTCCCCTTTCTTCACCAACACACTCTTCAACCTCTGCAAACTCCGGCGTGGCAGCGTCGACTCTCCAATTCCTCCTACCGTCTCCAGATCCACCGAGATCGTCGTCAGCCTCCTTCACGTGCCACCGAGATCGCCGGCGACGAACAATTATTTGAAATCATGAGATTTCGTCGCCGGTTCGTTGCATCATGGAGGAGGCCTCCGGCCTGTTCGAGATTCCGTCGAAGTCGTCAAAGCAAAACTGGCATTTGCGACGGATTCGCGCCGAATTGACGATGGAATCGCTATTGGATTCGCATCGAAGTCCTCCTCCATCTTTTCTCTTGCCTCCTCCATTCTTGCATCTTCCGCTACCAGAGGTGCTGGTTTCTTCTGGCAACTTCATCGCCGGAGAATGTCGGTCAACCACTGGCATCAACTTCCGGCGGTGGCCACCACGGCAGTGGCCACCATTCCTGTTTATAGTTTTTAAATTATTATTATTTTTTAAAAGAAATTTTAAGTTTTTTTATTTTTATTTTATATTATATTATTATTAAATATAAGGGTAATATTGTCTTTTATTAAAATAATGAGGGTATTTTGGACATTGCATAAACAATAAGCTAGCTTTTGCTTCAAAAAGCAACCCCTTACCAACTTCTCAAAAGCTCCTTATTGAATGAGCAAATTGTAAAATAAGTACTTTTGGGAAGTTTACCAAACACCCATTTGTTCAAAACTTGAGAAATAAGTGATTATTTCTCAAGTAAAAGCAATCCCAAACATAGCCTAAGTCTTCCAAGCTATGACCCGTGATCTAGCAACTGCGTGTGGGCACGTCACAGATTTCGGGAGTACTTGAATGGAGGCTACAAAGATGGAGAAGACAACCCCATATTTTTTTAATTTCCTTGAAAAAATGAAAATGGGTTTTATTTACTTTTTCAATATATATATATATATATGAACACAATATCACAAAGGGTGCTGATGTTGACACCTATTAAATTAATTAGTACACACATATTTTATTAAAGAAAGCTTCTCCTTACAATCCACAAATTATCTATTTACACTCCAATTTAATTTTATTTTATTAATGGCAATTTTAATCTGAATTAAAATTACTAAACAAGATTAAAAAAAAACTCTAAAGACACTCCAAACTAATTAAATTATTAAAAAAAAAAAATTATCTCTCCTAAATCATTAGATTAAATATTATGTATTAAACTCTCTTTCTTAAATATGTTATTACCATATTAAACACACTCTTCTAATTACTCTCTCTCTCCAATTATTTAAAAAAAAAAAAATCATATCTACATACTTTTTCAATCCATTTCTGATTAATAGTTAAAGAAAAAAAAATATGAATATTTTGGTTTTTTACTAACGTAATATATATATATGATAATTAAAAATTTATGAGAGATTATTTAATATGTAATATTTAATATAATTATTTAGGAGGGATAATTTCTTTTTTTAATAGTTTAATTTAAAAAAGATTACCCCTCGGATGAATTTAAAGGCTACGATGGTTCGTCCTAACTTTTATTAAAATAAAATGGAGTGTCTTTAGAAATTTATTTTTTAAAATAGAGTATCTTTAGAATATGAATGACAAAAGATAAAAAAAAAGATAATCTTTGAACAAAAGGAAGTGTCTTTATAATTTTTTTAAATTTAAATTTTAAGAATGGGGTGTCTTTAGAAAAGAAGTGTAAAAAAAAAATGGATTGTCAAAAGAAGCTCTCGTTATTAAAAAAATTAATTACAAAAATATCTCAATAGAAATTTACCAATAAGGACAAATTACTTTAATTAAAAATATACTAATTAATTACACCTATATTTTCAACTATATTTTTTTATTAAAAAAAAAAAAAAAAAACTTACCTTTAAAACAAAATAAAATTATAAAAGCTTATGATAAACTATAATTTTTATGGTAATTAAATTCTAATTTTATTTCAAGTATTAAACTTTCTCATCATCACTTGATTATCATTTATAATTTTTTTTGTCTTTCTTTTATGTATAGTTATGAACTCTATCAATACACAATATATATATATATTTTTGAGATAGCCTGAGATATCAATAAGGTTTTTTTTTTTTGTTTTTTGTTTTATTTATTTTTTATTTATTTATTATTATTTTTTAAGATAGCCGTATAAATAAGAGAAATCCAGATTGAAAATCTCTTGATTCCATATACAATTCAGTTCCACATATTCCCTTTCATAAGACTCCTACATTCGAGATATTTTCAAAAGTAAATTGGACCATCATTAAAAGAGGATTTGATTCCAAAAATAATATGATTTTTTTATTTTATATATAAATTAGGTGTGTTGATAATTTAAGAGGGTTTATAGATAATATGTATTAAAATGAATATATTCATTGCAGTGAGGGTACTATTGGCATTAGGATTGGTATTTATAGTAATATTTATTTTTAAAATTTTAAACATTGGTATACTTATAACATTGGGTATATTAATAAGTTTTATAAATGTCAATATCCGCACCCTATCACAAAACTTGAAACTAAGAGAAGACATAAATAATTTCATAGAGAATGAGATTCTTTTATCATTTAAGTAATACAGTGGTGTGTATTCCTTTTTATAACCTAAATTACTCTTCTATGGAACTACCGTGTTTATTTATTTTTTGAAAATATAGAAGGGATTTTAGCAAAATTGCCCTATTTGAGGGCCTAAATTGCAAACATATCCTATCAATTATTTTTATAGCAAAATTGCCCCTAAAAGACTAAACTACCCTTACATTCACTCCAATGAGAGAAATCCCTAGATCAGTTGCTTTTCCCTCCTGCCCTAGCCATCCCGTTACCTCTCAACCCGAATCTTCATCGTCGCAGTCAAGCTTCATCAGCGCCGCCACAATGAGGTGTCGCCGTCTGTCAGAGTCGCGTCCGTTACGTCACTTCCGGCGCATCGCCGTGCGGCCACCTTCCTCGACGAAACTAGCGTTGCTTCCTTCATCGTCCTCGCCGTGCAGAGTGCAAAAGAATTAATTTGGCTTTGCAGAAGTTGATTAGTCGGGGGGAAGAGAAGCTTCCTGATACCTGTATGAATGTCATAAAGAAGAAGCGTGAAGAAGTTAATGCATGTAGTGCGGCAGATGTTGATGTCAGATGGAGGGTTCTGAAGGGGAAGAAAGTAGATACTTCTGATTGTGGTGGATTGAGAACTTTGCTATCGAAAGCTGTTGCTATCTTCCATGTGAGTATTTGTAATTGCCAATTACATAGTATAAAGTTGGTTTTGCCAAAGACAATCATGTTGCTGTATTTAGTTGTGCTGAATACAACATAATAAGTTTTATTTATAGTAATATAGTCTTGTTTTGATTGCCTTGGTATCAAATGCTAAAAGACAATCATGTTTTATGTTTTTTTTTTTCTATGCTTCAGGATTGTTTTGATCTGATAATTGAAAGTGTGTCTAAAACTGATATCATCCCCTCAATCGTTTATGGGTGAGCTATACATTCTCACTTTTGTTTACCTCGTATCTCTGTTTTTTTAATCTGATCTCTGATTATGAGTCGTTGCATTTATCAATCGATTTTGCAAAAGAAGTCTTAAAACCCAAGATTTCCATGGGATGTATTGTGCAATATTGACAGTGAAGTAAGAATCACTTCTGATGAATTTCCAGTGTTGGTGTGTAGAGTAGGTAGTTTATTCTGATTATCATTGATTATTATGCAGCCAAGTGGTTGTTTCGGCTGGGATTTTTAGGATTTTTGGGGAGGAAGTGGCAGAGCTACCTTTGGTTGCAACAAGTAAAGATTCCCAAGGCCAGGTGAGTAAATCTGCTGCAGGGCTAAGAAATGGATTTATTTAGTTATTCATTTGTGAATCTCTCATTAGTTTTATTGGCTAGGTAACAAGCATTCAAACTAATGTAAATCCACTGTTTCTGTAGGGTTATTTCCAGTCCCTTTTTTCTTGTATCGATAAGCTACTTGGCTTCTTACATGTGAAAAACCTTGTCCTTCCGTCAGCCAGTGAAGCTGAATCCATTTGGACTAATAAATTTGGTTTCGACAAGATGACAGAAGAGGAGGTATAATATATATTTTCAATTGTATTTTGCTCAAAATATATGAAGATTATATGATCAACTCAAAAACATTCTTCACTCTTGCAGCAAAACAAGTTCAGAAATGACTACCCTTTGATAATCTTCAAGGGAACATCTATGCTGCAGAAGAAGGTACCGAAATACCGTTTTGTTGGCAAGTCCGCAGAGGGATGTGAAGTATGGGGCAGAATTTGTGCCAAGTAAAGAAAGCTACACAGTTATAATCCAAAAAGTAAGAAAAGTTGGGTTAAGTGAAGAAGCTGTGGTTTGTGATAGTTTTAAGATTGGTGAAGCAGGCAAGGTTGTTCTCACCATTGAAAATCCAACTTCCAAGAAGAAGAAGCTCTTTTACCGTTTGAAGACCAAACCTAATTCTTCTACTTGTCAAACCCTTAGTTGCTGAGATCTTCACATTTTTATGCGTAGGAATTTTTAAAAATTCCTGTGCATAAAAATGTTCCATGTAATAATTCTAAACAAGTTCCATGTAATAATATAGTTGAAGATAACTTTTTGTAATTAACGGATTGTTAATTTAATTAATGAGATTTCTATTTGTATTCATTGCGGTAGTAATTGTGTGTGAAATGAAATTCGGAGGAGTTGAGAAGTGTTGTGGATATTGGGAGTGTCTTGTTTGCAGGTACAGAAAATGGTATGGATTTGTTGAAAATACAAACAATATTCATGCCAAATTTTTTATAAATTCAGTGACCGTCTAATTCATTTTCAAAAAATAAAATATATAGTTCATTTTGAATAAAAAAGAAGGCAGCAATGTTGCTGCCTGTTAACTGGCGGCAATGTTGCTGCCTGTTAACTGGCGGCAATGTTGTTGCCAGAAAATGCCTATATACACAACCAACTTTCGAATCACTATGCGCCCTCATGTAAACAAGATTACCAAGAATCTTTATGGCAAAAGTGTTGGATATATACTCTTTTGCAGCACTGGTCATGTTTTATGTTATAGCTTCATTTACGAAAGTTTTCTCAATTGTCCCATTTAGAATCAGAACAAAGACCTAAACCTAAAAGATAAGTAAAAAACCCTAAGAGAGTGTCAAACCATGTGAAACCTTAGCATACATAATACATAATCATATTCACATATGTAAACATGAAAGTCACTGTTTGCAATCCCCAATAGAACATTCACAAAAACACCATCAAAACGTATATACAAATATAAGGAGTGTAAATATAGATTATTAATTCAAAAAAAAAAAAGAACTTTACATAAAACATAAGGAGTGTAAATTAATATTAAAAAACTTTTTTTTTTTTTTTTTTTTTTACTGAATTTGTGCTTCGGGTCATGAGTGACCCGATATCGGGTCAGGTGTGACCGGAAGCACAAATTCATGGCTTCAGGTTACCCCCTACCCGAAGCCATGAATTTGTGTTTCGGGTCACACCTGACCCGATATCGGGTCACCAACGACCCGAAGAACAAATTTTGGCCTCCGGGTTGGGGGCAACCCGAAGGCCTGAAATTCTTCTTCGGGTCGTTGGTGACCCGATATCGGGTCACCAACGACCTGAAGAAGAATTTCTTTGATGCAGTGAATGTGTCATTAAGGGTAGTTTGGTCTTTTAGGGGCAATTTTGCTATAAATATTTTTTATAAGGTATGTTTGCAATTTAGGCCCTCAAATAGGGCAATTTTGCTAAAATCCCAATATAGAACTATCATGTTTAACTTTTAACTATTCAATTGTTTTGAATAAATGAATTTAAGAACTTTTAATTATAGTTTGAAAAAAAAAAAAAAAAAACTTTTAATTACAGTTATAAATATAATCAGTTGATTCTTATTTGAAGATTTTGATCACAATCAAGAACATGGGTTTTCTTTTTGGATTTTGATCATCTCCTCACCTTATCTCATTTTGTCCTCACATTGTGGATTTAGATGGCTAATCCTAAATAATATTATTTTCTTAATGCTCAAAATTGAATTATGAAAATGGGATTGTAAGCCGTATGAAGAATTGGGAGAATAACAATGAAGAAGAAGATGAGTGTTTATTACGTGAATTTAAAAGTAATTTTGTTGAGAAATGAGTTTGTAATTAAAATAAATAAATAAATAAATAAGTAATCAAGTCATATTTTTGAGTTTTCATAATCAAAACCATACAGTTTTTCTCTCATAGGCACACAATATATGTATATTTATAACATACTAATACATAACACCACACTTTTGCTATATAAACAACATAACTTCAATAATAATAATACACAAAGGCGAATGTAAGGGAGGGACCATGAAAATAGGAAACAAAATCGATCCATTTTAATATTTTAATTTCCTATTATTTCATATATTACCTAATCCAGTGTGTATTATATATATAATATATATTTTTAGATTTCACTAGAACAAATTAAGTAAATATTGAATTCTTATAGCGGCGACTACCTATATTATTTATTTTGTCAGGTTAATTATTAATATGATTTTGATAAATTTATTTTATTAGTTTATTATTTAAATTTTGTTCAAAATTATTATAAGTTAATTTGATTTGACGTGAATATTATAAAATTAAGTTACAAGTATGTAAATAATTGTGATTTAAATATATCCATGGTATAATGATATTTTAATTAAGTTATTGAAATTTATATTTTATAAGTTGGGAACTATTAAAATATTATTTTCAGTTATGCATACCGTTAAAAATAGGTATAGGTTTTGCAACAAAATAAAATATGTTTTCTCATACACTCTTTAATTATGTAATTGAAATGAAAATTATGAAGAAAATTAGATTGATTTGGCTTTAAATAACTTTCTAGATATAAAATAGACGTGTTACATTTTAATTAGTTAATGTCTATTTTATTTATTTATTTGTATTATTACTTTTAACACTGAACGTTATCACATTTTGTTGAAAAGTATAAGGTATGGGATTCCACACTTTTTCTTGTGCGGGATTTCTATTGATATTATTTGAAGATTGCGTGACCTACAATATAATTTTTGTCTCGTCCACCCCCACCCCCACCCCAAAGTCAAAATCCTAGCTTCCCATCAGAAACAATCAACTTTCGTTGAGAGGCCCTTCTAAGTTCTAACATTGTGATAATATTTTCTAAAAAGAAAAAAAAAAGAAAAATCATTGTGGTAATATGGGTACGATCGATTGGTCCATCTATTTACTTATCGACGAAGTAGTCAAAAGTAGTCCTAGGTACTACTTTAATTTAAATTTAAATCTTTCTTTTCCCGGGAAAAGTAACAACTTTGCTATTGTCTGCCTCCTTCACTTCTGCTTTGTTTTTTCTTTTATACTGTATCGATCTAAAACAATAAAAAATAAATTGATTTAACTCTTTAAAAAAGAACATTAAATACAATCGTGAGTGTATACTGTATAGTACTCTTTAAAAATGACAATAAAAAATAAATAATGTTAATTATCTAAAAGTGATTGGTACATTTATAAAGAAATTTTGAAAAATTAATACAGACTAAAGAAACTTTATATTATTTCATTTTGAAAATTAAGAGTAATATTTTATATATATATATACAGTCTTTCTATTATCAGTTCGAACTGATAAAAATTATATCAGTTCCTTATATGTGGGCCACCGAATTTAAATACTCTGACTGACAAGTGCATACAGCCAAGTCAAAGTATTTAAATCCAGCGGCCCATATACAAGGAACTGATATAACTTTTATCAGTTCGAACTGATAATAGAATTTCTGTATATATATATATATATACCACTTACAATTAGAGTAACTTAAATATAAAATACTGTTATATCGAACAAGCACTCCTACCATTAAGCTAAAGCACATTGGGTGGTGTTGAAAATTAAGAGTAATGTTATTTGTAAATAAATAAATAACTCATGTTTTAACTGTGGATAACTATAAGGAAAAATGGAAATTTTAATAAAGTGAAGTGGGTTGGATCAGGTGGTCCCTCCAACTACTTGCTTCGGAAGTTAGAAATTTTTATTTATTTATTTATTTATTTATTTTACGGATTTATTTCCCACTACTCACATAAGTTATCATATTCGTACTCAAAAATTTATTTTCCGTGAAAAAGGAAAATCAAATTTCTACTATTTCTGTCCTCAAATCAAAATTTACTTTTATTATTTTCTTTTTTATTTTTATTTGGGGGTTTTTTGGGAAAAAAATATTTTATATCAAATCAAGTGCTAGAGTCGATCTCAAATACTAATATATATTTACTTATTATCAATGTAAACGTTTTTCTTAAATGAAGTTCAACAGGCATTAAGATTGTAAAACTTAAATAAATTTATTCTTTTAATATATTAATATATAGCTTCTTCGACATTTAAATACTAAAAATAAATTAAATTAAAATATATTAAACATTTTCTAAATATATATTTGGAGCAAATACATCGGGATTTACTTCTTCTTTTTTTTTGGACATATTACATAAATTTAGGTTCTTTTTATAGGGGAAGAACTCTTGAAGTTTGGTATAAATACACTTAGAGGACGATGATATATTTATCCACTCAAACCTTCTGTAGTTTTAATATTGGTTTTGATAAACTAATAAAGAGTAGAGGGGTTTAAAATTTTTAAATCATTTCATTTGTATCTTAATTATTAGTTTTTAATAATTATCTTTTTTATTAGTAGGTCAAAATCAAATTTAAAAATAGAGAGATCTGACTTGATAAAATCATAAAATATAAATGCACACCTATTCATTAACCGTATTTATGCATTTATGCTAAATTTGAGGGGAACTGACTATGTTTAGTAGGAGGGATGGATGAATTAAGAGGAAGAAAGAATATAAGGGATGGAAAGGATAATATCAATCCTCCATGTTGTTCGGTGTTGAAAAGAATGTTGGATAGATTGGTATTTAATTTATAAAATTACTATATTACCTTTAAAAAAATTAGAGGGCATTTCAATCATTCCCTCCAATCTTCTCTCCCTCCTTACTCATCCGCCCAAATTGGGTGGATTGATTTTTGTGGGCCCAGAGGGAGAAGCTCTCCCTCCTCACCTCCTCTCCCTTCACTTCTCCCTCCAACCCTCTCCCTTCCTCCATCTTTCCCTCATACCAAACACAGCATAAATGTATTTACCCTGTATAGTGAAAACTAAATATCGCCCCAAATTTCAAAATAAGAGATTTGGCGGGAAACCTCAATTCTGTTCAAGAATCTGAGGTGGCAGAGATCAGCTTGTGCTCATGTGTTTTGTAATGAAGAGCTATAAAAGGCTCTCTTCATCTTTGTAATAAACACAGTTAATAAAATACAGAGAACTCTAAAAAGGCTTTCATGGAAATTCTTTCTTTGTTTCAATTTTCTTAGCTTTAGATCTTTGTTTTAGATTCAATCTCTGAATCTTTTTAAGCTGACACGTACTTGGCGGTATTGGCTCCTCTTCTTCTACTTTAAATAGCGGGAAATCCAAAGAGCAGTAGTAACATTTTAAATTCTTTCTCACACATACCAGTCACAACACCACCAATCAATGGAAACTCCAACTGCAATGACCGATTCTCCTACGCAACAACAAGTTTCTCTCCCAAATTCTGTAGAACTTCTGATGAACAAAATCTGTGGGGAGCAGAGCCAACCACCGCCGGACCACCAAGCTCGACGCATGCTCGCTTCTGTCGGCGAGGAAAAAGCTCTCGATATCCTGCGCTTCATAGCCGCAAAGAAAATTCAACAAACTTTTAGCGGGTTCATCATACGCATGGTCAACAATCACAACAACAAAAACAACAACAGCAGTATCAGTGGGTCTCCTCTGAAACGAGTACGTCTCTCTCCTCCCCAGCAAAATCGGAGCCCCGTCACCACCGTTCCTCAAGGTTCTTACACTTATTATTATTATTTTGCTCTTTAAATTTTGTCTAATCAAGTTACAATGTTTGAGCTAGTAAGATTATGGAAGTTGATTGACTATTGATTGTTTTTGTAGGCACACATGAAGCCTTGAATAACAGCACAGCAACAACGCGAACTTCTATACCTCAGTATGTGGCACTAGGAAAACTGGATTTTCGAAAGGCTTTTGTAATTCTGAGTTACATTGGCAAGTAAGTTTGCTATACTTGATCAGCAACTGTTTTGGTTAATTCGTTGTCAAATGTTGAGGTTTTGGTTATATCTCTGTAGAAAGAGTCTGGAGGAAGTGACAACGGCTGACGAAATTCAGAGACTTAAAGATTTACGCATGGATCAATTTGAGGAAGAAGTGTGGAAGGCCTTTGGTGAAAAATACATCGAACCAGAAGACCGACAAAAGGTTTGTTCCATATTTTGATTAATGTTTCTAATTGTGCATTCTTAAAAGCTGAATTTTTAAAGCAACAATGGAGTTTGTTAATTGTAATTGAACTTCTACAAGCTTTTGCGTTGAATTCTAACTTAACATGGTATTGATGCCTGATTAAGTAAGTGGAAGGGTTAATGTCCAAATCCTGAAAATATCATTTTATAATTTAATTTTAATCACAAGAAAATAGCAAAATGGGTCTAGGTTAAGTGGTAATTTAACTGATTTTTCTGTTGGAATTTACTCTGCCTGATTACCTTGTTCTTTTCTTTTGCAGTTGCTTGACTGGGATTCTGGAAAAACACTTATATATCATTGTCATGTTTTCCCAGATGGGAGTTATACATTCAAGGTTTGTATATCTCCTTAGTTATGTACTTGCATATATAGAGTTGTGAACATCGGAAACTATCGCGAGGATGAAATTGAGTGAATCTACTAAAAATAGAAATGAAACTGAATTTGGTGGCCGATAGGTTGATAAAGCCAATTATAATGTTTATTCTAGGCTGTTATTGCATAATGTGGACAGCAACAATGTTAAGCTGAATTTTGATAGTCAAATGTGATATTTATGTTTGCCTACTAGGAGTTAATTATAAATTATAATAGAAGACTATTGACTCTGACTGTGTTATGGGATTTTTCCAATTAGAGGTTTTACTATTAAGATACATCTATTTCAGTTCAGTCATAGTTTTATTCCTAGTGTAACGCGTTAGTAGGCTATTTTTCATTTTAAAAAAACGTCAATACTTGCAGAAGATGAACTGGTATCACTCTAATCTCAACTCTTTTAAAAAGAATATCTCTAGGATACTCAACGTTTATTCTAATACTGCTATTGGTGAACATAATTCTTTTTAACATCTATTACCCTTTTCTTTAAAAATAAGTTTACCAGTATATTATTATTTCCTTTTTTTTTTTTTTTGCTGGTTTCAGGGCCCGTACCTAACCCACACAAAAACTCACTTACAAAGAGAATTGGGAGATGATAATGTCTTGATGGTCAAGTTTGCAGGAGAGGTAACGGGCCGGAGAAGTTTTGGGATTACTTCTGATTATGCTAAGTACAGTAAAATTGCAAGAGAAGGTATCCTTGTTGGTTTACGCCGTTACCACTTTTTTGGTGAGTCTTTTTTTATGCGATTAATGCTGAATCTTTAGTTGTAATCACTACATTTTTCCTTAAAATAATTTGCCAGGTTTTTTTTTTTTTTTTTTTTTTTTTTTTCAGTTTTAATATGTATGACTCCATGAATAATCACCTTCTTGTTCTTAATATCTTTATTGATCAGTGTTTAAAGATGGAGGGAAAGAAGAAAAGAGAAAGGACACAACTAGTTCCTCAGTCAAATGTTATTTTGTTCGAACAGAGTCTGATGCATCCATTGATATGGGCCAACATTATATTTTGTCTGGAAAAAGGGTCCACGAAGCTAGATCAATGTTTATGCATGCACACACTGTTTCTAGTGTGGCCAACTATATGTCTCGGTAATAATACGAATTTCTTTTTAAAAGTCACATATAAGCATGCGTTCTTTATATAAATTGAATTTATTATTCTTTGTTTGGAAATCAGGTTGTCACTCATTTTGTCCAAGACCATGAAGTTGGATGTTGATTTAGCAGATGTAAATATTGAGAGGATAGATGATATACCTTGTCGCGTATGATCCATATCTATGCTCCCCAATTAAATATTTTCCTTTCTTTAGTTAGCCAAGTATTTTGTGGTCCATTTGATGACTCAATCGCAAAACTTGTCTTTTTCTTTCTACCAATTGCAGTATAGCAATGGAAATATTGTCTATCGAGATGGCAAACCTTTAATACATACAGATGGAACTGGTTTTATATCAGAGGATTTAGCTCTGAAATGCCCAAAAAATGTGTTCAAAGGGAAGTGCTCGAATGATGACAACATTGAGGTTTGTGTTCTTGAGCATGGAGTATAGTTTCTTTGTCTTACATGGTTAGAGATCCCACATGTTAAGCTCAAGAGAATGGGATGAATCCTACATTGAAAAAACGTATAGTAAGAGAAAGATATATATACTTGTGGATGTCACAACCTAGATTAGTCTTTTGGTTCTTAAGGTTTAAAAAATCCGAAGTATCGAAAATTAAAATACACTCAGATGGAAGCTTTAAATATCAAACCCAAATATAAATTTGTTAAGCAGCAGATACATAAATTTTAAGATTCTAGAAGTTGAGTTCAAGAATTGGATTGAAGAAACAGTATAATTGCTTTTATTTTTGGAAGCCAATCTCTTTTGTTTCTTTTTTTTCCTGCACATGGTATGTGTGCATTATTTGGCCTTCTATTCATAGTATTTTCAATGTCATTAGAGAGTTATTGAACGGACAGAACCTGGAGAGAAGTCTTCTGACATGAATCCAGAATCTCATAGCGAGGAACCAGTATGTTTATCTTTCATTCTATGGTGCTCTTTTTTCTTTTTATTTTATTTATTTAAGTCTACCTTTTGTTTTAGAACCTGAGAATTATTTACCATTTCCCCTTTCTCTCCATGTTTTCTAGCCTCTGTTAATTCAGGTCCGTCTCTTTAACAAAGGTACTGCCGTCAAGGGAACTCTGCTGGTCAACAAGAAGGTATGGATGATGAATCTTTGATTTTCCTTTGTCAAAAGAAGAATGAAGAGTTGTTTGACAGATTGAACTTAATTCCTATTTATTTTCTGATACAAATAAGCTCTTGGGAATGAGCTCGATCGCAAATATGGATGGATTTGGAATAGGTCTTAGGCTCATGTTGACTAGGTCAAAAATAGATAAACAAATATTTAAATCCACTCTCTCTACATTGTGGCTGATAACTTTTTATTATGATATTAATGCATTGTATTATAAATTCAAAATTAGAAAGCAATAGGGTGCAGATAAATTAGTCTATAATCCAAGTAATGGGAGAATCTATGTTTAAACTTTTCATCAAAATTTGTATTTATCTTTGATGCTTCAATAAAGATAGATTTTCAAGTTGGTTTTGAATGAGCTTATGTTTGGGGAACCTGAAAGTTCACAATAGATTGAAAAAATTCTTCTTCTGGAGCAAATTTGGATTGAAAATGCCCAAAGTGATGAAAACAGATTGAATCCACTGAAAGGCAAGCCAGTACCAATTGTGGACTTTTTAATTTAGATCCTCACTAGAACAAAACTTCTTGACTTATTGTGGATCAGTATTTCTGATGTGAGTTCTGTTGGATAATGTTTTGAATTAGCTCTGAAATATAACATTTTCAAAACACTGCAAACATGACCCTGACACAATTAGAATATTACTCACTAGATGACTTTTATCTTTTTGGTAGTGGGCGCATGAATGGGGTTTGGGGAAATTCATGGGTTTTTAATGGTCATTTATCATTTCTTGTTGAAAACTTTCAATGGAATGAGCCACTATTGGTGATTCATTACCCAAAGTTGCAGATGGAGTGTGCTTTCCTTAGACCGTAATTCTCTTTGTTTTTTCTAAGGGTTGATATGACCAATGAAGTAATTTGCTTTCAACCTTGTAACATGTTTACATCTAGCAACTTTGCATGGTTGAAAAGTTTATTCAATATTATTTAAGCAGTTTTAAAATATTATTCACTTCTGAGATAAAAGTTTTTCTTTTATTATGTATGTAACTCATATTGAATATCCCCATCAAAAGTTGAGTGACTGAGACCATATTTGCTAATTAGTTTTTCCTTTACTGTATTTGTCATAAAATATTGCTTTTATCATTTTGGAATTTGGTAGCTTTCTCGTCAAACCATTCAGATAAGACCCTCAATGATTAAAGTTGAGCCAGATCCAAGCCTGTCGGATATTGAGACATGTAATTCATTGGAGGTAGTCAAAACAAGGTAAGCTTTGTTTGGCAGTTTGTTCATTTTATTTTATCTTGTACATTCTCCTCAGAGAATCGGTTGTTCATCAAGTAGACCACTTGCAGTTATATTCAATTTTTTAACCTTAATTTACACAATTTACAAGTGCATTGAAAATGCAGTTAAAACTTCAATGGGATACAATTTACAATTTACAATTTTTTAAGGAAGTCACCAAGGATGTGGTAGGTGTTTTTGGCAAAATAAGCTGAATAAGGTGCCTAGAAGCAATCTTGGGTTGAAGATCCTGTTGAATGTTAAAGTGAAGAAAGAGTTGGAATATTTGATCGGAAACAATCTGAATATGTTAGATAATATAACTACTTTCCAAGAAAACTAGTTTTAGACCTGCAATTTTTTTTTAATCATTGCTATTGCGGCTTAATAGATGATTAGATGAAACTACTTTCAATCTTGAAATTACTTTTTTGCAAAAGTACAGCATTTTATTTTTAAGTTGTAAAACCCAATGGTAAACTAGGTGCAAGATATTGGTGTTAGAATTATATTTCTAGTTATAAATCTTTGTTTTGTATGAGAGTATTTAACATGGTATCAGTGCCTTGGTTGTCCGGGAGACTTGGGTTCAAGCCCCCCACATGCATTTGTTATGCAATATGCATATGTATTTGGGCTTGGTCCACATGCCAAGCCCATCGGTTTGGCATGTGAAGCCGTGAAGGGGTGTGTTAGAGTGTTTAAATACTTTTGTTGAGCTCTTTTCTATAAGCTTAAGCTTTTGGGTCTAAATGTTACTAACTAACAATTGGGTCTAACCAAATCAATGATTTTGTCAAGTCTTGTTTGACTGGGGAAGTTAGATTAGGGAAACACCCTCCAATAGCATGCTATTCTGACAAGCGCATGTCATGGACATACTGGTCAGTCTTCCCATTGTTTTATGTTTTTTGTCAGAAATAACATTATTTTTACCAATGTCTAATAACTGAAATGAAATGATAGCTCTTCTTTATCCTTTGGGGAGAAAAAAGAGGGTGGGGGTAGGAGGGGTGATGGTGGCAGGTTTAGATAACTATTTTGTTTTCTTAATCTTGGTGACTTTGGCTTTCATGACATAAATTAACTGAGCAAATCAGATATCTTGTTTGTTTTGCTTAAGTGTTCCCTATGTTTAAGGTAACATTGATAATTTACTTTTCATTTCCCAGTAATCAACCGAGAAAGACATATCTATCAAAGAATTTAATTGCACTTCTGAGGTATGGAGGAGTCCCAGAAAACTTTTTTGAAGACTTACTAAGAAATGCTTTGGAAGATGCTCAGGATGTTTTCACCAAAAAAAGGAATTCTTTAAAAGGTATGTTTCCTGATAGAGCAAGCCACTGTTAGGTGTACATGAACCTTGTTATATCAGATAGTTTCTTTGCGTTTTAGATCAAATATATTGTGCTGCCATATTTGTGATTCTGTTTTAGTAGTTTTTGTAAGCATTGGTTAGCATCATGTTATAATTGTTTTCTCCTTCAATGTTTTTTCCTCTAGCTTCCTAGCATCATGTCAAATTTTTTTCTCATTAACTCCTTTCTTTGTGCTCTTGTCTCTTCTGAACAAATTAAACTCCTAATAAGTTTTCATAAGTTGTTTTGATGTGCATGCAGTTTCTCTTAACTATGGTGGGATGGATGATTTCATTGCAACAAGGATGATTTTATCTGGGATTCCTCTTGATGAGTCATATTTGCAATATCGTCTGTCTATTCTTATGAATGAGGAAAAGAAGAGTCTCCAGGGAGGAAAGCTTCATGTACCTGAAAGCTATTACTTAATGGGAACAGTCGACCCTACTGGAACCCTGAAGAGTGATGAAGTTTGCATTGTACTGTATGTATTTCCATAGGCATATCTTTTTTGCTATATAAAACCTTTTATTTTGCTTGTTATGGTGGCTAACAAATGGTAAAAACAAATTTTTAATTTCACTTATGAATTATGTATTTGATTTTGGCATGTGCAAGTAGTGAGAATCTTTATTTTTTGTTAAACTGTACCAAGTAGCTATTGAGGTTGTCAATGATCCTTATTATGTTAACCTTGGTGGTGGAATATGTATACAGAAACGATGGCCAAGTTTCATGTGAGGAGGTTTTAGTGTACAGAAACCCTGGTTTACATTTTGGAGATATACATGTTCTAAAGGCTACTCATGTGAAGGAATTAGAAGATATTATAGGAAATTCCAAGTATGCTATATTCTTCCCTACTAAAGGGCCACGGTCTCTGGCGGATGAGATAGCAGGCGGTGATTTTGATGGGGACATGTACTTTGTCTCAAGAAATCCCGAGGTTAGCTTTTATTTTACCTAGGCATGTATATTTATCTAATCAATTATTCTAATTTGAAGAATGTTTTATCCCCACAATTTATGATTGGTACTTTGCTTTTTTTATTTATTTTTCATAAAGTATACGGAAGATGTCTCACTCTCTCTTCTTGTCTCATTAGTTTGTGCTCTTTTAAGGTTCTGAGCTGTTGAATGCTTGGGAATTTTTTTTTCATAATGTTAATTATCATTCAATTCCACCACGAGAAGGATATTATCTTTTGAAATTCTTTGTTCATCAAAATTTAGGCTTTCAACTAATAAAATCACCATGCCTTGCTAGGGTGTTTACCGGACATCATTATACACCATCAAACTTTCTAGAGGATGATTGTAATTCAGACCCCATTTTGCTTTTCAAACTTCTCACAAATGATTATGTTGACATTTCTGTTCGCAATTTGGTAAGTGTGAGGGCGTTTTTAAGAAATTAAGTTTTGAAATGATCTTCAAACTCATGTTATGTTTAAGAATAATTTATTAAACATCATTTACGGTGATGATGTCGGTTTGTAATCGAATGTTAATGAAGACTTTATCTAGTCCTTTCCTTCAAATTACAGATTAATTATCATCAATATATCCAAAAAATTTAGTTGCCAGCACTGCATGTCGAAGGACTGTTTGAGGATAATGATACTATACATACAACTCCTTGGTCTTTCAAAAATATTTTGAAGTTGCTGAAAAGCCTATTACCTGAGCATAATTGCTTGCAATTAAAAACTCATGAATCAGGTGTAAGGGAAGGGTTGTTTGTCATGAAAGCCTTATGGGGAATAAGTTTGTATTGTTTAGAGGAATATGTTATACTTGCACTCATTTCCACTGGACTTTTTCACCTATGTAACTGCTGAAAACATGTTTACTTTAACCCACTAATCGGGTATAATTGTTTGTATTTTCAATTCTTTCCATAACAACTCTTTACATGTAATTGTTGTTCATGTGTACATTTTTTGCAGCTTACATGTACCTTGTATACATATATTTCCTTATTGGTGTCTTACTCTTGTTTTGTATGTTGTCTTGATATCATTGTGAAGAGACTTGGGTTGACCTTGCATCCAAAATTAGGCTCCTATTCCTTTTACTCTCTTCAGCTGATGGAATGTTAATCCACAATTATATCAATATTTATTGAAAATTAGCACAGATTTTATCAAATCTTTGAATTTTGTATTAGATAGCCTTTTTATTTATTTATTTATTTATTTTTATTATCTTATGTGTTTAAATTTTCTTGGTTAGAATTTTTCTTGGCCCCATTATATTTAGTATTATTTTGATGATGCCAGTTGTATAAATATCTACATATATAAGAAACAAAAAGTTGTATTATTCTCTAGATTTCATTACAATTGATGCGATTTTAATGCTTATCGGAACTCAAACACATATTCCTGTATTCTCTTTCAGTTGTTGAAACACTTCAAGGAGAGTGAACGTTGGAAGCCTACTTCTGCAACAAGTAATGTGTCCAATAAAAGACCAAGTGACTTTTCCCCCCGAGGAATTAGAGGATGAGCTTTTCAAACTTTTCTTGACTACAAGATTCCAGCCAAGGTATGCAGTTAATTTTGTATCTTAATAACATATTGGCTTCAGTCATAATGTTGAAATTGAGGCTAATGCAATGTCATTAGGCTTGATTGAAGAACTAAATAGATGTGGATTAAATTTACTTACACTATATTGTGGCCACTATTGAAACTCTTGACTCTCTTGATTAACAAGTGAAGGTGTAATTTAGGTTTTAAATCATATGAAAAAGAATAAATCCTATTTGAAATTTCCTGTTAGAAATTGGTCATCCATATAAAATTTGAAATACGTGCCCCAAAAATTTGTTTCTTTGGGTTTAAAGACGTACATTAGACAAAAAGCTCAAGAGAAAATGGTCCCAAAAAAATTACTTTCCATTCTCCTAATCATTTGGTTTACCCAGCATGAGTCCTCATCATTGTTTTCAGTATGTTTTTATTTTTATTTTTAATGTGTACTTGAATTGGAGCATAGAGACCCAATTCTTTTTCCACTAAGAGTCCATGATAGTATGATACTAACATTTTAAGTGCTTTTGGTGTACTCATAGTTATGCTAAGGGTGTGGCAGCTGATAGTTGGCTAGCGATAATGGATCAGCTTCTGACATTGGGAGATGAGAGTGCCAATGAGAAAACTCACATGAAGGAAAACTTGTTACAGCTGAATGATATATACCATGATGCTTTGGATGCACCAAAAAAAAGTGGTAGAAAGGTTAGTGGTCTAAAATTACTAATCTTTGCCAACTAAAATTGAGAGTAACACATTTTTCACCCTGCGTTAAAACAGATTGAAGTTCCAAAAGGATTGAAGGCTAAGATGTTTCCAATTTACATGGGAAAAGATAAATCTATTTCTTTTGATTCCAAATCTGTTTTGGGAAAAATTTACCATAGAGTGAAATCTTATGAAGCAGAGGATCTCCCTGTGAAAGGTAAGGTTCTCTCAGTCAAGATTGAAGATTTAGGGTCTAATAAACATAAGTTGAAAATACTAAACGAAGATTAGTGAAGAGCTTTCTGAGTTATAATATGTTTACTTTTAATTTTGTTTTGAAGTTTGGAAACTTCCTTGTTTTGATGTTGGAGTACCTGAACCGTGCAAGACAAAATGGAAAGAGCTTTACGGTCAGTACAGGCAAGAAATGTGGGCAGCCTTGCGTAGTGATAAGGAGGACAAAAACGAGGATGCTGATGAAGTCATAAAAAATTATAAGCAGGTGATTTTTCTTGTCCAGTTTCAGTATAATGTTGAATCCTTGTTGACATGAAATTCTACATTTGTAAGCCAGTTCTTCGTTGTTACTTAGCTAAACAGTCATTTTGGTGTTAGATATTATACAGTGCTGAGGAATTTGAACAAAGCACAAGGAGTCTGGAGGAGATCTATGATGAGGCTCTTGCAATATATCACATTACTTATGACTTTGCCAAGAATAAGGAAGCTGTTGGATACTGTAATTTTGCCTGGAAAGTTGCAGGTTCAGCTCTCTGCAAACTTTATGCCCTCAAACAGAGTGAAAGGACTATGGTATGCTTACCTTCTGTTCTCAAGGAGATTTGTGGCTGAAGTAATTTTGTATATTGCATTAAAGCTGTAAATTTAAGTGAATGATATGTATGTGTGTGTCATTTCCTTCAAAATGTATCATTATTGTTTGTAAACTATCTTGATGCTGATAAATTTCTGATCTTTATATTATAATCCCATATAAATGTATGTAAATGTTCTTAGAATTAATTAAAATGTCCTTTGCAGTTGATAATTATTATAATTCGTTCAAATTTATCAGATTTGTCTCTACTAGAAATTGTTGGAATCATAAATGTATAGAAAATTAGTTTGACAAGATGTTAATACATAAAAGGGGGTTATATATAGATAGATTTTGACTATATTTTTGTCATACTAGCTAGGCTACTACTAAAGTATATTAATTTGTACAACTGCTCAATGCGGTGTGTAATAAATCACGCTCATTTAGTTTATTAATGTTTTATTTTTGAGTTGTCATAGTGTAAATATATATTAAATAATTCTCTGATAAGGATTAAACCTGAAATTTTTCATACGGTGTCAATAATTATCACATGTGATAGTTCTTGTAAATTGATATATATTTTTTTCATATACCATGGCACGGCTATTTTATGCTAATCTAAATATACATTTTTCTTTATATAATTTAAGACAATTGAATGTTGCATATGTAATTAAAATGGACTATACTTGGTAGAAAATACAATACAAGCAAGCCACCAAACGTGGCAACCATCTTCTGTCCTTATCTTTTTGATCTCCTACTCCAACTAATAATTCAAAAAAAAAAAAAAAAAAGGACAAGTAAGCTATTAAAACAAGTAATTATAATTCGGTGGCGGCGTCGAGGACGTCTACGGTGAGGATCGTGCCTCGGAGGACCAGTTCGTCACCCCCTGAACCTTCTCTGTTGCCAGGTCACCTACTCTCATTCATCTTCTGTGTTCTTTTATTTTTATGTTTATGATTTGTGTTTGATCTGAAATTTTCCCGAGAAAATCCTACTAGAAAGTAAGAAAAACAATTGATCAACATTTTGTTTATGATGTAATCAAATTGTTGATCATTTATTACATCAACAATTTGTTTCTGCTTTGAACTTGTTCTTCAATGTGTTAGACAATTATAGACAATTAGATGAACATGAAATTTGAAGATCAAGATATAGTTGTAGGAAGTATGAAATCCATCAGTTTGTTTTGTGAATTATGAACCATATAATCAGATACTGAATTCTTTTCTTATAACTCCTACCTATATATATATTTTAGCCAACTTATTTGAGTTGTAAAATTTCATAATTGTTTTAAAAAAAATTCATGTGATGCAGTGGGTACTCATTGTTGAGGGATCCACGCCATAACAAAGGGCTTGCTTTTACCGAGAGGGAGAGGAATACCCACTACTTGCGAGGCCTTTTGCCTCCAACAGTCTTGTCTCAAGAGCTTCAGGTTAAAATAATGACCTGAACGGCCTTAAAGTTCAAGATTCTGTATCTACTAAAAAATTGACACTATCATTTTGATTCTTATTGACATTTTTACTATGCGGCGATTCAGGAGAAGAAATTGATGAACAGTATCCGACAATATCATGTTCCCCTGCAAAAGTATACAGCCATGATGGACCTTGAGGTGCCTTATTGATGAACAGCCATGAAGGACTGACTTCTGCCTTTTATGCTGTGAAAAACAGGTGAATTGGGGACTAATTAGTTGGTTTTCTGTTTTGGGTTAAACAGGAGAGGAATGAGAGACTGTTCTAAAAGCTTCTGAATGATAATGTTGAGGAATTGCTCCCGGTTGATAATGTTCAGGCGTCCTCAGGGTCTATACATTAGTTTGAAGGAGAAATATGACACTATGACTGTCTCTATTTTTTTTAATTATGCACTCTTAATGGATACGTTTTTACTTAATATGGGAATTGTGTAGGGGAAAAATTCTTGAGGTATTGAGAAACTGGCCTGAAAGAAGTATACAAGTTATTGTTGTGACAGATGGTGAGCGGATTCTGGGACTTGGAGACCTTGGCTGTCAGGTAACTGTGTCAATATGTATATATTGAACTAATCGAATTGAAATTAGTTTACAGTTAAGTTATGAAGATCAAAGGGTGAATTATCTTTGACATGACCATGCTGAAAATGTTTTAGGGGATGGGAATTTGGTAGGGAAATTGGCTCTGTACACAGCGCTTGGAGGAATTCGTCCTTCAGCGGTAAGCATTTCTTCTATGTTTGCTTTGGTTGTTTCTCTCATGAAATTCTTCCAATAATTGGCCTCTGAGTATAAATATGTAATATAATATAGTTCAAGTCTATGTCTTTCTTAAGTCTTTTGTTCTTTTCGTTTATCGTTTTTTCCCTTGCTTTTGCAGTGTTTGCCTATAACCATTGATTTGGCTCATGGACTCTAAGGTAGTAAGAGAGCTTGATCAAGATCATTCTTTGCCTAATAGAAAGATTAGCCCTTTGACTTGTAGTTTTTATACGATTGTGTTTCTTGCAGGAACTGATTGTCAGCTCTCATAAAGATTCACTTCAACACTTTAAAAAGCCCTGGGCTCATGTACATGAACCTGTCAAGGTGTGAAAAGTATTTCTAGTTTAATTATCAATGTTTCCATGATTAGTTCTGGTTCTTCACTGAGTTTTTTTTATTGTGTGTGTGTGCAGGCAATCAAGCCGACAGTTTTGATTGGATCATCTGAAGTCGGAAGAACTTTTACATAGGAAGTGATTGAGGCCATGGCATCCTTCAATGAGGCAAATTTTTATTTTTGGCACCCTGGACGTACAAAAGAATTTCAAAATTAGATTTTTAGTGGAGGACAAATGTGAAATGACATTGGTGTTGTGTAAATGACCTGCAGAAACCACTGATCATGGCTCTGTCCAATCCAACCTCACAATCTGAATGTACAGCTGAAGAGGCTAACACTGGGACTAAGGTAAAACCAACCAATATTATTTTTAGGTTTTCAACTTAGTTGAGAATGCTACTACTTTTATGCAAGCAAAATTCACACCAACTTAATTATGTTCCTTCTGTTTCAAAGGGCCGTGCTATTTTTGCTAGTGGAAGCCCGTTTGATCCTTTTGAATACAATGGCAAAGTGTTTGTTCCCGGCGAGGTCTATAAACTTGATTATTTTGTTTCTAAATCTAGACATCTTATCCTTGAATGGCTAAAGAGACACTTTGATGTCTGAATGTGAGTACTGAGTAATGCAATTTAGTAGAAAATTCTGAATTCATAGTTGTTATAACACAAAAGACTATTTTTTAAATATCAAGTGATCAGTACCTCATTTTATATGATTTATTTTCTTCCTCTTTTAAACTAGCTTTGATTTTATTTTTTTAAACTATTATCTTAATCAGGTAGAAGCGGAAAGAAGTAGAGTTTCTCGTCGGTCATGGTCATCATCTTGGGAAGAAGAAGCTGAAATGAAGACACTTGAGTATGTTAAATTCTTTTCTGACTAAAATATGCGTGCATTGTTGTTAATGAGACTCTGAACAGTGGATTGGAAGCATCATAGAAGTATTATTTGGTGTAGTCCGTGTCCATGTCCGTGCTTCATAGATCCTAGGTCATAAGCTTAGGAGTTAGGGCCAACCATTACAAATAGAAAACTAGGTGATACTATAATTATTTTCAGAATATCTAACACAGATGTGAGATTTGATTGGTCAAACTTTCCCTCTATAGAGGACATCTACTATCTCCGACTGAGAGCATTGCCAAGTTCAGTTTTTTCTTGTTGGGGAAGGAAAGGAATTTACAGTCTGAAACTGACTAGGCTAACAAGCTATTTAAAACTAAGGTATTTACTATTTATTTGATTTGTCATGCTGCCCTTCAACATCAAGAGTCCGTGTACAACAAGTTCACTTCATTCTTGTTAAGGGAGAGAGTGAGAAGCTTCCGTCCAAAAAAGATTTAGTTATTGCAGAACCTTGGGACATTTTTTATTTGGTTATGCTTGTATTCAAGGGAGTGAATGAGTTAAAGTTGTCTCTCTGAACCAGGCAAATGCCATTTAAAACATTGGATTAAGCTAACTTTCAATAAGCTATGGATTGTAGCATGAGTCAATATAAACCAAGTCCATTTGGTGATTTTTATGCGTTTTTTCTTGTTTGTTTTCTTTTTAAAATTATTTATTATGTTTTCTCTTTTGGGTTTATATAGAGAATTTTATTCAAGCATTGCTTAAATGTTTTGAGTTGCTTTCTTTCCAGGAGCATATGGAGCTCGAGAAATGCTACCGCGAACTAACTGATCTGCTGGTAATATGATTTCAAATTTTCTTATTCAGTTAATATAGGTTAATCATATTTGAACTTCTTTAGCTATAATTGTCATACATGATGCAGTACTACAAGCAAACTCAACTAGAAACCATGGCTAGTGAAAAAGCCGCAGCAGAATTCCAATTGGAGGAGGAAATAAAGCTCCTGCAAGAAGCTCAGGTCTGCCTTTGGGTGTTTTGTGCTGCTTGATTAAAAGTAGTTATCAATATATATATATACTTTTTATGCAGTGTGATCCAAAATGTCTACTTTTCATGTGATATAACTGTGAAATCAATTGATATATTGCTATAAACTGAAGCAAAATCTTATGCAAAAGAAACCAAAGCAAACCAATGCAAGAGAAACAAAGGAGAACCAATTATCTGATGCAAAGAAACAAAAGCCATTGTGTCTGATACAAAGAGAAAGCCAAAACAACATTGTCGGCTGCTTTGAGAAGCAACATATATATAATATACAAACTAGGGAAAAAACTAAATAGGCATAGTTACGAAATTACCCCTAACTCTAAGAATATTATATACAAACTCTCGAACATTCCCCCTCAAACTCTCGATGCGACTGCAAGAAGCATTGAGAGTTTGCCAACCAAAAACTGAAAACGGGGAATAGGATGTGACTTGGTAAATAAATCAGCAATCTGCATGGAAGAAGAAACAAAGGGCAAAGTAATAGTGCCATGCTGAAGGTGATAACGAGTAAGATGACAATTGATCTCGATGTGCTTAGTCTGCTCATGAAAGACTGAATTGTGAGCAATCTGAATAGCACTATTGTTGTCACAATACATAGGGGTGGGATGAGAAAGAGAAATGCCCATATCTGCAAGTAACCAACGTAACCAAACTATGTCACTTGTAGTAGATGCCATAGCCCGATACTCAACTACAGATTGTTTCTTACTCTTCCAAGAAATAAGAGAATCTCCTAAAAATATACAAAAACCAGTTACAGACTTGCGATCTATGGGATCACTGCCCAATCAGCATCAGAGTATGCACGAAGCTCCAAAGATGAGGTCGATGGTAGTAAAAGACTCTGAAAGATGGTGCCCCGAAGATACCTCAAAATATGAAGTACAACAGCCCAATGAACTGAAGTAGGAGAAGTAACAAACTGACTAACAATGTGTACAGCATATGCGATGTCTGGACGAGTGATGGTGAGATATACCAAACTACCAACAATAGTGCGATATAACGTAGGATCTAACAAATGTGTACCATCAGAAGGAGAATACCGAACATCAAGTTCCAAAGGAGTATCAACTGTCCTAGAATCAGTAAGGCGAGCACGCTCAAGGATGTCAGCTATGTATTTAGACTGAGAGAGAAGATAACCTTTTGGAGAAAAGGCTACTTCAATACCTAGAAAGTAACGTAGAGAACCCAGATCCTTCATTTCAAATTGACGAGCTAATTCTGACTTTAACACTGCAATTCCATTAACATCATCACCAGTAATAATCATGTCATCAACATATAAAGAAAGTAAAATACGACCTGCATTAGTACAATTTATAAAGAGAGCAAAATCATGATTACTGGAGTAAAAACTAAGAGAGGTAATCACAGTAGAGAACTTTTCAAACCAAGCCCGAGGTGCCTGTTTGAGACTATATAAAGCTTTCTTGAGCTTGCAAACTTCACTGGGATTATGAGTAACACCTGGAGGGGGAGTCATGTAAACTTCTTCTTGAAGATCTCCATTCAATAAAGCATTTTTAACATCCATCTGAAATATATGCCACTGACGAATAGAGGCAACTGCAATAAGTGTATGAATAGTAGTCATTTTTGCAACAAGAGCAAAAGTCTCCTCATAATCCATACCATACTGTTGAGAAAACCCTTTTGCAACCAATCTAGCTTTGATCCATCAGAATTAGTCTTGATTTTATAAACCCAACATGAACCAATTGTACTTTTACCAGAAGGAAGCGTTACCAAATCCCAAGTATCTATCTTATGCAAAGCAGAAAGTTCCTTAGCCATAGCCTGCTACCAATAAGGATCAAGAACTGCCTCTTTATAAGATGAGGGCTCAGATAGACTGTGAATAGAGGCTAAAAAAGTAGGAAAGGAATCAGAATAACCAAAGTAAGAAAAATCTGGTAGCTGAGTGGACTTACGAGTACGCCGAGGATAACAAGGATGCAGATCCACAGTCTCAGAAGGTGCTTGGGTGGCAGGAGGATCGAGGAGTGAAGTACCAGTATTTGCAGAAGTAACGGTTCGAAACCTACGAGAATAATGCAAAGGAAAAGGAGTAATAGGGATAGAAAGACTAGAAACGGAAGGTGAGTCAGTATCTGTAGTGTGCGGGACTGGGGAAGATAAATTATCTGTATCATCAGAGAAAGGATCAATGCGAATGAGATCAGACTTAGTCATATCATGAGTACTAGTAGGAATAGAAAAGAAAGGTATATGCTCAAGAAACATAACATGGTGAGACATATAATTTCTGTGCAACAAGATCAAAGCAACGATATCCCTTTTGACCTTCCCCATAACCTAGAAAAACACAAATGGCAGAGCGTGGAGATAGCTTGCTACACTCCACATTAGGTCGAAGGACAAAACAAGTACAACCAAAGACTTTTAACAAAGAGTAATCAGGAGCATGCCCATACAACTTTTCAAAAGGTGACAAACATGAGTTGTGAGAAGTTGGGATCTTATTAATTAAATTGACAGCAGTAAGGACTGCTCTCCCTAAAATTCACTAGGGACAAAAGTAGACAATAAGAGAGAACGAGCAGTTTCAACAATGTGCCTATGTTTTCTTTTAGCAACACCATTTTGCTCTAGATTATCTGTACAAGAAGTTTGGTGAACAGTTCCATCTAAAGCAAGCAATTCACGAAATTTGTTAGAAGTGTACTCCCCACCCAAATCACATCGAAAACATTTGATAACAGCGGCATGTTGAGTTTTAACAAGGGCTTGAAAGACACTATAAATAGTAAAGAAATCAGAGTGACGTTTCATAAGATAAACCTAACAAAAACGAGTGCAATCATCAATAAAAGAAACATAATACCGAGACCCCCTTTTTGTGGCAATAGGAGAAGGTCCCTACACATCATAATGGAACTAAATCAAATGGTGCAAGAGAAGAAGAAATACTTCGATTAAAAGGTAAAGCAGAAAATTTTGCCAATTTACAACCACTACAATCAGAAATATCATGACTTTGCAAATTCCCTAATGCTCCCATAGATGCTAAAAACCTTAAACAAGCGGCCGACACATGACCAAGACAGGAATGCCATAAATAAAAACTAGTAGAAGAAGGACTCAAACGAAAAGAAGACATGTCAACACTAGGAGCTGCAAAAATTGGTAATCTTAGCTCGTCCAAAATATATAGTTCCCCTTGCCTACGGCCTGTCCCAATCAGCTTCTGGGATTGCGGATCCTGCACATGACAATAGCTAGAAGAAAAGAAGACTTGAGTAACCAGAGTCACAATTGACTAACAGAAACAAGATTTAATGTAAGATTAGGAATGTGGTAAACATTAGAAAGAGATACATTATGTGTAACAATAGAATCAACACCTGCTAATGGCATGGGAGAGCCATCAACAGTCATAATAGACACAGACACAGATGATGTAGGACATAAAGAAACAAAAGATGACAAGTCAGGTGACATGTGATGAGTTGCTCCAGAATCTAAGACCCATATAGAGGAGGGCATACCTGAAGAACTAGGAGATAACAAACCTTTTGGAGAAGAGGTGGACATAGCATGTAACTGAGTGGCAAGGAGCTGTTGAAATTGATCATCAATGACAGCCATGTTGTGATTAGAAGATGATAAGTCTCCAAAACCAAACTGGTGAAACCTTGCGAAACTGTTTGAATTGTGCGAACCGTGCAAACTATATGAAACCGTGCAAATCAAATGTATTGCCGACTTTAATCGAAAGCAACTCCAACAAAAATTGAAGAAGATTCCGACAAATCTGACTTTAACCAAGAGCAACCGCAACAAAACCCAAATCCAACTTCAATCAAGAGCAACCGGAACAAATCCCAAAAAGATTTCAACAAATCCGAAGACAACAATGCGATCAAAATTTCAAAACCGATGCCCAAACTGAATATGCTGAAGATGAACACTTTACTTGAAGTATATAATTCTAAATTTCTAACAATAACTATTATCTTTATCAGGTAGAGGCAGAAAGAAGTAGAGTTTCTCGTCGGTCATGGTCGTCATCTTGGGAAGAAGAAGCTGAAATGAAGACACTTGAGTATGTTAAATTCTTTTCTGACTAAAATATGTGTGCATTGTTGTTAATGAGACACTGAACAGTGGATTGGAAGCATCATAGAAGTTTTATTTGGTGGTCATTTGAAACTCTATGAAGACTAAATCCTTACCACCTGGGATCAGTTACTCATGTTCTTGTAATAATGCTAATCTGTTATACTGGTAGCAGCGTATTGATTTAATCATACTGTCATTTTGCTGTCTATCTTAACTGACTACATGTCCCCTTTTGGTCTTTCCATTCAACTTAGAATCTTCCTTATATAATATTGGACTTTCAATCACTTAAATCAAATATCTTAGTGGATTTTCTCATCTTGAACCTTTTCTTCTGTTTTAATCACCTCTAATGGTCCGTAAACATGTTAGTCTCTTATGCTTTTTAGTAGAATTCCTGTAAGTTATTTCGAAGCAAGCATTTAGTCAAAGTGAACCATAATTTCACCCCTTACACAGGTTCTTTAACCCTTATTTGGAAAAATCATATGTGCTTGCACATTCTGGGGCTTCATCTAAAGTTTTATTTCGTGGTACTCTCAATATTTTAAAAATTCTTCTTACAAAGTGTTAAATACCTGTCTCTCCCCTTGCATCACTGACACATGGCTGGGGCAAGCATACAGGTATTACTGCATTCATAACTCACGTGTCACGTCTTACTTATCTTTTCATTTGTTTTAAATTTTTGCTTCAACCTGCCTTGTGCAGTTGCAGAAGGCAGCAAAACAGCTGGATTCAGGGGTCGTCAGGGCAACAAGATTTCTTTGGCGGTATCCAACAGCTCGAGTGATCCTGCTTTTTTATCTTGTAAGAACAGTTAACCTCATAGGTTTGAAGTATCTAATTACAATTTGATTCTGTAAGAATAATATAAATTATATGGTTATCAATATGAGAAACTGTTTGCAGGTATTTGTACATTTCTTTTTGATGTATTTTTTTGTTGCATCGCCTTCAGGTACGTATGTCAAATTGTTTACAAAATTGTTATAGGAGATAGTTAATAATTGTGTATTTAGCACATCAAAATATATATATATATATATATATATATATATATATATATATATAAATGAGTATTTAGCTGTTGGTCAGAAACCATATACAATTTATTGGAAAGAAAGATACTTATATCGTATATGTAGGTTGAAGATGCTCTAGTCCATTGTTTTCTTTTATGCCAACTTTGTGCTCAATGTGCAGGAACAAGCCGATAATTTTTCTGCTAGGGAAGTTGCAGAATCTATGGGTATTTCCACCTCTAACTTACCATGACAGGAAAACTTCTTCAGTTCAGAAACCGGTGGCTGTGTTTTCTGGTATCTAATTTCCATGTCTACAAGAGGTGTGCATTGGAATTTTTTTTTTTTTTTACCAATCCTATAGATATATTGAAATATGATAGAAGAAAATGGAACTCTTATGCACTGCTATAATTTTCCCTGAAATGCAATCATTCAAGGAATGGTTGATCCCGGAGAAATCTTGGGAGATTTGGAATAGCAAACTAGATTCAAGTGAGGTATATACATATTCAGTGTGGCTTCCTCATCTAGGAGCTGCATGCTAATGTTCATAGAGACCGATTGTTTACGTTTTTCAGTCGTTAATTTGATGTCTTTTTGACACTGAAATGTTAATCGAAAATGAAAGCCACACCATGTTGTAAACTTGTACATCTAAAACTACGGCATCGTGAATAGAATATTCTTTTATTTATGGACACCAATAGTGAGATTCACTACTTGCGAGTTGATCATTTTTAATTTGTTCAGAATTTGCTGTGGTTTCAACTTGCGAACATAAGCAAAGTTGCTTTGCTTGTTTTGAGAAAGCAAACTTGTTGTGACAAGTGACAACCCATGGAGAAAATCATGCATGGGTCCAATGAAATAGAGTCATTTATCTTGGAAACATAAAAATTTATTATAAAATTCTAATTTATCTCATTGGACAAAGGCATTTAGACCGTACCATGTAAAATTTTCTCCGATCAAATAATGGAAGGAATAAATGAATTCATTTTATTCTATTTATGAAAATACCATTCTTTCAACAATATGAATACCCACTATTAATAGGGTTAGTTTGGGGATATTGAAGAAATCATTAATTCTAGATTCCTTTTCTTCATTTTCCTCCCAAATTTGGGTGGAAACCAGATTGGGTGAAACAAGTAGAAATTATTTCTTCCTTTTCCTTCAATTTCCTTCCATTTCTCTCTCATTTAACAATCCAAACAAAATATTATAAATTCATCCAAATCCTCTCATTTCCTTTCTCTCATATTCCATCAAACCAAACATAGTGAAGAGAAGACATAAATAATTTCAGAGAGAATGTGATTCTTTTATTTCTCATTTAAGTAATACAATGGTGTGTATTCCTTTTCATAAATTATTTCTCATCTTTGGAACTACCGTGTTTATTTATTTATTTATTGAAAATATAGACAATTGTATAAATGAATTTAAGAATTTTTAATTATAGTTTGAAAAAAAAAAAAAACTTTTAATTACAGTTATAAATGTTTAGTTCTGTCATTAAGGCTTCTAGAAAAGCATAGAGGGTAAAAAATAAAAAAATACAAGAGAAAATTTAGTTTTGGGAAGAATTTTGAGGTATAAATATAATCAGTTGATTACTATTTGAAGATTTTGATCAGAATCAAGAATATGGGTTTTCTTTGTGTTTTGATGAATAATCCTAAATAATATATTTTTTTTTATTTAGAGGAAATAGGGGTATATAGCACTTTTAAAATTTTGACTTGTACAACTATCACACTTTAATAACTCTTGTTTAAATAGCACCAAAAATGGAATTTGGACAAAAATACCCCCCAGCTTCTTTTCTTTTCTCTCATGTGTCCTTCACCTTCTTTCTTCTTCTTTTTCCAAAAACCTCCATTGATGGAGCTTTAATGGAGGTGCCACCACCGACCGGGGAGTTGATCGACAAAACCACCGGCAAAACGTCTGTCGTGCGCCACCCGTTGTAACGGAAGTATCCATTTTCAGTTTCGAGCTGTATGGAGAGAGAAACGAAGCCAAACCCGAATCGTCTCCGAACCTTCATCGTCCGATCTGCTACTATCCGTCGCGAATCCGACGAAACCGAAGGCGCCAACGAACTCGACGTCGTTCGATCTTCCAGATCCGACTATCTCTGGAGTCAACCGACGCCGTCATCGGATCGTCACTGTCACCATTAATGGAGGTCGACAGAATAAGTCCCCGAACAAACTTGAATTAAGTCTTGAAACGCATTAATAAGTCTCGATAAACTCATGAATAAGTCTCGAATTTGTAAAATAAGTCTTGAATTTAACCTAATAAGTCTCGAAAATGCTAATAAGTCTTGAATTTTTGAGAAAAAAAAATACAAAGGAAAAGAGTAAGTGGGGGTATTTCGGTCTCACCACCTATTTTGGTACTATTAAAACAAGACTTATTAAAGTGGAGCTATTTGTGCAAGCCCTCCCCCAAAAAGTGCTAATTAATTTTTGAACCCTTTTTCTAAATTGAATTATGAAAATGGGAACGTAAGCCGTATGAAGAATTGAGAGAATGACAATGAAAAAGATGATGAGTGTTTATTAAGTGAATATAAAAGTAATTTTGTTGACAAATGACTCAGTAATTAAAAAAAAAATGTAATTAAATCATATTTTTGAGTTGAAATAACTCTCCTATTCAAGATAATGGTTTCATACTTTCATCACAAGATCATATCATTTCAAATCACTATTTTTGAGTGGAAATAACTCTCTTATTCAAGATAATGGTCTACTCACTCTCTCTCTCTCTCTCTCTCTCTTTTGTTTCTTTTGATCATATGCACCTTCTCATCGAGAGAAAACTTATGTAGGACAGTCTCATTGTCCATGTGGTGAGACCATCCCACACAAGTTTTTCTCTTTCATTAGTGCCTCCTCTCTCAATCCCCAAGCTCTCTCTCTCTCTCTCTCTCTCTCTCTAGCTTAAGCTATTCCAACCGGGTAATAAGAGAATCTCTAATTGTAATGTGGGTTGTGAAAAAATTAGATGCTAAGTAGAATGAACAGTCACTTTGTTAAAAAATTCATCTCCATTGCAACCTATCTAATACAACTTTAAGCTAAGGTGGTAACTTTTTTGTTAGAGACTGTCAACATGAGTACATGACTCTCTGGTTTCAGAGGGTCTGTTGGATAGCTATCTTGTTGCCCAGTCAGCAACCGTTATTGTCTTCTACTTTATTTTATTCAACAATTATAAAGTATATTTAAGGAGGCCAATAATAAATTGACATGTCATTAAAAATATGTATTTTATAGTGAAGCATTGGAGACCACTTTTTCATTTAGATGTCTATCAAGTTTAGTTACATGCTAGTTTGCCACATATGAAGCAATTGGCTTGACAATGTTGACATATTACAATTTTTTTTAAAGGCTAATTGGCACAGATGCCCCCTGAACTCTTCAAAAATTTGCACATTGCCCCTTGAACTTTTTTTTTCGACAGTAAACCCCCTAAACTAACGGAAATTTGTAAAAACCGACGGAATGGCAACGGAAACCACATTCCATCTGTTTTCTAGTCACATGCCCGTCATGTGCGTCCCATAGTACAAATCATTAACAAGAACTAATTACACCAACCTCCCCTGAGATTTGCCTTATTACTTTTTTAAAAAAGAAAATTAAATATTTTTTAAAAAGAATATAATTTAAAATTTTTATTTTTTCTCAATAAATAGATTTTATTTTTTAAAATTTGATCTCCACCGTCCATCACCATGATGGACGTGGAGATCAAATTAATTTTAAAAAAAAAAAACGAATAAAAAAATTAAACTAAACTTTTGTTTAAAAAAAACGAAATTAAAAAAAGAAATTAAAACTTTTGATTTTTTTAACTTAATGAACAAACTTCATCAGTTCATCTTCTTCATCAATGAAACCCAGAAACTCCTACCACCATCTAGATCCAAACCCAACCACCCCCACCGTTAAACACCACCACTTAAACACCAAACCCAATAATCTTCCAAAACTACCACCACCACCATATGTTCAGCCAAACCCAACAACATTATCATCAAAACTACCACCACCACCAGATTGAAACCCACCACCTGCACGGCCGTCGAAACCCACCGCCCCAGATCAAACCCGCTAAACACCTCCACTGTCAAACCACGACGGCCAAATCAAAGACACGAGATTAAGATTGAGATCGATATCGAGAGAAAGAGGATATCGATCGTGAGAGAGAGAGAGAAAGATGAGATCGGAGTGGCTAGGGGTAGTGGTTACTGTGATTTCGGTGGGCTAGGGTGTGGTGTCAGCGACGGCGGTGGCTAGGGTTAGGGTTTGTGTTTGAGTTGGAGTTGGAGTTTTTGTGGAGAAGATGATGATGACAGAGACATATAGTGTTGGAGATGGTGTGATAACAAATTTTTTTTTGTGGTCTGGTCGATTAGGTTTTGGGCATTTGTTGGAGATGGTGTTGAGGTGTGGTGGAGAAGAGCTGAAGAGATGGTATTGTATGTGTGTTCTTGATCTAGTTCTAGACCAGGTCTGGTCATGTGACCCTCCCTCTTCATTTTGGGTTTTTTTTAATTGATTGAAGAAAAAAAAATGATGATGATGATGATGATGGACGATGACGATAAAGATGGTGATGTTTTTGTTGGCAGTAGATGGGTTCAATAAGAGCAATTGAGGCAGATGATTCAAGCTCATCAGATTGTATGAAGTTGGTGGCTTACTGGGTTCTGAAATAATTGATTGAAGAATAATAAAATTATTTTTTTTAAGGGAAATGCAATAACAATTTTTTTTCCCAGATTAATGTTACCATTTATTTTGTTTTTGGAGTTGATTGAAGATGAGATTTGTGGATTTTTTATTTTTTATTTTTAATGATTTTCTTTTGGAATTGATTGAAGAAGAAGGAAGAAGATATGAATTATTGAATGAGATTTGTGGATTTTTTTTTTAATTGATTTTTGATTTTTTTTTTTTTTTTTTTTTTTTTTGGAATTATTGAATTATATGAATTATTGAAGAAGATATGATATGATATTTATTTTTTAATTTATTTTTTTTATTTTGTTTTTTTTAATATAATCTAATATATATAATATGATTTTTTTTAAAATTTATTCATTTTTTTCTAAATTAATTTGATCTCCATCGTCCATCATGGTGATGGACGGTGGAGATCAATTTTTCTTTCATTTTTTTTTTAAATCTATTTATTGAAAATAATTATAAAAAAATTATTATATCCTCTTAAAAAATATTTACTTTTCTTTTTAAAAAAAGTGTTAGGGCAAACCTCAGGGGAGGTTGGTGTAATTAGTTCTTGTCACGTGACGTGCATGTGACTAGAAAACAGACGGAATGTGGCTTCCGTTGCCATTCCGTCAGTTTTTACAAATTTTCGTTAGTTTAGGGGGTTTACTGCCGAAAAAAAAAGTTCAGGAGGCAATGTGCAAATTTTTGAAGAGTTCATGGGGCATCTGTGCCAATTAGCCTTTTTTAAATGCAAGCAACATTACCATTGGAGATACTCTAAGCTTCCCATCTACGTTTTTTTTTTTGTCCACATTTTAGCCTAATACTTCCATCTGAAGACGTTCTGATTTTAATTTAATTCGGATTTAAGTTGTGTTTGTGTGAATACGTCTTGATTTTAATTTCATATAGACTTTGAGTTGCATTTGAAGTCATAGATGATACGTGCACACAGGGCTGGCCCTGGGCTTTAATAGGAGAGGCAGCCGCCCTGGGCCTCTTTTTAAATGGGCCATATTTACATGATTTCAGTATTGGTTTAGGGGCCCAATTTTGTTTTATTTTAGTTCATAAAATGCCTAAATTTCTATTTTAAGTATTAGTCTAAAAAGGCCCATATTTATATAATTTCAGTATTGGTTTAGGGGCCCAGTCTTGTTTTATTTTAGTTCATAAAAGGCCCAAATTTCTATTTTGAGTATTAGTCTAAAAAAAGGCACATATTATAAAACACTAAAGCCAACAATTTAAAATAAAACAAAAATATAAAATAGGGTCAGCTTGGAGTGTTAAAGTCCGAATTAGATTTTGATTTTTTTTTTTAGACATGAGACATCAGTATTCAGACTTCAATATATCTTCTAAATCACTGAAGGATTTAGGGTTTCTTATTTTTTTCTCCAGCCACCATTGAATGATTTCTTTCGATCTCTCTCAATGTCAAATCTTAGAATTAATATGAAAAAAAAAAGGGAGAGAAAATCAAAACTAACCATTGGATTTATTAAACTTTTGTTAGTAATCACTTTTGAAACTTTAATTGTTAATAACCACTTTTTTTAAAAAAAATCAGTGTATGTCCGTAAATTACAAGAGTACCCCTGAAATTTTTTTTTTTTTTATAAAAAACATCAAACTTTAAATCATGGCTAAAACTTGAATGTTGAAACTTGAAATCATGACTGAAATGAAATGTGAAACTTGAAATAATGCCTAAAATGAAATATGTGAAACTTGAAATCATGCCTAATTTCCCTTCTTCCCCAAATTCCCAAAATTCAATTAGGTTTTTGTTTCCCTTTTTTTTTTTAGATCAAATCGCCGGTGGAGGGGGGCTCCGACGACAACGACCAGAACATGAAGCACGACGACAACTGACGCACGAAGCAGCAGCGAAGCACGACGACGACGACGATGACAACGATTGGGTCTGAAGCGCGACGGCTGTGCTTGGTTCGCGAATCCACGCAGCGCACGATGGCGAATCACGACGGCGTTGTGGCTGTCGCGAAGCCAAGAAGCACGCCGGCGCTTGGCGGGCACACCTTCGTCGGCGGTGCGCTCAGGCGACGACGCCGGCGATGACTTTGAGGGAGAGAGAGAGAGAGAGAGAGAGAGTGTGTGTTTTGGGGATGGTTTTTATATGAGGGCTTTCCAGTAATTTCTCAAAAACATGGTTATTAACAATTAAAATTTCGTTTGTGGTTAAAAACGAATTTCCCATGATATATGTGGTCATTTTTGGCAATTTCCACAAAAGAAAAAAAGGGCCCATCTTAGAATTTTGCCCCGGGCTCCCGAAAAGTCAGAACCGGCCCTGCCTGCACACTTACTTTGATCTCATATAATCACAATCTCATACAAAAAGATAATAATCAAGATGGTTCTCGGTGGGTTTTAAATATCAAAGAATAACTCATTGTCACCTATGGTTATATTCATGGTTCTTGAAAACTAAATTCACCTTAATAACCTCTTTTTCTTATTTTATGATCGTAAACTGTATAAAATTCGTTCGTTCAAATTTCGAATATGAAAAATAACTTGATTTAACTTTTTTAAAAAGAACATTAAATACAATCGTGAGTGTATAGTGCTCTTTAAAAATGACAATAAAAAACAAATAATGTTAATTATCTGAAAGTGATTGGCACATTTATAATTTCATTAGACTCTTGTCAACATTATAAAAGCAAGTATATATAATCACAATTGGATATGGGTACCATCTATTGGTCCATCCGTTTACTTATCGGCGAAGTAGTCAAAAGTAGTCCTAGACTCCTAGGTTTAGGACTACTTTGATTTATATCTTTCTTTTCTTTGGAAAAGTAACAACTTTATTCCTTTAATAAAAACAACTTTCTTTTGCACTTTTGTTTTTTTTCTTTTATGAATTTGGATTCCTTAATAGACTAATAATTGTCCTAACCTAAATAAATTTTGTGACATGTGTAATCAATTGTTAAAATAAGGTTATGATCAATGGAAAAAGATTAGATGGATCCAAATCCTTCTTTTATATTGTATCAATCTAAAACAATAAAAAATAAATTGATTTAACTTAAAAAAAAAAAAAAAAAAAAAAACATTAAATACAATCGTGAGTGTATTCATTAAAAATGACAATAAAAAATAAATAATGTTAATTATCTAAAAGTGATTGGTACATTTATAATTGACTAGCGAGTAGCGAGTATATATAATCACAATTGGATCTAACTTATTTTGAAAAGCATGCGAAACTTAGCTATTTGATACTTCCACTAATTTTATGTGTCAACATTTTAAATTTCAATAATGTAATTTTTCAACGGATCAAGCTAAGGGGGATTTTGGCAAATAAAATAAAATAAATAAATAAATAAAAACTAAAAAGTAAATTTTGAGAAGAGAGTTTCTCCTTATAATCCATTGTTTTTCTTTTTACACTTCATATATAAAGACACTCCATTATAACAATTTAAATTTTAAAAAAATTCTAAAGACATTTCTTTTTTTCCAAAATTATCTTCTTTATCTTTTGGCACTTATATTCTATAGACACTCCATTTAAAAAAAAAAAATTCTTTATTTTAATATTACCTATTTTGAATACATCTCTTTAGAAATTTTGAAACAGGAAATAGAAAAGAGATGTAAAGTAATCAAATAAAAATAAAACAGAGAATAAAAGTGAACAACTGTTTTAGAGATCAAATTGTGAAAATAGAAAAACGATATTTGTTTTTCTCTTTTGGATTTTAAATTGAGTAAAAAAAAATCTATTGGGTAACAAAATAATTTAAAATATTTTTTTCTGGAAAAAAGAATTATATATATATCTATATATACTGCTCATGAGAATGATGGAGGGTTTGATGGTGTATGAGAAAAACAAATATTTTGAAAAAAAGAAGAAGATATTTTGGGGTTTGTAAAATAGGAAAAAAAAAAAAGCTTGTTTTCTAAAAAAATTGTTTGGAGTGTTTTTAGAACTTTCTTATTTAGTAATTTTAATTTGGGTTAAAATTATCATTAGCAAAAAAAATTAAAATGGAGTGTAACCGATAATTAATGGATTGTCAATGACGTTTTTCTTTTGAGAAATAATACAAACTAAAGAAAATTTATATTATTTCATTTTAATAATTAAGGATAGTGTTTCTTTCAATATATACCGCCTGTAATGGTGATGACTTAAATATAAAATATTGTTATATTGAACGAGCACTCCTACAGTCCTACTACTAAGCTAACGCCATAGTGGGTGGTGTTGAAAATTAAGAGTAATGTACTTGTAAATAACTTATGTTTTAATTGTGATAAGATGAGGTTGGTCTGATGTTAAACCCCTCATATCTACACCGGGTTCAAATCCTCCAATTTCAAAAAAAAAAAAAAAAAAAAAAAAAACCCAAATTAATGTAATAGTGTATAGTGTAATACTTAAAAAAATCTCATGCTTTAACTGTGGATAGCTTGTATCTCCAATGTAGTTGTGCATATTCAATCTCACGCTAAGATGGAAAAATGTTTACTCTTAGACGGCCTGTTACATAACTATTTTTTCGGTTAACTCAGCAACTCAGCAAGTATTTAAAATTAACATTAATTTTTCATCTATTTTTTGGTAAGGAAATAAAAAATAAAAAATAAAAAATAAAGTTGGACACGTTATTAAAAATAAATTTGTTTCAAACAGAAGTATTAGAGACCAAATTTTGTGTTAATTATCTATCAAATCTATTTTTATACCACATAGAAAACAAGTCTTTTGTTATTGTTCTTATGTCATCGATTTTTAGTATTCAAACAACTTTTAGTGTAAAGATGCTTTTAACAAAGTGAAGGGGGTTGGATCAGGTGGCCCCTCCAACTACTTGCTTCGGAAGTTATAATCTTTTTTATGGATTTATTTTCCACTCAGAAAAGTCATCATATTAGTACTCAAAACTTTATTTCCCGAGAAAAAGGAAAATCAGTTTTCTACTATTTCTTTGTCCTTAAATCAAAATTTACTTTTCTTATTTTCTTTTCGATTTTTATTTACCTTTTACATCAAATAAAATGCTGGAGTCGATCTCAAATACTAAAACATATATCATATATGCTTATCAATGTAAACGTTTTTCTTAAATGAAGCTCGGCATGCATTAAGAATGCAAAACTGAAATAAATTCATTCTTTTAATATATTAATACATAGCTTCTTCAACCTTAAAAAGCTAAAAATAAATTAAATTAAAGTATACTGAACATTTTCCAAATATATATTTGGAGTAAATACAATGAGACTTTTGAAGTTTGGTATAAATATATTTAGAGAACAATTATATATTTATCTATTCAAACATTCTTTAGTTTAAAATTTGGATTTGAAAAACTAATAAAAAGACGAAATTGATTACTTATCCATAATAAGAAGTCGAGAGGTTTAAAATTTTAAATCAATTTTAAATCATTTGTATCGTAATTTTTAGTTTTTAATAATTATCTTTATTATTAGTTGATCAAAATCAAATTCAAAATAGAGAGAACCGACATTTTTGTTTTTGTTTTTGTTTTTTTTTTGTTTTTGAGAAGAAAGAGAGAACCGACTTGATAAATGCACACATCTCAAGAACTGTATTTATACTAGATTTTAGGGTACCCAAATGTATTTACCCTACATATTGAAAACTAAATATTACTCTATAATACATAAGGGAATTTATATCATTTCATTTTGAAGATTGAGTTTTTTATTTATTATTATTATTATTATTATTATTTATTACTTACCACTTGTAATAACATTGACATAAATTTAAAATATTATCGGACTGAATGAATGTTGGCAAACACTGGCACCGCTCTAATACCAGTTGTTGGGAATTAAACCGATGAACGCGGAAGCGACGTGGCTAAAATTCACACAAAACAAATAACGTCTACAAAAAAATAAAATGAGAGAAAATAAACCAATCACACAAACACAAAGATATACATGGAAACCCTAAATCATAGAAAAAACGCAGACCGTTAGGATGACAGAAAAATAATCCACAATGTAATAAATTTGTACAACCATACTCTCTCGGGATTCTCTCTTTCACAACCCAAACCCCAAACAACCAAGTCTTACCAAGCCCCCAAACTAACAATTGAGCTTACATCCTAGTTCTCAACTTACAATGCTCACCGAGTCCTCATCCAAGTGCACCCCCTGAATATCCCCTATCTCTCCACTGAATATCATCCACGAATCTCCTTCTTAATGTCCAGATGTTCCTTGGATCCCTCCCCAAATATTCCCAGGGGTCTCACTTAGATCCACCTACTCTCTGATATTACATGTGTTTCTTTTGCTCCACCCAAATAACCAAGTTACAAGGTTCTATTTATACTATTTACATGGAGTTTAAGTCTTACACATAAGTCTTCTTGATCTATGCAAAGTCCTATTCCTTTACACTCAAGACTTTCATGTTCAACATAAAGAGAAACTTTTTTCCTTTAAGCACAAGAACTTCCAGAAGAAAACCATTCCTTTTTTCATGCACCTTTCCTGATCTGTGCAAAATACACCGTCACTGTGGTCTGATTTGCAGTTGGCCACCCGTGGAATGTCACTAGAAATGAACGCTCAGAATACCGCGGTTTGTGCCTTTTGCCTCCACCGTGGTCTACATCGTGCTAATCTCACTGGAATTGACCACGGTCTACACTGCTGTCTATGCATGTGCTTGCATCGTGGTCCACGTCGTGGTTCCTTTTGAAATCCAATTCTTCAGTTCTTCTACGGTCTTCAAGCCTTCTTCGAACACCATCTCTAACTTCTAAACGTTTCCCATGTCTCCAAGAAGTTTCATATCAGTTGAATCTTGTTTGGTTCACATTGGGTTCACTTGGGAATACAAACCAAAAAACCTAACAATTCTCCCATTTGGCGAGAATTCTTAAGACCTTATTCCGCAGCCATGACTCTCTATATCGAGAATCACCATACCCAACCACAAGGTATAAACCACTTAGGAATGAACCATCCTAAGATTTCTTTTTGTCCCTGTACCAAGTCAAAATAACTTGCTGAAATTATGGTGTAACTCCTCATGTTAGATTTCCAGTGAATTCATTAGATATCGACATCCTTGTCCACCACACACCCTACATCACATTTTGACCGATGCCCATATGCAAACCTGTGGACCACTAGCAACAACATATCCTCTTCAATGACAGTGGAGAAACCTGCTAAAAGGATAAATGTGTCATTGCATCACCCAAGTGCCCAACCCGGTGAAAGACTTGTTGTTAGTACTAGGAGTACTTTGCCGGATAAGCCCCACACCACACCAGAGACTTTGAGCTTTAAAAGTTTTTTTTATCACCTTGTGTAACCCGGATCGGACCTCTATGAATTGTACTTGCCACCACAAGCCAAAATTCTCCTCCATCAATATTCTTCCTCCATCAAACCCTACTGAGTTTGAAACCATTTTCAAGACGTATCTCCTTTACTAAACCCGTACTAGGCAACCATGAATCACCATCTCAATACCACCAAGTCTTCCATATGATATCTTGTAAAGACTTGACACCGCCATCACCAACTATGGCTTTGATACTAGTTGTTGGCAAACACTAGCACCACTCTGATACCAGTTGTTGGGAATTAAACCGATGAACTCGAACGCGACATACCTAATATTCACACATAAGAAATAACATCTACTAGCAGAAAAATAAGATGAGAAAAAAATAAAACCAATCACACAAACACAAGATATATGTGGAAGCCCTAAATCAGGGAAACAACTGTTTCACGGGCCATCGGGACGACAGAGAAATAATCCACTATGTAGTAAATTTGTACAACCATATACTTTCGGGATTCTCTCTCACAACCCAAACCCTAAAAAACTAAGCTTTACCGAGCCCCAAGCTCATAACCGAGCTTACATCCTACCTTTCAGTTCACAATGCTCACCGGGTCCTCTTCCGAGTACACTCCTTGAATATCCCCTTAGGTCTCCTCTAAATATCACCCACAGATCTTTCTATTGATCCCTAGATATTCCTCGGATCCCTCCCCAGATATTCCCAAGGGTTTCCTCCCGGATCCACCCACTCTTTGATGTTACAGTTGTTTCTTTTGCTCCACCCAAATAACCTAGTTACAAGGTTCTATTTATACTAGTTACATGCAATTTAAGTCCTATATGGAAATCTTCTCCTACACGCACAAGTTTTCTTGATCCACGTAAAGTCCTACTTCTTTACGCTCAAGACTCTCATGTTCAACATAAAGAGAAACTATTTTCCTTTAAGCATAAGAACTTCCAAAATATAACATTTCTTTTTTCCACGCACCTTTCCTGATATGTGCAAAATACATCGTCACCGCGGTTTGGGTCGCGGTTGGCCACCCGTGCCCTGCATCATGGAATGTCACTAGAAACGATCGCTCAAAATACAGCGATTTGGGCCTCTTGCCTTTGCCACAGTCTACACCACGCTGATCTCACTAGAATTGACCATGGTCTGCACCACTATCTATGCACATGCCTGCACCGTGGTCCAGGCCACGGTTCCTTCTGAAATCTGATTCTTCAGTCTTCAAGCCTCCCTCAAACACCATCTCTAACTTCCAAACATTTGTCACGTCTTTAGGAAGTTTCATATCATTTAAGTCTCATTTGGTTCACTTGGGAATATAATCCAAATAACCTAACAATGAACACTCTTACTAATGAGCCATAATCAAATTTGGGTGGTGGTGAAAATCGAAAGTAATGTTACTTATAAATAACTCAAGTTTAATTGTGTAATGTGGATAGCTAGAAGGAAAAATGGAAACTTTAATAAAGTGAGGTGGGTTGGATCCAGACCTGACATGGTTCCGGTTCCGGTTCCGGTTCCACGGTTAGGTGGAACTGGCGGTTTTAAACCTTTAAAAAAAAAAAAAAAAAAAAAAACAACCCAGATATCAGAATCTAGATCACCTTCTGAGTTCCCACATTCATTCATCGATTATCATCTCTCTCTCTCTCTCTCTCTCTCTCTCTCTCTCTCTCTCTCTCTCTCTCACAAACACACACAAATCAACCCCAAAATCCCAAATCACCCAGATCACCCACCACCACCCTTGAATCGGCCATCCCCAAATCACCCACAACCATTCGTGATTCCGTGAATCAAAGAATCGAAGAAGAAGACCCGTGGTCACTACCTCATTGGTCCGTGAATCGAAGAAGAAGAAGAAGAAGACTCGTGGTCAATGGTCTGTGGGCGTGAATCAAATAGTAGAAGAAGAATAAGAAGAGAAGAGCGAGCGAGAGAGAGAGAGAGAGAGAGAGAGAGAGAGAGAGAGAGAGAGAAAGAGAGATATGTATGTGTTCAGACTTGAGAGATAAGGATCACACACACACACACACACACACACACACACACACACACACACACACACACACACACACACACACACACACACACACACGCACAGAGGAACCGTCGGTTTGAACCGAACCAGAACCGTTGGTTCGAACCGGACGATTATGAGAAATGTGGAACTGAAACCGGAATCGCCCCGTTTCGGTTCACGGTTCACGGTTCGGTTCCTAAACGAGAACCGAAAAACCAGTTTTGATTCTGATTTTTTTAGTTTCGGCTCCGGTCCGGTTCGAACCGGAACCGTGTTGGGTCTAGTTGGATCAGGTGACCCCTCCAACTTCTCACAAAAGTCATCATTAGTACTCAAAACTTTATTTTCCTAGAAAAAAAGAACCGAAAATTCAGTTTTTCTACTATTTCTCTGTCATCAAATCAAAATTTACTTTTCTTATTTACTTTTCAATTATTTTTTATTTTTTAAATCTTTTATCTCAAATCAAATGACGGAGTCCATCTCAAATACTCAAATATATGCTTATCAATACGTAAGCATTTTAGCCCCTAGTGGTGTAGCTCAGTTGGTAGATGAACGAGCTTGAGGTTTGGGCAAATGACTCCTAAGTCAGCAGCTCGAATCCCACTAATGGCAAAAGCTTCAACCAAATATATATATATATATATTGGTTTAAATAGGTGAATAAATAGATACCGTAACAAAAAATGTAAGTATTTTCCTTAAATGATGCTCGGCAGGCATTAAGAATGCAAAACTGAAATAAATTTATTAAATTTATTCTTTTAAAGTTTTAATATAACAATATATAACTTGATAATATGAGGTTGGTCTAGTGATATACCTCTCACACCTACACCAAGAGGTTGTAAATTCGAGTACACCACCCACCCACCCCCCACCCAAAAAAAAAATATATATATATATATATATATAACTTCTTCCATATTAAAAATGGATCAAGGTAAATTAACTTCAATTTATAACTTCAACATCTCAGTCACTCACGTGCTCTCAATCTAATGGTTGAGATTTGAATATATTTATAACTCTTGAATTAAGAACACATGGGTGGTTGAGATATTGAAATCAAAATTTTAAGTCAAAAATTTAAATCGTTTTAACCTAATCCATTAAAAAAATAAAAATAAATTAAATTAAAATGTCCTGAACATTCTTCAAATATATATTTAGAGTAAATAGATTAAGAAACTTGAAGTTTGACATAAATATAATTAGAAAATGAATATATGTTTGAATACTCAAATCTTTTCTAGTTTTAAAATTGATTTTGATAAACTAATAAAAGATTAAATGACCACTTATCCATATAAAGAGTATAGGCCATAGGGGTTTAAAATTTTAAATTATTTGTATATTTTTTTTTTTCGAGGTAAAATTATTTGTATCTTAAACTTTAGTTTTTAATAATTATTACTTTTATTAATCAATCAAAATGAAATGTAAGAAATAAGAATGGTGTTTTTGATAACTTTTTTTATAAATGGAAATCATGTTTTAAAAATGATGTTTTTAAAAATATAATAAGTTTGGTAGTTTTTTTTAAAAGTAGTTTTTTGAAATGAAAAACGATATAAAAATGTTTGGTTGTTGTTCTTAAAATGAATAAAATAGTTGTTTGGAGGGAAAAGTTAAGATTTATTTTGAAAACCTGTTTTGAAAACAATAGAAAACAATAAAAAGTTGTTTTTAACTTTTTAGTTATAACTTTTAAAAAGTCTAAAAAGTTGTTTTTTGTTTTCAAAAACAGTTTTGTAAAATGTTCAACCAAACAACATTCTAATTGTTTTTAGTTTTTAAAAACAAAAAACAGTTTTTAAAAACATATCCTAACGCCACCGAAAGGTCTGACTTGATAAATGCACATTTTCTTACTAACTGTATTTATGCTAAATTTGAGGGATCTGAATGTATTTATCATATATATTGAAAACTAAATACTGCCCCAAATTTCAAAATAAACAGCTGCGAACCGGTTGCTTTTACTCGTATAAGTGAAAGTGAATCGTGTATTGTCTTTTCGTATATCTATTGATTTGATTGATTGTCTGATGTGAGATTCTCATCATTCTAATAAAGAAGAAGATTTCTTTTAGGCTATTCTAATAGCTACCTTTTTTTTTTTTTTTTTTTTTTTTTTTTTTTTTTTTTTTTAATGTTATTAAATTTCCAAGCTCTGAAAATAAATCCAATAAATAAGAAGTGTTGTTTTATTATTATTATTATATATATATTTTTATATTCCATGTACAGTGATAAGTCGAATCTACTTGTCTATTTTAAAGTATAAATTCTTTAAAGATAGATTAACATAGTACATGAACTCCAATGATACTCTATTTCTAGTTTATAGTTTGATACTCTAAATCCACTTTTTAACTTTATTTATTCAATTTTTACATCTATTCATAATTAACTTTTGAATTAAACTCAATTAACATATAATAAGTTTTAATTTATAACTTTTATTATTATAAAAATCATACCATTAAAAATATATTATCTACATCTTTAAAATGAAACTAATATTGAATATTTAATAATAATACTATTATTTTAAAAAAAATTATTTATCAAAATTTACTTATTTTCAGGTTTTTCTAATTTTGTTTTTCTTGTTTGGCCTATGCAAGAAATAAAATATTGGTATCGGTATCCATATCGGGCTTCTAAATTTATGAATATATCGGGGATATTATCGATATCGGTAGATATTCAATAAAAAATTAAAAAAAATAATGGATATTTACATCTAAAGTTTATAATTTTTTTGTGAAACTTTAGACAAGCTTAAACAAATAAGTATACATCAAATGAATCATATTTCAATGATAAATTAGCATAGTTATGAGTTTATTATAAATTATAACATATATAGAGTCTGTATATAATTTTTAAAATTAAGTATTTAATATAATAATATTTTGTTTCACTTTTACAATATTATATACAATATAAAGAGATTAAATATTTAATAAACAAAATTATCATTAATATATATAGTTCCATATTTCCAAGATTCTATCATAAATCATAATTCATATAAAATAATACATCTGAAATTTAAAACCAAAATGAATTCCTTGCTGATTCAAATACATAAGATATATTTCTATTTTGATAATAATAATTTTCCCAAGAAAACGTGCTAGCATAGTTTTCAAGGTAGTTATTAATATGTTACACGTATGTTGCTTAATCTCTTCCAACTGATCCATGAATTGGGTAGTTTGGATTTACCCAACTTGGTGGATATTGTTGATCTGCATGCATAGGTATTGCATATGGCATTTGTGGAGAAGGATAATCAAATATACTGCAGCCACCATAACTACCATAATATGGTACATGAGAACCTGACCTTGTCTGCGAATCACTCAAAGAACTATTTTCTGTGTCCATACTCATTAAGGAGAGAGACATATTCAAAGAATCTTCATCAATTTGACTTGTTCCTCCATGTTGTCTATCACGATTTTGATCAAAATTACCTACATGAGCATCCCAACATGTTACACTAGCATTCCAACATGTTGCACCAACATCTCAACCTCTTGCACCAGAATCCCAACCTCCTCCAACATCTCCATCATCTTTTCCTCCACTATTTTCATCAGAGGTATGTTGGTCATTGGAAGAGCTGCTAACAGTAACTCCACGATCTACATCAACTTCTTCTCTAATCACTTGTTCAACATTTATTCTCATGTCTCGAGCATGAGAAGCAATTTATGGATTAGGATTTCTCTTATCATCATCCAAATAGGCAGGTCTAACCCAGTCAAAAAAAGGATTCTCATTATCGTCCCCTGCTTCAACAGCTACTTGAAGTAGATCCATAAAATCAGTTTTATCTACTTTATCTTTTTCAGTTGCCATATCCCTAATTTTCAACTTCATATTATAATAACAATAAACAAGTTGTTCAAGCTTAGAATAGGCAAGACAGTTTCTTTGTTTTATGTTGATTAAAGCAAATGTAGACCAATTTATTTCACATGCAGAAGATGATGCTGTTTGTGACAATACGCGAACTGCTATTGCACGCAATGATAGAGCACAATCTCCATACATTACCCACCAATCAGTTGCAATAAAAATTATTAAGTATTATAAGTATGAATACCATTTCAATGATATTATTATTTATTATTATTACATAGATTTTTGTAATAAAACTCATATACCTGGTTGCATTTTGCTTCTAGCTGCTATGGCTGCTCGTTCACTAAAACTTTTCTTTCCATCATTAAAGTATATGAGCTACATGCATGACTCATGAGATCAGTATGTATATAAATATGAGTATATGACACAATACTCTCATGCAAAGAAGTTTTAATATTGGAATTATAAAATTGATTGTAAGTTGTAACTTTTTACCTCATTTCCAAAATTAGCAATCTTTGCAGCTTTAGGGTCTAATTGCGAATAGACAATATGTACGGCTTTCAAAAGATCTGAATTATCCCCAATATTATCTCTATATTGGTACTTTGGGTTCAAATAGTAAACTAGAAGAATAAAAAATATTAATTTTAGTATAAATAATTAAATGCGATACTAAATATTAATTATGAATGACAAACAATCCGAAACAATAATTTAAGTGTTTAAGATTATTTTATTTTATTTTATTTTATTTTTTTGCAAAATATCCCCTGGATTTCGGGATGAAATTCATAATATTTCGGGAATATCGGGAGATTTTTATAGATATTTCGAAATCAACCGGATATTTGCTAGACATTGGATATTACCCCTGTTTCGATATCGGTCACTCCAAAATATGGATATATCGGTGGATATGTCGGTTTTACAAACCTTGGGCCTATGTGCCTCTGGATTTTTTGGGGGCTATGACGCTGTGTCCTCTGTTGTGTGATGTTTTGTGATTACTTTTGTTACTATTTTCTTTATTTTTATATTTCTGGATATTGTCTAGGGGTTTTTCAGCATATGATCGCTTGTGATGCTTTTTCTCCTTAGGTCAGTCCAATTTCATAAAATAAAAAAAATAAAAACCATACTTTATATTATTTACATGTTAATTATTATACGTTAGCAATAAAATAAAGACATTAAAACTTCAAAATGAAAATTACAATAACTTACTTTTAGAAAACTTACAATCACTTATTAATATTTCGATCGTTCAAATGGCTTTCATATCCACCTAAAAATGATCCATCTAGTTTTGGGAATTACAAGTGTTTTTTTCAATAATTTTTCATACGGGGTCACTTATTCCAACCAGTTAGCATCCGATTAAAATTTTTTACACTAATTCCAACCGGATGGAATTAGTGATCCTATACAAAAAATTCATGCAAGATCCCTCGTTAGAAAGTTAATATATATATATATAATTATAGAGGCGAAGCTAGTATTTTAGTTATGGGGGTGGGGGGTTGGGGGGTGTGGAATAAAACTATTTATCAAGTTTCATTGGTTGTTTTGCGATTAAGCTTAAATTTCATTCACCTTTATATACCGAGTTTTTAGGTGTTATAAATTTATAATATATGTTGAGGAAGTAATAACAAGAAGTTGAAATTATCCACTACAGTCTTATAGATGGTTATGAATGACTAAGTTACAAATTTTATTAATCGGTTTTATGTTTCTTTGATACTTTTTGGGTGTTTAGATCAACCTTCTCTTGTATTTTTATTCTCGGTAAAAATATATATTTTATACTAGTTTCATAAATAAGATTTTCCAAAAAATAAAATTATCAAGTTAACAAAAAATAGGTATTAAATATTCAAATTTAGTTTTCATTAAAAAACCAAATGTAATATATAAATGTAATGGTAAAAAAATAAACTAAAATTAACAATAAATAAAAAATAAATAAAAACTATTTATCAAGTTTCATTGGTTGTTTTGCGATTGAACTTAAATTTCATTCACCTTTATATACCGAGTTTTTAGGTGTTATAAATTTATAATATATGTTGAGGAAGTAATAACAAGAAGTTAAAATTATCCGCTATAGTCTTATAGATGGTTATGAATGATTAAGTTACGAATTTTATTGACCGATTTTCTATTTCTTTGATACTTTTTGGGTGTTTATATCAACCTTATTTTGTATTTTTATTCCCGGTAAAAAAATATATTTTATACTAGTTTTATAAATAAGATTTTCCAAAAAAAAAAAAAATTATCAAGTTAACAAAAAATAGATATTAAATATTCAAATTTAATTTTCATTAAAAAACCAAATGTAATATATAAATGTAATGGTTAAAAAAAAAAAAAAACTAAAATTAACAATAATAAAAAAAATTAATTTAGTGCTTGTTTGGTTGAGCTTTATACTGATATACTACAAGTAAATCTTTTACCAATAGATGTTTTTCAAAAGTCCAACCAAACAAGCTCTTAATAAAAATGTTCAAAATGACATTATACCATCGATAAAGTCAAATAACAATTTATTTATTTTTGAAGTATTAAAATAACTATCACAATAGGATTACCGGCTGTGGGACCTTCCAAGATCAAACAACACATATGTGGTTCGGATATCTACTCCCATAAACCGAGACGAAAACGTCTTACACACGTTTGTAAAATGTGTATGGTGGAATTTGAACCCCTCACCACTAATGTGGAAGGAAATTACACTATCATCTATGTTAAGAGGCAATGTGTGTCAAATAACAATTATTCACATGTTTTTCTTATAATTTAAATTTATCATTACACTTATCAAGCAAAATTAACTTATAATAGCAACCAACAAATTTAAATAAATTAATTGAAATAAAAAATATATAATTTTATTAGGGATGGAGGAAATAAATAAAATTAGTTGGGATTGGGTAATAAATAAAATTAACTAAAACCTATTTTTATGGAATAGATGAAATAATTGTATCTATATTTTTTATATTAAAATAATGGGAGGGGTCAAGGGGTTATAATTGTATGCATTATACATATCATTATATTATATACACGAGGAAGTTAACCCCTTACATTCGCATATATATATATATATATATATATACATATTTTTTATTATTAGTTCATCCTGACAATAAATATATCAGGACGAAGAATGTTGATCACTAGATTTATATACTTTGACTCAAAGTGTATGCACTTGTCAAAACTTCTTTATAATCCGTGGTCCACATTCTTCCTCCTGATATATTTATTGTCAGAACGAACTGACAATAGAAAGACTGTGTGTATATATATATATATATATATTATCAAGTGTAGGATCTTGTATGGATTTTCATACATGATCATTAATTCCAACCGGTTGGAATTAGTGATTTCGCACTTAAAAGGTAATTTACATTAAAATAATATTTGTTAAAATTTAGTTATATTAAAGAAGAAGAATTAGTGATCCCGCACGATAAAAGTAATTTATATTAAAAGGTAACCCCGTATGAAAAATTTACAAGTAATTAAAAAGGTTATTAAAATAATATTTATTAAAATTTAGTTGAAGAATAAAATTATATAAAATAATTTATTGAAGAAAGTAAAAATTTATAATGAAAACATAAATTATTTGAAGATATAAATAGAAATATAGATAGAGTTAGATATAAGGATAGAGAATATGATTGGAGTAAAAAACTTTTAGAGATGAAATCTGTGAAAAATATTCTCTTTTGAAACTTTATTTTAAAGATAGAGATAGAGATAGAGTTTCCATTGGAGATGCTCTAAAACATGATGAGACAAACTAGACTACATAAGTGAGCATGACTAGGCTAAATAAGCATGACGTGTTATTTTTTTTATTTTTAAAATAATTAATGAGAAAATGTTATTTTAATGAGAAAGTGTTAGTAGTACATTGTGTACTCTCAATTTTTTTTTTTTTTTGATGTTACAACAACTGTCGGGATCAGCGAGATTAGACTCCAAAGCACGGTCCGGAACACTGCTCCCACTATCGGGGAGAGAGCACCCACATTGATATAATGTATTATATTGTACTATATTATATTAGTTTTATACAATCTAAAAATGGTTGGCACATTTATAATCGACTAGACTCATACAAGTAATGTTACTCATAAATAACTCATGTTTTAATTGTGGAACTAGAAGGAAAAATAGAAATTTTAATAAAGTGAGGTGGGTTGTATCGGATGGTCCCTCCAATTACTTGCTTCAGAAGTTAGTATTTTTTTTTCCCACTATTTAAAAAAGTTATCCTATTAGTACTCAAAACTTTATTTTTCGAAAAAAATGAAAATCAGTTTTCTACTATTTCTCTGTCCTAAAATCAAAATTTACTTTACATATTTTCTTTTTGATTTTGATTTATATTTTATCTCAAATCAAATACCGGAGTCGATCTCAAATACTCAAATATATATGCTTGTCAATGTAAACGTATTTCTTAAATGAAGCTCGGCACGCATTATGAATGTAAAATTGAAATAAATTTATTTTTTTAATATATTAATACATAACTTATTCCATAATAAAGAGTAGAGAGGTTTAAAATTTTAAATCAATTGTATCTTAAATTTTAGATGTTAATAAATATCTTTATTATTAGTAGATCAAAATCAAATTTAAGAATAGAGAGATCCAAGTCGATAAATGCGATAAATGCACACTTACTCATGAACTGTATTTATGTTAGATTTTAGGGGATCTAAATGTATTTACCTTTACATATTGAAAACTAAATATTGCCCCAAATTTCAAAATAAGCTGCAGCGAGCCGGTTGCTTTTACTCATATAATAAGTCAATCATGTATTGTCTTTTCGTGTATCTATTCCGGCATTTCAACTTGATTTGATTGATTGTCTGATGTGAGAATCTCATCATTATTGTCTTCTTTTTTTTATAAATTTATTTATTTACGAATTATCAATAAATGTTCCTCTTCCATGATTAAATTTAAATCAAATAAATACGAAGGGTTATTATTATTATTATTATACTCCATGTACGGTGATAACTCTAAGGGTTGATTGCACTAACTTACCCTTACTTTATTAGATTTAGCAAAATTCAAAAATGTATCATAAATTAACACAAACAACCCATTGTCATCAAGTCAATCTGTTAACTTTAACGGTTGATTAACATTGACATATGAAAAACCAAATATACCCTTGTCATTTCATCCCAAACATAAAATATTTTTAATTAAAAATTGATAAAAAAAAAAAAAAAAAAAAGATAATATATTGGCCGTCTACGGAAACATCATCAATTCGTGAAAGAGTCTCCTCTACGAACTGTAGGAGGTCGATCTCCAATATCGGCAACGGTCTTTTCCGGTAAGTAGGAGATCATCAAAGATCTATTGTTTCCTTTGACGGTGGAGCTCCACCGTCGGTAGATTATTATTATTATTTTTTAAATAATTTGTTTTTTACAATTTTAATTAAAAAATATTTTATGTTTGAGATGATGTGGTAAGGGTATATTTGGCTTTTCAAGGGTCAAATTTAGTCAACCGTTAAAGTTAACGGATTGACTTGATGGTATGGGTGTTTATGTTAATTTAGGGCATCTTTTTTAAATCTTGCTAAATCCAATAAAGTAAGGTCATCTCCAATGCAATACTATGTTAGTGTAAAAACACTATCTTATGCCATGTTTGGTTGGGTGGAATGAAATGGAAAGAAAACAATTCCTAATATCTGGTTTGTTAAAATGTAATAGAATGTGGATTCCACCATTTTGGTGGAATGGGCATTCCATCCAAAAACCAATGGAATGCCTATTCCAATCCAAACCAAAATTAGTTTTCCATAAATACCCTCATATGTCCCAACTCTATTCCAAAAATACCCTCCTTTCTAAAAATAATATATTATATAATAATATCCTCCTTTCCAAATATATATAATATAATATATATATGTATTATATATTATATTATATATATAATATAATATATTATTAATGTATTCTATATTATATAACACAGACATATATATATATATATATATATATATATATATTATAATATTAATATTATTATATTATATATAAATATATAATAATATTTATATTATATTATTAGTCTTTCAATTGTCAGTTCAACCTGACAATAAATATATCAGGACGAAGAATGTGGACCACAGATTATGGAGAAGTTTTGACAAGTGCATATACTTTGAGTCAACGTATGTAAATCTAGTGGTCCACATTCTTCGTCTTTATATATTTATTGTCAAGACGAACTGATAATAAAAAATCTGATTATATATATTATTATGTAATATATATATTTATATATTATATTATAATAATAATATATATATATATAATAATATATATAATAATATATAATATATATATATATATATATATATATATATATATATATATATATATATATATATATATATATAAATATTTATATTATATATATTATTATGTAATATAGATATTTATATATTATATTATGATAATATATATTATATTATATATAAATATATATTAAAACATGTATAATAATATTTATATTATTATGTAATAATATATATATATTAATATAATATAATATAATATAATATATTATATTTTATTACTATTATTATCCATAAAATATAATGTTATTATAAATATTTTGTAATTAGGGGTATTTTGGTCAAAATACAGTTAACTCCATTCCATTCAGTTGTTAACCAAACAAAATAATACCGATTCAGAGACTAATTCTAAAGTTCCAACCAAACAAAAAACTTAGTTTTCTTTTCCTTTCCTTTCCATTTCCATTCCCATTTTCATTCCCATTCTCATTACCATTCCGATTACCATTCCACCATGGTAAACAAACGTGACCTTAGTGTAAAGAGTTGCTCCAATGCAACACTATATTCCAAATTCCAAGATAAATTTAGTGTTGTTGTGAATAGTGCTCCACTTAATTTAGTGGAGCACTATTCACACCAACACTATTTTTTTTTATTTATTAAAATGTCAAATCAACACTAAATTGTTTTATTACAATTCCTAATTTAACCCTCCCACACTTATTTATAATAATATTTATTTGAAAAATTATACCGTTGGAAATATCCCGTCTAGATTTTTAAAATGACACCAATATTAATATATATATTTAAATTATTATTTTTACTTATTAATTATGAATTTAATTAATGGTAAACTTTTATATTAACTTAATTTAGTGCAATTAAAGAAATGACAAAATACTTATAAAAAATTAATTAATCAATTTTGTTTAACTTAATAGAAATTAATTAGTATTTTATAAAGTTTTATTGAGAGAATATTCTCGTAAAGATGCTCTTTTACACTAAATTGGTGTTGGATGCATTGGAGTGGGAAAAAATTTAGTATAAGAATATTCTTACAATATTCTCTTTTTACACTATCTTAGTGTAATTTTTAGTGCTCTCCATTAGAGATGCTCTAATGATAAGTTAATGCAATTAACCCTAACTCTAATCTTCTTGTCTCGAACATGATTAGACAAACTAGACTACATAAGTGTGCACGACTAGACTAATAAGCATGAAGTATTATTTTGTTAACAAATTATTTTTAATGAGAGTTTTTTTTTTAAATTAAAATAAGACTGTCAACTCTCGGTCCCCACATATATTTGTAAAATGCGATTGGACTCGAACCTCTGACCACCAGGTAAGTGTTATTTTAAGTAATAGATTATGTAATACAATTATTAAGCTTTAAATCATGGTAGATGAGTAGTTAGCTTAAAATCTAGTAAGATTTCAAAAAGATGTCCTAAATTAACATAAACACCTCTTGATATCAAATCAATCTGTTAACTTTAGTAGCCTTGAAAAACCAAATATACCCTTGCTACATCATCTTAAACATAAAATATATTTTTCTAATTAAAATTGAAATATCAAAATTTTCTTAAAAAAATAAGATAATCTACCAGAGGTGAAGCTCCACCTCTGAAGGAAACAAGAGATCTTTAACAATCTCCTACTTATCGACCTCTTGCAGTTCGTAGAGGAGGCTCCTCTGCGAATTGAGGATGTTTCTACAAACGGCCGATATATTATCTTTTTTTTTTAAGAAAATTTATTTTTCAATTTTTAATGCAAAATATTTTATATTTGGGATGATGTGGCAGAGGTATATTTGGTTTTCCATAGGTCAAGGTTAGTCAACCGTTAAAGTTAACGGATTGATTTGATGGCAAGGAGTGTTTGTGTTAATTTAGGGCATCTTTTTGAAATATGCTAGGTCCTAAAAAGTAAGGGTATGTTAGTGTAATTAACCCTAATTTATTTATACAAACATTTGAATATACATTTCTACGTACCATTGGGAAAATAGCTGACACTTGGCGGTGTCGGCTCTTCTTCTTCAGTTCTACTTTAAATAGCGGGAAATCAAATGAGAAGTAATAAAATTTTAAAATATTTCTTACACACACCACACCACCGATCATCTCTCTCATCAATGGAAACTCAACCATCAATTGCAATGACCGAGTCTCCTACACAACAACAAGTCTCTCTCCCGCATTCTGTAGAACATCTTATGAGCAAAATCTGTGTGGAGCAGAGCCAACCACCGCCGGACCCCTCAGCTCGACGCATGCTCGCTTCGCTCGGCGAGGAATCAGCTCTGGAAATCCTGCGCTCAATAGCCAAATCGAAAATTCGACATACTTTTAGCGGATTCATCACACACATGGTCAAAAATCTCAACAACAATGGGTCTCCACTGAAACGAGTATGTCTCTCTCCTTCACAGCAAAATAGGAGCCCCGTCACCACCGTTCGTCTCATGAACTCTCCTCAAGGTTCTTTCACTTGTTATTATTTTGCTCTTTAAATTTTGTCTAATCAAGTTGATTGTGATTTCAGTGTTGACTGTTGATCGTTTTTGTAGGCACAGATGAAGCCGTGAATAGCTCCCAACAGAGAGGCTCGTCGTCGTCGAGTTTGAATCCGCGTGCTGCAACAACAATGCGCACATCTATACCTCAGTATGTGGCACTGGGAGAACTGGATTTTCGCAAGGCTTTTCTAATTCTGAGTTACATTGGCGAGTAAGTTTGCTTTACTTAATCAGCAACTGTTTTTGGTTAATTCGTTCGTTGTCAAATGTTTTGGTTTTTGTTATATCTCTTTAGAAAGAGTCTGGAGGAAGTGACAACGGCTGATGAAATTCGGAGACTTAAAGATTTACACATGCATCGATTTGAGGCAGAAGTGTGGAAGGCCTTTGGTGTAAATTACATCAAAACAGAAGACCGACGAAGGGTTTGTTTCATATTTTGATTAATGTTTCTAATTGTGCATTGTTAAAAGCTGAATTTTTAAAGCAACAATGGAGGTTGTAACTTGTAAATTGTAATTGGACCTCTACAAGCTTTTGCGCTGAACTCTAACTTAACATGGTATTGAGGCCTAATTAAGTAAGTGGAAGGATTAATGTCCAAATCCTGAAAATATCATTTTATAATTAAATTTTAATCACAACAAAATAGAAAAACGGGTCTAGTTTTATGGCAATTTAACAGATTTTGCTGTTGGAATTTACTTTGCCTGATTAACTTGTTCTTTTCTTTTGCAGTTGCTTGACTGGGATTCTGGAAAAACACATATATATCATTGTCATGTTTTCCCAGATGGGAGTTATACATTCAAGGTTTGTATGTCTCCTTGGTTATGTACTTTCATATATAGAGTCGTGAACATCGGATACTATCACGATGAAGAAATAGCGTGAATCTACTAAAAATAGAAATGAAACTCAATTTGGTGGCTGATAGGTTGATAAAGCCAATTATAATGTTTATTCTAGGCTGTTATTGCATAAGGTGGACAGCAACAATGTTAAGCTGAATTTTGATAGTCAAATGTGATATTTATGTTTGCCTACTAGGAGTTAATTATAAATTATAACAGAAGACTATTGACTCTGACTGTGCTATATGGAATTTTTCCAATTAGAGGTTTTACAATTAAGATACATCTATTTCAGTTCAGTAATGGTTTTATTCCTTGTGTAACGCGTTAGTAGGCTATTTTTCATTTTAAAAAAAACGTCAATACTTGCAGAAGATGAACTGGTATCACTCTAATCTCAATTCTTTGTTGTGATTAGTTTATATGTAATCTTTAAAAAAGAATATCTCTAGATCTCAACGTTTATTCTATTACTGCTATTGGTGAACATAATTCTTTTTAACATCTATCACCCTTTTCTTTAAAATGAAGTATACCAGTATAATATTATTTCCTTTTTTCCCTGGTTTCAGGGTCCGTTCCTAACCCACACAAAAACTCACTTACAAAGAGAATTGGGAGATGACAATGTCTTGATGGTCAAGTTTGCAGAAGAGGTGACGGACCAGAGAAGTTCTGATTATGCTAAGTACAGTAAAATTGCAAGAGAAGGTATCCTTGTCGGTTTACGCCGTTACCACTTTTTTGGTGAGTCTTTTTTTATGCAATTAATGCTGAATCTTTAGTTGTAATCATTACATTTTTCCTTAAAATAATCTGCCTTTTTTTTTTTTCAGTTTTTATTTGTAAGACTCCATGAATAATCACCTTCCTGTTCTCAATATCTTTATTGATCAGTGTTTAAAGATGGAGGGAAAGAAGAAAAGAGAAAGGACCCAACTAGTTCCTCAGTCAAATGTTATTTTGTTCGAACAGAGTCTGATGCATCCATTGATATGGGCCAACATTATATTTTGTCTGGAAAAAGGGTCCACGAAGCTAGATCAATGTTTATGCATGCACACACTGTTTCTAGTGTGGCCAACTATATGTCTCGGTAATAATACAAATTTCTTTTTAAAAGCCACATATAAGCATGCTTTCTTTTTATAAATTGAATTTATTATTCTTTGTTTGGAAATCAGGATGTCACTTATTTTGTCCAAGACCATGAAGTTGGATGTTGATTTAGCACATGTAAATATTGAGAGGATAGATGATATACCTTGTCGTGTATGATCCATATCTATGCTTCCCAATTAAATATTTTCCTTTCTTTAGTTAGCCAAGTATTTTGTGGTCCATTTGATGACTCAATCGCAAAACTTGTCTTTTTCTTTCTACCAATTGCAGGATAGCAATGGAAATATTGTCTATCGAGATGGCAAACCTTTAATACATACAGATGGAACTGGTTTTATATCAGAGGATTTAGCTCTGAAATGCCCTAAAAATGTGTTGAAGGGGAAGTGCTCGAATGATGACAACATTGAGGTTTGTGTTCTTGAGCATGCAGTATAGTTTATTTGTCTTACATGGTTAGAGATCCCGCATGTGAAGCTCAAGAAGATGGGATGAATACTACATTGAAAAAACATATAGCAAGAGAAAGATATGTTTACTTATGAATGTCACAACCAAATAGACTAGTCTTTTGGATTGTCAGGCTAAAAAAATCCAAAGTATCGAAAATTAAAATACACTCAGATTGAAGTTTTAAATATCAAACCCAAATATAAATTTGTTAAGCTAAATTTTAAGATTCTAGAAGTTGAGTTCAAGAATTGGATTGAAGAAACAATATAATTGCTTTTATTTTTGGAAGCCAATCTCTTTTGTTTCTTTTTTTCCTGCAGACATTTAAGTTGAGTGTTATGTGTGCATTATTTGTCCTTCTATTCATAGTATTTTCAATGTGATTAGAGAGTTATTGAACGAACCGAACCCGGAGAGAAGTCTTCTAACATGAATCAACCAGAATCTCATAGTGAGGAACCAGTATGTTTATCTTTCATTCTATGGTGCTCTTTTTTCTTTTTCTTTTATTTATTCAAGTCTACCTTTTGTCTTAGAACTTAAGAATTATTTATCATCCTTTCTCTCCATGTTTTCTAGCCTCTGTTAATTCAGGCCCGTCTCTTTAACAAAGGTACTGCCGTCAAGGGAACTCTGCTGGTCAACAAGAAGGTATGGATGATGAATCTATGATTTTCCTTTGTCAAAAGAAGAATGAAGCATTGTATTTTTGTACAAACAGTTGTTTGACAGATTGAACTTAATTCCTATTTGATTTTCTGATACAAATAAGCTCTTGGGAATGAGCTCGATCGCAAATATGGATGGATTTGGAATAGGTCTTAGGCTCATGTTGACTAAGTCAAAAATAGATAAACAAATATTTAAATCCACTCTTTCTACATTGTGGCTGATCATTTTTATTATGATATTAATGCATTGTATTATAAATTCAAAATTAGAAAGCAATAGGGTGCAGATAAATTAGTCTATAATCCAAGTAATGGGAGAATCTATGTTTAAACTTCTCATCAAAATTTGTATTCATCTTTGATGATAGATTTTCAAGTTGGTTTTGAACGAGCATATGTTTGGGGAGCCTGAAAGTTTACAATAGATTGAAAAATTTCTTCTTCTGGAGCAAATTTGGATTGAAAATGCCCAAAGTGATGAAAACAGATTGAATCCACTGAAAGGCATGCCAGTACCAAATGTGGACTTTTAATTTAGATTCTCTCACTGGAACAAAACTTCTTGACTTATTGTGGATCAGTATTTCTGATGTGAGTTCTGTTGGATAATGTTTTGAATTAGCTCAGAAATATAACATTTTCAACACACTGCAAACATGAACCCTGACACAATTAGAATATTACTCACTAGATGACTATTATCTTTTTGGTGGTGGGCACATGGATGGGGTTGGGGGAAATTCTTGGGTTTTTAATGGTCAGTTATCATTTCTTGTTGAAAACTTTCAATGGAATGAGCCACTATTGATGATTCATTACCCAAAGTTGCAGATGGAGTGTACTTTCCGTACACGTAATTTAGCTTTGTTTTTTCTAAGGGTTGATATGACCAATGAAGTAATTTGCTTTCAACCTTGTAACATGTTTACATCTAGCAATTTTGCATGGTTGAAAAATTTATTCAATATGACAATATCGTTTAAGCAGTTTTAAAATATTATTCACTTCTGAGATTTTTATTTTATTATGCATGTAATATGTAGCTCTTATTGAATATCCCCATCAAAAGTTGAGTGACTGAGACCATATTTTCTAATTAGTTTTTCCTTTACTGTATTTGTCATAAAATATTGCTTTTATCATTTTGGAACTTGGTAGCTTCCTCGTCGAACCATTCAGATAAGACCCTCAATGATTAAAGTTGAGCCAGATCCATGTCTCTCGGATATTGAGACATGTAATTCATTGGAGGTAGTCACAACAAGGTAAGCTTTGTGGCAGTTTGTTCATTTTATTTTATCTTGTATGTTCTCCTTAGAGAATTAGTTGTTCACCAAGTAGACCACTTGCTGTTATATTCAATTTTTAACTTTAATTTACACAATTTACAAGTGCATTGAAAATGCAGTTAAAACTTCAATGGGATAGAGTTGCACAAATTATTCTCTCTGTATTTTGGCAAAGTTGTTAAGGAAGTCACCAAGGTGGTGGTAGGTGTTTTTGCCAAAATAAGGTGCCTAGAAGCATTCTTGGGTCGAAGATCCTGTTGAATGTTAAAGTGAATAAAGAGTTGGAATATTTGATCTGAAACAATTTGAATATGTTAGATAATGAATATGTTAGATAATATAACTACTTTCCAGGAAAACTACATTTAGACCTGCAATTTTTTTTTTAACCATTACTATTGCAGCTTAATAGATGATTAGATGAAACTACTTTCAATCCTGAAATTACTTTTTGTAAAAGTACAACTTTTTATTTTTAAATTTGTAAAACCCAATGGTAAACTAGGTGCAAGATATTGGTGTTAGAATTATATTTCTAGTTATATTTCTTTGTTTTGTATGAGAGTATTTAACATGGTATCAGAACCTTGGTTGTCCCAGAGTCCTGGGTTCAAGTCCCCCACATGCATTTGTTCTGCAATATGCATATGTATTTGGGCTTGGTCCACATGCCAAGCCCGTCGTTTTGGCACGTGAGGGAGTGTGTTAGAGTGCTTAAATACTTTTGTTGGCCTCTTTCTTATAAACTTAAACTTTTGGGTCTGAATGTTACTTACTAACAATTGGGTCTAACCTCTAACCAAAGCAATGATTTTGTCAAGTCTTGTTTGAATGGGGAAGTTAGATTAGGGAAACACCCTCCAATAGCATGCCAATGTGATAAGCGCATGTCGTGGACATACAGGTCAGTCTTCCCACTGTTTTATGTTTTTTGTCAGAAATAACATTATTTTTGCCAATGTCTAATAATTGAAATGAAATGATAGCTCTTCTTTATCCTTTGGGGAGAAGAAAGAGGGTGGGGGTAGGAAGGGTGATGGTGGCAGTTTTGATAACTATTTTCTTTTCTTAATCTTGGAGACTTTGGCTTTCATGACATAAATTAACTGAGCTAGTCAGATATCTTGTTTGTTTTGCTTAGGTGTTCCCTATGTTTAAGGTAACATTGTTAATTTACTTTTCATTTCCCAGCAATCAACCGAGAAAGACATTTCTATCAAAGAATTTAATTGCACTTCTGAGGTATGGAGGGGTCCCAGAAAACTTTTTTGAAGACTTATTGAGAAATGCTTTGGAAGATGCTCAGGGTGTTTTCACCAAAAAAAGGAATTCTTTAAAAGGTAGGTTTCGTGATAGAGCAAGCCATTGTTAGGTGTACATGAACCTTGTTATATCAGATGGTTTCTTTCCGTTTTAGATCATATATATTGTGCTGCCATATTTGTGATTCTGTTTTAGTAGTTTTTGTAAGCATTGGTTAGCATTATGTTATAATTGTTTTCTCCTTCAATGTTTTTGTATTCCTCTAGCTTCCTAGAGACTAATCCGCAAGTCAATTTTTTTTTTTTCTCATTAACTCCTTTCTTTGTGTTTTGTCTCTTCTGAACAAATTCAACTCCTAATAAGTTTTCATAAGTTGTTTTGATGTGCGTGCAGTTTCTCTTAACTATGGTGGGATGGATGATTTCATTGCAACAAGGATGATTTTATCTGGGATTCCTCTTGATGAGTCATATTTGCAATATCGTCTGTCTATTCTTATGAATGAGGAAAAGAAGAGTCTCATGGGAGGAAAGCTTCCTGTACCTGAAAGCTATTACTTAATGGGAACAGTCGACCCTACTGGAACCCTGAAAAATGATGAAGTTTGCATTGTACTGTACGTATTTTCATAGGCATATCTTTTTTGCTATATAAAACCTATTATTTTGTTTGCTACGGTGGCTAACAAATGGTAAAAACAAATTTTTAATTTCACTTAGGAATTATGTATTTGATTTTGGTATGTGCAAGTAATGAGAAACGTGATTTTTTGTTAAATTGTATCAAGTAGCTATTGAGGTTGTCCGTGATCCTTATTATGTTAACCTTTGTGGTGGATTATGTATACAGAAATGATGGCCAAGTTTCATGGGAGAAGGTTTTAGTGTACAGAAACCCTGGCTTACATTTTGGAGATATACATGTTCTGAAGGCTACCTATGTGAAGGAATTAGAAGATATTATAGGAAATTCCAAGTATGCTATATTCTTCCCTACTAAAGGGCCACGGTCTCTGGCGGATGAGATAGCAGGCGGTGATTTTGATGGGGACACGTATTTCGTCTCAAGAAATCCCGAGGTTAGCCTTTATTTTACCTAGGCATGTATATTTATCTAATCAATTATTCTAATTTTAAGAATGTTTTATCCCCACAATTTATGATTGGTACTTTGCTTTTTTTATTTATTTTTCATCTAAAGTATACAGAAGATGTCTCCCTCTCTCTCTTTCTCTCACTCTCTCTTCTTGTCTCATTAGTGCTCACTTTTAAGGTTCTGAGCTGTTGAATACTTGGGAATTTTTTTATTTTTTTTCATAATGTTAATTATCATTCACTTCCACCGTGAGTAGGATATTATCTTCTGAAATTCTTTGTTCATCAAAATTTAGGCTTTCAACCGATAAAATCACCATGCCTTGCTATGGTGTTTACTGGACATCATTATACACCATCTAACTTTCTAGAGGATGATTGTAATTCAGACCCCATTTTGCTTTTCAAACTTTCACAAATGATTATGTTGACATTGATGTTCGCAATTTGTTGAAGTGTGAGGGCGTTTTTAAGAAATTTAGTTTTGAAATGATCTTCAAACTCATGTTATGTTTAAGAATAATTTATTAAACGTCATTTATGGTGATGATGTCAGTCTGTAATCGAATGTTAATGAAGACTTTATCTAGTCCTTTCCTTCAAATTACAGATTAATTATCATCAATATATCCAAAAAATTTAATTGCCGGCATTGCATGTTAAAGGACTGTTTGAGGATAATGACACTGTAGATACAACTCTTTGGTCTTTCGAAAATGTTTTGAAGTTGCTAAAATGTTTGAGCCCGTTGTATTTAGGATTATTTTTCTGATGCCAATGTTGTATAGATATCTGCAAATATAGGAAATAAGAAGTTGTATTATTCTCTAGATTTCATTACAATTGATGCGATTTTAATGCTTATAAGAACTCAAACACCTATTCCTGTATTCTCTTTCAGTTGTTGAAACACTTCAAGGAGAGTGAACGTTGGAAGCCTACTTCTGCAACAAGTAATGTGTCCAATAAAAGACCAAGTGACTTTTTGCCTGAGAAACTGGAGGATGAGCTTTTCAAACGTTTCTTGACTACAAGATTTGAGCCAGGGTATGCAGTTAATCTTGTATCTTAATAACATATTGGCTTCAGTCATAATGTTGAAATTGAGGCTAATGCAATGTCATTAGGCTTGATTGAAGATCTAAATAGATGTGGATTAAATTTACTTGCACTATATTGTGGCCACTATTGAAACTCTCGACTCTCTTGATTAACAAGTGATGGTGTAATTTAGGTTTTACATCATATGAAAAAGTATATATCCTATTTAAAATTTCCTTTCAGAAATTGGTCATCCATTTGATAGTTGAAATATGTGCCCCCAAAAATTTGTTCCTTTGGGTTTAAAGACGTACATTAGACAAATGGTCCCAAAAAATTACTTTCCATTCTCCTAATCGTTTTGTTTACCCAGCATGAGTCCTCATGTTTTCAGTATGTTTTTATTTTTATTTTTAATGTGTATTTGAATTGGAGCATAGAGACCCAATTCTTTTTTCCATTAAGAGTCCATGATACTAACATTTTAAGTGCTTTTTGTGTACTCATAGTTATGCTGCAGGTGTGGCAGCTAATAGTTGGCTAGCGATAATGGATCGGCTTCTGACATTAGGAGATGAGAGTGCCAATGAGAAAACTCACATGAAGGAAAACTTGTTACAGTTGATTGATATATACTATGATGCTTTGGATGCTCCAAAGAAAAGTGGTAGAAAGGTTAGTGGTCTAAAATTACTAATCTTTGTCAACTAAAGGGATATTGGTTCAATCCAAAATTGGCAGTAACACATTTTTCACCCTACGTTAAAACAGATTGAAATTCCAGAAGAATTGAAGGCTGAGATGTTTCCAATTTACATGGGAAGAGATAAATCTATTTCTTTTGATTCCAAATCTGTTTTGGGAAAAATTTACGATAGAGTGAAATCTTATGAAGCAGAGGATCTCCCTGTGAAAGGTAAGGTTCTCTCAGTCAAGATTGAAGATTTAGGGTCTAATAAACATAAGTTGAAAATACTAAACGAAGATTAGTGAAGAGCTTTCTGAGTTATAATATGTTTACTTTTAATTTTGTTTTGAAGTTTGGAAACTTCCTTGTTTTGATGTTGGAGTCCCTGAACCGTGCAAGACAAAATGGAAAGAGCTTTACGGTCAGTACAGGCAAGAAATGTGGGCAGCCTTGCGTAGTGATAAGGAGGACAAAAACGAGGATGCTGATGAAGTCATAAAAAATTATAAGCAGGTGATTTTTCTTGTCCAGTTTCAGTATAATGTTGAATCCTTGTTGACATGAAATTCTACATTTGTAAGTCCAGTTCTTCGTTGTTACTTAGCTAAACAGTCATTTTGGTGTTAGATATTATACAGTGCTGAGGAATTTGAACAAAGCACAAGGAGTCTGGAGGAGATCTATGATGAGGCTCTTGCAATATATCACATTACTTATGACTTTGCCAAGAATAAGGAAGCTGTTAGATACTGTAATTTTGCCTGGAAAGTTGCAGGTTCAGCTCTCTGCAAACTTTATGCCCTCAAACAGAGTGAAAGGACTATGGTATGCTTACCTTCTGTTCTCAAGGAGATTTGTGGCTGAAGTAATTTTGTATAATGCATTAAAGTTGTAAATTTAGGTGAATGATATGTATGTGTGTGTCATTTCCTTCAAAATGTATCATTATCGTTAGTAAACTATCTTGATGGTGATTAATTTCTGATCTTTATATTATAATCCCATATAAATGTATGTAAATGGTCTTAGAATTCATTAAAAATTCCTTTGCAGTTGAAAATTATATAAACCTTCCTTCAAATTTATCAGATTTTTCTCTACTCATAAATAGAAGTTTAGAAATTGGTTTGAAAATATGTTAATAAATAAATGGGGGTTATAGATGGATTTTGACTATATTTGTGTCATACTAGCTAGGCTACTAGTAAAGAAAATTAATCTGTACAACTTACCAATGTGATTTGTGATAAATCACGCTCATTTTGTTTATTAATGTTATATGTTTGAGTCGTCCTAATGCAAGTATATATATATATATATAGAATAATTATTCGGTAAGGACTAGACTTGATATTTTTTTATATATTATGTGATAATCTGTGTAATTTGATATATGTACACATTTTTCTTTGTATGATTTAAGACAATTGAATGTTGCCTATGTAATTAAAATGGACTATGCTTGGTAGAAAATACAATACAAGCAAGCCACCAAACATTCTGATTTGTTAAAGAGACGGTTGTTAATCGAAGAAGATTCCTGGCATCCAATATTATTCTTTCATTGTATATTTCAAATGTGGAGAAATGATTAGTACAGCTGTGTGAGTGTGATTGTATGACCAGCACTTTTAAATTTTAGCGCAGGTTCGTAATTCGATAAAAGAAAATAATTGTTATTTAACAGTTTTATTATATTGTTAATATAATAATGTTCAACTTATTAATTATTGCTCTAGCTTTGCATCTTAATGAATAAAATAATATATTTTGATTATTTTAATTTAGTATAAAATAAAAAGAAGATTGATGTAATAATGATTTTTAGATATAATTTTAGTGATTGAAATGTAGAGTTGGATAAGAATTGGTAGGTCTACCAACATTATCGTTGAAAGTAATAGACATGTGGGCATCTTTCTTTAATGTAGCCGCCATGGATTGATTAAGATCAAGGAATAAAATATAGGTATCAGTATCAATATTGAGCTTATAAATTTATGGATATTTCGGAGATATTATCGCTATTGGCGGATATTCTATCAAAAATTAAAAAAATATAGATATTTACATCTAAAGTTAGATTTTTTTTTTTTGTAAAATTTTAGGACAAGTTTAAACAAGTAATTATACATCAAATGAATCATATTTCAACGATAAATTAGCATAGTTATAAGTTTATTATAAATTATAACATAGATAAAGTTAGTATATAATTTTTAAAATTGAGTATTTAATAGAATAATATTTTGTTTCACTTTTACAATATTATATACAATATAAAGAGATTAAATATTTAATAAACAAAATTATCATTAAAATATATAAATAGTTCCACACTTCCAAGATTCTATAATAAATCATAATTCATACATAATAATACATTGCGTGTCTGAAATTTAAAACCAAAATGAATTCCTTGCTGGTTCAAATACATAAGATATATTTCTATCTTGATTCGAACAATAATTTTCCCAATAAAATGTGCTTGCATAGTTTTCAATGTAGTTATTAATATGTTATACGTATGTTGCTTGATCTCTTCCAATTAATCCATGAATGGATTTACCAAACTTGGTAGATATTGTTGATCTGCATACATAGGTATTGCATATGGCATTTGTGGAGAAGGATAATCAAATATATTGCAGCCACCATAACTACCATAAATGGTCGCAAATCGAGTTGCACCAGGCCGCACTATCTCCCCTTTACAAACCTCCCTCATTTGCAATAGTAACCATCCATGATTATATATAAACTATAAAGTTTGTCACAGCTCTAGCATCATGAATGACACTTGCAACAATGTTCTTCTTTCTAATATCCTTAAAAATTAAATCTATACAATGTGCTACACAAGGAGTCCAAAATAAGGAATATTTTTTTATCAATTTTTTACATGCTTTCACAAATGCAGAGCCATTGTCTGTGACAATTTGCACAACGTTCTTCTCACTGACCTATTTCACCACATCTTTGAGAAATCCATAAGTATACTGATGATCTTTAATTTTGTTGGATGCATCAACAGATTTTAGGAAAATTGTGTGATCCTTACAATACACCATAAAATTAATCATCGACAATCTTGTTGGTCCTGTCCACCCATCACACATTATGGTGCAACTATATTTCTCCCATTTAATTTTGAAGTTATCAACATACTCTTTCGTTTCCTTGTACTCGATGTCTAAGTATTTATGCCTAATTTCATATGCTGATGGTGGTTGAACTCCGACACCTATATTCACATGCATGTTAAATTTAATTGTGAAATAAAAAATAAAAACAAATAAAAAATTTCAAAAACATTATTATTTAAGAAAAAATAATACCTGATTCTTGAGCACCAATAATCATGTTCTTAAAATGATGAGAGCCGGCTTTATGTGGGGGCACATTATCATAAATAAAAAACTTCGATACTAGCCTCCCCATTTTTTCTCTAATGCTACCCCCCATGAATATATCTTTAATATTCTTTTGCTTTGCACCTGATAATTTGTACATTGAAGGTGCAACTGGAAGTTTATAACGCGACTCTCGTCCACTTTGAGTGCGACGTACTTGTTGTGGTGGTTGGCTACTACCACCGGCTCCTTAACCCTCTCCTCTCTTTGACCCCCCCTCCAAAAATTCTTACTTCTTGTTCAATTGTTCTCTTTGCCATTCAGATGCTTTGGATGCATCTATTGTCAAACGATAATCATCTCGTTCATCAGGAAGCATACCTTTAGGATAATGATAGATATCTTTTTCCTCTTCCGTGTCAAGGAAATTTCCCCTCAATTCTTGTTGAATTGTTCAATCTCCCTTGCAGCTTTTTTTTTTTTTGGTTTCTTTATTTTTTTGCAATTGAGATATTTGACATTTAACTTCCGGTGGCACATTTGAGCATACTTTTAGATTTTTATACAACTCATTACCGGTTAAATGAAATTTAAATCGGGTAATTCCTCCACTTTGCATTGTGTGACCGCAAAATGTGCATATAGTACCATTTTTATTATTTGGTATTGTTCTACAATACTCCCATGCTGAATCACTTTTAGTACTAGACATCTTATGCAATATAATTCCCTATCAAAACAAAATTAAATTTTGTACCAATCAATTTATAAATATGAAAATTCTAATGAGTTTTAGAAATAATACCACACAACATCTAAATTTTGCATACAATTATAATATCATTATTTTTTATAATTTATTTTTTTTATCAAAGTAAACATTTACGTACATGATTATTTGATGAAGATATTGAGAATTTGAGATAAACTTGTAATGTAAAATTTGCTATGTAAATTGTAGTCGTGTATGATGAAAACTTGAAAGAGAAGAGTGAAGATTATTTTATAGATGAAGTGAACAAATATATAAATGATTGAAGGAGATTTTCATTGTTGCATTCATTTATATTCGCTACAACGAATAAATAATACATGATACATATGCATTCATTTTGTTTCTATTTGGCATAGGCATTCATTATTATTCTCTACCATACTATTTTTCAAAATCCTATCATTATGATTCTCTACTATACGGGCCATACCAAATAATTGTGTTCTTTATTTTATATTTTGTTTTTTGATAAAAATAATTGAGTTTATTTAGATTCTCTACTCAAAAGAAACAATTGTGGGTTTTTACACGTTTTGCACCAATAATTTTGAGATTCTTTTATTTGGAATATCGGCACAAAGTTACAAAAAAATCAATTCTACATATTTATAAATTGATTGGTACATATTTAATATTATTAGGAATTAGTTTTACACATTTGAGTCAAAAACAATATTTTTTTTTTTTTCAGATTGCTTTCACAAAATTTTACATATTTTACACGTCCACTCTTTGGTTCTTTATCCAATTTTACTTCAGGTCCTCAATAATTTTACTATTGACTATTATGTTGGAAATTTTTATAAATTTGTTAATGCTTCTTCTAAAATAATTTTCAATCTAAAATATTTTAACAATAATTTAATTGTTTAGGATTAAAAAAATATATTTTAATAATATGCAAAATATCCATGGACTTTCAGGGTGAAATTTGTGAAATTTCAGGAATTTCGAGATATTTCGGGAATATCGGAAGATTTTTATGGATATTTTAAAATCGGCCGAATATTTTGGAGGATATTGGATATTTGCCTGTTTCGATATCGATCCCTCCTAAATACGGATATATCGGTGGATATTTTGGTATATCTATCGATTTTAAGTTCCTTGATTAAGATATATCATATAGTATCAATGGTCCTTTGTCTCGGTGATCGAAGACTTCAAACTGAAGTTCCATTGTCGAGGTATTTAACCTTAAAGTGTGGGGGATCCTTTCGTATAGAAGTTACATTTCGAATTGTATTTGTAGGGAAGTTACATTCCGAACTGTGCTTGTAGAGTCCAATCTCGTCAGATATTAAAGGTCCCAATAAACCATAGACCCACTATGGTGTCAGGTTAAAAAGAAAGGGTTAATTGCACTAACTTACCCTTATTTTATTGAATCTAGCAAAATTTCAAAAAGATATCCTAAATTAACACAAATACCCCTTGCCATCAAGCCAATCCATTGACTTTAACGGTTGATTAGTCTTGACTTATGGAAAACCAAATATACCTCTGCCATATTATCCCAAACATAAAATATTTTTTAATTAAAAATTGAAAAAAAAAATATATATATATATATAATATATCAGCCGTCTACGGAAACATCCTCAATTCACATAGGAGTCTCCTTTGCGAACCGCAAGAGATTGATCTCCGATATTTTTTAGTAAGTATGAGATTGTCAAAGATCTATTGTTTCCTTCAGCAATGGAGCTCCACCGCGGGTAGATTACCTTATTTAAAAAAAAAAAAAATTGCTTTTTCAATTTTAATTATTATTATTATTATTATTATTATTTTTTACGTTTGAGATGATATAGTAAGAGCATATTTGCTTTCCAATTGCTAAGGTTAGTCAATCCGTTAACTTTAATGGTTAATTTAGAGAATGTTTACGTTAATTTAATAGTTAATTTGAGAATGTTTACCTTAATTTAGAGCATCTTTTAAAAATCTGGTTAGATTTAATAAACTAAGATTAACCCAACCAAAAATAAAAAATAAAAAATAAAAAGGTGAGATGAAATCGACTCACATGTATATCATTTGAAAATGGAGGTTGGACTGTTGGAGTAGGGAAATGAAGAAGAATTTTCCCGCTTCAATCCAAATGGAGACCGGAGAGGAGTCTCGTTTGTCTCTTTCAAGTGATGCGCATGCTCTGTATTGACATGACAGCCATCTTGTGTCCTTATGTTTTTGATCTCCAACTCCAACTAAAAATTCAAAAAAAACGACAAGTAGCTATTAAAACAAGTAATTACAATTCGTGGCAATCAATCATGGTACCACTTTTCCACCGGACCACCACCTACTAGATTTTTAAATGTCTATGTCGGTTGACTCGCTACACAAAGTGAGTGTTGTTGTATTTGTATGTAAAAGTGAGCAGAGTAACACATATAGGCTATAGCAGAGAGTGTATCGAGTTCAGCTTAAGTGATTATGGAGAACACTATGAAAGAGATGAGAGACGGCGCCTCTGTTCTCGACATGGACCCCAAATCCACCGTCGGTGGCGGCGTCGAGGACGTCTACGGTGAGGATCGTGCCTCGGAGGACCAGTTCGTCACTCCCTGGACCTTCTCTGTTGCCAGGTCTCACCTACTCTCTTTCTTTTATTTTTATGTTTATGATTTGTGTTTGATCTTAAATTTTCCCGAGAAAATCCTACTAGAAAGTAAGAGGAAACAAATGATCAACAGTTTGTTTCTAATTTGAACTTGTTCTTCAATGTGTTAGACAAATAGACAATTAGACAGATGAACTTGAAATTTTAAGATCATGATATATTTGTAAAAAGTATGAAATCCATCAGTTTGTTGTGTGAATTATGAATCATATATAATCAGATACTGAATTCTTTTCTTATAAATCCTACCTATGTATATTTGATTTTTTAGCCAACTTATTTGACTTATAAAATTTCATATTTGTTTAAAATATTTTTGGTGTGATGCAGTGGGTACTCATTGTTGAGGGATCCACGCCATAACAAAGGGCTTGCTTTTACCGAAAGAGAGAGGGATACCCACTACTTGCGAGGCCTTTTGCCTCCAGCAGTTTTGTCTCAAGAGCTTCAGGTTTTAATTATGACCTGAAATTGAATGCCCTTCAAGTTCAAGATTCTGTATCTACTAAAAAATTGACACTATCATTTTGATTCTTATTGACATTTTAACTATGCGACGATTCAGGAGAAGAAATTGATGAACAGTATCCGACAATATCAAGTTCCTCTGCAAAAGTATTCAGCCTTGATGGAACTTGAGGTGCCTTATTTACTCCCATTATAATTAGTTTAACTTGTCTTTTATGGTGTTTGAAATGAAAAAAAATAATAAAAAAAAAGGACTGACTTCTGCCTTTTATGCTGTGAAAAACCGGTGAATTGGGGACTAATAAATAAGTTGGTTTTCTATTTTGGGTTAAACAGGAGAGGAATGAGAGACTGTTCTACAAGCTTCTGATTGATCATGTTGAGGAACTGCTCCCGGTTGTTTACACTCCAACAGTTGGTGAAGCTTGCCAGAAATATGGAAGCCTCTTCAAGCGTCCTCAGGGTCTATACATTAGTTTGAAGGAGAAGTATGACACTATGACTAATGACTGTCTCTTTATTCTTTAATTATGCACTTGAAATGGATACGTTTGACTTAATATGGAAATTGTGTAGGGGAAAAATTCTTGAGGTATTGAGGAACTGGCCTGAAAGAAGTATACAGGTTATTGTCGTGACAGATGGTGAGCGGATTCTGGGACTTGGAGACCTTGGCTGTCAGGTAATTGTGTCAATATGTATATATTTGAATTAATCGAATTGAAACTAGTTTACAGTTAAGTTTTAAAGATCAAAAGGTGAATTATCTTTGACATGACCATGCTGAAAATGTTTTAGGGGATGGGAATTCCAGTTGGGAAATTGGCTTTGTATACAGCGCTGGGAGGACTTCGTCCTTCAGCGGTAAGGATTTCTTCTATGTTTGCTTTGGTTGTTTCTCTCATGAAATTCTTCCAATAATTGGCCTCAAGTATAAATATGTAATGTAATATAGTTCAAGTCTATGTCTTTGTTAAGTCATTTTTTCTTTTTGTTTATCGTTTTTCCCTTGCTTTTGCAGTGTTTGCCTATAACCATTGATGTGGGTACGAACAATGAGCAATTGTTGAAGGATGAATTCTACATTGGGCTCAGACAAAGGAGGGCTACTGGACAGGTTTTTAATGTTTTTTATAGCTTGCTTAAGTCTGGTTCGTATATGTTATCCAGGAATTACAACATATACTAATTTACCGAGGCATTTTAATTTGTTTCAGGAATATAATGAACTGCTACATGAGTTCATGAGTGCGGTCAAGCAGAATTATGGAGAAAAAGTTGTCATACAGGTAGATATACATTACATCACTTAAATTCTAGCGTTATAAAATTCTTTGGATGTCACTGATTCCAGTCATTCAAAACCAAATTCTGCAGTTTGAGGATTTTGCAAACCACAATGCTTTTGAGTTGCTTGCGAAATATGGCACAACTCATCTCGTCTTCAACGATGACATTCAGGTAAGAGGTAGCAGTATCACAATGATCAAACTCGTGATCTTCTCTAAAACTATTGTCTCCTTTTGTTTCAGGGGACAGCATCTGTTGTTCTTGCTGGGGTAGTTGCTGCACTGAAATTGATTGGTGGCAAATTGGCTGACCATTCATTCTTGTTCCTTGGTGCTGGAGAAGTAAGACCCTGCTCATTAAAAAGAGGCATAAAAACAAGTGATAATAAATCATTGAAAAAAAAAGCTTTATAATGAGAATTTGTATATTTAATTCCAGCAGTCTTGTCTAAAAATCAAGTCATTTTCTTACTTCTAACATCATAATTGTAGGCTGGGACTGGTATCGCGGAACTTATAGCACTTGAGATGTCGAAGCAGGTATTCCTTCTGTCTGAATTGTGATTCAAACATACTTGATACAATGATCGGAAATGTTGTTGATTGGTTTAGTAATTTTTCATCTGTGTTTCACAGACAAAATCTCCTGTGGAAGAGACCCGCAAGAAGATTTGGCTTGTGGACTCTAAGGTAGTAAGAGAACTTGATCAAGATCAATCTTTGCCTAATAGAAAGATTAGCCCTTTGACTTGTAGTTTCATACAATTGCGTTTCTTGCAGGGACTGATTGTCAGCTCTCGTAAAGATTCACTTCAACACTTTAAAAAGCCCTGGGCTCATGAACATGAACCTGTCAGTAATCTGTTAGATGCTGTCAAGGTGTGAAAAGTATTTCTAGTTTAATTATCAATGTTTCCATGATTAGTTCTGGTTCTTCACTGAGTTTTTTCTCGTGTGTGTGTGTGTGTGTGCGCAGGCAATCAAGCCAACAGTTTTGATTGGATCATCTGGGGTCGGAAGAACTTTTACAAAGGAAGTGATTGAGGCCATGGCATCCTTCAATGAGGTCAAATTTTTAATTTTGGCACCCTGGACATACAAAAGAGTTTTAAAATTAGATTTTTCGTGGAAGACAAATGTGAAATGACATTGGTGTTGTGTAAATTGAACAAATTGAGTGTTTGTTATGTATTCTTCTCCATATAGGAGGTAATTTATAGGAGAATTACAATTACAAAATAGAGATACAATAGGAAACAAATACCTACAAAGAAGCTAATTGATTCTAAGCTAATCAAATCAAATAAGTCAACTATACAATCTTCCTAATTAATCATAATATTCTAACACTCCCCCTCAAGTTGGTGCATAGATGTCACTCATGCCCAATTTGCTAATTGAGTCATGAAAGTTCCTCCCATTAATGGCCTTTGTAAGGATATCTGCAAGTTGATCTTTACTTGGTACATGCGGAAGCTCAATTATTTTTTCTTCTAATTTCTCTTTGATGAAGAATCGATCAATCTCCACATGTTTGGTACGATCATGTTGAATATTGGCAATTTGTACAGAAGCTTTATTATCACAATATAGCTTCATGCTATCCTTTGGGTGAAATCCCAAATCACCTAATAAGTTCTTCAACCACAGTAATTCAGTGATTCCTTGGGCGATCCCTCGGAATTCTGCTTCAGCACTAGATCGTGATACCATAGTTTGTTTCTTACTCCTCCAAGTGATTAGGTTACCTCCTACAAAGGTGAAATAACCGGACGTAGATCTTCGGTCACTGGCATTCCCAGTCCAATCAACATCTGTGTATCCCTCGATGCCCAAATGTTCATGTCGAGAGAACATTAATCCTTTGCCAGGAGCCCCTTTCAGATACCTTAGAATTTGAAGAACCGCATTCATGTGGCTCTCAGTGGGAGCATGCATAAACTGGCTCACCACACTCACTGCATAAGCAATATCAGGACGTGTATGTGAAAGATAGATAAGCTTACCTACAAGTCTCTGATATCTTTCCTTGTTTGTTGGGGTTTGATCAGGGTGGTCTGCACACTCACATAACTTGTGATTCTGATCCATAGGGGTATCTGCTGGTTTGCTAGCAAGCATCCCAGTTTCTGTAAGCAAATCAAGAACATACTTTCGTTGACTGAGGAAAATCCCATGTTTTGATCGGGCCACCTCAATTCCCAGAAAGTACCTTAGCAATCCCAAATCTTTCATTTCAAACTCCGTAGCCAAGTAACCTTGAAGAGCAGTCATCTCTAGATCATCATTTCCTGTGACAATCATATCGTCAACATAAACAATCAAAACAGTAATCTTATCACCTTTTCTTTTGAAGAATAAGGTATGATCCGAGTTACTCTGATGGTACCCGAATCTCCTCATGGATGTACTGAATCGCCCAAACCAAGCTCTAGGTGATTGTTTCAGTCCGTAAAGAGCCTTTTTTAGCTTACACACTTTGCCAGTTTGAGACTCTGAACCGGGAGGGAGCTCCATATAGACCTCTTCACTAAGTTCCCCATGTAGGAAAGCATTCTTCACATCGAACTGTTTTAATGGCCAATCCAAGTTCACTGCTAGTGATAGGAGTACCCTAACAGTGTTTAACTTGGCTGCTGGAGCAAACGTCTCTTGGTAATCAACCCCGTAAGTCTGAGTATACCCTTTGGCAACCAACCTAGCCTTGTACCTTTCAATTGTGCCATCTGCTCTGTGCTTAATGGTATAGACCCATCGACACCCAACGGCCTTTTTTCCTTTAGGTAGATCCACTATCTCCCAAGTACAGTTTTTCTGTAAAGCTTTCATCTCCTCATCCATGGCTCGGACCCAATTCTGATCTGTCAGTGCATCCTGCAATTTACTAGGAATAGATACAGAGGATAATTGATGTGCAAAAGCTTTAAAGGTTTCAGATAGTCTGTGAGTTGAGGTGTAATCAGTAATAGAGTAAAGGGCCTTACTATCTCCCGGAGGTCGCTCAGGGGAAAAACCAAACCGTATAGGTGGTCTATGTTCTCGACTAGGATATCGTCTAGATAGATCGGGGTCAGGATCTATGTGATTTTCACTAGATAAATCATTAGATAAAACGGAGGGTTCAAGAGTTACCTCAGGAGCATTTTCAACCTCGGAGTCTGATTGACAAACCGGTGATGGAGAAGAGGAAGGTTGTACTACCTGTATGAGAATCGACTCCCCCTGTTTCTCTTTCCTTTTATTTCGCCTTTCATACACTCTCAAGGTTGGTTCTGTCCTTTCTGTGAGACTATCATGAATCTCACTTTCAGGAGATAGATTTTCTTCCTCAGAAGATTGACTTCGCAGACTAATGGGTATACCATTGTCAGTTTTGGGAGACTTCTCTTCATAGTTCGGATTCTCCCCCTGAAGAGAAGTCTCGGAGGTAAAGTATGCCTCATCTTCCCAAAACGTAACATCCTGTGACACAAACACCTTACGGGATGGAGGATGATAACATTTGTACCCTTTTTGTGAGCTAGAATACCCTATAAAAACACACTTAAGAGCACGTGGGTCTAACTTTCCTCGATGAGGAGTATGCATATGTACATATACCACACATCCAAAAACCCGAGGGAGAATATGTAATGCAGAGTTAATATCACAGTAATGAGACAAGGATTGCAGTGGAGTTTGAAAAGATAGAACACTAGATGGCATACGATTAATGAGATATGCAGCAGATAGTACTGCATCACCCCAAAAAGATTTTGGCATATGTGTTTCGAGCAGTAAAGATCGTGCAACCTCTAAGAGATGACGATTTTTACGCTCAGCAGTACCATTTTGTTGTGGGGTATGTGCACAAGATGTCTGGTGGAGAATACCGTTTTTTAAACAAAAAGATTTGAAACTATGGTTCAGATATTCACCACCATTATCTGAGCGTAAAACCTGAATTTTCTTTTGAAATTGTGTGTGAATCATATGATAAAATTTTTGAAAAACATCACAGACATCACTTTCATTTTTTAAAAGAAAAATCCAAGTCATGCGAGTACAGTCATCAATAAATGTAACAAACCAGCGCATACCAGATATAGACATAATGTTAGATGGACCCCAGACATAATGTTAGATGGACCCCAAACATCAGAATGAACAAGAGAGAAAGGCATAGATCTTTTATTACCATTACTAGGGGGAAAAACAGTGCGATGATGTTTAGACAAAACACATGTCTCACACTGCATATTATTGTGTCCAATAGTTTTAAACAAAGACGGAAATAAAAACTTGAGATACCCAAAAGAACAATGACCTAAACGCCTATGCCAAAGGAAGATATTACTCTCGTTGTCGGCTCTAACATGCACTACTTTGTGAGGATGACTGGAAACACTGTCTGCTATAAAGTAGTACAACCCTCCTTTTTCCCTACCAGTTCCAATCGTCTCCTTGGTTGTGATGTCCTGAAACACACAATGAGAAGGCCAAAACGTAACAATACAATTTAGAGATTTAGTGATTTGACTGATCGAGAGTAAGTTGTTAGATAAAGTGGGCACATGTAAAACAGATGATAAATTTAAGGACGAAGTTAGAGAGACAGACCCAGCCCCATGAACCGGGGTGGGCGTACCATCTGCATATGACACATTATTGGTTTTAGTTGGACTACGATGGCTGAAGTTTTGAGAATTAAAAGTCATGTGATCCGTTGCACCAGAATCAATTATCCAAGTATTATTACTAGAAATTGTAGAAACACTAAAAGCAGAATGAAAGGTACCTGAGTTGGAGAATTGATTTTGAGAATCACATATGTTACCATGTGGAGTGGAAGATGAGTTGCCAGAGGATGATGCAAGAGAGGCAGTTCCAATCTTCGGAGGCCCCTTCTTCCTTTTTTCCAAGTACCACTCAGGATACCCATTCAATCTCCAACATGCATCTCGAATATGATTCTTCTGTCCACAATGAGTACATTTTCTGTCCCCTGAATTCCCTTTATTGATTAGTAGAGCAGAACTGTCACTTACTTGTGATGGAGCTATCATAGTGGTTTGACGCTGTGCCTCACGACGGACATAAGCAAATGCTCCTTCAACGTCAGGAAATGGATCCATACGTAAAACATCAGCTCGCACCTTGTCAAATTCAGAGTCTAGTCCTGCCAGGAACATGTATACTCTTTGTTTCTCAATGCGATCATTAAAGCGAATCACATCTGTAGCATCAGTCATATCGTTTGGACAGCGATGATCCAACTCTTGCCAGATTGTGTTTAAGTCCCCGTAGTATTTAGAAATAGGACGCCCAGATTGGCGCATATGGAATGCTTTACTGTTGAGTTCATAGATGATGGACTGATCTGCACCATCATAGTAGGTACGAGCAACTGTTTCCCAAATGGCCTGAGATGTAGATAACCAAATAAACATCCCCATAATCTTGGGAGTCATAGATCCAAGGAGCCATCCTTGCACAAGAGCATTGTCTGCCAACCATCGTCTATAGGTAGGACTGGTAGTTGCAGGTTTGGCACTTTCTCCTGTGAGAAAACCATATTTGTCTTTCCCAGCTACAAAGATCTCAACAAACTTAGACCAAAGGTGATAGTTTGTTCCGTCCAGTTTAATCTCAATTTTTGAAGAGTTGTCATGAGAATAAACCGGTGGAAGTGGTACCACGGGGCTAGCCATATCTTATTTTTCTCCATCGACCATTGTAAAGTCAGCAGCGGAAGCAAATAAATAACAATGAAGAGAAGAAAAAATACCAAACAAAAGGCTGTAGGAGGTAATCTAACAAAACCAAGTCTGACAGTAGCAACAAGTAGCAAGGTTTGATGCTCCGGTCGTCGGAAAAAGGAAGAGAGGCGACGTGGGTCGCTGATTGAAGTAGACGATGCGACGTGGGTCGCTGTTGAAGAAGAATCGATCGGGTCGGGTCGGGTCGGGTCACGAAGTAAATACAGAGGCGACGTGGGTCACCGGATCTGGTAGGATGATCAGCGGCGACGTAAACGTTGGCGTAGGTTGCTATTGAAAGATCGACAACGCAGGTCGCTGTTGGAGAAAGAGGAAACCGACACGATCGGGTCGGGTCACGAGGAAGTCACGCAATATGAAGTGATGCGGGTCACTAGATAGGTTTAGGATGACCAGAAGAGGACCGGCGACGTGATAGGCTGTCAGGAAGTCCGACGAGATGCCGGTGGTAGGGATTCCGACGATAAGGCTGACCGGAAAAGAGAGCAACAGGTACTGGTAGTTTTTTGTTTTTTTTTTTTTGTTTTTTGTTTTTTTTTTGTCAAACAGTGTCGTAGAAGAAGAAAAAATTGTAGAAAAAGAATAGTAGATCAAGAACCCTAAATAATTTGTTTTGGCTCTGATACCATGAACAAATTGAGTGTTTGTTATGTATTCTTCTCCATATAGGAGGTAATTTATAGGAGAATTACAATTAGAAAATAGAGATACAATAGGAAACAAATACCTACAAAGAAGCTAATTGATTCTAAGCTAATCAAATCAAATAAGTCAACTATACAATCTTCCTAATTAATCATAATATTCTAACATAAATGACCTGCAGAAACCACTGATCATGGCTCTGTCCAATCCAACCTCACAATCTGAATGTACAGCTGAAGAGGCTTACACTGGGACTCAGGTAAAACCAACCGACAATATTTTTAGTTAAGGATGCTACTACCTTTATGCAAGCAAAATTCTCACACTAAGTTCCTTCTGTTTTTAAAGGGCCGTGCGATTTTTGCTAGTGGAAGCCCGTTTGATCCTTTTGAATACAATGGCAAAGTGTTCATTCCTGGCCAGGTCTATAAACTTGATTATTTTGTTTGTAACAATTTCTCATTTTTCATTTATGGATATCGGCCTAACATCACGGACAACAAAACATTTTTGCTTTGCTTGTGACTTTAGTCCAATAACGCGTACATTTTCCCTGGATTTGGTTTGGGTTTGGTCATCTCTGGAGCAATTCGTGTGCATGATGACATGCTTCTGGCAGCCTGTAAGTAGGCAACTTTAAAATATCAAACTTCAAACTTTTAGCTGTATATTGTTGTACCATTATTATCACAGAACAGTCCTGGGAAAACAGTAGCTAAATTTATTCATTTGGAATTTGGATTAACTGTGTTATCTCCATTGACAGCTGAAGCCTTGGCGGGGCAAGTTACAAAGGAGAACTTCGATAAGGGTATGATCTACCCGCCATTATCAAACATTAGAAAAATTTCTGCCGAAATCGCTGCTAATGTCGCTGCTAAGGCATATGAACTTGGTGAGTTAACTTGCTATTGATAGTATTCGGCTTCTTAAATGCTTATTTTCATAAATGATATGATGATGCAACTCAAATGTAAATCCTCGGATCTCTCTTAAAATTATAAGAAGGCTCGCCAACTAAGCCTAAGTAGTTCTCACTATATATATTTTTGTCTTTGCTCTATAGGCTTGGCTACACGTCTCCCGCGTCCTGCGAATCTTGTAAAGTATGCTGAAAGTTGCATGTATACTCCCGTCTACCGAACCTACCGATGAATGTTGAGTGAAAATTCTGGGTGTTACAACTTTTAAGCTATGTTTTTAAGTTTATTGTCTAGCTGCGAGTGCGATTCCCATAAGAGTGTTTTTCTTACATGCTTCAAGAAAAAATAATGTCTGAATCGACAGTAATAAATTTGTGTCATGTAATGAAACTGTGTTATGCTTACGTGAGTATATAATCTGAGAATGTTAATATTTAGCTTGTCTAATTTCTATATTGCCCTCTTTGCTTTGTTTTCGCGTCCTGCAACTGACTGCCCCCAGCCAGATACCATGAAGAATAGCACAAGCTTCAGCCACCTCCACGGAGCAAACTACATCTAACTTCTTCGCACAGGCAGCCATAACCAAACCATCTTCATTACGAATAAGTAATAACCACACCCAACCACCCACACCTCCAGAAGTAGAAGAAAAGGAAGCATCGACATAAATTTGGCTAAAAACTGACATGTCGTGATTATTACTAATTAAGCTAAGAAAATTTTCCAAATAGTTGTGGTTACAGTATTTCAATGACAGTCCATAGTACAACATTAAGTATGAAATTCACTATGCAGGTATAGATTTATAATTATATAAATTTAATAACACGATGTGGGTGTGGTGTTTATATATGTACTTTCCATCTCTTCCGTGTGTGTGTGTCCGTCCTTCATAATCTTCGAAATCTGAATAACTCTGAGGACCTCTAGTGTTGTTGGATATAATTATCATTTTCCTGAGGAATGATACTATAGATCCTTAGATAATAATACAAATGCATGTTTAAGTAAAAGAAAATTCTATTCTGCATGTGTTGTCATCTTTCAATTAACCTGAAAGAGCCTTTTGTCAGAACATATACCTACGTGAGCGAATGACTTTGCTATGCAATTTCTGTGACAGGCATAAATCAAGTTTGATGTTTGTTGTATATGTTTAGGTCAGCATGAGTATCCTTATAGCGCTGGCTTAGGTATGTTGCGCATTTGATAGGAGGAAACCTGGCAAAATGCAGTTCAATGAAAGCATTAGAAAGATAACGGAATACATACGATACACGAGAATCTTCATCTCTGTGATGAAAATTTGAACATGCAGGGGATGGCAATGGAGCAGGTTCAGGGCGGGGTGGCACCCCATTTATTTTTTGAAAACCCATCCCCTCATAAAACCCCTCAATAGATGGAGCGGGGCAGGGCGAGGCTGGGTATGCTTTTCCCATCCCCACCCAATTTACCCCATTTAACCCATTTATCTAATTTTTTTTTTTAATCTTATCAAAAATAATATTTAATAAAATAATAAATATATATCCCAATGGATCTCAAAACTAAACAAATAAATTCAATCATTTTAAAACATAAACATTAAACTAAATAATAAAATAAATAAATATTATTTTTAAGAGGGGCGGGGCAGGGCGAGGATTATAAAACCCATCCCCGCCCCATACCCATTGCGGGTTTTATTATCTATCCCCATCAGTGCGGGTCCCCGCGGGTTATTTTGCCATCCCTTATTTATTATTTACATGCTCAAAAGAGTTTCAGGTCAGTCAAAGGCTCAAAGCCATCTTGAACAGTTAAAAGGTATCAATTAAGTGCGAAGGAATGAATTTAACTTCATTATTTTCAACCAAATAATTTTGGCTCCATGACTTACTTGGGAGGGTTTTTCTCTGACTTGCAGGTTGGCAAACACTCTACAAGACAGTTGTGACTAGGTTCCACGAAGTATGCCATCTGTCTCCAAAAAGGAAAAAAAAAAAAGAAAAAAAAAAGAAAAAGAAATGAGAAGTGTATTCTCAAAGGTGATGAAAAATGAAGCCAAATACAAGATGCTAGGTAATAAATTGAAGAAAAATACATATATCTGGAAGTAGCCATTGAAGAGAAAGAATCTCAATAAATTAACAATGTGATTTAGCACCCTACTCTTTTCCCAGATACTAAGGCAATTAAATATCCTAAAAAGAAGTCAAAATCATAATTGATTTGTAATACTCCTTGCACATAAAGATAATGAAGCTGGCACAGCAAAGTAACAAGAAGTCCAATAATAAACTTCAGAAAAACCCATTTTACCTTTCTGTTAGGCAGCTGCACCTAATTTTTTCAATAAATATGAAAACAAACAAACCCTTATATTTTCAAAGCAGCAAGTACACAGTAAATATAAGCCAAGTTCAATGTTAAATTTTTATGCAGAAAAGCATATAGAGAAATAATGATATTAATCATCAAGACATGATGATCATATGAAGAGATTTTATATTAAATCACAATTATAGATCATCTACATGGACCTTAAAGTCCGGGAAACATATAAAGAAAAGAAGGAAAGACTTACAGAATATCTCTCTTGGCCATTCCCTAAGACTCTGTGTAATGTGGATCTGGCACAACACAAAGCAAACATGTATATTATACGAGAACTACTAGAAAAAAGAGGGAGTAACCCTCAGAAGAAGATAGTTTTCACCATTTATTTGAATTTCTAATGCAGGTTTGCCAGAGAGCAATGCAACATAAACACTCTCAAAAAGCAGAAAAAAAATATCAAATTAAAAGAGTACTACAGTAATTTGGATAAATTAGAGCATGCTCAACCATGTAGAAGATAAGTTATATTAACATAAATTATCCCCGGGGCCCGGGGGGGGCGGTGGGGGTTGTAACAAATCCATAGGTCAGAAGTGGATTTCTCTCTAATTTTTAAGAATGAAAAAAATATAAGATGAAAGATGATCACGAAAATAATCATCAAGAATCCAGGCACTGTAATATAGAGAAAAATCAGGGTCAAACTTACTGCAATTCCAGAAAAAATTTAAGGGAAGCCAAATGCATTAAAAAAAAGGAACTTGAAACCTATAATTTATCTACGACTCTTGCACATGATAAAAATGCTGGAATAATTTAAACTACTGTTACTTCAAAGGGTTGTACTTACTTGAAAATACAGTTGCTCCATCGCTCCAGCAGATCACCAAGATTCACTATGAATGCTCTGCAAACAAAGACCATAGTGAAGTATATCATTACCCCTGAATTACTACGTCATTTTTCACTATATTCATTATTGTGATTGTAATCTACGATTTAGCATGTAGCATATTGATATGAAATCAAAATGAATAACAGGGTGCAATTGAAATAATAAACATTGAACACCATATATGTTGATATTTTATTCTCTTAACAATCTATAGATAGAAAAATTAGAGATTAAAGGCAAAATATTAAAACCGAACAACCTGTACATTTTTAACCAACATCTAATGTAATGTAACATACATATATTGACCTCCAACAGTGCATCATGACCTCACCCTTTTAATGGTGCCACATATTCCCATATCTGAGGTTTAGCATCCTTATCCTTGCAAATCTGTAATGATTTATAGAAATATTTAGTAACCGATCAAACTATGATTCTATGAATAATATGAAATAGTTGCATTTCTTAAGGTTGTTCATACTTGAAGACCTAAAACATCATCTGTTGCAAGGAGAGTAATAAGACCATAGTCTGAATGTGCCCCAGCACCATATATTCCCATTGAGGGATCGGAAATACCTGAACAGAACATGAGCATACATATTAGTTATGTTAATAGCATAATAGTGCCAGGCCCATGATGGCACTCTTTGACTCAATAAGAAACCCACCTTCGTAGTGTAGTAGCCGCAATATTGCAATGGGATCGCCAAGCATTTCTGGCTTGTCAAAGAAATCAACCTCCAAATCAAGTGCAAGGGCTATTATCCTTGCAACTGCTTTAGCTACCTCTCTGAATGCACATAAATTATAGATTACATATATGTCAAAAGAACGAAACAGAGAGAAATAAATTGTAGACAGCCTTCAGTTGATGAACTGACATGAACACTGCATCGTTTTGATGAAAAATTGATTCAAGTGAAAAATCAACTAACGATTATTCTTTACGGAAAGCTACAAAGACTAAGGATCCCAAATCAATAAAATTTATAGCTTGTGTAAAACAATTGATGACATGCCCAGTTCGAATTGTCGAAATATGAAATAACATTAATATGTTTACTAGACTTACAATGCCTCTCCATGAAATCTCTCCATAGTTTGCCTCCATCCAGGCAAAACATCTGAAAAAAAAAAAAAAATCAAAATTATTCTTCTAAAAAAAAAATCAATCAAATTGTAAGCAGTAAATCCAGTTACTGACCTGGCTCTGGCCAAATATTTGGGCCATAAAATGGCTTCTCGTTTTCAGGATCACCTTCAGGCAATTCAATACCTATATAATAACCCTCCTTGTAGTCTCCTACTAACAAAAAATTAGCACAAGAAAAAATTAGCACAGGAAAAAAATAATTTGTAATTGAAAATTAAAAGATTGGAAGAAAAATGAACAACAAACCGTGAACTTGACTATCAGGATCAAGAAGCTCGTCAAGAATGGGAGTGTAACCTCGATGTTTCTGGTTCCTTAAAAGCTTCATTTTCTCATTTAATGGCAATTTAAAAAACTTTTCACTTTGTGCAAAAACCTCATCCATGAATTCCTGACTTATTCCATGATTCACCACATAGAAAAATCCACAATCCAAACACGCCTGAACCAACAAACAAATAACTTACGAATTACAATTCAACTTAATGTTGCTATATTATCGTGTTTTAAATTTTGAATAAATTGAAAAAAGAAGAGAACCTGTTTGAGCAGAGAAACGGATTTGTGAATATCGGGGCTGGAAAGATCGATACAGTTGAGGATTGAGACATTATCAGCTTCGGCGCCATTTTGTTCCATTTTTATTTTATTTTCCCACTTTTCAGGAGAAAATGGGAGCTCCTCAAATTTCGAATTTATAGTTGAAGAGTCGTGAAGAATCGGTGTTGTTTGGTCTAATACGGTGGGCTTTTTTTTTTCCCCTTTTTTCTTTTTAACTTTTTCTGTAGTGATTTCTGGTACTCACGTGTCCTTCTACTTCGATTAGAGCATCCACAATGGTTGAGACCTAAACACAAGACCCATTTATGCTACATCATCAAAAATGGGTCTTGTCACAAATGGGTCTTGTTTTTAAAGAATGGGTCTTACAATTTGAATCCACATTATTTGAGTCTCATTTTCCCACAATAGGACTAAATTGGAAAAAGTAAAAGTGGATCCATTTTTTTAACTTTTTTCCAAACAATCATTACTCTTCTTTAAAATATTATATATATATATATATATTATTATTATTTAACAAATTATGATTAATTTAAAATAATTTTTTCACAACCGAATTACATCAACAATAAAAATAAATATTTAAAACAAAATATTGTATAAGATTAGACATGGCGCCGGTTTCAGTTCGGTTCAGTTCGGTTGGGTTCCGGTCCGGTTTCGGTTCCCTGGTTCCAAACCTTCAAAACCGATTCTGATTCCAGTTTTAAAGGTTCGGTTTTGATTTCAATTTTAAAGGTTTGGTTTTGGTTCCAGTTTTGAAGGTTTGGTTCTGGTTTCGGCTCGGTTCCAATCTGGTTCGGTTCCGAAGGTTCGGGTCTGGCGGTTCCAATCGTTCGGTTTCGACAGTTTAGTTTCGGTTTCGGTTTCGGTTTCGATTTCGATTTCGATTTCAATTTTGGTTTCGGTTCCGATGGTTTAGTTTCGGTTTCGGTTTCGATTTCGATTTCAGTTTTGGTCCAGTTTCGAAGGTTCGGGTCTGGCAGTTTCGACCGTTCAGTTTCGACGGTTCAGTTCCGATTTCGGTTTCGGTTTCGGTTTCGGTTTCGATTTCAGTTTTGGTCCAGTTTCGAAGGTTCGGGTCTGGCAGTTTCGACCGTTCGGTTTCGACGGTTCAGTTCCGATTTCGGTTTCAGTTTCGGTTTCGGTTTCGGTTTCGGTTTCGGTTTCGGTTTCGGTTTCGGTTTCGGTTTCGGTTTCGGTTTCGGTTTCGGTTTCAGTTTCAGTTTCGGTTCCGGTTTTGAAGGTTTGGTTTCGGTTTAGGTTCAAAACCTTCAAAAAATTAATGTTTTCATTCATATTATTTTAATTTTAGTGAAATAAAATTTTATAACTGAAATTAAATTTATTTATATTTTTTTCATTATATATATAATTATTGAAGTTAATAATAATATATTTAAATTTAAATAATTGAAATATATATATATAAGCCCAACCCAATGATTGGGATGTGTTGGAAACCCAACTCAATCATTGAGCAAGACCCAAATTGAGTTCCAAATTTGGAACCCAATTTGGGTCTACTTGGGTGGAGCCCACTTTTGGGTCCCTTTTTTTGGATCTCTTTTTTCACCATTGTGTAAGAATTGGATGGGTTTCAAAATGGGTCTTGTGTCTTGTGAAAGTAGGTCTCTTTTTGTGACCGTTGTGGATGCTCTTAGGGGACCAAACCCCTCCCTCATCCCTCATCCCTCATCCCTCATCCCTCCTTTTGTTAGTTACATTACGGGCTGTACTTGTAAGCCCAATGGGAGAGAAATTCAAAAGTAAACATTATAAACATTAAACTTTTGTTAGTAACCGCTTTTAAAACTTTAATTGTTAATAACCACTTTTTTAAAAAAAATTCATTGTATGTCCATAAATTACAAGTATACCCCTGAAAATAGTTTTTTTTTTTTAATCCTCAAAGTAAACTTGAAATCATGGCTAAATTGAAATGTCCAAACTTGAAATCATGACTAGATTGAAATATCCAAACTTGAAATCTGGACTAAATTGAAATTAGGATAAGGTATTTTTTTTTTTCTTCTTCCTCTTCTTCTTCCCCAAATTCAAATTAGGTTTAGGTTTTTTGTTTCTCTTTTGTTTTGCAGACCAAATCGCCGACGAGGATCGCGAAGCACCGAGCTGCCGGACGTCGTCGCCCATCGCCGGTTCGTGCAGGTCGCCCATCGGATGTGAAGGTCGGTGGTTCGTGAAGCTGTCGTGAAGGTCGTTGGTCGCTGGTTCGTGAAGGTCGTGCGAGCTCGGCGACGACTTCCTGTAGTGGACAACGATGTCCGGCGATGGGCGACGACACCAAGAGGAGAAAAGAGAGAGAGGATCGGGAGAGAGAGAGCAGAGGAGAGAGAAGGAGAAAGAGAGAAAAAAAGGGAGAGAGAGAGAGAGAGAGAGAGAGAGAGAGAGAGTTTTGGGGAGGTTTTTATATGAGGGTTTTTCAGTAATTTCTCATAAAAGTGGTTATTAACAATTAAAATTTCGTTTGTGGTTAAAAACGAATTTCCCATAATATATGTGGTCATTTTTGACAATTTCCACGTGGGGGCATTTAATAGATTGGTTCATCTTTCAATAGAACCGATAAAAAACTGATAAAATTCGGTTTCTGAAAATATGAACCGATCCAATAAAATTTACAAATGTCAACCGATCAAAAAAACCAACCGAATTGGACAGGTTCGGTTCGGTTCGGTTTTGGTCCTACTAGACATAATTAATGGGCTTTAATTATTAAACATATTTTCATATTTTAATCATTTAGGGTCTTCAACCAAATTAAAATATAGGCTTGAACAAATTAAAAATACTAGTTTAAAATAATATTCAGCAAAAAAAAAAAAAAAAAACACTTTCATAGTTTTATAGTTTTATAGATAGTTGAACATTAAACTAGGGTTTTATAAGTTGGATCTCGGTTCGGTTTTCTAGTTAGAGATAGCGAATCGGGAAAAAACCGATCCAATCGGTTTTGAAAAAAATGAACCGTCCAACATAAGAAAATTGGAAAAAAACCGATTGGATCGGTTCGATTTGGTTTATTGGTTTTTTGCCTACCCCTATCATTAGGTCCCAGATATACCTTTACCCATAACGATATCGGCTATAAAAATAATAAATAATATTAATAATAATAAGTAATATTAGACATTTCAATCTCTCATCTATGTATCTCACATTTATGCCATGAGATTGTGGGTTTGAGTATAAATTCTGAATTATTATAATATTTTGAACAACAAAAAAATCTCTCATACTTGTAACATACGTGCATCTCAAGTTCCAAACTTCCAATTAATGACGTGGCAATCAGAAATATGATTGAGAGTTAAATCATCTAGGGTAAATTACACTGCACCCCTTGAGGTTTGGACAAGTTGCACTTAGATGGAAAAGTCTTGTTATTATACACTAACACCCCCAAGATTTAAATTTGACTTTTAAAATGTCTAAAATGCCCCTAGTTGTATTATTTTATACTTTAATTTTTTAACCTTTTAACCAAAAATTTTAAAAATTTTAATACAATTTTTTAAATAAAAGATATGATTTATTAATAAATAAATAGTTTTAAAAATTAAATAAATAAATAGTTTTAAAAAATTAAATAAATAAATACTTTAAGTTCATTTTTTTACCTTTTAACCAAAAACTTTATAAACTTTACTAAAATAAAATAACATAAATAAAAGATATGATTCATTGAATAAATAAATAGTTTTAAAAAATCAAATCAAATAAATAGTTTAAAAAATAAACAAATATTTTTTATTTAATTTTTAAATTACCAAATTTATTTATTTAACTTTTTAAAACTATTTATAAAGTAATACAACTAGGGGCATTTTAGGTATTTTTAAAGTTAAATTTAAGTGTTGGGGGTGTTAATGTATAATAACAAAACTTTTCCATCTAAATGCAACTTGCCCAAACCTCAAGGGGTGCAATGCAATTTGCCCAATCATCTATTAATGTTTATACACTCATTGATTGTCATGATATTTATTACATAAAAAAAAAATATATATTATAATTATATTGGTTGAAATACAAGTGGCATAAAAAAGGTGGGATATTTAGTATTATTCAAATTATATATATATATTTTTTCATTGTCAATTCGTCCTGACAATAAATATATCAGGACGAAGAATGTGAACCACTAGATTTACATAATTTGACTCAAAGTGTATGCATTTGTCAAAATTTCTCCATAATATATGATTCATATATATTTATTGTCAGGATGAACTGACAATAAGAAGACTTTATATATATATATATTTATTTATTTATTTATTGACGGTATCTATCAATCCACCTATATAGACCAAGTATTTTTTTAAAGCTATCATTGATAAGATTCGAGCTACTGACTTGCGAGTCATTTATCCAAACCTCAAAGCTCGTCTGTGTATATGATATTATTTTAATAATATAACAAATTTTATTTTTATCACGATCGATGGTCAATGTTTAAAGAAGAAAAAAAAGTAGATAAGAAAGACAGCGACAAGAAAGCAAAAATTTGGTGGTCGACGAATTCTTATTTTATGAAACTTTTTTTTTTTTTTTTTAATTTTTTTTTCTTTTTATCTCACAAACAAGGGATAAAATATCGATATCGGTATCAATATCGGGTTTCTAAATTTATGGATATTTCGGGATATTATCGATATCGGTGGATATTCTGTCAAAAATTAAAAAAAATGATGGATATTTACATCTAAAGTTATATTTTTTTTTTTTTGTGAAATTTAAGGACAAACTTAAACAAGTGATTATACATCAAATGAATCATATTTCAATGATAAATTATTATAGTTATGAGTTTATTATAAATTATAGCATAGATAGAGTGTGTATATAATTTTTAAAATTGAGTATTTACTAGAATAATATTTTGTTTCACTTTTACAATATTATATACAATATAAAGAGATTAAATATTTAATAAACAAAATTATCATTAAAATATATAAATAGTTCCACACTTCCAAGATTCTATCATAAATCATAATTCATACATAATAATACATTGTGTGTCTGAAATTTAAAACCAAAATGAATTCTTTACTGGTTCAAATACATAAGATATACTTCTATTTTGATTCGAACAATAATTTTCCCAAGAAAATATTTTGATTCGAACAATAATTTTCCCAAGAAAACGTGCTTGCATAGTTTTCAATGTAGTTATTAATATGCCACACGTATGTTGTTTGATCTCTTCCAATTGATCCATGAATTTGGTAGTTTAGATTTACCCAACTTGGTGGATATTGTTGATTTGCATACATAGGTATTGCATATGACATTTGTGGAGAAGGATAATCAAATATATTGCAGCCACCATAACTACCATAAATGGTCGAAAATCGAGTTGCATCAGGCCGCACTATCTCCCCTTTACAAACCTCCATCATTTGCGATAGTAACCATCCATGATTATATATAAAGTTTGTCACAGCCCTAGCATCATGAATGACACTTGCAACAATGTTCTTCTTTCCAATATCTTCAAAAATCAAATCTATACAATGTGCTGCACAAGGAGTCCAAAATAAGGAATATTTTTTCATCAATTTTTTACCTGCTTTCACAAATGTAGAGCCATTGTCTGTGACAATTTGCACAACGTTCTTCTCACCGATCTCTTTCACCACATCTGTGAGAAATCTATAAATATACTGATGATCTTAAATTTTGTTGGATGCATCAACATATTTTAGGAAAATTGTGTGACCCTTACAATACACCATAAAATTAATTATCAACAATCTTGTTGGTTCTGTCCACCCAACACACATTATGGTGCATCAATATTTCTCCCATTTAATTTTGAAGTTATCAACATACTCTTTCGTTTCCTTGTACTCGATGTCTAAGTACTTATGCCTAATTTCATATGCTGACAGTGGTTGAACTCCAACACCTATATTCACATGTATGTTAAATTTAATTGTGAAATAAAAAATAAAAACAAATCAAAAATTTCAAAAACATTATTATTTAAGAAAAAATAATACTTGATTCTTGAGCACCAATAATCATGTTCTTAAAATGATGAGAGTCGGCTTTATGTGAGGGCACAATATCATAAATAAAAAACTTCGATACTAGCCTCCCCATTTTTTCTCTAATGCTACCCCCCTTGAATATATCTTTAATATTCTTTTGCTTTGCACCTGATGATTTGTACATTGAAGGTGCAACTGGAAGTTTATAACGCGGCTCTCGTCCACTTTAAGTGCGACGTACTTGTTGTGGTGGTTGGCTACTACCACCGGCTCCTTAACCCTCTCCTCTCTTTGACCCCCCCTCCAAAGATTCTTACTTCTTGTTCTCTTTGCCATTCAGATGCTTTGGATGCATCTATTGCCAAATGATAATCATCTCATTCATTAGGAAGCATACCTTCAGGATAATGATAAGGATAATGATAGATATCTTCTTCCTCTTCCGTGTCAAGGAAATTTCCCCTCAATTCTTGTTGAATTTGTTCAATCTCCCTTGCAGCTTTTTTGTTGTTGTTGTTGTTGTTTCTTTATTTTTTTGCAATTGAGATATTTGAAATTTAACTTTAGGTGGCACATTTGAGCATTCTTTTACATTTTTATACAACTCACTACCGGTTAAATGAAATTTAAATCGGGTAATTCCTCTACTTTGCATTGTGTGACCGCAAAATGTGCATAAAGTACCATTTTTATTATTCGGTATTGTTCTGCAATACTCCCATGCTGGATCACTTTTAGTACTAGACATCTTATGCAATATGATTCTCTATCAAAACAAAATTAAATTTTGTACCAATCAATTTATAAATATGAAAATTCTAATGAGTTTTAGAAATAATACTACACAACATCTTATTGGGGATAATCCTTTACTACCGATGAATACGGAAACGCCGTGCCTAATATATGCACATAACTCATAGCAAATAATAACGTCAATAAGCAGAAAAATAGATGAGAGAGAATAAAACAATCACAACATAAGATATACGTGGAAAACCCAAAACGGGTAAAAAACCACGTGCCGTCAGGACGACAGAGAAAGTTCCACTATCTGATACATTGTTACAACCATATACTCCAGGATTCTCTCTCACACCTAACCCCAAACCCCACTCACAAGATCCTCACCGAGTACCCCACAATATCCCTTAGGTCTCCCCTAAATATCACCAATGGATCTCTAACTTGATCTATCGATATTCCCTTGGATCCCTTCTCGGATATTCCCTTTGGGTCTCCCTAGATCTCACTCACACTCTTTGATGTTTACATGGTGTTCTTTTCTGCTCCACAGCCTTCGGTGTTTTAACACACACATCAACCTAATTACAAGGTTCTATTTATACTAGTTACAAGGAGTTTAAGATAAAAGTAAATCTTACTCCTAAACGTACAAGACTTACTTATTCCACATAAATACTATTTCCGTTTATGACAAGTCTTCTTGTAGGGAGTAAATCCTTTTCCTTTAAGCATAAGAACTTCCATAAGAATACATTTTCCTATTCTGCGTAACCTTCCCGATCTCAGCAATACATCGTCTCTACCATATTGGTCACGGTGTGCACCCCGCTCCCAACACGTCAGCTCCTGACTGCTCTTGTCACTGCTGTCCAGCCACGACCGCTGTTGAACCCACATCGCACATCATAGTGTTCTTCACTGGTCTTTGGACCGCTCTCGTTGCGCTGTCAAAATTTACAGTGGTGTGGTACCGCTGCCATTACCGCTGCCAAAGCCACAGCGGAAGCGGCAGCGGTTTGAGTTGTTCTTCGTTTATTCTGTTCTTCGACCTCCCTCAAACACCATAATTCAACTTCCAAACGTATCCCACGTCTTCCAGGAAGTACCACATTAGTTGAATCTTGTTTGGTTCACTTCGAGTTCATTCGAGAATACGAGCCAAAACCTAACACATCTAAAATTTGCATACAATTATAATATCATTATTTTTTATAAATTTTTTTTTATCAAAGTAAACATTTACGTACATGATTATTTGATGAAGATATTTAGAATTTGAGATAAACTTGTAATGTAAAATTTGCTATGTAAAGTGTAGTCGTGTATGATGAAAACTTGAAAGATGAGTGAAGATTATTTTATAGATGAAGTGAACAAATAGATGAATGATTGAAGGAGATTTTTGTTGTTGTATTCATTTATATTCGCTACAACGAATAAATAATACATGATACATATGCATTCATTTTGTTTCTATTTGGCATAGGCATTCATTATTATTCTCTACCATACTATTTTTCAAAATCCTATCATTATGATTCTCTACTATACGGGCCATACCAAATAATTGTGTTCTTATTTATTTTATTTTTTATTTTTTGATAAAAATAATTGAGTTTCTTTAGATTCTCTACTCAAAAGAAACAATTGTGGGTTTTTACACGTTTTGCACCAATAATTTTGAGATTCTTTTATTTGGAATGTCGGCACAAAGTTACAAAAAAAATCAATTCTACATATTTATAAATTGATTGGTACATATTTAATATTATTTAGAATTAGTTTTACAAATTTGAGTCACAAACATTTTTTTTTTTTCAGATTGTTTTCACAAAATTTTACATATTTTACACATCTACTCTTTTGTTTTTTATCCAATTTTACTTCAAGTTCTCAATAATTCTACTATTGACTATTATGTTGGAAATTTTTATAAATTTGTTAATACTTTTTTTTAAAATAATTTTCAATCTAAATTATTTTAACAATAATTTAATTGTTTAGGATTAAAAAAAAAAAATTAATAATATGCAAAATATCCATGGACTTTCGGGATGAAATTCGTGAAATTTCAGGAATTTCAAGATATTTCGGGAATATCGGGAGATTTAAACGGATATTTTGAAATCGACCGGATATTCTGCAGGATATTAGATATTTGCCTGTTTCGATATCGGTCACTCCAAAGTACGGATATATCGGTGGATATTTCGGTGGATATTTCGGTATATCTATCGATTTTAAGTTCCTTGCTTACAAATACCTAAAAATAGCTAGTTTATAAAATAAAAATTGTCGACCACCAAATTTTAGGCTTCTTGTTTGTTGCTGACTTTCTTAGTTAGTGATCTGCCTATTTAAGTTTTTTCATTTTTTCTTTAAAGATTGACCATGATAATTACATGAACCTATCAAACAATTGTGAAATTATTAAGTTTCATGAGACAATATTTTACAAATATATTTTTGTTTTTCAATAATTGATATTAACTCTAATATTTATGACAAACTTGGTCCAATGTACAAGTATATTATTATTTTTGTGGAGCTATATAGAATTTTTCAATGTCATAGAAATTCTTGAAATATCTTTATTAAAATCATTATAATGTACTGTTTGGATTTTAATAATATTTTTCTTTATGTAAAGTATAAAAATTTAACATTTGTTATTGGATATGGTGATGAACTGAGCAGTGATTGATATCCTTACTTTAATTCGGTTATTCCTTGAATCTGCCATACTCACTTAGAAACCCGAATAGATACAGGTATTAAGTCAAGAAGATATATATATATATATATATATATATATATATATATAAATATATATCCAATAGATACCGGGTAGGGATTGAGTTATTCATCTTTGACTTCTATAGATAAGATATTCTTTTTGCAAATGAATTTTGTAATTTCAGGTATTTGTGAAATTCAATAAATAATATGATCTATTTAGTTTTTAAGTATTAAATATGGGAGTGTAATATGGATTTCTCATCCTAAAATTGTAATAATATATGAAAATTAAAAAAAGTTGTGATAAAAAGCAGCGGCGTGGATAGTGGAGTATTTAACGCAGTGGACGAGCATCATATCATATTCACATTTAGCGGATGACAAAATTCAGTCAAAAGAAAGAAAGCGACACCACTGAAATACCACTTTTTTTTTTTTTTTTTTTTTTTTTTTTTTTTGTGAAAGAAATTAAAAATGGTCTTTCAGTATGCAGCTATGCGCCTCTAAATTATTTATGGAGAAGTGTAATGCTAATCATTACAAAATAAATAAATAATATTTTATGTTCTTTATTTTCTTAGGTCTTATAATTAAACTAAAATAATAGATTTTGTTATCACAGCTTAAAGATAGGTCTCATAAATTAAATTTACAGATATCGATGCTTTTTCTTTATTTTTTATTTTACTCATTACATTAATAATCATTCGTTTGTTGTAGTTTATGAAAAAAGTTCTGGTAATGAGACGAAGGTGGTTGTGGTTTAATAGTATGTTCTCCATGTCTACATCATTGAAGTTGTAGGTTTGAGTCGGGTATCATTCTAAAATCTGAATTAATTGTAATAATTTAAAAAAAAAAAAAAAAAGGGTTCGAATTAATTGGTTTGTCATTTGAATTTAGCAATGGAAGCCAACAAGTTAAGATAAAACTCGTTGAATAACTTGGGCTGTTAGGTACAGTTATTTTAAGGTGTTTTTGTTTTTCAAAAATAATTTTGAAATCATGTTAGGTAACCGTTTTTCATCTTGTTTTCAAAAAAACTAAAACAAAATGAAAAACAAAACCAATGTTAAAATTGAAAAATACGAAAAACATGTTAAACATGTTTTCCATTTTGTTTTTCATTAAGAAAAAAAAAATAATATTTTTTCTTCTCCATTCTGTCAATTGTTTCAGATTTCATCAAACTTCTTCTTCTTCTTAGAGCACTTGACGCTGAAGGAGGTGAGATCCTCCTCCGGCGACGCTAGTATGCTCTTCTTCTTCATTGTCGATTTGCTCTTCTTCTTCTTCTTCAGCTGATCTGCTCCTCTTCTTCTTCCTCCTCAACTGATCTAGTTGTCTTCTTCATTTCCTCTTACTCCATCGTTGGCTGCTTCCTTTTTCTTTTTTTTTTCTTTTTAAAAAAAAATATTTTTTACTGTCATTTATATTTAATAAAATGAATATTTATATATAATTTATTAGTTTAGTTTTGATTAATTGATTATTAATTGTGATATGTTTTTTTTTTTAAAAGTAATTTATGATGTGTTATTGACCTACTTTTGTTTAATTTATAAATTAAAATACAAAAATTATATTGGTTAATTATTTAATCAATTTGTTTTATAATTGTTATAATATTAAACAAAATGTAAAAATTGATATTTCAATTTTTGATAGTTTTCGGTTAACCCACCAAATGCGTTTTTCTTGTTTTCATTTTCAGAATACAACTTTCAATATATGCTATCCAATGCGTTTTCGAATTTCGAAATTGAAACCAAAATCACTTCGAAAAAACAGTAAATGAAAAAGGCTTACAGGACACTCCTGTCACGACCCAAAATCCGGGTACGTTAATAAAATGTTAAAACCAAATCAAAAACAGGTAATTTTTTTGGAAAAAATCATTTTGCTTCCACTCTAAAACTCAAGGATATAAAAATTGTACAAAAAATTTGATAGAGATTCCTCTACGTCTTATGTATTCCCAAAATTCTTTCCACCTACATTTTCAATTTCTAAAGTCCATACATAATTTCCACCACAAGAAAAGACTCGGTCTCTACACAAAATATTGATACATACACATCATGACTACAATACAACATACAAATAGTTCCGAATTTACATCATTTACAACTCAACTTCGAGTAATATATCCATAAATACAATCCTCCAATTATATAAAAGAAATTCCAGTTTTCTGAGAATCATTTCTAACTCTAAACTTAAACTAATACAATTATACGATATTGTAAGAATTCCAAACAATGTTACAAGTGTCCAAGAATGTATAACTTACAAACTCTTAATTATACATATAAATTTCTCATAGATTCTTCTATAAAATAAAATAAAAGAGAATCATTTTACATGTCCAGCTATTGGTCTATAACAATGCTTGATTCAGGGTTTTCAATTGCTAACACCTCACTTGAGCAAATCCGTTAATTATTTCCTGAGGGGAGAAGTGAAAGGGGTGAGCTTTACAAAGACTAGTAGGAAGTATCTAAATTCTAAACATAATTTATTTCAACAATATGTTCTTTCTTTTCCTTTCGTATATTTCAATTATTTAGATATTCTCAAATTATACAAATAAACTTCCATAGGTAAATCATATTAAAAGACATCTTTTAGCTTACTCAAATCATTAAGTCACATGACATTTTAATGAATGGACGAATAATTCAATCTCACTTTCTAGTATGCTTAAATTACACAATAAACACGTCATGTATGATTTACGTAATCATGCACGTGTTTTAGAATATTTTTCTAATGCACACACATGGCAGTATAACAAAATTTTGTTTTGTTATAATTCTTAAACCGTGGAATTCGTAAACAAGTACCACAATACAAGGGTACTATCCTCATTCAATTTGGCATGAGGAGTGATGCAACTCCCTCAAATAGAGGTCCTTCCCGGGGGCACCAAGGGTTAAACCCTGGCCACAACACTATATTCCAACGAATCCACATGTTTTCCATTAACAATTCCATTTAATCATATCTTTTACATTCATAAACATAACAAATGCAAGGCATGAAATATGAAAGTTATATAACTCAATCGTATATAACACACGGAATCATTATCACATAATCCAATAACATTTATCAATATTTTTATTATATCGAATCATAGTTCATACTCAAATGATTCATATACGAATACGTGAAACACATCACAATTTCTTTACTTAACATGATACAATACTCTTATAATATCAGTAACAAACTTATTTTATTTTCAACAATAAAATCATTCAACCATCAACTCATTAACAAAATCAATGGACACATCAATTTAAGTAAGTCCACGTTTAATTTAGAGTTTAGAATCCCCCTACCTTGATCACGAGAAATACGATTCTAACTTTTCAGATTGAATCCACTCTCGGAACATTCATAATTACATCCACAGTAGGTAACAACACACCTACAAGATTACGAAATCTAAATTCAAAACAAATTAAAATAATAATAATCTTAATTACCCAACACACAGAATTATAGACAACTCCTAACCTCAAATACTTCCTCCAAAGCTATTAATCATAATTTCATAATATACTACTTGAGAACCCAATTATAATTGATTCTCAAACATTTCTAGCACTTGGAAAATATCTATACTCAAACAAACAACAGCTCAAAAGCTAGTATATTCCTTTTTTTTTTTTTTTCCGAAATTCCACCAGTTATAAAACATTATTCTCATCTATAAACAGGGGCGGCTCAAGGGTAGCCGGGGCCTTAGGCGAAAATTTAAAATGAGACCTTGCAATTTCACATCCATTTTTTTTTGCTACCAATTACAAATTTATCAAGAGCCCCATTTTACGAATCAAATAATTTTTCTAATTTTTTTTTTTTTTTAGTTTTTTGTATTTGGATTCGTATTTTCTACTAAACATGTCGACAGGGCTGGCCCTGGGCATAGGCCGCCGAGGCGGCCATCTAGGGCCCCCAAATTCATTTAGTGTGTATTCTATGTTAGGCCCGAGTAGAGTTTTGTTAAAAAAAAAAAAAAAAAAAAAAAAAAAAAACCCACATGTCAATTAGTATTTAAAAGGCCCACCAAAGAAATATTTATATACAACCCATATGTTTTTATTGTTAAAAAAAAATCTCATTAAAGAAACAAAATCGTTATGCTTTATATATATATAGGCAAAATCATTATGCTTACCCTATCACAACATATCAAATTGCAAATTGCAATTCATTGTATTAGACATTCAAAAAAATTTAGGGTTCTTTATTTCTTTGGTACTTGGCAGCTCTCAGCTTTGTTCTTGGCTTCTTACGAAATTGGCAATTAGTGGGAAAGTAATTGTTCTTGGATTGGAATTTGGAAGCTCTCTTCTTGAAATCAATCGTAGTTGTTTTAGAAGGTAATTTAACACATCTTTTCCTTTTTCTTCTTTTAATCCGAAAAACCTCTTTTCGTTTTTCTATTTTAAGTTTTATTATAATTTTGTATGTATTATGTATTATGGAACCCGGATGTAAGGATTTAGGAACCCAACTACCCAATAAAATAAATTGTTCTTGAATTTTTATGTATGCATTGCTAGAATTGTTCTTGAATTTTGTATGTATTATATTAGAATTTCGTTTTTCTATTTTAGTTTTGTTAGAATTTTGTATGTATTATGTATATGGAACCCGAAAGTCGAGATTTGGGGGCCTCAATTTTTTAGTTCGCCTTGGGCCCTTTAAATCTCATTACCGGCCCTGCATGTCAAATATCTGATTATCGGTTATCAAAGCTAAAAAATAAAAAATAAAAAAAAAATTGTTAAAATTAAAGTAATAGATTTTGGAACAATTAAACCTGGAATGTTTATGAAAGAGTACGTAGAGAAGAGAGTTTGATCTTGCAGTATAAGAGTTTGATTTTGCAGTAGGATGGTTTGATTGAACATAGAAGAATATAAAATAATAGATTTTAGTGTGAATATATAATTAAAATTTTTTTAACCATTTAAAGAAAAAGAGTAACATTAATGTGTAATATATATTTTTTAGGAAAATGTTAATTAGTATTTAAGTCCACTTAAATATGGCTTACTTGAAAATAGGAATGAACTATAATTTATAAGTTTAAAGAGATATTTTTTGAATAATAAATAGAAAGATAAATATTTGATATTAAATAATGTTAATATATATACAATTTTTCTATTGTCAGTTCGAACTGACAAAAGATATATCAGTTCCTTGTATGTGGGTCTTTGGATTTAAATACTTTGACTTGACTGCATATACTTGTCAAAACATCTTTTAAATCCAATGACCCACATACAAGGAACTGATAATAGAAAGACTGAATATATATATATATATATATATATATATATATATATATATATATATATATATACTGTTGAATATTAGGCAATTGCCAGTTTACTAAGTCTTTATCGTCCCAAGTTGTTTCATAATTGGCTATAGATTGACATGCAATACTATTATTATCGTCAGACTCTATCTCGGTCCTAGAACTACTAGCAGACATGGTAAAGAAAAGTCTAAAATAGAATAAAACCTAGGTTTTGACTCACAGCTTGTCTAGCGGTCAGCCTAAAATCGGAGAACCAACAAACATAACAGAATGCACAAGACAAAATGCAGAAAATAATAAAACATGAAATTGAAACGAATTCCAACTTGAATAATAGAAAATAAAATTAACATAAACTTACTATAGTCAGTATTAGTCTGACAGCAATGTAGATATACACAAATAAGTCGCACTCTTTATTAATTCCAAACTTGTTTTTACAAAGGAAGGGGAGATTGGGAGAGGAAGATTACAAAGTAGAGAGGAAGGTTACAGAGTAGAAGATTACAGAGTAGGAAAAGAGCATGAAAATCAGAACCTGCCTTCTCAACCGGAGAAGAGTCCTTTAAATAGACAAATGACCATGGTGATGATAACCAAGGTTAAACCTGACCCTGGTTGAATCATAATGATGGTCTTTGAAGACCCTATAAGCTGGTCACATGGGTCTGGAAGTAGAGGAATTATTGCTACTGGAGCAATGATGGTGCTTGAAGCAATGATGGTACTTGATGATTCTATAAGCTCGTCACATGGGTCTGGAACGGGTAACTTTAATTTGTTTGTTCTGCCGACACTTTTTTTTTTCTCTTTCTGCCGACACAGGATTGATAGTGGACAATACATGATTATAATCGTTGAAAATGGTGAAAAATGCTAATAATGGATCACATGCTCTCTAAGAATAAGTTTGGTGAAATCTGTAGGGCTAAAGCCCCTGAAATTGTGATAAGTCATGGCCGAAAGTACTCCCACAATGCTGTTGAGAATAGCTGTGACCTTCGGTGGGATCATCTTCACTAAGGAAATCATCACGGTCTTCTGAAGCTGAGTCATTTTGGGAAATAGCTGTCATAGTTTTTCTCATTTCATCAGCGATGGCTAAGAGTTCTTCAGGAGTTTTGGCAGCTGCAATTCTTGCTTGATTATGGGATTTGGCCATTAAGAACTGGGATTGGTCTTTGCTTGAGTTGCAGAAACTTGGGTTTTCGTTAAACCATTTCGCGACTCTATTTCTTCCATGGTCAGCCATGTTCATGCCACTCCACCATTTGATCTTCGTTTGTCTCCCAAAATAAGGAACATTGACATTGCCAATAAGTCGTTCTTGAATCTTATAATCAAGCATCAAAATCCAGGTAAGACTGAAAATCCTGAAAAAGAGTAATAAGTCAAGAATAAAATCCCAATCCTTGGGTTTATCAACATGTGTGACCCAGTACTGATAACCTTATTTGATGATGGTTGGAAGGAAATCAATATTTGACCCATATTTGTCCCACCATTCTAGAAACCAGAATGGTATGTTAAGGGGAAAATCTTTATCAAAGTAGATAAACCAAGATAAAGAGTTTCCTGGATTTTGGCCATACAAAACATAAGTCCATGCATCAATATAATCCCAATAGGAAAACTCAGAAATGTGGAAAGGTCTTGAAAAACTTCTTTTCTTATTTGGATCATTTCCCCATTGCTCTAGGGTAATGATTTTGCAAAACTTTATTTTTCTAAAAATTAATTTTTTCGTGTCAATTTTGTCAAAAACATCTGAAATATAGATTGAATCTGTATCTACAAGAATGAATTCATAAAAAAATATGTCTTTTTAATATGTCTTCAGGAATCCTACAAAACAGTGGATTAATGATTGCATCCGCCAGTTTTTTAGGTTCCTTGAAATAAGTCTCGAGTAGTAGTGGGGTTTCTACTACAAAAAATTTGTCAAAATAGGGTTTTTCATGATAATGATAAGTCGGGTTGTTGACTTTAGGGAAGGTTGATGTGGAAGGAGCATAAGTCTTTTGCTTTTCAATCATCTTGCCTTGTTTTACTGAATGTAGGCTGATATGGGAAGATGCTACTGTCTTAAAGGATGAAGAGTCTGATTTTAAAGGGGAGAAACTATTGGTGATTTGTAGTGGGGTTGGTAAGGTGGGTCTTGGTGATTGGGTTGAAATGGCTAATTGGCTGGAAGCAATAGAGTATTTGTCTTTGTGACTGGGCTTTTTATCTGGGCTAGACTTTTGTTCATCATAAGTCATAATAGCAGCAGTATTGTTTCCATGATAAGTCATCAAAGCACTATGTCCACTTGATAGGTCATTTGATAAGTCAGGCCTGGATAAGGATGGGCTCATTGTGGGCCGGAGGCCCTGTGTTGTCCTTTTACTGCTACTCATAGGCTTCCCTGCAAAAATTCTCTGGTCAAAAAATCTGGTAAACTATTATCTGATCCTTTAATATGTTCAATAGTAAAATCAAATGCAGATAATAAGGCTTGCCATCTAGCAAATATTTGTTTGGAAGCAAGATTCTTAACATCATTTTTTAAAATAAATTTTGCTGATTGACAATCAACTTTCAAAACAAATTTTTGGTTGATTAGATCATCTTGGAATTTTTGGATTGTTAGAACAATAGCCAAGATTTATTTTTTGACCATGGAGTATTTTTGTTGGGTATCATTCCAAACACCCGAAACATATCTAACAAGACATTCTTGGTTATTGATGACTTGTTTTAAAATACCACCATAACCAAGTTCAGAAGCATCTGTTTCAACTATTTTGGGAGCAGTGGGATGACAGATAACAAGACATTGGAGGCTTTTGACTTGGGCTTTTATCTTTTGGACAGCTAAAGTGTGCTCATCGGTCCAAGGTGCTGGATTTTTCTTTAGTCTTTGAAAAAGGGGTTTGCAGATGATACGTAGTTGCTGATAAAAGTTAGCTATATAATTGAGACATCCTAAAATTCGTTGTAACTGGGTTTTGTCTTTGATGACATTCGAAAATTTATCAGTAAACTCAAGACTTCTTTGGATGGGTAAAATAGTTCCTCTTTCGATGTTATGACCTAGGAATTGAATTTTTGTTTGATATAAAACAATCTTGGGTGCAGAGACAATTAGGCCTTGGTGTTTGGCTGTTTGGAGGAAAATATCTAAGTGTTTCCAGTGTTGGTCAATGTTATCAGAATAGATTAAGACATCATCTATATAGACAATAGAAAACTCAATATAAGGGTTGAAAATCTCATTCATGATAGCTTGGAATTCACTAGGGGCATTTTTGAGACCAAAAGGCATAACATTCCACTCATACTAGCCAAAAGGCACAGTAAAAGCAGTCTTATAGCGGTCCTTCTCATCAATCTGTATTTACCAAAAACCTGATTTCATGTCAAACTTAGAAAAAATATTAGAGTTATAAAGTCTTTTTAATAAGTCAGATTTGTTAGGGATAGGATACCGAATCCATTGAAGAGCATCATTCAGAGATTTGTAGTTGATAACCAGTCTGGGGACTCCTCTTTCGATTTCAGCATTCTTTTGTACATAAAAAGCTGGGCAACTCCAAGGGGATTTATAAGGCCTAATCAGACCTTTTTGCAATAAGTCGGTTATTTCCTTTTTGCAGTGTTCCAGGAGGGATGAAGACATTTGGATAGGCCTGGCTTTGGTGGGAATTCCTTTTTCAGAGAATTCTTTGTTGTAAGGAAGGAAGACGATATGTCTTTTCCTATTCCAGAAAGCATTTGGAAAAGAGGCACAAACTTCACTTTCGAGTTTCTTTTTAAATGTTTGGATTTTTTGTTGAAGTTTGGGGTCTGCTAAGTGTTTATTCTGTCTTTCAAAATGTAGGTCATCTTTTAGAAAAGATAGATAGTCTTGCTTTATGTTGATATTGGCGATTTGTTATTCTAGGAAGACTGCTTTGTTTTTTTAGGGCATTTAGGTCTCGAATGAGGACAGGGAAAGTGAAAGGGAAAAGTATTTCTTTTTCTAGGTATTCTGAAATAAGTCCTTCTAAGGTAACCTTAAAGGGAGATATAAGATGGATGAAAGGTAACCCGAGAATTATGTTTTGGGAAAGGTTTTTGACCATGAGAAAACTAGTGTTGTAGCAGACTCCGTCATTGCAAACTTCGGCATTGGTCAATTTGTATTGGATGCTAAGCTGCTGTTTGTTGGCACCATAAAGGGTTTCCGTGGTTTTCTCGAAATATTTGGTGGGAACAAGAGCTTCCCGCATGCAGTTGAGATCAGCTCTTGTGTTGATCAACACATTGACTCTTAGATGGAAATTGGAGGAAATGCGTATGTCTACTTCAGTGTACCATTTCTGGATACTGATTTCTCTGACAATAGTGGTCTCATGTTGTTGGATAAGGTTAGGATGGAGAAGGCTGGCCAATTCATGATTAGATTGATCTCCTCCTTATGCTTCTTCTGCCGAATCATCAGAACTCTTGAAGCTGCTCTGTGTAGATGATTTTCTTTTTGCCTTTGAAGATTGTTCTAGTAATTGTGCTTGGAGCTTCTGTGTTGTGAGCTTTAAATCTTTTATTTCTTCTTTGACCTGTTTGATTTCTTGCTGTAGGTCAGGGATGGTCACTTTTCTTTGCTTAGGGGAAAATAGTTTCATGACATTTTCTTCAAAATCTGGGATTTTTTGGCTGGTTGAGGGTTTTTTGGTCTCTTGGGTGGATATTTTTTCTTGGATTTGTTTGATGTAGGTTGCTTTAAGAATAGGGTCACTGATACTATCAACCATACTAATTAGCATGGAATAGTCGGATTGATCCAAGATATTAACTTGGTTGTAGAGGCAGGCCTGAATGTGATCAGATTCTTGTTGAGTTGAGGTTTATGTGCTCGACTGACCAATGATTAGAAGCTCTTCCTCGGAACTTGATGAATCTTCATCCGAGGTATACTGTTGTTCGAAAATAACTTGGATAAGTCTGTCTTTGAATTCTTCTTCAATATTCAAAGACTTGATCTTATTTTTAAGCTCAGGGCATTTGTTAGCAAAATGTCCTCTTTTCCTACATCCATAACAGGTTTTATGGTTTCTGGTGAAGGGTCTTCGAAAAGGCTTCTTGTCTTTCTTTTCTGCTTTCTCCTTTTTGTGTGATCTATCGTTACTAGTGCGCTTCTTCCTTTTGAAGGGTTGATAGTTGGATTTGTGGGACTTCTGGTGTTTCTGGCTTGGGAGCTTATCAAATCCAAACTGTTCACACCACGAGCCAAGTTCTCTTCTGGTAGTTAACTTTTGCTGTTTGAGCTGGCTCTTCATTCTGATATCGTTGCATAGTTGTAGGGCTACAACGTTGATGGTTGCAATGATTTCCCCATAAGTCCATGTTTCTAAGTCGATCTGGGACCAATCTGAACTGGCCATCTGTTCTCTCATCTTGTCCCGGACCTTGTTGGCAAAGAGAGATGGTAGTCCTGATATGAACTTTTCTTTCCAGTATGCTTTGGCATTGTCTTCTCTTTGTAATACTCTGGTCAAGAATATGTCTTTGTACCATTTGAAGTCACTCAGCTTTTTGCACTTCAAGTTCTGAAGTTTTGAATAATCTTTATCTTGGAATCGGTTTGGGTTTCCGATAAAATGTAAAACGATGGTATAACAAAACACATCTATACCATCAGGTTGAGAGGTAGTGGTAGTGGTAGTGGTAGTGGGCAGGAAAGAGCCAGGGGTGGTAGATGTAGAGGGAACTGATATGGTTTTAGTGTGGTTAATAATGTTTACTCTGGCTGCCAGAGATAGGGTATGTGTCCACCATCCGAGCAACTGGCCTTCAAAACCACCAGTTAGTGCTATGACAGCATCAGCATGGGTCATGCTTTGTTTCTTGATGTAAATGTAACCAACAGTGTGAATTTGTCTGACGATAGTCATAATTTGGTATTCTGATAGACCATCAATGTTAAATTGATAACAAGCATTGCCACTGTATGCTCTGTAAGGAACAGTTTCTTCATATTGGAGGTCAGGTGGCGTACGCTTTGGATAATAGGGTTTTGTGCCATGGTAAAATCGGGTATAGCTATTGTTGTCAGCTGTATTTTGGTTGGTTAATTTGTAGATCATTTGGTCAAATTCTTTGGTAGGCTCACTGTTGCTGGGTTCTGAGGTGTCAATATATGTGTCTAAGGTTTGGACTCCTGGTTGGTTTTCTGGTTTAGGAATTTGAGGAATTTGTGATAACCTTTCTTCTAGGAGTTTCAAAAGTTCTTCTGTGTCAAGAAGATTGTGGTTATCAAAGCATTTCTCAATTCCTGTGGTATCAGGGAATAAAAGGACACTAGGTTGATATGAGGACTGGGGATCTTGGGACATGCTTTCGAGGACAGATCTGGTTAGAGACTGGAATTGGCTGATCTCAATTCTGTCAAGCTGGTCTCCAACTGTTTTTAGATAGGCATTTGTATAGTTGTTCTGTTTCATGATGATGCCCATTTGCTGTGAAGAAGCTGGAACAGTGTTGGATAGGGATGAGTCAATAAGGATGTAAGGGGAGCAAGTCATAATTTCAGGGACTCCTGGAACCTCTCGGTCTTCATTTTCTATTTCTATCTCACATGTTCTTGGAGGAGGATGGGGAAGTGTTTCTTCGCCTCTCCTGGTCTTATAGGTTCTGAATGTTGATCGGTCCATGACAAGGCATTGACAATCATTCTCTATGCTTTTTCTGTTAGCATACCATTCGAAGAAAGGTATGCTTTTGTTAAGAGTTCTGACATTCTGGAGCCATCTTATCCTGAACTGGTCTTGCTTTTTCTGGCTATAACTGGATTCATATTTGGCTCTGGATTTGTGGCTAAGATAATCTGCTATAAGGATTTCACAATTGATAGGATTGGTGTCAAGAACATTTATGGTTTTAATTTGTGGTTCTGTCTCAGGTATTTCTGTGAGGACTTGTGACGGAGTGGGAGAGCTTGGTTCTTCTTGGTCCTTCTTGGTCATATGTATGGATAGGATGAGCAACTTGTTCTGGAGTTTTATGGACTCTGGAGATATGAGTGGGTATTTCGGGTATTTCAATAGTAGTAGGAATAGGTGGGTGCCTTTGTCTGGGTACCAAGTTTATAGGTTCAGATGATTCACTAGTACCCGGTTTGTATCTGTTTTCAAGGCTGGGTAACTGAGTCCTAGTGTTTGGATTTGGTCTATATTGGTATTGTTCTACCAGGCTAGGAATTTGGTTTCTGATATTCAATCTGGATAGGCTAGATAGGGAGTTTCTAGCTGACTGGAGATCATCATCACAATTGGGATTTCGCAGTGAATGCTCTCTGGATGATAGCGATCGATCTCTGAAAGAGATTCGAAGAGTCCCATCTAGGTCTGATATACAATCTCTGAGATCTCTCATGGGTAATTCGATAAGTGGGCCTATCTGCATGTTCCTTCAACTAGTTTTCAGGAAAGTTGATATCTTCCCATCTAACTGGTGTGGGAACCATCAGGTTAACTGTAGGACAAGCATTATAACATATAGTTTGTCCAGCAGGAACAACAGGAGGAATATAACTAGGGATAAGTCCAGTGGTTAGTACACGGTAATGAATTCTGTAAATGAGTTTATAAGGGCTTGAACCCCTTAAAAATTGATAATTATGAGTCTGAATATCAATAGCAAGACATTTTTCTTTATGCTCATCTGAATTTAAAGCAACAGTGAAATTTGAATAACATTGAAAATAGATAGGTCCATAAGTCAAACTAGTCTCAGCAATGCCTAAAATAGATTCTTTGTAGTTGGTGATCCTTTTGTCTCGGAGGACAACTAAAAGGGAATTATTAAGACCAATTTTGGCTAGGGGTTTTAGCCCAATTTGAACACTTCCTATATGCAAGTCATTGTAACCAATTTTATGATAATGGTTCAAACTATTTTTATTCAATAAATTTGTACTAAATGTATTATTATGGAATTTGACATTAATCTCTTTAGTCTTTTGTCCTAAAATAGTTCTAAAATCTAGGGTCCTGCTCTTCCTATAGATACTATACTGTTGAATATTAGGCAATTGCCAGTTTACTAAGTCTTTATCGTCCCAAGTTGTTTCATAATTGGCTACAGATTGACATGCAATACTATTATTATCGTCAGGCTCTATCTCGGTCCTAGAACTACTAGCAGACATGGTAAAGAAAAGTCTAAAATAGAATAAAACCTAGGTTTTGACTCACAGCTTGTCTGACGGTCAGCCTAATGCCTCCCTGGGCTAATGGCAAACCTGGTGACTACTGACTTTTGCACCTAGATAATAAACTAACTCAACTCTTCTTCAACAAGTCTCAAGGCTCTGATACCAAATCAGAGAACCAACAAACATAACACTCTCTGGATGATAGCGATCGATCTCTGAAAGAGATTCGAAGAGTCCCATCTAGGTCTGATATACAATCTCTGAGATCTCTCATGGGTATTCGATAAGTGGGCCTATCTGCATGTTCCTTCAACCAGTTTTCAGGAAAGTTGATATCTTCCCATCTAACTGGTGTGGGAACCATCAGGTTAACTGTAGGACAAGCATTATAACATATAGTTTGTCCAGCAGGAACAACATGAGGAATATAACTAGGGATAAGTCCAGTGGTTAGTACACGGTAATGAATTCTGTAAATGAGTTTATAAGGGCTTGAACCCCTTAAAAATTGATAATTATGAGTCTGAATATCAATAGCAAGACATTTTTCTTTATGCTCATCTGAATTTAAAGCAACAGTGAAATTTGAATAACATTGAAAATAGATAGGTCCATAAGTCAAACTAGTCTCAGCAATGCCTAAAATAGATTCTTTGTAGTTGGTGATCCTTTTGTCTCGGAGGACAACTAAAAGATATATATATATATATATATATAGGTAATAAAAATATAGGGCCTTGATTTTAGGTGGGGCCTTAGCCAACTACCACATTTGACTAGAGGTCTAGCTGGCCCTGTCTATAATTTGATATCAAATATTTTAAATAAACTAAATATTCACCAATCCTTTATATCACAAGTATACACAACACTTAATACTCTTTAAATGACTTTTAGTGAAAACCCAATTGTTTTCATTCACAATTTTCACTTCCAAAAGGTATTGCAAGTATAATTTTTTGTCTAATCTCATTCAAAATTGTTTACTCAACTTGTAAACAACAACTTAGACATCAATTTACCTCATACAAGAATATTCATATGTTCTAATCAAGTTTAAAAAATCCTAAATTTAACTCAAATACATCATTTGAATTCAAATCAATCACCTGTAAAGAGATTTGGGAGTTTTCAACTAGACACTCCACAAAATAACATAAAAATCTATAATCGAAAGAAAATATGAATACATACCTCAAAATCTTAGAGATAGTTTCAGCTCCTCTCTCTCTCTCTCTCTCTCTCTCTTGGCCACTCCTTTCCTTCTCTTTTCCCTTTTCTTCATCGGTTCTCTCTCTATTGGTTTCTATTTCTTTTCTTTATCTCATTTATTCCTTATTACTTGAGTCAACTTGAGTCCACCAAGTGACTTTGGTCAACATCACATTTTTTATTATTATATTTTTTCTTCACATTGCTTTACACATGTTTCTTCAACCAGCTACCGACTTTCAACTCATCAATTGGATTAGAAAATTACATTTTCCATCCCCAACAGGACTCCCTATATTTTCCTTATATTTAGGGAGTCAGTTGTACTTTTTACAATTAATGAGCTATATAAAGAGTTAACACTCCAACAAGCCTCCCTAAAAATAGCTCGTTATTATTATTTTATTTATTTTTAATTAAAAAAGAAATATTATTATTTTTAAATAAATTTAAAATGTTATCATTTACAATTAACAGTCATATTTAAAAAAAAAAAAATTAAATTTGGGTTTAAAAAAAATATTGGGTTAAACTGAGATGAGGAGCCGTTGAATATTTGGGTTAAAAAAATAAAATCCGGAAACAACCGTTGCCCATTGAATTTGGGTTTTTTTTTTTAAAAAAAAAAAAATTGGTTAAACAAAAAAGAAAGAGCTGTTGTGGACCATTGAATATGAAGGATGTGAACTCATCTTGACCATTCATTTGAATTGAGGAGTGAAAACAAAAATAGGGAGGAAGCCTTCTCTCCTTAGATTTAGGGAGGCTTTGGCCAGTAAATAATTTAGGGAGTGAGATAGGACGGCTGTTTGAGCAAATCCCGGTCCAACCTACCTAAATACAGCCAAAGATGTGTTGTTTTCCGATCTATTGGAGATGCCTTTAGTCCTTATCACTTGAGTCAACTTGAGTCCACCGAGTGACTTTGGTCAACACCACTTTTTTTTGTTATTATTATATTTTTTCTTCACATTGCTTTACACATGTTTCTTCAACCGGCCACCCACTTTCAACTCATCAATTGGATTAGAAAATTACATTTCTGTCCCTATATTGTTTCTTATTCCTTTTCAATTCATTAAATGCATAGAAAATTACAGTCTCATCCCCTTGAATCACACTAAATTCAGTTTTGGGCTTGGGTCAACTAACAATTTAATTGAGCTGGGGCCTTAGCATTTAAAATAAAATAAGCCCAAATACCAATTGATTTGGATCCGGTCCAAATCATTATGTCATAATTTTAGAGAGATGATATTTGCACCCTTTAAAAACCGTATGTACACTCCAAATTAGTATGTTTTTAAAAATCAAATAATACCCTTGAGTAAAATTACTAAGATGACTAATTGTTTGTTAGTACACCCACCAATAATTATTAATTAGTTTGTTTGTATTTTTTTTTTCTTATTAATGGTTTGATATTAACATATATCATAAAAACTCTTTCCATTTTAATAAACCCTAGATTCTCTTTCAAATATATTTTCAATCTCTTTTAAGGAAATACAAATTGATTACTAAGTATGGAAAATGAATCAAAATCATGAGACAAATTTGGTTGTGTAAAAGTAAAGTTTTAAATTAATTTTTATTAGAAGAACAAAATTATTATGTATATAAACAAACTTTTAAATTAACTATATTATCTATATTTTTTTATTTTTTTCAAACTCACTTTAGACTTTTATTTATTTATTTATCAATTATATATTTATATGTTTTTTCTTGTCAAAAAAATAAAATAAAAAAATTAGATGTTCTTTAATTTCATCGAACACCTATCTTCTTTTTTTATATCATTTAACACCTATCTACTTCCACATCATTTAGGACATGACACAATTCTTGCATCCCTACAACTCTCTCACACAGAAAGTGGTTCTCCAATTAAAAAATATATATCTTAAAATGGATTTTTAACGAAAAATGGAGTTTGATTTTGAAAAAACCAATAAGAGAAAAGTAGGGAAGAGAAAAAAATAGTTAGAGAATTAAAGGTAACAACAAAATTAGAAATAATAATAAAGTTGATTAAATAACATAAAAATAGTCATAGGTGGTGTTTACTTACAAAAATACAATACAGTATAATTAATGAAAGGGTATTTTTGGCATTAAGTGGGGTTTATTTACAAATTAGATTTTTTTAAATTTTGATCGGTATGATTACGAAATGGGTGTAGAAATAGTTTTTGAGGGGTGCTATTATCGCCACTCTAATTTTAAGTATTACCAACATTATCATTTTGGACATCATGTCATTTAGAAACTAAATTGAGGTCAACTATTTAAAAACGGGTTGACCTATTTTTCAGGATATTACAACACTCTTGTATTCTTCATCTTCCCTTTTCCTTTTCAAAGAAAAAAAAAACATAAATTTTGATGTTGAAGGGATGTGGTTATCTAGAATGCTATAGGATTTAATTCAACAGAAACTTCACATGAAATAGAAGGAAAAAAAAAAAAAAAAAAAAAAAAAACCTATGTTCAAATCGACTAAATTGCTTCACTTGGCCTTCTAATTAGAACCCCATGAAGTAGTTTCTCCTACTAGTTATTGGAATCATCTTTTCTTTGACCGTGCAAGTTTTTCTAGATTGTTTTGAAGAGTTTTGAGTGTGGATGAAATACTTGTGCACATGAAAAAAAAAAAAAAAAATCAAGAGTAGTTGAATTTAAAAGAAGGATTTGGGAGTACATATATACAGAGTGAGTCTCTCATGAGGGATCCCTTATTTTAATTTTGGTAAGGACTATAATGAAAACACATCGATTTTTATGAATTTTAATATGAATTTTTTTGTGGATGATGAGCTCATTAAAATCTACCTATGAACAAAATTTGAGAATTTTCTGAGCTCTAGAACTATTTATCCAAATTTTGTTAAATATGAAGTCATCTGAAAATAGACGAAATATAGGAAAATTCAAGAAAAATAGTTCTAGTATTTGAAAAATTCTTAAATTTTGTTCATACGTAGATTTCAATGAACTCATCATCCACACAAATATTTAGATTAGAATTCATTAAAATCGATGTGTTTTCATCATGGTCCTTATCGAAATTAAAATAAGGGATCTCTCATGAGAGACTCACTCCATATATATATATATAAGTCAGATTAGGGAGTAGGTAGTGGCTTTCTCATATTTTTTAATGGATACCTCCTCCATCTATTTTGATTTAGGATGGATAAGGGCAGGCCACATGACTCCTTCATTATTTTACACTCAGGAAGAAGACTGCCTTCTCCCAAGTTTTTGATGAAGGTTTTTGTTTTTTCTTTATTAATTTTATTTTTTCCCTTTTAAAATGTAGTTCAATTTTTAATATATATATATATAATATTAATAATTTAGTTTATGGGTCATGTTGGAATTTCGAAGATTTATAAATTTGGGATGTAAATATAGTTTTAAGAGGTGTAAATATCATCACTCAGTAATATATATATATATATATATATATATATATATATATATATATATATATATATATATATATATATAGAGAGAGAGAGAGAGAGAGAGAGAGAGAGAGAGAGAGAGAGAGAGAGAGATATTCCAACTGGTCGAAATTCTAAGGACTTGAAGAAAAATTTCAAGTTCGACCCGACTAAAGAAGGACCATATATATATATAGGAAAGTTCCAACCAATCGGAATTCTAAAGACTTGAAGAAGAACTTCAGGTCCGACCTGACTTGAGAATGACTATATATATATATATATATATATATATATATATATATATATAGTTTTTCTCTCATCATGACCGAACTGAACTTTTAAAATTATGACGAGACTTGTGAGTCATTGATTAAGTTTAAGAAGATTTTGACTAAGTTAGAGTATGTGAATCTAATGGTTGATAGTTGTGAAATTATATAAATAAAATCAGTTCGTCCTGATAAGAGAAAAACTATATATATATATATATATATATATATATATATATATATATATATATATATATACAGTATAATGGAATTTATTGAATTTTGATGTGATTTTTTGTATGGATGATAAAAAGAAGAGTAATGCTATACAACCCAAATAATTAACCTAAATTTCAACCCAAATAATATAGCAAGCGAGTTGTTATCACCACACACAACATAAGATGTGTGGTTAATGAAAAAAACCACTTGACACACAATTTGAATTAAAATTTGGGCTAAATTTTTGGATTGTCTAGCATTAAAAAAAGAATGAAATACATTTGTAGAAAAAAATTGAAAAAATTTCGGGTACAAGAACTAATTTTTTTTCTGACTTTTTTGAAGATAAAACATTTAAAAATAGAGAAATATCAGAAAAAATAGTTCTCGAATCCAAAGAGTTTTCAATTTTTTACCAAACGTGTATTTTAATTTTCTCATGATTCATACAAAAAATCTCATCAAAACACATTCAATTGCATACGATTTCATCAAACGTGCTCATTGTATTAAAATGAAGGGGTGCTGATAGGAAAAGTTCCCCGTGTATATATATCATGAACCGAGACAATCTTGTTCTTTCTGTATAGGCTTTAGATAGGTCAAAAGCCCAGTAATACATTAAATAGTTCAGTCCAGGACCAAATACAAATGGATCAGCCCGACATAGAGGCATGATAAGGGATTAATAACTTATTAAATATACATTATACAGTAAATATTTCCAATATTTTCTTTGATAAGTAATTTATAGTTAGGTCAAGAAGAAGTTCTAGTACAATTTTAGAGACATTTAATTGTAACTTGTGAGGCAAGCATAATTTGTAAGAATTATGATTAAATTTGGAGTTTTAAATATGATTTAGATTGTACCTTACATAAAGTAGTGAATAGCTTAATTACTTCAATTTTAAAGTAATTTTTATAAAACTACATTCAAAATTTGTTCCTATACAAAAACATCTTGATCAGACCATATTCTTTTATTTTTTATATCCATTATTTTGAAAACAAAGAATGATATATCCATCAAAATATTGTTTTTGAAAGCATGTTAGTCCAAGCATATTAAAAAAATTATTTTTAAAATATAAATTAAATATAAAATATTAAAATATAAAGTAATTTTTATACAAATATACAAAAATGAGTTTTAAATTAAACTTTTAGGTTCACCTAATTTATTGAATTTTTATTTATATTCCGTATCTTTTGAAATCAAGAATGGTATACTGATTCATTAATAAATAAATAAATAACTAAAACGAATTAAAACATGCAGACCCTGCTTGCAAATCATGACCAGTCCAACAAGAGATAGAAGAATGTATTTTAATGGAACCACCAACTACTTTTATTTTGGATTATATATTTTGTACTCCATTATCAGAGGAATATGTTATTTTACTTTATAGTGTGAATGTGTGTGTATGGTCCGTCAATTATATAAGTTAAATAGTATGATCTATTTTTCAAAAATATATATAAAAAATACTGACGTCTAGGTTGTTGTGTAGTTTCTCTTTGAAAAATGCAACTCCCTTTTTCAAATATATATATAATTCTCCCGTGATCTGAAATTTTGCATATGGTCTCAATGATATTTTATCACATGTTCTGATTTTTTATTTATTTATTTATTTTTTTATACGATCTTAATGATATATTATCATATGTTCAGAATTTTTATATACAGTCTTAATATATAATATATCATCACATGTGATAATTCGTATAAATTGATGTTTTACTGATTGTTACATATAATAATCCTTGATATCTCATGAAAAATTTCAATTTTGGTCCTAATTAGAGAAAGTCCCATATAGGGTGATTTTTTATATATATAAAATTAATTCAAGTGATAATATATAGGTACGTACGTGTGTAGAAAAGGAAAGACAAACTAATGAGGTTCCTTATATGACAAGTGACATTTGTGAGAATATTATATTAGGGGACTGATATTGATACCCATAAAACTTATTAGTACGTTCATATTTTATTAAGAAATTTAATTATAAAATATCTCAATAGAAATTTAAAAATAAGGACAAGTTACTTCAATTAAAAATAAGTCAAATACTATATACACTCATTAATTATACATATATCTTCAACTATATTTCTTTATTAGAAAAAACTTACCTTTCAAAAAAAAAAAAAAAAAAAAAAAAGAACTTATGATAAACCCTAATTAAACTCTAATTTTATTTCAAGTATCAAACTTTTTCATCATTACATGATTATCATATTGTTTTTATCTTTATTTTGTATATAGTTATGAACTCTATCAATAAACAATTTTTTTTTTTTTTTTTAATGATATATAGCTGTAGATATTAGCAACTTTTTTTATTTTATTTTATTTTTTAAAGATAGCCGTAGACATCAATAAGTTTTTTTTTTAGCTGTATAAATAAGATAATTCCATATTGAAAATTTCTTGACCCCATATACGGTTCCACATATATCCTTTTATAAGGCTCCTACATTCAATATATTTCCAAAAGTAAATTGGACCATCATTAAAAAATGATTTGATTCCAAAAATAATATGATTTTTTTTAATATAAATTGGGTGTGATAATAATTTAAGAGTGTTTATAAATAATATGTATTAAAATGAATATATTTATTTCAATGAGGGTACTGTTGTCATTAGGATGGGTGCTTATAGTAATATTTATTTTTTAAATTTTAGACATGGATGTACTTATAAAAGAGTGCTTCTTTTGACAATCCAATTTTTTCTTTATACACTTATTTTCTAAAGACACCCCATTCTTAAAATTTAAATTTAAAAAAAATTCTAAAGACATTTCCTTTTGTTCCAAGATTATCCTTTATATTTTTTGTCACTCATATTCTAAATACACTCCATTTAAAAAAATAAATTTATAAGGACACTTCATTTTATTTTAATAAAAGTTAGGACGAACCATTGTAACCTTTGGATTCATCCGATGAGTAATCTTTTTTGAATTAAATTATTAAAAAAAGAAATTATTTCTCCTAAATCATTAGATTAAATATTACATATTAAACACTCTCTCCTAAATTTTTAATTACCATATTAAACTCTCGCTCCTCCAATACATATCTCTAACTTTCTATCTCCATTCTTTTTCAAGCAAGACTAATGGTTAATAAAAAAAAAATACGAATAAGCTTGATTTTTAGGAACCGTATATATATGTTAAAAAAAAAAAAAAAAAAAAAAAAAACTCAAAAAACAAATGCCCTATTTTTCAAAAAAAAAAAAAAAATCGAAATATGAAAATGCTTTTTGTTACTTTTATAGGTATGTGATTGCTTAGAGAACTTTAATTCTTTCATTAGTCTTATAAATTCTGAGTTTAATCGAATCTAGTTGTAACAAATCAAGTTTACATATATCTATATATATATATTTTTTGAAAAACAAGGTATTTGTATTGATTTTTTAATATATATATATATATATATTTATTTATTTATTTATTTATTTATTACTGTTAGTAAAATACCAAAATATTCATAAGGTTATTATTATTATTATTATTATTATTATTTTAACTATTAATCAGAGATTGATTGAGAAAGTATGGAGATATGAATTTTTTTTTTTTTTTTAAATAATGGAGAGAGAGAAAGAGTAATTAGGAGAGAGTGTTTAATATGGTAATAACAGATTTAGAAGAGAGAATTTAATACATAATATTTAATCTAATAATTTATGAGAGATAATTTTTTTTTTTTAATAATTTAATTAGTTTGGAGTGTCTTTAGAATTTTTCTGTCTTGCTCAGTAATTTTAATTCAGGTTAAAATTGTCATTAATAAAAAAAATTAAATTAGAGTGTAAATAAATAATTTGTGGATTGTAAGAAGAAGTTCTTCTTATAAAAATGGGTGTATGATAAGTTTTATGGGTGTCAATATCCGTACCCATTATATTAATTTAATTTGTTTTATTTTTGTCTTATCTAAGGTGCTTTAATTAGACTTTGTTTAGGGGACAAACTAGAGGTTTGGATAAACAACTCTCAAGTTAGCGGTTCACCAATAATAAAAAAAAAAAAAAAAGGCTAGAAAATAAATCAGAATGTGGTATTGAAATTGTTCATTAAAATGTTTATTGCGATATCCGTCCAATATGGGTTGTTGGTAAATAATATAACATATTTAATCTGAAAATGTGTAATACTTGAGTCGCCAAATACCCATGCCCGTATATTGGTACATCAAAAAAGTGCTTGTTGCATTGTCAATCAAACTGATCATGATAACCAATAGCGGCGTAGCTCAGCTGGTAGATGGATGAACTTAGGGTTTAGGCAAATGACTCCCAGGTCAGCGGCTCGAATCCTATCGATGACGAAAGCTTTAAAAAAAAAAAATACTTGATCTCGAATTAAAAGATATTGTCAAATTTTTTTTAAAAAAAAATCAAACCGATCACGATACACATTTCATTATTATATTTGAAAATGGATTATAATAAATATTCCATATTTCACATAAATATTAAAAATAAAATAAAAAATAACGTAACAGTGAATCAATAATTCATATAAATCAATCAAGACTTTTAATCAAAATTTGTTTGGTTTAATATATTATAAAGTAGTAGCAGTCGTGAGTTGGTCATTTGGTTCTCAATACCATTAATATTGATTGGCATTTGTGTTCTTGCATGCCTTGTTATCTTTGCATAAAACTAATTAAATTAATGAACTATTGCTAGTTGTAACTTCTAAGGGCTGCATTGTTATAAACAAATTCGTAGTGTTTTATCAATTGAATTAATTTACAGAAAATGTATGATTAAATTCAATTCGGAGCTTAGTGTTCTGGTCTTACATTTGTTCTTGAGTTTTCATTTGGCTTAATGACCGAATTAAAAAAATATGACCCTTAATTTTGACCGAGTTGGATCCGTTTTAACTTCTCGAAATGATGTGGTATCCCAACCGAGGATATGGTATAACATCTTGATACTTATCTTACCACCAAGTATTTATTTATTTATTTATTTATTTATTTTTTTTTTTTTTGGGGCTAACATTAGATAAGAGTTTTTTTTGAGATCCATGCATATAATCATGTGCTTCAAACGCAACCCAAATAACTCCCACGATAGGAGACAGTCTTCTCTCATAGCATTAATTGTTTGTGAAACCACATAGTGGAAAAGGAGGTGTACAAATTACAATCAACTCAAGCTAAAATTTAGTGTGCTTATTTACGCCAAATAGTTTAGCTCTTAAAATAAAAATAAAAATAAAAATGAGTGGTGTTATTTGCAAATCACAAGCTTTCTTTCTCTCCATCTAAAATTTTATCCTTAATGAAATTCACTTAAAACTGAAAAAAAAAATCATTTAAAGAACTTTTACAAATACTAAACTTCATAAACCCTAATTTCAAATATATTTATACTTTTATATATGATAAATATAAATTGTGAGGTGAAGAATAACGAAATCATGCCACACGAGAATATGATCAACAAGTTTATAATCAATTTTCAATATTTTGTTTTTGTTTTTGGTTGCTACAGAATTATGATTTTGGATAAACACTAGACTAGTGATTATTATTGACCAAACCGCACTTCGATGATATGTAAATGACGCTATTGCATGGTTTTCAAGATCTATTTCTTTTTAGTCTGTTCTATTGGTATTGCTCGAATAGTATAAATTAGTGTTATATATTGGTGATTTTTTCCTTCAATTATTTTTAATTATATTTGCCATGGTTAGAGGAAAGGAAAAGAGTTCATGATATTTTTTTTAAGAATATTGGAATATTATTTGACAATATCTATTAATTTGAAACCTGTTATTTTTTTTGAAAGTTTTTACCATCCGTAGGTATTGGAATATTATTTGAAAAATATTAAGAACATAAATTAAAAAGGAACCCACAATACACATTCTCACTTTCATAAATAATAATTTTACATAGTCCAAATTTGTTTATTGAAATCTCAAGAAAGCAAAATGTGATACACAAATTGTAACATCCACATCAATCAACTCAGTATTATATGATCTATATTAAGTGATTAATAAAACTTACTCATGAATCATGATTCATGAACTTGGCTGGAGATCGATTATGCACTGACTCCGGCAGAGAGGGCAGGAATTACTGAAGGAGAGCCACGTGGCAATACAAGATTCGTGGTAGAGGTGACCGCATGGAACCTGCTTACCTCTGAATTCTGACCGGAAATCTTCCAAGCAGACCGTACAAACACCAACAGCGTCCGCAACCGTTGGCAATTCGCTTGATAATAGCCTAGTGTCTGTCATTTGCTGCCCTGAATCTTTGGGGACGTTTGCTTCCGTGGTATTATTTGGCATATTCATCGTTAGAGCCTCGTCAAGGTCGAAGCTTTCTTCGATCATCGAATAGTTTGGAATGGTGTTAATATTCAACATTTCTGTGTCTTTAGAGAGAGAAAGAGTAGAGGATACAATTCAGCAGATTACAAATGTGTTCAGTTGGTTGGATTTTATAGACAGCTTTTCATTTTAAGCCCACTTGCATGACTTTTATCATATATATGAGCTAATATATATTTTGGAAAAAAAATTCCTGGTTTTGATATGATCTCACATTCTCACGTGGGGTTTGGATTTTTGCTATGATTTGTACCTAATGTCCTAATGCGAATTTGGAGGGTTAGCTTCCATAAGCAGATTAGGTGCATTTTTTTATGACAAAGGCGGTTTGAAATGACAGATCAAACTTCGAACCAAATCAATCTCTAACATTGGTTTTCGGGTCGTGGACGGTTTCAAACTTTCATGTGATTATACTTTTTTTTTTTTTTTTTGAATAAAGAAACACGGATACAGGACAAACAAACAAAGGAAAAAAAACAGGAAAAAACACCACAAAAGACCAGGAGCCAGGGCACCTGGCCAGGCTTATCAGTCTCAACCATTCTACTAATGCACCCAGGATAATCTTCCATCCAGTAAGCATCTTCGTAAATTCCCAGTCCATTCTTCGCAAGCGCATGGGCCACTTTATTGAACCTTTTTTGGATAGATATGACTAAGACTTTGGTAACTTGCTTTGATAATTTTTTTTGGAAAAAAAACATTTAAGCATTACTTTTTTTTTTTTTTTAAATTTTACAACAACTGCCCGGACCTGACGAGATAAGACTCTATTAGCACAGTCTGGAATACTACTCCTACAAATGGGGAGAGAGCACCCACACTTGGGATTAATGGCCAAGGAGGGACAAAACATTTAAGCATTACTTGTAGGTCAATTTTCAAGCATGAAACGATAACAGTAATCCTATAATGGATTATAAGACCGACATTATCTTAGTCAAGAATAAGAAATGAATCATCAAAAGACTATCTTCGTATCATCGTATACATATATTCGTAAAAAAAAAATTAAAATATAATAAAATACATCTAGTTTAATTAAATTATATTATGTAATACGAATAAACAATTATATTTAATTTTATGACACGAATTGAATTAAAATAAATGGATATATGCACCGAAATCCTTATATACTAAGTAACAAAAAAAAAAAAAGGTTAGGGAATTATAAGCTTAGAGAGGTGACAAATGGAAGCGTTTAATTTTCAGGGGACCACGATTTTAGAGAATAGCACAGATTCTCAGGGTACACGCCGGTCCCTAGCTAAAACCCTAGTTGGAAACTTGGAATAAGACTATAAATTAAAGCATGTTTTTTTTATTTTTTTTTATAAATTTAATTGATTCTATTTTGTCAGTCAAGCAATCTGCAGTCATAATCTTTTATTTAATTTTCTTGGTTTTACTTATCAAGCAGTCATAGTTGACCACATCGTTTTCCAACACCGTTACATTCTGCAAGTAACCTTCCTCCAAAGTTTGCATCCCGTAATTAATTAATCACCTCTTGCTCCTGGAACATCTGCAAAATTTAATTGATTTTCATGTCTTACTTTTATCTTTAATTAATTTCTTCATTTTCCGTCATTCATTGAACTTGATTGATTTGGAGTAAAATTCTCGTTCACCGTATATTAAAAATGTTACGTAGTGGAAACGATTGTAATTACTTTGTCATCACTGACGTACAAATACGGAAGAAAAGAATATCTCTATATTACTTTAATTGAATACAATATTAATTAGTCCCAGTTGAAATAAAGAACTCGAAGGATTTTGTTAATTAATTTCTTTAATTGGGGTGTAATTATTTGAAAAAGCTTAACGTTTGCTAGCTGCCAATAACATATATACATACATACAGGATGTTATATATTAATTATCATCTGAGAATATATATGATTTTGTAATTTGTATATATGGGTGTACATTAAACCAATTGAGCTCTGTTAATTTCTTCAAAATCCAATACGTCTTCCATTGACTAAAGAACAATAATAGATTAATAGATAATTAACAAAGAAAACACATTTTCAAGAAAATGACGAAACTAACAATTTTTATAATCAGTAGTAGACTAGTAGTAATATACATACATGCATGCTGCAGCTAGATAGGGCGGGCCTGCATTATGCGGCACAGAGAACTAGAGTTATATAGGAAGAGATCAATGTGGTTCTAATGTTTTATGAAGTTAGGATCCTCTCCTTGATTTTTTTTTTTTTTTTTTTTTCTTCAAGTGTAATTGAAATACCAACTTGTATGAGAGGGAAAAAAGTGATCAAATCTTAATTATGTGTTTTTTGTTATGTTTAGATGTTACTAGATTATAAAAAATTTAGGAAAAAAAAGGTAATGAGAGAATCCTGATCCCGTTTTATGGTAGAGGTGACACATGGAATATAATTAACCTGCTTAATTTATAATAATTAATCACCAGGCAGTCCTCCTCCTCCTGCATGACTGATCAAATTGTCTTCCATATGTTATTATTTCACACAATTCTTGAGGTTGTGTCATGATATGATGACCAACTGGATCCTACACCATGTTTTCTTACCAAATGTCTACTGTTGTGATTTCATGATCTGAATTTGTTGTCATAGCTAGACGTACCAAATGTGTACTTTAATTTAATAGAATAATTAGACAAATTAAGTCGCCATTCAGAATTGAGAGGGAGAGAGAGGATATGCACTCCGAAAATTCTGAACATGCCAGAAAAATTTATGATCTGTCAAAGGAACAGATTAAATTGATTTTGAGTTTTGATTTCAAAGTTTTACGTGATAGCGTATTTTTCTTGCACAACAAAATAGAATGACAAAAAAAATCATGATTGAAAAAAGAATAGTGAGAGAGAGAGAGAATGTAATATGTGGGAATAAAAACGCTGTAGATGGACGAATAATACAACAAAATGGTTGTTAATCAGGTATATATATATATATATATTTTACAAAATTGGCCTGTTTTTAAAACTACTTAAAAGCATATTTGGTGGCTTATATTATATTAGAAATTTAAAATGTATTAAAATAATACATGTTTGACTTAAAATCATGTTTTAAGTAATGCAAAGGGTAGGAGTTGTTAGCTAATATAAAGAGAAGAGAAATAATAATAATAATAATAAATTTTAATTTCTTCAAATTTTTAATTATAATAATGTGATAATAATATATATTATTAATAATAAATTTTAACAATAATACTAATAATATTGATAGTAAAATTTTAATATTAATAACAATAATTTTAAATATAATACAAAATAATATAATATACTTTTATTTTAATATTAAATTTAAAATTGAATAAAAATAAATATAATATAAATAAAATAATATTTTATTTTATTTTAATAGTATAAATGTTAAAATTTATAAGTTAAATAAAATATTAAAAATAATTGTGAAGTATTATTGAAATTTGTTATATGAATAATAATTTATGTAATAAAAATATTAATTATTATTTAATATGTTTTTTAATTCTAAAAATGTTATACAATTTATTAGTTAACAGAATATTTAGAAAGAAAAAAAAAATCAAATCCTAACATTGTAAGTTTGTAACCTAATACAGTATAATACAAAATATTACCAAATACAGGATTGTATAAGAATAATACAGTCTAAGCCAATACAATCCGGTACAATACAATACGGTGTACTAATATTAATTAGTTTTTTAAAAATATAATACAACAAATATATATATATTTTTAATATGTTTTTAAATTCTAAAAATATTATACAATTTATTAGTTAACAAAATATTTAGAAAAAAAAATATCACATCCTACAATTGTAACTTAATACAGTATAATACGAAATATTACCAAATACAATATTGTATAATAATAACACAGTTCAATCCAATGCAATCCCATCGAATACAATCAAGTATAATACAATACAATACATTGTACCAAACGAGCCATAAAGAATGATAAAGAAAATTAGTTAAGTGTGCATATATAATTTATCATAAATAAAGAGTTGTTAAAATTTATAGAACCTTTCACGATGATTATATGGGAATAACGTCAACTTAATAATTTAAATTTTAATATTACACGAAATATTTCTAACAAAAATACTTTTAACACATAAATACAAAATAAGTTTCATGGTTTTTTTAAAAAAAAAATCTTTGTTCAAGACTTATTTTTCCTTTGTCGAGACTTATTAAGTCTGTTTTTTTTTTTTTCAAGTTTTTTGATAAGTGAGACTATTTTTATTAGTTTCACTGTTTTGGTCGTATTAAAACTCAAGTTATTAAGTTAAGTAATTTTTTTTTTTTTTTGAAATATATTAAGTTAAGTGTTAGTCCTAAAAAAAAGCACTTTTAAAAAAATAAAATTATTTTGCCCTGTTAATTAATAAATATATACAAATTTTGAAATTTGAGAATTTTTTTATTATTAAAACACAATCCTACTGAACTTTTTTTTTTTTTTTTTTGAAACTTGAAGTTCAGGTTACAGAGGATTTGGGCAATCTCTCAACACCAGACTCTCCACAGATAAAGGACAGTCTTCCAGCCACACAAACTCACCCACATGACTAAGAGCAAGCTTGGCAAGACTATGGGAAACCTTATTAGCTAACCTAGGAACAAAATTAATAGAAGTAAAAACAGGATTCCCCATAAAAACCAAGATATCATGAATAATCACACCAATCTCTGAGCTGGGCGCAGACTTCGCGCCAATCAAATCCACCACTACCAAAGTGTCGAAATCCAGAGAAGTCGAAACTAGACCAGTCTCCAAAGCCAACCACAGACCTCTAAGAATGGCCATAGCCTCGGCAACTAGGGGGGATAACAAAACCCAACATTCTGGCAATGGGAGGCCATAACATGACCATTGCAATCCCGAATCACCACACCAACACCTAAAACATTACTGCTACTGCTTAGAGCCGCATCCGTATTGATTTTGAAAAAACCACCAGGCGGGGCCTTCCAATTAGTGACCAACTAATGCTTTAGTGAACCATGGCTACCAGGCAAGTTTGCATTTCGGAAAACTCCAAGGAAATTGACAGCCCAAGTGTGAACTTCTGCCTCAACCCAAGCGTACAATCCTACTGACTTGAATGCAGGGACAAAGTCAGAAAACTTCATTTGGGGGAGAGGGGCCAATGGAGTAAAATATAATTTTTTAGAGGGAATAATGTGAAATTTACAAAATTTAACATATCATTTTTGTTAAAACAAATTTATATATATATTGGCCCCCACTTATCTTTGCCCTCACTTGAATGCAAATCAAAATAGTCTAGTAATATAGATGCATGAGTTTGGCTAGGAACATTGACAACATAATGATTTAATATCCTTGAAATAAATGAGGAAGTTAAAAAATAAAAATAGATAATTTCTCTCTTGTAACCATCATATATTGTTAACATTCTTGTATTTTAGTTAAACCCTAAAACCAAGGAACTTAAAAATCTCCGTATTTCCCGAAATATCCAATACCGAAATATCCATCGATATATCCGTATTTTAGAGGGACCGATATCGAAATAGGCTAATATCCAATATCCTGCAGAATATCCGGTCGATTTTAAAATATCTGTAAAAATCTCCCAATATTCCCGAAATATCCCCAAATTCCTGAAATTTCATGAATTTCACCCCGAAAGTCCATGGATATTTTGCATATTATTAAAATAATTTTTTTAATCCTAAACAATTAAATTATTGTTGAAATAATTTAGATTGAAAATTATTTTAGAAGAAGCATTAAGAAATTTATAAAAATTTCCAACATAATAGTCAATAGTAAAATTATTGAGGACTTGAAGTAAAATTGGATAAAGAACCAAAGAGTGGACGTGTAAAATATGCAAAATTTTGTGAAAGCAATTTGAAAAAAAAATAAAATTTGTTTGTGACTCAAATGTGTAAGCTTGAATCCAAATGTAAAATTGTAACCACATTTGCTTTAATCCACACAAAACAAAAGAACCGTCTTGCCTATTTTAAACTTGAACAACTTGTTTATTGTTATTATAATATGAAGTTGAAACTTAGGGATATGGGAGCTGAAAAAGATAAAGTAAATGAAACTGATTTTATGGATTTACTTCAAGTAGCTGCTGAAGCAGGAGACGATAATGAGAATTCTATTTTTAACTGGGTTAGACCTGCCTCCTTGGATGATGACGAGGAAAATCCTGATTCACATATTGATTCTCATGCTCGAGACATGGGAATAAATGTTGAACAAGTGATTAGAGAAGAAGTTGGTGTAGTGATAGTGCCCATTTGTACACTCAGTGTAGCCCTCATTTCTTATCAATTGTACTCGTTTTTGAGCGTATTTATATATTTAATGTGTTTGGTGAGTTTTGTGTAGGTTATTTGCCATAATTAAGGTATTTGAGTTTAATTGATGAGTTTTGGAAGTTAAAATGGCTAAAATGGGAAAGACTCATGCAGTACACCTATATTTCAGGGGCTATATCTCCCACCTCAGATTGAACTAGATTTTGTGCTACCTATTTTTGGAAAGCCCCAGCTGTCTACTTTCCAACGGTTTTTACGGATTGTGATTCTGATGTTTCTGGAGAAAGTTATAGTCATTTTTGTAACGGTGCGCGAGATTGAAAGGCTGAAAACTGATGAAGAAGTGCATGGCGCTACTCGAGTAGCGCCGGACCAGCGCAACTTCGGCAGAAGGTCCCCGGGCACAAGTGCTCCAGCTCAGCGTTTTCTAGATTTTTGTGCCCTAATTTCCACACACTATAAAGTCCTCACTTCCCTTCTTTTACCAACACCTCTTGCACGGACCTTCAACTCCAAACACTCCAAGAACACATTTCTACTCTCCAAATCCACCAAATCACTACATCCAACCTTCAATCCATCACCCAAACTTCAAATCCACCTCACCAAACACCAAATATCCAACTTTCCCACCATTATCCACCATAAAAACCCAACCTTGGAGCACAAAGGGGAACATCAAGAGAAAAAGCAAGCCAAGAACATTCAACCAACCAAGAGGAGTTCTTCAACTTAGTTCACTCTTACACTTTCTCTCCTATACATTTAATTTTCTTCATTTATGGCTTGTACTCATTACATATCTTTTGTAGCCATATTTTGTAATATAAACTAAAACCATCTTGGCTAAGGCCAAGATGAAACCTTTCCCATGAATCTCCAATAAAGACTATCACTTTATCATAAATGCTTGTGTTATGTATGTATATTTCAATTGCTTAATGCTTCTAGGTGTCTAGCCAACACTTAGTTGATATTTGGTTGTTGTGTGAAGCACCGAGAGGAGAAGCACACAACGTGCTCGATGAAATGCCCGATACAAGTCTAGTAAGATAGAAATATGCGATGCTAGCTTGTAGGATTCCATTTGTGTGCCATTATGCTTAATGAATTTGTGTGTAGTTCGGATAACCATTGAGAAATAGGTTATTGGTGCATATGAATGCTGTCTTTATCACTTGAGAAAGGTTAGAGACTAATTAATGGTACATGGGTCTACATTCACACTTGCATAAATTATCCAAATGATGTGTCTAAAATTGGTGAGAATTTGATAGGTGGATTCAAAGGTCTTAGCCTAATTCACATATTGATAATCAAGTTCTTGAGTTTGTTTGCTTGCTTGTTTAGTTTTATTAATTGCATTATAATTGTAGTTTGTTCTAGTTTAAATTAGAGTAGTGTAATTCAATCATCAAATTTTTGCTTGTCTAGATAGTAATTTAATCAATCAATTGTGGTAATCAATTCATCAATTCTTGTGGAACGAATCTTATTTATCATTGTGCTATTCCCACGGCTCTGTACTATTGCGGGTGCTCATTTAGGAGTGGTCCTAAAAAAATCCCGAATTTATATAATATTAATAAATAAAAAAAAAACAACTCCCCCAAATAAAAATAATAATAAAAAAAAAAAATTTAGAAGGATAAGACCCATGAAAAGTCAAGCATAATGATGACGGTCATTAACTCCATTAAAGTCTTGCATAAACAAGACGGCAATGATAATGAACCCATCAAAGACTCAAAGTAAGTGTGATTAAGAACCACGATGGTCATTAGAACCATCGAAGTCATGCATTTACTAAGACGGTCACTAACCATTTACATCATTGATTGACTAGAGAACTATGACTAGAAATTAAACACATGTTCCAAAGAAACAAGTTAATGAATTAACATATGTTCTAAGAAACAAATTAATAAATTAAGAACTCATTTGTTACGATGTACATATTGTATTGTATTGGATTAGATTGTATTGGATTAGACTGTATTGAATTGTATTGGATTAGACTGTATTATTCTTATACAATCTTGTATTTGATAGTATTTCGTATTAAACGATATTAGGTTATACAATGTTAGGATGTGATTTTTTTTTTCTTCTAAATATTTTGTTAATTAATAAATTGAAATATTTTTAGAATAAAAACTACAAATTATAAAATATATATTTGTTGTAATATATTTTTAAAAATAATAATTAATATATAATTAATATATCATTAATATTTGTATTACATAAATTATTATTTACGTAACAAATTTCAATAATACTTGATAATTGTTTGTAATATTTTATTTAATTTATAAATGTTAACATTTATATCAATAGAATAACATTTTAATAGAATAGCATTTAAGTTACATAAAGTGTGCATAACCAAATTGTATTATATTAGATTATTATAAAAAATAAAAGAGCAAATTGCACTAAACCTCCCTGAGATTTGACCTCTTGCACACAGAAACAACTTTATCATAAATTGAAACTCATACCCCCTACTGTTAGGTCAAATTTAACTGTTGACTAAGTTTTACCTTTAAAAAACTAAACTACCCATGATTCCTAAATTAAATTAATAAAAAAAAAACATTTTTTTTTTAAAAGAATGGATCTCCACTATCAATCTCAAACATGGACGGTGGAGATCAAATAAAATTTTAAATAATTAAAAATTAAATTGAATTAAATATATATATATAAATTAAAAGAAAAATAGAAATTTAAAAATAAAATAATTTTAAAAAGCAAAAAATAAAAAATAAAATTGAAAAACCGGAAAAAAATAATATCATTGTTTTTGTTTCATTTGAATGAAACAAAAAACAAAATAATTTTGTAGATAATAGTTGTCTTGATACAGTTGTAGTTTGTTTTTATGTTAATAAGACTAAAAAAAGCAAAAAATTAAAAATAAAAATAAATGATAAATATAGTCAAAGAATTGAGTTGAAAACGGAGGTTGTCACTCACGTGAACGGCGTTTGCTTGCTTGCCTGAGTTCAAAACGTTAGGCACCAAATACAAAATTGCGGGGCCATCTACTAATTTTATACGAAAATTGGAAAAATATTATATGAAGGGGAGAAGACTTGACATGTTGAAGGGTTCTAGATAACAATCAACTTCCATCTCTATGTAATACAATTCGGTTCAATTCAATTCAAATAATTGCCTTGTTAATTTACAGATAATCTTATAATTTTAATGATATATGCTTTACACAGCCCTAATTAATAGAATTTGTTTTAAATCTATTACAAGTATAAATTCTATTTTTGGCCGAATTTGAGTGATTTTTCATCATAAAAAAAATTGAATAAAATTTATTATCGGTGTATTTATGTAGTACATATACTTTTGAAGTTGTTTCATGGTGTAAGAGGCCAAACCTCAAAGGAGTTTAGTGCAATTTGCTCAAAATAAAATAATAATTAAAATAAAAATGATATAATATTTGTTATACTATTTTTTTTAAATAAAATATGTATAAATAATTAATAAACTAATAATATATAATTTAATATATTCATATTTTCATAAAATGTTTTGTTGTAATATGAGGAGAGGTTTTTAAAATACAGCTTTAAATTATATAGTGAAATGTATCTGAAAAAAAAAAAAAAAAAAATTCATTCATAAACTAATACAACTTAAACCCATGTCCAATTTTTCTCGGTAGACATATAACTGTGAGCATACTTGTAGCACACTTATTCACTTCATCATTTTTTACCATGTAAGTATTATTTAACCCAATTGTATTGTTTTTTCTAGTAAAAAGTGATGAGGTGGATAAGTGTGTTATAAGTATGCTCATAGTTATATGCATACTAGAGAAAAACTCAACCCATGTCTTAGCTATGTACTAGTTAATACAGTGGGAGGTGTATTAAAAGGAACTGTTAGACCTTACGCTGGTTCTGGTTCGGTTTCGGTTCGAAACCGGAACCTCCCTAGGGCGGTTTCAGTTCTAGTTCGGCGGTTCCGATGGTTCGATTCTTAATATATATATATATATATATTATAAACCCAAATATCTACCCCAAATCTCACTAACCCATACATATTTTCCCAAATCACTTTCAAGTTTCATCTCTAATCTGAGATCTCTCTCTCTCTCTCTCTCTCTCTCTCTCACACACACACACAAAGCAACCCCAAATCACAAATTACCCACCATCGGTCCACCATCATGGCATCACCATCTTCACCATCTTCTTCTTTCGGCCATCATCACTGTTTCCCTTGGATAGTTGGATCGAACATCTTCTTCTTCTTTCTTCTTCCTTCTTCCTTCTTCTTCTTCTTCGTCTTTCTTCTTCTTCTTCGTCTTTCTTCTTCTTCTTGCTTCATACTTGGTTCGATCACAAGTGGACAGTGGTGTGTGTGACTATGTGTTTGACTGGTGAGAGCTTGAGAGGGTTTCAATTTAGGGCTTGGTTTCGAATTTGAGAGGGTTTCAATTTAGGGCTTGATTCGAATTGAGAGGGTTTCAATTTAGGGTTGGTTTCGAAATTGGGAATCTGGAATTCTGGAAATAGTGAAGAACAGAGAAGATAAAAAAAATAAAAATAAATAAATAAATAAATAAAAGTCAGGAACCGTCGGTTCCAGTCTAGTTCGAACCGGACGGTTCCGTGAGATTAAAATGGAACTGGACCGGAACCGGAAAAATCAGTGCCGATCCCAATTTTTCCGGATCGGCAGTTCAAACTGAACCAGCGTCAGGTCTAAGTCCAATACATAGTCACTATCCAAACACATGTATTGTATTATTTAATACTTTTTAACTTTTTAACTCTCTTATAGCATCTTTAATGGTATCATTAAAAGTAGGAGAGTAATCAAAATTTGATTATTTATCCCAAAAACACCGTCCATCAGAGTCACTAAAATTTAGCAATATCTTTAATTAATAATCAAATTGCTTCTTCAATAATCAAATTTGAAGATTGAGTTTCAATCATCAAATACAAACTTAACTCAAAATAAATGTGGTTGTAATTTTATTCTCTCTTTCATCTGTGATTTTTTTTTTTTCTCTGATTGTCTATGTATCTCATCATTATTTCGACCCCAAAAATTTCAATTGGGTAAAATTCGTCTCTTCATTACGAATGGATCAATATCCATATCATATACCTTCTTTTGTCTTTTATAGTTTTTTTTTAACCCTGTTTGGCTAATGATAAATTGAAGGAAAATTTTATTAGGATTTTATACAACAATCAATGGTTGATTTTAGGACAAAATATTTATTAATTGAGGATTTAATTAAGAATATAGTTTTGAATATAGTAGATTTTTTATTTAGATAAAGTGTATACTGCACAATCATCAATTTTAATAATCCCTTAAAATAATCCTCAAATGCTGAGGTGGTAACTTTTGAGGATCTAAATTTGTTTATACCATTAAAGATGCTCTTATACAATACAATACAATACAATACATAGAAACAAACATGTCCTAACCGTAGTGAAATTTCTGGTCAGTCTTCAGTCTTCACAAGAGATTATGCACCGGCTCCGGCACAGAGGGCAGGAATTACATATTGAGAGCCAGGTGGAGATACAAGTCGCATGGAACACGTGACCGCATGGAACTTGTTTACCGGCCAGGTCTGTCTGAAAATCTTCCAAGCACACGGAACAAACACCATCAATGGCAACCGTTGGTAAGATTGAGACCAAAGTGTTTGATGCTGTGATTCGCTGCTCTGAATCTTTGGGCGTGTTGGGTACTTCCAGAGTAGTAGTGTCTGATGATGTTGTAATCTGACGGCCAAATAAATTCATATCTAGAAATCCGTCAAGGTCGAAGCTTAAGTCGATGTGATTCACTACAGTGGCCATATTGAAAGAGGAGGAGATGAGGATATAATAATTATGTGCAAAGAGGGGTTGTTTGTGGGACTTTAAATAGAAGTGCCTCACCTTCTTTAGTCGCCCAAGATGAGTTGAACAGTATATAATTAATGATTAATTGTAGACAAATGTTATCATAAGTACTATACTATGTTATAAGTATACAGTATACCTAATATTAATGGGGAAAGTGACCGGAAGGAGCGACAGGAAAAAAAGCATCCAAATGATAGATAGGTGACCGTGACTGTGGCCATGAATATTCTTTCTGATTTCTTACGCTCGCTGTGTTTCTAGGAAATAGCCATAAAAGCTCTCATCCCATTGAATTTAGATTTTAAAATATTTTTAATATATTAAAAAGTTGTATTTATTGAAAAATGCTATACATTTATGGACTCAATCACTTGCTCAAAAATGGTGTCCCAATTTGTATTTAACCAATCAAATTGGGACATGCATCTATATTTATAGAAGAAGTTGAAAAAAAATAAAAAAAATAAATATAGATACATGTTCCAATTTAGTTAGTTTGACATAAATTAGGATACCACTTTTAAACAAATAATTTGATTCCTATATTTATAGCGTCAATCTGTGTCCATACTCACTGCCCAGCATAATTAAGTTTGCATGTACACGATTCTCTCCTAATAAACCTCCTTAAAATACCCTCTTTTTTGAAAGAAATACATGCGGTCCATGCGGATGAGTTCTTTCTGCTGACTAGGTTGATCGGTAATGCATATCAAAATCGCTAATGTTTGTATGTTTTTTAATAATAATATTTATTCATTTAAAAAAGTTATTTTATTTTATTTTATTTATGAAATTTGTTAAGCATACTTTTATTTTTTATTTAGAAAATAGAACATTTATTTAGAGGTGGTAGACATTTTGAATACCTCATGAGTCGTCAATATTCATACATTTTTATAAGTCTTGATTGAATTGTTCATGAATTCATGCTATTTCCAACCATTTACACATCACTCTAATGTTAAAATTACAAAAGCACATATTTAAAACTTGCACTAGGTAAAATTACTAAAAGGGACACTTAGCCTCTTGCCAATATGGCTGGACGCTCCTTGGGAGCCTCCACCATCACGGTTCAAAGCCAAGTGTGTGCATATATTTGTATATATATTCTTTGTCCCACCTTGGCCTTTAAATCCCAAGTGTGGGTTGCCCTCTCTCGGTTCTAGGAGCATTCATCTCTCTCCATTTGTGAGAGAAACTGTATTCCACCTGTATCCTCTCCCCAATAGTGGAAGTAGTATTCCGGGCTGTGCTTGTAGAGGTTATTCTCGCGGGGTCCCAGTAGTGGTTATACATCAAAAAAAAAAAAATACTAAAAGGGAGATAACTGAACATTATATTACAGTTATTGGACCTTTGTCATTAATCCTTCAACACCATCCCTGTATCTGATCAAAGAGGGGAATGAAGGAAAATGAATTAGAGAAGGAGATGGTTCATAGAGTTTAGAACCTCAATTTTTACTAGTAAATATTCTACACAATTAGGCAAATTAATTACGATCGGCAAGTATTTTCGTATCACACTGTATGAAAACAGAAATATTATTTTCCGCCTTTACAACATAAAACTATTTCTCCACCTTTACAACATAAAAGTGTAAAACATCTAAATGACAGACGGAAGTTTTCATAATTCATATTCAATTTTGTTTTTGTAATACCATTTCCGGTGACGGACTGACGGCGATTCAAACAGACAAACATAATACGTTGGCATGACTTAATGCACTTTTATGCAACTATAACAAACAAAATTAAATCTGCAATACCAATGGATCAGATTAAATTGATTGGAGTTAGATTTAAAAAATAGAAACGATCTTCGAGAAACAGTTAAATACTTACAAAAAATGTTATTATAAGAAAACAAAAAATGTACCAATAAGGGCGTAGTTTAGCCGGTAGATTGACGAGTTTAGGGTTTGGATAAATGACTCCTAGATCAACGGTTCGAATCTTATCAATGGCAAAAGTTTTCAAAAAAAAAATACAGGATCCCGATTTAATAAATATTATAAAAAAAACAAAAAATGTTGACTGTAACATAAAGTTTTTGACGTGCGAACGTATTTTTCTTCCACTAACTTCCACTCACAGGCCACAACAAAATAGAATGACAAAAAATAATGATGATAGAAAAAGAATAGTTACGTACAGACAATGTTAATACGATGATGGACAAATTATACAAGGAAATGGTTGTTAAGCTTATGTTTTTAAGAATGAAAAACAAAAATAAATCATCTAAGTGTGCATAATTATTATAAATAAATAAATTATTATTTTTTACCATGGCTCAATATGACTCGATGGAGAAAGGCACTAAATTTTTTCAGATAGTTTATATAAAAATAAAAAAAATTAAAAAAAAATAACGCCATAAAACATTATTCGAATGCATGGTCTCACTGAAAATAATGTAAAAATAGATGAATATCTTAAATTTTCAATAGCTAGCACTAGCAGGTTGGCAAATTAGATCATGAACCTCTTCTAAGCTAAACTCTACCTATTGTTAGGTTTTGACTTGTATTCTTAAGCGAACCAAATATGAACCAAACAAGACTAAATTGATGTGTTACTTCCTGGAGACGTGGGATAACGTTTGAAAGTTGAAGGTGGTGTTTAAGGGAGGTTGAAGATCGAAGAAGAATTGAAGAAATGGATTCTAGAAGGAAGCGCAGCACGGACCACGGTGTTGGGGATAATTCCTCTAGAACCAATGAACGCAGAAACGCCGTGCCTAATATACGCCCATAACTCATAGCAAATAATAACGTCAATAAGCAGAAAAATAGATGAAAGAGAATAAAACAATCACAACACAAGATATATGTGGAAAACCCAAAACGGGTAAAAAACCATGGGCCGTCAGGACGACAGAGAAAGTTCCACTATATGATAAAGTTACAACCATATACTCCAGGATTCTCTCTCTCACAACCCAAACCCCAAACACTCACAAGATCCTCACCAAGAACCCTACAATATCCCCTAGGTCTCCCCTAAATATCACCAACGGATCTCATACTTAATCCACCGATATTCCCTTGGATCCCTCCTCGGATATTCCCTTTGGGTCTCCCCGGATCTCACTCACACTCTCTGATGTTACATGGTGTTCAACTCACAAATTCAACCTAATTACAGGGTTCTATTTATACTAGTTACATGGAGTATAATATAAAAGGAAATCCTACTCCTAAACGTACAAGACTTATTTGTTCTACATAAATATTATTTCCTTTTATGACAAGTCTTCTTGTAAAGGGTAAATCCTTTTCCTTCAAGCACAAGAACTTCCAGAAACAAACTACTTCCTTTTCCGTTGAAGATTTCCCGTTTCACGTATGCTTATGATTGACTACGTTTCGGGTCATGGTTGTACACCCGCTTCCTAAACCGTTACAAGTCACCTTAAATTATATCGCTCAAAAAACCGTGATCCATACGATGAAATGAACCACTTCTTCAATTCTTCATGATCTTCAAACCTCCCTAAAACACTGTCTTCAACTTCCAAACGTTATCCCACGTCTTCCAGGAAGTACCACATTAGTTGAATCTTATTTGGTTCACATTTGGTTCGCTTAGGAATACAAGTTAAAACCTAACACGCGGTGCGAACAAAGCGCATGGACTGCGGCATACGGAGCGATCGATTCCAAAGGATCAAGCGCGGTGTAGACCATGGCGGAGGCAAGAGACACATACCGCGGTATTTGGAGCGGTTGGTTCCAGAAGTGTTCCGCGGTGTAGGAAGCAGGGTGCACACCTTGACCCATACCGCGGAGACGATATATTTTGCTGAAATCGGGAATGTTGCGCGAAAAAGGAAAAGTTCTCTTTCTAGAAGTTCTTGTGCTTGAAGGAAAAAGATTTACTCTTTACAAGAAAACTTGTCATAAAATGAAATAGTATTTATGTGGAACAAGTAAGTCTTATACGTTTAGTAGTGGGATTTCCTTTTATCTTAAACTCCATGTAACTAGTATAATTAGAACCTTGTAATTAGGTTGAAGGTGTGGAGTAAAAGAACACCATGTAACATCAGAAAGAGTGTGGTGAGATCCAGGGAGACCCATGGGAATATCCGGGGAGAGATTCAAGGGAATATCAGTGCATCAAATATGAAATCCGTGGGTGATATTAGAAGTTCTTGTGCTTGAAGGAAAAAGATTTACTCTTTACAAAAAAACTTGTCATAAAATGAAATAGTATTTATGTGGAACAAGTAAGTCTTATACGTTTAGTAGTGGGATTTCCTTTTATCTTAAACTCCATGTAACTAGTATAATTAGAACCTTGTAATTAGGTTGAAGGTGTGGAGTAAAAGAACACCATGTAACATCAGAAAGAGTGTGGTGAGATCCAGGGAGACCCATGGGAATAACCGGAGAGAGATCCAAGGGAATATCAGTGGATCAAATATGAAATCCGTGGGTGATACTAGAAGTTCTTGTGCTTGAAGGAAAAAGATTTACTCTTTACAAGAAAACTTGTCATAAAATGAAATAGTATTTATGTGGAACAAGTAAGTCTTATACGTTTAGTAGTGGGATTTCCTTTTATCTTAAACTCCATATAACTAGTATAATTAGAACCTTGTAATTAGGTTGAAGGTGTGGAGCAAAAGAACACCATGTAACATCATAAAGAGTGTGGTGAGATCCAGGGAGACCCATGGGAATATCCGGGGAGAGATCCAAGGGAATATCAGTGGATCAAATATGAAATCCGTGGGTGATATTTAGGGGGTTCTTGGTGAGAATCTTGTGAGCGTGGTTTGGGGGTTAGGTGTGAGAGATAATCCTGAAGTATATAGTTGTAACAATTTATCATATAGTGGAACTTTCTCTGTTGTTCTGACGGCCCGTGGTTTTTTTTACTCAATTTGGGTTTTCCACGTATATCTTATGTTGTGATTGGTTTATTTTCTTTCATCTATTTTTCTGCTATATTGACGTTATTAATTGCTATGAGTTATGGGCGAGTATTAGGCACGACGTTTTCGCGTTCATCGGTTCAAATCCCCAACACCCATTACATATGGCAAATGAAAGAATGAACGATCACGAGTTATTTAATTAATTTTTTCCTTAAAAAATTAAAATAAAAAACCCTATCACTTAAACTACCAAAATATTTCTCTCTCCTATCCCATTTTCTTCCATATTTTCCTATTAACTTGCTTTTAACCGGACCACATTCATTGAATGACGAAGCTTCCCAGAACGGTGAGCAAGAAACACTAGAAGTCGGAATCAGCAATTTTGACAATTGAAGTCAGAATCAAGATTTCGTTCAGGGGATCGATTCGAGGTGTGGATCGAAATTGTTGATATTTTGTTCAACAACATCTGCAATTTGAAGACCTTGAATTTGAAAAAGAAAACCATGGCCATTGATATGAAGAATGCTGAATATTTGATGAAGGATTGGTTTCTTGTTGAGAATTTGAGATTATATAAAGACCGGTGTTTATTCATTTCACTCTCTTTATTTTTATTTATTGTTTTCAAATTCAGTTTTTCTTTCTTGAATTTATAGCTAGTATTTAAATTTTTGTAGAGTTTGATGTAAAAACACTGCACAGAGAGTCAGATCAGATGATGAGAATAGGCAAAGGAGAAGGAAGAGATAAAGAATGCCTTTTTTTTTTTTTCTTTTTTTTTAATAAAAAAATTGCCTTAGTGTCATGACTGAGGAGTTACAACAGGAAAAAAAAAAAAAAAAAAAACATTTGAAACGGCAATGCATTGTAATTGCCATATGTAACAAATTCTTAAAAGCTTAGTTTAAGAGATTCTGATCCTAGAAAATTAAGAAGTAGTAAGTTGACAAGACCCATACAAAGTTAAGCATAATAAAGACGGCCATTAACTCAAGCAAAGTCTTGCATAAGAGAAAATTCAGTGCACCACTCATGGCGCAACCCACCATTGATATGCCGACACGTAAAAATGTATCTGGTTAAATAATAATAAAAAAATTAATAGTATAAAAGAGAAAATTATGTTGGAAAAGCGACAAAAACAAATCAACTTGTCAGCATATCAGTGGTTGGGTGTACCACTCAACTAGTGCACTGAAGATTTTCTCTTTACGTAAACAAGATGGCAATTAACGCATCAAAGACTCAAAGTACAAGTGTAGCATGTGTAAATAAGAAGAATCACGACCGGTCATTAAAACAATCAAAGTCATGCATTACTAAGACGGTCACTAACCGTTTACATCATTGATTGACTACAAAAAATATATTCCAAATTAAGAAACGAATAAATTAAATTAATTAGTGAAGTTCCTGGTCAGTCTTCGGCGGAGATTATGCACCGGCTCCGGCACAGAGGGCAGGAATCACATATTGAGAGCCAGGTGGAGATGCAAGACGCATGGAACACGTGACCGCACGGAACTTGTTTACCGGCGGTGGCAGGGATTGATATTTCTGTCTGATCAAAATCCTCCAAGCACACGGAACAAACCCCATCAGTGGAAACCGTGGGAAAGCTTGAGACCAAAGTGTTTGATGTTATGATTCGTCGCTCTGAATCTTTGGGCGTGTTGGGTACTTCCAGAGTAGTGTCTGGTGGTGATGAAATCTGATGATGGCCTAATAAATTCATATCTAGAAATCCGTCAAGGTCGAAGCTTAAGTCGATATGATTCACTACAATGGCCATTGAAAGCTAGAGAGAAGATCAGAACTCAGAAGATGAGGATATATAGATTATAGAATGTGCAAATGAGATGTTATTTGTAAGAGTTTAAATAGAAGTGCCTCAACTACTTTAGTCGCCCCATATGAGTTGAATATTATAATTAATGATTGTAGTCTGTATACAAATATTATCAACTTGTTTGCATGTGTGTATTGGAATATTTGTTCTATGTATATATATAATATCTAATGAGGAATGTGACCGGAAGGAGCAACCGTATAAAAAGCAACAGTTTTTATTATTTTTGATTATTCTAAGTTTTGGGGTTAATTAGACTCGTGTTACAAATTGACGAAAGCCGCCAAATGATAATTAAGTGGCTGTGGCTGTGGCTGTGTTTCTAGGAAGCAACCATATAAAGCTCGCATACCAATATAATTGAATTAAATTAGGGATTCAAATCACTTGTTAAAAAGCCAACAGAAGTGTAGCTCAGCTGGTAGATTGATGAGTTTGGAGCTTGAGTAAATGATTCTCAGGTCAACTACTCAACGACTCAAATCCTATCTATAGCGAAAGCTTTTAAAAAAAAATATGGTCCCGGATAAATAGATATTGTCAAAAAAAAAAAAAAAAAAAAAAAAAAAAAAAACCAACCACACATAAACTAATTTGGTTAATTAAACAAAAGTTGAAACACCATTTCTTAACGAGTGATTTGAAGCCTTAAATTAGGTTGTTGAAAGGAAGTCAAAATTGGGATGTGATAAATGAAAACTAAGCTTAACAAATTAGAGCACACATTAGACTTGATAAATACAGTATACCAACTGTTTTCTATAAAGAATCAAGAACGTTGGCAGATTATGAATGGATCATATAATTAAAGCACTCTCTACAAAACTCATGATAAGCGGCAGCCGGCTTTTGAAACACTTGATGAAAATTCATAGATGATTTGATTCTTTCAAAATGTGTCCAGTTATATGTATCTAAAAACAGTAATTAAATATGCATTTTTATTATTCACATAATCCAATTGCATTTTATAAAGAAACAAAACAAAAGTGCGGATGGACTTTGCTAATTTTGGGTCTTCGATCGATTCTGGGCTCACAATGGTTGGATGGCACTCTGATCATCTCAAGTAACGCATCAAGAATTATATACAGGGCTTTGTATTCTTCTCATCATTTAAGATACATTTTTAGTTTTCTTTTCTACTTTTCTTGTATTAGACAGGTGCATGTCAATGCTATTTTCTTTCTTTTCAATATAATTTCTCCTGTACAGCGGATGTTAGATTAAAAAGAAAAAGAAAAAGAAAAAACAAATTACTAACGACCTACCTCAGGTTCTGCAATTTGTGTTCAATAACAACTTTATAGAAAATTGACGGACTTCTCATGCCATTAGTGATTGCCCTTTGAGTGTTAGGATTGGCCATGACAAAAGATAAAATATGGAAATACCCTTGATACCCCTAAATAAAACAAATAAAAAGAATTAAAAAAAATTAAAAGAATTAAAAAATAAAAAGAGTTATAAATCTCCACCATCCCTTTCTTAGATGGACGATGGAGATTATTTATAAAAAAAATAATAAATATGTATTTTAAATAATAAATAAATAAATGGATCTCCACTATCCATCTTTGATATGGGCGGTGGAGATCCAACTATTTATTTATTTTAATTTTTTTATTCATTTTTTTTTACTGATTATTGTTTTTTAAATTTTTAAATTTTTAAATTTAATGTACAACGTCCATCTCATAGATGGACTGTATAGATCCATTTTTTTAATTCCTAATTTTACTAATTTAAGGGTAAAATGATGGTAAAGTTAATAGTCAATCCTGGTCAAACACTGACGGCGGAGAATGTTATTGTCAGTTTTTTATAAAGTTATTTTCAAGTGTAAATTTCCAAACCTAGCTAGTAACTTGTCCTTACCAAAAAAAAAAAAAAAGTAATAAGTGAAGGTTGGATAAGATATAGAAAAATACAATTTTTATTTATTTATTAAAAATACGTGTAGAAGCATTTGGTGTATATAGACTTCAACATTCATCCAACTATTTCCTTGCAATCCAAGAATGATCATCTATACCTTAAATACATTTAATCTTATTCATCCTTGGATTGTAAGAAAATAGATGGCTAGATATTGAAGTCAAAATTTTAAGTTAATTTAACATGACACGATATATATTGAGAAAATTAATTAGTATTATTGTAAAAACTTAAACGGCAATATAATTAAATAATCAATTTAAGGGTATTATAATATTTTTCAACAGCAATTAACAAAATTGCTTATGGTAATGGTTTAGCAAGACTAATTTGATACAAATTGAAATGATAAGTACCACATTGCCTAATTGTATAAACCTTTGGATTAAATTAATTGATAATTTTTTAAATAACAAGGATGGGTTTGATATTTTCCCCATATATCACTGCTCTTTTTCCGATCATTTAAACTCCGTGGTGGCCTGGGTTTTCACTTTTTCGTTTTCAAAAAAGAGAGTTATAACATGTATACAATTAATAAGAATTATAAATGGTTGTTATTTGTTAAGCATGCACTTAAGTTGAACAATATCGAAAAATAAACATAAGATCAAAGAAAGTGTGCATAATTTATCATAGAAAAAAAAATAAAAGAACATAATTTAATAAGTTAATATTTTTTTTTACAGTAGGAGGAGTCGGAGGCCTGACTATTCCGATAAAACCATACATAAAATTTCATAATGAATGAGAAGTAAAAAGCTTAATTAGGAGGCTTAATTCATTGACTACAGAAAAATGACTATACTTATAAAAAAACAACTACTGAAATCTCCTATCAGAATCTTCATCGCAGACTATGCATGGACTCCGGCAAAGAGGACAAGAATTGCACAGGACGAGCCATGTCGTGATACAAGTCGCGTGGAACACGTGACCACATGGAACTTCTTTACCGGAAAATTCTACTTGTGTCTGAAAATCTTCCATGCACACAGAACAAACACCGTCAGTGACAACCGTTGGCAAGCTTGAGACCAAAGTGTTTGATACCGTGATCCTATAGCTTGAATCTTTTGGCGTGCTGGCTTCAGATGGTGTAATCTGATGGTCTAAACTCATATCAAAAACCTCGTCAAGGTCGAAGCTCAAATCGATCTGGTATGCAGTTGCTGCCATTTGAAAGAGTTAGCTAGCTAGCTAGATCGGATAAGTCAGAGCAAGAGGTAATTAGACGTACGTAAGAGATAGCTCTTGCTGGTGGGATTTTATAAAGATCGAAGAGCAGACGTACGATGACTTATTGAATGAATAATAGAGATTATTGTAGACAATGTTTGCGGTTTGTTGCATGATGGTTTTCACATATCAGCTATTTATATAGATATATAGATATATATTACACATAGGCCATAGCTAATTAATAACGAAAGTGACTGGAAGGATCAACAATCAACATGAAGAAAGCAACAGTGTTATATATATATATATATTTTAAAGTGCTGCATTTAGGCTTATGGTACAAATCAACAAATTAAAGCAGTCAAATATTGATATGTATATAGTCCAGTCATGGACATATATATATATATTCATTTACTTTCTAGGAAATTAGGATAAAGTTGACATACTAGTTTTAAAATGGATTAGAATTAGAAAGTCAAAATTGGCATGTGTTCATTAATTTACTCCTCAAGAAAAGTTGGTTTCCCATCAGATTCCTAAACACGGTACGGATTGGGTTGGCCCATACACGCATGCACAAGGCAAAAGGGACCATCTCATTGCAGCACATTATTATTATTATTATTATTTTTGTTTGTAAACTAATGAACAGATACATTGGTTTGACTCAAATCAATGTCTTTGTTTAGAGGGATTATATTACAAACATAACAAGTCTTATTAAATTAATATAATTTAACTTTAAAAGAATTTTAAATATACTTCATTACTTCTACTATTCCCAGGATAAAATTAATTAGTTATCCTGTCACATAACTTACTTACTATTAGATCAATATAAATACTTTTTTACTGTTAATAAGGATATTTAATATTAATGTTTATAATGATATATATTAGATAGAATATCAAGTATGTAAATGTAACAACTTGTTGCCTCTAAAAAAATAAAATAAAAAATGTAAAAAAAAGGTTAAGAGAAAAGAAAGAAGGCCATATTCATGTAACCGGGAGTGCTAATAATTAATTAATACTTAAGAGGATGATTAAGATATGGGGTCACACAGAGTCAGCTGAGTCGCGAAACAATTGATAATGAATCTTGACTTATTAATATTACAGTTTGTCCTACGCTGACGTGTATGTCCTACTCTCACCATCGTGATTCGTGCTTCATGCATCATGGATCATGCTCTCACCAACCCACTCATGCTGCTCTTTCACATAATTTGTTTTTGTTTGTATTGTTTTCTTCGCAAATAAATTTAGTTTCAAAGGAATTTTTTTTTTTTTTTTTTTTTGCTTTTTAAATAATAATAATAAAACTATCACATATATATATATATATTTAATAGTATCTATCTATCAACCTATATATATCTATACTAGGTATTTTTTTAAAAAAAAAATTTGTCATTGATATGATTTGAATTACTGATTTGGGAATCATTTACCTAAACCTTAAGTTTGTCTATCTATCGGCTGAGTTACGCACCTAACACGTATTTGTGTGTTGTGAAGACTCTTCAATTTATTAAAAAAATTAATTTAATTTTGAAGAAATTTGAACATTTGTATTAATGCCGAGTCATATTTGACTGTGATTAGCCATCTTTATATGCAATTTGAGGCTAAAAGTTGTGATGATCCTTCATTTTTAGATGACTTTGACTACATATATATATATATATATATTTTTGATAGATTAGATAAATCAAAGTGCTACCAGTCAAATTCATAATTCTAGCCTTCCAAATTTCACTTTTTATATCTTGGTGGTAAAATACACTATTCAACTTAATAATGTTACACAAATCAAAATATTTATCTTATTATAAATAATGTGATAAGTGAGTTATTATTATCATGTAAAATTATAGGATAATATAATAACATTGGGAGGAGTGAGAATAAATGACATAGTTTTATCATTTGTGATGTTTATTATTATTATTATTATTATTATTATTATTATTGTGTAGCAATACTAAAATAGACAAAAAAAAAAAAAAAAATTAATACAATTCCACTTCCACACATATCTAATTGTAAGTAATTACCTTTCTTTAAAAAAAAAAAAAAAAGAATTGTAAGTAATTACAAAATTTCATCTACAACGATAATTTTCAACCATATATGATATATGGATTCTATCAAAATTAAAAGTTATGATTCTAACATTACTGTATTGTACTGAAATAAAACCACAAGGAGCTAGAGGATCCAGGTATCAACATATGACCTATAAATTAAAATTGTAATCTCAAGTAGAATATATAGGACTAAATTTCAAAATATATCTTATAATATAAGAGGATTCAACGTACAACTCAATTGGTTGGTATGAAATAATATAATTCACCTTGATGATGCATGCATTAAAAAAAAATGTAGGAATGTGAGAACTTTATTAGTCAAATTAATTAATTAATTTTATTTTTTAAAACATCAATGATATATATTTTTATTGAAAAATATGAATATGACATGATATATATACAACCGTGATACATGTGCGTTAAGTTCTTAGAGACAAAATTACAATAAAAATAGATGTTATAATAGTCAACATTAACAAAATAAAACTTTTATCATTTTCAATTACATACCTCGTATCCATTATCATACTATACCTTAATAAAGTGGTTCCAAATATAAAACTAATAAGTCTTATATAATATTTGACTGTTTCAAATTAAATATTCAAACTTATATATATATATTATGGAGTTTTTTTATCAAAAAATCATTGAAAATGATGTGTCAAATCATCACCCTAATTTCGCCCCTGTCGTGGTGTAGGAGTGAAATTAAGAATCACTTTGCACAAATGGGCCATAGCTGAAATTAAGGATCTGTTGGGAATTAGGCCTGTTTGTGCTAAAGAATGCTTAACCCTCCAATTCAATAATATATTTGCTACATCCAATTGTACTTAAGGAGTTAAGGTGCATTCACCTTAAGCCCCAAAATCTAAATTGCGCTTTGGGGAAGATTGAAATAAGAATTGTATTGTACACCCAAAACTTTAGAAATCTTGATTTATATATCTTTGAATGAATTTTTTTGTTATTGACAAATATCTTTGAAATAAATTACTAAAAGAAATTATACCAACAAAAAAATTTATCTCTCTTCGGGATTCGGAATCAAGTTGTATGGATTCTATACATAAATCAGAAATTAAGTTCCCGTCGAAAATGAACTTAATTCCTCACTCCCACCTAAATAATTAACTTCCCTCTACCATTCATTTTCTTTTACAATTGAAAAACGCGCTATATTAAGTTGCAACGTTTTTCTAACTGTTATCATTGTGGATAAAGGGTCTATCGAGATTTGACGAGATTAGGTTTTATAAGAACGGTCCGAAATACAACTGCAACTTAAGGAGAGGGATCTGCCCACACTTTACGGTTTAATGGGTAAATGTATGTAAGCTCATATTTACAATATCAGAGTTTGTGTTTTGAACATTGACGGAGTTGCATTTTGAAGTGTCCAATCAACTATTTACCAACCTTGGGTCTATTAAGTTACAGCCTTGCTTGCTCTCCTACATACCAATTAGCTAGTCAACATATAATGGTTTAAAGCCTAATGATTGCCACGAACCACCCTAGATTCGACATAATATTTTTGTACGTAAGCTCTCATTGCCTTCTCTTTCTAATCTAATCTCATCTATCGGTTAACAAACTCTTATAAGAGCATATTTAATGCTATCCTCAAAAATATGAGAGTAATCAAAATTTGATTATTTATCCCAAAAATATTGTCCATAGTGTCATTAAAATTTGATTATTCACACTGTTCACACCAAACGATAAGTAGTTCTATTTCTTACTTATATTCGAATAAGTGATTTTCTTCTGCATCACGAGAGCAATATAAGTACCGTTTAAGCTCTCAATGAGAGTTCTTAGCTTTCCTGGAAGATTATCATGATTAGTTTGTGAGGTACTAGCTCCATCACCTGCAACCTTCTTAGTAAGGCTTGCGACATCACTCTTCCTTAACAAATCCAATGTCATTGCTACTTCCAGCTCCTCTTAATCATACCAATGGTCATCAAAATTGCTTGAGAAATTCGACCACATCTTTGAGTTATTGCTAGCTGCTATCTCTTTTTTCTGCAACAAAAAAAGTCAAGAGTAACCTGGTTAAAGGGACAAAAACAATACTCGAAAAATTAATAATTAAGAAAGAAATTTAACATAAGCGGCTTGGAACTAAAATCGCCGGTTTGGGGCGAGTTGAAGATTTTTTCCACCCCTAGTTATGATATTTATATTACAAGGTCTAGGATTTTTAATGAGAGAGTTCTTAATATACGTACCTTTGGTGGAAGATCACGAGGGCCATGAATTTTGGCTCCATTTTCAGTAGAGCCTAGGGCAACTTCCCCACGTAACAAAAGCAATGTCATTGTTGCTTTTACATCTTCTTTCACCATGGCCATCTTCGAATTATATATATATTGCAAGCCGTGTTTGATCTCTTCTTTTTTCTTGATCTGCTACAAAAATTAAAAAGCCAAAGAGTTAGTTAGAGAGACTGAAACTAACTCGGCCACATCTTTGAGTTTTTAAGAAAGAAAAACTATTTGTTTACACATAGGTCTTATGATGAAAAGGAAGAAAAACCATTTGTTTCAGACTTTAGGTTTAAACAGATGTCGGTCATTTGAATTTTTTTTTTAGTATTTTAAATGCATTTAGGAATAGAAACTTGCACAAAATCCAAGAGTGGTGCAATTGAGAAAAACTTCACTGCACCAAGCCAATAACATATGGTAACCTTTTAGTTTAGTAAATATTTTTAAAATATTAAGAGGAAAGAGAAAATTTTTAAATAATATAATTAATAAAAAATGGACACATGTTGCCAAATGCACGATGATGGGCGACATCGTGCCACACTATCCGAGATTATATAACGGGACATACGAGACGCATGTTGGGATGCCAGCTTGGTCTGGGAGCTGGATCACACGGTTGGCTCTTGTAGTATGGCTAGCACATTGTTGGGTGTATAGCTTAGGGGATCAGTTATGTGGCTAGTAGCCTTGATGACAATGAGAGCTTATTTGTTGGGCGAGTGTCTTGGCTCGATGCCTCGACACAATGAAGCGACGCTTAGCCACTAGAATGCGGGACTCTTTGAGAGTAGTTCATTGTTGGCAAACCTTGATATGGAATAATGGTATTCAGGAAGGGTCACTATGTAAAAAGACTCGAAAGGTGTAAGGCTGGTATTGACTTGGCGGAGTAATGGTGCCGCACGGTTCAAATTTCGTTGCATATCTCTGGGGCCATGACAAATGGTATCAGAGTCGAATTACTCTTTATAGAGGAAAAATGAGTTATTTGACAAGTAGGCATCATTCCAGGAAAGAATGATTGTCTGAGCAGAATCCTTCTTGGAGGTGATATCTTCTTTGCTTCCGTATAACCCAAGTACAACTGGATAGGGAATCAGTATAGTTGCTTAGGGACAGTTTGTGCAGAGGTGCACCTTTTAATTGGGCACATGTGATTGGATTCAACGAGTGGGCAACAAAGTTGTTGGTCGCATCTTTATTGACATTTAGCAGTGGGTCACGATCGGGACAAGGTGTTGTTGATAGCCATCATGTGGGCTTGTTGTGGTAGACTTGTTCTACATTTTGGTAGAAGTTCAATAGTTTTGGTTGGCTTTGGTTGGGGATATCAACCAGTTTGTGTGGAATAGGCATAATCACTTGTGGGGATCAAGGGGTGTGCGTTTGTGGATAAAGACAATTGGGGCACTGGAAAACATGTCGGTAGGTGTACCGAATGGCAACGGGAGACACCATGCTATTTAAGGGAAACAACTGCCATGTTGGGGGTTTTGAGGACAAGATGTGTATCATGTCCAGTGAAGTGCATATACGCTAAGATTGGTATAATTTTGGGAATATGGTGCTTTTGAAGTTCACTCAATAATACCATGGGAGTGAGAGCAACTTCGAGGTATCGTTGTTGACAATCCGTGGAGTCGTAATAGGTTGATTAGAGATACGATGCTATTATATCTTCATAACTACCTTGAGTGGTGGCGCACTCGGGTAAAGTTCGGGAAGCTTGTAGGGACAAGGAGATTTTGGGCAAATGGGAAAGCCTATGACTCTAGTAAGATGGTTACGCATATAAGAAGGGATTATGGTTATACCCAAGGAACTTAAAATCCACATATCCACCGATATATCTATATTTTGGAGGGACCGATATCGAAACAGGGACCGATATATCCATCGATAGAGAAGAAATTGGTGTAGATCGTGGAGCTACTGTTAGCAAATCCTTTTTTAAATTTTTTACCGAATATCCACCGATATCGATAATATCCCCGATATATCCATAAATTTAAAAGCTCGATATCGATACCGATACCGATACCGATATTTTATTCCTTGGTTATACCAAATGGTGAAGTTTATGAGATGATATGAGCATCAAGATGATAGGGGTAAACGACGTATACTAGCATCTGGGAGAACCCTTTGTTGGGCGAGTGCTCAGTAGCACAGGGAAGCGACAAAGGCCGATCAAGTAAGGGTGTTTGGTAAAAACGGAACTCAGGAGAGTTGTTTATTAGCTTGGGCGAAGTATGCGTATAAACTTGTCAGGCCTGATGTGTGGGTTCTTTCATCTGCATAGATGATATGGTGTTGAACCATCAACTGGTACTATAAGCAACGTGAAGTAACCACTAGAGCATGTAATCGATAATTGGGCAAAATGCTAGTCTGGTAAGTGTGACGATATTGCACTACAACAGGGGGTTGTTCAGCTCAATATAAAAAAAATATTTCGGCCCATTCACGAACATTGGGCCTTACGCTTTCGCGCATAGCCGTCGTCCGCACGAAGAGCATGTGCAGCACGCCCACGCCATGCGCCAAGCGCGTAGCAGCCCTTGCGTAACACATGCGCGGCTGCTGCACTTGCACATGACTAGTGCATAGGCATGGGTGACAACTGCACAAACGCACAATCAATAGAATAGTTATATTGAATCAGTGTAATGCGCAACAATTGCATGTGCTTTTCACATCTGGCTTGTGTGACATGTGTTGCTGCACAAACATATAACACTATTATATTGCAGCATTGCAATTGCGCATAATTAAAAAACACAACAATCATGCAACAGTGCAATTGTGCATGAGAGTGCATGACATCTGCACAAATTCATAACAGCATAACAATTTGAATACTGAATATGTGTATTGCGCAACAATTACATAAGGTTGTGCACATCTGTTGCACGTGCGGCTGCATCATGCACACAACCCTTGTGCGTTGCTTTCTTTCTTCATGTATTACAAAATTGGCTCTGATACCAATTCAACGACTGGGAGCCAAGTCAGTCAAGAGACTGAACGTGCTTGCGGTGAACTATTGTACACTTGGTAAGAGCTGTTGCCAGACACTTTAGATATGGGTTAAAGAAAAGACCTTTCGGGGAGATGTACATCAGGAGATTAATCAGTAAGTTAAATAGGAAGGCCTTCGAGGAAATGAAGCATATTTACATCAGTTGAATTAGAAGGCGGGATGACGCTCATAGGAGATGATTGACCAAGGAGTCATGGGAGGTGCATCATTAGCCTAAAAAAACTTCAAGGCCTTCAGGGGGTGTCAAGTGTAAAGGATTACATATCAGGCTCCAAATGCCATCATTTTACTCGGGGACAAATCATCACACCATCTGACGCTTAAGTTAGGGTGAATGTTAACCAAGAGAAAGCTTCAGGATGACGAAGACAGTGATATGTGGGATCTCGTGGAATCCTTTCGTTGGGCGAGTGCTATGGTTGCACAAGGAAGCGATGAAAGTTGTACAAGCGGGACACCATCAGACGCTTAAGTTAGGTTGAATGTTAACCAAGAGAAAGTTTCGGGATGACAAAGACAGTGATATGTGGGATCTCGTGGAACCCTTTCGTTGGGCGAGTGCTATGGTTGCACAAGGAAGCGATGAAAGCTGTACAAGCGGGGGCTTGATTAATATTAAGACGGGACTTGGGTTCTTTAATATGGGACAACCATGTTCATGAAATTGTTAGGCTTGTTGGGTGATCCTGGGTTTACATTGGAGATGACAGTTATATCAGGGACTATATGGTGGAAATCTAGCCACATGAGTGGGCAATTTGGGTCAAAAACACTTGCGCACTTGAACTTAAAGTGATACTTGTGGGTATGTTGTACATGGAGTAGGAAAGCGCATTGTCAAGAGAGACATGTGGGGGACTTTACTTCTTGTGGTATAACAAATTAAGGGTTGCTTGCCTTTGGGATGTGAATGCCTCATGGAGAGGTGGTAAGGTAGAAGTCACTGAGGGAAAGGTGATAGTGGGGATGCCGAGCTTAGCATCAAGGCAAGGAATGGTGGTTTGGACTTGACAGTAAGTATAGGATCATGGGATCTACTGTAAAGGAAAGGAGGTGCTACAAGGGTGTAGTTGGCACAAGAACCCACGTCCTAGGGACGCACTTCATCTTTGCAAAGAGTGCTCATGAGGGAGTTGAAGCATCGAATTGAAACTGGTCTTAGGGAAGACCTCGCCTGGGCTCAAAGGGAGTCAAGAATTAAGGAAGTTAATTAGGTATGCTTACTCGAAGTGCATGTGAAGCAAGTGGGGGGAGGTAGTATGATTCAAGCTACTGACTTATGAGTCATTTACCTAAACCCCAAGTTCGTCCATATACTAACTGAGCTATGCCCCTAAAACGTTTTTGTGTGTAGTAAGGCTATTCAATTTATTTAAAAAATTAATTTAATTTTGAAGAAATTTAAACATTTGTATTAATGCCGAGTCATATCTGACTATGATTAGCCATCTTTATATGCCATTTGAGGCTAAAAGCTGCGATGATAGTTAAGTTCTCCTTCATTTTTAGATGACTTTGACTACATATTTATATAATTGTCAAAATTTCATAATTAGATAACAATACAATTTCATTATAAATCAAAGTGCTACCAGTCAAATTCATAATTCTAGCCTTCCAAATTTCACTTTTTGTATCTCGGTGGTAAAATATACTCATTCAATTTAATAATGTTACACAAATTAAAATATTTATCCTATTATAAATAATGTGAAAAGTGAGTTATCATTATCATGTAAAATTATAGGATAATCTATTTTGACTGTTTCAAATTAAATATTAAGTCTTGACTGGCCTTTGGTCGGGATTTAAATCTAACCAAAACTTAATATTAACAATAATGCTAAACATTCTAAAAAATTAGTCCAAAAACTAATAATTTCAATAAGGTAAAAAGTGATTTAAGCTATGTTTGGGGTTGCTTTTGCTTGATAAATGAATGATTATTTCTCAAGTTTTGAGCAGATGAGTGTTTGCTAAATTACCCAAAAGCAACTTATTTTATAAATTGCTCCTCCAATATGTAGATTTTAAGAAGTTGGGTGGGGGTTGCTTTTCCAAGCTGATTTTTGGAGAAGCTGATTTCTTATCCTTGGAATGTCTATAATGCACATACTATTTTAATATAAAGACAATAATACTCTTTTATTTAATATTGATAATTTTTTGAATTAATAATATTTTAAAAAACTGAAAAATTAAAAAATTAAAAAATTAAAAAATATTTTTTTTGTTAATTGTTTAGTGATGGCCACCACCGACGACAGAGGCTGGAGGATGGCCAGCTACCACCGGCGGCGTCAAATTCATCGGAGGAAGTCGAAGTTGACGGCCAATTGCCTCATCTATTTCGCGATTGAAATCGCGAATCTGTTGGCCAGCTACTACTGTCGAACTCATCGATTCCTTTGCGCCAGAGATACTGGTTCTACCACTGGCAAAGTCGAAGTCATCGATGTAATCATGATTCCGTCACCAAGGCCGATTTTTCTCCTCCATAATGCAACAAATCGGCGACAGAATCTCGCTAATTCGACGCCAAAGTTGTTGATGCTTGATGAAGAAGAGGACTAAGTTGACTCAATAGTTTTGAGGGAGACTTGACAGTTGGCTTGAGTTGACTCAGTCAGGGTTTTTTTTTTATGAGTTGACTCCGTCTTTTATTTTTAAATATTTTATTAAATAACAATGAAAAAATGGAAAAAAATTATATTAGGAAAAACTGTAAAAAAGAAAAAAAAAGCTGGAAAAAAATAATGATAATTACATTCTCTTTTATTAGCAATACTTTAATAATATATATTATATTTTAACAATAAATGTCTATTTTGGTCATTTTCCATAATGAATTAAAGTTTACCTAATATTGTTTCTTTACATTTTTCCTAAATTGATTATTTATAAAGTCAATTTACCAAACACCTATCAACTTATCTTGTAAGTTGATTATTTATAAAGTTAAACTACAAGCAGATTATTTATAAAAGCAAAGTAATCCCAAACAAAGCCTTATTCTTTACCATATCTTTTTTTTTTTTTTTTTTTTGGTATCGAGAATCCTAGACTTCGTCCAGGCACCTATTAGCTTGTCCTCCCCAACTGCGTGACTCGTCGTGACCTGTATGTTGGATCGTGGAGTAGGACAAATAGGAAACCCCGGCCCACACCCCTGGCCCCACAAGAATGCAAGCGATTAAATCAGAACTCGCCCCCGCCTGGGTAGGATTCGAATCGCTGACGTTAGCCCCATATCCGTCCTTCCACCAATAGAGTCAAACGCCTTGAGGGCCGGCTACAATGTAATTCCTAGGAGTAGAACCAAGAACTTGGGTATTTAATCCCAAACTTTGGACCACAAAGACAACCACCTTATGGTTGAAATATTTGACAAACGCCCACCTCATTTACTACATTATCTCATCATTTATATGGTGAGGACAACTCACTTGATAAACATTTTTGTCAATTCATTTACATGGTGCTAAAAAAACACAAATTAAACAAAAACAAAAAAGAAGGAACAATTGGTGCTAGTTTGGCTCAATCTCACAAAATGTAAGTTCAAAGTTTTATTTTGAATATGTATATATATTGTGAATAATGTTGTTTAGCCTCGAGTTTTATCCAAAAATCATTGCAATTTGCAAATGATGTGTCAAATCATCACCCTAATTTCGCCTCTATCGTGGTGTAGGTGAGAATGACATACTGGACTATTTAAACTCATCTTATCTCACATTTAATGTAGTTAAAAACATAAAAATTATTGCATATGGTTGTAAAAGAAAACAAAATCAAGACAAGATGATGTTGATCTGGTGGTATACCCCTCACACGTACACTCAAAAATGTAACTGTGCAAGGGTTAGAGTGGGCTCAAGCCCACCCCAGACCTTTAAATTTTATTTTTTTGAAAGTTGTAAAAAAATAAATCAATATTAATATTTTCTTTCCAATCAGTAGGCATGAAATGTAGATAAAACTAATACAAATAATGTAGGTAAAAGTTAAAACTAATGTTTTCAATTCTCGATATTTTTTCCTTCTTTCTTTAATAATAATTTTCTATTAAGAATATAATTTTTTTTATTTCATATTGAATTTTAGGATTATTATAATTTTAAGTTTATAGAATTTTAGGAGTAATTTAATTATTAATTAATCTAATTTTAAATTTACCAACTAACGATATATCTTTTTTTGTTTTTAATTATTTTTTTGCTTCTAGATTTGTGATGTGATGCTCCATCAACAACAATAAAGTTTTTGAAAAATGAATTTTTAACAAACTCCTAAGAGTTGTTTACATTGAAAAAATATTTCACGTAATATTGATTCAAATTTTGTAATTAATAAAGTTGATATTTCGAAAAATTATAAGATACAACTTAATTAGTGTTTGATTGTATCTGTATTTCATGAATCTTTTATAATTTGTTTGGACTTTTTATTATTATTAATTTTTAATGTATTTGTTTATAATATACATTTTTACGGGGTTTCTTTTGACTAGGTGTATCTTAATTTTTAATTAATGAAATTTTATATTATTGCCAATTTTTAGTTAAAATTTTATTCTAGCCCACACTGGTGTTTAATCCCCTACCTACACTATGAGGTTTTGGCTTTAAGTCCTCCACATTCCCAAAAAAAAAAAAAAAAAAAATCCCAAATTTATGTAATACTTTAAAAAAAAAAAAAAAAAAAACAATAATTTTATGGATAGTTTTGCAATTTCTCCAACAATGATAGGTCGAATTGATTTTCAATTTTCAAAGACGACAAAAAATAAAAAAAAATCACTTTGCACAAATGGGCCATAGCTGAAATTAAGGATCTGTTGGGAATTAGGCCTAGGCCTGTTTGTGCTAAGAATGCTTAACCCTCCGATTCAATAATATTACAAAATACATCTCCAGTTTATATTTGCTACATCCAAACGTAGTTAAGGTGCATTCATCTCTTCAGGCCCAAAATCTAAATTGCGCTTTGGGGAAGATTGAAATAAGAATTGTATTGTACACCCAAAATTTTAGAAATCTTGATTTCTATAACTTTGAATGATTTTTTTTGCTATTGACAAATATCTTTGAAATAAATTACTAAAAGAAATTATACCAACAAAAAAATTTATCTCTCTTCGGGATTAGGAATCAAGTTGTATGGATTCTATACATAAATCAGAAATTAAGTTCCCGTCGAAAATGAACTTAATTCCTCACTCCCACCTAAATAATTAACTTCCCTCTATTCTGTTTCCAATAAAACTTGAATTCCATTTGTTTTCTCTTACAATTAAAAAACGTGCTATTTTAAGTTACAACCCTTTTTTTTTTTTAACCGATATCGTTATGGATAAAAAGTCTGTCAGGACTTGACGAGATTAGGTTTTACTAGAACGGTTCGGAATACAACTGCAACTTAAGGAGAGGGATCTCCCCACACTTTACGGTTTAATGGGTAAATGTATATAAGCTCATATTTATAATATCAGAGTTTTAGTTTTAAGTATCGGTGGGGCTTCATTTTGAAGCCTCCAATCAACTATTTACCAACCTCGGATCTGTTAAGTTACAACCTTGCTTGCTCTCCTACGTACCAACTATCTATATAAATATATAATGGCTTCGCGGCAGGCTAAAGATTGCCATGAACCACCCTAGATTCGACATAATATTTTCGTAAGTAAGCTCCCATCGCCTTCTCTTTCTAATCTAATCTCATCTATCGTTTAACAAACTCTTATAATATAATTTATTTGCCAAGCAACTAAGAAGTTAGATGGTAAGTTGACTAAATTATGTAAGTTTATTGTCAAGCATCTCTTAAGTGCATCACAACCATATTATAAAACTAGTACTTACATAATTACTAACCGACTGAGTTCCCGTGATTAAGTTTAATCATTTTGTGATTTTTCGGAATCCTTCTCTCAATAAAAAAAAAAGATATGGATCCAGACTAAACCTTTAAAAAAAAATGGAAAATTCTTAATTATCTATACAAATAGTTGCTAAAAAAAAACATAATAGACAATTCTATCCCTACTTAGGAATGAATCAGAGAATAATAGATTTATTGACCTTAATTTTGATCCAAATGGATAGTCTTAAAAAAAATTAATTAAAATTGAAACTATTTTATATAACTGGAGTGATTAGGTCTTTTACCAGAAATTCTTGAACGGGTACCAAACATCATACAGGCGTCACTCTTCTCCGTTGTTGAAGAAATGGTGACACTGTGCATACGCATGATATGAGGGTAATACAGTAATTTAATTGAGGAATCTCTCTAGTCTCTACCTTCCATAATTTCCATCATCATTTATTCATTTATTCATTTATCCAAGTCTTGTGGAGGAACCGATCCCTGATAGAGTGAAACGCGTGTCCATTGATACCAAAGGTAGGGACCATACCCACGTGTTGATTTATACTTAGTCCCACAATATAGTGCCGTTTCATCTGATCGAATCTAATAGGAGTCTATTGACGTGATGCAGGAAACCACACAGGGTCCCACCCGTGTGCCCTCTGGGATCTATATTGTGGGACCCGATCTTTTGCCGTGCATCACCATCCCTTTACTTTTTAACAAATGATCTGCTGATAGTAGCCGTCAGATCCCAATTCAATGCTATAAGTAATAAGCGTAAGAAAGACACTTTTCGACGTGGCAACTTCACACAAATTCTACACACCCATCTAATTTTACCTAATGGGTAGGCTCCATCCACATCGTTTCAACATGATGCCACGTATAGAAAATCTCGTACATGAATACTCACAATAATGTGTCCCTGTTGCCTTTTGCAGACAATGCTAGACAACTAGATTTCACATTAAACACACAAAGATGTAAAAGCCAGAAGCTGACACGTCATTGCGTTGATTGAGGGTGCATTGATTTGTAGGAACAGAGAATATTTGCTCATTTCAACAATAACAGCGTGGAAGAATAGACACGTGGCGATTAAAAAGAAAAAGGGTAGGAGTACGACTTGCAATGAATGACTGTTTTGGTCATATCAGATGCGTGTTTCGTCGACTCATATCTACTAATTACGTGTCACTCTACTATCTGTCCCTTCTCTCTTTATTTTATCTCGTTCTCTGCTCTCTTCTCTCTTCTCTCTCTGACTCCAACTGCATATGGTATGGAACCTTTACTAGAGCTAGATGTAGAGCGAATCGACCGAGTCGACTCACTCCCTGACACGGACCTGGCATCTGCCAGTTCCGGCTCTTCATTCTTACTCAGTACTGAAGATTCTAGAAGCACCACTAGTTCTGGAGACATCTCCACTAGTTCCGGCGAGATTCCACCCTCCGTCGTCGAGGAAGCGGTGGTCCCCAGGCTCGTAGATCCCGTTCCTTCGAGCGACGAGTTGACGATATTGACGGCGAGGCAGAACAAGTGTGTTGGAAGGAATAATAGAGCAGTAAGCTGGGGGTTCACTTCGGTGATTGGTAGACGGAAGGAGATGGAGGACGCCGTCGCCGTCAGACCGGGATTCATGTCTCGCACGTGCGATCACCTTGGTGGTTGTACGGCTCCCGGTTCCAGAACCTCTACGGAGATTTCTCCCGTCCATTTCTTCGGCGTCTATGATGGTCATGGTGGCTCTCAGGTACATCATACACGCACTTTCATTATTTGAGTACTTTTCATATCTTTTTTTATTCTAAAAGTTTTCAAATTATTGGCTCCTAGAGTTGAAAGTTCGTGAAATTTTAAAATTTATATTACCTGGATTCTTGGAGTTAGCAATATAATTATTGCATAAGAATTTGGATCTCTACTCTTATACTGTATCTTAATAATTTCATTTAAATTTAACAACAAAAATAATGTCATTATAATTATTTAAGATTCATGCTGTGATTATCTATTTTTGGGATTCATTGTGTGAAATATTAAGTCTTACAAATACAATCTGTTGGATTCAATAATTTGTTCAGACATGGGTGGACATGTGTGTTACATAGAGTGGTTGACGAAATAGAATAATGGAGCCTTTCATTTTCTTTACAGACACGTGTCTTTGGAAAGCGTGAAAATAGTATTTAAAGACTTTTTTTTTTCTTTTTTGAAGGGAAGTATTTAAAGACTTGTATGTTATAAGAAATAGCTTATTGAATATTAGGCGCGCATTGTTTAATGTAATATAAAAATAAAATCATTTCAATTTGCATTAATAGGGTAATTATCATCGGGTGATAATTGTCATCATAATTCATAGGTGCACCATAACTGTACCATCATCAAAGTCCATTTGAAATTAAAAGGAATTTGTTCATTTACCATTTTCTCAAATTGAATTTTTTATTTTTTTTTGGGTAGGTGATGGGTTTTTTGTGGCAAGCTTTTTGGTCACAGGATCATTTCCTTTTTTGTTGGAAAATAAAAATCTGGTGGGGTCCAAACCTTTTGTTAAACGCCACATGTTGGACTTATAGGTGGACGGTGGATCCTTTATATTTTCTTGTGATTATGATAGTGTCTTCTTCATGAATGCAGTACCTTTATGACTTATATGGCAGGTTCACCTGTACGCCACCTGGCTGGCATGAGTAAATAAAGCAACTTGCTATTTTCTTTGCACACCGTTTACTCTTCTTTTTTTTCTTTCTTTTTAATTTCCTTTTCTAATTTGAAGTTTGTAGGTTAAATTTTCCATAGAAAAACATCCATTGGACCACTTAAATGTGGTATGACAACTTCTTATATTTTATTTTTCTTTACGCAATCATATCCGATCGTTTTATTATATGACATATTTTGATTGAGTGGATGCATAAATGACTTATTCAAACTGTTTCATTCAAGATTTTCTCCATATTTTACCGCACGATCTTCCAATCACATTAACTCTCATGCCACATACGTGTTTTGGGTGAGAGATGCATACATAATTTATCAAATGTACCCAAGTTTTCTCCTGCATAATGGCTTAAGACATAAAGCTCTAGAGAAAAAAGTTAATGCAATAAAACCATGCAAAGACTGGGAAAGATTACATATGACCATTATTTGCCAAGAATATACATATACATATATATATATATATATATATATATATGGATTGTGTTTCACAAAGCTGATATCAGCTTTTTAAACCTTTTTTCAAAATTTAGGTGGCTAAATTCTGTGCTGAACGGATGCATGAAGTAATAGCTGAAGAGTGGGGTCGAGAATCAATTGATGGCAGTGAATGGCAGAGGAGATGGGAAGTGGCATTTTCTAGTGGATTCAAGAGGGCTGATAATGAGGTCCTTACAGAGTCAGTAGCTCCAGAAATGGTTGGATCAACTGCTGTTGTTGTGGTTCTCTCCGGTTGTCAGATAATTACATCCAATTGTGGCGACTCAAGGGCAGTGCTTTGTCGTGGGACTGAAACAATTCCCTTGACTGTCGATCAAAAGGTTATTTAACAATCTCTTTTGCCCTTTTCCCCCCTGTAGGTGCACGTCTTATTTACTAACTTTTGATAAATTTATTCTATGCTCTACTTCCATTTGTTAGTTATCCTGTTAGAAATTCAAATCTTCGATATAAGAACATATCATGGTACTTGCTACATTTAAAACTTTTACCAAGCTAATTACTAGAACTAAGTTATAGATTTGTTGGTCACTAATTTTTATCATGTAAGTGATTTGTAAATTAGGATCATTGAAATATGTTGGTTACCTATAAAGTTTATTTGAATGAAAAATTAGTCTTGAAAAGAATCTTCCTAATGATCATGACTCAAGTTTTAGGAATAAAGGGAGTCTGGTGGACAAGTTAGTAACATTCTTCTTTTTAGAATTTATTTCATTCTAACAGGATTAAGAACATGTTCTTGTTGGTTTTACAGCCTGATAGAGAGGATGAACTGATGAGAATCGAAGGAGAGGGAGGGAAAGTCATAAACTGGAATGGCGCTAGGGTTTTTGGAGTTCTTGCCATGTCCAGAGCTATAGGTTTTCTTTCATCTCTAATTCTCAATTCTCAAATTGTTTCGGATTTCTTGTTCATCAGCATTCATAATTGTGGAAGCTTTGGCTTCCATCCTATTATTCTATCCTAATATTATGCTCTCTTCAACATCATATGGTATGTACCTCTTTCTTTCTGCTAATAGTATTAAAATTTGCATGAGCTGCTTAGAAAAACATTCTCCGATTATTTAGTTCCAAGGAGGCAAGGAGTGTTCCTTTGTTTTCATATGCCAGCAAATTATACAGTACTTGGGATGATGTAAATTATCACTTAACCGGCATAAAATGTTGACATGATGAAATTTGTTTGAGAAGATATATGAACTATTTTGACAAATTTATGAAATCGCTTTTTGTGTCTTATGATTTAATAAATTCAGTGTTGAACTTGTGATTTTTCTACGAAATGGGACTTCTATATCATCTGGTTCTAATTGCATTGCTCAATGGCTTGCATTCAGGTGATCGGTATTTAAGACCATGGATAATTCCGGTACCTGAAATTACTTTCATGACAAGGACAGATGAGGACGAGTGTTTGATATTGGCAAGTGACGGGCTGTGGGATGTTATGAGCAATGAAGAGGTTGGGGAACTGGCACGCCGCCTGTTAAGACGGCGGCGCAGGTCCATGAATATGACTGATAAGGAGGTTACTCCGGCACAAGCCGTGGCTGATAATCTGACCGAAATAGCATATTGCAGAAACAGCTCTGATAACATTTCAATCATTGTTGTTGATCTAAAATCCAAGAGAAGGCGCCAGCAAAGGCAGTGAAAAAGGAGTAGTACTCCAACCATTCTCTCTATATATTATCTCTCCCTGAAATCCAATTCTTTTTCAACCATTGAAGTTCAGAGATGAGGTTGACAGGAATGATCTAGTGATTTTCCATGTGAGGTAACAAGTAGCCTCCTTCAGCTTACTACTGTTGACCTGTACAGAGCTGACCAGGGAAGAAAACTGTTGCTCCCTAACAAGCAGATGATCACTAGGTTTTTTTTTAACTGTGAAACACTAGATCAATCCTCAATTTTAACTGGTTTGGTCATTGAAAAAAAAAACAAAATCAATTAAAACAAAAGCTTTTCCTTAATATGTAGTTGCGTGAGAAAAGGAAGATGAAAATCAGTACAAAGATATCTTAATTTCTTCTAATCCTATTTGTCTTGGTTTCTTTTTTCAGCTCAGTTTCTTCCTTGGGATAATTAAAACGTCAAGGGATTAATCGAGCTCTTCTTTGTAAGTGACTAGTGAGGAGTAATAAAATTCTGGAGTTATATACAATTATCTTCCAATTCTATTATTATTCAGGAAATTTCAACCTTTCGTTGTGATTTGTGAGTGAAGATGCAAATATGAAGCTTGGTATATACAACCCTTCGTGCCTTTTTTTTTTTTTTTTAATGGATATTATTATTTACCCCTTAGATTTGATGAAACGTCGTTTTATACCCTCATGATTCAGTATTCCCTATTCCCCTACTGTTACTTTTTCTTTTAAAATATTATAATAATTCGAGACTTTAGGGAGGGATACAGACACAGATCTTGTCCCCCTATCTTTGCTTTTCCAATGGAAAAGTGGAATTCTGACACACAAACATGTAAGAAGAATGAAATAACATTATTAAAGGCAGAAATACCTATTTACTCTGCATTTTAATTTGAATAAAAAAAAAAACATAAATTACAAAAACAAAATTTAATAAAAGATGAAGAAAAAAAAGAGATTTTTTCACCCAAAATTAGAAATAAAGATCCAAAACCATGACAAAAAGGGGAGAAATTTGTTTCGGGGAGCAATTTCTTTTCGGAACATATCTTCTTGTTATGGGGAGTTTCAATGTTAATTACTTTGATGTTTGAGCTTATTGTCTGTGTGAATTTTCAGTTGGTATCATGTAACATGATGTGTTCCTGAGCGTGTTTCTTTGATGAATCTTAATATGTAGATTTAATCATTGTACTATCACAATTCCTCTATTTGCGTTGGAAGCTATTTTGACTCTTCAGGTCTTCTGAAGAATGACTTCAAACTCTTTGATTATGATAATTCAAAGTCATTCGAGGGGTTGTTTGTTTGTTTGTTTTTATTTTTTTTATCTAAAATCTTATAAAACCTTAATTTCTTAGATATATGAATAAGTCTTATAAATTAAGATACAATAATATGTTTGTTTTTTTTTATTTTGGATGATTTATTGCAAATGTAAAATTGATTAGGTTGTGTTAGGGTTTTTTCAAAATTGGGATTTTTTGGAAAATTAATTTTTAGGGTTTTATTATGTACGGATAAAATTGTAAATGTATGGATTGTTATATGACATTTGTGGAAATTTACTAAAAAAACTCTAAAAGTCAAACAATTTTATTTTTTTCTAAAAGATATATATATCTTAAAATAAGATATAAGTTATAAAAACAAACAAATTGGTTTATCTTAATTTAAGATATAAGAGGCAATAAGTCTTATAGTGAAAAAAAAAAAAAAAAACCCTAATTCTTGTAATGTGAGTTTAAGAGAAAGTGTTTGTGTTTGTATAGTGAGGTTTTGAGATTTTATCACAGAATAGTTAAAAAAGGGAGATCGATAAGTCATTTTTTAGTATCGGCTTGATTCCGATTGACAAAACAACTTTACTTGTGTTTCTTTTAGTTGCTTAAGGTTAAGCGTATCATGTTCACTTTCCTTTGAAAGATTTGAAATTTTGAGTTCGTTACTCACAAGCAAATAATTCTATGCTACGTTATAGTAACTAAATATTTAACCTCTTAAATTATACTATTTAACAATATGGTCCCTAACTTATGAGTTCTTGCAATTTGGTCCTTCTGAATCCGTTTTTATTGGCTCTACTCTTGTAAGAGCAATTACATTGGGTTTACTGTCTGAAATTTTCACATCATGTAGTACTTATTGTAATTTTCCAAATCTTAAAAAGAGTACACTTAGATAACATTTAAGTTCTCAATTGGAAGTGGTGAGAGAATGACATTTAGGCTAAGGAAGGGTCTAGATTATTTAGTTATTTTATAAAAGTATATGAAAAATAACCGTAAAATATAGAAAATTTTGCGAATCTCATTCATTAAATTCATAATCCTGAGAAGATATACAAAAAAATTTGACATGCTTCCTTAAAAGATTTGAAATTTTAAATTCATTACTCATACAGAAATAATTCAATACTTTGATACCCAAGGTTACACATTATAGCCGCTAACGCGGCAATTGCTTACTTCAACACGTGTTAATATTTTTCATTTTATGTTAAATCATGTCGTCAGTTTCTTACAACTTCAATAATCACAAGGTTATTTTGGTACAACGTGTCGTTTAATTACTTTGATAGTTTGATTAATAAACATATGAAAAGTTCATACATTGTCTATACAGCTAAAAATTTCCTGGCAAGATATTATAACAAAATCTGAAAATTAAATTCTTAATGCCAACTTTTTCTAGCTTTATAAATTTCCATGTAGCATCTCATTCTTGTCATATAAAGTTTCAATCAGTTCTAGTTCGGTAACATCTTTTTAGATTAACATTACTTTGATTTGATTGAGAATTATGGAGGGTTTGAAGCATGAGATCACCGTAGTTAGAAAATCCTTGTTTGATGAGGTACTCTATCATTTGCAACACTTTGGTGTTATTATTATTATTATTATGTATGAATTGATTTTGAAGCAATAACTATGATGTTATTTTTTTTTTTAACATTTTGATTATTTTATTGAATATCATATCAAATTTTATGTCTTTATGCATGATTGTTAGTGACAAAGTCAAAAACCCATAATCCTTGTTGTTGGGGGATTATGAAGCAAATGACATATATTATGGGGATCAAAGTCTAAAAAGAGTATTTGAATGGTTGAAATAAAAGATTTTTTCTTTTTAACTTTTCTTATGTTCATAGATTTAAAACTAGATATGTTATTTATTTTCTTTATTATTTTTTAAAATTGCTATTACAATTAACGGTTAAGGAAGAGAGAAACGATTCAACCTATAATCTCATTGATGTGATCGACTGTGTGAAGAAAGTTTATAGTTGAATTGACTTTTATTTGTTCTATAGTTCGGTACATAAAATTGCAAGTCTCCTACTAGCTAGTGATGAGTTATATAATTAATATGGTAATTAAGATTTGATGTTGTTGTTGAAGGAACTTTTGAATGATAATTATAAGGAGATTGAGCAACTTGAAGACGATGATAACCCTGGATTCCTTGAGGAAGTTTTCGACTCTTTCTGGAGCAATTCCACTCAGCTCTTAGCTTCTATTGAGGAGGATATGTACGTTCAATTAATATTCTCATACTTTATTTATCATTTTTTTTTAAATAAATTAGATTATTAATGATAATTGAAGTGGTAATGAAGATTAACTTGATTACAGGTACAAAACCCCTCCTGATTACATTAGCATGGATAAGAATCTCCATCAACTGAAAGGTAGCAGTGCCAGGTAAATCAAATTAATATTAAAATTTTATCTGAAATCTTATTTTATTTCATTCTTGATAATTCCCAACTTTTAAATTCTTACATATAAATGGAATGTAATCTTTTTATGATTATTATTCTCATTTTTTTTTTTTTTTACTATTAATGTTTGGGTTATAAATTATAATCCACATTTACAAATTACAGCGTTGGTGCCAATAAGATCAGAATTACAGTTGACATCATAAGGGAACATCTCAAAGAAGAAAACTTGGAAATGTAAATATTCTTACTTTTATCCACTATTTGTTTTCTTCATATTTATTAGAGTATAAATATATTTATAGTTAGAGAGTCTTCATTTCTATTTTTTTTTTTTTTTCTTTCAATGCAATAGAAAATCGTTGATATTAAATATATAGTGTTTGATGAGAGCGTATATATATGTTTAATTATTGACAATTGGGTCTGAATGTGAGCAGTGCCAAGGGATCACTTAGGAAGCTCAAGATGGAGCACACCACTCTCAAGTTCAAACTCGATGACTATTTCCAGGTTTCTCACAAACAATTAAAGGTTTTTTTTTTTTTTTCTTTTTCTCTTAATTTGATTATGAAAAATACGTATATATTAATTGTCTTCCTTTTTTGTATTTAATTAACAGCTGTTGAAGCAACTCGGAGCTGCTGGGCCTTGAAGTAGCAAAAAATAAAGTCAAAGAAATCATGATCACCTTATCAATTTGTTCCTTGTTGTTTGTTTGATTTAGGTTTCATTGGATTTATTTTATTTATTTTTTAATTTTTATTAAAACATTGGGCTCCTTTCATTTAGCTTTCATTTTGGTATTGGAATAAAGTGTGATTTGCGTTTCTTTCTTCAGTATGGTTTTGATGGGTGATGGCAAATTCCGATGTTCTTTCAGGGAATCTTAATTGGTATTTAATTTCATCTTATACAGTTTATTTAGAGATTTCTTTGGTTGTTTTTTTTGTTGTTGGTGGTTTTGGTTTATATCTCAATGTTAATAAAATTATTTTAACTGTTAAAAGAGGTTATGACAGGGGGTGGCACAACCTTTGATTAGAAAGTGATTCCATTTTGAACATTAAAAAAAAAAAAAAAAAACTATCTTCTGGTTTCAAATTTTAGATGAAAATTGTACGATCACTCTTAGCAAAGTGAATGGGCACTTTCCCCTTTACTTATGTAATAGGGGTTCAAGTCCCACATTTATCATTAAATCACAAAGTGTGGGAGATTCTCGTTTGTAGTGATCAAAGTTGTATTTCAAAACATATTTATAGTGATTGATCTCATCAAGTTTCAATAGAAACAAGAGTTGCAATGGTGACTCACCTCACCAAAAACACTAAGGCCTTGTTTGGCACATTGGATTGGAGTAGGATTGGACTATTTTAGTCTCAATCCGGTGTTTGGCCTTGTTTTGGAAATAGGATTATTAATCCCAAAAGTAAATTTAATCCCATGATTGTGGGACTAAATAAACCCACCACCCACCCTAACTTTCCCCAATTTTATTTGTCTTAGGACTATCTAGACATGGGCCCACCACATTTAATTATTCTTTTTTCTCCTCATTTACATCACCAACCCAACCTTTCTACCATCTCACCGTTTCTCTTTCTCCTCTCTTTTTCTCAACATATCTTAACCACAATCCTCATTCAACATTGCTCTTCCATCAATTTTGGGTCTAGATTGATGAATAATTTTTTTTTTTGAACTGGTGATTGGATTGGTAAGGCCCTGTTTTAAGTGCTAAAATATTTTGACATAGATTTGTGTACCATGACTGCAAGAAAAATTTTATATTTTTTTTATTTTTTATTTAGTTTTCTTTGTAATTCTGATCTTTTATGATGTATGAAATAATCAGTTGTTTGGATGTGGTATAAAAAATGAAATCTGTAAATATATGGTGTTTGGGATGTTAGAAAATGAAAGATAATGAAAAGGAAAAAGAAGAGATGTTTTAGGTGGTGTTGGATTTTGGGCGAAGTTAAAGAAGAGATGTTTGCGTGATGTTTGCATGAGGAAGATGAAGTTGGGTGATGAAGATGATTTTGAAATCTGGAAATGTTGTTTGGGAGGTTAGAAAATGAAAGATAATAAAAAAGAAAAAGAATTTGGAAGGAAAAAAAAACGAGTTTGGTAGAAAAAACAAATCTGCAGATGGTTTTTCTTATATTTTTGTTTCATTTTGTTTACTTAATTCTTTGATTTCTTTAAATTTATTTAAAAATAATATAAATCTAATATATTCAGTCCAATCTCATGTTTCATCAAACAAAACATGGTATTAATTTAGTCCAATCCAACATTTTTTCAAACACAGTATAGTATTAATTTAGTCCAGTCAAGTCCAGTCCAATATTATCTAATCTCAATCTCATCTTAATCCAATATAATCCCATGACATAGTCCAATCCAATTCCGCGCACCAAACGGGGATTGGATTTACATTTGTAAATTCATTTTTAGTCTTTATAATTGTAGTCGATCGGATCTACAATTAATTATTGATCGTCGAGGTGGGCACTGACAACTTGACAAACAAAGGAAATAGAGTGGTTACCTTTAATTCATTTTTAGCGTTTTGAGTTTTTTTTTTTTTTTTTTTTGAGAGAGAGAGATATAAAAGAAGATTATTTGTGACAAACACGAGTGTTGTTAGGATTCAACCCATCGCCACCCTTGATTCAGTGTTGTTGTAAGAATGATAAATGGGTTTCCATTGGTGGACCTTAAAAAAAAAAAGGGATAATTACGCAGGTGGCTATTGAGTTGATGACACACTATCAAAATGGCCACTGGATTGGAAAGTTGTTCCAAAATGGCATTTTTGGCGAACTTTGTGACACTAATGGTCATTCCATCCAATTCCATATAATTCCATCCAATGTGTGGCATTTTGGTAAATAAGGGGATGCCATTAATTTATTTTAGATGTTTTTTAGAAATCAATTTTTTCAATTAGTGACATTTTGGTAAATAAGTGGATGACATTAATTTATTTTAGATGTTTTTTTGAAATCAATTTTTTCTTTTTTTTAAAAGAATAATTATATTTAGTGTGTTTAAATATATATATATATATTTAAACACACTAAATATAATTATTTTTTTCAAAAAACAAAAGAAATGGTTTATATCAATACGCGTGTCTCTTCTTTGTTTTTTAGATTTTTTAGATTATACTATATATATATACAGTATTTCTATTATCAATTCCTTGCATGTGGGCCATTGGATTTAAAAGATGCTTTGACAAGTGCATACATCCAAGTCAAAGCATTTAAATCCAATGGCCTACATGCAAATAACTGATATATCTTATACAGTAATGCTACACATCCCACCTAAAATCTCACATTTTTCATCCCATTACATGTGGCATGTGAGGTGTCAAATTGTGAGTGGATACATGGGGTAGGTGGGATAAATCATCATTAATGTGTATCCACTCACAATTTGACACATCATATGCCACATGTAGTGGGATGAAAAAGATGGGATTGTAGGTGAGATATTTAGCATTATTGTATCTCATATCAGTTCGAACTAACAATAGAAAAATTGTATATATATATGATTGTCCATCACCGCATGCACCGTAGTCTATCACATTACAAATATTTTATTGTTCTTGAGTATAAGCTACAAATAATAATAATAGGAATGATGATAACAAAAAAAAATTGAAAACTCATTTCTTCTTCTTTCCTTTTTCGAATTTGAGCAGAGCATGAATGCTATACAGACATACAGTTGGTCATTTTATAGCAAAAAAAAAAATTATAGAAAAAATGAATAATATTTAATGGTGTTCATATTTTGATATGGATATATATATATATATATATATATATATGTAGACACACTAAATATAATTATTCTTTTCAAAAAAAGAAAAAATTGATTTCCAAAAAACATCTAATTAAAATAAATTAATGTCATCCACTTATTTACCAAAATGTCACTAATTGAAAATTTTGATTTCCAAAAATCATCTAAAATAAATTAATGGCATCCTCTTATTTACCAAAATGCCACTCATTGGATGGAATTTGATGACATTGGATGGAATTTGATGAAATTAGATGGAATTGGATAAAATTAGATGGAATTGGATGGAATGACCATTAGTGTCACAAAGTTCGCCAAAAATGGCCATTTTGGAGCAACTTTCCAATCTAGTGGTCATTTTGATAGTGTGTCATCAATTCGATGGCCACCAGGGTAATTATCCCAAAAAAGAATTATATGTGTATGGTAGACCTTTTTTAAAGTCATTTATGGGTTAGGTTTCTATTGGTGGGCATTTTTTTAAAATTTTTTTTTTAAAATTATGTGTATGATAGGCCATTTTTAAAGTCATTTATGAGTCTGTTTTGTTTAAAATTTTATATGGACTATATTTTAAAATCAATTTTTTTAACTGTAGTTTGGGAGCCATAGGCGATTGCCTCACTGGGCTTCCCCAAGGGCTGAGCCTGATTACCACATATATGTTGATGTGTCACTAGTTAGATTGTTTCCTTTCTTTCTTACATTAATTAGGTTTTTTATTTTTTATTTTTTATTTTTTTTTATTTTTAACATTGTTTCCGTTCTTAAATTTTTTTGACAGAGCGGATCCATATTCAATATATATATGCTATGTGTGACTAGTTAGAAATCCAAAAATACATATTTGCATTAGAGATGCTTTAAAGTTAAAAACTCATCTTCATGTTTTCTTTAAAAAAAAATTGACACATCACATTCATATAAAAGTTAGATAATTGCATTAGAGAGGTTTTTTCTACCTCATTATATATCTTATTTGGAGATGCTCTACAATAATATAGAAACAATTCAAATTTAAATACAAAAGGTTACCATATAAAATCTTTTATATATGGTAGATAACAATTGGGAGAATCAAATATTGGACATTACCATATAATTCATAATCTCACACTTCTATACATATTATATCCTTTATATATCTAATGTCTATATACTTCTATACTTGGAACAAATAGGTGTAGTTTCCATTTCAGTTACTAATTAGTCATTTTTACACCAAATTCTTATTAATCTGTATTGTTAAATTGGATATGTGAATCCTTTGAATCCTTTTAATTTGTAAACTATTCCCATGATATTTCAAATTTAAGGAAATAATTTTGTAATTCCAGTATGAATTTAGCTATAAATCCAACGATAACATATTTATTTGGAAGCTCAATAAACATCAAATTCATTCTCTTGAATTTCATTATAAAATAGTCTTTGCTCTTCTTCAATTTGAACCACACAACAATGACTAAGAATTGTGGATTCCTTCTGTTTCAATATATTTCTTGCAGTTTTTTACTTTGTATGAACATATTGTGTGTCTCTACTGATGCTGATACAGATAGAAAGGTAAGCATTATCATAAACCTCCACTGAAATTCTTAAATGATCGAAAACTCCAGTAAAAATTTATCAGAAAAAACTGAACTGCCATTATATTGATGCAGCTACACATTGTGTACATGGGTTCTCTGGTAGAAGGGCAATACTCACCATCATCACAACATCTGACTATGCTTCAAGAAGTTGTTACGACCAGGTAGAGAGTATTCCTAAAATTTACCCGTAATATCATTTTTCCCATTTTCTTTAATACTCTATTTCCGTGAACCCAGCTCTCCGGAAAATATATTGGTGAGAAGTTACAAAAGGAGTTTCAATGGATTTGCTGCCAAGCTTACTGATATTGAGAAACAAAAGCTGTCTAGTAAGTTTAGTACAGTTGCTTTTCATGCCACTTGAATAATGATATATTCCTTCATTTTAACACTCCTTGATTATATAATATATATGTAGTTATGAACGGAGTCGTCTCTGTCTTTCCAAGTAGAATTCTCCAGCTTCACACAACAAGATCATGGGATTTCATGGGTTTCAATGAATCTACTCGCAGGAAACGTGATATCGAGAGCAATATCATAGTCGGTGTGATTGACGGTGGAATTTGGCCTGAATTAGAGAGTTTTAGTGATGAAGGTTTCGGTCCTCCTCCAAAGAGGTGGAAAGGGACTTGTAGTGGTGGCAAAAATTTCACCTGCAACAGGTAATGTTTTTCTCTAATTAAATTATAGGAATAAAAGTTATATATATTTCATTTTTTGAATGATTTCTTTACAGCAAAATAATTGGAGCTCGATATTACAACTCATCAGCATCTAGAACTAGTGCCAGAGATGAAGAAGGTCATGGATCGCATACTGCCTCCACGGCTGCTGGAAACCTCGTAAAGGATGCTAGTTTTTATGGGCTGGTGAAAGGGACAGCAAGAGGTGGAGTTCCCTCAGCAAGAATTGCTGCATACAAAGTCTGCGATGCAGAAGGGTGTCCGGATGCAGATATCTTGAGTGCTTTTGATGATGCTATTGCTGATGGAGTTGACGTTATAACAATCTCAATCGGGGGAAGCATGGCTTCTAAATTAAACCAGGATGCAATTGCCATTGGCGCGTTTCATGCTATGGCTAAAGGAATCCTGACTGTAAATTCTGCTGGCAACGAAGGTCCTAATCCGGAATCAGTGTCAAGTGTTGCTCCATGGATGTTCTCTGTAGCAGCCAGCACCACGGATCGCCTGATTGTGGACAACATTATTCTTGGGAATGGAGAGACAGTAGTGGTACGTATAATGTGTTTAAATATTTATATTTTCTCGTATGTATGTATTCTAATGATAAGTTTACATGAGCAGGGTACCTCCATAAATATTTTCAGTCTCGAAGGAAAAAAACTTCCTTTAGTACTTGGAAAAGAGGTTGTACATTCTCCTAATTGCGGTATAAGTGAGCTTGAGTAAGTTCTACTAAATGATTAATTTCAAATCCAAACTTTTTCCAAAGAAAATACAAAACATTATTTCAATTCATAATTCTTCTCAGCTGGTGTTCTTCTGGGTGTATTGATGGAAGAAAAGCGAAGGGAAAGATTGTAATATGTTATTTGTATATTGGATATCCTGAAGTGCATAGAGCTGGTGCTGCAGGATCAATCATGAACAATGATGTATTCGGGAAGGTTTATCCTGTTGTTTCAATTCCAGCATCAGTTGTAACCTCTAAAGAATACAATGCAGTCCTCTCCTACATGAATTCCACAAAGTATTGATTTCTTCAACTAGTTATTTGTTGATTAATTTTTACTATCATAATCGCGAAAATGATTCGAATTTTATACTGAATTTGCAGAAATCCGCAAGCAGAAATATTAAAAAGTGAAGCTATCAAGGATTCTGCTGCTCCTGTAGTTGCCAAGTTCTCTTCTCGTGGGCCAAATTCTATTCTATGGGGGATCCTGAAGGTATACATGTCAAAATCTATAGCTCTCTCTCTCTCGACTATCCTTTGTAATGCATTCAGCTAATTCAATGCTCAAATGTGATCCAGCCCGATATAAGCGCCCCTGGAGTAAATATCTTGGCTGCATACTCACCTATAGCTCCAATTTCTAAGGACCCGTTAAACAAGAGAAGTGTTAAATACAATATACTATCAGGAACCTCCATGTCTTGTCCCCATGTCGCTGGTGTAGTTGCTTATGTTAAAACATTCCACCCTGATTGGTCTCCTTCTGCCATCAAATCTGCTATAATGACAACCGGTAAAATTTTGTACCTTTGCAAATCTTAGTTTCTTAATTGATTTTGATAAGTTTAGTTTATGCTTCTAAATCACTGAGCTTTTTCTTTCTCTAGCATGGACCATGAAACCTAGTGAAAGTGGAGACAATGAATTTGCGTATGGTTCTGGCCATATCAATCCATTGGAAGCTATAAATCCTGGACTTGTTTATGAAACTCACAAACCTGACTACATCAAAATGCTCTGCAGCTTAGGCTATAGTGATGAACTACTTAGGATCATATCAGGAGATAATAGCACTTGCCCAAAACACTCGGACATAGAATCCCCGAAGGATCTCAATTACCCTTCCATGCAAGCAAAAGTTACACGAGACAAACCTTTCGAGATTACATTTAATCGAACGGTTACCAACGTTGGCCTTGCAAACTCTACTTACAAGGCAAATGTCTCCCAACAACCACAAAATGTCAGTATCAAAGTGGAGCCTGTAGTTCTATCCTTCGAGTCCTTAAATGAGAAGAAGTCTTTCACTGTTACAGTTACAGGGAGTTTAGGGAAACCATTTTTGTCATCATCCCTGGTGTGGTCTGATGGCAAGCACAGCGTTAGAAGTCCAATTGTTGTGTATTATCCGCCTTTGATTAAATTTGTCGCAAATAATGTTTCATAGAACTCCAATGAAGGTATTGATCATTTGTACTTCAAAGGATAAATGTAATATGTCTTAATAGCCTCTTGAATGAATAATTATTTTCATAATTGATATCCTGCTGTAGAAAAATAACTACCAATGCTGGATTGACTAAATGTGAAGAATTTGAATAATAAAAAAGAATATAAATATTAATATAATATAAATAACAGAATTTAATACCGTCAGGGCGGAGGGAGATGGGGGCTGGTGGGGGCCATGGCCCCCTCTCCTTCAAGGCCTCAACAAACCTCAAAGTTTGATATATAGAAAATTATAAAATTTTAATTTTTTTACACTTTAGTCCCCCTATTTTTGTTTTTTTTGTTTGTTTTGTTTTTGTATACTGGCCCCCCAAACCGGAATTTCTGGCTCCGCCCCTGATTATACCGTTCAATGTAGCTTGATGATAAATGACGCTCATTCAGTCCGAAAATGTTGGAGGTTCTAGTTGCCACTAACCCATACAAGAAAAATGTCAATTTGCAGCCAAACCAATTCATCTCGAAATCAAACAATTTTGTTGCTAAACATCATTTGCTACCAAATCAAGTTGACCGCAAGGTGATAGTGAAATCTCCGTCCCATTATCTCTTCGGCTACAATTTTAAGTTTCGTCTCTAGATATATAGACCTTGCGTGACCAAATAATTGGTCTCAAATGACACTAAAAATTGGTTTCAAATTCTTGTAGAAAAGGTTAGAGCTACTACTCTGAGACCAAATAAAATTGTCGCCCAAGGTCCATTTCACAACTAATATAATAATAATAATAATAATGATAATAATAATAATTATTATTATTATTAACTAGTGTATCAACTCGTGCAATGCAGCTTTGTTTAATAAGATTATTTAAAATACCGTGTTTAATACGATTTTATTTGGTGGTAGACAAAAAAATTTACGAATTAATAATTAAGCAAATTGAACGTAAAATAAGATTTATTTTCAATCCATCATCCCTTCTTTATATTGTTGTGTTGAGAACAACAATAATTTATAGATTTAATCACATGATCAAAATTGTATATTTACATTAAAAAAAAATCAATAATATTAAGTAATTAACAAAAAATAAAATAAAATAGGGAAACTAATATACATTTAAAAAAAAAAAAAAAAAACAATAATGTATTGCAACACTAATGATTGAAAATACATGCTTAGCGGACGTAATGAAATTCCGGTAACAGAAACCTAAAGAGAAGACTGATCGACTCTTGAGGCATAGGTTGATAGTTTGATACAATGGAAGACATGATTGTAACAACCTGTAATTAGTAGAAAAATATTGTTATAAGAGATTAATATATAGAAAAACTAATCAAAATCATATTTAAAATGATATACCTATAAAACCAAAAACTAAAACACATAAAAATCAAAGAGCATAAGCATAATTTAATAGAAAGAGGAATAGGTGATTTTTACCTATTAAAATGGGTTTTGAATCCATCATTTACTTGTGCCTAAAAAAAAAATTATTGTGTAGAACAACCAAATAATGAATCTATATAAACTCTTTAATCAACTATTGAAGAGAAAGAGAGAGAGAGAGGGATAGGAAGAATACAATTATATATAATGTATGAACAAACACTACTACAAAAATTTTAAAAGACATCGGATATTTTACATGCAAGCCATCGGTTTTTAACCGATGTAAATGATTTTAAAAACACATCGGTTATATATATAAACCGACGACATATAACTGATGTATTACAAAAATTAATCCCGCTGTCCCGCCACCACCGCCACCACCGCCACCGCCACCGTCGCCGCCGCCGCCTCCGTCCTTTACAGTTGGTTAGAGTGTGTGGCTCTAATATATATATATATATATATTAATTTAAATCAACAATCCTTTAGTAGTGAGTTGAAGTAGCTCAGTTGGTAAGGGTGTGTGGCTCTTAAGCACAAGGTCGAAGGTTCAATTCTTGATGGAGGTGTTTTTATTTTTTTAATTTGATAGAAGGGGCAAAATTACTAATATTTAGAGTTTTAAGGGGTTGACTGACTATTATTGAAACTAAAGGTACCAGTTTATCTAATATGGCAAACCTCAAAGGGGAAATAACAAAATCCCTTCATTTTTTTTGTTAAAGTTACCATAATACCCTTCAAGATAACAGTCAATTTGTCATTTTAACAGAAAAAGTAACGGTAGGGGGGTAATTGGCGGATACTTTTGTTTTGAGGAGGGGAAATGGCCATTAAGTAAAATACATAGGGGAGATTTACCAATATGGCATAATATAAGGGCGGGAATGACTCTTTTGTGACATTAGTCAACTAGTCAAAGGAGGTATGGTGTTATTATTATATTTTTCCAGTTTTAATGCAATTATACATATAATTAGGGTATGTAAGTGTAATTTTCCCTAGACGTTCGTCTCCCTTCCGTCACTTGTTGCTAATTTTAAAGAGTTTAGGGGGTTTCGTGACCATTTTAAGAATTCAGGGGCCACATTAGCAATTCACGAACAATTCATGGGGCAACAATACCGTTTAGTCTACTTTGTATCCACTCTTTGTTTTCTTCATAATTATTAGAGAATAAACGTGTTTTCATTTTGATAGTTTTCATTCATTTTTAAATTTATTTTTGTTTTTCACTACAATAGAAAATCGTTGATATTCTAAAACAAAATGAAAAAAATAGTGTTTGTTAAGTGTACGGAGCATGTATTTAATGGGTCGTATTAACATGTGTTTTTAGGGTACATGTTAATAACCACTTTATTGCTATAGGAGGAAAACAGTCATTGCATTTATTATAACAAGATAATAAATACAGTTATTGATATGTGTTTTTATTTCTCTTTGTAGAGATAAAGTGGTGTTAACCTGTGCTTAAGGTCACAAGTTAACACACATTAACACTGCCCATGTTTAATTATTGACTTGGGTCTGAATTATGTAGATTCAAGAATTCACTTCAGCAGCTCAAAATGGAGCACACAACTCTTAACAAGTATTTTCAAGTTTCTCACATTAACACTTTTTTTCTCTCTCTTAATTTTATGACGAAAAATACATATATACTAATAGTCTTCTACTCTTCTTGGTCTTTTTTGTATTTAATTATTAATTACTAGCTGCTGAAACAAGTTGCATCTGCTGGGCCTGGAGGCTGGAACTGCTCATCCTTAAATGAATAAATTTGAAGTTGGTGACAAAGTTTTGTTTAGTGGTTTAACCTCCCTAAACAAATCAACATTTTCTCTTTAAGTGGTAAAATAAAGTCAAGGAAATCACTTTATGTGTGTCCTTGTTGTTTGTTTGATTTAAGATTCCGGTGTCTGATTTAAGTTTCCAGTGTCAAGTCGGTTGGAATTCAGATTTCTAATGGTCTGAAGTCTAGATTATCTAGTTTTCTTTGGTGTTTATGTAATAGGGTTCAAAAAAATTTTGTCATTATTTGGGGTATTTTTTGTAAGATAGGCACCACATTACTAATTTAAGTTTAAAAGACACATATTTAAGTGACCAGACAAAAATACCCCTTTTTGTCACTTTGTGTCTTTTTCAAACATTGAGAGAACCTTTTTGAACTTTTTCCTGAACTAAAATCGTGCCTTTTTGAAAAAAAATTCGAGCCTTTTTGAACTGAAATCGTGCATTTTTGAAAAAAAAAAATTGAGCCTTTTTGAACTGAAATTGTGCATTTTTGAAAAAAAAAATTGAGTCTTTTTGAACTGAAATTGTGCATTTTTGAAAAAAAAAAATTCAAGCCTTTTTGAACTGAAATCGAGTCTTTTTGAACTGCAATCGTGCATTTTTGAAAGAAAAAAATTCAAGCCTTTTTTTAAAAAAAAATCGAGCCTTTTTGAACTGAAATCGAGCCTTTTTGAAAAAAATTTAAAGCCTTTTTGAACTGAAATCGTGCATTTTTGAAAAAAAATTCGAGCTTTTTTGAACTAAAATCGTGTCTTTTTGAACTTTTTTTCGAGCCTTTTCAACGGTGTATGAAAAGGCTCGAACCTAGTATAAAAATTCACACAACCATCTTAAGGTTTACAAAAGACTCAAAGAACAACCAGCTTAAGGTTTTAAATTGAAAAAAAAGCTCGGGGGCGTTGCCCCCTAACCCCCACGAGCTCGACCCCCGAATGCGTCTGCGTAGCGCCACTAAACTAATGGAGGTCTGTTTTGATGTTCAATCTCCATTGGAGGTCTGTTAAACAGACCTCTATGAAGAAGATGAAAGAATAAAGTCTCAGAAAATTTCAAAATAAGAGAATGTGTAAAGTAAGGGCATTTTTATCTGTTCACCATAATATGTGCCTTTTAAACTTAAGTTATTAAAGTGGTGACTTTTTTACAACACCAACTTAAAAATGTGACATTTCTCACCATTTCCACTTATGTAATATGGGTTCCATTTGATTTAGGTGATCCTCTGTTACTTTTGAGATTTGTAAGCTTTCAGTTTTATATTGGAATAAAGTGTGCTTTGTATTTCTGTTTAAAATTTATAACAATGTTACCTGCACAAGCATATGTGAGCCGTTTCTCACATAACTCAATAATTAATTACACTTATATTTTAAAGTCCTATCCTATCCAATCCAATCCCAATGATAATCTAAGATTGGAAGTTGGCAAGGTTGAAGAAGGCGCCTCGCATATGAGTTAATTGAGCATATGTTCCTCGTTCGATAACCTTCCCATCTGCAACTAAGGCAATGGAATCAAGCTTCTTTATGGTGTTAAGCCGATGAGCTATCACGATTGTTGTTCTTCCAACCATAATTCGGTCCAGTGCTTCTTGCACTACTTGCTCTGATTGCATGTCAAGAGCACTAGTTGCTTCATCTAGTAGAAGTATTGTTGGGTTCCGAATTATAGCTCTGGCTATCGCGATTCGTTGTTTTTGCCCTCCTGACAATTGCACTCCTCTTTCACCACATTCAGTTTCATATCCATCTTTCAGTGATCTGTCACAAAGTAATTCAATTCAATGTTAACATCAACAAGCAAAAAATTTCATAGTTCTAGCAGTAACTAGCATACTTACGAGATAAATTCATGAGCATTGGCAGCTCTAGCAGCCTCCACCACCTCATTCTCCGAAGCATCGAGCTTTCCAAACACAATGTTGTCGCGAATGCTGCCAGAATATATGACCGGTTCTTGGCTGACAAGCGCCATGTGCCTTCTGTACCACTGCACATCTAGTGTCCTCACATCAACACCATCCACTTTCACTGATCCCCTCTCAACATCATAAAACCTTTGAATCAATCCAATTACAGTTGATTTTCCACATCCACTTTTCCCAACAAGTCCAACACTTGTTCCTGGTTTCACTTCCAAGCAAAATTGGCGCAACACTAAGTTCTCTGGCCTGCTTGGATATGCAAAATCAACTTTTTTCATCTCTATCTTTCCAGTTATTTTATCTAACTTGCTTCCATTTGTACTGTCCCCTGCCTGATAGAACCACAAATTAACTGATCATCATAAGCTAACTAACTCTATGCAATAATTCAAAGTACAATGTAATTTAACCATTAACAAAAATGTTACTTACATGTGAAGACCCCGGAATGAGAGATTGCCTGTCAAGAATCTTGAACACAGCTGCAACCGCCGTTGAACCTTTGGCTAGATCAGAAGTCATGCTTCCTGCTTCGGCTATAACTTTTCCGGTGCTTACTAAGATGAAAAATGTCTTAAACACATCCCCTGCTGATATCTCTCCCCTTTGCACCAATTTGCCTCCATACCAAAAATCAAGAGCCCATGACATGAATGTTAGGCATAGAGGAGACCCCATTCCGATTCCAGCTAACCATGATTTTTTCCTTGCCTGCTTTCTTGGTTCCTCCTGAGCCTCATCGAAAAGTTGAAGAACTTTTCCTACACTTCCAAATGAAGTCACAATTCTATGATTAATAACTGCTTCTACAGCAATTTGACTACTTTGATTTTGTGCCTTAACAAAATTTGTTGTAATGCTTGAGAGCAACACTTTTCTAGTATAAAAACATAGAATTGTGAGTGGTTGGATTGCGATAATAACTATTGCTAGTTTCCAAGCCACAGCTAGCCCCATAATCATTGCAATTGTAACAGCGGAAGTTGTTTGGACCAACAAAGAAACCCTGTCCGCAACCAGTGATTTCACCATAGAAGCCTCATTGCTCAATCTAGAACACAAAGCCCCACTGGAGTTTTCCTCCTCATCAAACCAGGCAGTTTCAAATGTCAGAATCTTCTCAAGCATTCTCAACCTGATTCTCTTAGTCAGCTGCTCACCCATATAAGCAAAATTATAATGTTGAAGAAGATTCAAAGCGAGAGAAATCATGGAAAGTGCACAGAAAATGAAGGCATATGTACGAATATGTGCTTGCATTTCGCGGTGGGTTGGTGCAAAGAAAGCTGAAATCATGCCACCAATGGTTAAAGCATAGATAGGTTGAACAGAACCAAAGCCTACAGCTGAGAGGCTACCAATAAGACCCTGCTTCCATTCAGGAGTGTTCAAAGAGAGAAGGCGAGAAAAAGAAGGTGGAGAGTGAGTCACTTTCTGAGGACTGCTATCAATGGTGTGTTGTAATGGTGAAGGAAAAATAGCTGGGCTGGATTTTGCAGTACTATTACGGCCAGCACTGCTTCTTGTGACAGATGAGACTAATTGTGTTTCTGGGTTCGGTTCTTGGTCATCGCAGCTGAATTGTCTCTCAAGTCTTGCCATTTTCGCGTATTGGCCATTTGTTCGGTTGATTAGATCACTGTGTGAGCCTACTTCTACTATACAACCATTGCTAACCACTGCTATGAGGTCTGCATTCCGGACGGTTGAGAGCTTATGTGCTACCACCTGAAATTTCAATTTTTTTCTTACAAATTAAATCAAGTCATGGTATAGCATATTGGCATGTATTCATGATTGTTAGTAGCCATCATACCCCTCACGTGCAAGGCCGTATGTGGACCAAGTCCAAATACATATGCAGATTAATTGCAAATTAGATACATAGCCAAATGCATGTGAGGGGACTCAAATCCTACTCCCAGGTCAAAACCAAGGCTCTGGTACGAAAGGGTCAAACGCAATAGTATTTAAGCACTCTAATAATGGTCTCCTTCATAACAAAATTATATCTATTTTAATAAAATATAATACTAAATTAAAGATGAACATGATGCATAAATACGTGTGGTGCATTTGATTTGTAATCTAAAAATAATTTTCAAATTTTAGAAACTGAAAATTTATGATGATGTTAATGAAATAATGAAGCAGTGGCATAATCAGTGGAAGTGGTAATAATTACCAGAGTGGTTCTTCCCATGGAGGCTTGTTCAAGGGCATTTTGGACCAATGTTTCGGATTCAGAGTCAAGAGCACTTGTTGCTTCATCAAGAAGGAGAATCACAGGGTTCTTGATAATGGCTCTTGCAATAGCAATTCGCTGCTTTTGTCCACCTGATAAAAGTGCTCCACGTTCACCAACCTGTTAACACCTTATTATGTTACTAAAACTACTCTAATTAAACTCATCATAATCAGATTTCACTAACAACTCATAACAAATGTCTAAGTGAGTGTTTGGTTTGTGATCCAAGAACAAGTTGGATGTAATCTTACAAAACACTCTATATATTCTATTCAAATTTTCAATCAATTGCACCGAGGAATGAATATAAAAGGGAATCTACTGTCGTTGAAAAGGAACTCAATTCCCTAAGTGGGAGGGGGAAACCAAATTCCCTTTCCAGAATCTTAATTCATTATTTGTGTAGATTGATTCTAATAACTGTAATCATAAATGTTCTATTTCACTTATTGGGATTCCTGGAATTATATCTAAAAAAACTAGAGTTAGAACGCATTCCAATCACATTTATATTTTTAAGAATGAAACTTTTCACAAATAATGCAGTAAATGGTTTGTAAATTAAATGATGATGTGGTGAATAGTGTAATAATTAAAAATCACATGCTACACCCGATATATAGTTTGGACATGAATGAAATCAAATATGACCTACAAATTTGTCCCTAGCAATGTAAGAGAGTATAAAGATGTTATGCCTATCCTTGTAATTTACTTAAAAGCAACTTTTATGGAAAGAAGAATGATTGAGAGGGAAAAAAAAAAGAAGGAATAAATAAAGATGATCAAATGACCCACCTTGGTTTCATAGCCTTGGGGAAGCTGCCTAATGAAATTATGAGCATTTGCAGCCATGGATGCAGCAATGACTTCTTCCATGGTGGCATCAAGCTTTCCAAACTTTATATTATCCTTTATTGATGTCCCAAACAAAGCATGTTCTTGACTAACTAAACCCATTTTCTGTCTTATCCATTTCAACTGTAATCTTCTGATATCTACACCATCAATCTTGACAATTCCATCATCAGCATCATAGAAGCGTTGCACTAGTGCAATTGCTGTTGATTTTCCACTCCCACTTGCCCCAACAAGAGCTACTGTTTTTCCAGCTTCCACTTTGATATTGAAATCTTTGAGAACTATGGAATCCGGACGAGAAGGATAAGTGAATTTGACATGGTCAAATTCTATCTGTCCTTGAATTTTGTCTAATACAAGTCCTTTTGTGTCTTCACCATCAATTTCTGGAATTCTGTCCATCCTTTCAAATATTCGTGTAGCTGCAACTGAAGCTTCTGTGAAGTACTTCACCTCAGGAAGTGCTGTTCCAAGGGATCTGCAATATTACATTGATGATCACCAAATTCTTGTTAATTAATTAAAAGATTTAATTTATTAGTTGTGTTTTGAAAGATCTATCCACTACCATTAGTAACAGTCTTTAACGACAATCTACACAAATGTATGAGAACTGTAGAAACTATAAACAATTCCAGAAATCTTAGATTATAATTGATAGTTTTTAAATAAAACATAAATTTATAGTTTTGATAAATGATTTGAATTGAATACAATGATCTACATAAAACATCATATTTTTGTTTTTTGTTTTTTTGTATAGATATTCTTTCTTAGTTTGTATCTAAAAGTTGTTTGAACAAAATCCAATCAAGCACTTTTTTTCCAACTTAAACATCTAAAATTCTTGCTTCTAAATTTAGAGAGTGGTAATGCCATTGTAAATCAAGCAAACAAAATTAGCTCCTTACTTCTATTAATCACAATTAATTTACTTCTATTAATTAAAAAAAATTAAGGTTTTTTTTAAAAAAAATTTAAAAAAGAATTAAATTTGTTATAATTATTATTGGGCTGTGGTCCATAACCCTTATCCCAAAATAACGTGTATATTAACAAAGTACATATATATACTAAACATAACGTATGAAAATAGTAGAATAATTTTCAAAAATAGGTTCTTTGAAGAGACAGAAAATTAAAGGTGATTAATTAACCAATAATGACTTCTACAAGCTTCCAGAGAGTCAAGGTTTACAAGTTTGGATGGCCTTTTTTAAGGCTTAATGGCTTATACTTATTATCTATTAAAATATTATAAGAAACAATGAAGATTAAATCTGGAGCTTTTTCATTTTTTCATTAATTTGTTTTTTTTTTTTTTTTTTTTTTTTTTTTTTTTTTTTTAAATCTTTGTCAGTTGAGGAATTTATTTTTCCTAGTAAAAGTGTAATAGAAAAATTAAAAGAAAACATCAAACAGAGACAAGAAATGAATTTGAACCTAAACAATTAAAAGGCTTAGAATTAAGCTAGTTCTATAAAACAAGCTAGGTGGGGTGTCTACAGTATCAATGGATTATAAAGGCAGCTATAGCTAATTAAAGATAGCTTCAAATCTTTTCAACAAAAAAAAAAAAAAAAGATAGCTTCAAATGATTAGTATGGGGACATTTCGAAAGTTTTGTTTAATTAATGAAAAAATTAAATTATGTAGAAAAATCTAGTTATTTGAATATCCTTCTAGGGGGGGGGGGGAAATTAAATTATGTAGAAAAATCTAGTTATTTGAATATCCTTCTAGGGGGGGGGGGGGGGGGGGGGGGGGGGGGGGGGGGGGTACTAATTAGCATTATATATCTTTTATTCTAATTAAGTTTCTCTATACCTGACCTCAAAATAATCACATGTATGGAAAAATTAGAGAATGTTAATTTACTGGATATTTTTGAAGAAAATAGAAGGAATTAATATTGCAAGAAAAGCACATACAGTCCAGCGAGTATGAATGAAATGCCGGCAGCGTAGATCCTTCCTCCACTCTCTCCTTTGTACATGACCAAATGACTTCCATACCAAGCAAGAAATGCCCAGATTGCAAATGAAAGTCCTGTGCTCCCTATAGCCAACCCTTTTGCTATACCTTGCTTGATTCCCAGCTTGGTTGTTTGATCTAATATCGCCGAATATCTCTCAATGACCCTCCTCTCGGCAGTGAATGAATACACTGTCTTGATGGAGCTCAGTGCCTGCTCTACTATAGTGTTTGCTTTGCCATACTCTTTGTAGGATTTCTTGGACAGATAGAGAAGGTATTTTCCATAGATCATTCCAGGAATTATTAAAAGTAGTAGTGTTGGGATGGCTACTAAAGACAATCTCCATGAAAAGTATGTCGAGAATGCAATTCCTGATATGAACACTGATGCGTGCATAACAAATATAGGCACCTGCAAAAAAGAATAAAAAATTAAGTAAGAACAATTATAAATCAAAAAACGGAAAATATATTAAGAACGAAGGAAAAAGAGATTACAACTGAGCTAGAAAATCATCCAGAATGAAATTCTCCACACAGGGAGGAAAATCTTCCATCCAGATGGAATCACTCTCCAAAGAAAGCGCCAGCTTTGCTAGCCTATGCGCAACTTTGATTGATCCTTGAAAAGTGTTTCTATATGAAACTTTAATCAATGATTTTTAATTATTTTTTTTACCTTTTCACTGAGGACTTCTTGTATGAGAGAAGTGTCTTTTGATATGCTGTTGATGATTTCTGAAGTGGTAGCTTCCTGGGAATCAAAAAATCCAACTTCTTGTCTAAGAACAGCTTCCAAATACTTGTAACGGATCTTCAACACCTGCCGCTCGCTGGTTTTGCTCCAACAATAACCTTCTGCAACCACAGTACGTAGTGTGCAAATATCAATTAGTATTTTAGTGATTCGATTAGTTCATTTGTTTTTCAAGGCATTGAAATTATGAATAGTTTACTCGGAAAATGGGGGCCGTCTAGGGTTTCATAAAATGGCCTTCGTTGTTAATTATAATGTCTCTCATTACGTTACTAAACTTGTGTTCCAATGCTATATACCGATTTATTTATTTTTGCCTTTAAATTGCAAACATTCCCATGTCTAGATCCAAAAAAGGAAACAAGAATAGTAAAAAAAAAAAAAAAAAAAAGAGAGAAAAAGTATATGTTTGAAATATTTACCCATAAAAGCCACCACCATGACTGCTAATCCCAAGTAGACAAAATATAAGCTGCACTGTAATAATTAGAAGATCAAAAGCAAATTAAAACAATTAAAACAAAACACGAAACTTGAGTGAGAGAGAAAGCTAGAGAGTTGAAAAAGAAAAGTAGTGGACTAAGAAGTCATGAGGGTTTTGACTGCTAACCTTTTCAACCTCGTCCATGAAATTCACTTGATTTTGTTGAGTCTGACCATTTCCCAAACTATTCATTATGCGGCTGGCAAACAGCAGTAAACAGTTTGTAGACATGCCATCTCCAATAGCTCCAATAGTACCCAACACCATCAACAAAACATCTGTCCAATCTGCATATCTAAATATGACACCTATACTACTACTCTTCTTTCTTTGCATCTCATCTCCTTTTGATTCATTGATATTCATCTCTGGAGAACCCATTTTGACTCTTAAGAGTACCTCAGTGAAAAGAAGTTGGTCACCACTGAAGAATTAATGATTGTTCGTAAAAAGCTCGACTGACCTAAAAGATACAATCTTCTTCAATTCACTTGAGTAGAGAGAAAGAGAGAGAGGTGGGGAAGTGAGTGGTGATTTTCCATGAAGCAACTATATATTGGTTTTATGTCACAAACTTTATGTGTAGTTGTTGTTAATTATTAGTTAATTAAGATATATTTTTTTAATGTGATGGTGGTGGGTGTTGCTTTCAATAGTACCATCAGAGAGAAACCATTCTCTCTTAAAGGGACAATGCGCCTTTCCTTAATTTCCTTTCTCTTTCTTTTTGTTTAGTTTAGTTATTAATTTTGTGATGTGAGAGATTGCTTTGAACACATGTCTTTTTTGTCTGCTTTAATTTTAATTAAAGACTAAAGAGTGATAGGGTACTCCAAGATTTGGCTCTCATCGACTCATCGTGGTAGGTCCATTCTATTTGCCCATCGATATTTCCCTAAACAATATCAACTTCTACGTTCAAATGAAGTAATATAATTTAGAGTGGTAGCAACTATATATATATATATTTTTTTTTTGACTTAATTTCTCAGCTGGAGCTTAATATTGTATATGATCTTTTGCTCTGTCTAATTAATTCCATTAATAAGAAATCAATTCAAAAAAGGGTAGGCTAGCTGCTAATGAAATCAATAACTTTTATTTTTAAAAAAAAAAAAATGGAATCAAAGGATAAATCCTTAATTAAATTAACCATTGGTGAGAAAAAAAAGGTACAAAAAGAGATCTAAAATTAATTAAATTATAATGGGAGAAAAAGGCCCTTTTTATTTTGGTAGAGAAAACATGTTAAAGATGAAAAAAATTAAAAATTGCAAGATTCAATTCATATAGCATATTCCTTAATTGAGTCGCTTGCATGCACATAACATAACCTAATCTGTCATCCCACTATCTTCTTAGCTGTACATGTTGGACTTCTCTGTCTTCTCTAATATTCTCTCACACACACACTTGAGATCTCTTCCCTCTATTTTGTTTTCCAATATTCTTGATTCCCTTTTTTACTTACCCTTAATTGAATTGGTTCTTTTTAAAATGAAAATTAAGACAACTGTAAGATGAGTTTAGTGGACTGTCACAGACAGACATGTGTCTAATTTTAGCAATATCCTAGGATGCATTTAATTGATAACTTTCCAAATCTAAATACAGATCTCATAGTTAATAATATATTCCAAATTAGATCAATCTAGGATCTTATAATCACTATTCTTTTTAGTAAATGGAGAATCTTTTGCCCATAACAAATGCATAATTGATATTTTCCAAGTAGATAATCTACATCATAACAAAGTCCATTATTAAGATATCAAAATCTCAAAGGAGATATATCAAAATCTTAAATAAAATCTTATTAAGGATATAGGAGATCTCCTTAAGATTTATCATCATAAACAAGGAAAACAAAATCTATTAGACATATATGAGAAATCTATCGAGAGTCTGTATTCAATAAAAGTTGTTATTGCTACCACTGTATCATGGTATATATATATATATTGTTCCAGCTGGTGCCATGCATGATTGTGCCTCTTGACTGATGACTCTTGTACAACATTTTTCGCATTTCTTCTACGAAATATTTGTCTTATCAGAATAAATTTATTTTATTCCATAATAGTGTCTAATTCTTTCGTTTCCATCCATTCCGGTCTTGGATGCTATTTTTTTTTTTTTTTTTTCAAATATTAGTTGTCTAAGGTATCAATTTATGTGTATTGATTTTTTGACTTTTATTTGATTAATGCAAGGATGCATCGATGATATATATATTCCATCACCGAGGGAACAAAAGGAATTTGATTCTGAGGAGTGGCGAATGAAGAACCTAATTACTTGGTCATATATATTGTTCAAGGAACATCTATATATATTCCATCACATTTGATCAAATTAATGATATTAATTAAGACGTAAAGAGTCTAATTTAAAGGGCACAATATATTGAACAAAATATAGCAGGATCATACTTATATATACAGTACTGTAGTAGTGTAGATTCGATTGATTAAGGAAAAAAAAAAGTTTATATAATTCTATTAAAATTAATTTGAAACAGCTTAATTATTATATCTCAATAATGGAAAATGCATTATATTGCGTGATGACAATATGGTTTCATTAATTTCAGTTTTTGTTTTCATCATTAGTTAATTAGTTGTTGTTAATTGATTGACTCTTTTAGAATTAGGCATTAAATAAAGAAAATTGAAATGTTTTCATCACCTCATCAGTAAAAGAACGGTGAATACATATTAAACTTAAGAAATTAATCAGGAGAAGATATGGTTAATTATGTCGTCTTTATCAAAACTCAAAAGTCATCTTCTTCAACCACCGCCCAATGTGATATTAATAAGAGTGGTAATAGTGTTCATGATTCAGTCTGACAACATTAATTCAGATTCAAGTAACCGCCACTACAGGTGGTGTTTAAAAAAAAATCATCTTCCTCGTGACGTTTATATAGCATAAACTTTTTTTTTTTATGAAGAATCAAGAGAATCCACTATAGCCAAATCAATTTAAGTTTAGTGGACTCATGTAATAATAGGTTAAGTCTAGGAACTAAGATCCTATGATGATCTAAGGTCATGCTTACTTGGTGGAATTGAAGTGGGAATAGGAGAGTGAATCCAAATTTATGTTCGTTTTCGCAATTAAAATAAGGAATTCGAATTTCACGGAATCTGAATTGAGTTCCAATTTCGAATTTCACCCTGACGCAGAACGGAAGCTCTAGGGTTACCAGCGTAAACCCTAAAGTAACATAAACTGGAATCCACTAGCAAAGAAAGAATGTATGTAAACCGAAAATTGATAATATTATTGAAAGAATCGAAATTGAGAACAAAAAGATCCTTAAATAGGATCTGGAAACCCTAAAATAAGCAAAAATACTAAAATATCCTCAAACTAAACAAAAACGGAAAACAATTAAAAACACTAAAAACTTCGGTCGCCCGACAACCTAACTTAAACAGCTCCGATCAGGTTGGAAAAGACGTCAACCGGGGGAACCCTGGTTGCCATGCTATAGAGCTCTGAAAACATATTATAATAGGAAATCTGACAACCGAGTCAAAAGTTATGCCCATTTCTTTGGAGCACCTCTTTTGGATAATTTCCTGTCCATCTCTTCTTCAAACTCTAAAGCCAACTGTCCTACATCACACCCTCTCTAATATATCGAATTTACCATTTTATTTTGAAATAAAGATATTTACAAAAATTAAAATTTTAACAAACAAACAGGGGAGGCCACCCTGGGTGTCCTCCTTTGTTAAACTGAGCAGAACCCATAACCTAATTGGGCATTCGGGTTCACCACAAACGTGGAAAAATGATTAAAGGTGTTCTAATTTGTGTCTAACCAATCAAATTGGACCATGCGTACACGTTTTTTTTTTTTTTTTTAATAATTAAATGCAAATGATTATATACATATGACCCAATTTTGTTGATTAGACATAAATTGGGACATCATTTGTTAACAAATAATTTGAATCCGTGGAAAAAATGGTGATTGAGTCCGACTTCCGGGTTTATCGCCGGAATATAAGGTCAATATCAGAATTTATGGTGAGTTTTGTTTCGTAGACAGCACCTAGGCTACAATTTTAGCCAATACTTGTGCTACTAATTTTAATTGGGTTAATTAATTAGTGGGTCTAACAAGCAACTATACTTGTAAGAATTTGTAGCTATTATATAATAAGAATCACTAAAAAGTAAAACACACGGTTTTGAACACTATTCTTATTATTATAAAAATGAGCCACCACAATGGTTAAATGTATCAAAACTGGTCAAAACTGATAGACCCCATAAAACTAATTCAAAAGTTTTAATATTTTATGCAGGCCAATAACATTATAATATTATTCTTTTACAATTAACATATATGAATCATGTGCCATATAATTAATAAGTATGGTTATTATTTTTTTTAATTATTATTTTTATACTCCAGGTATTTGCTTATTTGCCTACCTTATTCAATTAACAGTTTAACACACATGAATCATGTTTCTTATATAATTAATAAGTATGGTTAATTATTATTTGTTATATATGCACGCCAGGTTATTGGTTATTTGCCTAATTTTTTTTATTAAGTCTAACACTAGTTGGATTAGGAGTATGTTGAGCAAGATCAATAGCTATAAGTACAGCAAGATTAGTAGAAGTTTTTCCACACTTTATGATTTTATAAACAAAGACGAAACTCGAAACCAAATCACGAATGTGAAGGAGAAATGCACCACCACATGAGCTACCTTCGAGTGAATTTGTTGTTTGCCTAATTATGTAGATAATTATAGAACGTCATCCTAATAATAATATAGTTTGGTCACCTCACCGCGGTCACGGTGTGCTAATTAAAGTTGAAAGAATATAATTAAAGTGAGAGTCAAACAGTGGTTTTCGGCAATCCCTAGTTGAAGTGGTCGGAATTTGGACTTAAAAGTGTCTAGAAGTAGAAGACAAGTGAGCATTAATGCATTATAGATTGTAATTCTAATTAATTGATCAGTTGATTAGTTAAAGTGTTTTGCAATGATCTGGATTGGGAGAGTTAAAAGTAGGGCAAAAGCATGATGGAGATTATATATATATATATATATTGTCTCCCACACGCGCCATTTTCTCACTTGGAAATATTTGTTTCGATATGATTCTCATAGAATAGAATAATGTGTGGAAAATAAAGAAAGGGAGAATTTTGTGTATATTGAAATGAGTAAAACGTGTACAAAACAAGATTTTTTTAACCTGTTTGAAGTCTCAAAATTATATCCTCGAGTCTTGAACATGTAAACCTATAATCATGAACATATAATACTAGCTGGCTTGTAGAAAACGAAAGAAAATATTGAGATTATTTTTTTAGAAAATAACCAAAAAATAATATATTAACATAAGAGCATTTTTGTTATTATATATATGAGATTTTTTTTTATCAAATTTTGTTATCATATGATATATGGATAAATGTGATCGGTGATGTACCATGAATTTTTTATTTAAATTTTATTATATGATATATAAATAAATATGATCGGTTCATACCCACATAATACATTGGATGCATGTAATTTAGAATTTATGATAATTAAAAAGAGTTGTTGATGTGAAAACTGAAAATATAATGAGAAAGTTTTTGGAAGTGGGATCCTACAAAACTTTAATTCCACGCCACTAATTTTAATATATAACAGTTAAATTATTGATGGCCACCAAGTTTGATTGTATGGAACTTTCACCATGCATGACAATTGATGGGACATGAGCAATGCAATAGATAAAGAAAAGTAGAAAACAATGACAGGGACGGTGAGGTTGGCTTCATATATAGATCATACTATATGCTCACTAGTCACTATTGAAAGCTATCGATTTATATATGTTGGATGGAGAAAGTTGATTGGCCATATATCATAGTTAGATAATACATAAAGTTGTTCAATATTATTATATAATAAGTATTTTAAAAAAATTACTTAAAATAGAGATAATTAGCAGAGTTGGTATTGTATTATCTTTCAATCTTAGTGAGAGAAATTCAAATACAATTTTACTCCCAACACAAATTCGAACGGTCTAAACTTTTAAATGAATCGTGAATATAAAACGAACGCATCTATTAAATTATTAATCAAATATTCAATTGGAACCTACCAAACCATTTAAAGTTCGGCACAAATGTATTGACGCAGCGGAAATAATAAAAAAAATACGACCAACGTCAATATTCTATAATAATCTGGAATCCACCAGAAAACAAAGAGAAAACTCTTTAAACGAACTCTGAAATTTTATAAATTGAAAGATAATTCGGCCAAAAGGCTTACAAGCATATTTAAAGCAAAAACCCTAACCATAATCGTTGGTAGACAAGAAACAGGCATAATTACTAAAAATTACCAAAAATAGCAAAATTGAGATAATTGTGGAAATAAATAAAATTAAGAATCCTAAGCAAGTCAGAATTGATGAAAGTCGATTCGGACTTGAAAAACAAAAGTTATTGCGAAAACGAATCTTTCCTAAAATAGCAAAAAGGGCCAGTTCGGGGCCTAAACGAAGGAATTCAGCTAAAAAGAGGTATGCCTCAATAGCAAATCTATTGATTATTGACGATCTCGCCGAAACACTTCAACTGTGAAAGTTTTGCATCATTCCGACTCCGACGCCCAGACTAATGAAATTCAATTGCCCTTGAATTTAAGATGTTCTCTCATCATCATGTAAACATCGGCCACTTGTTCTACATCATGTATATTTCCCTAATTGTTTTTGCTTCTCGTGTATAAAATCTTGATTACTTTATAGTCCTCTAAATATAGCACTCACCACACCCTTTCCTTTAATTAGGGAAATGGCTTTTCTCTAATAATATAGGACTTGTTTGGAATAAATTTTACTTTTGGTTTTTGACGGTACAACTGTACAAGAAGACAAGTATATGCTTGAGTTTTTCGAAGAATGTTTGAATAATGTATTTGAGAAGAGCTTTTAAGAATGTTTGAGTGAAATATCATAAAATATCTTATAGTTGGAATATACCCATACCCCTTAGTCCCTATTTAGAATGATTAATAATACATGTAATTATTATTTTTTATATGTTTTTAAATTAAATTAATTGATTAAATAATATAGATAAAAATAAATAATATATATTTAAATGTTTTAAATTAAAATAATTGATAATAATAATAATTTTAAAATAAACTAAACATATAAAAGTCAAATGTATTTTTTTAATAATAAATAATAAATGTAATTAATAAAAATGAAACATTGGCCGACATCTAAGTGTTCGTAAAAACAATACAAACAAGGCAACAACATTATTAAACTACATTCACACATATTAACAGCAATGCCCACTATGCATTTTACATACATGTGTAGGAAGTTTTTTCCTGGTTTGTGGGAGTAGTTATTGGGCCACAATTAGGCCGCATTTTTCTCCCGCTTGTGGGTGTAGTTATCCGAACCATACATGAATTGTCTAATCTTGGCAGGTCCGACAGTCCTATTGTAATAATTGTAAATGTAATACTTAAAAAAATAAAAAAATAACAAATAATAAAAGGCTACAATATCAACTTTATCATGTTCCAGGTATTTTCAACTGATTGTATAACTAATTTCTTTAATATGGAGGACAACTATTTTTTCTCCTATAAACACATAACTGTGAGCATACTTAAAGCACACTTACTTATCCACCTCATCACTTTTTGCCATATAATTAAGCATTATTTGACCCAAATACATTGTTTTTTCTGACAAAAAGTGATGAGGTGGATAAGTATACTAACTTATGTACCTACAGGAGAAAAACTCGGACAACTATAGACGAAATATGTGTTGAGATAAGTAACATGACTATATATTTGGTTAGGCAGTCCCTAAATGACCATTAATTTTTTCAAAATAGTTCAAATTAGCCATTTCACAGAAAGAAGTATCAATTGTTGCCAATTTTCCCATTAATTGTTTGAAGTACTTGTTAGAATAGATGTCAAAACAGTAAAACAAGAAGGGCAATCTAATAGTCTGTTCCTTTCATTGCAATTCAAACATGTAGGTTTTGAAAACAAAATAGGCATAGCATAAGGGTGGGCCCATATTAATTTTCTATAAAAACAAAACCGTTTTACTGTATTGTAGTGATCATATTGATTCTAATATTTAATTTAAAGGAAGTAAAGAATAAAATCGTTACCCTTACTTTTAAAAGAACAGCAAGTTGAGAGAAAGATAAGATAGATATAGACGTAATGATTAACGTCAATAATTCATTTAAAATAAAAAATAAAAATTAATCAAATCATTACTTTATATATATAATTAAATAATCATATAATATAAAAATAATAAATTAATCAAATCATTACTTTATATATATAATTAAATAATCAAAAGACATAAAATATTACCCATAAAATTTTTTATAGGTGCCATGTCACAAATGACGGCAGCTTTCTGTTAGATTTTAACAGAATGGTTGCTAATGAATAATCTTTTGTCGAAATAGTGATTTGGGAACAATTTAAATAGTAAATAGTCTTTTTGAGACTCCACCCACCAATTAATGGTGTCTAATGCTACTATCTCATTTATTTATTTTTATGGGTGTCTAAATAAGACAGGTTAATCGGTACACATTTTTATCCAGAATCATAACTTCATCAAAGAGTGCTTCAAAGTGCTTTAATATTGTCAAAATATAGATTATTTCCTAATTAATTTGGACAATTTTAGTGTTATCATTTCTAAAATTTATTTTATTTATTTGTGTGTTGAGGTTGATATCCCACAATCCAAAAAATATAATTACACGAAATGATTAATTTTTTTTATACTGTATTGATATAGAACTCAACTTAAACTTAATTAGGCAAAATTCAAATTCTTCTGCAAAATTAATTATTTTCCAAAATATTTGAAATACAATAATGCTACTTTCCCCAAATTTGGTGTCCAAATCTGGTGCCCAAATGATGTGGCAACACTCTAATCCATTCATTTAAATTGTATTAGATTTGCATCATTTGGGTACTAAATTTGGACAAAGTACGTAGCATAATATTACTCTTTGAAATATAGAGTTAAACCAACTTACCAATTGTTGATTTATACTCATACAGGAACCAATTAAATTATCCAGATATATAAATTATTAAAAAAAAACATGAATATTGTGACTTCAAGACGTAATCCAAAAACAAATGTGAGGTAACAAATTATTAGTGAGATGTGGAAATATGAAAATTTAAAAGAGGCCAACAGGTGTGTATAGACAAATCAAACTCAATTCACAAAGACTACGTAAGCCTAGATCAATCAATAAGAGCCTAAACTAAACTTTAGTTATCAATAAAAAAGACATGCACATTGATTTTTCTAATTCGCCAAAGTCATGACTCATGACCCACAGCCACACTTGAGTCTTCAAAGTCATTGTTATGTCCAGAGTCATCACAGAAGGGATTGAAAATAGAGCCATAGAGGTGGTGGAGAGTGGAGACTAGACAGTGGAAACGCTTTCCACCATTAAAACGTGATGCAAATTTCATGATCTACAAGGTTCAATTCAAGAATGTGGATCTTCTACTGATCTGATCTTTTTCCTGATCTCACATAATCTAATGACACATAAGTATTGTAATGAATGGGTGGATAAGATGTGATTGGTTTTTACAATCACACGCTTTAAAAATGTCAGGAAAAAGATCAGATCATTAGAATATCCAAATCCTCAATTCAAATATATTATAAAATTAAATAATTCAATGGTTACACAACCAACTACAATTAGGGGTGGGCAAAAATCAATTGAACCGAATCGAACTGGTCCTATCAGTTTTTATCCGGTTTTCAGAGGTTGTCCGGTTCAATTCGGTTCTTTTTTTTCAAAATCGGATATATCGGTTCGATTTATAGTTCATTGTCAAGAATCAAAAACCGAACTGGAAACCGAAGTATAAAAAAAACCCTAAATTTTTAGTTTAGGCATTCAGAGTTTTACACAACAGCCCATTTAATTACTTTAATTCATTTTTATCATCATATACTCTTTTTTTTTTAACCGTAAGAATTTATTAAACACGCCAGAGCAGCAGCAAGCCAACAACCCAAAACAGGCAACCCGGGGCACAAAACATCTAGAACAGAGCAAAAGGGAACACCATCCACAGCACACAACCCAAAAAAAAAAACCCGAAAGAACAGGAAAAAAGAAAAAACAGCAAAACAAACTAACCATCCTCCCAAACTAAAGGGGGTGTATTCAACTCAAAGTTTGTTGGATTTGATTTGATTTTGTTGGATTTTAGAAATCATGGTGTATTCAACTCAGATTTCATTGGATTTGTTTGAAATCCAACAAAGTCTAGGGGTATTCAATCCAGATTTCGTTGGATTTCAATCAAATCCAACGAAATCTGGGTGTATTGAAAATCCAATGGATTTTGATGGATTTGTTTAAGTGATGGATTTGGTTGGATTTTGATGGATTTGGAAGGGGAAAATATAAATAGAGAGCTAATTTCCAAATCTTGCCATTTATGCAAAGATTTCACAACTCTCTCTCTCTCTCTCTCTCTCTCTCTCTCTCTCTCTCTCTCTCTGTTTTATATCAGAGAACTCTCGAGCTCTCTCTAACCCAGATTTTTCATCGAAAAAATCCATCCTTTCCAGCCTCCCATTATAACAAAAAGACGAAACCCTAGAACCCCATTAGTTTTGCCTTTCTAGATCCGCGATTCGATCTCTCAATTTTGCCTAAAATTGGGATTAGGGTTTTTTGTCTTTTTGAAATTGGATGCTTGATTGTTAATTGGTTGGAGAGGAGTTGTTTTCATATGGTTTTGGTTGGTACTATGATGTCGCTACTGCCAAAAGGTGTGTTATTTTTATTTTTATTTTTTTGCTTTTTTTGTTTGCTTGCTTGCTTGATCGGAAAATAGAAGGAAAATGAATGAAAAATTATTATTCTACATGCACTGTGAGATTTGCACTACTGGTACATGTATATATAATTTATTGATGCACAAGAACCATTGGACTAATTGTTATTATGGAGAATTTTCTTTAAATCAATTAAATTGGATTTTGGTGGTGGAGGGGTTTTTGGATTTTGGTGGTGGGAATGGCTAAGGAGAAGGCTGGAATGGCTGGGTTCATTTAGGTGGTGGAAATGGCTGCTGGGTTTGTTTAGCTGGTAGCTAGGATTGCCAATTTTCTTGTGTTTGGGTTGTTGACAGTCCTGGTGGCGGAGGAGAAGGGCTTGGGTGGCTGCCAATTTTATTTTTTAATTTTAAAGACAAATCCTTACAAATCCATTTAATCCAAATCCATCCAATTTTTTTATTTTTCATTTTAATCCAAATCCATCCAAATCTACATGAGGAATTCCGATGAATTCCAACGAACTCTTTACTCAATTCCTACAAAATCTAATGAAATCCGTAGGATTTATGAATTCCATCGAATTCCATCGAAATCCATAACTTAAAACAAATCCATCAAACTCCAACGAAATTTGGGTTGAATACACCCCCCTAAATTATCCCCTTCCATGCCTGAACCCATTTTTGCCAGACTCCCAGTAGTGGAGGTAGGCGCATAAGCTCATATTCCGGGAGCGAATACACGGGTATGTTGGCTAAGGAGTTGGGACTGGTGGTTATGGATCTTTACCTAGAACCGAAACGGACTCTGAAGAGTCTGCAAAGTTGTTTGTCAAACGTTGATTGAATTCCACAGTCGTGTTTCCAAGGATTTTTAGAAAGCCTCTAATGTCATAAATATAGTTAACGTGATTGAGACTCCCCAAACCAACGCAATTTACCCAAGAAACCGCTACTTTCGAATCACTTACAATAGTGATATCTTTACCAATCAAATCTGCAGAATTTGCGCAAAGTTCGCACGCTTTGTGAATTGCCAAAATCTCCGCCATATTAGAGTCTAAAATCCCCACATACAAAGAAAACATCCCCCTCACCTTTCCAAACTAGTCTCTTGGACATTATGTATATAAAAGTAAATGGACTGCTATGCCTTTGACTTATGATTTCACTTTCAAATAATTATATTTGGAACCATTATTTGTTCAATCTATCATCATTAATGTCGAATCATTGATGATTTTTTTTTTTTTTTTTTTTTGTAAATGTTATGATTTTGTGTTTTTTGTAAAGAATATTTAGAGATGATACTTTGTTCGTGAGCGAAGGAGTGAATAATGTTAGGCCCAAAACTGAAAAAACTGAACCAAATCGAACCGGTCCGGTTCAATCATTTTTTGATTGATTGACAATTGTAAAATTTATCGGATCGCATCACTTTTTCAAAAACCGAATATTATCGGTTTAATCAAAAAGTGAACCGGTCCATTAAAAACCCACCCCTAACCACAATAGTGAAGAATTTCAATTTTATATATATATATATATATACGATCCCGTTCTGATCAATGCGCACTGATGTAACAATATCGGTACCAATGCATGTGAACCACTGATTATGGAGAAGTTTTGACAAGTGTATACACTTTGCGTCAAAGTATATAAATCTAATGGTCCACATCCAACGCACTAATGAAGTTGTATCAGTGCACATTGACTTGAACATTTATATATATATATATATATATATATATATATATATATATATATATATATATATAAATGTTAGAAATTTTCAAGTCAGTGTGCACTGATATAATTTCATAAGGATATTGAATGTAAGCCACTAGTTTTACATGCTTTGACTTAAGTGTGTATGCACTTATCAAAACTTCTCCATAATGAGTGACTCACATTTAATATCCTCAAGAATTATATCAATGCGCACTGATCAGAACGGGACTAATATAAACATATGCATTTCGAATTATTAAATTTAGTTTCAACATATAAAATGTGTTTAAATTTAGGTTACATGGGATTGGAAATGGGGTTTAAATTTAGTTTAAATATATAAAATGTGATTTGAGTCTTTTTGAGTACAAATGTACTATGAGGTTATAATTTTGATTATGTACAAAATCATATATATTTCGAATATTTATTGGTTATAGTATTTCCATACATAATAAAGTTATATAATCAGATTTTCTATTATCAGTTCATCCTGACAATAAATATATCAGGACGAAGAATGTAAACCATTAGATCTACATACTTTGACCCAAAGTGTATACACTTGTCAAAACTTCTCCATAATCTATGGTCCACAGTCTTCATCCTGATATATTTATTGTCAGGACGAACTGACAATAGAAAGACCGGTTATATAATTTCGTACTTAATTCGAAATGTAACCGGTTAGTGGTTCCAACAAAAAGCAATTCAACTAATGAAAAATAAATCACAATGAAATTAACTTGAAAACATAAAACAAAGTAAATTTTACTTTATTAAAGAAAATTAGGTAATATAAAATTTAAAAAGTATTAAATTTATTAAATTTAATGTAAAAAAATTAAATTTATAACAATCAATGAAAGAGTATTAATGGAATTCAGCACCTGGAAGCTGCCTTGAAGCTTCCTTATTGACGGATGGAGGATGCTAATTAAAAGCAGAGATGGCTCTGGTTGATCTATATCAAATTACTCAAAATGGCTCTTCTCTATCCTTGTGCCTCTATTGCATTATTCGAAGCTTTAGACCCTTCTATAGCAAGAGAAAGAGAAAGCTCACCTCTCATTTTTCATTTGGCTTAATCTATTGAATGTAAAGCTGTAAATTCGTGCGGCACAGCCCTTAGGGACTGGCCGCCTTAACGTGCCGTGCCGTGCCCTAAGGGGAACGGCACGACACGGCACGGCACGGCACGTTAAGGCGGTCATGTACATATATAATAACTCTTCAGTTTTCACTCCTAGTCAAGTAAATGTATATGTATAATTAAAAATTAAAAATTAAAAAAAAAAAAAAAAAAAAAAAGTGCAATCAATAACTCTTTAGTCTTCAGTTTTCACTCCTAGTCCTGGACCTGGTTACTCTCTTTCTATTCTCTACACTACTAAAATGAATGGCCAATATTCATTGAACAATATAGTCAGCTTTTAGAGGTTGGTAACTATTTATAAGATATGTCACAGCGAATGATTGCAAGCTAACAAGACTTGAGGGCCATCTTGAGTCCCAATATGTTGCTAAGTTGAAATAAATGGGAAAAATAATAACATAAACCGGCAGAGGGCTGATAAACGTGACAAACTTTCTTTATTTATTAATATGATTTTTTTATTTTTTTTGGAATTTCTTTATTTTACTTTTTTCCATAAAAGATAATATTATATGAATGACATAATATATCATCACATCTATATTACAGGAGACTCTCTCCTTAATCATAAAAGACAATAATGCACAATGTGGGTTAATGAAAATTAAAAATATAATGCAATGACGTTATTATATATAATCCAATCACAGTTAATTTATGGTCATTCATTTTCTAATTTCATTAATGTGTTCTAGTTGATGGGGCTTGAAACTGTAACTCTTGCCACACATTCTTTCCATTTCCGTATTTTTATGATCAAGTGATTGAATTAGTTTCCAAAAGAGACTCAGGATTTGCATATTTAGTCGGGAATATTGAACGGTTGTGTACATCCCTTTTCGTATTTGTACAAGCGACTGAATTATACTTATTTAATCTTAGTAGGTATTTCAATCACGTGTCATGTTTTTTTTTGTAGACCTCACATTTATGTAAATAGTAAAGAGACTTCTTCAATTCCAACTCACATGTTCTTTTTGTAAATATCCCTTTCACTCTCTTTTCTTTTCTGTCATATTTTTCTTAAGGTAGAATCTCATTTTTCTTAAGGCAGTGTCTCATTTTTTCTTTGGGTAGAATCATCTTTTTCTTCATTTTTCTTCACACAAGCTTCACACAGCAAATGGATCTCAAATGGTCAAGAATTAAAACCACGGCGAGGAAGGCACTGATGCAATGCAAGAAGGAGGAGCTGAGGCAATGCAAGAAGGAGGAGCTGAGGCAATGCAAGCAGCTGCGACCGGATTGTAATCGGCTGCAGGTTTCTGATGGTGAGAGCAGCCTGCTAGTCCAGTCTCCTCCTTCCGATGATGTTCATGATAATATCGACCGGAGAGCTGAGATTTTTATCTCCAACTTTCATCACATGTTCTTTTTTGTAAACCTCACCTTTATGTAAATAATAAAGAGACTTCTTCAATCCCAACTCCCATATTCTTTTTGTAAATATCTCTTTCACTCTCTTTTCTTTACTGTCATATTTTTCTTAAGACAGAATCTCATTTTTCTTAAGGCAAAGTCTCATTTTTGTTAAGGCAGAATCATCTTTTTCTTCATTTGTCTTCACACAGAAAAATAAAATGGATCTCAAATGGTCGAGAATTAAAACAGCGGCGAGGAAGGCACTGACGCAATGCAAGAAGGAGTGCTAAGGCAATGCAAGCGGCTATGACCGGAATGCAACCGACTGCACGTTTCTGATGGTGAGAGCAACCCGCCGATCCAGTCTCCTCCTTCCAATGGTGTTCATGATGATATCGACTAGAGGGCTAAGATTAATTTTTAATTTTTAATTATATATGTACATTTACTTGACTAGGAGTGAAATCTGAAGACTGAAGAGTTATTATACATGTACATATACATAGCCGCCTTAACGTGCCGTACCGTTCCCCTTAGGGAACGGCACGTTAAGGCGACCAGCCCCAAAGGGGCCGTGCCGGCATGAATTTACAACTTTACATTCAATAGTTTAAGCCAAATGAAAAAAAAAATATGATAGGTGAGCTTTCTCTTTCTCTTGCTATAAAAGGGGTCTAATGCTTTAAATAATGCATCAGAGGTACAAGGATAGAGAATAGACATTTTGAGTAACTTGATATAGATCGACCAGAGCCATCTCTGCTTTTAATTAGCATCCTCCATCTATCAATAAGGAAGCTTCAAGGCAGCTTCCAGGCGCTGAATTCCATTAATACTCTTTCATTTATTGTTATAAATTTAATTTCTTTACCTTTTCTTTTCCTTGGTTGTTATAAATTTTCTGTAAAACTTACTTTGTTTTATGTTTTCAATTTAATTTCATTGTGATTTATTTTTCATTAGTTGAATTGCTTTTTGTTGGAACTGCTAACCGTTCGAATTAAGTACGAGATTATATAACTTTATTATGTATAGAAATACCGTAACCAATAAATATTTGAAATATATATGATCTTGTACATAATCAAAATTATAACCTCATAGTACAGTTGTACTCAAAATGACTCAAATCACTGTGCGAAGGGCCTATCCGGTTTACTGCATAAGGCTGAGGTGGAAGGAAATGTTGCTGGTTTTAGATGTAGTATGCATGGTCCTAAGCTTTCTCACCTCCTGTTTGCTGATGATAGTATGGTCTTCACCAAAGCTTCGGAAAGGGATTGTTATACGATTAGGCATGTTCTGAATGTGTATGCTTCTGCTTATGGGCAACTTGTTAATTTCAATAAATCAACCTTGTGTGTTAGCAAAGGTGTCCCTAGACGAAGAGCGAAGATTTTAGCAAGTATTGTGGGGGTTAAACTAGTTCCATGTCATGAGCGTTATCTTGGATTACCTAGCTTTGCAGGAAAAAATAAAAAAGAACTTTTCTCGAATATACGTGATCGTGTGTGGAATTCTGTTAAAGGGTGGCAGAATAAGTTTTTTTCTGCGGGTGGTAGAGAGGTTTTGTTGAAGTCGGTTATCCAAGCGGTTCCTACGTATTCTATGTCTTTGTTCAGGTTACCACAAGGCTTAGTTGATGAGCTCCACCATTTAAGCGCTCGGTTCTGGTGGGGATCAGAGGAGGGTAAACAAAAGATTCACTGGGGTAGTTGGAAAAAGTTATGTTGTAACAAAGATTTTGGTGGGTTGGGGTTTCGGGACTTATCTATTTTCAATAAGGCGCTTTTGGCCAAGCAATGCTGGCGACTTGTTTGTCATTCTGAATCTTTAGCTGCAAGAGTCCTAAAGCAATGTTATTTTCCTGATACGTCCTTTTTGCTAGCTGATTGTAAATCGTCAAGTTCTTTTCTTTGCAAAAGCTTCATTTGGGGACGTGAGCTCTTTGAGATTGGTTCTCGTTGGCGGATTGGTAATGGTGCTTCGGTGTCTATCTATAGGGATCGGTGGTTTCCCCGTCCGACCACCTTCAAAATCATCTCCCCTGCAGTTCTTGGTGAATATGATTCTGTGATGATGCTTAAAAACCCATCGGGTTCTTGGAATGTTGATCTTGTAATGGATTCTTTTTTGAAAGAAGATGCTGATTTGATTTTGAGTTTGCCTTGCTCTAACTCTACTGTTAATGATTCATTGTTTTGGCACTATGATAAGTTTGGCTCCTTCTCTGTTAAGTCTGCATATTTGATTGGTTGTGAGCAAAATTTGAATCCTAGCTCTTCGGGTTTGAGCTTATCGAATTCGTGGTGGAAATTCTTATGGAGGTTGAAGGTTCCAGCCAAAGTTAAATTGTTTGTGTGGAGGGCCTGTAATGATTGGCTGCCTTCTTTTGCTAACCTTGCTAAACGTGGATTAAATGTAGATTTTATTTGTCCTCTCTGCTCCAAGTACCCAGAAACTACTCTTCATTCTCTTTGGCATTGCTCCTCATTGAAGAAGGTTTGGTTTGTGTGTCCATTTATGGTTAAGTTTCGAGTTAATGTTGGAATGTTTTTTATGGATTTTATGATATCTTGTATGAACCATTTATCACTAGCAGAGATGGAGTTTCTTTGTATGATTCTTTGGAGTATTTGGTTTCGAAGAAATGGTTTGATTCATGCCTCAAACACGTTGTCAGATGTTGAGATTGTCCCCTGGGCTGAATCCTATTTAGATGATTTTCGGAGAATTAATTCTCCTTTGGTGAATTCCTGTGGTGCTAGCTTGTTGACAGGTATTTCTTGGCGACCTCCTGATGATGGTCATTATAAAATGAATACTAATGCTGCTATTGATGTAGCTAAAGGAAAGGTGGGGTTTGGTATTATTGTTCGCAATTGTTCAGGTGATGTTTTGGCTTTTTGTGCTCTGTCGGTTCTGGGTGGGTTCTCTCCGGCTGTGGCAGAAGCATTAGCTATCCTTCAGGGTCTATCTTTTGCTCATGAAGTGGGTCTGTTTCCTTGTTCTGTTGAGTCTGATGCTCAGGTGGTGGTGAACCTCATTAATTCCTCTACCTTTCCACTCTCTGAAATTGGGTTGGTTATTAGAGATATTTGTAATTTTCTTTTTGTTAACCCAGGTGGTTATGTTGTGTATGCTTCTAGAAAAGCTAATTTAGCTGCTCATTCCCTTGCAAAATTAGGTTTGAATTCCAGTTCTGACTGTTTCTAGATGGAGGATGTTCCTCTCTGTGTGGCTCCTGTTGTTTTGGGCGATCGCCTTTCTTGTTTGTAATCTTTTCTTTTAATATATTCCATTTTCAAAAAAAAAAATGACTCAAATCACATTTTATATATTTAAACTAAATTTAAACTCCATTTCCAATCCCATGTAACCTAAGTTTAAACACATTTTATATGTTGAAACTAAATTTAATAATTCGAAATGTATATGTTTATATATATATAATTGAAATTCTTCACTATTGTGGTTAGGGGTGGGTTTTTAATAGACCGGTTGATTGAACCGATAATATTCGATTTTTGAAAAAGTGATCAAATCCGATAAATTTTACAATTGTCAACTGATCAAAAAATGATTGAATCGGACCGGTTCGGTTTGGTTTGGTTGTTTTGGTTTTAGGCCTAACATTATTCACTCATTCGCTCACGAACAAAGTATCATATCTCTAAATATTCTTTACAGAAAACACAAAATCGTAACATTTAAAAAAAAAACATCAATAATTCGGCATTGATGATGATAGATTGAACAAATAATGGTTCCAAATATAATTTTTTGAAAGTGAAATCTTAAGTCAAAGACATAGCAGTCCATTTAATTTTATATACACAATGTCCAATATGATGATAAATTTGAATTACAGTAATTAAATGGGCTGCTGTCTAAAACTCTGAATGCCAAAACTAAAAATTTAGGGTTTTTTTTATACTTCAGTTTCCAGTTCGGTTTTTAGTTCTTGACAATGAACTGGAAACCGAACCAATAAATCCGGTTTTAAAAAAAAGGAATCGAACTGAACTGGACAACCTCTGAAAACCGGATAAAAACCGATAGGACCAATTCGATTCGGTTCAATGGATTTTTGCCCACCCCTAATTGTAGTTGGTTGTGTAACCATTGAATTATTAAATTTTATAATATATTTGAATTGAGGATTTTGATTCTCTACTAATTTGATCTTTTTCCTGACCTTTTTAAAGCGTGTGATTGGTGGATAATAAAGTGGTTATGAAAACTAATCACATCTTAACCACCCATTCATTGCGATGCTTATGTGTCATAAGATTATGTAAGGTAAGAAAAAAGATCAGATCAGTAGATGATCCACATTCTTGAATTGAACCTTGTAGATCATGAAATCTGCATTACGTTTTATGGTAGAAAGCATTTCCACCGTCCACCTCTATTTTCAAGCCTTTTCATAGTTCCGTGATGACTCTGGACATAACAATGACTTTGAAGACTCAAGTGTGGCTGTGTGTCATGAGTCATGAGTCATGACTTTGACGAATTACAAAAAATCAGTGTGCATGTCTTTTTTATTGATAACTAAAGTTTAGTTTAGGCTCTTATTGATTGATCAAGGCTTACTTAGTCTTTGTGAATTGAGTTTGATTTGTCCATACACACCTGTTGGCCTCTTTCAAATTTTCATATTTCCACATCCGATTAATAATTTGTTACCTCACATTTGCTTTTGGATTGCATCTTGAAGTCACAATATTCATGTTTTTTTTTAATAATTTATATATCTGGATAGTTTAATTGGCTCCTATATGAGTATAAATCAACAGTACTTGGTTTAACTCTATATTTCAAAGAGTAATGCTACGTACTTTGTCCAAATTTGGTATCCAAATGATATAAATCTAATACAATTTAAATGAATGGATTAGAGTGTTACCACATCATTTGAGTACCAGATTTGGACACCAAATTTTAGGAAAATAGCATTATTGTATTTCAAATATTTTGGAAACTAATTAATTTTGCAAAAGAATTTGAATTTTGCCTAATTGAGTTTAAGTTGAGCTCTATTTCAATATAGTATAAAAAAATTAATCATTTCGTGTAATTATATTTTTTGGATTGTGGGATATCAACCTCAACACACAAATAAATAAAATAAATTTTAGAAATAATAACACTAAAATTGTCCAAATTAATTAGGAAATAATCTATATTTTGACAATATTAAAGCACTTTGAAGTACTCTTTGATAAAGTTATGATTCTGGATAAAAATGTGTATCGATTAACTTGTCTTATTTAGACACCCATAAATAAAAATAAAATAAATAAAAAATAAAAAAAATATGGGTGACTAATGAATTGGATACCAACCATCAACACATTATTTGGAATACAAGAAGAATTATCAACCAAATTGTACAATGAAGAATGTATAGAGTCATATGTTACTTATCTCAACACATGTTTCGTCTATAGTTGTCCTCCATATTAAGTAAATTAGTTATACAATCAGTTGAAAATACCTGGAACATGATAAAGTTGATACTGTAGATAAATTTTGGGCATTCTTTTTTTTTTTTTTTTTTTTTTTTTTTTTTAAGTATTACATTTACAAGGGTTAATTGCAATAGCATGCCCTGATGTTTTATAATAATACAGGAGTATTGAAGTTTTGTTATACCTTTGACATGTTTGACCAACGTTAGTTTTGACAGTTGACCAACACTATATTGTAAGATGTGGAGATTGCCCTTCAGTTTTATTGTTTTTATTAATTATTATAATATTGTTTGTTAAATAAATATTAAAATCAATTAATACCAATAATATGTAAAATAAATAAATAAATAAATAAATAAAACATAAAAAAATTAAGAAAATGTATGAGAAAAAAGTTCAGACCTTCCCTGATCAATCTCAAGAAAATTAACAAAACAAATTCCAGATCTCATCGTATTTCTGGGTTAATTTTCCAAAAAATTCTCGTAGCAACCACTAAATTTCCACAACCCCATCTATGATCATGGCAACTTCTCCTCTATGATGGTGGTGACCGGTGACTTTTGGAAAGCTCTTTCAAGAGAAGCCATAAATACTTCTTTTGGCATTGAAAGCTCTTCTAATGAGACATTCAAACACCCATACAAGCTGCTTTTAGGTCCCAAAAGCCAAAAACACTCCTCCAAAAGCCATGTCAAACAGGCCCACAGTATCTTGGGTATAAAATCTTCATATTCTATCAAGTTATACAGATTTTCTATTGCCAGTTCGTCCTGACAATAAATATATCAGCACAGGCCCACAGTATCTTGGGTATAAAATCTTCATATTCTATCAAGTTATACAGATTTTCTATTGCCAGTTCGTCCTGACAATAAATATATCAGCACGAAGATGTGGGCCACTAGATTTACATATTTTGACTCAAAGTGTATACACTTGTCAAAGCTTCTCCATAATCTGTGGTTCACATTCTTCGTCCTGATATATTTATTGTCAAGACGAACTGACAATAGAAAATCTATATAAATATATATATTTAAAGGGAAAATTACACAAACTTACCCTAACGTTTCCCATTATGGCATAATATTCAACTAATGCCTTTAATTGCACAAACAACCCCTTCTTTTAGTCAATTTTAATTAAAAATAGCCATTGACCATGATTTTTTTTTTAAAGCCCAAAATTGCCCTTGCACTTTATTACAAAAAAATCTTAATTGCCCTTTATTTAAAACATTATCTACTTTAAATTATTATAATATAAAAAATAAATACTAAACATAATCCTTTTTAAATAAAAAAAAATTCAAAAATAATATATTAAAAACAAAACAATTTAAGAAAACGTTATTTTGAGAAAATACAATTTAATAATATATTAAAAAAAACAAAAAAAAAATGTTATTTTGAGAAAATATAATTTAAAATTATACAAGTCCAATATGAATAGTGGTAATGTGCTACATATTTTTAAAATTTAAAACATATTTTTTTTTATTTAAAAAGGATTATGTTTAGTATATTTTTTTTAAATTTTTGAACCAAAATATAATGCGTAATTTATATTGAGTCAAATTATTTTGTCTTATAGAGATGAACATTGAACAAATTTTCGGTGCTACTGTATTTTATTATGACAAATGATTATATTTTTATTTCAAACTCTTGATGATTTTATTTATATTTGTGTTTAGAATACTAAACATAATCCTTTTTAAATAAAAAAAAATTCAAAAATAATATAATAAAAACAAAAAAAATTCAAAAATATGTAACACATTACCACTATTCATATTGGACTTACATAATTTTAAATTATATTTTCTCAAAATAACGTTTTTTTTTTTTTGTTTTTTTTTTAATATATTATTAAATTGTATTTTCTCAAAATAACATTTTCTTAAATTGTTTTGTTTTTAATATATTATTTTTGATTTTTTTTTTATTAAAAAATGATTATGTTTAGTATTTATTTTTTATATTATAATAATTTAAAGTAGATAATGTTTTAAAATAAGGGCAATTAAGATTTTTTTGTAATAAAGTGCAGGGGCAATTTTGGGCTTTCAAAAAAAAATCATGGTCAATGGCTATTTTTAACTAAAGTTGACAAACATGAGGGGTTGTTTGTGCAATTAAAGGCATTAGTTGAATATTATGCCATAATGGGAAACGTTAAGGTAAGTTTGTGTAATTTTTCCATATTTAAAACCATGACTTTTCAAATATGTATAACATTTATAAATTAATAACGTTGAGAGCATATAAAATCTATTAATTAAGAAAGATTTTAATTCATGGAAAAATTGATATATCATAATCTCTATAAATTAATAATATTTTATTAACTTTTATTAATTTTGTGCGGCGATATTGTGCTTATAATGAGCTTTGGAGCATTTTTATTGCTGCATTTCTACAGCAACTCTCTTTATGTTACTCAGTTTATTAAGTAAAGTTTAAAATCAATGGAATATATTATGTTGATATAAATTCTAGTGGAGCTTCAACCTAAAATCGAATGACATATATATATGAAATTAAAAACAAGAACGTCTCTCTCTTGCTTTTAGAAAACAAAACAAAACAAAAATGTTTTGGCTTTAATTTATTTCTTGTATATGTATAAAATCTTTGTATTTACATCATATAAAAAACATAACAGTGTTTCACTTTCTCACACAAATCTATATCTTTCTTTCTCACTGGCAATATAAAGACTATCAGTCTTATCACTTTGTGATTATAAAAAAGCTTAAAGCAGATTTCAAAGTATTATCAGTCAGCAAAACCAAATTAGGAGGGGTCCGGTTCTTGATTTCTACTTTAGCTTTACACTAATGTTTATAATTATGAGTTATGACCATGCAAAAGGTTCAATCAGATTGTGCATTTCCACCACCACCATTATAATCCTTTTATTTACCATTTGTCTGATTTTATCTTCTTCTTTGGCTCTTCTTCTTTTCTTATTTTAATAATTTCAAAGCAAAGATTGAAATATCATTTACACATATGGGACCAAAAATCTGCAGCTACAACTTTCACATATATTACAAGCTTATTATATAACTTACAAGTACGCTGATGGAAAAAAGCAACTTCACAAACCAGGGTACAATGAATGGGCTAGGCCCAGAAACTAACAGAAATGAAAAGATCAAGTGGCCCTTTGTATTCTCTATGAGACATTTTGTACAACAGTTGATAACTTGAATAATTTATTATTTATGTAAACAAAGATGCAGACTTCCACAAGAGATTTGGCAGATTGCCTATTTCAGTCAGCAACATTTTCACATTTGGATGCTAAAATGTGAAGAGATGTCATCAAACTGAATCATCAACCCTTCCGCCACCTAGAAAATTAAAGACTTGCCTTAGATTTCCTCTGGAAGGCCGGGCACTGGTTGCAAATTTACAGATAAATATTAGTCGCCGCCGCATCTCCAATTTAGTAATGCATGTCTCATTGAAGATTTTCCCATCGTCAAAGATTCCTAAGAAAAAGAAAATTACTTGCAAATTCAGAAATTAATCAAGACACAGAAAGCACAACCTTCTTCACTGAAGTACGGTGGGAGGCCAGAAGTGTTTTTGGAAAAGAAGATCATAGTTAAGGCAAAAGTTACTGAGCAGAGAGAGTCCTAAAACTTCAACACTAATGGGAAAAAGAGTGACTGCTACAGTGCTACCTCATGTGTCAACGGCACCAAACACAAGAAAAAGAAAACGCAATAGGGGGACGGTAAAAAATATTTCCGTCCTTTTTATCCTTGATGCATTTGATTGCACCCTAGTGAAAGAATTGGCTACCAAAGAAAATATCAACGACTTTTCATAAGATACAGGTAAACTCTTACCTTCTTCAGTGAATAATGATGTCAATACTGCCAAACAAACACACACACTAATATCTTCCCCTGAAAAAAGAATGCATAAGGATATTAGTAGAAATTTAAATTGTATCCAGCACGCAATGTCAAAATGAAAATGATAATGACAATGGAATTGAAAATGAAGACAAAATCATAATCATAATGAGTCCATTTTATTTTCAAATCTTTTGAATTTACAACAGTAAAAGTGCACCTAATTATGTAGACGAGTAAGAGAAACGGAAAAAAGATGTGAATACAAAACTACACTATATTTTGAATGTACGATGATAGAATGATATAACACTGCAAAGATTGTGGAGTTCAAACCAAAATGATAAGCAAGAAAACGAATTAATAATTCATCAAATTAATCATCTACCCAAAAAAAAAAAAAAAGGAGACTCAACTAGCTTATCCATAAATGTTACTCCTCAAGGAAAGATGACATATATAAGTCCTTACCACTATGGCAGCAAACTAGAAGTGCCTTTCCTCTGCTAATATTAGACTTGGCAAAGTTAACTGCTGAAGGGAGATTCCTTGATAATGAAAATCGATCCAATTTTGAGTTCTGGACAAGAAAACCACACAGGGTGATTACTTAGCAAACAGACAATATAAACACATCAATCCATCAATTTTATTATATACTCACCACCATTGGAAGATGCAAATATCCTTCAGCATTTGAAAGACTCACAGTGATAGACTCTTGACCGCAATTCAGAATGCAATCAACATTAGGCGCCTTTGCAGCTGCACCAAAAATTGTAAACTCAAGGAGTGAGCCAAGTATAAGAAGATATCAAATGTATAATGACTCAACCAATGCTACTAATAACATTGAAAAACACAACAGAAGAGAAAAGAAAAATAAGTGCAGTGAATGAAACATGAACATACAATAAGCTTATTGTCACTAATCAGAGACAAAAAATAATACACAAGGATGGACTATGGCGTTCATAGGACCGATATGTGCATAGAGATTTGATAAATAATAATAATAACATATTAGAAACCCTTTAACAAAGACCTACACCAACACTATAAGCACCTATAGCACCACACCACATCAACCAACCTCTGGCACCAGTAGCACTTATATCAATTCCGCAGAATTCAACACCCAAATATCAATTGAAGCAGTGTTCTATGACTCAATTCATGGAAGTTGGTTCCAGTCAATTGCAGACCAAGTGCATTATATCAAACTCAAACACAACCCACAAAGAATATTGTTCAATGAAAAACATTTTGAACTCAATAGTTCTCAATAACATCAAAAGGAAGGGAGCTGGGATTTATGCAAAATATCAGAATTTTACCATCCTTTGACAAAGAATTTTACCCAAAAAATAAGTTTCTATTGGATTTCATAAGGAACTGCATCCAAAAAATGCTGTGTCCAAGTCAAGTTCCCCCTCCCTCCACAAGGGGCACAAAACCCTTCCCATAATGTATGCTTTGATAATTTAACACTAAAATGAGAAAACTAATACATTCTAGTTAGTTGGTAGAGCAAAATGATGTACTCGTGCTCATGACTGCAAAAGACTATTGACCATAACACCTTGCTTGGTTTATCATCCAAAGAATACATGATCGACCCACTGAATAAACTTTTTCCTTATTTCAGGAAAAAAAAATGATAATAATAATAACAAGATGGCTGCACAAAAGAGTGAAGCGGCAAAATACTATAACTATCAAAAAGGCCCCTTTGAAGAAATTTCTTTCAAGAAACCCAGACAAGCTAAAATAAGAAAACCTTTTTAGGCTTATAAAACTTGTACCTTATACCAAATGATGAATTCTAGGTTATAAGGACAGGAGAACTCTCTTTCATTTTTTTGGATTTACCTTTTAGTTTCCTCAATGTTCCCTTACACAATAAGTTCTTTCAACATAAAAGAAAAAGAGAATCACACAGAATATTAACAAAACAAAAGGAACAAGAAAAACTACACCCAACATAATGAAACAGATTTTCCGTTTGAGAATGAAGCAAAGCATAAATTGCTGGAACATTGTATCATGCATGCAACAGGCCCAAAAGAATACACACACCAAACATACATACGTATATGCATAACCAAACAAATTTCTAGCAATTGAAAAGGCATCACTAAATAGAGGGAGAAAGGAACTATTAATTTAGATTACCATGTTGAGATGTGCCTATTGCAAGATTTGTAGAACCCAGCCAAGATATTGCGCCTCCTTCATCTGAAGACAAATTAATTGTAAGGTTTGAAATATCTGAAGATAACAGAGGTTCTACTTGAGACATGTGAGTAGAGTTTTCCAACAACTTCGGTGGCTTCACAATGACCTGGGGAGCAATCTGTCCCCTTTGGGCACGAAAAACTCTATCCTTTTCAACTATATCAGCCACCTTTTGGTTACATAAACTAGGCCCTGAGTTAATAAGATCATAGGCATGATTCCAAAAAAGAATTGGTGACAAACCCCTCGCCCAGCTTTCTTCATCATCTCCAGCACCTGGTATGTAATTCCAGCTAAATTCTGAGGTAGTCCTATGCTGAGGTATGCCACCTTGTGAAGAGGCAGAAACTAGGATGATCGGCGTGAAGTCCCAAGAATCATGGTCAGGCACTTCATTTAACCAAATTACAGTTTTTTGAGAAATCCAAAGAGGACGTAATGGCTTCTTCAAGCATGATGCAAGTGAGGCAATATCAGCTCCACTTGTTTCCAACTCTTTCGTCCATTCTTCTACACGATCATTGATAGCCGCCTTCTCTGTGTCCGAAACCCAGAGAGGAAGATGCAAGGAGCAATCCCAATCAACCGAGAATTCTCTTGTATTGTTCACATGTTCATCAGAAGCATTTGACTCCTGCTGATAACAAGACATTATATTAGAAGTTACCGATTGCTTCATCAGCATGACATGACATGTGGACAACTGAATAAATTATCATAAAACCTAGATGTAACAACCTCACTCAAATTCGGATAACAATTCAATGGAATCACTAACAAATATTAGACATGAAACTGTACTAACAATCAAAATATAGTAATCATGAACAGTTGAAGCAGAAAAGAACACAATTTGCATATAATACTGTGAAACTATTAAACTTGAATCGATGACGAAGGAACATTACCAGCACTCACCCCCTCCACAAGCACATCACCATTGCACATTTTGTTCTTGAAATTACAAACAGAGCGATTCAAAACGCAGGTCCAAATGGGTATCGTTTTAGACATGCTATCAGGAAACCGTTTTCCTCTCCTTGTCGCATCAACTAATATACACCCACCTTTTTCTCCTAAAAGTTCAAAAACAAACAAAAATCGAATCATTACATTAGCAATTGAAGTGAAAAAGAAAACGGTGGAAACACAAATACCGGCGAGGAGGGCGACGTGGAGGTTGAGACGGGAGATGTTGAAGGACCAATTGTTAGTGTGGCCATCGGTGGATTTGAAGTAGCAAGTGGAGTGGAATTTGGAAGAGTACCAGAGACCGCAACGAAGATTTGCTAGAAGAGGAAGCTCTGGCCATAGCTGAGATATTTCCCCAACAAAAACTGAATCTTCGTATATTGATCTTAAAGCGTTGTAGAGTGTGTTCTCTCTTCGCTTTATTGTCCTTGCTGCTCTGTATATGCTCAGCTTGGTTTCGTCCTCCATTGACGTTGTTGCCAGTTGCGGAGGTCTGCGGCATTCAGCGCCAGAGCTAGACACTTCTCTAAACGCAAACGGCATGTCGTTTGACTAGGTTGTTTATGATTTGTTTTAATAAATCTCCGCTGTCCATCTCAAGGATGGACGGTGGAGATCCAATTTTATTCAATTTTTATTTTTTTTGGAATTAATCTTCACCATTCATCCCAAAGAAAATACAACCTTAATACATAATACATTATAAGAAATTAGAGATGAAATCAAACTAGACTTGAATTTCAGGAAGAAAAAAAAAGATTTATATTTCAAAAAAACGTTATAGCCAATCTTACATGTACTTTTTAACGACTTAATAATTTATAAAATAAGTGGAACCACATATTTTTTATAAGGGTATTTGAATTGTATTATCTTAAAATTTAATCAAAATTATAATTTATATCACTGACTCAATAACAATATTTTTTTTTTGTTAATTATTACAACGTTTTTTTTAAAGATAAGGTTATTGGTGAACGTAATCGGTAGGTGTTCTAGGACATCTCAACTAAGCTAGCACCTCCTTAACATCCTCATCAATTAATTATGAGAATGTTAATAACATCTCAAACACATCTTAAAACGCAAATTAAAATATTCATAGCACATTAAATGCTTAGCTAACACACAATGATATCTGAGTGGGGTGTATCAAATTTAAATCCCCATAAACCCAACAAAATCAATATCTATAACATCTATAACATTAATATTTGAGACTTGTTTTCTTTTCTGCATTTTTCAGTACTCCAGTGGTGACAGAAGAAGCTGGATTTAGAGCCTTCCTTATCTTGAAAATATTCCAAGCAGTGTTTGCACAGTGTCCTGCAGTCGCCAGCACTTCTCCAGTGGTCTCCCCTGCACTTTCGCCATACCTGGGTGCTCATCAAACACAATCATTCACGTTAGAAATGGCCACATAATTGAAGTCGGTCATGATCATATCAAGTATATTACTACTTGGTTAATTTCCAAATTCTACCTCCGAGAAACCGCTCTGGTTGCCGCACTGGAGGTTGCAGACATAGCTTGTTTTTCAGCAACTTCAGCGGCATCCAGAACCTTGTCTGTGTAATATATATTAGTCACCAGTGATCACCACATCACCACATCTTCTCTTACACATATATAAAGTTGCATGATAATACAAATAAATATTGGGGATTTATGTACTTACTGACAGCATCAAGTGAAGCCAAGAGGACTTCTCCAGGAACCATGGATAGAAAAGCCTTGCCTGCCTGGGATCTGACCAATGGTTTCATTACTGATCCGGTGACTACACCCACAGCATCAATCGTACTTTTGCTTAGCTTTTCTGTCATCTTGGACAGCCTTCTCACACTATATATATATACACCAAAAGCAGATAATACAATAATTGTTTTACTTAAAAGACAAATTGTGTGCTATATATTCACAGATAATATATATATATATATATACTATTCATGAACTTTGTGCTTAATTATTTTGGGTTACCGTTTTATGTTTTTGTTGACTCCACTTTTCTTTCTGGCCCCATCACTTCTGTTGCTGCTATGACTTGCTCTAGCTGCTGTGACCCCATTTTTATCCTCTGCAGCTCCAGTTATTATCATTTCTCCGCCCTTTTGAACCTGCTTTTTTAACCATGAAATTAGAATTCTGTTTGGACTAAATCACCATAGCAATGTAAATATAATTCTTTTACTTTTAGGGCATATTAAGTTAAGATTTCTTGTGTTTTCAAGAATCCAACTAGAAGGTTTGATTAGACATGATGAGGCGGTGTTATGCCCTTCACACTTATATCATCAGATTGTGGGTTCGAGTCTCTTTCCCTTCCTCAATAACCCTGAATTATTGTAATATTAAAAATAAAATAAAAAATAAAAAACTAGAAGGTTTACTATCATTTCTCCACCCTTTTGAACCTGCTTTTTATCATGAAAAAGTACTCTCTTTAGACTAAATCACCATAGCAATGTAAATATAATTCTTTTTTCTTATAGGGCATATTAAGATAAGATTTCTCGTGTTTTCATGAATCCAACTAGGAGAAAATCTTGGCTGGGACGGTCCCATACACGTGGCCATGGGACCGTCCAATGAGAGTGTGCCACATACTCTGCACATACTGTCCCAATGTATATGTGGCGCATTCTCATTGGACGGTCCCATGGCCACGTAAATGGGACCGTCCCAGCCAAGATTTTCTCATCCAACTAGAAGGTTTGATTAGACAAGATGAGGTGGTATTATGCCCCTCACACCTATACCATTAGATTGTGGGTTCGAGTCTCCCCCTTACTCGACAAGAATTATTGTAATATTAAAAATAAAAATAAAAAACTAGAAGGTTTGATAGATATTCTAATTTAATAAAAATTAAAATTTAAAAAAAACAAACAAACAAACAAACCTGGTTGGTGTAAGCGTTGCTACAAATGAAAATCCCCCTAATGATCTGACCAGTCCCTCCAGCAATTGCCTTGGCCAAGAAGTTATTGTAATCATCAATCCTGGGAGCAAACTCCTTCCAATCAACGTTATTTTTCCTGGTTGATGCTGATGAGGAAGCAGAAGAAAAACAAGAGTGCTCACTTAAAAACGAATCCAGTAACCCCAAACTGTTACCGTATTGTTCCCAAAATGTAACTCCATAACTCAGCGGATCACTATCTTTCATCGGCAACGAGAAGAGATAGTGAAGAGAATCAAGCTTGACTACAGGCTCGTCTTTGGTCAAAGGCCACTGAAGATCATGGCCAATTTTGACGATGGTGGCAAGAGAAACATTGTCGTCCATGATTCTGACAAGCGTGAACTCGCCATTGCCGAGCTCCACAGCTTCTCCTTGGTCCATGAGATGAGCTGTGCATCCTGGGATTCTCAGAAGCACTTCATGCATCATGTTACTGGATTCTGGGTTTTGGTGGTTTGATGAAAAAGAAGCAGAGGATGAGGTTTTCGTGGTGGAAATGGTAGCTCTTGAACGAGACCTGAAACACCCCATTAATTATCTGATAATTATTCCTGTTATCTTTGTTGTTTTGATGTGAAAGGACAGGAACCAGAAAGGTGTGAACGAATAATAGGTTTTATATAAAAGTTGAGCTGCGATTGATTCTTTGTATGTAACTTTATTATATTCCAAGTGAATAAATCTGCGATAAGGAACTATTACTTTCGGTGGACGATTGAAGAATCAACCTTTTAATAATGGACTTGGATCCTGAGCTCAACCATTGATTATACGAGCTCAACCATTGACCATTGATTACACATATTACCGGATCTATTTAGATCAGGACAGTGATCAACTTCACAGAGGATCGAAATTCTTAAATAATTGTCATTGGGGTATGCATACAGCTATAAGATGGAGTGAGTAAATTGATAAAGAGGTCCTAGAGATTGGCCCACTTATTTTGGAAGTTTGAAATTTGTTGTCCTACTACCACCTCATGAAATCATGCTCCATCAAAGGAACAGAATAACAGGGACTCTGTAGCAGACACAGTGAAAATATTCCACTTCCACTACAAGACTTTGTTGTTTATTACAATAGTAATTAATTTTATAAAAAAAAAAAATTGGATTGAAAATGAAATGAAATTGTGCATACTAATTATTATAATAAAGAATCAAAAACCTCACCCTACCTTATGTGGGTGGAACATGAATGTTTCATTGAAATGAAATTGTGCATACCAAGTATAAATTCATCTTAACCTGATAAGTTATGCAATATGGCCATGTTTGGGGACTGTACTGGACTGAATTTATTGAATTGGAATAGACTATATGGTGTCCCACTGTGCTACATCGTACAGGACTTCATTATATTAAATTATATTGTATTAATTAAAAGTATTTTATTTATAAAAGATAATATACACATAAAATATTTCAATCATGTCATATATTTCTTATACATCCATCATATAAATTATACTTTCAAATTAAAATACAATGTAATCATAAATTGAAATCCGTAATATTTTCGTACATAATAAATTGATATAATCCCATATGGGTCTGTTTGGCACATGGGATTGGACTGAGATTAGTCCAATCCTATGTTTGGAAGCACTATCAGATTGGACAAGCCAATCTAGTGGTGCCCTTTTTTTGTGATTTAATCCTACAAAATGCAAGACTAAATAAACCCAACAAATAGGTTTTTTCTTTTAGTTTCTTTAATAATTTAAAAATAAATAAATTATAAAATTTAAATTTATTTAAAATCAATATAAATTTGTAATTTTATTTAAAATTTATTTTTACTATTATTAATTTAACAATATATATATTAAAATATTTATTTCATTGAAACAATTATTTTGATAATTTTTTATTCAACTTTCATTCGATTATTATAGACTGAGATTATCTCAATCCTAATTCATCCTAACGGGATTGAAGAATTTAAATTTGTTGGTCCCACCGTAATCCCACCTATATATTTTTTAAAATATATTTTTTAGTGAATAAAAAAATTATAAAATTGAAAAATATTTAAATTTATTTAAAAATAATATGAATCTATATTTTAAAAAAAAATTGATATTATTACTTTAATAATATATAAATTAAAACATTTATTTTTTTCATATACATATTTCAATAATTTATTATTCAATTTCAAAATATTATCAAATTATATTTTCCTTTCAAAAAAATTTATTATATTTATTCCAATCTCACGTTTCACCAAACAAAATATAGTATTAATTCAATCAAATCCTATGTTTCTCCAAACACAACATTTAATTTAGTCCAATCCCATATAATCTCAGTCTCATCTCAATCTAATCCCGTACACCAAACGGTGCCTATATCGTTAAAACTTAAAACTTAAATCTTATAACAGAAATAATAATTAAAATATATAAAAACAAAAAAAACAAAAACAAAAAAAAAATCCTACAATGACTATGTTTACTTTTTCACCCTTTTGGAAAGATAAAATTGGGGGGACAAGTGGACAACCAACTGACTTGACCCCACTTTTTTTGTTTTTTGTTTTTTGTTTCTAGCGCAATCGAAGCTAGCGGCTAGCGCCTTCCAGAGTTACATTTACAAATGAAGTCGGCCGTGGCAGATATGTAAGCTGGACTTAAAAGAGATATGGGCCGGATAAAATTATTCACCGGATTAAATAATTTGGTCCAAAAAATGTACCAAACACGGACAGTATTAATTTAATGAGTTATGATCCTCTTCTTACCTTTTCTTTTCCTGGTTTTTTTTCAAGTGTAAATAAAATATCTATTTGCATGAGAGATAAAAAAATCAACAAATCTTGACCATATATTTTCTTTTATGCTTATATGTCAACATTGCTGAAAAGCTAAGGAAAAAAAAAAAAGGATAGGAGAGAATCATGATCCTAATTTAGTAGATAAGGTGATTTTTCCTTGACTTTATTTTACTGTATAAAAGAAAATGTTGATTTATTTAGGGAGGTTAATCCACTAAACACAACTTTGTCACCGACTTCTTGAAGAAGAAAAAAGGGTAAGTTTTCGAATCATAAGAGAATTTTACTTTTTTTTTTTTTTAAAACACCTTTTTTATTAATATCAATAAAAAGCACCGATCCTAAACAAACTCAAAGAAACAAAACTTAATAATAATAATAATAATAATAATAATATATACTAAAACACATCTGTAAACAAAAAAACCAAAAAAACTTAGGTTAAAACGACTCTTTTTAGGAAGACTGAGACACTTAATAGAAGTAAACCCATATACGAGCATCGTTTGCCCTCAAAATGTTAGCCGAAGTGAGTCCTATACACCATCCGGTTTCTTCCATTAAGGATAAGTAGTCCCAGGCCCAGCAGATCCGACTTGTTTCAGCAGTTGGTAATTAAATATAAAAGATGAAGACAATTAATATATACAGTATATATGTTTCATCATCAAATTAAGAGGAAAAAAAAGAATGCGTTATGTGAGAAACCTTAAAATGGGTATTAAATTTGGCCTTGAGAGTGCTGTGATCCATTTTGAGCTGTTGAAGTGAAGACTTTGCCCTGCTACACGTTCAATAATTAGGATCAAGATTCTCTACTATCCTTTTTTTTTCCTAGACTTTTCACAATGTATTGACACCTAAGCATTAAACAAAATACACGGTCAAGATTTATCCACTTTTTTTTCTCTCATGCAAGTGGGTGTTTCACTTACACTTGAAAAAAAGCCCAAAAAAAAAACAAGGTTATAAGAGGATCCTAACTTCGATAATTAACTATATGTTCCTTTAACTCATCAAACACTATTTATTGCAATTAACACATTGAATCTTTTTTATTACTATTATTATTTTATATACAGTTTTTATATAATCAAAATAAGATTAATACCAATGGTTTTCTATTGCATTGATAAAAATTTAGAAATGAAGACTCTCAAAAAATATAAATACATTTATACTCTAATGATTATGAAGAAAACTAATAGTAGATAAATTAAAGTAAGAACATTACACCTCCAAATTTCATTCATTGAGAAATTCCCTTGTCTGGTTAACTGCAATTGTGATCTTATTGGTACCAATGCTGTAAATGTTGATTATAAAGCAAAAATTAATAGTAAAAATAAATTAAATGACAATAATAATAATAATAATAATAATAATAAAGAATACATACCATTTATATGTAAGAATTTAAAAGTTGGGAATTATCAAGAAATATAATAAGATTTCATATGTAATTTTAATATTCATTTGATTTACCTGGCACTGCTACCTTTCAGTTGATGGAGGTTCTTAACCAAGTTAATGTAATATTCAGAATCCAAGTCAATGTAATCAGGAGGGGTTAATTTTGTCCCTGTAATCAAGGTAATCATCATAAATAAATAAGAAAATATATGGTAAATAAAGTTTAATTTTTAGATTATTAATTGAACCGTACATATTCTCCTCCATAATATATAAGATCTTGGTGGAATCCCTAAAGAATAAGTTGATCACATTCTCAACGAAATTAGGGTTATCAGTGTCTTCAAGTTGCTCAAGCTGGATATAAAATTCATCTAAACATTCTTGCATTAAAAAAATCAAATTTTACCATTTATATATTAACATTCTTTCTTAGTTAATTATATGATTCATCACTAGTAAGAGACAATAAAAGTTATTCGATTGTAAATTAAACCGTCACACAGTCACATCAATAAGATTATGGGTCGAATCTTATATCTATATATAAGAATTCAATTACAGGTTTTGTGTAGTTAGATTACAATATCTGGCCTTGAAATAATTAGTTGTATTGACAATATATGAACTTCTCATATGACCATTAATCAAAGGAAATTAAAGAGATATGTTGCACCATAATAACCGTGTGATCAATAAAGAATTAAAGAAACATAGCTCAAAAAAATGAATCTAAAAATGCTGCAGATATTGTGAATTGGGCTCTAGAGTTCTTAAGTGAATTCCAAGGGACTCATCAAGCCTTATCAGCTTCTGCTAGCCAGCCGGTAGTCCCTTCCAAATCAGGTTGGTGCCCTCCTCCTATTGATACCCTTAAACTGAATTAGATTAGTCAAATTTAATCAGGTTGTAAGCATTAAATTTCAGATTTTGTGTAGTTAGATTACAATATCTGGCCTCCAAAATAATTAGTTGTATAGACAATATATGAACTTCTCATATGTCCATTAATCAAAGGATATTAAAGAGATATGTTGCACCGTAATAACCGTATGATCAATAAAGATAAAAGAAAGTAAGAAACCAACAACATAAGTTAAGAACACATGGTCCCTTGCTAATGTGGTGGGCCTTTCCCTAGGAAACCTCACCACCAAGGTTCAAGGCCTAGTGTATGCATGGATATATGTAAATTTTCCCACCACTAGTGTGAGTGATGTCCCACCATATGTGGGTGCTCTCTCCCCTCTTGTGGGAGTTGTAGTCCGGGCTGAGCTTGTAGAGCCCAATAACAAAAAACACGTGTTGAAGTAAACAATTACCGTGTTAGCAGCTATAATGTGTAACCATGGGTACCAAAGCATTGAATTATTTCCTCGTGAGTAATGAACTCAAAATTTCAAATCTTTCAAGGAGAGCATCGGATTTTGTGTATCTATTCTTCAAATTATGAATTTAATGAGTATGATTAAATTCATTAAATTTCAATCCAAATAATGTGACAATTGAGTTATTATCACTACACACAAGATAGAATGATGTGGTTAATGAAAAAACCACTTGTCACATCATTTAGGTTGAAATTTGGGTTAAATTGTTGGGTTGTCTAGCGTTAGTGTATTATTAGAGATTTTCTCATTACAATCCAATTTTTTCTTTTTATACTCATTTTCTAAAGGTAATATACATTCTAAAAATTTAAATTTAAAAAAAAAAAAAATCCAAAAACAATTCATTTTATTCCAAAATTATCCATTTTATCTCTTGACACTTTTATTCTAAAAAAAAACTTTATTTTAAAAAATTGAATTTTAAAAAAACTCCAGTCTATTTTATTTGAAACCATTATTGCATTGTTAAATGGAGACGAAACCAAATGTTGCGTTGCTAAATGGATTTTCTTTAATGTCTTGGGAGAACATGGCTTCAATAGCATGTATCAACCACAATCATATCCCGCAATAGATGAAAATATTCTACCACAACATATGGGTAGAGTGCTGTTTATGTACATAATCAAACTAGTTTTCTAAAATAAAATGAAAAATTATCTTTAGAACGTTTTTGTCCTTTTTAGCAAGTTTAATTGAGGTTAAAATTGTTATTAATAAAAAAAATTAAAATAGAGTGTGAAAAGATATTTTGTGGATTGTGAATATCATTATTATTATTATTTTAATCACATGAATTGTGCAATGTCCAAAATACCCTAATATAAAACCACATCCATTAGCTTTTGGCAATCTCATCTAGACATATAAATTGGGTCGGGTTAGCCCAGAACAGCCCGATACAGCACAATTCTATACAAGCACAACATGACACGACCCAATAATTGTTGGGTTGTACCAAACCATGACACACTTCATGTAGCGTGCTGAGTTGAGTTGTGCGGCCCATCGGACTAGAATGACACGCAAAAAGCACGACCCGAATATGGCTCAAATGGACACAACCCGAATGTGGTTTGAAGGAGCTAGACTCAGTTTCTTAAATGAAAAACTTAACAATTGTTTTTAGTTTCAAAGTATATATTTAATTCATTAATTGTCTAGTGATCGAAATATGAGAGATATTATATATGTAATGATATATATCATATGACAATCAAATATAAATATTAACTAAATTGTGTTGGTTTAATTAATTGTCCAAAATATAATTTTAATAATCATGACAACTTTAAGAACTTAAAATTTATAATTTAAATATAATATCGTATTAAAAATTTTAAAATTTCCTTTAAAAAAATAAGATTGAAATTAGTTATGGTCCATGGGACGGTCCACAGGTCAACCCATGGGAAGCTGCCGGAAGTCACAAGAACATCCTCTTCTCTGTCGACAGGAAGCGCCGGAAGTTAGAGATGAAAATGTCCGCCCTCCGGTCGATGTCATCATCACCGTCGGGCTAGCGAGGTGATTGGACCGGCGGGCTCGGGCTGTCACCGTCCTCACTCAGCCGTCGCTTCAGTTGTATCCGAATATTTTTCAGCCCTCTCCTCGCCGCACTCCTGAGCCACGAAGGTGATTGGACCGACCTCCTCAACCTGCTGAGCTGGCGCTTCAATTGTCTCCGAACCTTCCTCACCGCAGTTGTGACCATTGAAATTTTGAGATCCATTGTTTTGGTGAAGAAAAACCGATTGTGTGTGTATCTCCCAGATTGTGTGTGTTATAAAGATAAAGAGAAGTGTGTGTGGCTCCCTAATTGTGTGATTGTGTGTGTAATCTGAGTTGCTAAGTTTAGATGATTGTGTGTAATCTGAGTTGTTGGCTGGGTCAAGAAGTTCATATTCTGAGCTGCTAAGTTTAGCATAGTGGCTGCAGCAGGCCACCACCTCTATTCGCATAGCCTTGTGTAAATTCGCATGTGGTTTAACATCTCATTGATCTCACGTTTTTAAAAAAGGAAATTGAGAAGAAAAATCGATTGTGTGTGTTATAAAGATAAAGAGAAGTGTGTGTGTCTCCCTGATTGTGTGATTGTGTGTGTAATTTGAGTTGCTAAGTTTAGTTGATTGTGTGTAACCTGAGTTGCTAAGTTTAGCAATAGTGAACTGGGTCAAGAAGTTCATATTATGAGCTCCCTGATTATGTGTAATTTGAGTGGTTGGCTGGGTCAAAAAATTCATATTATGAGCTGCTAAGTTTAGCATAGTGGCTGTAGCAGGCCACCACCTCTATTCGCATAGCCTTATGTAAATTTAAATGTGGCTTAACATGATGTGAATAAGGGGGCTGTACCAAAGGATCCATTGTAAGTTCCATTTGGGCCAATAACAAGGGCAAGGGCTAGGAGATTCAAAGATGCAATCAGTGGCTTAATTCAAGACACTTGGGCTGATTCTGAATTGTTGAAGTCCAAAATGAGCCCACATGAAGGCTAATGCTTAATTAGCATCATCAAGGCAATTGATTGGGCCAATTACAAGGGGCATGACGTGGGAGAGTCCATTTGCAAAGGGGCGATTAGTAAATGCATCAGATCAGTTTCAAAGGGCAGTTTGGGGACTTCATAACTTTTGCTTCTGGATGAACCAGCTGACATGGCTTATCTCATTGGAAATATCAGCACTTTAACTTCAATTTCGTATTTTGAATCAAGTCATTTGAAGGTCCCAAGAGAGAGATATGACTGAATTCATTCTGGTGGCTAGATTCAACTAATCTACGGGATTTGAAGAATCTTTACTTGATATTTGCATTAGCTTTATTATTTTCTTGTAATTTGCTTTGTCAATTAAGTCTCTTGTGTTTCCCATGCTTGGAGGGATGTTCCAAGGAAGCTATATATTTGGTTCTTCTCCTATGTAAAAAGGTTAGACTTTGATTATATTAAAATTGAGAGTGTTTTCTCTTTGGTTCTTCATTGAACTCAGAACTTATCAAGGATTCTTCCTTGTGGCGTTCAAACCAGACTTATCACTCACCTTCGTCTCAGTGTGGCGTCTACAATACTTCTTGATACCGTTGGTTCTTATCTCCATATAGATAACGGGTTGTGGTCCTTTAATTTCTTTATTTCATAAACTTGATTCAGAAAACGATCATTCATTACCATCTATTGGTTCCGGGTCTCACTGCTCTTGGTGAGGTTCATATCAGCTTAACATCTCTCTGATCTCATGTTTTTAAAAAAGGAAATTGTGAAGAAAAACTAATTGTGTGTGTTATAAAGATAAAGAGAAGTGTGTGTGTCTCCCTGATTGTGTGATTGTGTGTGTAATCTAAGTTGCTAAGTTTAGTTGATTGTGTACTGAACAATATCATTATTATTATTATTATTTTAATCACATGAATTGTGCAATGTCCAAAATACCCCAATATAAAACCACATCCATTAGCTTTTGGGAATCTCATCTAGACATGTAAATTGGGTCGGGCTAAACCAGAACGGCCCAGTACAACACAATTCTGTACAAGCACGACATGACACAACTCGATAATTGTTGGGTTGTGCCAAACCACGACCCACTTCATATAGCTGGGCTAAGTTGTGTGGCCCATCAGGCTAGCACAACATGCAAAAAGCACGACCCGGATATGGCTCAAAAGGACACAACCCGAATGTGGTTTGAAGGAGCTATACGCCTATACTCAATTTCTTAAATAAAAAACTTAACAATTGTTTTTAATTTTAAAGTATATATTTAATTCTTTAATTGTCTAGTGATTGAAACGTGAGTGATATTATATATGTAATGATATATTATATGACAATCAAATATAGATATTAACTTTTTTGTCATGTTTTGGTGTCGAAGTATTATTTTAATTAATTTGTAATATTTAAAGTTAATGAATTAATGAATTATATTATATATATTATATACATATATCTAAACTCTTCATTATTATTTTTTTCAACATAATCATACTAATACCAGAATTAAACTAAATTATTTAAATTAAATTTGTATTTAAATACTTTACATTTTAATTTATATTTGTAATGGTTTAGTTAGTTGTCTAAAATATAATTTTAAAATTTTCTTTGAAAAAATGAAGATTGAAATTAGTTGTGGTCCATGGGACGGTCCACGGGTCAGCCCATGGGCCGGCACGATACAAGCACAATTTGTATTAAGTTGTGTCGGTATACGGGTTGTGCTGGACTATATCCGTTTTTGTCGTACCATGCTTGGCATGGCCCATAGCTCACATGGGCCTTGCAAATGTGGATTGTACCGGCCCAACATTACCCATTTTACACTTATAATCTCATCTCCAATGTGAAACATCCAAAACCCTTAGAGAGAGAAAACGAGGGAAGAGAATAGAGAGAACGAGACGAGGAAGAAGTGATAGGTGCCCTAGAAGGACGAGTCGACCAGAATGATGGATGCCGGCGATAAGGAAGAAGTGATAGGTGTCATAGAAGGAGAAGTTGTTATCGGAGCAAGAGAAAGAAAAAAATAGGCCCAATGTGACTCTATTTCAGGTTGGGCCTCTTTTGAGAGAGAGAAAAAAAAGAGTAGGCCCAACGTTTACCCCAACATGAAAAATAGAGCATTTCACATTGAGCCTTTTGAAAGAAAGAGGAGAAAAAACAAAATCAGTTATTTTATTAAATTAGTTTTATATTCTATATCTATATTTAAAAGTATTTTAGTATTTTATATCATTGATTTTTGTTGGAAAAAAGTTCATTTAACTTGATAATATCTGATCGTTGTTACCGTATATGGTATTTTAAAAAACTAGTTAGTTTATCTTTTTGATTAAAATATAGATTTAGGATTCTAAATTAGGCGATTAGCCGTTAACTAATGTTTAATTATGATAAAGTTAAGATAAGTTCAATGATAAGCCTTTTTAATCAAAGATAGTAGCTATTAATCGATTAATCAAAAAGAATATTAAAAAAAAAAAAGAAAAAAAAGTTGAGCTTGTTCATCGTAAGAAAGTGGTAGACTGGTAGGTGGTCCGTGGTAGGCGGTGTGATTGGATAAATTTGTAATGTGTTGGGAAGAAGAATCTGACAGTGACCGTTCAAAACTGAAAAATTGCACTTGAGACTTGACCATCATGAAATGTTACTGTTGTGATTTGTGATCTGGATTCAAATTTGAAAGACAAACAACAAAAACTGATCAATCACAATTCACAGGGACTTGGCAACTATACGACTTTTATATTTGGGAACCTCTCTCACGGTCAAGTTGACGATAGAGTTGTTTGCCAGAGACAGACCTATGTGGAGGTTAGGGTGGGCTCCAGCCCACCGTAGCTCCCTTAAAAAAAAACTAAATTAGTAAAAAAATAATAATTAAATAATTACTTTTAATTCCTAATCAGAGTAAAACATATAATTTTTCTTTCCATTTTCTTCTTTCTATACTAACAATTATTTCTCATCGTTCTTTAAACTTGGTTTAATCCATTTATTATCATCAACAGTTAGATATGTTTGAGTGAATATTATAGCTTTAAATATTTTATTTTGTTATTTAAAAAATATAATTTATTTTGTTTTGAAATTTTAGAGTTATTGTTAAATATAGATAATGAGATTTTATGAGTAATCCAATTATTATTTAATCCAATTTTAAATTTACAAAGTAACGATATTGTTAAATGAATTTCATTAAATTTCTCAGAACATTGTATTAATATATTTAGAATGAATCAAACCAATATAAGAATATTGTATAATTTAATTAGTGTTCACATTTATGTTTCATGTTTCTTTTATAATTTAATTTGATTTTTTAAAAATAAAAATAAAATAAAATTTTATAAAGTATTTATTTAGAATATACATTTTACGAGGTAGTCTCACTATAAGTCCTCCTAACTAGGTGATGCCAACGTTCAGTAAAAAAAATATTCTAGCATACTTTAGTCTTCAATCCTTATAAACCTGGTTATTTCCAAAAAGATGTTGGTATCGTATCCAACACATTTTTGTGAGTACCGTAGAAACAAGTAATTATATTGGATTCCTCGGATGAGATCCAACATTATCATTTGTCTGGTATACTATGATACCATGGGGTGGGTTTCACTTGTACAACAAACATTGGATTTGTTTACACTATTTGGATAGAATTTGAAGTTTTGGATAAAACATATCCATTACAAAACAGCCAACAAAAATGGTATTTGATTGACCAAGCCCCATGTTTATATATCTACTCCCTCCAAAAATCAATATTGCACCAAACATTAGTCAAAATCAACGACTGGTAGGTTATATTCAACAATCATGCATCATATTCATAGATTATCATAAACCTTCCAATAGGTCACGTGTTACATAACATGATTTTTTTTTATTTTTTTTTTTAAGCTAGAGCTAGCAAAACATGTTGTGAGAATTGACAGCTCATTTCTTGTATATCTAAACTAAATCCCTTTTTTTTTTTTCTTTATCTTTTTTTAAATTGTGAGAATTGTCGGGATTAAAATGATTATTCAACTTGACTTGACAGTATTTTATGTTTAAATTTGTTGTAAACATAAACTTGTTTATATGAGTTTATTAATTTCTCCTCGTATAATCCGGATTTGATTTTGTTAATTACGTTATTTCCGATGTCTAATAAGTTTTCTTCCAAGATTGATGTTTGAATATTAGTATTATTAAATTGTCATATTAATAATAATAATAATAAACCCAAACGCAATTAGTGTACAGGTATCGTGTGGGATTGTGTGATGATTCATATTAGTTAATAGTTATGGCTGTTTGCGCTCAAATATTCACTTCTGCCACTCTTAAGCATCTCAATTTTCAATTTCTTTTTCTTTTCTTTATTAAAGTAAATTCGGGATTTGAGGGTGAACCACGATTCCAACTAAACCCCAACTTCATGGATTAAAGTGTAACCTCGTCCCATATTTCAATTTATTTTTTGTGAAAAAATCCCACATTTCAAATTTTTAATTGTTGAGAAAAAAAAAATTAATTGTTGAGAAAAAAAAATTAACATGGTTGGTAAGTCATACAAATCATAAAAGATGAATCACTTTTTCTCTCATACCCCTGAATTTCCTTTAATCGGTCATTGGATTCTAGGAAGTATCTCAACTCTTTAAGTGGTTGCTTTATTATATATGGTAATAATCTTATCCCATAAAAACATTTATTCTTCAAATCTTATGTTATTTTTTTTATCATACAATTAGAGCCAATTTTGTATTGTTATAACTTTTATAATAATCACTGTTAGTTGTGCTGAATAAATAATCAACTGTGAAGTTAATCAGTAAATGCTTGGTTAATTATACTTTTAAAACTACTGTATAGCTCAAAAGCAGTATACGTATGTTTGATAATTTTATTTTAAAAGTGCTGAAATTAGTTATAATAACTAAAATAGACATTATTTTATAATCTTATTTTATTTTTTTCATTAATTATATATATTAAATCAATATTTAAATTAGAAAAAAAAAATCCATAAGAATAATAAAAATATTTTTAAAAGGTTTTATAAATCAAATAAATATTTAATAATGATATTTTAAAAGATTCATTAAATGCTGAAAATATATTATTTCATAATCACTTTCAAAAAGTAACCCCCCACATACTTCTCAAAATCACTGTCAAAACTTGCCAGATTATGAATTAATCACTTTTGGAAGTTTTACCAAACATTATTTTATGCAAAAATTATAAAATAAGCTGATTTTAACTTCTCAAAAACAATACCAAACTGACCCTTAATATCAAATACTAATTCAAATAATTTATCTAATTTATCTTTTAATTTTGGTTACATAAAGTACTCAATGATCAAATATAATCAATAATATACTAATATATAATCGTGATCGGTGAGCATGTTTGATTAGACCATCTCCAATCCATTGTACCAATTTGGTGCAACTTTGCAGAAAATTGTAACAACTTCCACACCAAATTATTTTTTTCAGTCTCCAACCCACTGCACCAAATGTCACTCTAAAAAGAATATTCTCTAATATTATCTTTTTTATTATTTTTCAACAATTAACATTTCACCCTTTAATTAACATAATATTATGATAATTTAAGAAATTAGTAAATTAAGAAATTAAATTAAATTAACTAAAAAAAAATTTAGGGACTAGCCTAAATTACATTTTCAAAAAGTACTGTCCAAGAGGTATTTTCTGGAAGGAATTAGGCAAGTTGATGATCTAAATTTTGGGCCATTCAATTCAAACTTGGCTGTAACTTTTCTATACATCAGAAACTCATAGTGAATTACGACAATAGTTTTTACTTCAAATTGTTTTCAATCCTAGGTGAAAACTCCTTCTCTATCACTCAAATTCTGTCTCTAGTGAGATTTCAAAATGTTAACTTTGTTTACTATTTGATGTGTTCGATCTGTTTCTAAAGTGGGTTTTAATTTGTTTCTCATGTTTTCCATTTGATGTGTTGGTGTTTCGGTATATGTGATTTGATCACATCAAAGTCCAGTTTCAATACATCATACATGCAACTTTAACTTCAAAACAAACTTTTTCTTAGTACCTTTCATGGTTGATTTGACATATTTAAGAGGGATACAACTCAATTTGTGAATAAATATAAATTTAGAGACTAAAAAAATAAATAAAGAAACGCAGAACCTACGCTTGATCAAGCATAGGTGCTTGCCCTGCTGCAAAATAACAGAGCTTTTTGACGTCTGGTTGGGGAGGAAACTTTGCAACAGATTGGAGATTGGTGCTTGGGTTGAAGTTGCTCTTAGAGTTTACTAAAAAATAAAATTATTCTAAAATACAAACACATGATTTTTTTAAGCGCTCATGAACGGTGCCACACCAGACGCCAACTTTGACGTATCACTGGTCAATGCGTTAATTTTTTTTTTAAAATTAGTCAAATCAACTATTTTAAATTTTTTTCTAAATTCTTAATTTAACCCTCACATACTTAATTATAATAATATGTATTCCAAAAAAAATACCATTGGAAAGATCTTGTTGAGATCTTTAAAATGACACCAATATTAATAGACATATTTAATTTATTTATCAATTATATATTTAAATAATGTTAAACTTTTATAATACTTTAAATATTTATCGGGAGAATATTATTTAAAGATACTTTTTTAGTGTAAAATTGATGTTGAACATTGGAGGGGAAAAAAATTTGATATAAACATATTCCTAGATTCTCATTCAACTCCAAATTGGAGTAGAGTTTGGTATGTAACATGAGTTGCTTTAAAGTAGTAACGAAAAAAGTTGGGAAAGCTGTACAATTAAAAAAAAAAAAGTTAGAAAGTTGTACTTCTAAGAAGTAACGAAAATATTTTTTCAAAAAAATATTTAAAATTAGTAATGAAAATAGAAAAAAGTGGCAATAGCAAAAAAATGAGGGTGACATATGATAAAGGAATTGCCAAAAGGATACGTGAAAGCTGAAAGCTATGATAACACTTTTGACGTCATAATAGTAGTTGTCTATTCAAGTGACAGCGAACGAAGAAGATTCGGTTCATATACTGGTATCTTCTTTCTCCTTTACTCTTTCAAAATGGAAAAAAAAAGGCAAATTTCAATTCAATGCCCTGAGGTTTTGCATAAATATTCGAATAATGTCAATGTTGTTGTAGTGACACAAAAGAACATCGACCAAGTTCACTTTGTTAAATATAATTGTTGACCAATTTTATAAATTTATTTGAATAATAACAATAAAAAGTTGAAAAACTCACACTTTGTTTGGATTGATGAAAGAGAAAGGAAAGGAAGTGATTGTGTTTTTAATGATTATTGTTCGGATGGTTATGAATAGATTGGAAAGGAAATGAAACAAATGCAATATTAATAGCGTTAGTTTTGAAATATTAAAAAAATTCATAAACTTTTAATTTATTTCTCTCATTTTTTCCGTCTAATTTTGGTGAGAAACAAATTAGGTGAAACAAGAAAACTATTTACTCTCTTTACATACTTATATTTTCTTTTATTCTCATTTAACAATTCAAACAAGAGATAAAAAATCCACTTATTTCCTTTCATTTCCTTTTTATTATATTCCACTAAACCAAACATAATGTCATTCTCTTGTAATGAAGGAAATCATCGATTGATCTCCTCCAAAAATAGAGGACATGCATTTATTTTTTCAAATCTCCACATTTGTACTTTTTTTTCTTTCTATTTTTGGATGACATGTCATGTTTTGATTAGTCACTCTAATTTTTTTATTCATTTATTTTTTCCAAGTAAAATACCATTTTACCCTTAAACTTAACTCAGATTCATAAAAGTATTTTTGTGTTATTAATGCAAAAATTCAGGGTATTAACTGCAATTTGCCCAAAAAAGACTAAAACAGAAAACACCCGCACGTGCCTGCCACTTCACACGGGTCCCGTGCATCATCCAATAGGACCAATACTCTCTCTCTTACATATAATTAACCAATAACCATCAATCTAACGGTCTCTCCCTCTTCGATCTTCACTATATATAGCCCGTACAAATAAAAAAAAAAAAAAAATCAAATAAAAAAAAACAAAAAAACAAAAACGCGGTCGAGCATACTTCTCTCTCTCTCCCTCGTCGAGCTTGAGTGGTTGTCTCTCTGTGTTTAGATTTTGGTTTAGGATTAAAGTTGATGGCGATCTGAGAAAAATCCATAAAAAAAGGACTAGGTTTTTGCGAGGAGATACAAGGAGAGACAACAAAACGAAAGGCGAGAGAGAGACAATGCATGCATTGGACTCTATCGACGCGCTTCTCTTCTCTCTCGCCAGAGCTTTTTGCTCTCCTTTTGCTGTTTTTGTTCAGATCCAGGTACCACTCACGCTTTTTGTTTTTCCTTCTCTCTTATCCAGATCCACGACCTTTTGATTTCATCCTCTACGCCAATTTTAAATTTTCGAATCGATTTCCTTCTTTTTAATATCTCTCATGCTTGATTTCTGATTAGCTTTGCATTTTCTTCTGTTTTTTTTTTTTTGGCTTGATTCTTCAGCTTTTCATTCGATTATATCATTATAGATAGACTATAATTAAGAATATAATTAAGCTTCCAATATTTGACTTTTGGATTAAGTTGGCTTAGTTTGTATGAAATTGCTATATGCCAATACTTTTTAATTCTTTTAAATTAGTTTCTTCTCAATTTAAGTGAAGTATTTTAGCTGTCAGGTGTATTGACAGAGAGTTTGAATTTGTGGTTGCAGTTTCATTATAGTGATTGCTTTATTATTATTATTGTTGTTTCTATTTATTGTTTTGTTTTTTATTTTTCCTTTTTACTGCAATGATCTTTTCTTGTTGTTGAACTACTACTATTATTCCCAAAAAGTTAAGCTAATAAACAAAAAATTCAAGTAGTATTTAAGCTTTGAAACGTCCTTTCTAATTGTTGAACACTTGACCTACTATTAGTTTCAAATTTTAAGATGATAAGTTAGTACCCAAAATAGTATTTAAGCTTCAGTATTCATAAGATGTTATATACAGTATTTTGCAATTGGAAATCTGTAAAAGGGTTTTCTGTACGTATTGTATATTTCTGCTCTGAAATAGGATAAGGAAAATAACGAAAACTGGAAAAGGATTTTGAAATTGCTGTGTCTATGAGGCCTTTAACCTTTTACTTACTTTTGATGGTGAGACTGATGTCACTTTTATTTCTATTTGTCTTTAAAATTTTATCGGTAGTGCAAGGGTATGTCATAATTGAATGCAAGACGCAGAAGAATTAATCAAATGATTTACACAATAGCACATAGTAAATGTCAGAGGATGTTTCAGAAGTGATTTAAGGTCTATTTTATATTACGGTGTTTTGTTTACAGCAGACTTGCTAGTGTTTACAATGATTTGCATGGTTCCCATTCTTTATGTACTACTTCAGACCTGTAAAAGCCTCCTAGCTTACTTTTACACGGGAATGACTTTTTTACCTTTACTTTTGAATGATGGCTTTGTTATTATATATTTCTGTAATGTCCAGGAATATCATAAGACTTGTATGACCCGACTCTGCTTTGGGGTGGCCGTGTGGTTGTACTTTTGTTTTGATTATCCTACACTGCTTGCTTGTGATTTGTCATTTTATTCTTCTGTGTGACATGCTGGGTAGATTTTTGTTTTTGATGCTGCCTCTTACCTATTGGAATCTTTTACATATTGTAGGGATGTGCAATCTGCTTGCTTCTTGCCTTTGGATGGGTCTTAGCTTCCTATGTCAGGTATCAAGATTTGCTTAATAGGATATAACGGTGACAGGCCTTTATGGCCCTTCTCCTGCTATTGCCTTTGTATAAGAACTTGAACTTGCCATTTGAGTAACTGGTTATTCTGTAAATGAAGAAATTCTTTTTTGTCTCTCAGGAACAGAGAGATCAAGCAAATGAAAGATCTCATGAGAGATGGCAATAGCTTTGCATTTCTTTGTCATGATATTAATGAACTTGAACACTCAAAGCAGGTCAAGCTACCCAGGGTGACTGTTGTCATGCCTCTAAAAGGTTTTGGAGAACATAATCTACACAATTGGAGAAGTCAGGTGAGTCTTTTAGGGTAGACATTCTGTTAAGCACTTCCTCTGAGGTGCTTTTTCTCTTCAAGGAGTTGGAAAATTTTGTTGATCCTTTTTGGTTTCTGCTTATGTTGGGTTTTACACCACCAATTTTTATTGCTAGCAAGATTAAAGATTGCAGTATTTGGGGTTTTCGTATGTATTCAGGCATATACATTACTCTCTCTCTCTCTCTCACTCTTTGGACAAGGCAACGAGGAGAAAGTTTAAATCTTTACGTGTTGGATGTTAATGTTACCTTCAAGTTAGTTTTGATATTCAAGTGATCAGTTAGTAAAGTTAAAAAAGTACTATTTTTTAGATTAAGTGTTTCTACTTTTTAAGTTAATACTATGGTATCAGGAAGAGTTTCAAGATTGTCTTTATTGTAAAATTATTGTTCTAGTCCTAATTAAAAATCTATACACAAGTTTTCCTCTCTGTTGCCCGAAGTAATAATGTTTTTGAGTTCACAATGCAGGTTACATCTCTTTATGGTGGTCCATTAGAATTTCTTTTCGTGGTGGAAAGTACAGAAGACCCTGCTTACCATGCTGTATCTCGATTAATATATGATTTTAAGGTATGTATGTAATTCTAGTAATGAACTTTGTTCTTGTGATCATTTGTTCCCCGTACATCATGCATGTTATGATTAGATGTGTAATTTTTTTCTTTTTTATCTTTTTTATCTTTCTTTCCTTTTTCTTGTGGTCTCTATAAGTCGTGCATAATTTGATTAGATAAATTATTTTATTTTTCTATTTCTTTCTCATGCCCTCTATAGACTATAAGTCAAGCGTGGTTTGACTAGATATATACTTTATTTTTCTTTTTCTTTTCTTAGAGTACTGATGTTAAATCTGAATACTTGCCTTTTGCTTTGCTTCGTGGATGTGGTCATCTGAACACCTTCATCATGGCGTACCTTCCTGATTTGTATTTATTTTAATGTTAACAGGATGATTTCGATGCTAAGATTGTTGTAGCTGGTTTGTCAACAACTTGTAGTCAGAAAATCCACAACCAATTGGTATGTGATAAGTTTAGAATTTGGCATTAGGGAACTTTATATGAGTTATTTCTTTTATTTATTTTTTGTTATTTTTATATTTCTTCCATTAGAAAGCATGACATGTTGGATATCTATTAAAAATTCTTACACGTTTAACTAAATCAATATTATGTTGAAACTAGATTGTGGATATAATTTGCCTTTCAAATGAATAATATGTACAGAAAGCTTCAGCTACCCGCTGCATGCAAATTTATGAGGAAATTTGAGCTCATTTAGATTTGTTGAGACTTGTTGCAAATGTGACCTTTTTAATCTGTCTCTATTTGAAGCATGGTTTAGTACTAAATCATATAAACTGTATTTTATGAAGGTTGGAGTAGAGAACATGCATAAAGACACCAAGTATGTATTGTTTTTGGATGATGATGTTAGGCTTCACCCTGGGACGATTGGAGCGCTCACTGCTGAGATGCAGAAAAATCCTGAGGTATCGTTACACACACAAATATGCACATGCCTTCTGCAGAAGTTGTCTGTATCTATATCAATGTTATTATTTACTATATATTTTTTCATGTGTATACTTGTTATGGTTTTTAACGTTTGATTCAAACTTGGAATCCTCTTACCCTTTTTAATCTTCTTTCCAATGGTTTGCAGATATTTATTCAAACTGGATACCCTCTTGATTTACCTTCTGGAAGTTTAGGAAGTTATTGTATCTATGAATATCATATGGTAAGTTGTAATTTATAACTTTTTTACCCTTTTTTGTCATGCTATATGAATTATGCTGGTAAGACTAATTTCATCCAGATTACAACTCAATATATTTTTTGTTTATTTCGAACCTTTCAATATGTGCAACTGCCGAACATTTGTAACTCAACTTACTGCCTTGGTGTGCTTCAATTTAATAAGAGAGAAGAAAATGTGATTATAGTTGATGTGCAACAGTGTTTTTCATGTTGGGGATTGTGTCACTAAAAGCCATACTTTTTTCAGTTCTATATTAGAGAATGGTTATGCAATCATGAGAGTTCTCAGTGGAATTTGAAAATGCTAACTAAATAGGAAGTTCAACTTCTTATATCCGACATATAATGAGTGCATAGTATTATGGCTCATCAGTTCTGTACTGCTATAATTTTAATTGTCAATTCTAATATGTTTGCCAAGTTTCGACTCCCTAGGGATTTGGACAAAGCTTTGTTCTGTTGAGATGTGTTAATTGAAGAAAATTTGGTATTGCATGTGGAACTGTGCATTAGTGGTCTGATGTTATGACATTTTATTTCTATTTTTTTTTTTTTGAAAGATGACATTTTATTTCTAGCTTGCCATGTATGGTATTATAAACTTTCTTTATTTTCACTCAACTCATGTACATATTGAATGTTTGTTATCTACAGCCTTGTTCGATGGGCTTTGCTACTGGTGGGAGAACATTCTTTCTATGGGGAGGGTGCATGATGGCAAGTAGCTGTCTCATCTTTTGAGGTTCTGAATTTGCAAAATTGAAATGTTAATCTAATTGTTCTATATTGTTTTCAGATGCATGCCGATGATTTTAGGCTTGACCGTTATGGCGTGGTCTCAGGTCTAAGGGATGGTGGATACTCTGATGATATGACTCTTGCAGCTATAGCTGGTAATTTGCTCATCAGTAGACTGTAGTTTATATCAACAACTTGATTAAAATAGACTTGGAAGCAACCTGCTTATAGATGTTCACAAATCACAATTTTATACTATCATGAGCTGTTAAGTTTTCTGGTGTTCTCTTCCCAGGTGCTCATAAGAGGCTCATTACTTCACCTCCAGTTGCTGTTTTTCCTCACCCCCTTGCTAGTGATCTTAATTTCGGAAGGTTTGTGGTAAAAAAAATCTTTTAAACTTTAATCTATTGTAATCATTTGATGCTAATTCTTTCTTTTTTTCCCCTATGTAGGTACTGGAATTACTTGAGGAAGCAAACATTTGTTTTGGAATCATATACAACAAATGTTAATTGGATAATGAATCGTGCATTGTTTTCTACCCACTGCTATCTATCATGGGGATTTGTAGCACCTTATGTAATGGCCATAGTACATATTGCAGCTGCACTGAGAATCTATGTCAAAGGGTATTCAGTTGAGGAAACAAACATTATTTCTGGTGGTGAGCACCCTAATTTTCATTTTTAAGTAGGTTAGTGTTTACACAGATGAAACCGATCCAAAGTTCCTAATGCAGGATGAAGTTCTCTGTTTAATCTTTTATGTACCACCAATTCAGGACAATTATGTGAGGATACAGCTTTTGTATCTTAATGAGGGACAATAAAAAAAAATTATGATGGATTTGTTACAAGTAGGATTGCTAGTCAATTAGATCATGCAGAAAAGTACCCACACACACTCCTGTTTGCAATTATGTCGATAAATATTTAATACTGAATGTTGCAAACAGATCACAATCACACATTCCTATATCACGATTAAGGTAATTTTCTTCCTAATTTTTTCAACCAGAAATATCAGTAACAATCATTATTTCCAGCGGAACATTTTTTTTTTTTATCAGTCTCACATTTGAAGGTTGTAATTTCTGTGCATAATAATTTTTATAATAGGAATGAGAAGCTGTAGCTAGAGAACTCCACTTTTATATTCTTATGTAATAATCATATGTTCTTACAGCTTAGCAAACTGCTTTTCCCAGGGTTGTTACTGGTAAGCTGCCTAGCCATATGCACGGCGATAGAACTTTTATCAATGTGGAACTTAACAAGGATAGAAGTTCAACTTTGCAACTTGTTATCTCCTGAGGCGCCTAGACTTTCACTTGCCACTTATAATTGGGTCCTTGTAAGTATTTTTAGCTCTCTTTAATTAGTTTAAGGACTTGGCAGACTTTCCAATGTTCAATAGCCTTTCCAATTGCATCTGTTTATAATAGATATTTTTATAATTCCCTATCTTGACTTGCTTCAAATCTATCTTTAGCTTTATATGAGTGGATTGGATTGGATTTTACTTTTGAAGTAATTGAGTTAAATTGATGGATTTCTGTTTCTATTGATCTTTAGTTAGAATTAACTTTTTCAACATGTCATTTTTTTTTTCTTTGGATTTGGTAAATAATATAGTACAATTAAGTTGTTCTTTTTTTTTTTTTTCTCTTTTCAAAGAAAAAAAGCCGCACACCTTACCAATCCCATTCACTCTACCCATACACAAAAAACAGATTATGTTGAACCCCTCTCTAATGTTGACGCTAGGAGAATTGATCCCTAGATCTCTTTTGCTCCTCTGTAAGGTTCTACGTTGGAGATATAATTAAGCTATTTGATGAGATATGTGAATATTTAATTATTAGTTTATGGAGCTAAATGAATGAAAATTTTAAATGTATTTTTATTTTTCTTTGTGAACTTTAAACCAAAATCTGAACATTATTTGATTAAGAGCTTGGACATTATGAAAATTAATGGAAATTATTCACTAATGAAACTGAAATGACTTGCTACTTGGCAGGTATTTATTGCAATGGTGGTGGATAACTTTTTATACCCTTTGTCAGCATTTCGTTCTCATTTTTCTCAGTCTATAAATTGGTCTGGTATCAGATACCACTTGAAGAATGGGAAGATAAGCAAGGTATGCCACTAAAGCCAAAACTATTAATATTCTCCTATTTATTGGGTATAATTTCAATGCCGTATCCTGTTATGTTCTATGCTTGAAATTTCATTTTCAAATTAACTGCCTGGACATTCATATCTTCCTAGAATGTAATGCAGAAGGCTATATCTTATGGGCACTATTAACAACAGTTGATGGTCCAAGTAACTTGTGTTGCTTCTAGGGCACCTTTTTTTATATATTTTTTCTGCAACATTTTTAATTTTAAGATGAAAGATAGGAATTTTTGTTTTGTCCGTCAATTAACTAGTGGTTGGTTGCATTTTGGTTAAAAAGAAAATGATTCCCTTGTATCAATGAATAGAAACTATACCCAATAAATATAATAAGCAACGTAGTCATTTAGCGATGAAGCAAATATAATAAGCCTCAGTTGTGTTTCACCACTTTCTAAGTAGCCATATGTATATATTCTGCAGATTGAAAGAAGCAAGGATATGGGTCCAAAATTTACAGATTTGGGAGGAAAAAATTTATATGGGAAAAAAGGAGCTCCTACAAAAATGTCATTTCTCAGCTCCTTGGCCAGAAGTTTGGCGCAGTGGTGGCAGCCTAAAAAACATGATGCGTAGAAGTAAGTTTCCTCTTGTAATATCTTGTATTTATTTTTCTTGCTACTTTAGAGATCAGATGGGCAGGCAGGGCTTCAAAAGTAAATTATTTCAATCACCTGGAAAATTCAATTTGATTGGTTTTAGTTGTTTAGGAAGTTTTGGCTCATTTTTTATCCCCGTTCAACCGATTTGATTCTTCAGTGTCGTCAACCCATTGTAATTTATATTGATTTTCCTTGTGTAATTTTATACATTTATATACAGCAGCAGAAACTCAAAATCTCAGACAGTAGTGTTGTTTAGAATGAGTTGTGGTTTGTTGGATTTACAAAATTTATATTCCTTTCCCGTCTTTGGTCCCGTCAAATTCGAAGGCAATTTGTAATGTCCGGAGTAGCATCATCATCAATTCACAACCATGGAGATTTTGAAGTACCAGGTAGACCGCAAACCACACGAAACTACGATATAATTTTGATGAATGTTTTTCTAATTGTTTGCTTCTATAAACGAGCAATCTAGCATAAAGTTGCTAATGCTAGTGGGTATAAAGCACGGTGAAATAAATCTTGCAATTGTTGTGTGACAGTCAAATCAAATTCGACCAAATCTGAGAACACCCGTTTCATTTTATATGTTAAATAATACATTTATACGGATGCACCTTGGCGGAAAAGTACAAAATTCTTACTAAATATTCACAACATTCAAAGTGATTTGCTGGTCTAGGGCTGTGCCCTAGCAAGCTTCTACATTCATTGATTTTCTTCCAACATAATAGTTAATCCTATTATGGACCTATTCAATCTATTGAAACAAAGTTGTATAAATTCGACCATTGATTTATCAAATGGGTGAAGCTAAACAAGTATATGTAAAGAAAAGATCACAGATCGCTCTTGAAATGTAACTAGCCACAAGAAAATGTGCAGGATAGTGAAACAATGATACATTTTTGGCAGAAAGAGTCGCCAACATAATAAAAGAAAAAAAAAAAAAAATCAAAGTGCCATTGTTTTGTTAATTTTACAACCCAATGGATGTAAAAAATTACTGCTCTAGATCTCCAACGTAGAAGTCATCAATCATGTCAAATACTCGGGTAGCATGCTGTGGCCTGCCACATGAAATGGGATATAAGAAATTGAAAAAGAGAAGCACACTTCAACTGCCATAAACATACAAGTGAATATGTAATTGTGTTAATCAATATACATAACATCATCCGGTGAAAAAGAAGAAAACGTATAACATAAGATAAAATTCCACTACATACGGAAATTCTGATTGTGATTTTGTTATGCACCTCAGAAAATAGAAATCAAGCATTTAAAATACCATCAGAAAATTAGAACATATTATAACTTCGAACTAGTTATGTACAATAACTAGTTAATTCAACAATGCATTTGTTATACAGATTATAAACCCACTTTTGAACACACATAAAAAACCATGACTTCAGTGATTCATTGTAAGTATCAATTCTGCTATTTTAAGCCATAATTTATTACGACTAACTTTTCAAAGCCGTGTCTAGAGCCTTAACATAGGCGGATCCAAGCCCAGATAAAAGAAGAATTGAGTAAAGGTGACAACAAAGCCTATTATCAATTAACTCTCAAGTATGCTAACAAGACATTAAGTGCGGTCCTAATCCTATAGCATTCTTCACTTCAATAAGACATTATACAGCCGAGGAGAGGTTGATTAAAAACGCTAATGAGAATACATCTTTTTTGATAAAAAAAATAAAAAATAGATTAATGGTGGTCTTAAACTTAATGATTGCCCTATACCCTAAGGGAATATGTTAAAACCAGTTTATGGAGATAGTTAACTGTTTATATGCATTGCTATTTGCTCTACTTTATGTGTATTCTTTTTTATTTTGAAGATTATAATGGCCTTGGACTCGAAAAGTCCCATCACAATTAAAAAAAGTCACGAACCATGAATATCACAATTGCCATGCAACCGTGAGAAGCATAAAAAATATATCCACGAGTTCTGATATAGCCTTCCAACCATGAAATAGAAAGAAAATTTCATATCCACGATTCTTTTAAACCATTAATAATCTTAACGGCTTCTGATTTTTCTAATAGTTATGGACTTCTAGAGTTGAAAGGCATGTTATTCTCTCAAAAAGAAAACAATACACATAAATTAGTGCAAAGAAAAACAAATGAGAACAATACATATGTAAACAGCCAACCCATAATATCCAATTACAACCATAGTACATGGGATGTAAATGGGGAAGTTACTCAAAAGGCTTACTATGTATCTATTGACAACTAAAAGATGAAAAGAATTGCCTGCTACTGTCAAATAACTAAACTGGGTATCGAAAACGAGAAAAGACATAGAACTCAGCTTACAGATACATACCCATAAAATCCTTCAGTTGAATCATCCCCGGCATGTGCTAGAATAGCATCACCACCTGGGTGTTCCTCTACGTATGAAGTAACATCATACACCTGCAGTTATTAAAAACAAGAAGCAAGAAAAACGTTAAGGAACCAACAACAAAGGTCGATCACATTAACATCTCCCAAGTTATCATACCTTGTTCTTGATAATGATCCAACAATCAGTTCTCTTATTATGAAAAAAGACTTCAGCTTTGCTGTAGATTTTAGATGCCTAAGACCAGAAAATTACAATTAAAACATAATTAGAGTTGAGCAACACATATTTAGTAGGATCCATGTAAGTATGTAACTAAGCATAAATGAAATATCATTCAAAATGCCCTCTAAATAATACATTGCAAGAGGACCAAACAAAACCTATATGCAACAATCAGTTCCACAATCACACACTGGGTCAATTAATCGCTTTTTTTTTTTTTTTTTTGAAATTCACAAGTGTCAAGAGTACCTTATTGTTGTTAGCATTCGAGTGAAGCGTTTTTGCAGGACCTGCATTCAACAAGATTACACCATAAATAAACACTTGATTTAATTTCTATTAACTTAAAATTCAAAAGAAAGTAAATCTAAAGATTACCAGATTTACGGTCCCGTGAGAACAAAACAAAGACTCCCAAAACGGCGCATAAAACTAATGCCACCGCAACAATAACCATATCTCAAACCCAGCTCCTTGCTCTTTTTCCAGACACTAAGAAAAATTAGAGGAAGCTGATTATAATTTACTCTTTGAGCATTGCTTGATAGGCATTACAAAAGTGGTTTTAATTTTCTGTTTGTGAAAAGAAGAAGAACAAGTATGGAGAATAGAACCTGTTAAAGTGGGCAGTCCGATGACTTCGATACGATTAAGGTGGTAGAGAAATTTAATTCTGAATCTTTCGAGGGAGAGATGATAGTTGAGTTGGATTTCTCTGTTATCTTACTGTGGAATTTGTTTCAATTTTCAAATGCATGTATATATACTGTATCAGCCTATCAGGTGACTGCAAAGTGCAAATAGATCAAAATACGAGGACATTTTTGTTAATTCAATTATACTTTTTTGATAAATATCAAAGGGGAAATTACACTAAACCCCTTTTGGTCTTCAGGCCACTCTCACATGGAAGCCACCTGAGAGTGGCCTCCGCTTCATTACAGTGGAAGTGGCTAGTGCAGTCGTGCTTCCTCCACTGTTATAAAATTATTTTCGGTGTAAAATATTTCAAACACAAAATTCTTTTTACTTCCACCTAACTTCACACCCATTACCTCAAAAAAAAAAAAAAAAAAAAAAAAAAAAAAAAAAAAAAAAAAATCCACACCCATTTAAAATCAAACACTTCAAGTCCATCAAAACCCAACACTTCAACGACGCATCAAATCCACAAAAACCCAATAACCATCTTAAACTGTGTAGGGAAGAAGGCAAGGCCGGTGGAGGATGCCGCTGAAGAATCCGGTGGCAGCAGCGTGTGTCTGATGTGTGACTTGTACATAGACTAACTCGGTAGAGAATCTTAAATCCGTGACATTTTAATTACACACCCATTTCACCACCGTTCAATATAATTTAGTGGTCTCAGATTCGAATCGTCACACCGCAAATGATATATATATATATACACCCATTTGGCCATTTCGTATTATATATATAACATCGAAGCAACATTTATGAGATTTTCGAATTGAACCGTAGTGCTTGACCTTAATAGGTCCCGATAAATCATTGTCCCAAACAGTTAGATTTTAAAAAATATTGTAGTTATTTTCTATTATCTTGATTGTTAAAAAACAAAACAATTACAAATTTTGGGGTTTGGAAGAAGGTAACATGATTTCATTACCCTGATTGTTACAATACCCTAAAGTCAAGGAACAATTTAAAGTAGAGAAATAAAGAAACTATATTCATGTATTAGATACAATGGTTGTTAAGTTAATGTAGTTTCTTTGCCAAACCATGAAACATTAAGAGATGGAGATTTTGATCTCTGTGCTGTTATGAATTAGCCTATTGGTCTTATTCTATAAACACAAGTATAATAATATATAAACTATTGAGCTAATCAAAACTGTAAAGCTATTTCTTGTGAATCGGAGAAAAAAATAACAAATCAATCATAATCATTTATCCAGACAAAACTCAAATTACCAATAAAACAAAACTCCTGCACTAAAATTTTTCATCCAAGTGCACCACTTCCAACTTATCTATGATCTAAGTGACCATTTTATATGGTACAGTTTCCTATCATGAGGTCAAAAGGCCATCAAAACCGCAAACCTGCTTCCAATTTCAAGAAATCCCCACAATATACAGTTATTAGCAGCATATAATGACAAGTAAAAGGACGGTTGAATCTTCTTCTACAAGTAGACTGAGAACAATTTTGATGTAATAGCCACCATACCTCAATCAAGTGCCTCGGTTGAATTTTCACCTATCTGGCAGTTGTTATCGTAGTGGTGCCCAATTAAGTGGTGAATGAGCACACCTGCAGCAACACTGACATTCAAGCTCTCCACAGCCAAGAATGAACGGAACTGCTCAGTTGAGGAACCGGAGTGTACATCAGAAGCCATATCATCAACCCCAGCAGTCATGTCGACAGGAATGTTTCCGGGGATTCTAACCAAATGAGTACAAGATCTCTCCACCAAAGGCCTCAATCCAGTGCCTTCACTACCCAGAACAAGAACTGTTGGTGGACCAGGGGGAACCTCATTCAAGGCAATAGCTTTCGAAGAAACTGAACCTCCAAGAACTCTCCACCCATTTTCAGCTGAGGATACCAAGAACTGCATCATATTGTTGCAATACCTCAACTCCATTAATTCAAGAGAGCCTGCACTCGCCTTACTCACAACACCGCTTAATGGGGCTGAATTTTTTGCACACAATACTACCCCTGAGGCTCCAAAGAAGAAAGCGGACCTAATGATTGCCCCCAAATTCTGCGGATCTGTAACCTCATCCAATGCTACCCAAAGAGAGGGATGATCTTCCTCAGTTGGAATAGGATCCAACTCCTTTATTTTCACCATCTCCAACGGAGAAGCATCTAGCACAAGGCCCTGATGAGGACGATTACCAACAACCATATTAAGATCATGCTTTGAAGTTTCCTTAATGCTTAACCCGATATTTTCAGCCATCTTCAATACTTTCTCAAACCCTTTCTTGTCTTTCCTCTTCCTATTGCTACTACTCAAAGTCAATCCTTCTTGAACATACAATGCATTAAATTCTCTCCTCCCTGCGGACAATGCAGCCAAAACAGGACCTACCCCGTATAACCCTTCACCAACCATCGTAGGTACCGATGAATCAGTGGCTTCTTTCCATGTCTTTCTACCCAAATTTTCCTGCCTATTCCACCTTTGGAATTCAGGTTTCTCAGACCCAGGTTTTATGTATCCTCTGAACCTATTCCTAATTGTATCCCTATCCCGTCCTGAATCATCAGAAACCTCTACTTGTTCCTCCTTGATACTGCCATTGCTTTGAGTGTAATCATTTTGGCGATTCCTTTGCATACCTGCCATTCTATTTCTACTTTCTTTATTCGCAACAAAAGTTTCAGCCGATTCATCCCGAGAGGAAGGCCTTGTACTCAAATTTTGCAATCTGTCTGCTGATTCCTCCCAAGATGAACGACCAGTGTTTGTGCTTTTCACTTTACTCAACCCTCTTGCCTCCTTAGCTTTCTTTGATTTTAACAAAGAAAATGGTTTTCCAGCTCTTGGAACACGCCTTCCTTCACCAACTCTCAAAGGGTTTAAACTAGAAAAACTCCTAGCTCTAATCGAAGCACAACTTTTTATAGCACTCTTAACCCTAAACGAATTGCACAAACTAGTTGGTTTTGCTAAACCACCCATCTCTATTGACTTAAGACAAAACCCATTTGAAAATTTAGTGGGTTTCAAAAGGCTAAACCTTTTATCAGTTGTGCGAACACTATTGGAGAAGTTAATAAAAATGGGGTTTAGTGGAGGTTTTGGATGAGACCCAGTTGGCAAATATTGAGATTTCGAGTGGAGATGTTTAAAGAATCTGGTGGGTTGCGAAGAAACTCTAATGGCCAAAGGCAGTGCCTGACTACTTGTTAGATTAGAGAACATTGTGCACATAATAAAAATGGATAAGCTTTACTTGTGAGACCAATAAATTGATGGAAAAATAATAATAAAAATACCTGGACTGAGAGCAAACGCTCTGTGATTATTCAAGCAGTATCAATATCCTTATCCACAACCATGAATTTTCTACCTTCTTTCTTGAGAAATCATTTTGGGTTTTAGGTTATCTTTTATATGTAGACGGTGAACCAGTGGACTGCAAGTCTGCAACACACGAAAACGTCGTCGTTGTGATTTGGGTGTATAAACTCACTCCTTATTCTCGCAGTCACGCTTGAATTCTTGACTCGACCCAACTTTTCTTAAATTACCCATATGCCCTTTTAAGTGGGAAGTAAACATAAGAAAATACTACTACATGCTTATTTCAAAAAAAAAAAATAAATAAAATTTACTGTATGCTCAATAATTTTTTTTCTTATACAAATAGATGTTTCATTCAAACTTAAATATTAAGAAAAAAAAAATCTAAGTAAAAGCTAGAGTGGACAGGATCCGAACTCATGTTTTTCTATTTGAAATTAATTAAATTTATTTCAAGTAAATGATTGATAATTTATATTATTTTAGTCTAATTTAATAAAGTCAAAGAAATCGATTTACAATGTACCTTACACCAAATCAAAAATTAAATTCAAGGAGCTTAACTTCCCCCTCCCATCTAATAATTAAGTTCCAATCAATAAAGGAGTCAAACAATTTATCAAGTTTAAAATAAATTAATACACGAGTTTATTGAAATTTAAGTTCTTTATTTTTATTATCTAATTATCTATTTATTATTGATCCAAGTAAAATAAAGAATGAATGTCAATTCAACAATCTTTGGATCAAAATTAAATTATAATTAAATAGTAAAATAAAAAGATTTAAGTCATAAAATTTCATTCAATTCAATTTCAAATAATAGCTTTAAAAAAAAAAGATTAAAAAACAAGTCAAATAGAAAATATCCCTTCTACTGGGGCTTTTTTTTAGGCAAGGACGTTTCGGTCAAATCACCGCCTCAGCCCACTTTGTAAACGAAACCTAGAAGTTGTCTTAAATCGTAATACATATATAAACGCCAGAAGAGAGAAAGAACTAAACAAAGTAAAACCCCTCAAAAATCTCAGACCTCTTCAACAAGACAAAACAAAACCTGCGATGGGAACTCCGGAGACGTCTCGAGAACCATGTCCCGATCGCATCCTTGACGACATCGGCGGAGCTTTCGGGATGGGAGCGGTAGGCGGCTCCGCCTTCCACTTCCTCAAAGGCATCTACAATTCCCCCAGCGGCGCGCGACTCATCGGCGGCACCCAAGCCGTCCGCATGAACGCCCCACGTGTCGGCGGTAGTTTCGCCGTGTGGGGCGGCTTGTTCTCCACCTTCGACTGTTCCATGGTATATCTCCGCCAAAAGGAGGACCCTTGGAACTCCATCTTCGCCGGCGCCGCCACCGGCGGGTTTCTCTCGATGCGGCAGGGTCTTGGCGCCTCCGCTCGTTCCGCCGCCTTCGGCGGCGTCCTCTTGGCTCTAATCGAAGGAGCAGGCATCATGCTTAATAAAGTCCTCAGCGGACCGCAAAATATGCCTATTTTGATGGACGATCCGGTCCCTGCTACGATGGGGGGCCCAGGATTTCCTTCCGGATTTCCGGGTCAGCCCGCGCACGCGGCGGAAGCGAGTTCTTCAGAACCAGATTCAGGATATTTTGGAGGGTGGTTTGGTGGAGGCAAAAACAAGGAATCTGCTGCCAGCAGTGGAAGCAAGACAGAGATCTTGGAGAGTTTCGATGCACCTCCTGTGCCCACTTTTGAGTACAAATGAGAAAACGCAGGTCATACATTAAAGAGATCAAATTTCCAATCTTTAACTTCAATTTCTAGTTAGGATTTATAATCTTCAAGGTTTATGTTTTAATGATTGATTGTGATTGTTTGCAAACGTTTATGTTCTCTCAGTCCTTTTTTAATTTAATATATATAGCGTTAGCATTGTATAATAATTCAGATGAAATCTATAATTTTGACATCGATTTTGTTCTACTATATGCATTTTTTTTTTATGGGGTTCTATATCAATTTGCTTTGTTTTCTCCTGGAGATTTCTTGAGTTGGGGCTTTCGAGTTTGTGAGATTAGGCATGCGTGGATCAAATTTAACGTGCCATGTTTTTATGTGCGAATTCTTGAATTTTATGTTTCATTAAGAGTCAAGTAAGCTATATTTCCATTCTGTGTGTTTGATTTCTTATAATGGTTAACATTCTGGCATGTATTAGCAACTTTGGCTCACATTGAAGATGGTGGATTTTGCTTTAGTAATGGTGTATGCCACTGATTAGTAAAACTGCTGTTGCCTGAGCAATGGCGGAAGTGAGGCATTTTTTGAGAAAAGATTTTGAATACGGAACTCTTGCTTAACAAATCAAATTATACTAAGGTGTTATCTGTTTGGATGCATCACATCTCTCGTTGGTTTTTAAATGTTCCATCTTATTTTATTTAAATTATTGTATCTTCAGTTACACAATGGTTTCATACATTATTGTCTTCTTCACTAGCTTCCTCTATTTATTTTGCTCAGCTCTACATTTCTGATCATGTTGAGGCTCTTCTTCTCCTTCGACAGGAGGATGAGATCCCCAGAAATTAATCTGATATAATAACTAGATTCTATCGGTCTTTGACATTGTAAGAGTTTTTTAACACCATGTTGAAATATTTCAATGTATGGTTCCCAACAAAATACAAAATACTGTTCTTTGACATCTGAATTGCATAAATTTCTTTGATTCATTTGTATAGTCTTTTCAAATTGTTTAAGCTGAGGAGCTGAATGTTTCTACCATATCAATGCTATTGCACAGACGATTCTAATTCCTGATGGTAGTATTCTTGTCATTGCATCAAATTATGAAGCATTTGTATTGTGATTGCATATATAATTAACGGTTTTGATATGGCTGAGGTTCTTTATACATATATTCATGATCTTTTTGCCATGGTATTTCTGAGCATTAACCCTTGTATATCTGTGATTGGTTCTGTGAAAACTTTTCATTGATTTCTCTTTCATATTTTTCCCATGTAACAAGTCCCTTCTACCAATATTTTTTTTTTCCTTTTTAATAAATTCAGATATTTCCCTTTAAAGAATTTTAGAGTTACTGGTTACTGCATCACTTTTGCATGCATGGTGATTTGAGTCACCATTATGCAATCTTCCACTGAAGTTGAAATTTCAATTTTGACTGCTTAAAAAAAAAAAAAAAAAAAAATCAATTCTGGCAGCTTGGAAAATTTTAAGAGTTATTATATGGGTACGGATATTGACCAGTCTTTCTATTATCAGTTCAAATTGACAATAAATATATCAAGACGAAGAATGTGGATCACAGATTATGGAGAAGTTTTGACAAGTGCATACACTTTGAGTCAAAGTACGTAAATCTAGTGGTTTACATTCTTCGTCCTGATATATTTATTGTCAGTTGGAACTGATAATAGAAAATCTAGGATATTTATTAGTACACCCTTTTTTATAAGCACACCCATGTCTAAAAATTGAAAAATAAATATTACTATAAGCACCCATCCTAATGCCAATAGTACCCTCATTGAAATAAATATATTCATTTTAATACACATTATTTATAAACACTCTTAAATTATTATCACACCCAATTTATATATAAGAAAAAATCATATTATTTTTGAAATTAAATCTTCTTTTAATGATGATCCAATTTACTTTTGGAAATATCTCGAATGTAGAAGCCTTATAAAAGGGGATATGTGGAACCATATATGAGGTCAAGAGATTTTAATCTGGAATTTTCTTATTTATATGGTTATCTTAAAAAAAATATTACTAATATCTACAGCTATCTTAAAAATAAAAAAAAAATAAAAATTTGTCGATATCTATAGCTATCGTTAAAAAATATATATTTTTTGTTTATTGATAGAGTTCATGACTATACATAAAAGAAATACAAAAACAATATGATAATCATGTGATAATAAGAAAGTTTGAAACTTAAAATAAAATTAGAGTTTAATTAGGGTTATCATAAAAATTAGGGTTTATCATAATTTTTTTTTTTTTTTTTTTTTTTTTTGGAATGGTAAGTTTTCTTTTTAATAAAGAAATATTGTTGAAAATATGAGTGTAATTAATGAGTATATATAGTATTTGATTTATTTTTAATTAAAGTAATTTGTTTTTATTGGTAAATTTCTATTGGGATATTTTTATAATTAATTTTTTTAATAAAATATAGTTATACTAATAAGTTTTATGGGTGTCAATATCTACTCACTTATTATATACATAAACTCATGCAATCTTCCTTTTAAGTGTCTCTTGGTAACCAAAGAATAATCTTAGCATGAGATTATTTAGTCCCAACAAAAGTAATCTAAACCCAAAGGGCATGCTTGGCGTTTAGAATTAGATTGGGATTGGACTATTTTAGTCCTAATCCCACGTTTGGTGACGTTTTGGGATATGGGCTTATTAGTACCACCAACAAAATAATCCCATGATAGTAGGACTATCTTATATGTGGACCCACCCATTTAATTTATTCTCATCACTTTCTTTTCCAACCTTTCCTCTAAACCTAGATTTCTTCAACCTTTCTTCTCTCTCTTTCCTCAACCTTTCTTGGTATGAACAACCTATGTGCGTTGGGGAACCACGCACATGATGGGTTGGGGAGCCTGGTCTGCAGGCCTGATGCTTGGGCCTAGATCTTGGGCCATGCCTGAGGTGCCTCTGAGCCGTCTGGACTGACAGCCCTGGGTCATGTGGTGCGCCACCTCTGAACCGTCTGGGGGTCCACTGCATCATAAAAAGAGCTCTTTTTATGATGCAGTGGACCCCCAGACGGTTCAGAGGTGGCGCACCACATGACCCAGGGCTGTCAGTCCAGACGGCTCAGAGGCACCTCAGGCATGGCCCAAGACCTAGGCCCAAGCATCAGGCCTGCAGACCAGGCTCCCCAACCCATCATGCGCCTCACGGTCGCATAGGTTGTTCATACCAAGGTTCGAACCCTTGAAGATTTATTTGAGTATCAATTGTCTTCTTTCCTAAGTAATTGTACTTAGAAACTAGGATGGTTGCCTTGGTTTTATTTTCTTTAATATGCTAATATATCTATAATTATCAAACATTTCCACCAAATCAATCCCCAAAATGAGTTGAACAATAACTATAAGATGTAAGTGGTAGTGCTGAATATAAAATCCTGTGAAATAAAGTTGTTCCACTCTGAAACCTACTGTGATTTTGTTTCCCCCTTTTAAAGACCAAATGTGAACATATGCATGCTACTATGTGAAATGGTGCCGAAGGCTTGAAGCGTGCCACATAGATGCAGGTGTTCTGGTTGATCAAGTGTTATATTGTATTTACCCCCATTTCATTCCTTCCTGATCATAAAATTTGATGACCCCTGCAAATTTATCTCTTTATTAGGTTACTTCTTGACCTTAGAGTGGCAATTGCATGGTAATTCCTTTTACATTGACTACATTGGGTTCTTCAAATTAATGAAACTCCCCCCTTTGAGCATCCACAATGGTGGAGACCCAAACACAAGACCCATTTATGCCACATCATCAAAAATGGGTCTTGTTTTTAAAGAATGGGTCCTATTTATTTGGGTCTCATCTTCCCACAATGGTGTTCAATTGAAAAAGTAAAAGTGGATCCACTTTTTTAACTTTTTTCCAAACAATCATTACTCTTCTTTAAAATATTATATATATATATATATATTCAATAATTATTTAACAAATTATGATTAATTTAAAATAATTTTTTTCACAACCGAATTACATCAACAATAAAAATAAATATTTAAAACAAAATATTATATAAGATTAGACATGGCGCCGGTTTCAGTTCGGTTCAGTTCCGGTCCCGTTTCGGTTTCGGTTTCGGTTTCGGTTTCGGTTCCGATGGTTCGGTTCCGATTTCGGTTCCGATGGTTCCGGCTCCGGCTCCGGCTCCCTTTTTGCACCATTGTGGAAGAATTTGATGGGTTCCAAAGTGGGTCTCATTTTGCAACCATTGTGGATGAGCATCCACAATGGTCACAAAAGGAGACCCATTTTGAAACCCATCCAATTATTCCACAATGGTGAAAAAAGAGATCCAAAAAAAGGGACCCAAATGTGGGCTCCACCCAAGTAGACCCAAATTGGGTTCCAAATTTGGAACTCAATTTGGGTCTTGTCCAATGATTGGGTTGGGTTCCCAACACCTCCCAATCATTGGGTTGGGCTTATATATATATAATTTAAATTAAAATATATAACTATTAATTTTAATAATTATATATAATGAAAAAATATAAATAAATTTAATATATATATATTTCAATTATTTAAATTTAAATATATTATTATTAACTTCAATAATTATATATATAATGAAAAGAATATAAATAAATTTAATTTTAATTATAAAATTTTATTTCAATGAAATTAAAATAATTTGAATGAAAACATTAATTTTTTGAAGGTTTGGAACCGAAACCAAACCTTCAAAACCGGAACCGGAATCGAAACCCGAACCGGAATCGAAACCGAAACCGAAACCGAAATCGAAATCGAAATCGAAATCGAAACCGAAATCGAAACCGAAATCGAAACCGAAACCGAAACCGAAACTAAACCATCAGAACCGAAACCAGAATTGAACCGCCGAAACCGAACGGTCGAAACCGCCAGACCTGAACCTTCGAAACCGCCAGACCCGAACCTTCGGAACCGGATCGGAACCTAGTCGGAACCGGACCGGAACCTAGTCGGAACCGGAATAGAACCGGAACCAAACCTTCAAAACTGGAACCAAAACCGGAACCAAAACCGAACCTTTAAAATCGAAACTGAAACTGAACCTTTAAAATCGGAATCAGAATCGGTTTTGAAGGTTTGAAACCAGGGAACCGAAACCGGACCGGAACTGAACCGAACCGAACTGAACTGAACTGAAACCGGCGCCATGTCTAATCTTATACAATATTTTGTTTTAAATATTTATTTTTATTGTTGATGTAATTCGGTTGTGAAAAAATTATTTTAAATTAATCATAATTTGTTAAATAATTATTGAATATATATATATATATATATATAATATTTTAAAGAAGAGTAATGATTGTTTGGAAAAAAGTTAAAAAAGTGGATCCACTTTTACTTTTCCAATTTAGTCCCATTGTGGGAAAATGAGACCCAAATAAAGTGGATCCAAATGACAAGACCCATTTGTGACCCATTTTTGATGATGTGGTACAAATGGGTCTTGTGTTTGAGTCTCAACCATTGTTGATGCTTTTAGGTCCACATTTAGGGGATCCCTGTGCTCTTGAATGAAGTTGTCAGCCAAAAATGAAGCGTACACAAAGCACCTGTCTCTCTTGCAATAATACAAAATATCGTTAGTTAATAGTTATTAAAAGCACGCCTAGGTGCCAGGTGCCTACAGGTGCAACTTTTGTGCCTGAAGGATGGCTTGGTGCAGCCCTTTGAGGAGGCGCACGCTTGGCCGTCGTAGGCGTAAGGTCCCCGAGTGTGTCAGCGTAACCTAACAAAAGTAATTGAAGCTTCACAACCCAACATGAAGATTCTAATAACTATGCGTTAGTTATATTTGATACCATTTGCGTTGCTTTGCTTTGTATATTCATCATGTGTATAGTCTAAATGCCCTTGGGGTCTTTTAAAGATTTTAATGATCTGAAATCATGGAATATTTTATGCTTAATTGACTGTCTATCAGATATTTCATCAGTGTCATCTAAATATGAAAGGGGAATGGATGCCTCTATCTGCACATGGAGGTTTATGTTCAAGCTTCCTTGTCAACTGGATTCATAAAAAAGGGAAAAGTAAATTAGACTGTTAATTTGAGTGATAATCGCTTACTATTCTCAGTTTGTCACATAAAGGATCGTTTAATTTCCTTACCTTGGAGAAAAAAAAATGGAGTTGTAAAATAAGATTTGCTTTTGTGGTGTACAGTAGGGAAGATATTCTCTCTCTCTCTCTCTCTCTCTCTCTCTCTCTCTCTCTCTCTCTCTCTCTCTCTCTCTCCATTGCTTCAGAAGTTTATGTTTACAAGAATCCGGCAAATTTTTGTCAAAGGGCCTTCTTCATCACTCAATTTCTCTCTCTCTCCATTGCTTCAGAAGTTTATGCTTACAAGAATCCGGCAAATTTTTGTCAAAGGGCCTGCCTTCTTCATCACTCAATTTTTGAGTGCCCTAGTAGGCTACCCTATAGGTCCCTCATTTCAGATTTGCCTCAAAGAAACTATTTAGGTCAGTTCTTTACATAAGTATTAATGGTGATATTTTTAAGAGCAATTGGCACAAATCCCCCCTCGAATGTATGTGAATTTGCATGTTGCCCCCTAAACTTTTTTTTTATGCATAAAAACCAAAGGATTGCCAATAAGCGATAGTTCAGGGGGTTTACTGTCTAAAAAAAAATTTTAGGGGGTAACATGCAAATTCACATACACTCGAGGGGTGATTTGTGCCAATTACTCTATTTTTAATGTAACGTGGAAATGGTGAGAAAGAGCACTTTTTATGTTGAATTTTGAGAGTATCACTGGTTTACTAAGGGGGGTGTATTCAATTAGGATTGTTGAGGACATTTAAAAACATTATAAATCCTGGTGTATTCAATTTGGACATTTAAAGACTTTAAAAGAGTCTATATTAATCCAGTAGTATTCAATTCAGATTTCTATGGACTTTTAAAGAATCCTTCCAAATCCGGGTGTATTGAATTGGGACTTTAAAAATGTCTACAAGAATCAATGTGTATTCAATTATGACTAGATTTTAAAGGATTTTCTTCTGTCATGAATTTTGGTGGATTTTGGTGGACTTGATAGTGAGAGATTTAAATATCAAATGTCATAACATGTCCAACCTTCTCCCTAAAGATTTTGGTGGACTTTGCTCTCTCTCTCTCTCTCTCTCTCTCTCAAAACAGAAACATATATAGAATTCGCTGTCGTGACTTATTTTAAGCTGAAAAAAAAATAGAAAATAGAAATTAATATATATTTTTTTAAATCTGACATGAATTTTTTTTTTTTTTTGGTATGTTTTTTTAACGGATATGAAAAATCAGTTCGTCAACAAGTAATGTAATTATTTATATAATTTATTTTTGACTTGAAGACGGTTTCTGCAACTAATAATATATTTTGTATGCCCCATTAATATGTATTTTTAGGAATAAATTATACACATCAAAGATATATAAAAAAGATATAAAAGATATTTCAAAAAAAAAAAAAATAGTTATGTATCTGAAAGCAAAATATATATATATATATATATATATATATATATATATATATATATATATATATGAACACTGTGAAAAAACGAATAGCCAAAATGATATTCATTCTCTTTTCATTTCACTTTTATTTTGACCATCTGAAAAGTATCTTCAATGGTACATTGGTATACAATGGTTGTGTATCATTCAATGGTACACTATGGTTCTTAAGATTATTCTTTAAGACGATTGTCCCTTCGTAGATACCAGTGTGATTGAAGAAAATCTTTATTCATGATATATTTATTAAACCGTGGTAATAAATGTTTACCTTTAAAATTTTATTTATATTGAACTTTATATCATTTAGAAATACACCTCAAATATTTATTTAATATTAATGTTTTTATTTTTGTAAAATTATATCATAATCATCGAAAATCAAAGAGAATAAATTTAAATTACAAAGGCAAACAACGAAATTATTTAAATATTTTATTAATTATGAAATAGAAGGGCAAGTACAGTAGACTAGAAGGATATGTGTTTGCAACAACAAAGGAATTTATCAGTGAAAAAACGACAATAGTTGGACTGTGATCTCTGATGCAAAGTTCAGTACATATAAATAAAGAAGAGATATGAGGAAGAGTGAGAGAGAGACGAGAGAAAGAGAGAACAGTTTGTGCATTGATATCAAGTCATCAACGTTTTACAAAGAAATGATCACATATATATATATATATATATATATATATATATATATATAGGCTTCAAACATTATAGCCACTTGCATCAATACATCATCAATTGCATCAATGACTATATATCAATTGCCTCATTGACAACCACCTGATCTTATTACATATACTAATTATATTGAACGAGTATATTGATGACATGATACATGATAAGCTCGTTCTATATATTCAAACATTATAGCCACTTGCATCAATACATCATCAATTGCATCAATGACTATATATCAATTGCCTCATTGACAACCACCTGATCTTATTACATATACTAATTATATTGAACGAGTATATTGATGACATGATACATGATAAGCTCGTTCTATATATTCAAACATTTTTGAAAAAAATGCCTAATAATCAACCAACATTTATTTGATACGTTTGTCTTCTTGAAACATAATACATGAAAAAAGAAAGAAAAATAAAGAAAAATAAATAAATAAGGAAGCCATAAGCAAAGTCCAAATGGAGAACTGGAAGAAAGCGGAGATTTTTGTTATTACTGCAAATTGTATTAATGGATCATATTGGTTGAGTGTATATATTGTGTTATTGGGTCATATAGTGGTATAATTCTCCATCTATAATAGAAGTCAAAGATAATAAATCCATGAAAGTCCATGGATGTCTAAACAAATCTATAAAAGTCTGAGATAGATGTCTAAACAAATCCATAAAAGTCTGAGATAGATGTCTAAACAAATCAATGAAAGTCCATGTGGATTTATAAAAGTTCGTAGAAATCCATGAAAACCTGTCACTTAAAAAATATCTTTAAATTTTCAAAAGAATCCTAATTGAATACACTCCCCTCAGTTAAGTTTAAATGGTATCGATAAATAAAAATACCCTTATCTCCTTATTATGTTTGTGCTATTTTTAGGTTTTTTTTTTTTTTTTTCCTTCAAAAACTTCCATTGGAGATCGAAATGAAGAAAGATGAAGAAAGATGACCAAAAAAATAATTGAAAATTTTCATTTTTGTCCAATAAATCGAGAAAATTGCAAATATACCTAATAAGTCTCGGAAACAATAAAATAAGTCTCGGAAATACAAAATAAGTTTCGAAAACATAAAAGCATGAGACTTATTTTTGTGAATGTGTTTTTAGGGTATTTTTGTCAGATCTATATTTTAGATGTTATTAAGTTGATGATAGTATTAAAACTCTCTTTTTAAAAGGCGCTATTAAATTTTCAAATCTTATTTTTAATCTTGTGCTACTGGTTAACTCTCTACTTCTAGAAGAGAGTCAGAGACTAGGATACTTATCAGCAGTGACCAATTGATTCTAGAAAAACAGTGCCAATTGTCAATTAGTTTTGTATAGGTTTAACTACCACCGTAGATGGGGAATTTTGTATGACCCAAATGAACTTGACTGTGCATTAAATCCTTTTCGACAGAACCGGGTCAAACCTTTCTTTAAATTCAGAGGTAAGCAAAACTGATCCGTGAAGCATCACCTTTGATGTGAGTAGACAAAAACCAGGATCTTACTGTTTTTGTTCCACGGGAAAATTACTTTTATGAGTCAACTTTATTGATTTTGTGGTTCACGAGTCCACACAGTAACATTTGAATATTTGATAGATAGTTATATAACTTTGTTAAAGTCAAAGTCTGCCAGTTGCTCAAGTCTTTGTTCAACAAAGCGTGCCTCAGAACATATCCAAAAGACATCCCTTAATTTAATTAAGGGAGTAGGTATATTTTTGTACCCCTTTAAAGTGGGTTCCATCTATTTAAAATTATTTTATTTTCTTAAAAAACTCTATATATTTAAAACTCATAATTGACAAACAATATCTAATATTTAAACACAATATATAACATTTAAATAATAACAAAAAATTATTAAATGGGTCATTTAAGGGAGTATTGTTGGAGCACATACTATCTTAATGGTCCCTTGCAATAACATATACCCTTAAATAAGGGAGTCTCCAAGTAGACCCAACACGGTTCCGATTCAGGAACCGGACCAGGGCGATTCCGGTTCCACTTTTCCCGGAACCACCCGGTTCGGTTCGAACTGGCGGTTCCTATATATATATATATATTTATTTATTTAATTATTAAAAAAATTAACACTTTATTTATATAAATAAAATGTTTAAAAAAGAAAGGACATTGTAGTTTTGTAGAGTACCCTTGTCCAAGTAATTATGTTTTCCATTCCATTCTCCTCATTTTTATATCAATAATGCTAGAGGACCCAAAAAAAGTGACCAAAATTTGGATCCAAACCTATGTGGCAACATCACACACAACATGGGCCCACGTTACTCTTCCCAAAAATCCCATGTGATGTTGCCACATAGGTTTGGGTCCAAAATTTGGATCACTTTTTTGGGTCCTCTAGCATTATTGTTTTTATATATGTTAGGCATCTCATTGATTTATCTATTTATCCAATGTGAGATGTGGGATAAATGAACTTTTAGTATGATTTTTTCTACGATACGGGAAGCTTTTTGACAAAGCTGACAAATGAAACATTGGGGGCTACCTGCTTTATAAAATATTCTAATAATTCACCTCAACCATAATTTAATTTTTGCTATTAATTTAATTTAGAGTAATACTACATTGCCCAAATTTAGTGTCCAAATCTGGTGCCCAAATGATGTGGCAACACTGTAAACCGTTCATTTAAATTGTATTAGATTTGTATGATTTAAATGAATGGTCTACATTGTCGCCACATCATTTGGGTATCAAATTTGGGCAATGTAGCATTACTCTTTAATTTAATAGAACATGGACTATTAATTTAATTTTGAGCTGCACAGCAATGTACATAAACTTCAGATTTGCCTCATAACCTACGAAGATAAGATTAATAATTTCAAGAAAGCAGGAAAATGGTAGATTGATTTAATAATTGACTACCACGGAAATCATACGGACATGTTCGTTTTTACATGATGCTTGTCGTGCTTAAACCTCCATGGCTCATATGGGTTATATCAGTGGCAGAAAGGCCAGAGTTCCCACAATGTCTTCCACTAACTTGTTCTTCGAAAATGACTTGTGAGCACAATCGTGGCCTATAACAAAGAACTAAAAGTGGAAGGAATAAAAAGAAGTTATATAATAAAAAAAAAAAAATGGAACCAAGTAATAAAAAGATAACAATGGTTTCATACATTATTGTCTTCTTCACTAGCATCCTCTATTTATTTAGCTCAGCTCTACATTTCTGATCATGTTGAGGCTCTTCTTCTCCTTCGACAGGAGGATGAGATCCCCAGAAATTAATCTGATATAATAACTAGATTCTATCGGTCTTTGACATTGTAAGAGTTTTTTAACACCATGTTGAAATATTTCAATGTATGGTTCGCAACAAAATACAAAATACTGTTCTTTGACATCTGAATTGCATAAATTTCTTTGATTCATTTGTATAGTCTTTTCAAATTGTTTAAGCTGAGGAGCTGAATGTTTCTACCATATCAATGCTATGCACAGACGATTCTAATTCCTGATGGTAGTATTCTTGTCATTGCATCAAATTATGAAGCATTTGTATTGTGATTGCATATATAATTAACGGTTTTGATATGGCTGAGGTTCTTTATACATATATTCATGATCTTTTTGCCATGGTATTTCTGAGCATTAACCCTTGTATATCTATGATTGGTTCTGTGAAAACTTTTCATTGATTTCTCTTTCATATTTTTCCCATGTAACAAGTCCCTTCTACCAATATTTTTTTTCCTTTTTAATAAATTCAGATATTTCCCTTTAAAGAATTTTAGAGTTACTGGTTACTGCATCACTTTTGCATGCATGGTGATTTGAGTCACCATTATGCAATCTTCCACTGAAGTTGAAATTTCAATTCTGACTGCTTCAAAAAAAAAAAAAAAAAAAAAAAAAAATCAATTCTGGCAGCTTGGAAAATTTTAAGAGTTATTATACATAAACTGATGCAATCTTCCTTTTAAGTGTCTCTCAGTAACCAAAGAATAATCTTAGCATGAGATTATTTGGTCCCAAATAAGGTCTCTTAGTCCCAAAAGTAATCTAAACCCCAAAAGGAATAGCAAAAATCGAAGTAAATCCTTCTCTTGCATGAAAACCATTGCACACATGATCCCACGAGTAATTTACTTCGAGTCATATTTTCATAACAAAATCAACGTTATAAATGGCATTTTTATGATTAAAATTTAAACATATGAAACACAATAATTTTTTTTTAGGGCAATTACCAATTAGGTCCTGGATTGTTTTTTTTTTCAAATTCCAAGTTTTTTGTGACTTTTACAAAAGTGACCAAATTGGTCATCATATTTTTTCCAAGTGCTAAATTAGTCCCTCTCTTTTTAGAAGTGACCAAATTGGTCATTCTAACGATTTAACGGTGTTAAATATAATGGTTGACTTTAACAATTTTAGTTAAAGTACGTAAATACCATTTATTTGTCATACTAGAGTAAAGTTGTTTTGTCTTTAGTACATTAAATTCACCATTATAATTACAACAAAATCCAAAAATATTATTAATGAAACACTATTTGTACCTTTTTTTAATTAAAACTTTCTAAAAAAATCTAAAAATATTTTAATAAGACAATGTCAATTATACCCTTATTTTATAAACAAAGTTACCATTCATTCCCAGTTTATTCTTTTACCATTTTTATATAATTGTTTTTTTTAATGTTAATATTATACAAGCACTATTGTCAAAATTATTTAAAAATCAAAACCCACAAACAAAATAAATAAAAATATACATGTGTTGAAAAAAAACCGTTCATGTGTCATTATATTGTTTAACTGTCATTTTACCCCTACATAGTTAAAATTGACTGACAAAACTTAGTTAGAGGGATTAATTTGGCACTTGGGAAAATGTGAGGACCGATTTGGTCACTTTTGTAAAAGTCACAAACAATTTGGAATTTTAAAAAAAAGTCTAGCACCTAATTGGTAATTGCCCTTTTTTAATGAGAGCTTCTTTTAACAATCTATTTTTTTTCTTTTCACTTCTTTTCTAAGGGGGGTGTATTGAATTAGGATTCTAAAGGACATTTAAAGACTTTATAAATCCTGGTGTATTCAATTCGGACATTTAAAGACTTTAAAAAAGTCTATATTAATCCAGTAGTATTCAATTCAAATTTCTATAGACATTTAAAAAATCCTTCCAAATCCGGGTGTATTGAACAGAAACTTTAAAAATGTCTGTAAAAATCAAGGTGTATTCAATTTGGACTAAATTTTAAAGGATTTTCTTAGGTCATGGATTTTGGTAGACTTGATGGTGTGAGATATAAATATCAAATGCCATAATATGTCCGGCCTTCTCCCCAAAGATTTTGGTGGACTTTGCTCTCTCTCTCTCTCTCTCTCTCTCTCTCTCTCTCAAAACAGAAACATATTGCTTCTTCTCACTTCTTCTTTGCTCAAATAAAAAACAACAAAAAACCCAACAACGCCACTATCTAATTTCAAGTAAGTTCTATTATTTTCATGAATGTTATTTTCATTGTACAGACTGATTAATCAATCTTCCCAAAACTTGTATAATATTGCTGCCTCTTTGTTATGGTTTTTTGATGGAGCTACGGTGTATCAAAGCAATGAAGCCTAGCTGCTGCGAGATTGATCAGTCTGTAAAATTTATCAGGAAAACATTTTATAGTTATTGAATTGCATTCTTAAATTTGAATGCCATCAAATATCACATTTGTTGATTAATATAACTTTGATTCTCATGGCAAATTCACATCTTGCCATATCAATTCCAACGCGGTAGCTAGCTAGACTAGATCGATAAATTAAACATGGATGTTGTATGGTATTTTACAGTATATATATATGTTGATATAACACTTACGGTACCGGTGACTCGAAATATTTAATATTATTATTATTATGATCAAAAAGCATAGTGAACTACAACTATTTTTTCCCGATTTTATTGAATATAATCATAAAATGATTCAAAAATAGGATAAATGAAACAAACTTTAGAACTTATTGAACATTGAACTGAGTCTCTACAATGAAAATAACAAATAACAATCATGAACTCTTCTCAAATTATTTGAATTTAAACAACCTGATATTAAAATGGTGTTCTATATCACCAAGACACCATTACAATTCATTACATGCCTGAGAATTGATTCGTAATTAGTACTATAATTCAGTCTTTAATGCTTTTTTTTTATCTACGATTAATGCCAAGCCTCAATCTAATAAGGGAAGATATTCCAAGCAAGCTTGTCAAAAGAAGCTTGTCTACGATTAATGCCAAGCCTCAATCTAATAGTTGCCTACAGATGATGCTGGGTATGAAAGGAGGAGGAACCGGAGAAATTCTCATAGTTTGTGATGGTAATTAATTTATCTTCACATATGAATTTCAAGTTTTTTTTATTGAGCAGTAGGTTGTTTAAATTGAAGATGTTGCTATGAGAAGGAGGTTATCTACATACTAGAAGATTATGATCAGATATCTTCTTTTTTACTTGTTTTGGTGAGCGGTGACCGGTGAGGTTAGAAGAATGTTTAATTACTGCATTGTTCTACTCTTTTGATTTTTGATTTTTGAATTCAAATCATGTTGAATGCATATATTTGTTGTGGTGTTGTTTCCTTTTTGGCTTGTGTAATTATACTTTCTGGAGCAAGTGTACAAATATAATTTCTGCCATTTTAAAGCACAATTTAGAGGTTGAAGATGGGGCTTTCTGTCCTTGTTAATCGATTAAGTTGTGGGCAAATAGATTGTGCTCTTGACCTCTCTGAAGATGGCTAGTCATCTCTTACCTATATTGAAGTGTACCAATCCATAGTCTTAACACAGCATGTTTCTGTCTTACACATTTTGTTTCTAGAGGAATCAAACCCTCCAATTAAAAAGGATATGCACGATGCATCTTACCATTGCATTATTTCTGTGTTATCTGAATAGTTCACATCATATACGAGCCGGTTATTACACTTCAATCATGCCGTAACATGACCATATATGCTTGTATCTACTACTAGATTTTCTCATGCTAAAAATTTAAAATACATACTCAATTACTAGTAAGTTTAATTTCAACACAGATTCTTCTAAAAAAAAACAAATCCATGAAAGTCCAAGATATATAGATGTTTAAACAAATCTATAAAAGTCTGAGATAGATATCTAAACAAATCAATAAAAGTTCATGCAGATTTATAAAAGTCTATAAAAATTCATAAAAATCCGTCGTTTAAAAAAATGTCTTTAAATGTCATCAAGAATCCTAATTGAATACACCCTCCTAAATATACTTCATTCTCAAAATTTAAATTTTAAAATTCTAAAGACACTTTCTTTTGTTCTAAGATTATCATTTTTATCTTTTGACACTCCTATTCTAAAGACTCCATTTTAAAAATTAAATTTCTAAAGACATTCCATTTTATTTTAATAAAAGTTAAAGACAAACCATCGTAACCTTTTTAGATTCATCCGAGAAGTAATATTTTTTGAATTAAATTATTATAAAAAGAAATTATCTCTCCTAAACAATTAGATTAAATATTACATATTAAACACTCTCTCCTAAATTTTAAATTACCATATTAAACTCTCTCTTCCAATACATATTTCTAATTTTCTATCTCCATTCTTTCTCAAGCAAGACTAACAGTTAAGAAAAAAAAAAAACTTACAAATAAGCTTGATTTTTAGAAACCGTATATATGTATATATTAAAAAAAAAAAAAAAAAACAAGTACTTTGTTTAAAAAAATAATCGAAATATGAAAATGTTTTTTGTTACTTTTATAGGTATATGATTGTCTAGAAAACTTTAATTCTTTCATTATTCTTAGAAATTCTAAGTTTAATCGAATCTAGTTACAACAAATCAAGTTTTCATTTATCTTTTTTTTTTTTTTTAAATTGATTTTTTAATATATATATTACTGTTAGTAAAAAACCAAAATATTCATTATTATTTTTTTCTTTAACTATTAATCAGAGATTGGTCGAGAAAGTATGAAGATACGATTTTTTTTTTTTTTTTAAATGGAGAGAGAGAGAGTATTTAGGAGAAAGTGTTTAATATGGTAATAACAAATTTAGGAGAGAGGGTTTTATACGTAATATTTAATCTAATGATTTAGGAGAGAGAATTGTTTTTAATAATTTAATTAGTTTAGAGTGTTTTTAGAATTTTTTTTGTCTTATTTAGTAATTTTAATTCAGGTTAAAATTGTTATTAATAAAAAGAATTAAATTGGAGTGTAAGTAGATAATTTGTGGATCAAATTTTATTTATTTATTTATTTTTAAAGTTTCTTTTGACAATCTAATTTTTTCTTTTTACACTTCTTTTCTAAAGACACTATATTCTCAAAATTTAAATTTTAAAAAATTCTAAAGACACTTCATTTTGTTCCAATAGTATCATTTTTATCTTTTAACACTTCTATTCTAAAGACACTCCATTTTCAAAAATAAATTTCATATTAAAGACTCCATTTTATTTTAATAAAAGTTAGAACAAACCATCGTAGCCTTTGGATTCATCCGAGGAGTGATCATTTTTTAATTAAATTATTAAAAAAAAAAAATTATCTCTCCTAAATCATTAGATTAAATATTACATATTAAACACTCTCTCCTAAATTTTTAATTACCCTATTAAATTCTTTCTCCTTCAATACATATATCTAATTTTCTATCTCCATTCCTTTTCAAGCAAGACTAACAGTAAAAAAAAAAAAATAAAAAAAAAAAAAAAAAAAAAAACTCAAAAAAAACAAGTACCTTATTTTTAATTATTTCATTAGTCGTAGAAATTATGAGTTTAATCAAATCAAGTTTTCATATATATAAATTTAAAAAATTGACTTTTTAATATATATATATATAATTTTTCTATAGTCCGTTCGAATTGATAAAAGATATATTAGATCCTTACTTGTGGGCCATTAGATTTAAATACTTTGACTTGGCACTTGTCAAATATCTTTTAAATCCAATGGTCCACATGTACGGAACTGATAATAGAAAGACAAGGAACTGATAATAGAAAGACTGTATATATATATATGTTAGTATAAAAAAACCAAAAATATTCATAAGTTTTTTTTTCTTTAACTATTAATTGAGAAAGTATGAAGATATGATTTTTTTTTTTTTTTTTTTTTAATGGAGAGATAGTAATTAGGGGAGAGTGTTTAATATGGTAATAAACTATTTAGAAGAGAGAATTTAATACGTAATATTTAATCTAATGATTTAGGAGAGAGAATTTTTTTTTTAAATAATTTAATTAGTTTGTAGTGTCTTTAGAATTTATTTTGTCTTGATTAATAATTTTAGTTTAAGTTAAAATTGATATTAATAAAAAAAATTAAATTGGAGTGTAAGGGGTCGTTTGTTTTTTTGTCTGAAGACTGAATAGTCCTGAATTTTACTAAAGACTGAATAGTGACTGAAATCTGAATCTGAATGACATGTTTTTTTTTTTTTTTTCTCACGTCTGAATGTACTGTCAACATGTTTGTTTTTAAAAAATAAAATTGTCTGAAAAGAAGTAATTTTACATCTATACCCATACTAATTAAAAGAATAATTTAACATGCAACACTCTTTATAAGATTTTGCATGTTCTTCCGTAAACAAAGTTTAATTTAACAAAACAAAAAAATCATCCAAGAGTATAATTTTGTATGTTATTCTGCAAACAAAGTTCAAGTTCAATTTATTGTAAAAAAAAAATAAAAAAAAAAGTTCAAGTTCAATTTTACATATTGTCCAAATATCCAGTATATAATTCTAGAAACCATTTTTGTTTTTTGTTTTGTTTTTTTTTTGTTTCCTAGATCATATGTAACCAGAAACTATTTTTTTTTTTTTTTTTTTTTAAAGGTTCCTAGATACCTTATTTTTTATTTATATATATTTTTTTGAAATAGGTCCATAAATTATATACACCGGTACATACATACATATATATATATCAAGATATGCAGGAAAAACAATTGGATTACTAAAGAAAACAATATATCATAACATCATGATCATAATATCATAATAAAATAACGATAACAAACACCATAATATGATAGACAAGTTTATTCACTACTATACGTAGATAAAAAAAAAAAATTAAAAAAAAAAATTAAAGAGTTTTTACCAGGATTTTGTAGGAGAGAAATTCAATTGTATAATCCCAGGAAGATTTCAATATAAGAAGTTATTAGAGTTTTTTTTTTTTTCTTTCTTTTTAAAAGCCTTTTAAAATAAGAAATACGTTAAAAGAAAGAATTTTACACCATATCAAATTAAGATAAATTTAGAAATATATCTTTTTTTAGAGGATAGACTTGGAAGAAAATATTTTAATTATAATTCAGTGATTTGGAATTAAGTTAAAAGTCAGGATTTCTTACTTTTTTTTTAAAGTTGTTTTTTGATATTTTTAAGTTGTTTGACCATTTAAAAAAAACAAACAAAACAACTTAATGAGTTCAATTCAGACCCATTAAATCTTAAGTGGAAAAAACAAACGACCCATAAGTAAATAATTTGTATATCGTAAGGGGAATTTATTTATTTATTTATTTATTTTTTATTTTTTTGAAACCGTGGTTTAGGAACTCGCAAGTCGCAAATATAGGACCTTCAAATTGACTTGAAATTACGAGGTGCGTCCAATCTCTTGTAGGGATGGCAACGGGGCGGGTCGGGGTCGGGGTCGGGGTCGGGGAATGCTTTTCCATCCCCATCCCCGCCCCTCAAAACCATCCCCATCCCCATCCTCGTCCCCGTCCCCGTCCCCGCATTAGGAGAAGCGGGGCGGGGGTCGGGGATTCCCCGTTGGAGGGGCATTCCCCATACCCGCCCCATTCCCTGTCTAATATAACTATGTATTTAAAAATCACAACTTAAAACAAAGAATAAAATAGAAATTTATATAGTCTTCTTCTTGTACTTTAACTTATTTTTTTAATGGGTTTTTTTATTTATTTCTTATTTCGTGTTTTAATATGTCTTTGCTTGTTTGTTTGTTGATTGCTTACAATTAAAAATAAAAAATAAAATAAAAATCTAACAATTATCTATATTTATTAAATATGATTAAACTATAGAAACTTTGAATCAAGTTCATGTCAGGTTCAATAGGATAATAAAATCAAGACAAAATTCAAAATGCATCAAATGAGGAAATAGGAATACACACCTGCTAGTGCTACTATCTGCCTATCAAAAAAGTCTGACTGGAGAAAATATTTTTTGCTTATTTTTTGACTGGAGAAAAGCAGTAGATGAGCATATTTTTTTCTACTTGATTTGCAGGAGAAGTTTGATAGATAGTCTGTCTGACTACTTGATGAGCATATTGGGGAATAGCAATAGCCATATTGGGGAGAGAGTAGACCAATTAGGAGTCAGGAGATGAATAATTTTTTTTTTTTTTTTTAAGTTAAAAATCTATTTATTCTTAAAAAAATATATATTAAATGATTTTAAAAAACTGAATATTATATATATATATCGGGGCGGGGACGGGGTAGGGAGTGCTTCCCCTGTTCCCGCCCCGTTTCACATTTGGGGACAAGATTTATTCCCATCCCTATCCCCATCCCCATCCCCATCCCCGTCCCCGTCCCGTTCGGGGCGGGGCCCCGGCCCCACAGGGAATATTGCCATCTCTAATCTCTTGATAATTGGATATTCGATTATAAACTTGAACCATGCCGCCAGTATGCCATTGCCATCACTCCAATTCCACTCCACTCGCATCTTCTCTACTCTCCTCCGCCGCTCAATGGCCACCAATACAACCACCGATCTCTTCAGCCCCACCAACACCCGCGTCGGTTGGATCGGCACTGGCGTCATGGGCCGCTCCATGTGCGGCCACTTACTCAAAGCCGGCTACACTGTCACCATCTTCAATCGAACCATCTCCAAGGCCCAACCACTCCTCGACTTGGGAGCTCGCCTCGCCGATTCCCCCCACGCTGTCGCATCCCAATCCGACGTCGTTTTCTCCATCGTCGGCTACCCTTCCGACGTCCGTCACGTCCTCCTTGATTCCACCACCGGCGTCCTTTCCGGCCTCCGCCCAGGAGGATTCATCGTAGACATGACCACATCCGAACCCTCCCTTGCCCGTGAAATATCCTCCGCCGCCTCCTCCAAGCACTGCTCCGCAATCGACGCTCCCGTATCGGGTGGAGACCGCGGCGCCAAGAACGGAACGCTGGCGATATTCGCCGGAGGGGAGGAATCCGCCGTTAACAAATTAAATCCCCTTTTTGCCCTCGTGGGGAAAGTTAATTACATGGGTAGCAGCGGTAAAGGCCAATTCGCGAAACTGGCGAATCAAATCACGATTGCTTCTACGATGGTGGGTTTGGTAGAGGGAATGGTTTATGCTCACAAGGCTGGACTCAATGTCGAACTGTTTTTGAACGCCATTTCGACCGGAGCCGCTGGTTCTAAGTCGTTGGACTTGTACGGTAGTAGGATACTTCAAAGAGATTTTGAACCTGGTTTTTATGTGAACCATTTTATCAAGGATTTGGGGATTTGTTTGAAGGAGTGTCAAAGTATGGGACTTGCTTTGCCTGGGCTTGCTTTGGCTCAACAGCTTTACTTGTCACTCAAGGCTCATGGTGAAGGCAATCTGGGTACTCAAGCTTTGATTTTGGTGCTCGAGAGGCTTAATAATGTTTCTCTAGAACCTCCTGCCGCGTCCAACCCGTCTTCTTAGATCGGTAAATCTTTCGTACATTATATATGAGCAAACGTTTCTGTTAATGATATCAACATTTTATCACTTGTTATGTTGAGAACTGCACTGTTCTGCTGCTCTATGTTAATTACCTTTGACATTGCTGAAATGTTGTGTTCTCTTTGAGTTATATGGATATTGAAGAAGTCAAGAAACAAAGATGGAATTATGGTCTGCTTTCCTAATTTTTGTTTTGTTATAACAATTCTATTAGAACAAAGGAATTATATTGCTCTATACATCACGTTATGTTTTGTTATTTTTTGGTGATGAATTGCTACCAAGTTGTGACTTTTGAGGCAAATGGTCTCACAGAATACTAAGAAAGCCTCTTTATTTGTATTGGTAAAAGGTTTACAATTTTCACAGTTGCCAACAGAGATTGGAGATAGTTGACCCTGAAATTACCAAAATTCCAGTAGACGATTTATTGTTAATATATCATGTCTTTTTCATCTGCATAACCACATAGTTGGTTATTAGGACAGGTTAATGATTCATCTTTCTACCTGTATACTAGAAATAGAATTGGTTTGTGATAGTTTTATGTTTTTGGATGTTTGTGTGCATAACATCAAATATAGGCATGAAATTTTGAAAATGTAAAGTATCATAGGTTTGCTATAGGTGAAAGAGCGTTATACCTTGATCCCATGATCTGTACAAGTTAACATGATTGTGATTGTTATGCTGTGATAGGTTGCCACCTCTTTAGCTTCTTCTTAATACTAAGAGCAGGGGAAGTGGCACAGCGCAATTTAGAAGTAACATAACTCCAAAAGTACACAAAATATGATTTAAATGGAATCCAATTTGACAAATTAGGGTTCCAGATAAGCCTCACATTATTTGATCATTAAATCTATTTTTCTTGGCTTATACAATTATCTTTCCAGCCACACAGTGGTTTTTCATATGTATAACATTTATTTTATCAGAAACAACATTACCTAGTGTGTAACTTTTATTTAATCTTGTTTAGTCAATGTTTGATAGATTCTTGTTTCCTATTTAAACTCTCTCCTTGAAAGGTTTATGAAAACCAACAACTTACATAGTTACATGGAGTATTTGTAGAATGTCAATTAAATTACAGAAAGAATTTTCATAAGCTTTGAAGATTTATTTGAGTATCAATTGTCTTCTTTCCTAAGTAATTGTACTTAGAAACTAGGATGGTTGCCTTGGTTATATTTTCCTTTCTGTTATTTTGAGTTTCTACATTTTGACATATTATTTATAGCACCTAATATATATATAATTATCAACATTTCTACCAAATCAATCCCTAAAATGAGTTGAACAATATTCACATCAATTTATAACTATAAGATGTAAGTGATAGTGCTGAATATAAACTCCTGTGAAGTAAAGTTGTTCCATTCTGAAACCTACTGTGATTTTGGGTATTCCATGGCTAAGTGGCATACCCACAAGCCAGTAGAGCCTTCACGTGTTGTGTTTATATCCCTTGTTTCCCCTTTTTAAAGATCAAACGTGAGCATATGCATGCCTACTATGTGAAATGGCGTCGACGGCTTGAAGCGTGCCACATAGATGCAGGTGTTCTGGTTGATCAAGTGTTATGTTGTATTTACCCCCATTTCATTCCTTCCTGGTCATAAAATTTGATGTCCCCTGCAAATTTATCTCTTTATTAGGTTACTTCTTGACTAGAGAGTGGCAATTGCATGGTAATTCCTTTTACATTGACTACATTGGGTTCTTCAAATTAATGAAACTCCCCCTTAGGTCCACATTTAGGGGATCCCTGTGCTCCTGAATGTTGTCAGCCAAAAATGAAGCGTTCACAATGCACCTGTCTCTCTTGCAATAATACAAAGAGTGGTGCTATTGGCACACCCCTTACTAATCTATTTATGCCCCACTTGTTTAAATTTTGATATAATTAAATAAAGTTAAATGTTTTTATTAATTTATTTTATTTATTTCCAAAACTACCCTTTTACTTATTTTTCAAATTTAATAAACTCCATCTCTAATATCTCATTATCTCTGGTCTCGTTTTTCTCTCACCTTCCATGAACAATTTTTTTTTTCTTTTTATTTCTTTTTTAGTAATTTTTTTTTTTTTGAACAATAAGCTTTATAGAAAAGGCTAGGAAGTCACAAGACAAAGAACAAGCAAACAACCCCAAGAAAAGAGCAACCCAAGACAAAACACATAAAGAGAAAAAAAACGAAACAATCCACAAACAAAACGAAATAAGAAGCAAAGAGCAAGTATTTGTTTTGGTTATTATCAATTTACTTTCAAATTCTGAAAGAGTAATGAGATTAAATAATAATCAATACCTCATCTATCTAATGCACTCCAAGTGTTTGATTTATTGTTTAAATAAGATCCGCACAAGTATTTTTAGGGTTTAAGAGTTATGAAAAAAAAAATCAACAAAAGGATTCAAAGAATGTTGTTGTTGTTTTTTTTTTTTTTTTTTTTTTTGAAAAGGGATGTGGGGTTTTATTAGATTTACTTTATAGAATTTTTTTTCTTAAATTGTGTCTCTTTTAGTAATTTTGATAAAGGAAAAAAAATAATACTAAATAATTTTAAAAGTAGGGCATAAATAGATCAGTAGGGGGTGTGTCAATAGCACCACTCTAATACTAAATATCGTTAGTTATATTTGATACCATTTGCGTTGCTTTGCTTTGTATATTCCTCATGTGTATAGTCTAAATGCCCTTGGGGTCTTTTAAAGATTTTAATGATCTGAAATCATGGAATATTTGATGCTTAATTGACTGTCTATCAGATATTTCATCAGTGTCATCTAAATATGAAAGGGGAATGGATGCCTCTATCTGCACATGGAGGTTTATGTTCAAGCTTCCTTGTCAACTGGATTCATAAAAAAGGGAAAAGTAAATTAGACTGTTAATTTGAGTGATAATCGCTTACTATTCTCAGTTTGTCACATATAGGATCGTTTAATTTCCTTACCTTGAGTCGTAAAATATGAATGTTATTTTTGCTTTTGCTTAGTGTTGCCTAGGTGCCGCCTAGTCCTTAGTCAACGGCCCGTCGCCTTGACTTCCATGAAATCGTCGTGACTAGGTGGCAAACCGTCTTGTCGGCCCTAGTCGGGTAAAGTCGGTGACTAGTCATTATTGACCGACTAGAATGATTATTTTTTAAAAAAAATGACAAAAAAAAAAAAAAAATTGGTCGATGAAAGAGTCTCAGTAGTCAATATTGAGTTTTTTGGAATTTGATTTTTAATTTAAGATTCAATATACATTATGAAAATATATGAAATAGTATGAATATTTACTCAATTACAACAAAAAACTATTAAAAAAAAAATAAAAAACAAATTCCGACGTCTACTTTCGGCAGGTCACCTAGTGCCTAGCTACTTTTGCAACGCTGCTTTTGCCTCAGCTCTTTACATAAGTATTATTACAATTTGTAATGGTGATATCATATCCCTTTTGTCATTTTTAATCTTGTGCTACTGGTGAACTCTCTACTTCTAGAAGAGACTAGGATACTTATCAGCAGTGACCAATTGATTCTAGAAAAACAGTGCCAATTGTCAATTAGGTTTGTTGGGTTTTTTTTTTGGGAGAGAATTGTCAATTAGTTTTGTATAGGTTTAACCACTACCGTAGATGGGGAATTTTGTATGCCCCTAATGAACTTGAGTGTGCATTAAATCCTTTTAGACAGAATCGGGTCAAACCTTTCGTTAAATTCACAGTTAAGCAAAACTGATCCGTGAAGCATCACCTTTGATGTGAGCAGAAAATTTCACACAAAAACCAGGATCTTACTGTTCCTGTTCCACGGGAAAATTACTTTTATGAGTCAACTTTATTGCTTTTGTGGTTCACGAGTCTACACCAAAAATTTGAATATTTGATAGATAGTTATATAAGTTTGTCAAAGTCAAAGTCTGCCAGTAGCTCAAGTCTTTGTTCAACAAAGGCGTGCCTTTTACTCCTTACTCTCTGTAAAGCATGGAAGCTGTACTCTCTTGTACTGCAATCTTCTAACATTAAATGATGTGCAGAGAAGTGAATGCGTAAGCCATAGGATCACTCTAATGTAATCAAATTTACTTGTATAGCGAATATTCTTCTTTCATCAACCAACCAAACTATTAAGAGACTTGGAATTCAGGCAAGTTACAAGAGGGGCCCTTATTGATTGTTGGAATTATCTTCTACTTCTTCTTTTTCCCTGGTAAAGACGTTAACTGGGTTGACCATCCTTGTCTGGAGACTGGAATTGCCTTACCGTTATGACACTCCAGGAATATTGACGCCATTGGTTTCTATATTCCCACTTGATGATTGCTCACAATCCTGTAGAACAAACCATGGATTACATGTCTTGAACACACAGAGTTGAAACCAGAGCAACAGACTTATCCTCCCGAAATGTCGAAAACAACCATTACATCTCTCCAAATCTTACCCTACTGCTCTCTTCTCCTGCTGTTTCTCAGCCATGTAAACTCCCAACTCTATGATCAAGAACATGCAATCCTGCTGAAACTAAAGCAGGAATGGCATGATCCACCACTCATCAGCCACTGGACCGCGCCATCAAACTCCTCCCACTGCACCTGGCCAGAGATTACCTGCACACACAATTCCATCTCCGAAATATCTCTCTTCAACATGACCATCAACGAAACAATCCCACCCTTCATTTGTGACCTCAAGAACCTCACCAAGCTTGACCTTATGTCCAACCATATTCCTGGCCAATTTCCAAAAGCTCTCTACAACTGTTCTAAGCTTGAATACCTGGACCTCTCTGAGAACTACTTTGTTGGTCCAATTCCTGATGATATTGATCGCTTGTCTAGGCTCCAACATCTCAGTCTAGGCTCCAATAACTTTTCTGTCATTCCGGCTAGTATTGGGCGATTAACAGAGCTTCGGTCACTGGAGCTTTTCCAGAATGAGTTTAATGCTTCTTTCCCACCGGAAATTGGTAATCTTTCCAATCTTGAAATCTTAAGATTGGAATATAATACAAAAGTTGTGCCATCAAGCTTTCCTTCAAATTTCACACAGTTGAAAAAACTGCGGATCTTGTTGATGACTGCAACAAATTTGATTGGTGAAATCCCTGAAACGATTAGCAATATGGCAGCGCTTGAGTATTTCCATATATCAAGAAACACTTTAACTGGGAAAATTCCCAGCAGTTTGTTCAAGTTGAAGAATATGAGTGAATTGTATCTTTTCAAAAACAATTTTTCTAGTGAGATTCCTCAGGTTGTTGAATCCTTGAACTTGAGTGTGATTGATCTCTCACAGAACAATTTGACTGGGACAATACCAAAAGATTTCGGGAAGCTTCAGAAATTGTCAGGCTTGCTTTTGATGATGAATAAATTGTATGGAGAAATCCCGGAAAGCATTGGGCGGCTTCCAGCACTGGCGGATGTTAGATTGTTTGACAACAATTTATCAGGCACACTGCCTCCAGATTTTGGCCGATATTCACCACTTGAAAGTTTTCAAGTTTCATCTAATAAACTTACTGGCGGGCTGCCTGAACACTTATGTGCTCATGGTAAGTTGGTAGGAGTAATAGCTTTTGATAATAATCTAAGCGGAGAATTGCCAAAATCACTTGGAAATTGTAATAGTTTGTTAATTGTCAGCATTTACGACAATGAATTTGTCGGGAACATTCCTGCGGGGATGTGGAAGGGATTGAATTTGTCACTAGTGTTAATAAGTGACAATAAGTTCACAGGGGAGCTTCCTGAGCAAGTGTCACCGAATCTTTCTCGAGTTGAGATTAGTAACAACAGATTTTCTGGAAAAATTCCGACTGGAGTGAGTTCTTGGAGGAATATGGTGGTCTTTGAGGCCAGCAATAACCTCTTCACTGGTGCAATTCCAAGAGAGTTAACAGCTCTTCCTTCTCTGACGGTTCTTTTACTTGATCAGAACCAACTCTCTGGCTCCTTACCATCAGATATAATCTCCTGGAAGTCACTAACTTTTCTAAACCTTAGTCGAAATCAGCTCTTTGGAGAAATTCCGGAGGCATTTGGCTCTCTACCTGGCCTTACCGATTTGGACTTGTCAGAAAACCAATTTTCTGGACAAATTCCACCTCAAATTGGGCAGCTGAAGCTCACCTCCCTCAACCTGTCTTCAAATCGTCTCACCGGGGAAATCCCAAGTCAGTTTGAAAATGGTGCATATGCCGATAGCTTTTTGAACAATCCTGGTCTCTGTGCATGGAGCTCACACCCAAACCTCAACAGCTGCAGCTTCAAGCCCCGAAAATCTAGCAAAATTTCATCCCAAGGTCTTGCTTTGATAGTAAGTACTTTGATTGCAGTCTTTTTGTTGGCTTTGTTATTTTCATTATTTGTGATCAGGGTTTACCACAAGAGAAAACATGGATCCGATTCGAAATTGGAGACCACTTCTTTCCAGAGGTTGAATTTCACAGAATCAGATATTCTGCCAAAATTGACAGAAAGTAACGCGATTGGAAGTGGTGGGTCTGGAAAAGTATACCGCATTCATATCAATCACTCAGGTGGTGTTGTTGCAGTGAAAAAGATTTGGAATAGCAGAAAGTTAGACCAAAAGCATGAGAAAGAATTTTTATCTGAAGTTCAAATTCTAAGTAGAGTTAGGCATGTGAACATAGTGAAACTGCTTTGCTGTATTTCAAATGACAAATTAAAGCTTCTGGTTTACGAGTATCTGGAAAATCGTAGCCTGGATAGGTGGTTGCACAAGAAGAATCGACCATCATCTCTCTCCGGCTCAGTCCTGGATTGGCCTAAAAGGATGCAGATTGCAGTGGGAGCTGCACAGGGACTCTGCTACATGCACCATGACTGCTCACCACCCATCATCCACCGAGATGTTAAATCAAGCAACGTTCTGTTAGATTCTGTTTTCAATGCGAAAATAGCTGATTTTGGTCTTGCTAAGATCTTGATCAAGCATGGAGAACTTGCAACAATGTCATCTGTGGCTGGCTCTTTTGGATACATTGCTCCAGGTAAAGTCAATTTTCCATTAAGCAGCAATTTTAGTCTTTGTCTAAACTACTATGTTTCTAACTTGAAATGCAGAGTATGCTCATACAACAAAAGTGAATGAGAAGATCGATATTTATAGCTTCGGGGTTATACTTTTGGAACTGACGACAGGAAGAGAAGCTAACTATGGTGATGAGCATACATGCCTTGCCAAATGGGCGTGGCGTCACCTTCAAGAAAACAATCCTATAGTCGATATTCTGGATGAAGAGATCAATGAACCATGCTACTTGGATGAAATGAGTCGAGTTTTCAAACTTGGAATCAGTTGTACCAGCATGCAGCCATCAACTAGGCCTAGCATGAAGATAGTTCTGCAAACGTTGCTCAACTATCCAATAATTACTCTAAAGAAGAATGCCGAAAGCAAATATGATGTGACTCCACTCCTCAAGAACTCAAAGCGCGAAAGGATGCTAGAAGATGATGATCCTAGTTTGGCATCTTTAGTGTGAGTGACCTTTAGTTGGTTGAATCTTTAGATTAGTAAGTGACCAGTTTATAGAGAAATAAGTAATCCTCGCCGGTGATTGTATTTGAGGCGATATGTTACTATGTATTTTGTTGAAACTAGTATATATTTGAGGGCATATGAACTAGCAATGAAGAATCTCTATAGCAGATTTTCTCAACTGTTTGCTGGAAATTTTTAAGACCACGACTTGAATAAGAAAACTATGTTTTGCATACACTTTGGAGCCAAAGCAAGAGTTAAAATTTGCTAATTTTATAATAATTTATGCAGCTCATCCAACAGGAATGAATTCTGTAAGCGTCCAGTTTAAATTTGTAACCTTTTTAATTAATATTGCATTAAATTCAACGATCATTAACTAGTCGAAAGAAACGTTTAGGTTAAGTAAAAATAGTAAAAACAGTGAAAATAGAATTATCCGATAAATCGTCAAAAACAGAGTTGAAACTTGAAACCAAAGCAACAAACTAATCCTCCTGAAATGTCAAAAATAACCATAACACACCGGTTACGTAAAAATTGTAAAAATAGTTAAAGGTTTTGTCAAGATTGATAAATATATGCACGACCTAAATATCTACTTTTACGGTACATAAAAGAATTTTACCCACACATACTTGTAAATGTGTACTGAAACTTCAACCTCCATCACAAACAAAAACATGGAAAAAGAGGAGTACAGCACATAACCATGACATATATAATTAATTTAATTCAATCTTAGATTTTACAAAACAAATAATTAATTTCTTTCTTCTAGGCCAATTTAATCCATTCCCAATCACAAAGAAGTTCAAATTTGTTGAGAAATCAATAATATTGATACGGCTAGTTACAAAAAAATAAAAATAAAAATAAAAATAAATAAATAAACAAATAATTATACTGGCAATCCACTGATTTTATATCTTGAACATCAATATTCAATACATTACAAGAAACTGGATGGCTCATAAAAAAAATTTAAATGGCAAACACCTAACATCTTTGATTAAGCCGTCAAAGAATAATCCGTGAATTCTTCTCAAAACTTCAAGAACATTCTGCAGCTCCCCTTCACTCTCAATCTCATCGGTCTTCATCTCCGCGTGCGATTTACAATTCTGATGACGATCGGTAAAGTAGTAATATTTTTGAACCGTGATCAAATTGTCTAAGCGATCGCTCCATACACTTTTGGTGTCGTCAACGATAATAGTCCCACACTCTTGTCCAAGAACCAAATCCAGGTTCTTTTTTGATTTGTCCTTGAAATCTTCACGTGCAATAAGCCGAGAGTCGAAGAAGTTACCTTCCGGGTCAAGAAACTCAGCAACCTTCTTCACGTAGTATCTGCTCCCCATTGAACAAACATAAATTTCGAACATGGAACTTGCTTCTTTTAAGAATGTGCGTACAAAAGGTCTCAACTTCACCAAGTAAGCATCATCGAGAACGAACAGGCTCCCGTCTGATGCATTCAAATCCGTCTGTTTCTTCAAATACAACTCGTCTGGTGTCAGCTTCTTGAATGCTTTACTGTGAAGAAGCGTGTGGTCCAAGTCAAGAACCAAGTGAAGCTTCTTCTGGGCAAAAAGCTTGTTGGAGTTGGCAACTTTCAAACGACAAATCTCATCGAGGGCCAGCTTTAAACCATCGAAAATATAATCAAAACGGATGCTGTAATCGGAAGCCATTGGCCGATCACAGTGCAGGCAGACACCATTGATGACAGTGGAATGTTTACAATTGAATCCAAGAGAAATCGACTCATCAAATATCTTCAAACGTATACGTGGGGCCTTGGAACATGAATCCAACCCCAATGAGCGATGGAGGGTTGATGTGGGAGTGATTTTGCTTCGAACGTGGTGGTGGGTTGATGTGGGTGGACGAACAGAGACGGCAACCATTTTTTTTTTTTTTTGTGTTTAAGTTTAATTAGTGTAAAACTGATATTTATAGCTGAAATATTTCCTAAAGTGAGTAGGTTTCCTTGTAAATTCAGTTTTAGTTTTTATTTCCTAATTTGGTTTCCTTTCTACAGTAGGATTGCATTTAAAAAATAATAATTTTAAATAACTTATTTGATTTTAAATAACTTATTTTACTTCAAATTAATTTAATAAATTTATTAGTTCAAGTTAGGAAACTTTAAACCTATCAATTTAGGAAATAAATTTAGAGGCTGCTTTTGTCAAATAATTATTTCGTGGGGATAAAGAATCACTAAATAGAAAACGTTATCCCCAAGAAATAATTGAAGCCAATCCCAAGTCAAAATCTTGTTCAATCAACTACGAATAGGGGAGACTGGGAGAGATAGACAACACATTCGAAAAGTGAGAATGCAGAATGCACAAGCCTCCAGTTTTATTGCCAACAGTGACTGTTCTACAAAAAGTAACATCTCTAACAAGAGTTTACATCTCCCATTTTATTCTTTCATTCAGGAGAAATTTTCTTTTACACTTGGACCGACACAGTTCCCCGGCATTAGGGAAACATAAACAGATAACGCAAAACGACAGGAAACAGCGTTAAAGCTTGTGACCAATGACCTGGAGCGCATTTGATTCCATTACTCGCTCCACAGGACCATAAATCAAGAATTTCTGGGACAAACTCTTGATGTGTGGTATGAAAAGCTCAATTTTAAGCCGAAGTCTATCAAAATAAGACATTGGGGAGTATACAAAACTAAAAATCGTTATGGCTATACTCGAGAAACAATTTTCAAGGTTCTTCGACTTCAAGGTATTGGGAGTGAGAGGCTGCAAGGAGTGAAGCTCCAATGCCTGATCCATCATTGGAAAGCTCAACTACTATGTTCTCAGCCACTTCCTCTCCCAGCAACTCCTTTAATGTGCTCTCCATGCAACCACTGAATTTTTTGTAGTGCTCGAACAACCCTCCATCCAATGCTATCACTGACTTCTGCGTGTCCCCGTCCCTTACTGTGTCTCTACCTAATTTCTTGAGGATGCCGACAATCCCTGCAGCAGAGAGGCGTGCACCACGAGTGGCAACAATGTCACAGACCTCAACGATAACTTTTCTCATCTTCAAGGAGGTGTTTGTTATCTGACAAAGAAAGAAGAAGACAGAAGGTAACATATATTTCTAATATTGTTTCTCCATTACTAGTAGTAAGAAAAGCTTGGTTAAAAGCAATACCTCTAATATATCTTTTAATTTGTTCCCAACTACTTTCAAATCTGAAGATGTGTCATGATGCATTGCAGACATTTCGGGAGTCCTGCGTAATTCACAATATAACAATGTAAGAGATCTACAAGCACACTTAATTAACAGATAAATGGATGTAAAACATTTACTGCAGGAAAACAGACCAAAACAAAACACAAGCATTTTTTTCTTCTTTTCATTTTCCAATACCAACATGTTTAGCACAAAAAAGACCAAAACAACGGCTGAGTACTAGCTAATTTACATAGTTTAGCCTCTAGTTGTTATATAAGAGATCTTGGGATCAAATCCGACTCACATCAGAGTTGAGGAGGGGGTTCGTTCATAATTGAGTATTGTAAATAAAAAAGTTAAAAAAATATATCAAAATGCCATAAATTCTAAATTGCGGACTCCTGATACAATGTAACCGATTAAATCCAAAATAACGAGTATCAAGTAGTTCTTACTGCTAAGACCAGACAATTACAGGTCATATCAAAGTATCCATGTCATTTCAAAATGGGTCAGGATGCTTAAACGAACCAACCACAAGCATGAAAATAAAAGTGTGGCCATAATCTTCATGCTTCACAAAATAATATGAAGATGAGACGGTTTGGGCCATGTAGCTGAATAGCTGATATCATAAAACACTAATGGCACACCTCAATATGTATGGAATATTCAGTTTCGGTGGAATTGTATCACCAAAAAAGGCAGCTTCTTCAGCCATTCTGTACAGAACTCTGCGTACGATTTCTCCCAAATACATACCAGAAATAACTTTTTCAAAAATCTGCAAGCAAAAGTTAGTGATGTTATGACATCCATTATGCCACATGTATAAACAATGATATATGGAGCAAATGGAAGTACATATAGCTACCTGTTCTCCGGGGTTCTTACTCTCTGCATCCAGTGCAAGATCATATTCTGTTAGTGGAACATGCGAAGACCGGAAGTTACCCCACTCCATATTGATGACCTACAGTAACAAAGATTGTTTTACAAACAGAATTCGGTAGACCATGAAGAGATGATAGCAAATTCAGATCAGATATGAATATCAGCAGCCAACAAAAATTTGCAAAATACTTGCCATTTCCCCTGATTTAGGTAGAAGACCTTGCCACTTTGGAATTGCATTTGCTCGCTCTACATAGGCTGCATTCGTTCCAGTACCCAAGATTACAGCAGCAATCACATCCTGGTTGTGGTATCTACCACCAGCTAATGTTCCAATTGTATCATTTACCTGCATCAGCTGAGCATGTTAAGGAATCCACAGGAACAGTAGAGAGAGATTTGAAATAAGCAAATATAAGCTCATGTCATATTTGTAAATCACATATTCCTCAGAATGAGAAGAAAAACTAAATGGAGTGCGCAAAATAAGAACCAAATTTGACCTACCAAAGCTGACACGCGCATATCAAGGCCCATTCTTTCCATGGCTTTAGTCAACTCTCCAACCACATCTTTTTCAACCTATATAACAAACAAGAGAAAAGGGAAAAAGAACACTAAAGGTCAGGAAGTATGCAAAGTGGAAGTTAAGATCGTGGCAATATGCACTCTGTATTATTAGAAGAAGAGATACTCTGACACAAATTTTGACTGACATGCATTCCAGACCTCTTGTTGGTTCAGCTAGTAAGACCTCTTGTTGTGAAAGAAGTCTTCAAATCTCACTCACATTGGGGTTTGCAGGGGGTTCGGTTCATATTGCATGTCATAATTTTTTTTTTAAATAATTGCCTGTGCATCTGGGTATCAAAAAATATAATAATAAAGAAATTGGCAAATTGCCCACCTACTAAACTCAAGTGTGTGGAACATGTAATAGAAATTAATTAAACCTACCACAAAACCCCCCCTCATGATTTACGACAAAATTTTAGAAGAGAATAAATACAAAATTTTGACATCTATTGTGGATAGCCAAGGAATGCCAGAAATACTGTTGATAATTAAGGATACCAATTACTGGATATTCATAAATGAATGCAGAATAAGAGTTAAGATATAAAGGATTAACCGCATCTTCTATGGAGAAGCCCTTTGTCCATTTCATAAGATTCCCCGATGCTATTGATGTCTGCCTAACGGGAAATGAGAAGGTAAAACCCAACTCTCTTTGTCTACCAGACGAAACATGAAGCCCTTCACCTTCTGTAGCAACAAATTCTGCAAGTGCTGTAGCAATAAAGTCGAATAATTCCTGAAATTACAATCATTAACAGAAACTTAGAGCATAAAAAGATTAAGTTAGGCTAAATTTTGTTACGTTGGCTTGTAAAGACACTCACCTGTGAAGTACCAGTCATCAAATCTTGAGGAATTGAAACTTCCTTAGATTCTTGTTTAACAACACGGCCTTCTTTTCCACCCAACAGTACACGCAGGACACGGAAGTTTGTGCCACCAAGGTCTAGTGCATAAAACAGTCCCTTCTCATCTCTGTCACGTGCATGTTCAATTGAATTTCAATCAGCACAAAAGTTCTAAACAACTAAATTTCTTTACTCTCTGTGAATATTGGCTACATGAATATTCAACAAATGGATTGGAAGAACATTTCTCCAGCTAGGAAGTTCAGTCATCTCAGACTTATCTTAAAAATAAAATCATTATTTAACAGATCTGGTCTGAGAAAATAAATGACAAAAGAAATTACCAAAGAGAAAAATAAATTGCATAATTCTCAATATTGAAAGTATAAATAAATTCAGAGATTAGAACCATTTTTTATTAAGAGGGAGAACAAGTTATCTCTTGTCAGCAATAAAGTAAAAAGGCGATACTACAAGAGAATAAAATGATGTTAGAATGAAACTTCAAAGCTCTGTCCAACTAACATATGAAACAAATTCAGTTTGCTTATCTGTCAAGGTGAGAAGTGGCATTAAACTTAAAGATTCTCTCAAGAACACCAAATTTGAAGCCAAAAAAAAAAAATCATTGCTAGCAAATTTTCATATCCAAAGCAATAAAAAATAAACAAAAGCTTAAAAAGCAAAAAGTAAAAGATTTCAATGGTAAGATATTAAACAACTAAAAAATTAAAAGTGAAAATGAAAAATGCAATCACACTAGATAAATAAAAAAGGATTTGGGTATCACATGAATGATGTCAAAACAAACAAGTAAAAAACAACAAGGGAGATAGAAAATGGACTATGTAAGGCAACTCAAAAGAACAATGCTAGATATACTATAAAATATCAAGACATCGAAATTCGCCAAAACTCAATCAAACAAAGAAAGTAAATTTGATATTGACAAAGAATATGCTTTCCGGAATAGGAAGTAAAGCTTCTTCAGAACTATTTAAGTTGCGTTTTTCTTTTTCTTTTTTGAAGTATTACAATTTACAACTATTACAAGAGTTCGGATATTTACTCCTATAAACCGGGAGAAAACTCCCCACACATGCATATGGTGGGACTCGAACCGCTGACCACCAACGTGGAAAGGAGGTAATCTATGACACTAGATTCTGAATGAGTCGTAATGTATTATTTGACACAAAAACAGATTTTCAATTATGGAGTTGCAAGACAATATGAGACTAGTTATTTATCCAATTAAATTAGAACCTTTAAAACAGTAGTAAGTAAAAAATGTAACCTTTTTTAAAGGAAAAAATCAAACTAAATTGGCTTGATAAGGATAATATAAATCTTTTATTCCATGGCGGCAGAATTTATGAAAAAAGAAAATAATTTCAGTCAAAGTAATGAAATACAGGCGACAGATTATAAGCATAAAGAAATGTAATTTAACTGTAAATGAAGTAATCAATAACTCTAATAAATAAATAAAAATTACCCTTTTAATCATAATTATAAAAAATTAATCAATGGATATTAAAAAAATAAAAAGATTAGAGGAAATTGGAAATGAAAAGAAAAGAAAGAAGCTTGGTTTTCATTTTTGGTGTGGTACCCACCCAGTAGCGAATTTATCGACCAATCACAATTCACATATTAGATATAAACCGATTAAACACAAAAAAAATCAGACAATTAACTAAAATACACAAAATAAATAAATGAATTGGTTTTGTACAGACCCAGTGGGGAGATTATCGACAAAGCTGATAAGCATCTTGAGCTTGCTGCCACCCTCCGATGCGAGTCCTGCATGCATCTCAACCGTCATCGCATCAGCTATCTGTTTCAGCTTTCCAATTGGTGTTCCACACGTGTCCTCTAACTCTTTCAATATCGCCACCGTCCGGGCCCACTTCCCGGAGCTCTGCATCCTGTGTCTCACCACCAGCGCCGTCGCCGCACACACCGCCGCCGCGCACACCACCGCTGCTCCCACTGCTACTTTCCCCATCACCCACTACTTAATTTCAATCCAATCAAAATATAAATAAAATGAAAACGATCGAATTTTTCAGAAAAAACCAAAAATTTGACTCTCTCTCTCACTTCGCAGTCAAAGTCTGGATTGGTTTGGATTCAATTCAGAAGAAGCACATGGAAACCCTAGATCGAGCTAAAAACAGGAGGAGCAAGCAAACTTGTGATAAACAAAGAGAGAAGTTCAAGTGTTAAATATATATATATATCTCTGTTGTCTGTGTTTTTGTCTGATTTTCCTTGTATTTTCTAATGAAGTCATTTATTGGTTTGTATACATATGATCTTTAATACGACAAAGATGTCAATTGACTTGCTCTCCATGCTGTATAAACTTAGAATTCATAGAAAAACAACTCAAAATTTAATCGGTATTTCTATTTAAAACGTATTTATTTTTACTAAAAATAGATAAAAAAAATTAATATAAATTTTAAATACTTGTTGAGTCAACCGAAAAAATAGCTGTGTAACATTTTAAATACTTGTTGAATCAATCAAAAAAATAGTTGTGTAATATACCGTCTGAAAATAGACTATCACATTTATAATGTCTAATATTTTTTTTGTCACATTAGCTTGAGGTTGAATATACTTTTTTTTTTAATTTTTTTTTTAACAATATTTATTAATCCAGGATTAGGTATTTTTTTAAAAGTTTTCACCATTGATAAGATTCGAACCGTTGATTTAGGAGTCATTTGCATAAGCCACAAACTCGTCCATTGAGTTACGCCTCCGTTGGCCTTGAGGTTGAATATACATAATTACATTTTTACATACATTTATTAACGGTTTATCCTATGTAATATTTACTTATCCTCTGTGACTATCTTTTCTTTTTTTTTTCACAACCGACTCTTACATCTGAGATCTCTAATAAATAATAGAATAATTGGCACAAATCCCCCCTCGAGTGTATATATATTTGCATGTTGCCCCCTAAACTTTTTTTTTAGGCATGTTGCCCCCTGAACTATCACTTTATTGGCAATCCTTTGGTTTTTTCCCCCCTAAGGGGGCATTTTTATTCTTGTTCTGCCAATAAGTGATAGTTCAGGGGGTAACATGCCTAAAAAAAAAGTTTAGGGGGCAACATGCAAATTTATATACACTCGATGGGAGATTTGTGCCAATTACTCTAAATAATAATACACAAAAAGCGGTCACTGTTTTAGATTGGAATTACGAAAATGACCTGTCAGTCTCTCATATCAATTTTTTCTTTTCTTTTTTAAATAATTGCCCGTTTATTTAAATATCTAGAGAGAATTTTATGATGGTGGTGGTGTTTATTTGGAGATTTTAAGAAAAAAGGCACGTGTGTTAACTTTTGTCTGTTTGGTAAGCACGTGCAGTGTTGATGTTGCGACTTATAAAAGATTCTTTCATGCTTTTTAATGCTCAAGTACTCAACACCGGCTTTTGAAGTAATTACCGGAAAAACCTACTTTAGGTTTGTCGATTGACATTTAAAAATAACTTTATCAATAATTTACATTCACCTTCTTTATTATTAAGGTTTGACCATATGTTGACTGTTAATTTTGATATTTCAAAGGGGGGTAATATTGTCTTTTAACATTTATTTTTATTTTATTAAAGACAAATAAAAAGAAGATGAATCTCAACCATCAATCAAATAGATGAATGATGGAGATTCATTTTCTTAAAAATAAAAAAAATTTGTTTTAAAAAATTAAATTTTAAAAAACAATTGTTCTTTAGAGATTTATTAATTTAAAAAAAAAAAAAAGGTGGATATCCATATCCATAGGGATCTCTAACGAGAGGCGGAGTGACAGAGTGCTAAGAGAGGGTTTTGGAGGAGAAGAGAGTGAGAAAGGCGGAGTGGGCGTCGGCGAAGAGGCTAAGTGGGTTGGGAGAGAAATCAAGAGATTGAATGCAGGAGACAAGGTTAGGGATTTTGTGGGGTTTGAAGGAGGACCAGTACTTAGATTATGGGGTTTCCTAACTTTGAGTTTCAGTTTGGGCTTGATAGAGAAGCTTTTCCCGACATGGGATTGCGGTTGCCGGTTGGAGGTTTTCCACCATTGAAGCTGGTTGCTGCAATGAAGCTTCATAACAATTAGAACCCATATCATATTCATAACAATTCAATAATTAAACACCATAACTTGCGAAATTCATACGAATAATAATCAATTTATGCAATTTTTTTTTTTTTAAATGATAACTTGAAAGAAAAATGACAAACCTTGGTGGAGATCCATCAATGGATCTAGATCTCCACAACTCCACCTCCTCTTTTTATTTTTATTTTTAATTTTCTATTTAATTTTTTTTTATTTTTCTATAATAATTTTTTTTTTTTTAATTATCAGGAGTAGTTTTGTTGTTTTAGCTTTTTTAAAAAGTCAACGGTTAAATATAACGGTCAACACTAACAACAGAGGAAGTGAATGTCAATTGTTGATAAAGTTATTTTTAGGTATCAATTGGCAAACCTCAAGTAGGTTTCCGGTAATTACTTCCTCAAGTCTTTGTTCTTGTTTTTTCATTTCTAATTCGTGAGAGTGTTTTCTTCTTCTTTGTCCTAACAAATGGTATTAACGTAATTATACATTTATACCTTATCATTCTATAATTTCCGGTCAAAGTTTTTATGATATCGAGCAAAGTCTTATAATCAAAATTGATTTTCTTCTACTCTTCAATATTTTATTAAAATAGATGACAAATCTTTATACAAAAAGAAAATAAGGTATTTTCCAATAAAATGTTTTCTAATAATTGAATCTACATCTCTAGTGATCTGGCTTTGCTAGGCTGTTTTTTTTAGTGTTATTAACATTTTTTATACTTAACTGTCATAAAATTAAGAAAGTTTAACAAAAAAAATCAAATCAAATCAATAGAATCTGAATTCCTAGTATATTTTAAAGGGATAATTGCACAAACTTACCCTAACGTTTCCCATTATGGCATAATATTCAACTAATGCCTTTAATTGCACAAACAACCCCTCATGTTAGTCAACTTTAGTTAAAAATAGTCATTGACCATGATTTTTTTTGAAAGCCCAAAATTGCCCCTGCACTTTATTTAAAACATTATCTACTTTAAATTATTATAATGTAAAAAATAAATACTAAACATAATCCTTTTTTAATAAAAAAAAAATTCAAAAATAATATATTAAAAACAAAACAATTTAAGAAAACGTTATTTTGAGAAAATACAATTTAATAATATATTAAAAAAAAAATGTTATTTTGAGAAAATATAATTTAAAATTATGCAAGTCCAATATGAATAGTGGTAATGTGTTACATATTTTTGAATTTTTTTTGTTTTTATTATATTATTTTTGAATTTTGTTTATTTAAAAAGGATTATGTTTAGTATTCTAAACACAAATATAAATAAAATCATCAAGAGTTTGAAATAAAAATATAATTATTTGTCATAATAAAATACAGTAGAACCGAAAATTTGTTTAATGTTCATCTCTATAAGACAAAATAATTTGACTCAATATAAATTACGCATTATATTTTGGTTCAAAAATTTTAAAAAATATTTTTTATATTATAATAATTTAAAGTAGATAATGTTTTAAATAAAGGGCAATTAAAATTTTTTTGTAATAAAGTGCAGGGGCAATTTTGGGCTTTCAAAAAAAAATCATGGTCAATGGCTATTTTTAACCAAAGTTGACTAACATGAGGGGTTGTTTGTGCAATTAAAGGCATTAGTTGAATATTATACCATAATGGGAAACGTTAGGGTAAGTTTGTGCAATTTTCCCTATTTTAAATGTAAATAATATATATATATATATAAAGGGGACCCTATTATTTGGTATACATTTTTATCAAATTATTTATTTTACACATGTGATTAACTTATTTTATTTTAGTTTGACACTTTAGGTAAATTGATAAATTGACAATACCTAAAATTGTAATTAAACTGTAAACCGAAAGTCAACTTCTTGACTTTTTCATATCTTATCAGAATAAGCTATATAGTATTTGTTTGCGTGTGAACAAAAGTTAAGAAAAAACTTAATTATTAAATTACAACAGATCAAGTCTTTGGAATTAAATTGCATTATTTCCTCGTAACTACCTTTAATTATAATAATGTTATATTGTCCAAATTTGATGCACAAATGATGTGGCAACACGGTAATCCATTCATTTAAATTATACAAATCTAATACAATTTAAATGAATGGATTACAATGATGCTACATCATTTGGACACCAAATTTGGACAATATAACATTATTGTAATTATAATACATTGTTTCAGGTATTATCATAGATAGCATATTAAAATATATATATATATATATATATATATATATATATATATATATTGTATCACATATTTTCTTAATCCAGGTGGTATGATGTATGTATCTCTCATTTCACATCAATGATGGAAAGTTTGAGTCTTACCATTTATATTTTACAAATATATGTGTAAAGTTTTTTACTCGATATCATAGGTGTAGATATTCGAGACGTGTATATAATGTTTGATTTTGGTATATCTCAGGTCATTTGATGTTAAATTTTAAATATATATATATATATAATATAATATAATATAGTATCATCGTATGTGTGTGAACAAAAGTTTAGAAAAAACTTAAATCATTTATTTAGAACAGACCAACAAGTCTTTAATTACAACTTATTGATTTGATGCTTAAAAATATGAAAACAGATTACGACCAAAAGCTATTGTTTGCAAATTGGGTTGAACTATATAAACCTACAAGTAACCTATACAAATTTGACCAGAAATTAGTTGAAATCCAACTCGGCAACTAGTCAGCTAACTCAATTCCATCAAAGTCATCATTTATTTGATGTCTGCTAGTTGGTTTGGAGTTGTACAAGTCACCCAATTTGCAAATTGCAATTGGGCACATGCTTATATAATTTCTCATTGAATGCCAGAGAAAATCTTATATGGGACTGTCACGTGGTGAGACCGTGAGACCGTTCAATGAGATTGTCCCATTTATCTTGGGAATATAAAAATAAATTATAAAAAATTAATTTGATACAATTTCATTGGACGGTCTCATGGTCTCACCATGTGACAGTCCCTTGCAAGATTTTATCTGAATGCAGAAGCTGAAACAGCTTTTTGTTTGGTCGATTCAGCCGGTAAATAAGTGTTTTTTATTTTATTTTATTTATTTACATGAACTTTTGTAGTATTATTTACCAAGGTTATTCTTAACTCCACCGAGATCTTTTTAAAGACAAAACCGTGAGGATAAATGGATCAAAGTGGACAAGACATCGTGGATGGCGACGTTAGCGAATCTTTAATATGTAGTGTTTATTGATTGAATGGGTATATCATGTAGGGATGCACAAATAGAATAAATACATTGTATGGTAAGATCTAATTAGTAATATTTTATTGAATTAAAGTGAATTCATTGTATTACAACGATCCACTAGAGAAAAGAATAATCAGGTTAAACTTAAATTTAGCATTAAAATTCACATTATTGTAAACTTTCTGTAAAAATGGAATCTTGCTCTTGATGGTTTCTAATTCTTACCATGTTTAAGAATCCTTAAAATCCCGTCTCAAGGGACGTAGTTTAACCGATAAATGAACGAGCTTGAAGCTTGGGTAAATCACTTCTAAACCAGCGGCTTAAATATATATAAGAAAAAAAACCTTTAAAATCGTTGATTTTCATATTTGAAATAGATAATTTTCTTTTAACCCAAATTATGCTGAATTAAAGTACATTTCAGTAGCAAATTACTCAACTAATCGAGAAAAAATTAATTCAAAAGTAGTTTAGTAGAAATTTAAAAAGGTTAGGCACACACTCGTGATGGTCAGATGAAACCCAACCAACCATCAACCAAATGAATCTACGGTCGTGTGAGCTGTGCAAAAGGGTCCACAACTGTTAGGTAATTGTCTTCACTTGAACGGTTCGATTTCAGTTCCATAAAAGATGGAATAAAAGGAAGGGAATATATATATATATATCAAAAGGGGTTCTTCTCTTGTCCCAAATAAAAAAGTAATCCATCTCAACATCAAGTGTTTACACGAACACATTGCTTTGGGTCTTACTAAAAATGTGTACGTGTCAATTCATAACTTGTTCACGACCCCACCTTCATGATCTGGTATTCTGGTGTGAGTGGAGTATGCTAGTTTGTCAAATCCTAACTGGTTTGGTCTTTTCAAGTTAGGTGCTATATTCTTCATAATCTCTATCTTCACATAATATTCTCAAATCAAAGTAACACAACAAAACTTATATAATCATATCTTCTCAAAAGTATTCATAATCCAATTTATTTATTTTATTGGAAATCATCCGACACCAATAGAGGTCAGGGATCTGCCGAGATCAACCGCTACATACACAGCCATAAATGCAACTCTCGATTGCTTTAGGCATGACTAAACGGAAAACTCACCTGCAATCTAAACACTAACAGGACACCAATGTTAGTTCAACTTCACACTTGATATCCACCTTCTCTGTAACAACTTGGAAGCACAAACTGTAAAATTTTCATTGAAGATGGTGGGTAGTGAGTAGTTATATACTAGTAGCTGGCATGATTTAGAAGGTGAATCAAAGGGTTCACTTCAATATCAATAAAAATTTGACAAGGAAGTAGCAATGGCACATGACAGTGACTGCAATCCTGTAGGCTAAAACTGTATAATCACATAACTTCTAACAGGTTCCCTATAATATGGTGCAGGTCGATTCCATTAAACACTATCAATGTCCTGATTGGAGGTAGGGATGACCTAAATTTGAAGAACGATCGTGACTACTGGTATCCTTATCTGAAATTATGTGAAAAATGACAGCCTCAAAACGATGGATAACATTATTGCAAACACCAAAAACTTACAAGCATCAATCACTGAAATATTATAAATCATACTGTGTGTAAGCAATTCAAGAGGATAGAGCCTGCTGACAAGAAGATAGAGTAAAAAGGGTAATAAACAACAAACTATTCAGCTAGTTCTTTACGAGTCGGGATTACAGGCACAAGATAATTCTTAAATTGTGAGTCAAAACTTCTGAAGTTACCAGTGCAACCCTCTTTCTGTGCTTGTTCGACTGCAAAGTTTTTCTCTGCTTGAATTCGGATAATTTCAGGAGGTGGAGGCACTGAAACCTACATATGCAATCAACAATTATAAACTGAACCGATTGAAAATTAATAAAAGACACCATAAGAAACACCCAAAAGAACATATTTACAGTCGATGGAGTAGTTAATGCTACATCTCTGGCTTTATCTCCAGTAGATGAAGAGACGGTCCTGCATTAAGCAAAAAAAACAGTATCAAGAGATTGAATTCTTTGCATCTAATGTTCAAATAAAGTAACCTAACTTTAACAAACAATTTATCGGCATGAGTTAAGAGAAACTGTAGGATGATATTCAATTTTGGGAAATAAAATCACGGTCATGGTACAGAAGGAAGAAAACCCCATACCACAAATGTTCCGAACTAAAGCTGTTATGTACTGGGTTTAAGCTAAGTTTAAATATATATATTGCTCTTTTCACTCTAATTTTAGCTTAAACCCATCATGATTTACAGCAGTGATGTACAGAAACAGAGAAATTTGTTTGTAAATTTGTATAAATGGAGAGAATTTTCTCCTTCTAATCTGACTCATAATGATTAAGTTTACACAATTGCCAGCAAGTTAATGATGCACTAGAAATATCTTTGTCAAACTCTGCAATCATATTGTGCATCAAATTCCATCATACTTGCAACTAGTGTACCACACTAGCATTGCAAATTTAGTCTCAAACAATCAGTTGATTATGTAGATTTATTAACAAAAATAAAAAACCCTACTTTCATTAACTACAGAGTCAATTATTCAATCACCAGTTCTCTTCAAGACTTCAAAAGGCTAAAGCAAATTTGTAACAAAATCCAAAATTCAACAGTACCAAATAATAATAATAATAAATAGAATCAACAAGCCAGTTGAAGAGTTTCTCAGATTCCTTCCATATGAAAACAACCAAACACATCCATATTCCAGAATCATTGGAGCATACCTGCGAGGCGGTGGGTGAGTGATCTTCCTCCTCTTCACCATTTTGCATAAAACTTATTACAGTTGCAAATTGCAATACAAAATAGAGGTGTCAGTGACAGTGTTAAAGGCCCGTCAAATTTGGGTTCGACTAGTGTTCAAGCCCTTTGGGTGGGCCCAACTTAAACTCAAAGAATCTGGACTTGAGGGCAAGTAAGGGCTTAAAAAATTATTTGGGATATACTATAAATATGTAGAGCAATACTATACGATCCAAATGATAACACGTGCCGTTAGAAAAAAAAAAAAGATGTTTTTTTCTTTTTATATATCACCTATGGTATGTCAACTCGAATCTGAGAATCGTCAGGACTGAATGGGTATCATTTTCCACCAAGTCACATTGAGTGGTGGAAAAAAATGATGTTTATTTACAATGTTATATAATAAGATTAATGAAAGTGTATTTTAGGCACTAAGGGGATTGTAATCACAAATTAGAAAGGAAAAAATAAATTAAAATCCTATTATCAAAGGTGTGCTAATGAGAAGGATGTATTTGAGTTGTGTAATGCAACTGTTGATCAAACAAATTGTTGGGTTCATCATAAGTGTGTAAAGGCCCGTTTAAGAGCTCCCCACTCAAAGCCGTCTAACCTAGTTGGGCTGAGACTCGGTTCTTGATATATTTCTTGCATTTTTAAGGGGAATAAAGAACTTTGATTATTCAAAGGGTGAAGCCTTGGAAGACCTTTGAAATCTTCTGATTTATTTTTTAAAGGGAAAGTATCATTTTCCCCCCTGAGGTTTGCCATATTAGATAATCTGATCCCTCTAGTTTTAATAATGGCCAGTCAGCCCCCTGAAACCCAAAATATTGGTCATTTTCCCCCTTGTGTCAAGTTTTCCATCCAAAATAACGTTGACTTTTAATTGCAAAATTAAAAGACCTCTTCAAGGATTGAACCCTCAACCTTGTGATCAAAAGCAACAAGCCCTATCCAACTAGGCTACTCCAACTCATTGTTGTTAATATGTTGATTTAAATGTATATATAGCTATATACTTATATAATTTGTGTAAAATAATTTAAATATGTTTATATAATTTAAAATAAACTCATATATATAATTTAAATAAAGTCATATTTAATAGTAATATATAAAAACAAATTTATAAAAAAAGAAAAACAAAATAAGAAAACAAAAGGAAAAATATTCAAAAAATAAGGAATTTTTTTAATTATTTTTCTTTCTTTCTTTTTTGTTTTTGATTTTTTTTTCCCATTTCAGTATTTGGGCTTTGATTTTCGGGATTTTATATCAAATTAAAATAATATATTTTTTGAAAAGGAAAAAATTAATTTTAAAAAGAAAGAATTTTTTTTTGAATTTTTTTCCTTTTGTTTTCTTATTTTCTTTTTCTTTTTATAAATCTGTTTTTATATATTATTATAAAATATGATTTTATTTAAATTATATATATATGAGTTTATTTTAAATTATATAAACAAAATTAAATTATTTTACACAAATTATATAACTAATAGCTATATGTACATTTAAATCAACAAACCAACAACAATGAGTTGGAGTAGCCTAGTTGGCTATGGTTTGTTGCTTTTGATTACAAGGTTGAGGGTTCAATCCCTATTGAGGTCTTTTAATTTTACAATTAAAAGTCAACATTTTTTTGGATGGAAAACTTGACAGAAGGGGGGAAAATGACCAATATTTTGGGTTTCAGGGGGCTAACTGGCCATTATTGAAACTAGAGGGACCAAATTATCTAATATGGTAAACCTCAGGGGGGAAAATGATAATTTCCCTTTTTTAAATAATAAATGGGACAGATTCAACAACACCTCCCATTCCACACATGCTAATTTTAATTGCATGAATGAGGAGTTTTCACTTCAGTGTTGTGGGAGTAGATATATAAGTCGGACATGTAGTGTTTGATATCGATAAACCCTTAACATGTTCGGTATAAGAATTTATTGTAATACTTCAAAAAAATAAAAAAAACTGAGTCACGATTTAAAATATGGGTTTAAAGAAAGAAAGATGTTTAGCATTAATGATTTTTAAATCATTAGATTAATGTACTTTCAACAACTAAGGTCACAATGAGATGAGGTTGGTCCGGTAGTAAACCCCTTACTATTACATAAATTCAGGGTTTTTTGGGGAGGGGGAGGATTCGAACCCACAATCTCATAATACAGATGTGAGGGATTTTACCACCGGACCAACCACATCTTGTCTAACATAATGCATATTAGAATGAATTAATCACAACACATCTTATGCTAATATATATATAGCATTTGTAATCAATTAAATATACTAAGAAATGAATATTTATAATTAGATTTCAATCTAATAATTGTTAAAAATATACTTTCCATTTTAAAATTTATGTGTTGTGTGAAAGAAAAACAAGCCCATGATGATTATTCATACATATAAATGATAAATACATTTTAAGCTCAAAGCCTCAAATTATAGAACAAGGTAACATTTTTTTTTTTTTAAGTTAACACCATTGTAAGTCATTAGTTCGTTCTAGTGAGATTGAGCTCTACATACAAGAACGGTTCGGGATGTAACTCCTACTCTGGGAAAGGAGTATCCCGTCACTTTAGGGATTAATGATAGAGCAAGGTAACATGTTTGATGAGAGTAAGAAAAAATGATATATAATTTCATGTTAGTTGTAGAATGGGGTGTCATAATTCACTTCACTTGACAAGTTGACATACATATATAGAGAGAGAGAGAGAGAGCATAAGCATGTTGCCGACAGAGACTTTTTTTTTTTTTTTTTTTTTTTTTTTGATATTAGGGACATATAGAGATAGAAGCTATAATTGTAAAATTATAATTAATTTTCTCTACTCTACCATAGTACCACTACACCTACCTAGCTTTATATTCAACATCACCAGATTCCATTTAATTTAATCTTTAAATCTGTTCATAACCCCACCTTAAGATTGCGTTAGTTGAAAATCAAATACAAACAAACCCCAAAAGAAAAGTTAAATTAATTTATATGAATCACTTAAAGGCTAGTTAAAGCCATTCCATTTCATTTATAAAAAGGAGAAATGAAATTGACAATTCAGTTCCAATCCCTTCCTACAAGGTAACAAGTACTGGCTGAAAGTGATGATAAAAAAAAAAAAAAAAATAACGATTCGAATCTCACTATATATATTTTATAAGCACATATGATAAGCTTTTCTCCCTCGGTGTGTAGGAGTAGATATCTCCTATTATTGGAAAAGATATCCAAATCATATTGTTTGGTGCTGGTTTTTTTTTATTATTTATTATTTTTTTTATTTTTTAATTTGCAGGACTAGGCATACTTATAACCAATTCGGTGTCAAATTTTATTGTTAAAATAATAATAATAAATAAATAAAAAAGGTGAAATTGGGGACTTAGGCAAGAAAATCCTGAAAACCATGGTTTCTCGACACCCTAGTAGACATGAATTTATTATTTATAACATCATGAGATTCCCCATAATCAGAATAATCAATCCTTAAATCTTTCGTTTCCAACCCCACACCCACCGTTTCTTTTCCTTAACAAAGATAAATCATTCTTAAACCACACGCCTCTAAACTATTATCACTTTTGAGTATCTTTTGCAATTATATTCTCACACACCCCCACCATATCTAAATCTATTTTATTTTTTTACAATTTCAAAAGAGTAATATTAGGTTGTTCAAAATATTAGTCCAAATGCATGTCTAAATAACGTGTCATGTGAGTTGTCAACACAATATGGTGAATAATAGGTTAGTTACAACTCATATGACACGCTTGGACATAATGAATTTGGATAAATACTCATTTCATCAATCTACTTTAAGTTTTTATATGTCTTAGGAACAAATATCAATTCAACATAGAGGTGGCCACGGTTCGGTTTCGGTTCCGTGGCCACCCAAAACCGAAACCATAATCGGAAATTCGGTTTGCTTCATGGTTTCTAACCGGTGGTTTTACGGTTTCGGTTTGAGGCGGTTTCGGTTGCGGTTTTGGGCGGTTTCGGGCGGTTTCAGTTTTTTTTATTTTTTTTTTATTTTTTTATTAATACAAGTGAGATAGATCATAAAGATTGTTTGAAGACAAAATAAATATAAAATCTTGCCAAATAATAATTACAATTGAACAAAGTTTAAAATAAAAATAATAATTACAAACATTTTCATTGAAGTATTTAAGTATTTAACAATGTTTAAAAGAAAAGAAATTGACATTTATTAATAAATACAAGTACAACTTTACAATTTCACAAAAAAAAAAAAAAAAAAAAATAGAAATTGGCCTTGAAGGCTTGAATTCAAATATACAATATTACAATGTAAGTATGTAAAAAATAATAATAATAATAAATAAAAATAAAATATAAAATATAAAATAAAATAAAAAATGGCCTTATACTTAATTTTTACCACAATTAAGTTGCCTACGTATCCTCCACCAATGTAGAGGAATCAAAGGCCACGTAGTTCTTTTACCTTTAATTAGTTGCTCGGTGTTGTAGGTTGGAAGTTGGAAGTTGGAACGGAATCTATTCGCTGCCTTCTGTTCCTGTGGTTTGGTCATCTTTGAAGAAGTCGTTCACTATCTCTGGCTGGAGTTCTTGTTGTTTGTATTTTGTCTTTGTCCAATCATCAATACACGCCTGCATTTCAAGTGATTGTGGACACATAACCGACCGTTTTGGTTCCAAAATATTTCCACCTGCACAGCAACGGTAGAAACCGGCGTTCCAAGAATTTGTTTGGTAATAATAGCCAAAATTGGATAATATTGTTGATGACTCCTCCACCAACCCTGGATACTAAATTTTTCTTCTAAAAATTCATGAGTGTCTTCTAAATACCAGTCAAGCTCAAAGTCAGATGAGGATGAAAAAGATGTTGGTAATTTTTTTGCTCTTTGGGAAAACAGTCGATCCCCTAAACCCCTTAATTGAAATTTTGCAGAAGTACTAGTACCACCAAATGTGGGTTGGGGTTGTGAAACCGGCATGTTCAAAGACGGACCATACATTCTAAGATATTCATCATATAATTCATAAAGCAAAGTGTTAACGGAATTACAGTAATGAAGAACATCAACTTCTATTCCTAAACATTTGTAATAATTAGTTAAATATTCCTACAAACATTCTAATTTAAAGCGTGGATCAAAACACGGTGCAAGCAAGTAAATATTTAGAATCTGCCCATAATACTGTAACCATTTTGTTTTCATGGCAGCAACACATAGACTCAATTGAACATCGAATTCATAGTCACTAAATGCACCAACAATATTAACACTTTGAATAAGAAATAAATGAGTAGTGGGATAGTAAACACTAGATAAAGCATTGGTAGCATCATTAAAAACACGTAACAATTCAAGAATTTTTATACATACATCCCAATGGTTCAATTGAAGAGAAATTGAAGGAACGTTATAAGTAATAAAAGAAACTAATAAATCTTTATATTCAACACTTTCATTAAGCAACTTATAAGTAGAATTCCAACGAGTAGTAATATCTCGAGAAAATTTAATGGGACGCATATTATTCTGAGAGCAATATTTTAACCATTGTTTCTGGGTTTTGTTATGCCTCCAGATATAGTTAATACCATCTCTAATTGGTCTAAGAAAAGCAGAAAGCTCTGCTAATCCAACTTGAACACATAAATTTAAAACATTGCATGCACATCTTTGATGAAATAATTTACCCCCAAAATAGGGATTGCACAAATCCTGTAACATAGAAATAGATGCGGTATTGCTTGCAGCATTATCAAAGCCAATAGCAAAAATTTTGTTTATGATATAATACTCTTGAAAAATGATTTTAAGGAGTCCAAAAATATTTTGAGTTGAATGTGAGTCATCGAAAACACGAAATGCAAGAATTCTTTTTTACATGTCTCAGTCATTGTCCATATAATGACATGTGACACCCAAATATGAATAACTACCAAAATTGTCGCTCCATATGTTGGCACATACGGAAATGCGACCTTGAAATTGATAAAAAAAAAATGTTTCAATTTGTTTTTTCTTTTTTGTAAATGGCATTTAGTGTACGTGTAAGAGTGGATCTAAAAACACGTTGCATTGCAGGATTTAATGCATTTTGACAATAATTAACAAAACCTACTTTCTCACCAAAACCAAAAGGTAAGTGTTCAATTGCAACCATTAATGCTAATTCTTCCTAATTTTTTTCAGACGTATAATGAAATAATTGATTAGAAGAGGTTGCGTACCTAGAGATTTGGGCTTGGTTATTGGATTTCTCGTATTTGGACGGGTGACTTTTTTTTATATGTGCCCAGTACGTGCCATATCCGAAGGATTTGACAGTCTTGTATGATTTGGGGCAGTAATTGCACTGGATTTGGAAAAATCCACCATCTAACTTAGTTTTCTTCATATGCACTCTGAAGAGGTCGGACTTCAACGGCTTTTCTTCTTCACCTTCACCTGCAAAAAAATCATCTAAAGGGGGTGGGGGGTCAGATAGATTTTCATTAGTATTGGGGGTATTGGGATCGGGGTCGAGTCCGTCGAACTCGGGAATTATTAGAGGGGGATTAGGACTAGAAGGGTGATCGGATCCAAATCGATCTTGAAGGAAATCGTGGTAAGCTCGCCCGTCGTAAGTGACATCACCACCAACGTATTCCAACAAGTTTTGCATTGGACCCTTTCCTTTGTCCAAATTTCTTGAACCATCTGCCCCACTTACCATTGAAAAATTAATAATTAAAAAGATAGATGATTGAAAAAAAAAATTAATGTTGGAATAATAGTGGTAACAAGGTAACACTTAAAAAATATATATGATTGAAAAAAAAAAATTGTTGAAATAATAGTGGTGAAAAATATTTATGATAGTAAAAAATAGAAGAAATAAATATTGTAAATCAATTTGATGATTGAAAAAATAGATGAAAGTAAAAAATAAAAGAAATAATTTATATGTGAAATGAGAATTAAAGAAAATTGTATGATTGTAGAGAGAATTGATAATTTGAGATTGAGAGAATGAGAGTGGGGTGAAGAATAATGAAGGGGGGGGGGGGGGGGGGGGGGGGGGGGGGGGGGGGGGGGGGGGGGGGGATAGGATTATAGTAGGCATGTTTGCAATTAAGAAAATTAAAGGGTAAAAAAGAAGAAAAAAAATCTAGCCGTTGGACAGAAGATGACTGTTCAACAGTCATCTTTTTTTTTTTTTAATTGTCTGCCACATGGCAGTCTATCATTGGTCTTTTTTAAAAAAAAAAAAATTAAGCTGTCGGTTTCACTCCAACAATAATTTTTTCAAACCACCTGCCACGTGGTAGCCTCTAATTCGTCAATTTTTATTTTGTTTTTTTATTTTATAGAAAAACCAGCGGTTTAACCGTGGTTAAAACTGCCGGTTTCTACTGGATTTTAGCCAGCCCAAATCGAAAATGTAACCGTTGGAACCAGTTTTCAAACCGCCAGTTACGATTTTGGTTTTGAGCCAATTTTGGGCTGCAGGGTTTTAGTTAAACTGCGGACAAAACCGACGGTTTAACCGAAACCATGGCCACCTCTAATTCAACATATTATATCCACTTTACATGTTTACTTATTGAAATCATTTAATGAATTGGGATAAAGATTTGAAAAAGTAAAAAGGTATGATAGGTGTAATTGGTTTAATCACTTGGTGAAATATATGTTTTGATTAGCTGGGCTTTATATTTTTTATTTTTAAATTTGACATCAATCAGATTAGCATAGCTCAGAATATATGCAACTATCATCGGTAGAAAGAGATCTCCACATTTTTTTTGACAGTATCTATTAATCCAGGATCATGTATTTTTTTTTTTTGAAAGCTTTTGTTAAGATCTCCACATACTTAATTTTATAATTTAATGACAAATATAAAACTCTAACTCCGACACTAAAATGAGTGGGAAATACACAACCATTTTACTGAGGGTCGGAGGTAGTGTTGTAAAAATGGACCGGTCCGGCCCAATTGAGTCCAGCCCAATTGAGTCCGGCCCGCCTGGACCGTTTTCGAAAACGGGCCGGACCTGGTCCGCGTCCAACCATTTGGCGGACCGGACTAGGTCCGGTCCGTTTTTTGAAACAGTGGTCCGGCACGGCACGTGGCCTGTTTCCGGCGGACCGTTCAGGCGGACCGGACCGGACCGGTCGGCGAGTCAGTCCGGCGGGCCGGACCGGGATTTTTTTATTTATTTATTTTTTTTTTTCATTTTGGGTTCTAGTGAAAAATAAAATAAATAATTAAAAATTAAAATACTTAATATCAATTTCACAATTGAATTATGTAAATGTAGTTAGATAGATTTATTATTTTTGGTAAAAAAATAATTCATACAATGAATAAAAATAAAATAGTACAAAAAATATAAAATACATGATGTTATGAAAATATGAAATGAAGAAGTATTTATTTATTTCTTACTTATGGAATTCAGTATTTCATATTTACATGATTGCCTCGTTAAAAACCTTACCAAGAAAAACTCAGTGGGATAAAAACTTGGTAAGGGAAAAAGAGTGCAATCATATTACAAATTACAAGTAAATGTATCAGTATAACCTAGTTCTGGAACTGGTTACTACCGGAACCAGAAGCCTCATCAACATATAGATTGTTGAAATTTTGAATAAGTTCATTATCTATAGTTTGGTTTTGCAACCTCTTTTTAGCATGCTCCCAATCCCGAAGGCTTGTTAATACCTCTACCATGTCCGGAGAGAGAGAGAGAGAATGTGTAGAGATTTGGAGAATGGAGAGAGATTGAGAGAATGAGAGAAAGTGATTGAAAAATGGAATGGATGGGGTATTTATAGAAAAATTAAAATTGTGGGTGAAAATATAAAATAGAAGAATTGAGGGGGTTTTCTGTAAATTTTTTTGGCTCTAACGGTTGGATTTCAAAATCCAACCGTTGGCTGACGTCAGCCAACGGTTGGATTTTGAAATCCAAACGTTGGAGCTGTTTTCTGTTTTTTTTTTTTTTTCAAATATCCGGACCATTTGGGCCGGTCCGCCGCGCAGTTCGACTACTCTGACCCGCCGGATCCACGTGCCATGGCGGGCCGGTCCGGCGGACCGTCACCCTGTAGCACGCTCCGCGGCCCGCCACCGTGCCGGACTTGGTCCGCAACGCCTCCACCACGGATCGGACCTGATCCAGCCCATCAATCTTCGCAGGCCATACGGACCGGCCCTCTTGGGCCTGGTCCATTTTTACAGCTTTAGTCGGAGGGCGAGACTTTGACTTGACTTGACTTGAAATATATATATATATATGTTTTGATTGTCCTAGTTGTTTTGGTGGAAATGGAATATCTCTAGATTCCAAACCAATTTAAAATTAATGATGTTGCAAGAGACCCTTTAGATTTCCATATCCGAAGATATATCCACCAATTATTCCTTTCCTATGCTATTGGTGTAACTAATTAAGTCGACCCCTCAAAATCCTATCATATCTAATGCTCATCATTTCTTCATTTTTTGTGTGCAAAAAGCCTTTGAAATCTAAATTTTCAGCGATTCCTTTATCAGATTTGTCAACCCAAGTTTTCTTCAACAGTGGAATTTGTTGACTTATTTTAATTAATACTACAATATGGATAATGTAATCACATGGAATGATGAATATTAATTATACGTTAGATATTTACTCATTGATACAAGAAAGGACCACTTCTCCACAACAAATTCTGATAAACCATATGGAGTGTCTCAGTGGGGTAACAGCAAATATCGCGATTAGATTTGAGGATTTTGCTTTAATTAAGGAAACATATAAAATGATCACGATCTTATTAGAATCCAACAAATAAAAAGTTATATAAAGCCTAATTATAAATTAATTAACTTGGATGCTTTGGAAATTCTTTAAATATGTCCTTTAAACTTTTAAAAAGTATTGGAAATATATTTGAGTTGATAAAAAAAGGATTTAAATTTTATTATCAAAATCCATTCAACATGAAAAAGTGTTACGAGTAAACATATATAATTACATTCTCAGTTGAGTTGTTCAAGAAAAACAAATTAAATTTGATCATCAAATTCAAACCTAGTTGTTGCACGCTCACGAGTTGACCGAGTTGGATTGCGCATCCTATCTAAGTCCACATCTGAAAAAAATAAAAATGGTTACAAGAAAAAGAGTCGATGAAGAACACCAATGTTTGTATTAAGAAGTACATGCAAATTCAAATAGAATTGAAAATTAGCACAGGTCATATGTGTATGGCAAAGACAAAGTTTGCCTCTTGGATTCCCATTAATTACTCAGCTGAGGTGATGATTTATTAGAATAATTAATACATATTGATCAAGAATTAGTGGGGTCAAACATTAAGGCAGAAGTGGAGAGGTCCAAAAATATAAACTTTTAAGCTGGTTTTGAACATACATATATATAAAGTAAGATTTAGAGTTAGCCTCATGTTTATGAAAATTAGTGGTTGTACTGTATAATTAATTAAAAAGAGTTGAGTTACATGTAAGTAAGCCAAGCTTGAGAATATATATATATATATATATTAATTGAACTTTTGATGGAGCAATTAATATAATTAAAGAGAGATAAATAATATAGTCATCATGTATGTATGTATAAATGTATTGTATGTACGTACGTATATATGGTGCATGTGGATTTAATTTAGTACAATAATGTACGTGTTGAGATTCCATGTGCAGAAATGTGCCCCACGTGGGATATGGCATGCGTGTGGGTCTCTTCCAAGTTGCCTTCTGTTTTTGTTCCTTTTCATTTTTACTTGTTTAGGAAAGTACAGCTAGCTATATCTATCTCTATCAAAGCAAAACAATTATATATATATATATATATATACACACACACAGCCACAGCAATATATGGAAGTCCCATACACAAAGGACACATATTCAATTCAAACAAAAGCAAAAGTTGAATATAATTAGAATATATTTATATGTTTCTGCTCTACCTTATAATTAAGGACTGTATATGTACGTGCGTGAATGGTTGGAGGTTGCTTGGAGATGAGCTGTGCGTGTGAGGCAACTAGCTGGCTCTCGATCGCTTTGTAGATCATTGTAATTTCTAAACACTATGATCCTCTCATTATATCACGTGCCTAGCTAGCTAATATTTCTTTTCCATAATTAATTATTAATTATATGGGGCACTAGCTAGCTATAGTAGTGATTCTTCTTTATTATTATCATAACCTCAATTCCCTAGCTAGCTATACATACAATATCATCAATCAAGCTTGTTTTTTCTGGTATATATATATATATATTTTTTTTTTTTGTATAAAGTTTTTTCTTTTCTTTTCTGTCTGTATTCAGCTACTAAACCATACATATTCTTCATAAAAACTGAAGCCGCCCACAATTTGGGGAGGTGCTCTTCTACTGATCAAGATCTCAAAAAAGGCAGCGATCGATATTATCAAGATTCTGTGAAAAAAAGGTTATTATAGAGAGAGAGAGAGAGAGAGAGAGAGGAGAAATAACACAAGATCGGGTTTGCATGTGCGTTGAATCTTTTGCTCTTGCCTTTCTGTAGAAATGCAGATCAGCTTTTCATCGACAAAAGGTAGATTCCTCCTTTTTCACTCATTGGGGTGCTGACACGTGTTATTTTGATTTTTTAAAGCTTTTTTTAATTATTTTTTAATCGTAAAATGAACAGATTATCGTTCAAGTATTCTGATGGTTAATGTTGGGAGATATTTAAAGATCTTGATAAACCATAAAAAGTTACCACCACAAATTATCAATTGTTATTCAAAGCTACTTTCACAAAAAAAAAAAAAAAAGTTATTCAAACTGTCCAGAGAGAAAGTCAATTTGAAGTATTTCCCAGATAATTTTTTATATTATCTGCTGAAATTATCTTGCAAATAATGCATATTGGACCCCATTCATCATTGTTGTGAAAAAAAAAAAAAAAAAAAAAAGTGATACCAGTTGGTTTTCAAACTTTCAACAATTCGAACTATATATGTTTTCAAAAGGAAGAATAGTAAAAGGTTAAGTTGGTCAACAATAGTGGTACATATATATACTTCAATTCAATATGTTATGTGACATTGATTTTAATTAAACGCTTCCACCAAATTGACTACAAATTTGAAATTGCAATGATTTCACTGATATGAGCAACTTGTTAATTAGTGTGGCTTAATTCTGCTTTCAAGATAAGACAAACAGTTAAACATTTCTCAGCATCATGTCAATAAGATTGGATTCTTTTCCAATCCGAGTTTAATGACTTTTGAAGTACTATTGTAAAACACGAGATGAGGTTATTCCGATGATAAACTCCTTATACATGCATCACGAAGTTGTAGGTATGAGTTCTTCTTCTTCCTAAAAAAAACCCCGAATTTATTTAATATATAGTATAATACTTTAAAAAAAAAAAAAAAAAAAAAAAAAAGGTACTAATTAATGCAAAGCATGTTAACATTTCTCAGCATCATATCAATAAGATTGGTGCACTGAAATTTCCTCCAATTCAAGAGATTTGGTTAGCGTAATGCCTCAACTATATATAGTTATTTAAACTTCATTATTTAAAATGAGTTTATAATATTTGTAATATGATATATTTTATAGGTTTTGATTGTATAATGCGATGTTTTATGATTTATGAACATGTACATTGTCGAATTTCTTTGAAATTAAGTTCGAATTCGAGAATCTATTATGGTATTGTAATATCCCTTTACCATGATACATTTTCAATAGTTTTCTACAATACATGTCCAATTTATCATAATGTACATATTCAGTAGTTTTCATGATATATACAATTTAAATAGTTTTTCAAAATATATTTTTAATAATTTTTCGAGATATATTTTCAGTTTATTTAGTGATACATTTTAGTTTATGTAATACAAGTTTAATAGTTATTTTTTCGTGATACAATTTAAGTAGCTTTTTCTGATACGATTTCGGGTAATTATAATGACAAATGTATTTGTGTAATTTCAATTGCCAACTTGATTAAACAATCAATATTGAAACAGTAGCTGAAAAATGTTTTTTAGAAAATATGGAGAGGTATTTATGAATTTTACCCTAAAAAAATATGCAACAATATATTCTTAGCAAAACTATAACATGTTCACTTGATACTATTGTGAACAATTAAGGGGGCTTTTGTTACGTCATGGGATTGAACTATCCCATATTTGTTGGTTGCATGAGATTAGACTTCTCTAATCTCTTAGTCTCGCTATGGCGGTACTATTGAGTCTCGCGGTCTCGCCTCATGGTTTGAAACTACTTAACTCATTTTCTTCCTCTTAATTTTATTTCATTTAACTATTTATCGATAAAATATTGTATTTATTTAATATATTTTATTAAAACAATTTTTAAAATGTAATATTGTTCAAAATCAACTAAAAATAAATGCGGTTATGTTTAAAATTATTTTAAATGTTCTATTCAAAACAAAATTTTAACCAATCTAATTTAAAATATTTTATTTTTAATTACGATTTTATTTTATTTTATACTAACCAATCTCAAACTGTATCAATCTTAAAACACAAGCTATCACAAAAATGCAGAGAGAAACTAAAAAATAATTTAACTCTTTAACTTCTAACTTTTGTTTAGGCTTAAATCAAGTTATTAAGATTTGATAAATTTGAATTTTTTAGACTAATTTGAGTACTCTACTAAAGTACGCAATTTTTTCTTTCATTAAAAAAAAAGATTGGCTTTTTTTAAATTAGTATACCAATCAGTTTTCTGCTCTGTCAAGTACGGTAGACACTGGACTAACATAATTAATTATTAAATTAATACACTCATATTCCAAGACTGATACTATTGAAAATTATTCGATCCAATCAAAGTTAAAAGATCATATCTTGATAAAAATCAAACAAAAATATCTATTGAGATTTTATAAGAATCCTTATATGTGCGGGGTTGTTAGTTTGTGACTATATAATTGAGCACGTATACATAAAATTACATAAAAGAATATGTGATCAAGGATTTCTACAACATGCAAACATGTGATTGATGGAATGGCAGCACCATGAATGATATTTTATGCTATACGTCTCGTAATTTAATTGGGGTGGGTATTCTTATCCGTATCAGTATCATTATCAGTCCGTATCCGTATCCATATCTATATTAGTATCAGTATCAGTATTGGTGGTCGATCTGGTCATTTGAAAGCTTTAAACAAAGTATATATACGTTTTAAAAAAAAAAAATCTCTTAATGTCTGCCCTTAAAACGGAGTGCTGTTTGTACCACCCACATTCCTCTTATCTAGAGGGTGAGCAAGTTGCATGTGTCAAATCTAAATCAAATGGTCAAAAATGGAGGATCAGATTTTCAAGAACGAAGAGGACAAAATTCTATCAAAAGAACACCGACTAAAAGGGAATACAACAGAGAATACACAAAGACGCACCCGTTATAGAATATAGAAACACTAGATGTGGTACTGCAGAGACTGTGTCAGAGACTATAGGAGAAAATGTGTGGGTCACAAATCACAATCACCGCAAGGTACGTGGCTCCTCACTCTCTTGATCAGTCTCTTCGTCTCTGGATTATCAAACCAACAGTACGTGAGCTTCCTCAGTCCTCACGAACAAAATATATATTTTTAAAAAAAACGACAATAACAGTCATTTTACACCCAAACCCAACTTGGAGTTTTAAGACTTGAAAGAGAGAGAAGATGCTTGATTGGATTGAACTTTGACGGATAGAGGGTGGATGTCTCCTTCCTTCCATCTGTTTGTGGAAATGCCATCGTGCCTCTCAACTACTGTTATTCTATACTGTGTCATTTGCCAACTCTACTTTGGATCTTGGTGTATCTGATGCTGCCATTTCAGTAACTTTATTGATATACATTTATACCATCAAGGTGGGTGATGCATCCTATTTTTTATCAATAATAATTCAATTAATCTAGTTAATTTAGTGATTAGCTCAAATGAAATCTAGTTTATAATTCAATCAATCCTTTGAGATAATTTTTCTTTACTCCACATTAATTGGTCAAGTGATTATCAAAATAAAAATTTTAAGGGTAGCTCTGATGAAAAAGTAATGAGAAGCCATACTTAAAAATGCCTATAATATAAATCAATATCCTTTATTAATATAAATAAGAGGTCAAAGGATTGGTGTCAATTACTTTATATTGAATCAAGCATGATATATAATTGAGGAAAAAAAAAAAAAAAAAAAAACATGTGCAACTCTTAAAATGTCAATTGAGTTCTTTCTACGGTAATTATCTTGTTCTGAATTCTTGCCAATGTTATGATCATCACTCAACATTAAAGGATTTTCAAGAGATTATATGGGTTAATTTGTTTAGTGCACCGTACTGGACAATGTTATATACCCATGGACTTCACTTTTCCTTTTTCAGTTTGTTTTGTATATTTTTTTTCTTTCATCTCTCGTCATCTCTTGTCATGTATTTTGGATGATTTTTTTAAAAATAAAAAACAAGCTAGGTCGAAAATACTTTAATGTGGACGGAAATTGGTGACTCAATAGTCAAATTCGTCCTAGGCGCCGATTAGTCAGTGTCTAGGGTGGCCTAGTCGCTTGGCGGCGGTCCACCGTACGACCGGTGCCGTCAAATCATATGATCACTCAATCACAAGTCTCAACTCTCAAATTTATAACAATTTAATGTGCAATAACAACGGTATAAGGTAATAAATTAGAGGAGCACAGTTTAAGGTATTACTAATTTACTATGGCAGTAATTACGGGGTCCAGTTGAGGGAACAGTGATACGATTAAAGAAATAAGTTTGCACCAAATAAACCATATTTAGTGCTCAATTAAACATATAATTAACGTTTAAACTTGTGAAACATTAACTCTTTATTTTACCAATGAATAACCATAATTACCCTTGGTGGTTAGCATAGAGAAAAGGCAAATTAGTTGAGGGTCATCAGAGTCTTTTCATATAGAAGAGGGTCCGGTTTAATAGTCCAACGGTGGGTGCTCTAATCAGAAACATTTGCTATATCTCCGTTGTGTTATCGATCATCAGTAAATTCACTTACAAAGTTACAAGTGAAGTGATAAACCGATAAAGAAGAGATCAACAGATCAGGTCGGTTGCCGGAGAAAGAGTCATCGGAAATTGTACCCTCGTTAAGAATCTGACAACACTGACGTCTCTTTCTTAATTTAAACCACATAAAGTAACTAAATTATTGCATGCATATACACACACAACAAAAACATATAATATCGACCTAGGTAATTAAACATATAAATATATATAAATAAATAAAGAAATATATATATATATATTGAAAAAAATAAAAGAGAGAGGAAGAGAAACCCCACCTCAAGTCCTCTATTAATAGCCTCCTTCTCTTCCACCCATCCTTGAAACAGAAACTTACAAAGTGTTTGTGTGTGAATCTCTACTCTCTAGCTATAGAGTTTCAAGAGAAAAAGATAACACAGACAAGTGAAACAAGTACTGCTTTGTTTGTTTGCTTGATCATCATATCATGTGTAATCCAAACACCACCACTACTCTTCCCACCTTGACAGTTACCGATAAACCAGCACAAACCCAGCAAAGCAGCCACCTCTATCTTGATCTCTTATCACTACAACCCAACCCCACAAAAGACCACCAAGAATCAGAATCAGAACCAGAACCAGTAGTACAATATCCATGTATCTCGGAGATCATAATCACAGAGACCAAATCACTCTTCAACTTAGCCTTCCCTATAGCCTTAACAGCTCTCATTATCTACTCTCGCTCTATCCTCTCCATGCTTTTCCTCGGCCACCTCGGTGACCTTGAACTCGCCGGTGGATCCCTAGCTATTGCCTTCGCTAACATCACAGGCTACTCTGTTCTTTCAGGTTTGGCTCTAGGTATGGAACCTCTCTGTTCACAAGCCTTTGGTGCTCAACGTCCAAAGCTTCTCTCTTTAACCCTTCACCGCTCTGTAATTTTCTTGTTAGTTTTTTCAATACCCATCTCTTTTCTTTGGCTCAACATCTCCAAAATCCTTCTCTATCTCCATCAAGATCCTGATATCACCAATATCGCACACACGTATCTAGTCTTCTCTGTTCCTGATCTTTTGACCAACTCTTTGTTTCATCCAATGCGCATTTACCTTCGAGCTCAAGGCATCACACATCCACTCACTCTCGCTTCCTTCGCCGGCGTCGTTTTTCACATCCCAATCAATCTTCTACTCGTCACTCATTTCAAGCTCGGTGTCGTCGGCGTTGCTGCTTCTGCTTCTCTATCCAACGTTTTCGTCCTTTTATCTTTAGTTTTCTACATTTGGGTTACTGGGTTACACCAGCCGACCTGGACAAACCCGAGCCGTGACTGCTTGACTGGCTGGAAGCCGTTACTCAAGCTAGCCGCGCCGAGCTGCATTTCCGTTTGTTTGGAATGGTGGTGGTATGAGATCATGACAGTTTTGTGTGGACTTATGGTGGACCCCAAATCAGCAGTTGCGTCTATGGGCATTTTGATCCAAACGACGTCGTTGATCTACGTTTTCCCATCATCGTTAGGCTTCGCGGTTTCCACACGTGTGGGTAATGAACTCGGCGCTAATCGTCCTAAAAGAGCGAAAGTATCCGCGGTGGTGGCGGTGTTTATAGCGACAATGATGGGCTTATCAGCAACAGTTTTCGCATCTGCGATGAGAGATAAGTGGGGCCAGATGTTTACAAACGATGTAGACATCCTACGGCTGACATCGGCCGCGTTGCCAATCCTAGGGCTGTGTGAGCTTGGTAACTGTCCGCAAACGGTGGGGTGTGGGGTCGTTAGAGGCACTGCCCGTCCGTCCACAGCAGCTAACGTGAATCTTGGAGCATTCTATCTAGTAGGCATGCCTGTGGCTATTGGGCTTGGGCTTTGGCTTGGACTGGGCTTTTGTGGGCTTTGGTTAGGTCTGTTATCGGCTCAGGTTTGCTGTGCTGGACTTATGTTGTATGTAGTAGGGACCACTGACTGGGATTTTCAAGCTGAGAGAGCTCAAATGCTAACATGCGCTGGGAGTGTAGACTCTGTAGATACTGCCTTACTTTCTCATGATAAGGATATTGACGAAGATCGTCAACCTTTGATTTTCATAACGGTGACTTCACCTTAATGTATTTTTTTTTTCTTTTTTTATTTGTTAATTTAATATATTTTTTTTTCTTTTGTTTGTGAATTAATATATTTTTTTTTTGGTTAGGAGAGATGGGGATTTGCATAGAAGGATAAAAAGGAAATTTTGATTCTTTTCTATTATTCTCTTTATTAATTCTTTCAACCCGCCGTCTGTTTCTCTTTGACTTTGTTGTGTAACGGCGTTACATCACAAAAAATAAAGAGTTGTAACATAACAGTATAACACTAACATTTACGTCGAACAACGCAAACAAACAAGTAACACACGAAGCATTAAATGTTAGGACAGTGTTTCAAATATTCGGACAAGTTTGATTTTTTTTTTTTTTTTTTTGGGGGGTAAAAGAACAAAGCATATACCGAAGTAGCTTCAAATCCAAACCAGCAGGGTGACACATGGCAGTTGCATCCAAGGTTAGTACAGAGCTACTATGGCATGAGAAAATCATGAATGATGAAAACGATGTTTGTGGAGATGGGTGGTTGGTTATATACTTATATAAAAGATCGATGGTGGCCTGAGTAGTAGTGGGGGTCATTGTTCTTTGTTTGGCATCTTATCTCATGAGGCTTTTTATTAGTCTGGTCCCGAATCCTGTGACCTGACCTAAGACTCTGGCTAGCTTCCACACTCTTATTTAACTAAACATGGTCATTTTTAGGTGGTGATCATTCATGGCAAATCAAAGCAGACCGACTTTCAATTACTCAAACTACGTATTAGTTGTGATTGAAAAGTTTTGATATTAGTTATGATGTCTAGTATTACTCATATATATATTTAATATAAATCAAGATTCAATCCAATATGAATTCGACAAGTAGATATGTATTAATTGCATGTAATAATGGGACAGAATAAAAGGCATAGATCATCATCAATATCGATCATCAGCTGCAGCAGCTAGCCAGCATAGCAAAAGAACACACAAATCAGGTGGTTGAATATGGTCCTTATAGTATGGATAAAAAACCAACCCACAAAGAAACAATTGCTATACTGCAGAAAAAAAAACGGCCCTCCAGAGAAGAGTCGAGGACATGCACCATCACTATTCAGTACCATGGCAGCTCTCTAGCTAGGTGAAAGTAAAACAAAAGAGGGTGTTGTCTGTTAATGAAGTGGCAGAAACCCTTTATGCAGAGATTGCACGAGAGGGGTATCAGCTAGCCGGTCCACCTTTGTTGTTGGCTTATATATACAAGCTTCTTCTCATGATCTTTTCTCTTGTCACATTTTTTTTTACTTTTGAGCACAAATTCATCTCCCCTTTTCTCCATGTAAATTCAAACTGAGTAGGGTCCTTAACTGTTGCTTTAATGGGGGCTCCATGCCCATCAAATCAATCAAAGTTTTTATCAAAAATCCAGCAGCCCGCTGCTTGGATTTTAGCCAACAGCTCCCTCATACGAATCATCATATATATATATAGGGTTCCCGTTCCCGAGCACTATTCCATAATGTTATTACTGTGACTATGACGAAAGGTGCATTGTGTCCACTTGACAACAAAAAATGTGTCACAATTTGGTTTTGGACTTCTATCCCTTGATCAATCATTGCACCTTCTTCTTGGAAATCTTACATCATTAATTTGTTCTTAACTATCGATCACTAGCTGCTTCCTTTGATTGTGGTGAATGGTGATTTAGCTAGGATAGACAAGAATTTACGATTCTAGCATTTAAAATATTACTCGCAGCTTTATTTTTTTCATTGGTTGAACTAATCTATTCGAATTGTATTTTTGGATTTCTATATAAGCCAACATTTTAACTCATTACTTCAATGTGATTTATAATTTATACTAAATATACGTAATTGGTGAATTTGAATTCCAACACCATAGATGTATGATCTGATTTTGGTATATATATATATATATAAATTTGAGATTTGGAGACCGGATGACTTAAACTCACCCAAGACCTCAACTTCGCCGCTCATTATTCTATGTGAATATTTAAATTTAAATATACATAACAATCGGTGATATACATAATGTTTTATTTGTTTGGCCTTTCGTAACTCACAAGTGTATGTTGATACGTTTGTTTTGTCAACGCGCTATGTGTGTAGTCGTAGAATAATAACATATTATGCATGTTGTCATTGACATTTAACGCAACGCACGATTAATGTATGTTGCTTTACTATGCTTTGACTTAGACAATTTAATCGTGCATTGCCTTAGACTAAGAAAAAAATAACCAAAAAAAAAAAAAATTTGATCTCATTGGTCTGCCCCCCTACCCCCTACGCAACGCGCATTGTACGTTGTCTTAGATGATTTTTGCATCGTGCATTAGATTAAGGAAAAAAATAACAAAAAAATACAAAAATTGATCTCATTGATCTGGCCCCCCTACCCCCTACTAGTACTACCAAATCACTATCGAGCCCCCTACCACAATAGGTCTCACACTTTGTTCAGATGGGGGTTTGAACCTATGATAAGCACCACCACCATGAGAGTCTTTGTTATATATTACACACTTATTATTATTATTTATTTTATTTTTGAAAGGAAAAATCAATTAAAAGACAAACAGAATCAACTACCCGGAACAATCATCCAGGACAAACCGCTCCACACACGAAGGGCAAGTATCTACCCAAAAACGATCCTCCACAATAGATAAGGCCAATTCAAACAGATTGTGTGCCACAACATTCGCATTTCTATGAGCAAAAACAACCAAAGAACCATTCAAGTCCCGCAACAAATCTTTGATATTAGCAATGATCAAACCTATGTCAGTTGCCACCTGCGTCAAAGAATTGATCAATTTAACCACTCCTAGCGCATCAGACTCAATATGTTATAAAAAAAAATTAATTCAATATTTTATTGAAAAAATTAATAATTTTATTAATTGATAATTTAGACTCATTATAATAATCATTGTAACTATTTTTATGACAATTAAATATTATAAATTTTATCCCAATATTTAATCAAAAAGTTTGGTTACTATACTGGTTCTCTATAGTTACAAGTTAATTTTTTTTTTCTTTTATTGAATTATTACAATAATTTGGGATTTAGGGGAGGGGGGCATACTCAAATCCACAACCTCATGGTATAGGTATGAGAGCAAACCACTAGGTCAACCTCATATTTGCATTGAATTTCTCTAATGATCTACGAAAATCAAGGATTTAACAATACAATAACTTTATATCATAACTACCAAGTAACTATACATGTCATGATGAATAATAGCTAAATCATTTATTTGAAATTAATAAAACAACCGGGTTAAGGGTCTATCAAACCCTCATGATATTAATCGTTACAAACACCCAACTCGTAATGTAGCACCCACTATATGAAGACAGGTCTCCACATTTTACAATTAAATGAGTAAAAGTAAGAGTTAAACCCTTTTCATAAAAGAGAAGGGAAAATGCATCACTTTGCTAATGATGGTAGTGTATTTTAATATTTACGATAACGTCCATGATGTATATATTGCCAAATATTAATGTTTTTGCAACACACAAGTCAACAATTTCTCATACGTCAACGTGCATATTATATATGTGTTGCGGAATATTAGCCTTTTTCGCAACACACAAACAAACATTGCTAAAGAGACTCTTAGGGCAATGTGCATGATATGTGTGTTACTGAATATTATCTTTTTGCAACGCATAAGCCAATATTTGATAAAGAGGATCCTATAGCAACGTGCATGATATGTAAGTTTCAAAATATTAGCTTTTTAGCAATACGCAAGCCAACAGTTGCTAAAAAGACACATATGGCAACGTGCATGATAAGTGTGTTGTGGAATATTAGGTTTTTTCGCAACGTGCAAGGCCTATGACAACATCCATTACGTGTGTGTTGTTAAATATTAGTTTTTCAACAAGGTGCATATTTGTATGTTGCTAAAAAGACACTTACAACGTCGTGCATGATATGTGTGTTATGAAATATTATACTTTTTCGCAACGTGCAAGGCCTATGACAACATCCATGATGTGTGTGTTGCTAAAAATACACATACGGCAACACTCAAGATATATATGTCTGTTCTGGAATACTGGACTTTTTCGCAATGCACAAGTCCTTTGATAACGTCCTTTGATAACATCCATGATGTGTGCGTTGCTAAATATTAGTTTTTCAACAACGTACATATTTGTATGTTGCTAAAGACACATACGGCAACGTGCATGATATGTGTGTTGCTGAATATTAGATTTTTTCGCAACGCACAAGGCCTATGTCAACATTCATAATATGTGTGTTGCTAAATATTAGCTTTTCAACAACGTACGCACATTTGTATGTTGCTAAAAATACACATACGGCAATGCGCATGATATGTCTGTTGCGGAATACGAGGTTTTTTCGCAACGCATAAGTCCTTTGACAACATCCATGATGAGTGTGTTATATTAGCTTTTCAACAACATACATATTTTTATGTTGCTAAAGACACATACGGCAATGTACATGATATGTGTGTTGCGAAATATTAGATTTTTTCACGACGCGCAAGGTCTATGACAACTTTCATAATATGTGTGTTACTAAATATTAGCTTTTCAACAACAAACACAATTGTATGTTGCTAAAAACATGTTTATAGTAACGTGTACAAAATTTGCATAGTCTAATGATTTAACTACGACAACGTGCAACTGTTGTGCTTCTCATATGTGTTCAATTATCTGTAATATTCATTTGTGCATTGTCTTAGGTAGTTTCCACAACACACATTTTTGGTGTGTTGCGATAAATGACCTTTAGCAATGCGCATAATATGTACGTTGCGAAAGACCACTTTTAAGAACACGCACAACATACGTATTGCCTTTTAAATGTTGCTAAAAGTCATTTTACATGTCGCGATTTCATTTGGTAAATGTGCATTACTTTAATGTTTTAATTCTTTCTCAAAGCCTGCCAGCCTATATTTATATGAGCCTGACCCATGTCTCTCATAATAAATTGATGCCATTTAACTCCTTAATTAGAAATTCTCATGCACCAGTACACATAACACATTACTGCCTCTAATTAAAATCAAAATGATCGATGTCAAATTCGAGGTGGCTGATTGAGCACACACAAACACAAGGCCATACTATGGCGCCCATCTGATGCTGTCTGATTAAAAATCTTTTATACGTGCAAACCCCATATAAAACACAAAGCATAGAAGAGCTAAGCTTATATATATATATAGTCTTTCTATTATCAGTTCAAACTGACAAAAGATATATCAGTTCCTTGCATATGGGCCATTGGATTTAAATACTTTGACTTGGCTGCATGCACTTGTCAAAGTATATTTTATATACTTTGACAAGTCAAAGTATCTTTTATATACTTTGACAAGTCAAAGTATCTTTTAAATCCAATGACCTACATGCAAGGAACTGATATATCTTTTATCAGTTTGAACTGATAATAGAAAGACTATATATATATAGTGCTCCATAATATTATATATAATTAGTATAATGTTTTTCATCACAGCTTTCGAGCTTCCTCGAGCCAATCATTATAATTTACAAGCTCTACCAACCTATCTGCTGTTTCATATTCGACCTCTCATAGATAATATAGCTTATCCATGCTATATATTAAGAATTGATACTAATTTCCATAGATTTTTTTTTTTTGGTTGGAACATGTTGGGAGTAGAATAAATAAGCAAATTACTTCAACAAACCTAGATTGGATCCAGCCATCAAAGTCCCCACAAATGTGCCTCAACAAGAAGCTGAGGGGTCAAGGTTGCCATCCCCTTTAGGTACTAAAATATACATAATAACATCAACATATATGCTCAAACAAAGACAACATCATTCTACTGCATCATGCTTCTCACATGGCTTCTCTTTTTCAGCAAACAACCACCCCCACTTCCTCTCCCTTCATTTCACCACTCTCTCTGTCTCTCTCTCTCTCTTGTCTCCTTATCTAAATCTCTCCACTTTTTCAAAGCTTTAATTGTTTCCATTCCTGCAAAAAGTCCAAACCACAACAACAACATCATCACCACCCAAACCACTCCATGATCATGATTCATGCCTGTCTCACTATGGAGATATATATAGAAGAAACCCTAGATGACCCTTGTAGGCTTTAAGGGCATATATAATAAGGGCTGCAGGCCTTTCCTGTCCACCTTATATGCAACAACTGGCACAATATATGTACTAAATATTTTCCACTTTGAATATTCTTCTGGTGATCAGTATAGCTCTGCATGAGTAGGCTGATTAGTTCCATGATTTGTTCAACTTACTATTTTCTTTATTTCTCAACTTGCATGGCATATTGGCATGACATGTCTCATGTCTCCAAGTGAGGAGCTCATTTAATTTTCCTTTACACGTATCTCTTCTTTATATATATATATATATATATTGAATTAATTCTAGAGAATATATATAATATATAGCATTAGCATATGCTAGGTTTCATTAGCTCACCCATCATTCTCTACCCCCTCTCAGGCTGACATTTGGGTCCACTCTAGATGTGGTTTTGATATTGATTAATATAGCTTTAAAAAAACAAGAAGCTAGCTTGCATGTACGTGAAAAAAGAAAACATGCAAACATATCTCTTGTGTTTATTTTATTTGTTTGGAGTTCTGGGTTTGGATTGAAGATAATAAAAGATATACAAGATGGATGGCATTGGCTTTTAAGTCGTGTTGGGACTTTCAAGGTCATATTTATTAAGTGACAAGGGGAACTCGGATGAGAAACCTAGAGGAGCAGAGAGGGAATATTGACTTCAACTCAATAATTGTTTATATATAATATACACTACTTGCTCTCTCTAGTTTTCATCAAATATTCAAATCCAAGCACATATTATTGTAGCCAAATTTGGACCAAAACACGATTGACATAAGCATAAAATATAGATGCACATAATGATTATTATTTTAAAAATATATATATCTTCTCCGTTACCCGCGATTTGGATCCAAAACAATACCAGTAAAATGAGATCGAACTAGAAGATTTCATCTGTAAAACAGATCGACCAAAAGATCATACTTGTTTTGTCAAATTCGTATTAGCGAAACTTGTTTTAGTCAGCAAAAAATCATGTCTGTATAAATTTAATGCCTCAATTTATCATGAAATTAGCAGGTGCATGTGTTAGTAAATATTATTATATCAACAGATCGAAACCTTCGCATTGTTTCTTTATATTTATTTTTTTGATTCACAAAGATGAAATATTACAGACATGAGACATTCAAGAAGACAAGAACCAATTAAAACTTTAAAAGACTGAATTATATCCTAGATACATTTACAATTTCACAGAAGCTATACTTACTGGTATTTGATGGTGTTGCTATCTTTTTTTTTTTTTCTGAAGTATAAATGTAGAATTGCATGTGATATTAGTGGGACGTTGATTTCTTTCAATGGTCCCTTTGAAGTTTGAACCCAAATTATAATGGGCCATTAATATTTACGTCATGGGCCCTGTGAATGGTTTCTTCGATGGGCCCAACCCACAGCTGCATAAAAACGTTTTGGTCAAACCATCAGTAAAGTGGTCCATAAACTGCAATATTGGGCCGAATCATATACTCGTAGTTGGTCCGATCCAGTTGGTGTATTACTTAGATGGTCTAAGTTATTTATCTATAAACAACTAAATAAGCTCATATGATGTGATAAGTGTGTTGACAAGTGTGTTACTGTTGTGTAACTCGTAACTAAAACATCATCTATGATTTAAACGGCGGTTACAACTCATATACTATATCATTTAGACATAATTGTAAGCAAATAATTTGGACAACTTAACATTATTTTTGGGGTTATGGACCTATGGTGGTATTCAAGACCAATAACTATATTGGATTGACAAGCTAGGGTTGGTTTGTTAGTTTGCTTCTCACACAGGTTATGGGTTTGAGTCTGTCCTCCAATCCTAAAAACCCGAATGATTGTAATATTAAAAAAATAAAAAATAAAAAAAAGAACTATATTGGGTGGTTTTTTATATCCCTTAAATGTCAATTAAATGGTTCAAATAAACTAAAAAAAATTTAAATAAAATTTGCAAGAACGTTAAATAAGTAGTGGACTATCTAGTAACTATGTGTATATATATATATATGGATTTTCTATTATCAGACAATAAATATATCAGGACGAAGAATATGGATCACTAGATTTACATACTTTGACTCAAAGTGTATGCACTTGTCAAAACTTCTTCATAATCTGTGGTCCATATTCTTCGTCCTGATATATTTATTGTCAGTTCGAACTGATAATAGAAAGACTATATATATATGAGTAATGCTACTTTGCCCAAATTTGGTGCCCAAATCTAGTGTCCAAATGACGTGGCAACACTCTCATCCATTCATTTAAATCAAGCAAATCTAATACAATCTAAATGAATGGACGAGAGTGTTGCCACGTCATTTGGGCACTAGATTTGGACACCAAATTTGGGCAAAGTAGGGGCACTAGATTTGGACACCAAATTTGGGCAAAGTAGCATTACTCTATATATATATATATATATATATATATATTCTCAATAATAGCAAAATCCAGCCCTTTATTATATATATTCAAACAACTTTATATAGGCATGCATGTGCTATCCCATATCTATTCTGACTTTCATCTTTGATGGGTACTACAATGGGAATGGAAAAAGTTAATGGATGAAATATAATAGGTAATCGCTGGGGTTACGTTTCAGTAAAATTTCTTTCTATGTTGAGGTTTGCTTTAAAATATATATATATATATATATAAGGAATATATCATTAAACCAACTGTATCTCATTTATTTATTTTTTTTATCTCGAATGAATAGTTAAAACAAATAGTAAGATCATATTTCACCAACATTCTCTAAATAAATAACATATTTTCTATGGCCTATATATATATATATATATAATATTCAGATCCCAATATAATAGACATATTTTTTTCTGGGTTCACAATAACAAGATGTAGAATTAATGTTGTTTTTACCTACGAAAGAAGCAAAGGTTGTTTTAAGATTGGATTCCAAAAAAAATTATTAAAAAAAATGCTACATCTAGCGGACTAGCTAGCTTGGTCTTGGTTGGGTAGCTATATCTTATATATATAGTATTTGGGTTCTTCAAATTGACACCCCATCAATCCTCTCCTGTTTGCTAATTGCTATTTTACCACCAATGCTTAGGCTTTGACCATTTATAAATAAGCCATGTATGATAAGATTCACCGCACTAGGATATTTTATATTTCAATTTTTAAAAATTATATTTATATAAAGATACATGAACCTAGAGAATTGTCAAGTTGAATGAGCATCGTTTACAACCAAGTCATATTGGACGGTATATTGAAACTTATATATATACACACACCACACCACCCACGGTAGTGGTTATCGAGTTATTATCAAATTGAACGAACGTCATTAACCACCAACCACATTGATATATGGATAATGTTACACATGCAATATTTTTGTCCAACCTTTTTGTCCAATCCCTGATGTGTCAGTTGGTGAGTGGATGCATATTAATAATGATTTATCCATATATCCACTCACCAACTGACACATCAGGGGTTGGACAAAAAGTTGGACAAAAATGGTTGGATGTCTACCATTGTCCTTGATATATTTATTATTTAACGCTTATTTACAACCAACCATATATATATATATATTATAAATTTAGGGTTTTTTTGAGGAGGGGGAGGACTTGAACCACAATCTCATGGTGTAGGTGTGAAGGGTTTATACTGGACCAACCTCATCTTATCAACCACATCGGTATATTTAACTTTTGATAATGTAAAAAATCACTGTGAGTATAAAATATAGATAAAATCAATATGCATTATAGTTTCGGTTGTTGTTCTATAGAATGTAAATTTGTTATGATATAATACATTAGAAATGTGAATTTCAATATTATAGATGAAATTGTGTGCTATAACTATGCATAAAGAATAACCACCGTCCGATGTGACTTGGTAAAAACTGCACTTATTTAATCTGGTAATATCTCACATTCGAGTCACCGTCACCGCAAGTGATATATCACAATATATATATACAATTTTTTTATTATCAATTCGAACTGACAAAAAATATATCAGTTCCTTGTATGTGGGCTATTGGATTTAACTTTGACTTGGTTGCATGCATTTGTCAAAGCATCTTTTAAATCCAATGGTCCACATGTAAGGAACTGATATATTTTATATCAGTTCGAACTGATAATAAAAAGACTGTATATATATATATATATGTGGAAATGGTGAGAAATGTCACCTTTTTAAGTTGGTATTGTAAGAAAGTCACCGCTTTAATAACTTAAGTTTAAAAGGCACCTATTATGGTGAACGGACAAAAATGCCCTTACTTTACACATTCTCTTACTTTGAATTTTTCTGAGACTTTATTCTTTCATCTTCTTCATAGAGGTTTGTTTAACAAACCTCAAATGCATATTGAACATCAAAACAGACCTCCATTAATTTAGTGGCACTAGCTTTTTTTTTTTTTTTTTAAATTTAAAACCTTAAGCTGGTTGTGTGAATTTTGATACTAGGTTCGAGCATTTTCATACTTGGTTCGAGCCTTTTCATACACTGTTGAAAAGGCTCGAATCTAGTGTAAAAAGGCTTGAAAAAAAGTTCAAAAAGGCTCAAATTTTTTTTCAAAAAGGCACGATTTTTTTTTTTTCAAAAAGGCACGATTCCTGTACAAAAAGGCACGATTCATGTACAAAAAGGCTCGAATTTTTTTTCAAAAAGGCATGATTTTTTTTTCAAAAAGGCACGATTACTGTACAAAAAGGCTCGATTCATGTACAAAAAGACACAATTCATGTACAAAAAGACACAATTCATGTACAAAAAGACACAATTCATGTACAAAAAAGCTCGAATTTTTTTTCAAAAAGGCATGATTTTTTTTTTTCAAAAAGGCTCGATTATTGTACAAAAATGCTCGATTCATGTACAAAAAGGCACGATTCATGTACAAAAAGGCACGATTCATGTACAAAAAGGCTCGATTTTTTTTTCAAAAAGGCACGATTTTTTTTTTCAAAAAGACACGATTCATGTACAAAAAGGCTCGATTCATGTACAAAAAGGCACGATTCATGTACAAAAAGGCACGATTCATGTACAAAAAGGCTCGAATTTTTTTTCAAAAAGGCATGATTTTTTTTTTTTCAAAAAGGCACGATTACTGTACAAAAAGGCTCGATTCATGTACAAAAAGGCTCGAATTTTTTTTCAAAAAGGGATGATTTTTTTTTTTTCAAAAAGGCACGATTACTGTACAAAAAGGCTCGATTCATGTACAAAAAGGCACGATTCATGTACAAAAAGGCTCGATTCATCTACAAAAAAGCTCGAATTTTTTTTCAAAAAGGCATGATTTTTTTTTTTTCAAAAAGGCTCGATTCATGTACAAAAAGGCACGATTCATGTATAAAAAGGCTCGATTTTTTTCTCAAAAAGGCACGATTTTTTTTTTCAAAAAGGCACGATTACTGTACAAAAAGGCTCGATTCATGTACAAAAAGGCTCGAATTTTTTTTCAAAAAGGCATGATTTTTTTTTTCAAAAAGGCATGATTACTGTACAAAAAAGGCACGATTCATGTACAAAAAGGCTCGAATTTTTTTTCAAAAAGGCATGATTTTTTTTTCAAAAAGGCACGATTACTGTACAAAAAGGCTCGATTCATGTACAAAAAGGCACGATTCATGTATAAAAAGGCACGATTCATGTACAAAAAGGCTCGATTCATAAAGGTTCAAAAAGGCACGATTACTGTACAAAAAGACATGATTCATGTACAAAAAGACTCGACAAAAGTTCAAAAAGGCACGATAAATGTTCAAAAAGGCTCGGATAACTGTTTAAAAGGCTCGAAATATGCATTAAAAAGCTCGAACAATGTAAAAAGGCTCGAAAATGCACGAAAATGTTCAAAAAGGTTTTCTTTCAACGTTTGCAAAAGACACAAAGTGACAAAAAGGGGTATTTTTGTCTGGTCACCTAAATAGGTGCCTTTTAAACTTAAATTAGTAATGTGGTGATTGTCTTACAAAAAGTGCCCCAAATAGTGACAAAAAAATTTTGAACCCTATATATATTATAGTATAATTGTATTATTTAACTCTTATCTTTCCTTCGAACGAAAGTCCCATATTTCGACCCAAGGTTTAAACTTGTCGGACTGAGTTCAACCAATTGGGCGAAATAAATCCATCAGGATTAACTTTATTAGGTTAAACAAACTGCTCCGATCTAAACCTTTTAGGGTCGAGAGATATTATTCGGACCAAATGAAGTTCTCAGGTTAAATAAAACCCCTTGAGGCCCGTAAAACCTATCTGTTAAGTGAAACCTTAGTGCTAAGCTAAAAATCCCATCATGACTTTTTAGCTTAGCTTGATAGTAGGCCAACCCATGGGGGCAGCAAACACCCAGCATTTTGCTAGAGCCCCCACTGGCTCAATTTACTTTTTCTTTTTTGGGGCCTCATAACCTAATATATTTATGTTTAAATAAGGTCCAATTCCAAACCTTTTTATTTATATATTTTCCTTTTCGGCCCAATGAACTAATTCAATTAAAAAAAAAAAAAAAACTTTAGGCCCAACGAACTTTTCATTGTGATTCTGAGGCTACATCACTACACTATTCAAAACAAAACCAAATAGTAAATTAATTAAAAACAACAACCTTGACCTAAAACTAAAGTGTTAAACGAATTAAAGGGTCTATCATTCCTGGGTTTGGTTTGGTTTGGTTTGCGTTGCTTCCTGCTCTGTTTTGCTTTTCTGTGTCTCTATTTTGTTCTAGTTTAATAAATAAAAAAAACGAATCAAAAACTTCTCTGGCTCTCTCTTTTTATGTTTTTAGATACGATAAATCTTTTTTTTTTTTTTTAATTTATGTAGATTACATTGTATTTAATAAATGAAGAATTAGTTATTTAATTTTTTTTTAATGTTAATGATAATAATTTTATATAGAGCCCTGATTTTTGTTAATATCATAAAATCGTTCAGGCTCCAAAATGTCTGGACTCTGGAGACAGCCCTGCTTGATAGGGTCAAAAACCGTAGCTAAACAGGTGATCAGAGACATACATGTTAACCAACTAACGGTGCAATAATAATGTCAATTAATCTTATGGTAGACGACCAGAATCACACTTAAGGTAAGCACTCGAGTATTTGCCAAAGCACTTGAATGTTTCCCACTCAAATACATTACATCCCTTATAAATAGGTGAGTCATGTTCATTAAACCGTCACAATTTCAACTTTATTATATCATCTTTCTTGAATTAATCTTAACTTGATTGTTAAAGTATAAACGCAGACAACCAATCGGCTTTTCTAACGTCTTTCCTTCTCGGTCAGGTGCCATCTTTATCTAAGAGGAGCTTACAACTCCCGTCCAATAAGCATTTCTTTATTGACTAGTCAATCTTCTTTATTTATGTGGCCGTTTGACCCATCTGGCTCATTGTTGAACAATTTCAAGTGTCACTAGGTACGAAATTCATTAATCGTAACTAGTGCTGGCAAAATGAGCCGGGCTTCGGTGGGCCACCCGTCCAGGCCCGTTTCTGTCGCGTTCGCGGTCCCGGGCCAGCCCGGCCCACCAGATTAACAGGCTAGGCCCAAGCCTGTTAATCTGGCGGTCCAAGCTGGGCCTATCTGGGGCCGGGCCCGGTAAGGCCTGTCGGCCCAAAAAAAAATTGAAAATTTTGAATCTGGAGGGCCCAAACAGGCCGGCCCAGGAGTAGGGGTGGGCGTTTTCGGGTTGGGTTGGGTTGGGTTGAAAATTTTTCAACCCAATCCAACCCAACGTAAATTTTAACCCAACCCAACCCAACCCAACCCAATATTTGTCGGGTTGGGTTGGGTTGGGTTGATCGGGTTGGACTTTTTAAGCCCGATAGAAAATATATATTTGAATTCAAATTTAAAATAATTTTTCACCCTAATATCATATCATATAGAGTTAAGATTTCTTAAAAGCATCAAAATCAAATCACAATATATAATACAAATTGTTTAAATATCTATTGCATAATAAAAATATAACCATTTATCCAACTTGGAAAGTCTCCATCTAAGCCTCCCATCCATTTTACAAATATAATCACTTCGTCGAATATCTCATGGTTGGATAATCTATTATTTATTTCAACCAACATAATAGTTTGTGTTTATATATAGTTATTAGACTTTTTTCTACCAAATTCTTAATCAAATCCTAAGGAAAAAAAAAAACATTTTAAAGTATAATCAAGATGTGCCAATTAATACAAAAGATAAAGACAATATAATTGCATATTTTTAATAAATGTATTGTATATTATGGTATAAAATATTTAAAATTATGTATTTATATTTGTCATTTATAATATTATAAATGGTGCATGAGTAAAAATTTTAAATATTTAAAAAAATGAGATTTCATAATAAATTTAATAATAAATAAAATTATTTAATTTTTTATTTATTAATGTCGGGTTGTCGGGTTGGGTTGGGTTATATTTTCTTAACCCAACCCAACCCAATCTTAAAAGCAACCCAACCCAATCTAGTCGGGTTGGGTCGGGTTGGGTTGGGTTGGCGGGTTGGTGCACACCCCTACCCAGGAGTGGCCTGGTAGGCCCGCTAGAATTCAAATTTAATATAATTTTTTTCAAATTTTGAATTGAGGGGTGGCTTTTGTAATTAACCAACTGACCGTTGGTGACAGTAGGGGGAGGAAAAAAAATCCAAAACTTTTCAAAATTACATTTTTAAAAATCTTTTACAATTTTTTCCAATTATACCCTTACCTAAAATTTTCCTATAAATACCCCATCACCCTCACCTCATTCTCTACATTTTCTCTACTTCCCTAATCCCTACTCTCTTATTCTTCTCTCTATTCTCTACAATCTCTCATTCACTCTTTCAACTATTTTGTAATTTATTTAATATATTATTTATATACTATATACTATTATACTAATATACTATACACTATACACTATACATTATATATTATATATTTACATACCTCCCACTCTTTAGTCTCTACTCTCTACTCTCTACATATTCTAAGGCTTTTACTCTAAGGTATTGTCTTTTTTTTTTTATTATTATTATTAACTTTCATTTGTTATTTAATTATTAACTATTATTATTTATTAATATGTTTATAACTAATGTTATTATTTGTTATGTTGTTAGGTATCCAATTGATTAATTAATTCAACACTCTCAACTCTCAACTCTCAAGCCTCCAATTTAAGGTTAGTATGTCTACTTCTCTACTTTTGTTAATTGTTATTAATAACTTTTTATATAGTAATTATTATTATTTAGTGATTAGTATAATAGTATGTGTGTAGTTAATATTGTTGTTAGTAACATGTTAATTTTATGTTTTTTTTTTTGTGAGTTTAACAACAAAATAATAAAAAAAAATTAATTCCTAATTTTTTTCAAAATTTTCGAAATTATTATTATATTAGAAAGATTATGTTTTTTTTTTTGTGAGTTTAACAACAAAATAATAAAAAAAAAATTAATTCCTAATTTGTTTTTCAAAATTTTCGAAATTATTATTATATTAGAAAGATTATGTTTTTTTGTTTTTTATGTTTTTTTTGTTTTTTTTTTTTTTGTTTTTTTTTTTGTGAGTTTAACAACAAAATAATAATCAAAAAAATTAATTCCTAATTTTTTTCAAAATTTTCGAAATTATTATTATATTAGAAACTAGAAAGATTATGTTTTTTTTTTTTTTTTTTGTGAGTTTAACAACAAAATAATATTAAAAAAAAAAAATTCCTAATTTTTTTCAAAATTTTCGAAATTATTATTATATTAGAAAGATTAAGTTTTTGTGTGTGTGTGAGTTTAACAACAAAATAATAATCAAAAAAATTAATTCCTAATTTTTTTCAAAATTTTCAAAATTGTTATTATATTAGAAACTAGAAAGATTATTTTTTTTTTTTTTTTTTTTTGTGAGTTTAACAACAAAATAATAATAATAAAAATTAATTCCTAATTTTTTTCAAAATTTTCAAAATTATTATTATATTAGAAAGATTATGTTTTTTTTTTGTAGAGTAACTAGAGTTTAAGAAGAAAATAATAATTTAGAAAATTTAATTCTTAATTTTTTTTTTAATTTTTTAAAATTAATAATGATTATGTTTTTTTTTTTTTTTTTTTTTGTAGAGTTTAAGAAATAAAAAGAAAATAATAATTTTGAAAAATTAATTCCGGATTTTTTAAATATTTTTTGAAATTAATAATATAGAATGATTATGTAAATGTAAAGTTGAAGAAATAAGAAGAAAAAAATAATTCCGATTTTTTTTGCAAAATTTTTGAAATTAATAATATAAATTATTGGCATCATAATATAAAAATTCAAATATTAAGTTTGCGCACATATAGTTGCATACTAAGTACTTTGTCCACAAAATTCTCAAAGTTACGAGTCCTACTTGTGTAAATGTATAATTGTATATTTGTAATTTTGTATGTTTAATTTGTTATTTGTATAAATGTACATTTAATCATTTGTATCTGTTCACAAAACTCTCAAAGTAATGAGTCCTATCGTTGAACGTCAAGAGATTTATCCATCTCGATGACAAGACACGGGTTTTACTGTTAAAACCTGTGTCTCGTCATCGAGATGGATAAATCTCTGGACATTCGTTTACAATCTTAATTTTGATGATTAATTGATTATGATTATAAATTTGGTACCGACGAGTCACTTTAAGAATTTAGTGGACAGAATACTAAGTATTTGTCAATGCAAATTTTGATGAATATGTTTTTTTTAGAAAAATTAATTCCAAATTTTTAAAAAAAAAATTGTTGAAATTAATAATATATTAGAATGATTATGTTTTTTTTAGAGTTTAACAACAAGATATAATAATTATAAAAAAAAAATTACTATGTTTAATTGTGTAAATGTATAATTGTATATTTGTAATTTTGTATGTTTAATTTGTTATTTGTATGAATGTATAATTGTATCTGTGACATTTAATCATTTATTTAATTATAATCTTAGGAAAATGAATCCTGAAGACTTGAACCTGAACCCCGGCGACTATTTGCCAGACAAGGAGATCGACCGATTATTCGATGACTTCTATACCAATCTCGATCCCCCTAGTACTACAGGTGCGGGACCTTCTTCCTCGACACTGAATTCGAGTAAGAAGAGGAAGAAGAAGAAATCTGAGGTGTGGGATTGCTTTTAACCCTATAATGGTAAAGAATACATATGGTACTGAAGTTGAGCATGCCCAATGTAAGTATTGTCAATTTGTACTCACTGGTTCAAGTAGGGGAACTAGTCATCTCAGGAGACATAAACTCAAATGCATGGCTTCCCATAGGCAAGTCGATACAACTCGACAAACCCAACTACAGCGGAACCCAGATGATTCTGTGAGTACATGGCAGTATAACCCCGACCGGGTCAGAGAGCAGGCGGTGTTGTACTGCGCTGCAACTGACCAACCCATAGGTTTTCAAGATAACCCCCATTTTCAATATTTTATTAATAATGCTTTTAACCCCCAATATGTCCCTGTTTCTAGAAACACAGCTAGGAGCGATTTGATTCGTACTTTTCAAAAACATAGGACTGAATTGATTTCTGAATTGCAAAACATTTCTTTTTCAATTGCATTAACGTCCGACATCCGACATCTGGAGCGGACGTTCAAAACAAGATTATTTATGTGTCACTGGACACTATGTAGACACCTAATGGATTTTACAAAAAAAGCTCCTTGGTTTTCGTGTCATGGATTATTCACACACTGCACAAAATATTTTTCAGGTTATTATGTCTGTTATACAAGATTATGGCATTCATAACCGCATCATGCCATTTACTTTGGATAATGCATCTGCTAACTCCAGAGCTATAGATTATTTCATTAATTCTAACATCCCAAATATTGCGGGAAAAATTTTCCACACCTGTTGTGCATGTCACATTATAAACTTGATTGTAAAATCAGGTTTAAAGCAGGTGGAAAGTCAAATCGACAATATTAGGGGCGCTTTGGGTTGGATTATGGCATCAAACCAAAGAATTGTTGAGTTTGCTAGATTTTGTAGATCAAAGGACCATATACCCCGTAAGTTCCAAACAGATATGTCGATAATGTGAAACTCAACATATATAATGTTGAAATCTGCTTTACCATATGCTAAGGTAATTACTAGTTTTTATAACCTGAACACCACCAACGACCTCGGACGTGAAAAACTCACGGAAGGTGATTGGTATGTGGCCACTGTTTTTGTTGAATTTTTAAAAGTTTTTTATGATACTACCGTAGAACTTTCCAGGGTTTATTACCCCACATCTCCTCTTGCACTTCATAAACTTTATGACATGGCTGATTTACTTAGACAATATAGTGAACATGTGATGGTAGCTTCTGCTATTGCTAATATACAAAAAAAAATTGTAAAATATTGGGGGGAAATTCCTCTTTTGTATGCCTTTGGTATTGTTGTAGATTCTAGGTTCAGATTTAATGGTTTAGAAGTATTTTCCAAAGAATTGGGTAAGGCTCTGGGATTAAGTGAAACGGATGTTGCTCAACATCTTAGTACACTGAAATCCCAAATGTTTGAGGTTTTTTCTATTTATGAGAACAGGTACAGCGACGGAACAGCGGAACCGGCGCCTCTTCAACAACAATCCCAACAACAATCGAAGCTCATGAGAATTTTTTTTAACAAGGCCACAACTTCTCGCTCTTCAGGAAGTTCGAGTCAGAGTCAAAGTCAAGGTCAACGACAACACGTGGAGCTGAACAGATATCTGACTACGGAGTACTCCATCACGGACAACGATGACTTCACAACCAACGATCTTCTGAAATGGTGGCGCGGCAATCATGATTTGTAATTTATACTTTTCACTACAAATTTAATACGAAATTACAAAAATATTATTCATCGAAAATTAATTAAGTGTTGTATGAAATGAAAAATGTTATATTTCATATTAAAATTATTACATTAATAATTACACAAAATTATTAGTTTTTACAATGTATAAAAAATAATATTGTATAAAAAAAAAAAAATTTAAAAAAATCGAAACCTGTTGGGCTCGGCCCGTTAAGGCCCGTAACGGGCCGGCCCACCACAGGCCCGACCTGACCTAGCACATCCCTGGGCCTAGGCCGGGCCCCCCCTCCCTACCAACAGACCGGCCCGACCCAGCCTAGCCCGTTTCGTAAAACGGGCCCAATGGGCCGTGCCGACCTGTTTTGCCACCATTAATCGTAACACTAAAATAAGATTTTTGATATGAATGATTAACGTTATAAATTGCTTTTTGTTTTTACCAAAATTATAAACCTAAAAAGAAAAGGAAAAAAAAAAGTGTAGGGTTGTGGCATCCTAGTCAGAAAGAAATGAAGTGTCACTACTAGAGAGACCGTACAAAGTATGTAAATGTGAATATGTGATGCAAGAGAGTCCCCAATTGTCAAACCTATATTATGATAATTTCCGTAATTACATAATAACTCGACCTTATTTTGGATTTTGTCTTTGAATGGTCTGAAAATGCCTTCTCCTCTTGTACAACCTAGCCAGCTAACAATCTAGATCTCGAATCAACTCTGAAATTACCCATTTATCCCTCTCATTTTCTCATTTCTATTCTCTCAACATCAATCATGGATTCTCCATTTTCGTAAATTACCAACTTTCAAGGACATTTTGTTTTCATTTGCCTGGATATTTAGCCAGTACTACACAAACCAAATCATAGTTTACCATTTCTTCTTTTTAATTAATTATATTCTTCCATTGCTATTGAAATGACTGACCCAGCTAGCTAGCTCTGCTTAAAGTACATCCATAAGTAGAAGAAACTTTATTTTCCACCTTTAAGCTCTGTTAACAGAGTTGCAGGTAAAAAGTTGCAGACTTTAAATTGACAAGAGAGTTGAATTACTCCATAAATTTTTTAAAGAATTATGTAAATCCCGCTTTAGATGATGCAAGTGTGTATGATAATAATAATGTTGCCATGTTGGTACAGAGAAATTTACAGTGAGAACAAAATTGAATTGTGTGATGGTGTGTTAACTTGTTGGCTTTTTACTAGTTAGTTAAAAAACCATTCAAACCCAGATTGTGAGGTGGTGTAGATTGAGAGCTAGACAAGGTAATATTCTTTGCAGGAAATAAATGAAGGGCATTTACAGAGTTTAATAATTGTGTAAACATTTATTTGCTAGGGTTTAGTTTTTTTTTTTTTTTTTTTTTAAATAAAAAAAGAAATGCGGTGGCTTCACGAGATTGTCAGAGTCCCTGGAGGTATCTTTCTTTTTTAAGGACACGTCGCTCCATAAAGCAAATGAGAGAGTGTGTTTTCGCTGTTGAGTGTTGTTTTACTTTTCAAACTAAGAAAGAAAAAAACTTTCCTGAGTTTACCATTGGTGGGTTTGTAATATTGAGCTCTTCACTCACTTTTTCTCTCTGCACTTTCTTTCTTCCTTCTTTTTCTTTCGAGAATCTGATTCTGTTTGGTGGGTTACTCTTTCTGGGTTATTATTTTATCACCGTCTTATTATTTAATTTCTTAATTTTATCACCGTCTTATTATTAAATAAATAATATTTTTGTTTTCCAAAAAACCTCTGAAGTCTGAATCTCTTCTTAGCGGTATGTTTTTGTCATGTAATGCAGTTTTTCACGAGGGCCTTGACAGCACTTGTTACTTTCTTTTATTTCTTTTTTAAAATGTCTTTTTCACATATCTCTCCGATTTGTTACCATATTTTCAAATATGGACGTTTTTTTAAAAGATTTTATTCTTTAACAACTCTGCAACAGACCTTTTCCCAACAAGGAAAACACATAAGATTGTGAGCTGTAACAGGCTCTTTTTTCTTTTTTTTCTTTTTTATCTATCTTAATGAGTAACACTTGACAGTTTTCAGATTTCAGTTTTTTTTTTTTTTTTTTCAGAACACTCTGGTTCTCTAGAGAAAAAAAAACATGGGTAGAGCAACAAGGTGGTTAAAGGGCTTGTTTGGGATAAAGAGCAACAACAAACCCAGTTCAAATTCCGGTGACCGGAGAGAAAACAAGAGACCAAGTTGTTTTGGTCACTCAGGTAGAGACTCAAACAGCTTGTGTCATAATCCAGAGACAATACCACCAAACATATCTCCAGCAGAAGCAGCTTGGTTGAGGTCTTATTATTCTGAAACAGACAAGGAACAGAACAAGCATGCAATTGCTGTGGCTGCAGCAACGGCGGCGGCTGCTGACGCTGCTGTGGCCGCAGCAAATGCCGCCGTGGCTGTGGTCAGATTGACTAGCCATGGCAGAGGCACCATGTTTGGTGGCGGTCAAGAGAGGTGGGCTGCTGTCAAGATTCAGACTATTTTCAGGGGTTATTTGGTAAGTGATGAATCTAGTATTTATTTTTATTTTTCCTCTGTTTTAGCATTTGGGTTGTGCTTTAATAGAACTTGTTAGGTTCTTACCTTGTTCTTGAGTGGTGTCTTTTAATAATTGTTTAGCTTTTCTTTCAATTTTGTTTGGATTACCAGTGAAATTGAAAATGAAAATTACTGGATTTTGGAAACCAAAACAGGCAAGGAAAGCTCTGCGAGCTTTGAGAGGATTGGTGAAATTACAAGCACATGTTAGAGGTTATTTAGTGCGCAAACAAGCCACTGCCACTCTCCATAGTATGCAAGCTTTAATAAGAGCTCAAGCCACTGTTCGGTCACAGAGAGTTGCTCGTGGTCTCATTAACAGTAATAACAGATTTGATTCAAGAGCACGAAAATCTATGGTAAACATCCAAATTCAATTCCTTTGCATAGCATTTAATTTACACTTGTCATAAATTCTGATTTTTTGCTCAATTTGCAGGAGAGGTTTGATGAAACCAGAAGTGAACACACAGTTTCTATACACAGTAGGAGATTGTCAGCTTCTCTAGACACCACATTCAACACCATTGATGAAAGTCCAAAAATTGTGGAGGTTGATACAGGCAGGCCTAAATCAAGATCTCGAAGAACAAACACGTCAGTTTCAGATTATAGCGATGACCCACATTACCAAACAATCTCCTCTCCACTACCATCAAGAATTCCAGCACGTTTGTCGATACCCGATTGCCGGAATTATCCAGAATCCGATTGGGGACTTACTGGTGATGAATGCAGATTCTCTACAGCACAAAGCACTCCAAGATTCTTCATTAATCTTGATGGGTCTAAGGCTCCGGTCACGCCTGCGAAGAGTGTTTGTGCTGATAACTTCTTCAGGCAATACACGAACCATCCGAATTATATGGCAAGCACAAAATCTTTCAAGGCTAAATTGAGGTCACATAGTGCACCAAAGCAGAGACCAGAAGCAGGACCAAAAAGAAGGCTTTCGCTTAACGAAATGATGGAGTCAAGGAGTAGTCTCAGTGGCATTAGAATGCAAAGGTCATGCTCACAAGTTCAAGAAGCTATCAATTTCAAGAATACCGTGATGGGTAAGCTTGATAGGCCTACAGAGTTTGCTAGAAAACCAGACACCACAAGTGATGATTGCTAAATACATACTCTGCCTCTACATTACAATGTGTTGTTTACTGCTTATTTGTGCTTAACAAAAAAAAAAAAAAGGGTAGGTGATAGGAGATAATTAGAATGTATTTAGAATTAATTACATATTATTGTCATTAAAATTCAATTGCATCTGTTTCACGTGTTGATGTCATCAATTCAAAGCCATGGAAATATGGAATCAATCAACCTCTCCAGTAATGAAATCAAATGCAATTGTAATATTATATTATATCTCTCTGATTCCCATGATTGAATATTATAGAATAATGTGTTTAAGCTGCATTTTTGGTGGGAGAATTTCATCGAACGATGTAAAAACAAAGACTTTTGAATTCTTTGACATTATCAAAACATCATGATAGCAATTGAATAGTGACTAGTGAGAAGTCTACTAAATTATTTTGAAGTAATGGGCAGGTTTGATATGCTCCCCTTTCATTTCCTGTTGGGGTTGTTTTTGTGTCATGTGGGACTCAGTTTTTTAACTGTGATGGTGAATTGGGTTTGTGTCTCTGTTTGAATTGTGAAACAACAAGCTTTTTAGGAACCATCGTACTCATGTGTATGGCCCTCTTCTTCTGTTGATTTTTGTGGTAAAGACACAGTTGCCCACCCAATTCTCTGTGCCTTGTCTCTAATGCCTACTCTTATTTGCGAGAAAGAATAACCAAACAAGCCAAAATATAAGGAGATATTCATATAATAGTTCTCATAAAAATAAAAAATAAAAACAAACCAAGGAATTTTTCTGGAGGTGCAAGCATGATTAACTCATAATTCAAAGGGGGAGACAAAATGTTTAGTTTACTTTTTGGGGTGGTCATTTCATTAATGTAGTGTTAATTATAGTAATTGACATTTCCAAGGAGATAATAGGGTTATAATGATAAGCTTTTTTGATTTGACACAAAGCAATTGATTTATACATTTTTTTTAAATTATAGGGACATGCATCATATATGTCATATGCCATCATCAATACTCGATCCAGGCACTTTTTTTGCTTAGTGTTTCGTGAAACTTTGTTGATAAGGAAGTATCAGAAATTGCTGCAATTTAGGCAAGTTTGGCACCTACTTATATCTCCATATATAATCCCCTGTTTTCGTTACAATTGAAATCTCCTGAACTCTCATTTATTGATAAAAAGTTTGGTTTATTACCCCCCTGAACACCTGTTTGAGGGGTTACCTATAGTCAGGTACTCAGGTTTTGCCAATAAATGAGAATTCAGGGAGTTTAATACCTTAAAAAAAAAAGTTCAAGAGGTAAAATGTAAACTCGCGTAAAGTGTAGGGGGATTAGTGCCAATAACCCTTTTAATATTTCGATCTTATGGAATTAATGAAAGATCAAAATAAATGTAAAAAAGATGATAGTTTTTTCACCTCATTTACCATACTTCTGAATTTTTGAGTTGTTTTTTTTGGGAATGGTAGGTGGGAAACATTACTAGAACTTTGTTTGACTATTGATTGATTGGGGTTGTATCTTCCTCTGTGGTAAGTTGTAATTGTGAAAAAACAAAGAAGACAATATAATTCAAAGAGCCGTGCCATGATCAAAGTTTTCCAAGTATGGGAAGCAATAAATCAACTACATTGATCAGGAAGCCCTACAAAAATTAGAAGAAAAAAAAATGGAAAAGAGAAGGACTATCATGATATTTGTTGTTAGAGATAAAAATGCATATGGTGAGTTGGTGATAAAATTAAAGAGCCAAAAAAGTCTCCTGAAAAGGGAAACTTTAACAAACCCATTTCAAAGAGTGAATTTTTCTCATTTTCTGCGAGGGGTGGGGCTGCCAAATGACGATGGTGCTCCATTTTGAAAACGATTCGGCTCTCAATCAAAAGAACAAAAGCACCAGACTTGGCTCTATACTCTACAGTGCATGTCAGTCAAAAAGCCTTGTAGAGTCAAACCATATGGACCTCTCTTTACAAACCTTAAGAAATGGCCTATTTTACATTTTCAAATAGAGCCAACAATGTATTCCCACCATCTGTTTTCTCTGTTTGTTTGATTTAAGAAGCAGACAAATTTGCACATCACCTCTTGGTAGAGTTGGTAGTGTACCTCATTTCCACATAAGTAGTGAGGGGTTCAAATCCCATCATGTGGGGAGTTTTCTTCCCGGGTTATGGGAATAGCTATCCCCCGTTGTGGGAGTAGATATCCGGACCACACATGTACTGTTTGATCTCGGTAGGTCTCAGTAGTCCTATTGTAATAATTTTTTGAATATTTTTTTTTTAAAAAAAAGCAGACAAATATAATTTGGATCTTGAATAAGTTTCAATGAGTTAAATTATTGGAGAAGATAGAAGAGAGAATTTATAAAGGTTCATATGCACGTACCTAGGGTTTGTGCTCGAGTGGTTTGAGACTACTTCAAAATGAAGTCTCCAACCACCCTAGTGGTGCTGGTACTATAAATACAGTCTTACTTGTTGTGGAAGTTACAATTCGAACGTGTTTGTAGAATCTAATCTTGGCAGACCCTAACACGTGTCAGCTTTCTTTATTTTTTGATTAAGTTGTATTGAAGTATGTAGAAATGCATATTGAAGGAAGCCTAACCAAGCTAATCTAGGCCTAGCCCATATATCATCTTTAAAAAACAAAAAAGAAAAAAAAAAAAGAATAGGCCCAACAGATGATGGACTATGCATTATATTATATTGAAATCTCTAATTATTTAGAAAGTAAAAAAAAAAAATAATAATAAAATGAAACCTGTTTTGTTAATAAATTATTTAATTAAATTAAGGATGAAAGAAGCCAGAATATTTTCGGATGACTTTTTTATAACTTAATCGATAAAGTTATTTGTCATCGTATGAAAAGATTTGTAGACTCTAAAGTCTAAAGTTAAAAAGAATGGACAGAAGTGTCTCGTGTACATATCATATATTCATATGTTAGGTAAGATTCCCACTTCGATCATGTGTTTAATTTTGTCTATAATAGATAATTAAACAGAGAAATCAATCACTAATTATGAAAACAGCTTTAACAAATTAATCTTTTGATAACTATAATTACAATTTAATCCATTCAGATCCATCAATGAAGCTAAGAGTAATAAAAGGTTTAGCTTCCTCATAACTGAGTTCTCTGGACCATGATACCCTCCCAGCGAAGCTAGCTCCTGGCCCTGTGCATTTGTATTGTCCATAAAAAACAGTCCTGCATTGTCATCCAAAACACGACCAACCATGTCACTACAAACACTCCTCTTCATGCGCACACAACAACACCTACACATTTCCCTTTACACGTAGACATTGCAGAACAAAAAGTGAAACCGCCCAAATGTATATATAATTATTATTATTTTTTTCTGTAGATAAAAAAAGTAGCTAGCTGGGGATCTTCAATAGTTTAAGAAAGAAGAAAAAGCTGTTGTTTTTAGAGGCTCTGCTGAAAAGGGTAATTTCATAAATACCTAAAAAATAAACCCCATCAAGCAAGCTTTTATATTATGTGAGTGGTGATGACAGGCACCGTTCAAGACAATGATTGACAACTTTGAATAATAAATATGGCGTGCAATCAAATGAATGCTAAAAAAGTTGATGGGACGGTGTGATTTGTTTCGGTGTATGGACCTCCAAAATCTATACAGAATCCTCAATGGCTACCGGTTCTTAATGGATAATCAGTAGCAATCGAGAATTCTGTATAAAAAATCCTGTAAATGAAATTATTTGATAAAACATAGGGAGAGAGAGAGAGAGAATTACTTACATTTCACGACTAGGGTCTCCCCAGTTGTACCAGCCTTTAGGAAGAATAATGTTGTCCATATAAGTGTAAGCGAAGACAACACGAGAGAATGGACCCCAAGCTCTGCCTAAAAACAGAGCACCTGAGCCCGTGACCTTACAGTTCACAAATGAAAACCCCGTGTCTTCTAATAGACTACTTCTTCCTTGTGCTGTTAGTGCCCCTATGTTCTGTGCTATTGCATGCACGTGACATCCCTGCCAGTCAACAAGTCAACACCTCCCATCATTTTAAATGAATTGTATGGTTCTCAATATATAAACAAACATGTAACATGGGAATTGAAATTGAAATTGAAATTAATAAGGTTGAGAAAATGACCTCAAACAGTGAAAGTGCATTGCCGAAAATGAAATCTACAGAGCCTTCAATGTAACAATCCTTGTAATAGTGTCTACCCACATGATCATAGAGAGTGTCCTGTGCTCCCAAGAATTTACAGCCCAAAAATGCTGCTGTATCTGCTGATATCCTAAATGCCACTGCTTGTTTTCCTATCGCACCCGGTGCTGGTACTGGTGTTGTGTTCTGTTCATAGAAACATAAACATAATTTGCTTATATGAACAATTAGATTGAAACATATATATTATATAGAGAATTTAAACATAATTAGATTGATCAATCATGCACCTTGAAGGTGATGTTCTTGGCAATGAAATATGGAGAATTGACAGCAAAAGTTGCAGAGCTGTAAGTCCCCATTGGTTGGCCTCTTGGACCTGGTGTTTGAGCTGTGTCTCCCCATTGAACTATTGTTTTATCTGCACCTGCTCCTTCTATTGTTACAAATGATTTTAATGGAGGTATATTTACCTTCTCCCTGCAAAAACATTAATCATTTTTTCAATAAAAATTAATCACAGAAATAGTATTTCTTATTCAAGACCAATTCAAGAGAATTTTGATCAACTATAAAGAAAAGGACACAATACAAAACAAGAACCTGACCACACTAATTAACAAAGAATAACATACAAGTGAATATAGACAAACTCAAGAATCCAATGTTCAACAGAACAATGCCAATTTGCCACAGCCAAGAGCAACACGGATAGATAAATAAGGACAAGAATGTTAATATTAATTCAGGAAAAACTCAGAGTCCACTTAATATAATTATATATTGTAAGTAACGAAAGTACTCACGTGTAAACACCTGCATGGACCTTGATGACAACTCTGACAAGATTGATGAAAGGAAGAGAATCAATGGCAGCTTGAATTTTGGTGAAGTCACCGGAAGCTGGATTCTTGGCCACATGTAGAGTATATGAAGGAAAAAGCTTGTTCTTTGCTGTCTTGAAGAGTGAGTGTCTAAGGCTACCAACAAACTTGACCCACTTCATGAATTGTTGTTCTGAGAATTGGGCTCTAGCTGTCATGTTCGTTGTTAACGTTGGTGGTTGGTTCTTCCCTGCAGGACTGGACTTTGATCTTCCTTGTCTGAGTCCTTTGGTGTGACATAGTGTTTGGCTTGCATTTAACAGGAAGATGAGAAGGAAAATGTAGAAAATAATGTGATGAAGTTTTGACATTATTGCTAGATAGAGAGGATTATGAGAGAAGAATGTTGAGTGAGTTAGAAATTTGAGGGGATGTGTTATGTTTTATTGGTTTATAACTTTATATATACAACTATACAAGTTGGTTTAGTACTGGTTTAGGTGGAAAGTGATATTTGAATAAGCTAAGAGAGTGAGAGGTCACGGGTGCTTCTAAGTTCTAATGACATCCATGCAAGAGAGAGAGAGAAAGAGGGCAAACAAAACAATCAAGGCCACAACAGCACTTAAAAAACGTTGTTTCTAAAGATAGCTTTTTGGGTTTGCTTTTTTTGTTTGTGTTTGTAATTGTTGTTGTTGTCGTTGGTACTTGGTAGTGCCCGTGAGGGGGGTCTCTGATCTCTCCTTGTGTTGTGTTACTGTGTATGAATGTGAATTTATTCGTGACTAATCATGGCCGTCAACCAAACTTAATCATGATTAGATTATTTAATTACGAGATGAGAATTGAGATGAGTTGGGTTTGCAAATCATAAAGCTATCAATTAATATAGCATTATTGCAAGGCCCCACTTGGTGGAGGAGAGTAATGGATGCAAATCGCATGTTAAAAATTGGTGTCTCAATTTGTGTTACACTATCGTGGGAATTTGGTTGGTTAGACACAAATCCATTTTTTGACAAGCGATTGAATCCAAGGGTAGTAGACAAAAGAAATAGACGACAACAACAAAGCTAATTAAAACATTTTCTTGCGTGGAGAATCTGGGTGATGTAGTGATGTGATATTATAGAATTACTAGAATATCCCTAGAATTCTCTTTTTGGCTTTTTATACTGAGGAGAGAAGAAGGTGGTCTCACTTTATCTGCAATTTATTGTGTTTCTGGGCAGTGGTGGGCAGTGAACACAATCTAATCATCTAAAAGTGGTGCAGCTTCAGCTTCTGTTGGTGGACCTACAGTTCTTGAAAACTGATGTGTTCGGTACACCCGTGGGTTTGACAAATGATTATTCACATGAATTTGTATATGGCCTTATTTTTTTTATTTTATTTTTTTTAAGTTTTCATTATTTACATTTCAAAACTGATATCAATTATCAAATCATGCATATGGAAAATCCTCGTGAACATATATCATTCAACTTCAAAAATAAGTAATCATTTTGTGTCCCTTGCTTCCCAAGTTTCGCAGATTTAAAAAGGGTTCCAAGTATTTGGGATAAATTTCAATAATTTCTTATATCTTTCGAATAAAATATGAGAGTTAGAGAAAATTGCATGATTCAAAAGATAAAATAGTGTACCTTCTTGTCTCGAGATTCGCTAAGACAATGGAATTGTGTTTGTGAAATTGCCACCGGTCCAAACCTTAAACTCTTGGAAATACCTCTTAACAGAGTTGGTAGTGTACATCCCTTCCACCTAAGTGGTGAAGGGTTCAAATCCCACCATAGTGTGGAGAGTTTTCTTTCCAGGTTGTGAGAGTAATTATGTAATTATCTCCCGTTATGAGAATAGATATCTGGGCCGTACATGTATTGTTTGATCTCAGCAGGTCCCGGCAGTCCTATATATATATATTGAAGTATTACATTTACAACTATAACAATAGGGCTGCTATGACCTGTTAAGATCATAACAATATATGTGTGGACGATTCGGATAACAACTTCCACCAACCGGGAGAAAACTCCCTACACATGCTTATAAAATACATATGGTGGGACTTGAACCTCTGACCGCCAGGTGTGAAAGGGAGGTGCACTACCATCTCAAATGTGCACGTTAAGTGATATATTGAAGCCTCAAATGTTTGATATTGTTATACACTTATACACTAAGGATTTAAATCATGAGCATAGTTGATGATAAGCCAAGAAAGAGGCAATATCTAATGTACTGAATTGAATAAAACAAGCTCTTTTTTTTTTTTTTTTTTACACTGAATAAAACAATCTTTATTTCAGTTAATTATATACAAAAGTGAAAAACCTTTATTTATTTTTTTCTTTATAAAAAAAAGAAAAAGAAAAAGGCTGGCTTCTTTGTTTGTATGGCTTTGTCAGCATGAGCGAAATAGAATTAGTGCTAAAATGGGCTGGCTAAATTGGCCCAACACACTTTTCACAACAAACTAGAATCCTAATTCCTAAAAATCCCTGAACCTGATCGTGATAATATTTCTATACTTGGAAGCAGCAGATTCTAACCCCACAATAATAATAATAATAATAATAATAATAATAATAAAATCAATTTGTCGACAAAATTGATTATCATGGATCTATTTCAATCTTTATCCTTATTAATCCATTATTGTAAAGATAGTGCTAACCGCTAAAGATTACGGCCATCTTTGATTTTCCACTTTAATATTCAATGACACTTAACGTGCTTCATTTTTTTTTTTTTTTTTTTTATAAGTGATAAAATCATTTTAAAAAAAACCTCTAAAACCACTTGTTTAGAACTTAAAAAAAATCCACTAGAATTTAATACAACTTTTTACTTCCAAAACTATCCTCACCAATTTAACTTATTTCTAATTTTATCTTATGTCAAAACCTTAATCGTATTAGTATATATATTTTTTTCTTCTCACCCTAAACAACTACAGCATCACAAAACCTAACTGTTTCAAAACTCAAACAACTAGAGACTAGTTTTTCTAGCATATTTCGATAAGGACTTTTTATTTTTATTTTTTTATTTTTTTATTATTTCCTCGCTAATCTAACTTATTTCCAATTTTGTCTTCTATCAAAACCCTAATTATATTAGTATTTTTTTTTTCTTCACCCCGTAAACAACAACAACATCATAAAACCAAGTTGCTTCAAAACTCAAACAATTAGAGCATCTCCAAGGGGCTCCCTAAACTACATCTTTATCTAAAATAAGGGGTGAATTTGGTTTTAGAGCACTCTAAGGGGCTCCCTAAATGGCTCCCTATTTTAGAGAGCCACCAAGAGGCTCTCCAAATGTAGGGAGCCATTTCAAGCTCCCTATCTTTTTTTTTTTTTTTTTTTTTTAATTATTTCTAAGTTGATTGATCTTCTCTCTCTTATTTTTACAATTTAAAACAAAATAAATTTATTTATATTTTAAATTTAAAAAATATTAAAATATTAATTATTAGCTATAATAAGGAGGATGGTTTAAGTGATCTCATGAAAAGTTGCTAGTTAAAATAGTTAAAATTTAACTAAAACTTGGAGAGCATGGTTGGAGATACTCTATTTAGAGACTGATTTTTCTAGCATATTCCGATAATGACTCGTTTTTTTTTTTTCATAATTTGATAATTAGTTTTATTAAATAACATGTCCTGACAAAATATCAAACGAGGCTTACGATTTATCATTTATTTAATAAATAAAATAAGTGATATTAAAAAAAAAAAAAAAAAAAAAGAAGGGAAATAGAGTCAAAGTAGCTTTTGTCATTTCAAATTAAAGAATGGACTTGGTCCCACGTTCCTAGGTAATCTGATGGGGCAAAATCTTGTCTTTTTCACATAATTCAATTACGTTACTCTACTTATTTATATATCCTAAAATGACAATATATTGCAACGCTTTCAAATAACAATGATATGTATATAATAATATATATATACATCACATTTGCTAAATAAATATAAGATATAGATTGCATACTCACTGCAAATTTGGCGATGAAAACCTGAATAGAGATTGAATTGAAGGTTCAAATATAGAAAGAAACCATAGAAACCATTCTTGTGTTGTCTCTGTCTCATCATGCTCACCTGTGTTTAACTTCAAATTTCAAAACAGCCCCACAAAGCACAACTATCCATCCCCATGTCCCATACACAAACAGCCATCGCTGCCTTGCTAGCCATAGCCACCTCTTTCTACTACCTCTTCTTTTCTGATCCACACACTAAATATTCCTATCACTCTCTCTTTATATCCACTGCTCTATCTGACAATGTCTCCATAGCTCACCACCTCCACACCCTCACTAGCCGCCCTCATGTGGCCGGTTCAGAGGCCAACGCTGAGGCTGCAGCCTATGTACTATCCGTTTTCACTTCCTGTGATATTCAATCACATATGGCATCCTATCAGGTGTTCCTAACTTATCCGGTTTCACGTGCTTTGTCACTTACACGTCCTAGTCCAACCCCAACAGACTCGTCCATCATCACTTTCCCTCTCTGTCAGGAAATTTATGATGGGGACCCGTATGCTGACGTGGCCAGCCAAGTTCTGCCGACGTTCCATGCATATGCTAAGTCAGGTAGTGTGACGGGACCTGCTGTTTATGTGAACTATGGGCGCGTAGAGGACTATGCTACATTGAGAGAAATGGGTGTCAACGTTTCGGGTAGTGTTGTATTGGCAAGGTATGGAGGTATTTTCAGAGGAGATATTGTGAATAATGCTTATGAGGCAGGAGCTATAGGAGCCCTGATTTATACAGACAGAAAGGACTACGGTGGCGGTGGCAGCGATGCCAAGTGGTTTCCGGATGACAAGTGGATGCCACCAAGTGGAGTTCAGGTGGGGACGGTTTATGATGGAACTGGCGACCCTACAACTCCTGGATGGGCTAGTAGTGAAGGATGTGAGAGGTTATCATATGAAGAGGTTGAGAAGGCAGCAGCTCTTCCACTTATACCATCTTTGCCAATATCAGCAGCAGATGGTGAGACAATTATCAGGTCTATTGATGGAAAACAGGCCAATGATGATTGGCAAGGAGACAAAGATGCCCCTCTTTACAGGGTTGGACCAGGACCAGGTGTTGTCAATCTCACTTACACAGTATGTCTTGCATGTACTACCCACCTAGTTTCAGCTAAAGCACGCACTACTTAACAGTATCTCATTTAACCACTCAAAAACAAACACAAGTTGGCTTTTTCTACAACTTTCAGGGAGAAAATGTCATAGCGACCATTCAAAATGTAATTGGTGTGATTACCGGAACAGAGGAGCCTGATCGGTAAGTCATATAAGATTTCTAGAAATGGTAACAGCATATGGTTTAGAACATCAATAAGCATGCAAGAGAATATTGCATTAAGTCTACAAAATGATAATAACTAATCAAAATTGAAATATTTCACAATTGGGAAAACTTACCCTATATCGCTGTTGCAACTATTTCTAGCTTTGTCATTCTGGGTAATCATCGGGATGCATGGACATTCGGCGCTGTAGATCCTAACAGCGGCACTGCTGCACTCCTAGAGGTGATTTATATTTTTTCTCTAGTCAAGTAACAGATGTCAGAATTCAATTATTGGGCCTTCATCTCAACAATTACCTGCAACACAGATTGCGGAAAGACTACAGAAGCTGCAGAAAAGAGGTTGGAAACCTCGACGAACTATTGTTTTATGTAATTGGGATGCTGAGGAGTATGGCTTGGTCTCTCTCTCTCTCTCTCTCTCTCTCTCTTTGTGTGAATGTTTTTGTACGTAAATGGGAACTTAAACTGACCCCTGTCAAATTGTCAATCTCCAGATAGGATCAACTGAATGGGTAGAAGAGAACAGGGAGATACTAGCTTCAAGGGTTGTTGCTTACTTGAATGCTGACTGTGCAGTATCCGGAGCAGGATTCCATGCCTCTGCCACTCCACAGCTTGATGAACTACTCAAACAAGCTACTCAACAGGTATCTTAAAGTAACTCTAGAAGTTTAACGAACAATAAACAGAGAAGAAATAATATCCCTTAAAATCATCCATAGCCAATGCAGCAAAAGCTATATCAAAGAGAAAAAGTCTTCACATTCACATCTCAACACTATTAAGTAGCAATAAGAATAACTAGAAGTGAATTTTTTTTCCATGTTCCTGCTTCTCAACTCATTCAGATTTCTAACTGATTTTTGAAGGTTCAAGATCCAGAAAACTCATCACAAACAATCTATGACTCATGGGTTGGTTCCAGCAATTCTCCTGTGGTAAGTGCAAGGTGATAGCTTTAACTACACCTCCTTGATGCATTATTTTAATGACTTTCAGTAGAAACGAGATAAAACTGCAATCTAGTGACTCTGACCAACCAGAATTAGGTAAATAAATCTTGCATTACAGTAGCTTATAAATAACTTCCTGCATAAGAAATGATCTTCTCAAGTAAACCTTGTAGCTTATTACATAAGTGTTCATTAACCTCTTCATTTTATAAAAAAGATTGGGAGGTTGGGAGGTGGAGGATCCGATTATGGAGCTTTCGTGCAGCATATTGGTGTTCCAGCAGCTGATATACATTTTGGTGGAGGTAAAAAACATAATGTTTTCTTACATTTTCTTTTGATTTCCTAATGTGAATCTTGGAACACACTAGCAAGTAGTAACTAGCAAAATGAAATAAATGAAAACACAAGTACACTTTTGATAGAAGTTTCTCCATCAAGTATCAACATAACATATAATAACAGCACAAAATAAAAGCATGAGATGATGAAAATCCAACAATAACATAAAATATCTAATTAGTAAATAACGACAATTCAGTTAAAGTGCGAAAGAGTGTCAACATTCATACAACAGTCAGAGAGAGTCAATATTATTGATCTAAAATCGAAATCAGAAAAACAGCTAATTATAAGTTATGTCTCATTCCCAATTGCTTCACTTAAATCTACTTAATGGTCCAAACAGAGTAACTAACACAAGCAAACATTATTCCTCAAGTAATTATCGACCAACTTGCAACAAGAAACAGGTCGAGCAAGGACCTTTCGATTGCATTTGCATTGCACACACAATGTAAGCTTCAGGTCAAGTGCTGTATCCTACATTTATAAGTTTAATAATGCAACTCCTAAACCTGAGAGTTTCACAGTCACTAGCAAAATGGATGAATTATATATATGATATCTATATGCATTCTCTGTCATCTCATGACTTACTGAAAAATATTATCAATCACAGGATACCCAGTATACCACTCAATGTACGATGACTTCATCTGGATGGAAAAATTTGGGGACCCAATGTTCCAAAGACATGTTGCAGGTTTGTCAAGAAATTTTATTGACATAATGAATGATTAAAATACCATCCACATCAAGAGTATCTGAAGTCTTGTAAGCATTTTATACAATGAGTAATTTCAAACTCAAAACATGTATTAACATCTGAGTTTTATTAGTCTTGCCTATTGACCTCATTTCTATTAATTATTTCTCCTGAAAAAAAAAAAAATAACAGCGGCAAGTGTTTGGGGTTTATTAGCTCTTCGACTAGCAGATGACGAGTTCTTGCCTTTTAACTATCTCTCCTATGCTTACGAACTCCAGGTACGTTGACATTTATCAACAATAAAGCATTACAAGCAGTGATATACAAGAGACCATATCTTATAGGAGTCTAGAGACAGAAACTAACAAGCAATCAAAAAATCATAATACAGAAAAGCGCAAAGGAGTTGGAGGATGAGGTCTCAGGTAAGGGTATAAGCCTAGCTCCCTTGTTCAAGTCAATCCAGGAGCTATCAGAAGCAGCCACCAAAATTGAAAACCAAAAAAAGGTATCAAATCAGGTATTTTAATTCATGATCGATACAATTAATGTTCATTCCAGATCAGATAATTTTAAAATAACTCTTTAGGCAATAAAAGAAGCGAGAGGTTTGATGTCAATATGGAAGAGGGACCATTTTAAGGTGAGAGAGCTGAACGACAGACTAATGATGGCAGAACGAGCATTTACAGATAGAGATGGACTCTTTGGAAGGCCATGGTACAAGCATTTGGTATGTTTTCCTTGAATGAACATGTAAAGTTCTTAATTCTTAAATTTTTTACACTAATCCAAAACAATTTTTATGTCAAATTTCAGCACCATACACAGAAATACAGAATGCAATAGATTGATGTAATTAAAATTATGCATTCTTGTAATAGTTACATAAATGGACTAAATGTACCTATTATTTTGCTATTTTCAGATTTATGCACCCTCAAAGCATAACGATTATGGATCTAAATCCTTCCCTGGAATAGATGATGCAATTGAAGAGGCAAAGAATCTCAACACTGCAGAGTCATGGCATACTGTACAACATGAAGTTTGGAGAGTCTCCAGAGCAGTCAGACATGCATCGTTAGTCCTCAATGGAGTACTGACATGAATATGTACAAACTGCAATGCCATCAATCACTCCCAATGCAATTTATATACAATTGTTCTAGATGTTCTAAGAAATTCACTTACAGTACTGTTTCCCCAAATATCACTACAGTTAGTTATTGTCAATGGTCTTAATTTACTTTTATTATTAACAGAACTGCAAAAGAAGGCTGGTATATTCTGTTGTATAGTTTTAATTAATAATGAAAGTTAACCACCCTCTTAAATGAAAGACAAAATTTGAATCCCCATGACTTTTGAGGATTTCAGAATATCCAAATCACAAGTGAATCAATTAAATGTCAATGACCCAAAATTTCATATAAACACATTTCCAATTTCTTCTTTAGATTGCAGCTATTAAATCTTAAATATGGTTATATCATAAACAACCAAGTCAACTAAACCGATTAAATGCACTCCAATTCTGCTGCACACCATCTTAACGACTCTCAAATAATGTTTGCAATTGATGCTCCATCTAATTTCTCAAGTATACATTTCCATTTCTAAATTCAGATTTTCTTGTGGATATAGATATGAGATATCTAGTTATCTACATAAACATATCCTTGATGCTCATTGCCGATGGTTAGCAGGTGATAGAAATGAAAAGGTAAGAAACTACATAAATAGAACAAGAAAAGTACATGTAATACTTCAAAAAAAAAAAAAAAACCAAGACAAGTACAAAATTGCCTGGCAAGAAGGCTATTCCAAGGTCTAGACTACCAAATGTTCACTGGAATCATGAATATTGCACAAATGGATATTTCAATATTAATCTCCAAATTAGATCCACAGCAAAAATACCAAAAGAGGGATTTCAAAATTTTCAAATCTCATTTACAACAGCCACACAACATTTTCTGAAGAAAAGCCCCCTAAAATGTGGAAAACTCAGCTTAAATAACAGCATTCAATAAATGGTCTAATAAAACCTCAAAAGATTTTTCAAAAAAATAAAAAATCATCATGAAAGGACATTTGCAGAAGTGAAACCAATCTCACAGAAGTTACCACCTAAACTCAATTGATAGTAGATACTAGAGACCACACCCCCCAAAAAAGGTTTTTGTGTGTGTGTGTGTGTGTGTGTGTGTGTGTGTGTGTATGTTACTTCCACTAACTTCTTATTTTTCCTAGTATAGCTCACTACCGAAAGCATTAGAATGCACCATGAAAAGGACTAAAATCGAGGTGTCCGCTAAGGGTGCAAATGAGCCGAGCTAAACTGGATACTTGCTTTATTAAAACTCAATTCATGGAGAGGATTTCAAGCTCAAGCTCAATCAAGTTAAAAAATATAGGCTCTGCTAAATTCAAAACATATTTGCTCAATTCAAATTATTTCAAAAAGGCACAAGCTCAACTAGAACTAACCTATTAACCTGATAACATGTCAAGCCAATTTGAGCTTCAAGCTAAGCTCATATTTGAGCTGCATATCAAGACTGTGTATAGAGTTAATTGCATATATATATATATATATATATATAGAAATTATCAGTGTAGGATCCCGCACAAAAAATTCGTGCGGGATCCCGCACTTGAAAGTTACTTTATATATATATATATATATATATATATATATAAAGTTTTGTATATATTGTATATACAAACTGAATCAATCAATCTTTCTTGGGGTACAGCCAAGTTGGAAGATCCCTCCTACTCAAGGTGTTATATACGTTTGTACACACATCTATATACAGATCCACAAATACACATTCAAAGACATACATACATACATAAACTATAAATATTGTATCAATTTATTGAGCCATATTCCACAATATTTAAACTTGAGCTCAATGAGTTAGCAAGTCTCACATCAAGTTCTAGCTCAATCCATCAAAAAGAAGTCAATCTCAACTTGAGATATTTGATGAGAGCTTAATTCTTATACACCCAACCTCCAACCACTGTCCTTGCAAAGGGTATCCAGGAAAAAGTAAGGATCCCCTAAATGAACTGCTATAAAATAGTTTCAAAACTCAACCTAATAGGTCAAACATGAATAGCAAAGAATTTCAAGGATAAAAATAATCAGTGTCATACATCTTTGCATTTAGAAGCACAACTACCCCCGTACCATGGTTCATGATAAATCATTTATCTCGCTGGGACTAAAGTATCACATCATTTATAAAGTAGGAATAAGCTCTGATATTTTATTATTAAGATAAAATATGTCACTTAACATTATGAATTACTATCTACTCCTAGGCGCTTACATGCTGTACAAATAACAGTAGGTGTACAATTCTAAGAAAAAACTATTAGTGGTTAGGATTCTGGATCTGGATGAGAATGTAGATTTCTAGTCTTAATATATTATATTATTATATACAGTTTCAATTAAAATCAACACAAACTATGTACAATAAAGCACTTATTTACTAACGTTTACTTCCAAACCTTGAGGGCCCCATCTCTACTGCTTGATATCAAGAGTCTCTGGTTCAACTTAACAGAAGCTAAAGAAAGGATGGAGTCCCGGTGACAACCAGCAGAATCAGTGGCAGCAGCTGCAAGAACGGCTTTTGCTGTCAATTTAGTTGCTACTGATTGTCTTTTTTTCTCCTGTTTGCAAGAAAAATAATGAAATTTAAGCCATTAAAAAATATTGGCATAAATAAGTGAAAATTATATGAACTTTTAGTTAGAACAGCAAATAATTTAATATAGTTCATTCTGCTGTGTGAAAAATAAAGAAAACTGTCAGATGAATCAAGGTACAATTTAGAAGGTAAACATAATTTGAAATGGCATGTCTTCAAATTGGCCTCTGTAATATGACAGCCATTTTAAACTTAATTGTGACCATTCTGATATGAGAAGCTACAGAGAAAGAGAGAATTTGAAAGGAGGAATCAAGATAAAATTTTAGAACCAAGCAAAGTTTTGAAATGGAGTGTCCTATAACTGAGTCTACAATGTGAATCCTTGAAACAATTACTTAAGCTAACAATTACACGAGCTTAGCATTCTCTCCGATTAATCAAAAGGATGTCTAACTCTTACTTTCAATATGAAGAAAAACAAAAAACAAACTACCAAATTCCCCAGAATGATGATATTCCCAGGTAAACACTGTAGATCCTTACCCTACCATTCCAAAGAGGATATACCTACCAACACAGCAAAAGCTTTTACGATAACAGACATACCTGCACCACTTGCACCCCGAAGCTAGATCTTGCTTCATAGAAATCATCATTTCCAATCCCCTTCACATTTGGCCCACAGATACAGTAACTCCGGTCAGGGCTGCAACAATATGTGCCAGCATTAATAAAACCACTAAACTGCCATCAGATGAATGAGAAACGAAAACAGAATTCAAACCAGAACCTGCAGTGGTCCCACCGACGAATTTTCAAGTCTGTACCCCCAGTTAACAAGTCTCCCCCAGGTAAAGGAAGCAATGAACGAATACCAGGAAGACGAGGAGGAGGTTCATTCAGCTGATCAACCCTGTATTTCGGATTAATATTCCGCCGCAGATCTGGTTTAGGTTGTGACTTACTGGATGGCCTGGCCAAGGCCCAAGGCAAATCATGAGTCTCAGTATCACTATCATAATTTGCCACCCTCAAGACCTGAAAAGAAAATTTGCAAAAGATGATTACTAGGTTTAGACAATCAAAATAGTAATTTAAATAATACAGATATATATGTACTGAATTGGTGGATCCCATCTATCTGCACTTATTGAGATGAGTTTATATTAGCATTCAACACACCACCTTCCCAATTCATTCCAGAGAAAGTGGATACATGTGCTTTCAATACTAAATAATACATCCCATATTAAATTAGTACTTGACCTAAAAACTTAAACTTATACATAAGAACTGTAATAACAATATTAAGTTTTGATGCACCAACTCGCATGCAAGACTAACATATTTGTCAATTGGATGAAGCCCAAATATAGATGTAAATTTAGATGCAATTAAATACAACAATGACAAATATAATCATGTAAGGGAAGTAGGGAACTTGAACCCAAGGCCTCCAAGTAAAACTAGCTTTGATACCATGTTAAATGATCAGTTGACCTAGAAGTTTAAACTTATAGAAGGATCCAAAAAATAGTTTTAGCTCTATCAATGCAGATGTCAATGCTAAGAACTAATAGCTACTAGTTAGAAGAGGCAACACTGCTATCTCATTGCATTTACTTCACTTTATTCAAAAATTTCCCTTTTTGTTATCCATAAGTCTCAGGGCATACTAAAAAGACTTTGATGGATAGAATGTTTCTAATCCAGATTAAAGGTGTTTAGTTGTATATTATTATGTCACATTTAAAATCTTACAATATCATTAAAATAACAATAGTTGAAGAGAAGGTGAAAGATATATTTGGAATTCATAATAAGACACTCTATAGAAGTTTCTGCTGCTTTTCAATTTTCAGTTTATATTAAATCCTCCAATGTTTCAAATGTTCTCTATATCATAATTCATAAGCCATTATATCAATATTTTGGCAGTGTTTGAACTTTACTAATAATTTATAACAAAGATATACCATGGTAATCCTAGAATATTTATTTCCATCTCACCTACAGTTACGAAAAGAAAACAAGAAGCAATTGCCATGTACCTGGTGGCAGCTTCCATTCTCTGCATTCCAAAGTGAAACTTCATTGCAACCTGCAGCAACATATATAAGGGGTCTTGCAGTAGTAGTTACGGAGGCATTTGGAGGAGGAACAAAAAGACACATCTGCTCTACAGCGCATACAGGAGAATATTGCCATGAGTTCACAGGTATAAGAAATCTCATATCCCAAAGAGTGAGAACACCCCTAGAAGACCCTGAAACAAACCAATTTCCACAGGGACTTGTCACCAATGAAGATACGTAGCCTTCCTCGGGAATTGCTTTTAGTGTCCATGCATTTGAATTTGATCTTGTATCCCAGAGATGGATCCCACAATTCTGGGTGCTGTACATAAACATTTGACTGACACAATTATCAGCACTGTAGTTCACAAGGGTAACTATAGCACCTTCCTCAGTATCCTTCTTTTTAATATCAGCAATACCTGAATACTTTTCAACAACGTTACCTTGACCTATGGAGATGTGATCGACAGAGAACATATGTATTATGCCATCACATGCTCCAACAACAACTTGAGCAGAATTACGGAGCATAATACTGCACAATGCTCGACTTCCGTCTAGGTGATAAGTTAGCCTTGATCTAAATGAAATGTCCTTTTCCAACTTTCTTGAATCCCACACCTTAACAGTGGAATCATCAGATGCACTGACAAAAACATTGTGATCATTGGAAACCGCAATGTCATTGACAGCAGAACGATGCTCTTGGAGATGGGCAACCAACACCCCACGAGGTCTCCAGCCTGAATCTGGAATCGACGATGTTCGTGCAAAAGATGGCAAACCTGTAAGATTAGCACGGGCGGAAGCATCTTCCACGGTAGTAGAACCTCCTTTCATTGAACCAGATATCCCTATCTCCTGAAATTTACTATTAACATAGGCTGACTGATCACTCTCCCTGCCTTCTGGTTCATGTACCACTCTATAGAACTGTTTAGAACCATTACTGATGCTGAATGAGCCTGAAACAAGCTTAGGTGCAGGAACTGAATTGGCCAAACTAAATGATTTATTAAATGGATCCATCCAAGGCATGGACGATGAACTGATTGCTAGGGGGTTAACTTGCAGTGAAGAATCAGAAGCCACAGGAGGAATTCCCACTGCTCGCTTGTCCATGCTAAAGGAGTACAAAGGTATTCCTTCTGATGATTTATCACACATGAGGCTTTTCCCACCACTAACCTGTTGAGACATAAAGCCTGGGAGCTGTAACTTCTCTGAGCATAGGGGATCCTGAAGGTCAACCATGCTAGAAGCATTGCACACAAAGCCCCCCATAGCTCTCAACTTAGCCTCGTCGTCGTCATCACAGTGAGTTAACTCTACCTTTTTTGATGCATTTACAGCAGGTCTTTGACCCTCACCACTTTGCTGCTTGTCAGGCCAGCAATCCATTGTGTTTAAATCTCCTCCCCCTCTTTTAAGTAGATTGTCAGTTTCCAATTGGTTAGATTGTCCAGATGAATTGTACCATATCTTTCTCTGTCTCTCCAACATGTCAGAACTCCGAGCTTTTTCTAAGACTTGGTAAAATACTTCTCTAGAGACTGGAGGTTTTAAACATGAAATTAGAGCTTTTTCAGAAGCTAAAGATGCTGGTTGTCTGCGGAGGAAAGGACGTATAACTGGGGCAAGAAAAACGTAGGAATCTACTGCACCCAGGCTCTCACTGCTAGCTGCAATAAAAGTCACAGCTGACCTTCTTACCCATTGACTGGGATAGCATAACAATGGAAAGGCACGCTCTATCATCTCAAGCAGTATCCTCTTCCGCAAGAAATCCCTTTTGCACAGAATGGCCAAACAGTCCAATGCATTGACAATGACAGCTTCTGTTGCATCACTTAAAGCCTGTTCAATGTAAGGTAAAAGATATTCCTCCACGCTTCTTTGGCCCACAAAGAAGCAGACATATATAATTTGCCCATAAAATACTGCCCTTAGCTGCTCATCTCGATCGTTAAGAAAAGCAGGGAGGATGGGTAACAAAAAGTCATTACTCTGTCTCTGGCCAAAGAAGCAGCAAAGGTTGCCAATATCGTGAAGGAGTGCTCTCCGGATATTTGGAGTTTGCTTAGGACCCATTACAAGTTCTTGAACAACCTCAGCTATGGACTTCCTTAGCTGTGCAAGCTGGGCATCACCATTTATCCTATGCAGCTGTCCGGATGTCTCATTAAATGATGCCAGCAACTTATGTGGTGAACTCAATTTCTCAAGAACCCCTGCTTCACTCAAGCTTATTGAGTGAACCGAGAACCCATAAGCAGTAAGCGCCAGCTTGGCTATGTTGCTCGCATAACATATTCTCACACTTTCCTCTGGATCATCAGGAAGCATGGAAAGCATAGGAAGAATATACTCTGGAAAAATTTTTGCATCACTGGGAGGAAAATCCCGAACTAAAGGCAGAATGTCACACAAAGTCTCCAATGCTGCACAGCGCACAATAGCTGCTGGATCAGAAAGCATTGCAATAACATAAGGAAGCACACGCTGCAATCGATCTTCATCATCAATATATAACGAAGAAGACTTTAGTAGAAGTATAGCACCCCTTCTCAAATGAGGCAACTTGACATTACGTATGCAGGAACAGATCAGAGATGCGATAAGAACCATTCCTTCACATTTCATACCATCTTCAGGTAGTGGCAGAAAAGGCATGCCAAAGGTGTCTGATTGACAGTCATATTCAGACATCAATGAACTCAAATCGTTCATTGTAATCTTTTTCAAGAAGGGATGACCATTACTTCTAAATGCATCAGAGATGCTTTGAAGAAGCCCATTCGAAGATTGCATGCCACAGTGTTTGTGATCTTGAGAAAATGCAGGATTCGACACATCCTCCAGTATCGGTTTCACACTAGAAAAGTGATTGCTCTGCTTTCCATCCCCAATCAGGGGACTCATATTACCAAGAAATCCGAACCTATCCTGAACTATACCTTTCTCCATCTTCTCCCCATTTCTAAGAAAGTCATTTGTCAAGTTCAACTTTTGATTTGCAACTGTCTCTTGTGACTCTTTAACACTCATGGCTTTTGATGGCGTTACTAGTCCACTGCCAGTTTCCTCACTTAACTTGTTTCCCATCATCTGTTTGAGTATCTCAGGGAAAACACTCTGGCACATTGCAACCTACAGTATGAATCACACAACAGGCAAGCATATGAGAGATGTAAGGAGTACCAAGTTTTAAACATTACATTAAAAAGTTGTTTACCCTCATATCAGAATGAAGAGGATTCCAGCAGCAGTAGAAATTATGCAAAAACGGGGAGAAATAGGTTGGAAATACAACAGTGGCATAATTCTGCAGGTAGTTTTCAGCAGACAAACGCAATTCTGGTTCCAGTTGGATCATATGAAGTACCATCTTGCGGATTCCAGTATCTGGGATCTGTCACATGAATTGACAAATTATTGAGCATGAATGAGAATGAACGTGAAACTAAGAGAAAGTTTTCATGGATCTAGGGGAAGTTTGAGTTTTTAGTAGTCATTTATAAAGTCACACACACACCATAAGTAATGATAAAGCATCAGAACAGAATGGACAAAGAATAAAATTTCAAAAATATTTATTCACTTGAAACTAGCAGCATTGGATAACCAAATGGAGATCTATATTTCTTCTCATTGACTTGAATATGATTTTCAAAAGACTGGAGAGTATAGTTGTCTTAAAACCAAAAAAAAAGGACTACTGCAAGGGGAGACCTTTTCTAAAGGTTGACTTGGATCATATTGTCCTCTGCGATAAGCAAGAAGCTGAGAGAGTTCAAAGAGTGGCTGACCCTCGAGGAAAAGCTCCGCAATCACACACCTAAAATTGTAACAAGATGAATACAAATCACTCTATCTTGGAACAATGTAAATATACAAATGCATAATTTCAACAGAACATAACATCTGATTGAAGTTGATCTGAGAATTAAGTCATGCAATACATGTTTTCCTCATGTCAGAGTTAGAATTTAGATTAAGAAATACAATTATTCACATTTATGAAACAAAAATGAGTCGATAGAACCATTAAAAGTAACAAACTGTTTTGTATTTGAGATTATATGTTGCATGTAACTATTTCACTTCATTAGGCAGCTTCTAGAAGCATTGCTGAAGATCAATTCATTAGAGAACAATCCTTTGAAAGTATGTTAACCATTACCAACTAGGAATCAAAAGAGAAATATTATGCATTAGCAAAATTTTAATGTCAAGATGAAAACATAACATTTCATTGAAATTGGGAGGAAATGGTGACGGTGGTAATGATGGAGACAGATAATAATGATGGTGAATAAACGAGTGAAAGCTAAACCAAAATATTAATGTGGTACTGGTACCAGGAGCATCACTGATAATAAATCTATGAATGATGTCGCAAAAGAAAAGGGCTTGAAGACTCAATTGCTGCATCCTGCAGAATTACCACTGGACTATCTTGACATATTTACAATAGTACAATACAAGTAAGCATTTTACAAAACTAATTTTATCTTCAGATGGAACTTTTTACCCATGCCTCTTTTTATTCTTGTTTTAAAACTTAGGCTTCAAATATATATAAGCAATACATATTTCCAGGTTTGACCTCAGAATAGTAGCATCTCCTTTGACATCATAATTTAAATGTAGCATATAGCACCAAGATAAAAATGCTAACAGCTGTAAATGCTCACCCTACAGCAAATATGTCCATAGATGGCTTTAAAGGCACCTCCTGTGCAACTTGCATTTCACCTCCATGCTCATAAAATCTCTGAAAATTTGAGGAATATTATAAAAAGCAAATGAATATTGAGCATGTTAAAATCTTTCCATATAAGTAGCAATTAGGACTTCATTACTTGACCTTGAGTAGGGATTAAAAGTCTGATAATAAATATGCTAAACAGTAGACAGTCTTCAAAGTTCAAACCCAAAAATGTTATATGGATTATATCCTAAAAAGCCAACGTTCCTATCAAAAGGAATTTTAAAAAGCCGTCAAACATGTAAAGGTTTTTTTTTTTTTTTTGAAGTATTACAATAATTTGGGATTTGGGGGAAGGGGGCAGACTCGAACCCACAACCTCATGGAGTAGGTGTAAAGGGCAAACCACTGGGCCAACCTCGTCTTGTCTTCAAACATGTAAAGGTTAAATGTACTGGGTTGTGATAATGAAATTAATATAAGGTGCAAAGGTACAATGGAGGAGCATGAAGTAACAGCAACGACAGGAAACGGTCACAGATGACTAAGAAAGAAAATTATTATTTTCAATTTTTAATATTAAAGAAGCTTTGGCATGATCTTACAATTTTGATGCATAAACATGACATCACCCATAATAAAAGAACACAATGACCAACTCCAACCACAACAGACTGCTTCACAGATATGCTGCAGACAAACTCGAAATGACAAGTTTGTTTGCCTAGCAAACCTCAAAGTGTGTTCAAGATGATTTTTTACAATCTTAATTCAAGGTTGTAGATTAAATCCCAACAATTGATTGAGGCTAGACATTTGAGAATTTAAGGAATAAAACTGGTATAAGGGCACTAGTCGAGGCTTTCACTTGGATAAATCTTTTCACATTTTGAGCACTTGCTGCTACATTTTAATTTGGGTTACTGTTTTTTGAGAGATGATATAAGCTACTTAAGAATTCTAAAATCTCACTATCTTACTTGTAATGCAATTGATGAATGACCAATAAGTTAAACCCTGAAACCTTGTTTATGCTAGGATGAGCAGCTCATAACATGTCGTCAATTAAATGACAGCTCATAAGTCATAACAAGCAGTCTCTGTAAGGTAAAACGCATACCTTATACACTACATTATCAATGACGTAAATGGAAACTAAGAACAAACCTCAGGTGCAAGATAACAGAGTCTTCTTCCTCCAGTATCAAAGAAGAATGAGAAATCTGAAGGGTCATCGTATGGAATGTATGTGGGTTTGAATGATGCAAAATCCGCAAGATAAAGCCAATTCCAGGAAGTGACCAGAACATTCTCACACTTAATATCGCCTGAAAAGATACACTTTATAATAAATCAAACCATTCGACCAATATCATAGCATAATAAGTTTCCTTAACTAGAACTCACCATGACAGATCCCTTTTTCATGGCACTGACTTACTGCAAGAAGTAGCTGCACAAGCATGAAATGCAAAATGTTCAACACTTCAACCTAACATACTAGTAAGTCAAGTTTGCAAAGGAAGAGAGACATAAAGAGAATAAGTGATAAAAGACCTGGAAAGCCAACCACTTCTTCTCCACAAGACTGAGGAAAGGGCGAGTACTCAAACGATCGTGAAGATTATTAAAGAAATATTGCCTCAAAAGGTAAGCAGCTTTATCTGTTTCTTGCCAAAACTGCAAGAACACAATAAAAATCAGAACTTCAAAACAACGTCACTCTTTTCAACTCCTCTAAAAGACTACAAACAAATACTACACATTCAACTCTCCCCATATGGATGCACATATGAGCTACTGGAGTCTGGAGTCAGTTTACTAAATTCTTCCACTAGCACAGCTACGATATCTAAGACCAAAATCTACACAATAATTATTTTTCCAGCATTTTCTCAGCAACCAATCATAACATTAAACGCATTAGCTTAAATATCATAGCTGGTTGAAATCATTATTGTTTCTTATCTTTCATAATAGACCAAAGTAAAACTAAGCAAATTACTCAAAATTCGACTGATAAATTAAAATTGACCTCTACAATCAGCAAAGCAATATCAAACTCAACTTAAATTCAAATTCTCAATCTTCGTTGTTTTCCCAAGTAACCAAAATGAAAAAAAAAGGAAACAGTTGTTTGAGAATTGAACCTGGAAGGGCCAAACATGAGGATGATCAAGGGCACGGAAGGTCTCCTTGATGTGAGAGAGACGGCGCTCGTACTCTCTGAGATCGATGTAGTCACCACGCTTGAAATAAACCTTGACTAGGACCAAACCTTCGTCGTGCTTGCAGAGAATCGACTTGAAGAACCGGCCACGGCCCAGGACCTCCTTGAGGACGAGATTGTACGAAGACGGAAGGTCGTGCAGGTAGTACTCCGTCGCCGATACTTGCGTGGTCCGAGCGATCTTGTTCCCCATTGTTATCGGTTCTTCTTTTAGTTGTCGTTTTCAATTTGCATTTCTTTTTGGTTCTATAACGGGGCTTCGTCGTCTGTGAGAAGCAAAGAGGAGGATTGGAGGAAGCAAGCGGACCGAGAGGGATTAGCTTCGTTTTCGTTTTTTTAAGCTTTCTTAAAAAAATTAAATTAAATTAAATTAATTTTTAAAAAAAGCGATATTACATAAACGTCCCTATATTTTAATGAAATATTAACTTTTTAATCGCATGTAAAGGTGGGCACAAAAACCAAAACCGAAACCGAATTGAACCAAACCGAACCGAATCGAAAAAGGGTGTTCGGTTCAGTTCGGTTCATAGCTTCTATTTGGTTCAAACCGATTTGAAATTTGAAAACCGAATAAACCGAATAAACCGAATTATCTTAATTAATTATTTTGTAATGTTCAATTTTATTATGGACTATTTGTTGATGATGTTTTATTTTGGATTACATTTTTTTAATTCTATTTTATAGAAGTTATGAAGATTTTATATTTTGATTGAGTATGTAGACTGAATATGATTGAAATTTTAGATTTGATTTGAAAATTGGGTTGTATTTTGTTTAAATTGTTTTTTACATATTATGTTTTCTTAAAATGTTTAAGCCTAAATGTCAAAAAAGCAACTTAAAGGCCCAAAAAATTAAAAAACATATAAAATAAATAAAATAAAAAAACCTTCAAAGCCCAATAGACAATAGGCCTAAAACCGAATTGAACCGAACCGAACCAAACCAAACCGTGATAAAGGTGTTCGGTTCAATTCGGTTTTCAAGTTCAAAACGGTTCAAACCGGTTCATGTTTTCAAAAACCGAATATATATCGGTTCAATACGGTTTTGGCCAAAACCGAACCGAACTGATCCATGCCCACCCCTAATCACATGAATGAAAATGTCTAAACGAGTCTATTTTAAAATTGAAAATGGAGAAGTGATTTCTCACACAATCGTATTCGTGACCTTCTGGGGAAGTTGAAAAGGAGGAAGAGGCAAACAAACTATAAATTTATTCTCCATTAACAATAGTTTTTTTTTTTTTTTTTTTAACTATTACGGGAATTAGTACAATAGAACTACCGAATTTACCAAGATCAAATAATATATGTACGGTTCGTAATGCAGACGTAGCTTAGAACCATGTGGGCACGTGCCCCACTAGAAATTTCTTACCAATTTTTTTTTTAATATTATATTTATATAATAATCTATAATATATATTTAATTATATAAATAAACATAATTTTTTATATTTTTCTAATTTTCTTCATTCTTTCTCAATTTTTTTTAGATTTTTTTTTCTATTTTACTTGTTATTATATTTAAATGCATGTTAACTTTTTTCTTTTAATTAAAATACCATTATTTTTTAAAAATTATTATTGATTTTTTAATTAATAATTCCTAAAATCTTAAATTGTATATTTTTAATTTCAAAATTGTCAATCTATATTCTAAATTTATTACATCAAAACTCAATGAATCAAAAATATGAAATAATATTGTGTTGAGTTATTTTATATTATCAAAGAATATGCGATTTCTAGAATTGTATCATAATTCATAAGTATATAAATGTGTGCGCATGTGTGTGCTCATGCGTGTGTTTTTAGAATCATATGTTTAGCTCTATAATCAATTTTCTTTTGTGGACGACTATAAATAGTTTTGACAACATAATCAAATTGGAGATGATGGATAAATGATAGCTCATTTACATGCCTAGATGAGAGGCTGAGGTTGCTGAGATTAGTGGTTATGATACGGCTTTATACTGTGGCACTAGTTGTTTCCTTAGAAGAGAAAGTCTTTCTGATATAAAATATTGTAAGGATTACAGAGAAAATAGAGACATAAGGTCCAAAAAGAATGTTGAAAAAACTGTTAATGAATTGGAAGAGGCTTCAAAAGTTTTAGTCAGTTGTAGTTATGAGAAAGACACCCAATAGGGCAAAGAGGTCACTTTACACTCTAATAATTCTTGTCAAATTTGTATAAAATTCACGAAACTCCCTTCAGGTTTGGCTGAAATATAGATAGTTTCGATCGATTTTTATGTAAATAGGGGTCATTCTCTGGCCAAGATAGTTCTGAAATTTTTCATATGGAATCTCAATTGGCAGCGGTGCAAAATGAAAAAACTCGGCATTTTGCACTGGCTTCAATTGGAATCCCATATGAAAATTTCTATGACTGTTCTGACCATAAAATTTTCAAAAATTTTCGGTAGGATAGGTCTCTAAAGAGTTTCGAAACTGTGCAAACATGTATGTATTTTAGCTAGGATAGGGGGAAGTTTTTGAACTTACCATTTGATTGATTTTTGTCATGAACATGCAGATGGGATAGGTATATGGTTGTGCAGTTGAAGACATTGTGACTGGCTTGACCATCCAATGCAGGGGATGGAAATCAATGTATTACAATTTAGAGAGAAAGGCCTTTTTGGGTGTGACTCCAACAACCTTGGACATTCTTCTTGTTCAATCCAAAAAGGTGGTCTAAGGGGATGTTTCATATATTTTTCTCAAAGTATTTCCCCTTCATTTATGGTCATAGAAATATCAAATTAGGTACCCAAATGAGTTAATGTATTTTTCTTTTGTGGGCTAACTTTCATTGCCTACACTTTATTATGTCATTATTCCTCATCTCTACTTACTCCATGGCATCTCCTTATTCCCAAAGGTATCTCACTTTCACTCTTATGACTATTCAATTGATATATATATATGATACCATGAGAAATATTGCTCAGCCGATCGAAATTAGGTGATTTGCAATTATCATGTAGATCATTTAAATGATGTTGTGAATCAATTGTTGGAAAAATGGTCAACGGGTGAATGAAAAATTGATACTCAAAATGCAACTGTTGAATTGGAAAATAATAAGTCTCACATTGGTGGGGAATATATGTCTAGTCAAGGATATATTGGATTACTTGTGTAAAAGCTTGCAAGTGTAGTATATATACTCTCTCTCGCATGCAAGAGGGGTGTAAATCACGGATCGCGGGTTCAACGACTTGTATACGGTTTAAACAACAGGTGTACACTCGTGGCTCAGCTCGGTTTCGCTACTTGTTTATTTTTCCAATTCAGTTTTGTGAATGGCAATTAATCTATGAGAATTAATTTTGAGATTTAAAGAATAATTCACACTTAATTCATTTGAATTTCAAAATTGTAACTACTATTTATATAGTAACTGATTTGTGATTAATTGGTTCTAAATTAATATTTAAATTTTGATTTTCAAATCAGTTTTAAGGTATTAAAATTGTCATTGACTCTCGCTTTAACATTTTTTATTTCCTCCACCGAATGTTTACTCTATATATATATATATATATATATATATATATACACACACTAGTGGGAGGGGCACGTGCAATGCACGTGCCAAATTTGTAATATTGAACCTTAAATATAATATATATGCATATATAATTTTTATATATAAATATAAACTCATTTACGAGTACAATAAAAAATTGTTAATACTTCTAATGTTGCAATTGAACTTGAAGTTCAACACTATCGCCTAAGCTTTAGAAATATTTACAAATAAAAATATGTAACATTAGATACCTGAAGTTCAGTTTTGTTGGGATTTTATGTTCTCATGCATTAAAAGTTTTTTAGTACAAGAAATATTGGAATGAGTGAAATTAAAAATGACATATGTTACAGTTTAATTGGACCACATCACTGGATCAATATTTTGGGTTACGGTATATATAAATATATATATATAGAAAGTTGAAGAAAAAGGTGTACTTTAGTGTAAAAAATTATGACAAAGACAATTTTGTTTTTTAAAATTAAAAAAGCAACACATTGCCCAAAAAGTTCACTCTGCCCAATTCCACTCTCTCTCTCTCTCCTCCTTTTACCTCACACGTCTCCAAACTCCAAAGTCCAAACACTCTTATTATCTCTTTTCTTCTCTATCTCCAAACACTATTCCTCTCTCTTCCCACCCCAAGTCCATCTACAAATCAATATATTCCATAACTTCATCGGAGATACTCACAGAAAACCTCACTTGAAACTTTCCGTGTATATATATACTCACACACACACACACATCTAAACTTTCCGTATTTTAGATAAGAAAGATTGTATTTTTATTCTTTTTTTTATCACTTAATTATTTTCTCTTCTGTTTTTTCTGATCCATGTTGTTATTTGCCTCTTATTTTGTTGAGATCCATGTAATTATTGTGATTTTAAATTCAACAAACCCAGTAAAAAAAAAAAAAAAACTCAATCATATTCAACCATCATCATCACAACTACAACCTTTATACAACAATATCAATGACCTTTAAAGCAATAAAATCAAAATCCATAAACCTAGATGTGATGCATGTATTCCGGTACCTACAACAATCAAACGTTTTTTTTCTTCTCTTTTTTTGTTCTTTTTTTTTACCTACTCACTCTTCTCTTTATCAGTTTATCTCAATCGCTTTTCTTTTTCTTTTATTCTTATTTTCCACATCTTCCCCTCCACAACCTAGCATATCCTAGCATAGATTTGCCACCTTCAATCCCAAATAATATAAAGAGAGACACGTTAAAAATGGGGAAATAAATCGATTGATAACACCTGAATCGGAAAAACACATAGGGAAATAAGGCAGTTCTACCCTTGAAAAAGGGAAAAAAAAAAGCCCCAAAAGGGTAATCATTCACATATGAGAAAAAGAAATTCATTAGTCATTCACAAAAGGGGAAAAAAGGACACAGATGGAAATAAAACAGTTGTGCCAACAAAAATCTACCATTTAGGAAAGTTAAGGCTCTTTTATATGTATAGGATATATATATATATATATATATATATATATATATATATATATATATATATATGTACGTATCAATAATCCTCTTCAGTTGATAGATACACGGATTAAGCAAAGCAATAATTCTCCTCTCATTCTTTCTCATCCAGAACAAGTTGTATTCTTGAATCTGTGTTAGTGCGTTTTCTTTTGTATGGTAAGTTTAGACCTAAAATTATAATTCGATGTATTGTTGTGTTGTTAAACACGTAATGTATAACCATTGTATCCTAAAAACAAACGCCAAACACACATACAGTGTAAATTGGCGAATTTTTCTTAAGGACGCCGTATGAAACATGGGCCTCTGTTCTTGATTTTTTTTTAATCAAAAATTTTACTTTGATTTACGATCTATACATATTTTTTTATATGTATTTCTTTTTAAACAATTTATATTGTATTTTTATTCCATTCGTATATGTAATTTGGATTAACAATTTTTCTAACATCAATTGATAGTTATTAAACATCTATCTCATCAACAATAGATATTTAAGTCAAAGATTCGAACATAATGAAATGTTATAGTACATGATTTAGTTACAAATCATCTATTTGACCTAATAAGGAATATAAGAATTTGACTCGACATGTTTGACACCTCATATTATGCATATTGAGGTTAATCAATATAGTGTAACTACTTCGTAAAATTTATTATAAACTAATCTTATGTTCGGTTTATGTTATGTGGTATATGATTAAATGTGATAGATATATCATGTCATATGATATAAATTGAGTGGAAGATGCACGGTGCATTAAATATATTATAGACTTATCTAATTTTTTGGTACAATTCAATAAACATCGAGCTTACAAAGGGTTTTAATTATCAGTTAGGTATCAAGCTGTGGTTCATACCCTTTGCATATGTGTTCATAGCCAAGAGTGTCTACCTCGTTGAAGCCCATAACTTACAGAGAATGTGGATGATCCGATTTATGCGCGTCCATCGACATTATCATCGAGCAATTAGGCCTATCCCAAACAGCATTTGCACTAACTTCTAAAGTGGTAATAGAGGATGTGGCAAAGAGATATGAGCAAGAGATAATGGAATTTGGAAGCTCATCTATCATGTTCACAATGCTGAATATTTTGTGCTTTGTTGGATCAATAATGAAGATGGTTTTTTTAAGATTTTAGAGCTCTATAAAATTTAATCTCTCAGGTTATTCTTTATGGGATGATGATTTTGATCAATTTGCCTGTTTATGAAGCTATGTTCTTTAGGAAGGACATATACTGCTTACCATTTTCTGTCATGTTCAAATCCATTGTTTTAGATTTATTGACATGCCTTATAATGCCTATGATTTAAAGAAATTATAATTTCAAATTACTTCAATAATGATTTTAATTCTTCAATGTTTAATAATGATTAAGAGGGTTTTAATGTTGAGATTAGTTAAATCAAGTACATTAATTTAAATATATAAAAAAAATTTATCAGACCTGTCGAGTTAAGCGCTACATATAAGGCCTAGATATATATACTCTCTCACAATCAGGATATGCATCCAAATATGCAATTTATAGAGCTGGATCATAAGTAAATAAATGTGTGCGCGTGTGTGTGCGTGCACGTGTGTGTGCGTGTACGTGTGTGTGCGTGTATTTCTAAAATCATATGTTTAGCTTTATAATCAATTTTCTTTTGTGGACAACTAAAAATAGTTTTAACAGCATAATCAAATTAATGATGATAAATGAATATTTTTTAACAAAATTGACAAAGGATATTATGAAAAAATTATAAAAAATAAAATATTTTCATCTAAGTTTGAATTGGTTTTATTTTACATAAACTTATTCAGATTATAATATTATAAAAAATAAAAAAAAAAAACTTATTAGTCTTAACTGTAGCTATTATTAATATTTTTTAGTGCCCCATCTCATATAAATTTCGAGGTCGCCACTGACGGTCCGGATATCTACTCTCATAATAGGAGATAACTACAGTTTGTTAATGAGTAGTTTTTAGAGGGAAATATAAGTTTTAGTTTATATATATATTATGAGTAATGAAGCCTAGCATTACTCTTTTTTTATTTATTCTCTAACTGTCTGGTAATATATATAGTAATTGTATTGTAGCTAGATCTCAAATAATATATTGAGAATTTGTAACTCGAACCCTTGAATAAAGGGAATATTATTACAATTATTAGAGCATCCACAATGGGGCTATTTTGAGACCCATTTATAAGGATCCAATTTTAAGTGGAGCTGGTATGCAAGCATAGTGGGGCAAGAGTTGACCTAAATAATAAGAGCCATCCGTCGGACACATAACACAAAACCTATATTGAGTTCCAAATTTGAAACTCATTTTGGGTCTTTTTCAATCATTGTATTTTGGGTTCTCAATACTCTCAATCATTTGGGCTTATATATATATTAAATTTTAATTTATAATTGCTTTTAATATATACTTTATAAAAAAATATATAATTATATATAATGAACAAATATTAATAATTTTAATTGTTATTTAAAAAAATTATTTTAATGAAATTAAAATAAAATTTTTGAAAACATTAATTTTTTTTTTTCATTTATTTTACTAGACTTGAATTATGAATACTAAACTTGTCACATTATAAAATAACATTTTATTCATAATAAAAAAAATAAACATGTTACATTAAAGAAAGTATTATGGCTCATTACCATGATTTCTCCAAACATGCTCCATTAAATTTGATCGTAATGTATTATTTATCCCTCTATCGCGTACTCTACCAAGACGAGATGCAATATGAGCCCCTAATAATGCAAGGTCACATGCATATGCAAGAAGTTCGATGTTTTCTTCTTGTAATGGTACCCATGGTTCAAGGTTCGTGTGTCGTGTGTCGTTCGTCTTTAATTATCATGTTATGCAATATAATGCACGTCTTCATGACCTTACATGGATCATCTTTCTACCAATATCTAACATGACTGTGAGCGATCGCCCATTTACTTTGCAATACACCAAATGCACGTTCCACATCCTTACAAGTAGCCTCATGCTTCATTACAAACAATCTTTCGTTACCACTAATAGGGTGTGAGATTGATTGGATCAGTGTTGCCCACCTATGGTAAATTCCATCAATTAGAAAATATCCCATTGTATAATGGCGTCCGTTTACCTCGTAATTGACTGGTGTGTGTCTACCGTGGATGATATTGTCAAATAATGGTGAATGCTCAAGGACATTCAAATCATTATGTAAACTGGCCATACCAAAGAAAGCATGCCAAATCCACAAGTCTTTCGATTCAACCGCCTCTAATATTAGAGTGGGCTTATTATGATGACCTCTGTGTGTGCCATGCCAAGCAGTGGGACAATTCTTCCATTCCCAATGCGTACAATATAACGATCCGAGCATTCTAGGAAATCCTCTTGCATCTCCTTCTTGTAACAATCGTGCAACATCTTCTGTGTTTGGTGCTTGCATATATTGTGACTCGTACAATGCAATTACGACGTCACAAAAATGTTTCATACTCTTAACGACCATCGTCTCTCCAATTTATAAATATTCATCACAACAATCTACCGCATAGCCATACAATAGTAAACGAATTGCAGCTATCATCTTCTGTAATCCGGACAGTCCCGATCGACCAATAGCATCATCGCGTGAAGTAAACATCACGAGCTTCGACATTCAATAGGATTCGTAGAAATAAGTCACGCCTCATACGAAATCGTCTCCAAAAATATTCTGATGGGTATTTACAATCGTCTGTAAAGTAGTCATTCCAAACTTCCTACTCGGTCTCGAGTAATATAACGTCTACCATCCCTTTGATCTCTCATTAATACAGCTCGTGCATATAGAGGTTGAAACCCACGTCGTTGTCGTTGTCATTGACGGAGCACAATCGACTCTTCTTCATCAGAAGAGTCCATCTCGTACCCATACTCATACCTATTTGATGGTTCCATTTGACAACAAGATGAAAATTAAAGATAATAATATGATGGTTGTGTTGTGTTTTCTAAGTTAAGTGTGAATGATGAATACGAAGGTAATAATATGATGGTTGTGTTGTGTTTTCTTGAGTGAAGTGTGAATGGTGAATACCAAGATAATAATAAGATAGTTGTGTTGTGTTAATGAATAATAAGATAATAATGAATATTTATAGAGTTCTTCAAAAAGTAGCCGTTGGTAATGGTGTGTACATGGTGTGAAACGTAATAAAATAATGTAAAATGTAATAAAATTAAATAGTTAAAGAAGCATGCTGTGTACATGCTTTAAATAGTAAGAAATGACATGTCATGTCAAAGAAAACATGATGTGTACAATTATTTTTGAAAGCATGTTGTGTACAATTATTTATCATAGAAAGCAATATTAAGTAGGACATGCTTCTGTCATCAGAAGAGTAACCGTTGGGACATGGCCGTTTATGCATTATTATATATAGGACATACTTTTATCAAAGAAATCTGCTGTGTACAGTTTGATTTATTAATTAAAAATTAAAAAATAGTTACAGTCGTTTGTTGTCCTTTGTAGTCGTTGCATTCATGTGCTATATAAGAAAGCATGAGCTATATGTTTTTACTCACATATATTCTTCAGTGGATAACAACAACTACTATAACTATGAGTATGAAAGCTCACATGGCTACACCCAAGATGTGTACATTTCGCTATATGATTACACACCAATTGATAGGACAAACTCATTCAATCTGACACCTCCATTCACTACAAACGAACTACCTCCCACTTCAGAAGATACTACACTGGTACAACAAAATTTGTCATCAGCAAGACAAAGAAATACAAGGGAAAGTTGCAAGAGCTGGCAATCACACGAGGATGAAGCATTATGCAAGGCATGGTTGCGTGTATCTGAAGGATGTGATTGTTAGCACTAATCAAAAACGAGATTCGTTGTGGTCAAACATTAAAAACATTTTTGAAGAAATATTGGGTTACAAAATGATTCGTACAACATCTGCTTTGAATAGTTGGTTAAAAACGATTCAGTTGGATCTAAATAAATATTTTGCTTGTGTATTGCGTGTTCAAACGGCTCCTACTAGTGGTTTCAATGCAGCAGACAATGTAAGTTACACTTTAAATTTTTCCAATCGCATATACTGTTTTACATAAATTTGTAATACATCTTCACAATTCTTTTTATTTTGTTTTGATAGGAAATTGCAGCGAAACACATCTTCCAATAAACTCACAGTAAACCGTTTAGATTGGAAGTATGTTGGGCTATTGTGAAGAACATTGCAAAGTGGTATCATTACGTGGAAGGTATGAAAGGACGACAATATAAAGGTGATACTAACAACTATCCGTTTGACCTGAACTCATAAAATTCAGGTGCTGACGAGTGTATGAGATCACCCCATGGACGTCCATCGCCGAGTTCAGTCAACCTTAGTGATGATGGTTCACCGTTTAGTCAATCTGAAGGACTTGAACGTCCCCTTAGACGTAAAGCGTCAAAAGCTAGAAAACACAAGGCAAAAGCCTTATAACGTAAATTTGTTATCTAAGGATATTCTCGGATATGAGGCTATGAGTAACGAATTATATGAACGTGATGTAGCATTGAAGGTGGTTGCAGAAGAAAGAAAAAGAAATTTTGTTTGTGAGATGGAAGAAAAAAAAATTAGAATTTGCGGGAAAAGACCTTCCAGAGAGGGAAAAACAACGAATAATAGATGAAAAAAAATTTGAATAAAAAATTATGTTTTGCGATCCTAACTCGTTGCCCTATCCTGAAGCAAGAATTTGGCTAATACATCAACAAATGGATATAGTTAGAAAAAATAGTGATAGTGGTTGTAGTGGTAGTAGATCGTAGACACTGTTTTGTTTTAAATATTTATTTTTGTTGATGTAATTCGGTTGTGCTAATTTTAAATTAATAAATTGTTTTATTTTAAATTAATTACAATTTGTTAAATAATTATTGATAGTGTTGATATTTAAAATATATTATATAATGTATTTATTAATATATATATACAATATTTTAAAGAAGAATAATGATTGTTTGGAAAAAAAAATTAAAAAGTGAATCCAATTTTATTTTTCCAATTTAGCCCCATTGTGGGGGAAAACAGGCCAATTTAAAGTGGATCCAAATGGGAAGACCCATTATTTGATGATGTGGCAATAAATATGTCTTGTTTTTGGGTCTTACCATTGTGGATGCTTTTAACCATTTAACCTTTCTTGAATTGAGGTCGAGGTGTTTCGCACCACTAGTGGTGGTATATATAAAAAGAGTAATGCTAAACATCACAGTATTTCACACACCAATTGACACTTCAGCTGTCATAGACCATAGTGGTTGTGAATGAATATTTGTGATAGTGGTTGTGTGTCTAGCATTACTCATATGAAAAATATAAGTATTTAAAAAAACTTTTTTTTTTTTTTTTCCTTTGTATTAGACTTCTGGATATGCAAGAAATAAAAAAGTTGGTGGTATTACATAAGAAGAACAATACAAATAAATATATTGAGATATCGTAATTCGAACCTTTAATCTGACCTTGATGGTCTGTCGAGACCTTGGGTTTCTCAGGGTTACGGGTTCGATTAAGGGGAATATTATTGCAATTATTAGTCCCTTTATTAATTAGAGGTATTTCAAAATACCTTTTTTCTCTCTTTATTTATAAATTAAAAAAAACAAAAAATTGTTACTGTGCAATTATGACATAAATCAACAATATTTTTTCATTTAGTACATATACATATTAAATCGGTTTAGTGACCGTTTGTCAACGTTTTCCAAATATGTTTTTTAATTTTAATTTATAATTTTAAAAAAAAAAATTTAATTTATAAAAAATATTATAATAATTTAGGGTTTTGTAGAAGGGAATAGACTTGAACCTACAACTTTACTGTGTAGATATAATGGACAAATCATTGACCAACCTCGTCTTGTTTGCTTTTTTAATTTTCTAAAGGGTAAATTACACTGCACCCCTTGAGATTTGGCCTTAAGACACTTAGATAGAAAAGTTTCGTTATTCTACACTAGCACCCCTTTTTGACCATTGTAAGGTCCAAAATGCCCTTGGGTGTGAGTGTAAAAAAACTTTTATTTTTTATTATTATACAAGGGTATTTTCGACAATACAGGGGTGTTAGCGTAGAATAACGAAAATTTTCCATCTTAATGTCTTAAGGCCAAACCTCAAGGGGTGCAGTGTAATTTACCCTTTTCTAAAATAGAAAAACAGCAAAAACACGTTGGTTAATTATATAATTCTCAAATGGATTTTTAATTAAAAAAAAAATTGGTTGACAGAGAATTCAAATCAAATACACCGGTAGAGTTCTTATGAAAAAAGTAACATCATTCTTACTATTATTATTATTATTTAATATTTCAAGAAAGGTAATTACCAATTTGGTCCTAGATTTTTTTTAATTTTTTATTTCGAATTGTTTATGACTTTTACAAAAGTGACCAAATTGGTCATCACATTTTTTCCAAGTGTCAAATTAGTCCCTCTCTTTTTAGAAATGACAAATTTGGTCCCTCTAACGGTTTAATTGTGTTAAATATAACAACTGATTTTAATAATTTTAGTTAAAGTACGTTAATACCCTTTATTTGTAATATTATAGCAAAGTTATTTTATCTTTTGTGCATTAAATTCACCATTATAATTACAACAAAATCCAAAAATATTATTAATAAAATACCATTTGTACCTTTTTTAATTAAAATTTTATAAACAATCTAAAAATATTTTAATAAGACAATGTCAATTATACCCTTAGTTACCATTCATTCACAGTTTAGTCTTTTACCATTTTTATATATATATATTTTTTAATATTATACAAACACTGAAGTTAAAATTATTTAAAAATCAAAACCCACAAATAAAATAAAAAAAACTGTACACGTGTTTTTATTATATTGTTTAGGAATTAAATACAATTTTACTTACACAGTTAAAGTTAACCGACGGAACTTAGTTAGATGGACTAATTTGACAATTGGGAAAAATGTAAGGACCAATTTGATCATGCTTGTAAAAGTCGCAAATAACTTGGAATTTAAAAAAAAAAGTTCAGAACCTAATTGGTAATTGCCCTTTCAAGAATGGAAAATGGGTATGACTCATAGGTAGATGTAAAAAGCTTACCATCAAGCAATAATCATTCTTCTTAATTACCCTATTTTTTTTTATCCTAAACAATATTTATTTAGTAATAATACACAATAACACGATAAAATGATATAAATAATTAAATCAATTATCACATTATTTAAGATAATATATATGTATATATATATTAACAAATTTGGAAACAACGATGAATGCTGGTTATCGGAGAGGAAATCTTTGTTCTGTGGATTTTTTTTTGTTTTTTCATTTGTCTGCTCATTCTGATTTCCTTCGTCATTGTCTAATTAATCGTTAAATTCAATTTACTATTTATCGGATCAGATCACGATGCTACCACAACCAAAATTCTTATTATCAATCCAGCAAAACATACATTTTATTCAAATGCGAAAGCACAGATAATATTTACATCTCATCAGCAGTAGACAACAAAGCTAAATCATTAACCATAATCAAACGGTGACGGTGACGGTGTCTTTTGGTTCTGGATCTTCAAAGTTGGGATCTCTAGCGTCCACAACTTCTCTCTGAGAACCGATCTCGGCCAGGGAGTAACCATCGCCGGACCAGGTAAACTTGCCTCCGTGACCTCCTTTCTTGGGCGATCCACTCTTGCCAGTTCCCGATTTCCTGTCTTTCCTCGCCTCTGATTTTGCACCGCTTCTCGCACCGCCGTTACTCTTCCCTCCGTTCTTCATTCTCTCTTCTTCCTTTTGTCTCTCTACTAAAATTATGATGATGATTTCTTTTGTTGGCCTGGTTCCTAGTTTGCAGCGTATTTATAGTAAACGAGAAGAGCCGGTCCGTCAGAATACTGTATACTTGTATAGTTGTATAGTAATGTACTGTGGTCCTGTAATCAATAATCTTGTGTTCGATGAGGACAGTGAGCGGATAAGATCAACCGATTCAAAGTTTATTTTAATCTTAAGAGAGTGACTCCTCTGAGTACCATCAAGCAGATATTTTTGTTTCACTAGCTATCTACCGTACACGTATTTAGATATCATGATATGGACTTGTACTATTCGCTTTCACATTTTTAAATTTTGAACAGGAGGAGATTGTCGTTGAAATGCACCGGCAGCTGCCTGCCGTGTTTCTCAAGTCTGATTGCGTGGTTGACACCCATCTTGTTTTAGGAGACTTCGGAGTCGGACCCTACTTCGCATCTCCGTCCAATTTCTGTGTATGGTATACAGTATAAACATTATTTGAATTTTTGTGTGTTTTTAATCAATTTTTGTAAGATTGATAATTTTCTAGATTGTAACAATATTAACCGCTAATACAATTGAGTGATAACCATAAAAACAAGAAATTTGAACCATTACTCTATTTACGTATATCAAGGGGGGTGCATTCAATTAGGATTAATTAGGATTCTTGAAAACATTTTTTAAGTGACAGATTTTCATGGATTTCCACAGACTTTTATAAATCCACATGGACTTTCATGGATTTGTTTAGACATCCATCTCAGACTTTTATGGATTTGTTTAGACATCTATCTCAGACTTTTATGGATTTGTTTAGACATCCAAGGATTTTCATGGATTTGTTATCTCTAACTTATATATCAATAGTAAGCTAATTATAGCTAATTATAAAAAAAAAACCTTTGAAGTTGAAATGAGCAAAATTTGATACACCAGTCAATCTATATTTGCGTATATATATATTTTGAGGTTGTTGCTGATGAAAACAAAGCGATTGAATTGAATTCAAAATTGGCTAAGGCTTTTATAAATTTGTTATCTCTGACTTATCAATAGTAAGCTAATTATAGCTAATCATCAAAAAAACCTTTGAAGTTAGAATGAGCAAAATTTGATACACCAGTCAATCTATATTTGTGTATATATATAGTCTGAGGTTGTTGCTGATGCAAACAAAGCGATTGAATTGAACCCAAAACTGGCTAATGCTTATCTGCGTAAAGGCACTGCTTGCATGAAGTGTAGATGAATTATTTTTCTTTAAAATAAAATGCTAATAAAGAGTTTTTCAAAAAAAAAAAAAAAAAACTAATAAAGAGTGAGCATTTTGGTGTTTGATTGAAGGCTCTACAGATTAATTTGGTGTTGTTTTGTGCAATTCTGGCACGTAGTGAGTTTTGTACTTGTTATACTGTATATAATTATGTGACTGCAACATATTCTCACATATATAATTATGTGCAGTTTTTTTTTTTTTTTTTTCCTTTTTAATTCACAGAACATACTGGGGATGGAAGTTTATTATTCTCACATGCATCGGTTTTTTTAATTTTTACATATTAGTGCTTTTAGTTTCTGATTTGAGAGAGAGAGGGAAAGCAAAATCCACCAAAATCTTTGGGGAGAAAGCTGAGCATATTATGACATTTGATATTTATATCTTTCACCATCAAGTCCACCAAAATCCATCAAAATCCATGACTTAAGAAAATCCTTTAAAATCCAGTCCTAATTGAATACACCTTGATTCTTGTAGACAATTTTAAAGTCCCAATTCAATACACCTGAATTTGGAAGAATTCTTTAAAAGTCTATATAAATCCTAATTGAATATCACTGGATTCATATGGACTTTTTTAAAGTCTTTAAATGTCCAAATTGAATACACCAGGATTTATAATATCTTTAAATGTCCTCAAGAATCCTAATTGAATACACCCCCCAAGTGTCTTGTTAAAAGTGGTATAAGTCATTAGTTCTAATTCAACGACTTACAAAAAGTAAAAAAGATATTACTATCATAATTACTAGTGTAAACAGGGGGGAATCCACAGCTTAATCTCAGGGTGGACTAAATTAAATATAATTTTTTAAAGCGATACTCTACGGTAATTTCTTTCTCAAATTCTATCATAAATAATATGGCACGTGAGGTGTCAACTTCTTATAAATCATAAGATTATGTGGTGACTGGTGTGATGTTGACACCTCACATGCCATATCATTTGGGAAAAAAAATTGGGACGTCTAGCATTAATCAAATTTTATTAATTAAAAAGTATACATTTAAATATGGAAAACATAAAGTTTAATCTAAAAAAAAAAAATTAAAATTAAGAACATTGTAATAGTTTTTTTTTAATTGTTTTGACAAAATAGATTTTTAATTGTTAATAAATTTTTTTTTGGAAAATATCAGTTTGGGCTAATGCCCACATTGATTTGCATGTAGCTCCGCCCCTGTGTGTAACTACGTTGATAATGTATGAAGCCAAATCTGTTAAAAACGTTTATTGCTATTTTAATATCTATGATTTTTTTTTTTATAAAATATTATACTAATTTGAGGATTTTGGAAGAGGGAAAGACTCGAACCTACAATATCGTGGTGTAGGTGTGACAAACATACAACCTATATATGTATATATTTTTGAAGTATTACCGTCAACCTCATCTTATTTTTTATATTTGTAATTGATAATTAAAAAAAAAAAACCAGAAAGTTGTTTATATTTAATGCTGAATTTTTCTGGAACTATATATATATATTTTAAAAATAAAAACAAAATTTGAACTAGTATTACTGACATGTCAACATACTATTGGATAATTTCACGAACCGTACCGCGAAAAGAGCCAAAAAGAATTGGACTGGCTGAAGCACAAGGGCCTGAAGCCCTGAACCTTGAAGTGAAGCAGTAATAGAAACGTTAGGCCCGAGTGAAGTAAAAAGTAAGCGAGGGTTTTATTCTTCGCTAAAATAAAAGCGAATAAGAATAATTATATAAAGTACAAAGTAATGTTAGGGTCATTTGCTCTTCAACTGGCGCCGGTTTCTTCTTCTCCATTTCTCTCCTTCAATCGACTCTCTTCATTTCACTCCTCTACTCCTTTCTCTGCCTCTGGTGAGCTTTCATATTCTTCCTCTCTTTATATCTCAGATAGCGAGTTAGCCATTTTTTTTTTGCCTCCGAGTTTGAGTCTCAGTGTCTCACTATGTGCCTTGCTTGTTCTCACAATTACTGTAAATGTTCTTTTTTGTAGTTTAGTTAATTTTGTATTTTCTTTTTTAGCAATTCTTTTTGTGTGGTTTACAATTTTCTGTTAAAGATTAGTACTTGGTAATGCTCGATTTATTTATTTATTTTTTAATGTATTGTGAGTAGGATTTTTTCGCAGGATTTGAATGTGGATACATTGATTAAACTTAGTCTGTGTGTTTTATTTATTTATTTTTGTTTGTTTGTTTGCTTTTTCCCCCCATTTTATTTTTGTGGTTTTCGATAGAATTTAAATTGGATTTTGTTTTTTGTTTTTGGCTTTGTAATGCTCAGAAAGGAAAAATTAGAAACTCCAAGAGAACCCGAATCCATGCATTAGCTTTTTAGGCTAGCTTTTTGTTCCATTTGTTGGGTTGCTTGTCTATCCATTTTTGCTTATCCTTCAAGCTTTGGTGCCTAAATTATAATATCAATTTTAGTTGCTTTAGATTGTCCTATCATATTGGACCATTCTCACATGCAATGTTAAAAGCTCTCAAGATTTTAATGCTATTTCTCGTAATTTAATGTGTTCCTTGCCAAACTAGACAGACATTTTAAGGGCAACATCTAGAAGAATTGCATTTGCAGCAAAGACACGCACAATAACAAGCATGGCAAACGTAAGCTGATATATATAATTGCGTGTATTTATCACTTGTTCGTGTTGCTTTATGGAATTGTTTCTGAGAAGTTAGACGTATCACAGGAAGAAGAATATTCAGGAAATGTAAAGCAACAATTAGCAAAACTGTTTGATGCATCACTCAAAGCAGCATTCCCTACTGGGCCGGATGTAGAGCCTTTGGTTGCCGCATGCACTTCAAAATTTGGTGATTACCAATGGTATGATGTGATAATGTTCTGGAAATAAATGCTTGAATCATCAGTTTCATTGAAGTGGTATTCTCCATAATTGTTGGAGTTAAAAACCTATGGTGAATTTCAAAATTTTGGGGTATGCATTTTAAAAGAATGTTTATTAGAAATCTTTCTGTGATGCAGCAATAATGCCATGGGCATATTCTCTAAAATTAGAGGACAGAATACTGAATATAAGAAGCCTGCATCTGTTGGAGAGGTATTAACATTGGCTTTCCCTGTGGTTTTCATCTCTTACTTCATTTTGGAGATTGTTTGATCGTGGATGATCATGCTTTTGTTCCCACTTGATAGCATCAAATGAATTGTCATGCTTCTTTCTGCTTTTCTCTTTGTAGGCCATCGTGAAAAATCTTCCTCCTTCTGAAATGATAGAATCATGCTCTGTAGCTGGACCTGGATTTGTGAATGTTGTATTATCAAAGATTTGGATAGCTAAGGTATTTGGATATTCTTATATTTTGTTTTTAATCTGTAGATTTGTTTTATGTTTTTGTCACTTGGATAATTGAAAATTTGTTTTAGTTCATTCATTTATTGTATCTTGAAATAATTTTGCAAGTTGGTTATGTGTTGTTATTGATGATACAGAACATTCAGAAGATGCTCATTGGTGGTATTGAAACATGGGCACCACGGCTTCAAGTCAAAAAGGCTGTGGTTGACTTTTCATCCCCCAATATAGCAAAAGAAATGCACGTTGGTCACTTAAGATCTACTATAATTGGGGACTCTCTAGCCCGAATGCTTGAGTTTTCAAATGTTGAAGTTCTTCGGCGTAACCATGTTGGTGATTGGGGTACACAGGTAGATGTGTGGTTTCTGATAATTTATTTTCTCTATGTAAATGGCTAAATGCCTTATCATTTATTTTGAGGGTTTAAGTCATTATGAACTTAAGTTTTAGATTATTCATTTTAGTTTCATTCTTTATGTGTGAACATTTAATTTTGTTTCCTTTAAAGCCTATATTTGTCCTGATAGGTAATATTTTATTGAAGATTCCTTGTGAGTTTATTTACTGATCTCTGCTGTTCCTCATTTGTGCCCTCACATTGTTGAATGTGCCTTTAGTATAGCAGAGATGAGATCCCAGCTGGGTAATACTGTATCTTTGAGAGAGGCAACATTAACATTTATGGTTTTTTTTTTTTTTTGTCTTGTTCTCATGCTTGTGTTCTTTATCATTATGAATTACATAATCTTAATCAGTTTTTGTATCTCATGATTGTCTAAACTCCCTTTAATATCTTCCCTTTGTTTTTCTTCATCAGACCCAACTTAAAGATTTCATATACTTTTTGCAGTTTGGTATGCTGATTGAGTACCTCTTTGAGACGTTCCCCAATATTGAAGATGTTAATGAAACAGCCATTGGAGATTTACAGGTGAGACAAATCTATTTATATCTTTGGACTGAAATTTACTATTTAGTTTTCGCATTAACTGGAGCAACTTCATACTGTAGAGGTGAAGATTTTCCTGTGTGACACTGGGTGTGCCTATGCTATTTTGAAGTTCAGTAATGTTTCAATATCATTAAGGAAGCTGGAACATGTTATTTTTAATTAAGATGATTAATTGATTATCTCAAAATGGAAACTATGGTCAAACTGTTATGTATGTGAAATTGATGAATCGACATTTGAAATGGGTAATCTTCTTGATAATTTTATATTTTTATTGTAACATAACTTGAAGAACACACATTTTAATATGGAAAACAAAATCAAAATGTGAATTTTGTTATAGGGGCTGTTGTAATTCTAACTTCAATGGTATATATTTTAGGCTTTCTATAAGGCATCCAAACAACGATTTGACTCTGATCCTGCCTTTAAGGAGAGGGCACAGAAGGCAGTGGTTTCACTCCAGGTGATTAATTATTTATTTTTTTATTTTTAGTATAAGTCTAATGTCAGGCTAATTTCTATGCTTGTGTGAGATAATAGGAAGGACTGAGTTTTCATTTTTTTCCCAAATTATTTCTAAATTTTCCTACATAATCTTATCATGCCAAAATCATCATAGGGTGGGGAACCTAAGTATCGCCAAGCATGGATGCAGATCTGTGAAATCAGTCGGAAAGAGTTTGATAAGGTCTATAAACGCCTTAAAATTCAGATTGAGGAAAAGGTAAACTTTTAGATTTCATTCTACACTGTGACACCAACTGGATAAGCTTATGGGGTCAGTAGACAATTATTCACTAGTTTCCTTTTTATTTTGTTCTGTAAAAAGGACAAGTTTATGTTTTTGCTGATTAGCAATTGTATAAGCATGACTGTTCTACCTGAAAATCCATGTCATTATTGATCTTAATTAACAACTTATTGCATTTCTTTTAATCCTCCTAGCTTGAGTTGAAGACAGTGGTTCATTTTGTATAAGCTTGCTACTAGGAGAGGTGTAGTAGGTCTATCAATATACGGCTGGAAGTAGTTAGTAGCAGTGATGCATAAGTCTTCAATCTTTTTTTAAAAAATGTTGAGTGTCTCTAACAAATTTGTATATGAATAACTTTTGGAAGAGCTAATTGTTGAGGATAACATTAAGTGGCAGAGTTTCCCGTTACATGCTCGCATGCTTATATTTTCATGGGGTTGGGGCAAAAGAGTTTGTAGTGACCTTGTCAGAATGAAGTATAGCTATACCATTTAAATGAAAATTCACCTTTAGTATATAATATCTTATTTTGAATGAATTATCTGAATGTATCTGGTGATGATAAATTACAATTATGCATGCTATATACTTGTTTTATGACTTGATATGTTGGGAATTTCGGAATTGAATATTTTTCCATGAAGTTGTGCGTGAAATGCAAGTTGGATTCTTGCTTCATTTTTTATATTTACTATATAGATCTCTTTAATTTTTTTTCTGACATAATTAATTATCACCAAATTTGATCTGAAATTTTCAATATATTTATATATGTTTTCCTTGCTGACAGGGGGAAAGCTTTTATAATCCATATATTCCTGGCATTATTGAGAAATTGAGTGAGAAAGGGTTAGTTGAAGAAAGTCAGGGTGCTCGTGTGATTTTCATTGAAGGGGTTAACATACCTCTCATTGTTGTGAAGAGTGACGGTGGTTACAACTATGCTTCAACTGATCTAACAGCTCTTTGGTTAGTTTTTTGATCCAACACTTATTATATCATTAAATAGTTCTACTTCCTTTTCTTTCGTAGCAATATTATTGGGAACTTAAAAAGATAAGTTGTAGGTCTTGCTAATTTTTCCATATCACAGTCTGCAAGACTGCAATGACTAGAGATCAATAAAGTTTTGAGTATGTATTGACACTAAGCGACTGACTGTCACTGTTGCCAATGACTTATCTGTTTTCCTGTGCCTGCTAGATCACCTAAATGTTGTATTTGAAGAGTTTACATGGTAGCTTGTTTATTTTAGGACTATGGTATTGTTATTTTCTCAATTGCTCTTATATATAAATTATTAATTAATGTTTATTTGGTTGCATCTCTGTTGGAATAAAAGTGGGGAGTAATGAAATTATTATTGATTGCACCACTTGAAATGCACAGGTATCGCCTTAATGAAGAAAAAGCTGAGTGGATTATTTATGTTACTGATGTTGGTCAGCAGCAACACTTTGATATGTTTTTCAGTGTATGTATTCAAAACCTTGATATCTTCTATTTAGCAAACTTCCATTTTAACTTGATTATTTTATTATCTTATATTCTTATTGCTCGGCTTTTGTTTCTTTCTGATGCTAATGTACTTAAATGGTTGTTGAATTTAGATACTTGTTTTTTTTTTTTTTTACTTAAGTCTTAAATTAATGTAAAAATGCGAATCACTCTATATTTGTATTAAGACATCTCAAAAAAGAAAACAAACTTGTTAAAATCTTAAATATAAAAACCTATTAAGATCTTAATCAAATCAATACTTATTAAGATTTAAGACAAAAAAACAAAGCCGCCTTAGTGCCTTACATATCTTTGTATATTACTCTTGGAATGGTGTTTATGCTGGTTTGCAAGTGAATCAAACAGACAGTTATGCTTTTGATTTTATATTACAGGCCGCCAAACGTGCTGGTTGGCTTCCAGCTGATGGTAGTACATACCCTAAAGTTAACCATGTTGGTTTTGGCCTTGTTCTTGGGGAAGATGGAAAGCGGTTTCGGACACGCAGCAGTGAAGTGGTCCGATTAGTTGATTTACTTGATGAAGCCAAGAGTCGCAGTAAAGCACAACTTATTGAGCGTGGTATACTATTGAATGATCTGATTTCTTTTAGTTAGAAATTTGGTCTGGAAACTGGATCATGGTTGTTTGTGCTTATTTAGTTTTTATAATTTGAGTTACCCGCCCAAATTTTTAAGTGTGTAAATATCTCTCTGTATCTTGATCAGGTAAGGCTGAAGAGTGGACTGACGATGAGCTTGAGCAAACTGCTGAGGCAGTGGGTTATGGCGCTGTTAAGTAAGCTACCAATACTCTTAATGGGAAGCATTTTGTAATCACTTCTCATTTCCCATGATCACGGCTTGTATATTTTGAGATATTTCTAATCATGCAACAATGTGCTAGTTCCCATAATTGGGGCTAGAAATATTAAATGATATGATATATGAAACAGGTCGACAAAAATACTGTTGTGATTGAAAATAAGGTTTCTAGAATATTTTGTCATACTACATTGTTATTCCCTTGCAATATTTGTTTCATTGAGATGAATATGCATTTCATGTGACGGTCAGCTCTGTTCTTGATACTTATGTATATTTAAATTACCTTGGCAGGTATGCAGACCTGAAGAACAACAGATTGACCAATTACACATTTAATTTTGATCAGATGCTTAATGATAAGGTGCGCCCACTATTGCTACGCTGCTTGTTTATCAGTTCATGTCTGAAAATATTTTTATTGAAGTTTTTTCTGTATCTTCTTTTTTCTTCTTTCTTGCTTTTCTTTGTATATCATCTTTAGGGCCAGTTTGGTATTGCTTTTGAAAAGTTAAAATCAGATTATTTTATAATTTTGACATAAAATGATGTTCGGTAAAACTTCCAAAAGTGATTTTAAGAAGTAGATGGGGATTACTTTTTGAAAGTGATTATGAAATAATTAATTTCAGCATTTAATGAATCTTTTAAAATATCATTATAATCCTTATGAAATAAAGTTAAAATCATTTATATACCGTATTTCATCTCAGAATTAAATATTCTATTTAAATATTGATTTGTTTTATAAAATCTTTTAAAAATATTTTATTGTTCTTATGGAATTTTTTTTCTAATTTAAATATTGTACTTAAATATTGATTTAATATATATAATTAATGAAAAAAATGAAATAGGGTCCTAAAATCATGTATATTTTAGTCATTGTAACTAATTTCAGCACTTTTGCAATAAAATTACCAAACATATGTATACTGCTTTTGAGCTATACAGTAGTTTTAAAATTACAATTAACCAAACATATGTTGATTAATTTCGGAGCTGATTATTCCTTCGGTATAGCTAACCGTGCTTATTATAAAAGTTACAGGAATACCAATCTGGCCCTTACTTTGTGTGTTAATATAATCATATTTTCTCGCATAGTCAATTATATGATTGCCACCAACCCCATTAGTTTATATTTTTCACCTTTTAAAATTTCTATGAGCAGGGTAATACTGCTGTTTACTTGCTGTATGCCCATGCACGGATCTGTTCAATCATCAGGAAATCTAAAAAAGACATAGAGGAGTTGAAGAAGGTAAGTTTTCAGATTGAAAGGAGAAGTTATATATAACTTTCTAGTGCAGGATTACGGTTTATCACGTGATAAACCGTTTAAATTGTTTTACACAGATTATCACGTGTGATAAACTATGATCTTTTGTGCAGGATCTCACACTTGATAATAATTATATATATATATTATTTTTCTACTTGCAATGTTACTTCAAATTTCTGCTTACTTTTGGCATGTGTCTTGACCTGCATCGGTATCAAATAGAACTAATTTATCCTTCAATCTTCATTACTGTACTAGTCATCAGTACCAAGATGCTACTAGCTAGTGGAACTATTGTTTGCTTTTGACTGCATCCATCTGGAAATTTGATCTAAAAATAATGTGTTCTATCTACTCTGGTCATCTACATATTTCAGAAAACAAAAGTTATTTTATTTTATTTTTTATTAAAAATAAAAACAGAATACTCCAGACATCTATATGATTCCACCTACATAACACCCAAACCTAAAGAGGCTAGGCTTATGTCTGACCCTTTCAAAGCCTATGGTTTTTAAGATCTCATATATTTTGAAGTTTTGGATATTCTTGTACCAAAATAGTGTGGTAGCTGCATTTGAAATTACTGATCCTTAACTTTTATTTGCTATAATTAAGAATTCTGTAGTTGGATGATAAATCACAAGGCCTATGAAAGTCAATGTATTATTCTTGTTTTACTAGCTGAATTGATCTCTTATTCTGAAAAGAGGTTTAAGCTTGTTATTTCCTGTTATATGTATAAATATTTGTTTGTTACAGACCGAGTCATTAGTGTTGGATCATGCAGATGAGCGTGTGTTAGCACTTCATTTGCTACAATTTTCAGAAGTAAGACATGCTCTCCCTCACATCTTGATTTTGGTTGAAATGTTGGTTAATTAGCATTCATGTAAATGTATAGCAATGATGCATGTGCTTACTCTTGACTTCTCAGGTTGTGGAGGAGGCCTGTTCTAATCTGCTGCCAAATGTGTTGTGTGAATACCTATACAATTTATCTGAAAATTTCACAAAATTTTACTCCAATTGTCAGGTATGGTCAGGATATAATCAAATCTTAAACTTTCTGGCAACATTTACCGGGAAGGCACGTGAATTATGTGGAATATAATATTTAAACCTTCTGTTATGTAACTTCATTTACTTGAAAACTGGTGCAGGTTGTAGGGTCTGCCGAGGAAATCAGCAGACTTCTTCTGTGTGAAGCAACGGCAAGAGTCATGAGGAAATGCTTTCACCTCCTTGGAATCGAACCTGTCTACAAAATATGACATGTAGTAAAATTGCGAAACCCACGGTGAAGGGGGTTCTTAGTGCTTATTTTGCTTCGATAATTTAGAGATTGTATACGGATATAGCCCTTGTTGGCAATTTTTTAGTTGTAAAATTTTTTGTAAGGGAATTAAAAGCCGAGTTATAGATTATCATTTTGTATTATTTGATGAATAAGCTTGTTTCAATGATTTGTTTTGGTTTTAAAAGTTTCTAAGGTTTGCGCACGGTCAGGTGATCTGTGGGTGGTCCAAGTTTTTTATTTTTTTTTATTTTTTTTTTATTTTTTTTATTTTTTATTTTTTTATTTTATATACCACGGTGCGGCAATCCGAATTTGAGATATTGTCAGACTGAATGAACGTATTTTTTACCAAGTCACATTGTATTTTTACAGTTTCAAATTTTGTGGCCATGACTTCTGAACTTTAATCAAAATATAAACTTTAAAAATAAATACGAAAAGTCCCTATTCTATAACTTAGGTAACAATGTGCTGGGGATGTAATATGTATCTTGTTTTTGATGGTATCACCATTGGATTGGGGAGCTATCAAATTTGATGATGTCCATCTTTACAACTAGAAAATGATTTATTGGCATTTCACTTTAAATTTGATGAAACTACCATATTTGAATTTAGATGGAGGAAAGTGGTTCACTGGGGTCCCATTTGCTCTTTAAAAGGGTTCTTTCTTGAAATTGGAGGTCTATTCAGAGTCAATAAAGAGAATTAAGATGCTTAACTTATCTTGTCACCCAACATAGAATTTCAATAAAGCATCTTATGAACTTTCGTTTTGAGAATTTTAATTTTGTTGGTCGAATTGAACTGCTTCATTGTTAAACCATAATTTTTTAACAATATCAATTAAATTAATTTTTTAAGAGACTCGGATCATAAAATAATTCGTTATGTGCTCAAAGTCTAATTGTTTCAACTCTTGAAACATTTCAACAGTGTTTATCATGCAATTAAAAGGTGATCTAAAGATTTTTAAGAGAAAAAAGGTGCAATAATAGAATTACCAAATCATATTTCAGCTCTTAGAATTTGGTTGCAATCTTTGCTTTGTTCTGTTGAATGATTACTGTGATCACAGATAATATTTGAAATGATGACAGAAGCCACAAAATTTGATTGAGATTTGATATTTACATATCATTTTGAATTTAACATGTAAAAAAAAAAAAAAAAAAAAAAAATGAAACAAAACCCAACACTCACTTTGATGGTTTTTGGTCATCAAAAGTTTCTTTGCACAGAGATGGCAGGCTTGCAACCAGTCACTAAACTAGTTCTCTTACCTAATGAAGATAAAAATGGTGATACTCTTGAAGAATTCTTTGCAATGGTAGCCTTTGGACTGATTGACTTGTTATTGTGATGATGATGATGATGATGATGATGACGACCACCGATATCCAAACCAGCTGCATAGCTCTTACATGACTTCATTCTCATTTTGTAAGAACTATAAATATTTTCTTTCTTTGCAAGATCTTCAATGTTATTCACGTTTACTAGAGATGTGAATGACTGAGACTTTCCTTGATAAAACTTTGAAAGACCTCTCCTGCAAAATTCATCAAAAATTAGAACATCAAATAATATATATATATATATATGTATATGTCTAACAATATGGATCAATTAATTATCACTAATAATTAAAGAAACTCATATGATACTTACTTTATAGGGAGCTGAGCCATGAGAGCAGATAATTCATATAAAGGTCCATTTGAAGAAGATGATGATGATGATGTACTTGATGTTGAAGAAGAAGATGCATCATCCTCCTCAACAAAGTCAGATGATGATGAAGAAGACAATGAAGAAGATGGAGAGTACTTTATTGAATCATCTTCAATATTGGAAATTGAATGATCACAAATTTCACCACCACCTTTCATCATAACCACCCATTTATCATCTCTAAAACCTCCATTATCATAATTGCCATCATCAATAATCTTCCTCAAATTCAGATGTTGAAACATTTTCTTGCCACCTTCCATATTATAACCAACCCACCCACTTAGCTAGAGCTTCTTCAAATTCTTGGTTGTCAAATGAACAACGATATATATAGATTGGAAGAGTTTTCTATTTTTTATTATCTTTTAGGTGGAAGAATACCTATATATATATATATTGGGTGGCCTGCAAGGATTGGATAATGTTGACCCATTTATTATTTATTTATTTAATATAAATATTTTACAGCACTTTATAATATTATGTGGAGATTTGTCATTATCAAGTGTGGATGGTTTAAAATGATTAGGTTATTAGAGAGCTTTTCCCTTACTACAAGGGAAGAAGATAAGGTCTAAAATTGAAGAAATCCATATCTGAGTCACCTTCTTTTTTTATTTGGTCACTATCTTTGGCAATTTTTTGCCTCAAAAAGCCATGACATTGTGTGTGTGCGCGCACGCTCTTTTACATGTTTTAAGGCATTTACATATATAGTTAAGGAAAATGCTTAGGTACTGACTGGTCAGTATCCAAGATACTGACCCTTCAATGAGGTGAGATTTTTTATTTAACTTTGTATATTTATCTTCTTTAATTCTTCTAAAATGGGCCACGTGTCAACACCCTATTGGTAGGGTCAGTATCCAAGCATTGTCCTATAGTTAAAGTTATGGCAAGAGGAATCTTTCTATATCTTTTTTGAGTTTACAAACACACACACACTCACTCTTTTGATAAGATTTACAGCAACAACAACTCAATCGTATCCTTGTTGGACATTTGTGAATTGTGATAACATTTATTCTCACCCAATTCTTGTTTTGCTTTTATCATTCTATAGATTCACTACTGTCTTTTTTTGGTCCCCATTTTCACACCATTGAAATTTCTTGGTTGTACATTCCTTTTAATAATTTATTGAAAAAAAAAAAAGAATGAAAATGTCTTTATCAATATTATAATATTTTTATCGGTAATGTTAAACATTCCAATTTGTATATCAACATTTATATAAATTTAATTCATATGAGATGTAGCTAATGAGATAAGTTATATTATCGTTGACAACTAACATACCTTAGATTTTGATAATTAGACAAAAATGAGGATGGTGCATTTTAAATCTGTATTCAGGCCAAAAGTAACCCCCTTAAACTAGATAGTTATATATATAAAATTAATAAAAGTAGACGTAATTGTATAGAGATACAATAATATTCTTTATTAAGGGAACGAAAATAGTTGAAATGGACAAGTCATCTCTTAGCACGGGAGACGTTGCGCCTCTACTCCTATCAAAGGCGGATTCAGAAATTCAAGTTTAAAGGACCGTTATATAAAAACAAAAAAGTTTAGGGGTCTGAAGTGAAAAATGACTAGGTAAATAAATAAATAGGTGTGATAGGAATAACTAATGAGGATAAGGTTGACTTTGATATCAGTCATGACAGAAGATTTAGTATATATTTGAATTTTGATGGGCAATTAAATTGCCACCACAAGCTATTGCAAGTAGGCCTTACCCTAAATTTAATTTGATAAAATCTTATCTTTATTTAAAATCTGCCCACAGATTGGACCCCCTGGATGCCTTTTCTCTGCCCATTTTATTATCGATGCCTGCCGCCTGCCGCACAAGGTTTGAATAACTTTATTATTATTAATTAATTAAAAGAATACAAACTATATATATCCGTATGGTTTCTGCTATATATCACATCATATATACATTTTTTAAAAAAAAGTATTTTTTGTTTTTTTTAAGAAATCACATTCATGATGTCATTGTGGCAATTGTGGGTTGGCCATGGTTTTGTTTTTGCATGTATTTAATTAAAAGGTACCTTGCACCTTTGTTATAGCTATTTTTGGTTGTCTTTTTATTCATAAAAGATAATTACAAAAAATGAAAAAGAACAAAAAAAGTATTGTAAATTTGTAATTAACAAATCTTGTTTTAAACACTTAGGGAACTAGAGACGGACAATTTGAAATGATATCCCAACTCAATTTTAAGAAAAGAAGTCGATTGTAAATTTGTAATTGACAAATCTTGTTTTAAACACTCGGGGAACTAAAGATGGAACAATCGGAGAAGATATCCCAACTCAATTTTAAGAATATAAATGATAATAAAATAAAATAAATAAAACCCTCAATCTATATATTGTAAACGATTTCTATTAAAAAAAAAAAAAAAAAAAACCATATATGCTTAAAGAAAATCAATGTAATGTTTAACCAAAACTAGTTACCGGTACATATATAGTAAAATCAACATCATTACAAAACAAACTACCTCGGGTAATTCACAGGAGGTTCCAAGCTACCAACCAAAATACCAAGATCAATGTCCTTGTCTTCAAACTTTTTGATGAATGGATGACTCTGTAACAACAAATCAAAACATGCAATTAACACTATGATCAGAGTATGAGTATGTGAAATGAACTATGTCGGTGTTACATTGACGGAATAACATTCGAGATTGAATTCAAAAATAAAATTCTCTGTTTGGTGCCACACGGGATTGGATTAAATCTTATAATAAATTATGAGATGAAAAGGTAATGGAAAGAGATATGACATAACATTAGAAAATAGAAAGGAGAAGAGGAGAGGGAGGAGGTACTCAATCTCAATCTCAATCCCAACTCGATTATCTCTCTTTCTCTAATCTCTTTTGTCATGTCATATATATATTTTTTTCTTTCTGCTAATTTATCATCTCATCATATATTATATTTGACAAGATAAAATATAATATTTATAATACTTCTATTCAAATTTTACTTAAAGTAATATCTTTAATTCTAAAATTCATTTAATCCAATACCAAATAGCACCAAACAAAAAATATTACTCTTTCATTTCAATCACAGACTTAAATTTCAATCCATCTTGTGCACCAAAAGCAGCCTTAGTTACTTACCAAGAGTTCCAAAGAAGATGATCTATCTTGGGGATCCTTCTGTATGCTGCAAATGCAGTAGATGTAGGAAGTCATAAGAACATTGCTTTTCAAGTAATAAAATTTAAACAGATAAAATGAAGATACAAGTAATCAAAATTTAATAGAACTAAAAAAATAAAGATAAAGATAATGCCTTGAATAATGTTATAAATGAAAGATGAAAATCAATGACATTACCAGGCAGATACAAATGAACAGAACTCTGGTGAGAACTGATCAGCTGGAGCAGTTGGTGGTGGGCTTTCCACAATTGCCTCCAAAAGCTCATAAAAGCTTGGCCAACTTTGCTGGTCTTCAGATTGCATATAAGGGAAACGTCCAATAGCACACTCAAGGACTACCATGCCCAAACTCCATATATCACTGCTGTAATCATAAGTGCTTCCCCTAATTCTTTCTGGCTAGAAAAAGAAGATATAGACATTTATAATTAATATTCTGCATACAACTGTTCTGAACATTTGTTCTAAAATTGTGTGAAAAAATGACACCAGCACTCGACTCAACCAAAAGGAGTAAAAGAAAAACTGGAAACCAATTCAATGCGATGAAGTAATTACAGATTTACAGTAGAATAAAAGTTTGACATACCGACATATAGTTGTAAGTTCCAACGAATGTATCCCTTTGACCCATAGAGCTAGCAAGCATTGCACTCACACCAAAATCAGTAATCTTTACTTCTCCTTTATGGTTCACTAGTAGATTGGATGGTTTTATGTCCCTGTGTATAACATGTCTTTCATTGTGCAAGTACACAAGACCTTGTAAAACCTGGAACATATACAAAACAATGTATATTCAATAAGATAAAGAGATTGATTAAGATGTTGCAATGACTTTCCTATTGTAGCATAACATTTAAATTGACAAGAAGGAAGCTTATAGACCTGTTTACACACAACTGCAAGATATGGTTCAAGAATTGTTTTAACTTGTCTGATGACATCTGCTAGAGAACCACGATCCATGTATTCTAGCACAAGAGAAATGGCTCCATTGTGATAGAAAGAGTGGTAGCAGACTACAACATGAGAACATTGAGATGCTTGATTTATTTTCAGCTCCTGCACAATTTGTTTACGGATATCCTCTTGTATGTTCATCTGAATGACCTGAAAACCACAACTCAATGAACTTACAAAGAGTACAGTAATCAGACTCCTTGATCTGGAGCAATGTAATCACAGAGATCAATTTGATCTAAGAATCTGTACAGTGATAAACTCAAAAATAGTAGCCACATTTATCAGTTTTTTTTTAGGGAAGATATCATGTGCTAGACTGAACTAGGAGGAACATAATGTATTAGTAATAAGTATAAATGACTCTGGAAGTAAATAACCAAAAATGAATAATCTGTACCATTGGCAAAAAGAAGCATAAACCATAACTTGCTGCCCTACTTCGTTTCTTTAACAAATATAATATCTCTCAATGAACAGGAAGATATTTTTATTCATACAATTAAACATTATAAACCTGGGTATCTAGAACACATGTGGATTCAGGTCAATAGAAAAGGAATAAAAACTGTAATTGTTTCTGTTATAACAACCTTCAACGCAAATAATCTTCCAACCCATTTATGCCGAACAAGTTGTACTACGCCACCACTTCCCTTTCCGATTACTTTGATTGTCTCAAGGTCTTCCAAAGAGAATTCAAAATCAAGCTCCTTGCCATTGGAAGGCTGTTCAAATTACAAGAGAAACAAAAATTATGAGGTCTAAAAAGGAAAACAAAGAATAGTTATTATATGAAATCTGGATAAAACTTTGATGTATAAATGAGAAGTATTGTTACAACAAAGAAGCAGAACAGAATAAAGTGATGGGCACATAAGCATTGGCCAAGGAATTTTTAATAACTAAGGGCTTCAGTCTTTAAGACATCAATTACAGCTTGAAATAAGATGAGTTATTGAACCAATTTTACAGCTTGAAATGTTTCACAAAAGTTCAGTAATCTCCAATCAGACATGCTAAAAAGTCATGAGGTACTTTTTAACTGATGAAGAAGCAAGATAACTTCCAGAATAGAGGTGTATTTTGTGAATTAAATTAAAAAAAAATAAAAATTACTTAAGAGTGAACAGGGCCAATTAAATTATAACTTCTGAGAACTGTTGTTTTCATTATCTTTTTAACTGTTGTTAAATCATGTACAAGATTGTGCTATCTTTATACTCAGAAGAGCCAGCTACTATATTTCATCAACAAATTACTTCGAATGCAGCACATTGGATCACAGCATACATTTGAAGGCAGAATCAAACAAGAACAGCGATCACAACAATATTAAATATACAAATTCAAGATTGAAAACTAATTACGTATAAAGAAAACAAATCAATAACAAAAATATCTTACACGGGATCCCTTCTCTTCAGAAATGAGCCGCAAACCTTTCTGGTTCAAAAGCAAATCGCCATCATGAAACGTCCCACTTGCAGTCCTGACAATTAAACCATACAAATCGATTTCGGAATTAATTAAGAATCAAAGGTCGCTAATTCACTTACCCACATCATCAAATTAGCCAAACAAACCGAAAAGTGAAAAACCTAATATTCAAAAATTTCACTTTATGTTCAACATTTCTTACAATTAATATATCAAAATCGGTAAAGCCAGTTAAAAATCAAAGAAATGTATATCAAAGAACTAACAAAAAGGAAGTGATGGGGATTTCTTGAGCTGGAACGGAGAGCTTGAGTTGTTCCAGTGGTTTCTTGATCTTCATTGTTCAAAAAAAAAAAACAAAGAGTGATAATTGATTTTTCTTTCTAGGGTTTTAAACGACACTAGAGAGAGAGAGAAACAAACAAACAAAGATTTGATTATTCTTTTGCCAAGAAAAGGGACTCCATAATTCAAAAACTGAAGACCGCGCAAAATCACTGTTACTTTATAATAATTTAGTCAAGAGAATAATCAGATGCATCAGCACTTTGCATCGTACGGTGAGATCAACAAATTTAAAGTTAAATGTAGGTCCCACGACGGCCCAATCCGGTGATGCCAGCGAGATCAAAAGGTATGGTCCAATTTAATTTAATTGGCTAACGTGAAATTTGACCGTTGAGGATTGAATTTGAATTTATGACTTGTTCTACATAGAAAACTTTTCAAGAACCAATGTTGTTGCTTAATCAAACATAATGTTCAAAATTATATATTATTTGTGCTGATGAACAGATTAAATTGATGAGAGAACCTTGTAGAAATAATGTCCAATTTATAAATAACATCGCTGGCATGATCTGGGAAAATAGATATATGTTAGATATAGAAACTTTATTTTGGGATTTCTATTATTTTTAATTGTAATTAGGGATTGTTGACGCTAAAATCTAGAACTTCCCTTGGATGATAAAACCGTTGTAAAATGTGTCGGAGTTGTCAATGGTGAAGCTTAGTAGGGGCGTGAGGCCAAGGCCACTCACAACCTAGGAAGAAGTTCAAAATTTTATAACTTCTTTCAAGTCCTTTTTATAAATTAGGCATTGTTATGAAGCTTGCCCCAATCAAACTGCATGCGGAATTTAATTTTATGATGAAAAAAATGTGATCATTCATGGATTTTTTTTTTTTTTTTTTTTTTTTTTTTCCAAAAAATTTGTGCTTTGAGACGATATTTAAGTTGTGCAACTTATTTTCCTGCTGAATTTTTTCTTTCGGTTTAAATTGTTTATTGTGGAGTTATCTTCTTAAAGTTGGTAGCTTATCGCAGGTGATTCAGCTTTTCAAATTGAATTATATAGCAAAATCTATGAAATCGGAATTAACACCAATCAATCATGATCTAGTCAATATGCAATGATATAATTTCATGATGATATTGAATGTGAGCTACTCATTATGAAAAAGTTTTGACAAGTGCGTACCCACTTAAGTCAGCATGTAAAACCAGTGGTTCACATTCAATATCCTTATGAAGTTATATCAGTGCGCATTGACTTGAAAATTTATATAACACCAATATATATTTCCACATATATATTTACAAATACTCGGAAGGTGTAAAAATAATTTGGATAATAATAATAATATTGAAAAAGAAAACTTAATTCTAACTCATCATCCAAGAGATAATTTAGATTCTATATTGACTAAAACTCTGATACCTCTTTTAATTTGATCAGGAAACTAACTTTAACCTATATATATCGTTTTTCAATTCTTTTTTTTTTTTTTTTTTTTTTCCATATATCATAAATTTTTCCATCTTTATTAGCTTTTCTTTAATTTCTCACGTTTGTCCAACTTCAAAATCTTTTTTTTTTTTTGTTCAAGCCATAATGAAGAATATAAGCTGGTTCCCCAACGCCGGATTACCATTCGGTTACCGGTTCACTCCGACAGGTGAAGAGCTGATTTTGGATTACCTCTTCCACAAGGTGCACGGCAACCCACTTCCCTCCGTCACCGCTGTCATCGACTGTGATATTTACGGTGGTGATATCCGTGCATGGAAGCGACTTTTCGAAGAGAGCGAAGAAGAAGACACTCTGTATTTCTTCGCAAGATTGAAGAAGAAGAAGAAGAAGACCGAAAAGAGAGTGACTAGTTATGGTGCGTGGAGAAGTCGAGGTAGTGATAAAAAGATTTTTCTTGATGGCAATGACGGGTGTTGAAATTACGGGCAGATGGGTGATGCATGAGTACCAGTTGGATGGTTGTTTGCCTGACCTAAACAACAACAATTATTCGTACGTGATTTGCAAGATCAAGAAGTACGAATAGCTATTATATAGAACTGAATAGTTTTTTATTTTTTTATTTTTTTATTTATTATTATTATTATTATTATTATTATTATTTTACAATAATTAGAGATTTGCAAAGGGAAATCATGTGAGGTTGTACTGCAGGTGTGAGGAGCAAAAATTTTAATTCTTTGATTTGCATAGACTATTGGATTGAAATCGATATCATAATTGTCGTTACAAATGAGTGATTCGTGACTCTAGAGAATCTATTGATTTTTAATTTTTTTTAATTTTTTAATTTTTTAGATCTTGTAATGAAATCGAGTGAGTAACAACTTGGGTTTGACTTAAGAGCAATGTTACTGATTTACTGGGTTAGTATTAGATATTGGATTTTATTTTACCAATAATGGTGCTCCTAAAAAATTGTATCTACACCCCTTATGTAATCACACCTATCAAAATTTTAAAAAAAATCTTTAATTTGTAAATAAACCCCACTTAGTACAAAAAATACACTTTCTTTAATTATTGTATTGTATTTTTGTAAGGACACACTACCAATGATTATTATTACGTTATTTAATCAACTTTATTGTCATTTCAATTTTTTTTTTATTACTTTTAATTCTTTTACTATTCTTTATGTTCCCTACTTCTTTTCTCTTTTTGGTTTTTTCAAAATCAAACTTCATTTTTCGTTAAAAATCCATTTTAATATATTTTTTTATTGGAAAACCACTTTCTGTTTGAGAGAGTTGTAGGAATGCAAGATTTGTGTCATGTCTCAATTGATGTGGAAGTAGATAAGTGTTAAATAAAATTTTTAAAAAGAAGAAGATAGGTGCTCAATGAAATTGAAGAACATCTAATATTTTTTTTTTAACAAGAAATAACATATAATATTGATAAATAAATAAAAAGTCTAAAATGTGTTTGAAAGAAATAAAAAAAAAAATATAATATAGTTAATTTAAAAATCTGATTTTATTCTTCTAATAAAAAATAATTTAAAACTTTACTTTTTCACAGCCAAATTTATCTCATGATTTTGATTCATTTTCCATACTTAGCAATCAATTTGTATTTCCTTAAAAGAGATTGAAAATATATTTAAAAGATAATCTAGGGTTTATTAAAATGAAAAGAGTGTTTATGATATATGTTAATATCAAACCATTAATGGGAAAAAAAATACAAAAGATTAAAATAGGAAACTAATTAATAATTATTTGTGGGTGTATTAACAAACAATTAGTCCTCTTAGTAATTTTACTCAAGGGTATTATTGGATTTTCAAAAACATACGAATTGAAGGTTTACATACAGTTTTTAAGGGGTACAAATATCGTCAGTCTTTATTTTAATCAAAATGTCCATAAAATTCAAAAGTTTTAAAAATAAAAATAAATAAATAATTAAAAGAAACATTTACTTTTGATAGCTAACCCGATAACATTGTTCTTTCATTATGGACATGAAACGTGGACTACCTCATCATAAAACCCAACATCAGCCCGCAAGAAAATAGACTTGTACGGACCCGACTCGCCCATTTAAAAAAACCCGGGGTAATTTCACTAAAATCCTTAATATTTAGTGAAATATCACATATTTAAATGTTTTTGTTATATTAACAACTTAAGTCCCTTGTTTTTTTTTCAAAATACATAATTTTAGTCCATTTGACCAAAATACTAATGGTCAACTCTAACTATATATATATATATACAGATTTTCTATTATCAGTTCGAACTGACAATTAATATATTAGGACGAAGAATGTGGATCACTAGATTTACATACTTTGACTCAAAGTGTATGCACTTGTCAAAACTTCTTCATAATCTGTGGTCCACATTCTTCGTCCTGATATATTTATTGTCAGTTCGAACTGATAATAGAAAGACTGTATATATATATATATATAGGTACAATTTTACCATTATCAAAATGATTTATTAAGTTTCAAAAATAAATAATATTAAAATGGTTTATAAAAATAAATAAACAAAAAAAAAAAAAATTTTAAAAAGAAAGAAAAAATAATAATTTTTTTATAAAAAAAAGAGAAAAAAAACTAATGGATTATGGAAAATATAAAGGTAAAATAAATAATAAAGTTAAAGTATTTTCAAAATATAAATTAAAAGTATTTCTAAAAATAAAAAGAATTTTTTTTTAAAGTAAATGGATCTCCACCGTTGGATTTGGATCGATCCAATGGTGGACATCCATTTTCTTTTTTTTTTTCTTTTTAAAAAAAACTTTCTTTTTATTTTTTTGTTTGAAATACTTTCTATTTTTTGGTTTTTTTAAATTTATGAAAATACTTTCAATTTATTACTTATTTTAACTTTATATTTTCCATAATCCATTGGTGATTTTTTTTCTTGTTTTTAAAATTATTATATATATATATATTTTTAGAAAATAAAATTTTGTTGTTAATTTATTTTGTAAACCATTTTAATATTATTTATTTTTGAAACTCAATAAATCTTTTTGACAAGGGTAAAATTATACTTTTATATATAAATAGTTAGGGTTGACCATTAGTATTTTGATCAAATGAACTAAAGTGATGTGTCTTGGAAAAATAAGGGACTTAAATTCGTAATATAACAAAGATGTTTAAATATGTGATATTCATTAAAAAGTAGGGACTTTAGTGAAATTAAAAAAAAAAAAAACCGTTCTATAGATCACAGACAAGCCAAGATGGAGAGAAGAGAGTAAAAACTAAAAAAGAGGGAAGCATATTGCCAAAAAAAAAAAACAAAGGAAGGAACAAACAATAATAATAATAATAAAAAAAAACAGTCGAGTTTGAGTGCTTTTGCCCGTTAAATAGTGGCATATAGTGTAAATAGTGGGGAACAGACATGCCTGTTGGCGGAATCGAGACGCACTCTATGCTGGATCTCATAAAATAACTCTGAAATCCGGTCCAAACACTGCGTCTCACTCTGACACACACTTAAACACATCGTACGTATACAATCCACCCAAACCATACTCTCGACTCTCGAGCTCCGAGAGAAGCCAAAGCATCAACACACACAGAGACAGACAGAAAGACGTTACTCTGTAGAAGAAGAACGTTGCAATCGCAGTTCGATAAAAAAAAAAAAAGTGTATAAAGCGAGAGACAACTGGAAACAACAGCGGCCATTGTAACTTGAAATAAGCCTATCGAGAGGTCTTGTTGAGCAATGGCGAGTGGATTCAAGCTTATCTTTGAGATTTCATCTTTGCTCTTGCTCATGCTTTTGGGTATGTTTTTTTTTTTTTTTATGGTCTAGATTTTCCTTCTCTTTCTGTTTAACTTTATCTTTCTCTACAGTACTGTTCTTACATTCATCCATTCTAATGGTTTTTTTTTTTTTTTTTTAGTTCTCTTTTCTCTGTCTAGATCTTTGTTTTCTTTTTCTACATACATTTTGCAAATCTATATGTTCTTTAAGATTCAATTTTTCTTCTTCTGTGCTTCTACTTGAACTCATGGTTTTTGTTCTTTTTTTCCTTCTTTCCTGTTTTTCTTCTTATGTAGTGTAAGCTATTTACTTCTAACAGAGAACGTAGAAAAGCAATGGATTTTTTTTTTTCCATTTTTTATTAATATTTGAGCTAGTTTTCCATTTTTTATTAATATTTGAATTAGTTTTCCAATTTTTTTTATTAATATTTGAGCTAGTATTTCCACCCAAAAAGAAAAAAAAAAACACGTTGGAAGAAAATGCTCTACTAATTGTAGTCGCTTTTATTGATTCATTTGATCTTTTCAAGCTTTTTCCCTCTTTATAGTTTTACATCAGGCAGGTTGCAGGTAGGCTTTCATTTTCATGGACAGCTATATTGCAATTATAAAAGCTTGTGGGGACCCCTTTTAATTTTCTCTTGAATTATGTGATATATCACCAACAATGTGAATGATTTGATGAACCTCATATAGTCACATGTAGTCACTTGGTATGATTTTAGCAATAATCTTCCCTTTCCTTTTAGTCACAATTTAGTTGTAGTTTATCAAACATTGTTGGTCTTTTTTACAAACTTGTATCTCTAAAAGATTGATCCTAATGGTTTGATTGGCTATCGAGATCGTTTTACTTTTCAAATATTAATGTTGTGTTGGCATTTTATAATGCAGTTTGTGGTTTTGTTGATCCTTCTACATTGTGATTACTAGTTCTGTTTCTTGGTAATTAATTGTGTTACAGCTTGATTAGCCTGTTTGATCTCAGTGTTTATTGATTGCCCTTGTAGTATATAAATGGTCAGGCACAATTGTTTTTACATTGTATCATTGAGCTCAAATCGATGATAGAAAAGGTGATCTAACAGGGTCTTCTCATTTGATTGTGAACAAAAATGCATTTTCATGGATTATATGTATAGAAGAAATCGACATATAAACTTATTAAACTCGAAAAACATATTTGAAACACTCTCCTTGAAGTGTTATAATTATCTCCAATGGTCTCAATCTTTCACATTTTGTTTATAGGTTTGTGCAGGGCAAGTACCATTGGAGTTTGCTATGGAAGAAATGCTGATGACCTTCCAACTCCTGATAAAGTAGCACAGCTGGTTGAACAACATAACATCAAATATCTCAGGATCTATGATTCTAATATTCAAGTCCTCAAGGCCTTTGCAAATACTGGAGTTGAACTTATGATAGGAATTACGAATTCAGACTTGTTGCCATTTTCCCAATTCCAGTCCAACGCAGACACCTGGTTAAAGAACAGTATTCTTCCTTATTACCCGGCAGCAAAGATCACGTACATAACTGTTGGTGCTGAAGTCACAGAGAGCACTGACAATACCTCTGCATTGGTTGTGCCTGCTATGCGAAATGTCTTCACAGCATTAAAAAAAGCTGGTTTGCATAAGAGGATTAAAGTCTCAACTACCCATTCCCTCGGTGTTTTGTCCCGATCATTCCCCCCATCTGCAGGAGCCTTTAATAGCAGCCATGCATCTTTCCTGAAACCTTTGTTGGAATTTCTTGCTGAGAATAGGTCACCTTTTATGATAGATTTATACCCCTACTATGCTTTACGAGATTCCCCTAGTAATGTGTCTCTGGACTATGCTCTATTCCAGTCTTCCTCGGAAGTTATAGATCCTAACACTGGTTTGCTTTACACTAACATGTTTGACGCCCAGATTGATGCCCTTTACTTTGCACTCATGGCTCTAAATTTCAGAACAATCAAGATTATGGTAACTGAGACAGGATGGCCCTCCAAAGGGTCACCAAAGGAGACGACTGCAACTCCTGATAATGCTCAGATTTATAATTCCAATCTGATTCGCCACGTAATCAATGACTCCGGTACTCCTGCGAAGCCTGGAGAGGAGCTGGATGTGTATATTTTCTCCTTATTTAATGAGAACAGGAAACCCGGGTTGGAATCTGAGAGAAATTGGGGGCTATTTTATCCTGATCAAACCAGTGTCTATAACCTTGATGTTACTGGAAAAGGTGCTGTTGATATGACACCAACTTCAAATGTCACCGGTGGTGGTGGTAATAGTAGCAGCACAACATGGTGCATTGCTTCTACGAAGGCCTCGGAAATGGATTTGCAGAATGCATTAGATTGGGCTTGTGGTTCCGGGAATGTGGACTGTTCTGCTGTTCAACCTAGTCAGCCTTGTTTCGAGCCAGATACTCTACTCTCTCATGCATCATTTGCATTCAACAGTTACTATCAGCAAAACGGGGCTACTGATGTTGCTTGCAGTTTTGGAGGGAATGGTGTCAAAGTTGACAAAGATCCAAGTACGTCAACAAATACAATCTATTTCCTTTAATCAATACATTTCTTTAATTTTGAGTTTACATAGATACAAGTGCTTAACCTATCTGTTCATCAAGTTAGCTGCTTTCTGCCTTTTGAAGTATGAAGTATATTATTGGTTTTAAGCAACTAATGAACTTATATTTATTTGCAGGTTATGATAATTGCTTGTATATGACTACTGGTGTTGGGTAAGTTCGAATACCTACGATAAACCTACATTTATTCTTGAACTATAATATTTGTTCAATTATCATGCAGGATGAACAAAACTGTATCAAGTAATACAACCGCAATGACTTCACCTTCTTCTTCTTCCTCTACACAAAATGAAGCATTTGCATGGAATTCAAGTTTCTTACTGATAAGTTTCCTAGTAATTCTCTTAAACATGGGAGAATCCATGAAAAGTTTGAGCTGGATATGAAAACCAAGGCGAAGTGCGGAATATTTCCTCAACAGACCCCCACCAGTTTTGCATGATATTGATCTAGTAAGGACAATTGCACTCAAATAGTTAGTTGTATGCTTTTGCACATATATTTGTATTGCAGTTTTTGGTCGACTAATTTTGAGATGGTGCAATTGCAAGTATGTATCATGTATGGACACAACTCAACTGTGCCTGTGGGTCAATATATATATATCTCTCAAGTTACTTTCAAACACTTTGATTTGTTTGATATGTCAACCAGAGGGTCAATGAATCTCTTTTTTATTCTAATGCAATGAAGCTCATCGACGTTTTTATGTCAAAGGTTCTTGGGCCCCCCACTCTTAAAGAAATTAAATTATTGGCTGATGAAGCAGATATTCCACCGTCCTTGCCAAATAGTGGTCATCTTTTTTGACCTGGTTTTTCATTCAAAAATGTTATCCAGCAACCTCGACTTCAACTTCTACTAATTTCTTAACATGAAACCAGAGATTTGGTTCTTTTAAACTACTACTTGTTTTCTCATATTTCAATCTTCTATTTTGTACCATAATGTTTCATTAACTTTCTCCTTCAGCCCTTGATTGAAGTATGTCTGATTTAAGAACAAACACATGACAAAGACGGATATGTTTATAATCTGAATCCATTAATCTGTTTTTGACCAGTAAATGGAGATGGTACCCATCATCAAGCCCATCAGCTGCTCATGATATATTGATAGATAAAAAAACATAAAAATAAAAAATAAAAAACACTTGAAAATTTTATGACAAATCAATTAACTTAACACATCCATTAGATATGTTCAACTGTAAATAAAAAGTGACTCAATTGAAAATCATAACAATACCACAAGGTAAGAGATCATATCCATCACTTTCACAGTCACCATACTTTTCTTTCGACACTGTTCCCATGACTTCAAATACTTGTAATAGTAACATTACACTACAACAAACCATTCCAATAGCAGGTTGGCAGCAGGTGCCAGTTTGTAGAGAGAAGGCAAGAAGAATTGAAACAAATAACAAGACATACAAACCAATTAAAGACCCTGCTCCATGAGGTAATCACCAAGCCTTTCCACAATCATGTTGCACTGGCCAGGAGTCATTGGCTCGTCATAGATACCGATGATCAAGGCCATACTGGTCTTCTTGACAGTAACACCGCCAGGTCCCTGAAATAAAACGGGAATGTATCAAAAATCAGCAATGAGAAGAAACAAAATGTAACTTCATCAGGCAGCTCAGGAAGAAAGGTTCATTTTTGCCCCAAAATGATGATGCTTAGTGCATAATGGCACCGGCTAACTACCCAATACTTGTGTAGAATTAAGCATAATTTGTAACACGTGTGCAAATGCAGGCGGTTAGTAGAATAATGAACAAAATCAAACCAAGATCAGATATAAGTTCTCTACCTTCTTCCCTCGAATGACAGCTCCTGGTTCACCTTGGATCACCATATATTTTGTACCACCAAGATATAGTCCAGTTGGTGCAAGTGTTCCAGGTTCATTAAAGTCATTCATAATCCCCGTAATTTCATCAGCCTTGAACTGAAACAAATGGAATAAAAAAGCAATGAGCATATGTTGATCCGAAAACAACAGACTTGCATAGCATTTAGAAAGGATTATTCTATCTGCCCATTTGCAGAAAAAAAGAGAGCTTCACAATTGAAAACTAAGAAATACCAAAAAGAAAAAGGTAAAATTTCGATCATCAGTTATCTATACCCTGAAAGATTAACAAATTTCGATTGATCCTATTTACATTTATGCAATCACTTTTGTTTACAAGCAGCAAATAAACCAATCTAAGAAAAAACATTTCTTTCCAACCATTTTCTATCAATCTTCAGAGAAGCAACAAGTAGGGCATTAAACTGCATCTTCGTTTGCAATAGTTAAGATCCATGGTGAAATCTATGGAGTCTCAGCTAAATATCCAAACAAACAAGTGCACAAAATCATATTAAGCACAAATCGACTGATCCGGATATACACAAACCGGGAGGCACTTGTCAAGAACATCATCTAGGGCTATGCTGCAATAAACATCTAAATTGACCTTACAAAAATACACCAACAGATCTAACAAACCAACCAATCGTGCAACAAAATTGATCTCAGAATCTCCAAATCCTTGCATGATACATCATCAATCATTAATCCAAACAGATCAGAAATTCTTCTAAGACCCCAACTTCAAACAGATCAACTCAAAAAACTATGGATCAATATCGATTACAAACACAAACACTAAAAAATAAAAACCACAACTCGAATATATAAAATAAACTACCTACTGATTTTTGAATCTAAAATAAAAAATAAAAAATAAAAAAACCTGAGGGAAGTTGGCGCTCTGAGCCCAAACACTGCCGTCATGGCCGATGATAGCGGCGGATGAGAGATAATTGCCCTCAATCTCGCACATCAGATGATCATCGACATAAGCTTGCCACGACATCTTCTTCTTCTTTGAGAGTTTCTTAGATTTCTGTGTGTGTTTTTGTTGTTGTTGAAGAATTTACAAGTTTTGTGTGTTTTGAAGCTGAGAATTAAGAGTTGGACTTGAGAGACACCAGACACAGATATAGCGTTGAAACAACGAGATCTGGTTACGCTACATTTTTTTATTTTTTTATTTTTATTATCTTTTATCTGTAGATTGCCACGTATTTTTCTAATTTTTTCTTGTCTTTTTTTTTTTTTTTTTTTGACCGACTGAATTTAAAACAAATACATTTATGATTTATTGTTTTTATTATGTAATCTGACTACGAAGAAAATTATTAAAGCATTCCTCTAAAGTCTAAACAAGATTTTTAGGAGTAGACAATAGAAATTATAATTTTAAAACAAATTATCAATATAATCTTGACATTTTTTATCTTAAAAAAAAATCTTAACAATTGTAAATGTAAGCTTTAATATTATAATATAATATAGTATTCAAGTTCAATTAAAATATTTCAACCATGGCTCACCGTGGCTTGGTCTAAAAAATTATGAAAATAACAATAACAATATATACCAATTCAAATTAGGTCTAGATTTTCATTAAATCAAGACCTCAAAATGAGAGAGAAAAACCTTACCTTTAAATAACCAAAAATTCAACTAAAAAAATCCAAAATTTTAGTTTATTTTTTATTTTTTATTTTTATAATTATTAATTTTTTTAGTCTAATAAATAAATTGCGAGCAGCGTTTTGTTTTTAATTTAATCAAAAAATAAAAATAAAAAAACAATTTGTCTTGCAGCATAATGTTTGTATTTAATGACTACTAAAAGGGAACTTCATTCCGGTATTTCATTTAGGAACTTAATTCCCGATATGTGTGTGGGGTCCACAAAACTTAATTTCTCCAAAATTTAGTAAACACAAGAATTCAAAAATCAAGAACTTAATCCATTTTCCCAAATAGGATTCTTTATTATAATCCTCAAATTCTAAGGCCTATGCCCTAACTAACCCCAAGCCATCCCATATCCCACCCAACTCTAAGCCATCCTGAGAGTCGTTGTTCGGTTATCAGCAATCGGCAACCATCGCACCGCATGCCGTCATCTGCTTGTCTCTCGTAGGTAGTCGTCTCACCGCACCATCGAGTTCAAATATCTTCTCATGTTCACGATCTCTTGGTAGGGTTCAGCAATCAAAAGACTTTAATATGGCTCCTGATAATTGACGACGTTCTGCAGTTTCTGCCATTGACACTCAGATTACTTCTAGTGACTCGAGCTATGTTGCTCCTGTTCAAAAGATTGCAAAGAAAAAAAAGGCAAATCAAGAGGGGTGAGATTGGATCGACTTGTAACATCTGCAAACGGGAAGCTCCATGTTGACTTCTCAAGTGGCAAACTAAAAGGTCCTAATACAAAGATGTTCTCTAACGACTAACAAGATATGCATTGTTGTTATGAGGCATGTACCTCTTAATGTGGATAAATGTGATGACATACATAAGGAGCAAACACAACCATTGATTGATCGTGTGTTGAACAAGTTTGATGTTAATATCTCTAAGCCATATGTTAAAGATTAGATGTTATGGAGAATGCATTTGCGATTTAACGGATTTCAACACAAGAATGCAAGAATGGAGGCGCAAAATGCAAAAATCACAGAACTCATGTCTAAGTTTACATCTTCTGATATTGAGTCATTCATTACGGATCAAGATTCTCCTCTATCTTAAAGTATTATTTTATCGTTTAGCTTCTTTAAACTTTCACACGTTTGGACCGGTAGAAACTTATTGAATATTTAGGTTTTATATGTATGTTAACTATTGGATATTATGGAGAATGCAGTTGCGATTTAATGGATTTCAACACAATAATGCAATAATAGAGATGTAAAATGCAAAAATCATTGAACTCATATCCAAATTTGCATATTCTAATATTTAGTGTTCGAAAAATCGACCGCCTAGGCTGATTAATAGGTTCAATTCAGCTAGTCGGCGGCTCACTGAGGCGAAATGGCCAAAATCGGCCTAATTAGTCGGTCGCTGACTAATCACCCAAATCGTCGACTAATTGGCATGTCAGTCTCTGATCTGCTTCTTCATCTCACCTCTCCCATCATCATTCTCTTCTCTAAACTTGTCTTTTTCAATACTAAAACAACAAATCCAAACCCATCTCTCTCATACCCGAACCTAAACCCATGTCTTCTCCTCCAATTTTCAGTTTCACAATTCAACTTCTCACCCAACAAATTCCATTAGGGATGGCCATTTATCCTCGGGGACCCAAATCCCCACTTCCCCTTCCCCATTCCCATTTGAGGGAAATTTTTAAGGAAAATGGGGAAAGGGAAGGGTGATAAGTCTATTTTTACGCTTTGCGTATCCCCTATTTTCCTATGTTTTGATCTCGTTTTCCTTGGATTTACCATGTTTTAATGTTTAAATAATGTGTTTGCAGGTCATTTTGGTTCTAGGAAGAGTCTACGTGCAAATGGGGATTTTCCGGGCAAAGTACGGGACTATCGGTTTAAAAGAGCATTTTTTCCAGTTTTTGTTAGAGTGTATCACGTTAGACAAAAATCTGTACCGCGTTCGTACAGCTTTTTTGAAGACCTGATGGGATGCCAACTTTTGCAGTTGGGACGTCAGAGTGTACTACGTCAAGCCAATTTGCGAACCGGGAGTTTCGGCAGTTTGTCCAGATTGGTTTCGTCAGACAACCACGTTAAAGCGTACTATGAGATGACATCCACCACTTGCTTTTCACCTCTTTTGGGACCCACTCTTTGACCTACCTATATATATAACTTTACCAAATTTTCTAAGGGTGCTTCACAATTTCTAGATCTAAAAAGAGCTCCATTCACACCATCACTACATCTTCCACAAATTCCTCCACAAATTCACATAATCCATTATCTCTTCACCATAAATTACCATAATCCCATCACCTTCACTACATAAACCTCCATTACACACCATACCCATCATCAATCAACACCTTGGAGCATCAAAGGAAGCTTGGAAAGCTCAAGTCATTGGAGCTTAGCACTTGCAAAGAAGAGGTTATTCATCTTAGTGAATTTCTTGCAACTTATTCTCTTAATCTTGTGTATTTGCTATGGTTTACTTCAATTTATTATCTCAAATGACTTGAATGTGTAATATGAGCTAAACACATATATGCTAGAGTTATGATGATACCAAACCCTTAATCCTTTTTATGATTTGCTTAATTTCTCTTAGAGTGCTTGTATTGTTATTTGGATAATTTGAGTTCTTAATGCTTTTGCTTGATTGATCATCTTGTAATTGTTATATTGGTTGTGCGAATGAACTTGTGAGGTGACGCGCCAACATACCAGTCAATAATATCCACTGTATTTGATCGGAAAGTTGAGAGATAACTAGGCCGGCGTATAGGGATCGTGTGTGTGTCCCACTGTGCTAAATTAGCCTAAATATATTCTGTATGTTTGGGTGCGATTTCTATTGTTCGAAAGAGATTAGGAGTTAGTAAAAGGGGGCACGAACCTATAACGGATACTTGCATAATTTGAGAGATTAGGAGGATCGAATTCTTAATTAGAAGGGTGAGGTGGATTCTAAATTCTATTATTATTTCATCGTATTACAAACATCGTTTTCTTGTGTGATTTACTTAATTTGCTTAATACATGCTTAGAATTAGCTTTAGATTAATTTAGTGAAAAGATTGGAAATCATTCAAATGTTTTGTACAAATAGTACGCGTGCCTTCGAAAGCCAGTAATCGTATAATCCCTTAATCTCTGTGGGACGTTTCCCTACTCTACCATTGCACTACATATTGACCTCGTACTATTGCGAGCGTGACGGTTTGTAGCGATCGAAGGGGAAGGGGAAGGGGAAGGGGGTGGGGGGGGGGGGTTGGGGTGGGGGATAGAGATGATTTTTATCCCCAAATTGAAATGAGGATGGGGATGGGGATGGGGATGTGGATGGGGATGGGGATGGGGATGTAGACACACAAAAACCCACAATTAATTTAGATCATCGAAGTGGGCATCGACAACCTGTAGAATAGCTATAAAGAGAGCGATCGTCGAGCCACACAAAGGGGTGGTCTCTTTAATGCTCAAGTCAGAATATTATTTCGATAAAGTAGAAGCAACAGTAGAGAATGACAAACCGTGTTGCTCAATGTATCGAGTCGAGCTGTAGGTCGATATTAGATATCGATGATGTCGTTATATCAATGGATCGACTATGGGAATCGATGGAGTTGATGGGTCAAATCTGGGAATCGATGAAGGTGATGGATCGATGTCCAGGTGGGGGTCTCTAAATTCGATGTGGGTCGATCGATGATTAGGTCGACCAGTTTTTGAGAACGACAGGGTCGATCTTTGCTAGATTGTGGAACAACAATTAATGCTGGGAGAGAATTACAGAGCTTATTGTTTGCTCTAAAACTTAGAGAGCTCAGCCTCCCTTGTGAATGAGAGGGGGTTGCTATTTATAGGAGGAAAGAAGTGAGCTAACAAGTGACTCACTTAATAACATTGAAGTAGATGTTATAGAATTGATGACATTGAAGGAGACATTATAAACTTGATGGTATTGAAAGAGACGTTATAGACTTGATGATATTGATGTAGACGTTACAGAAATGATGAGATATTCTCCAACGGTTTGATTTGGTCCAAGTTTAACTTTGATTGATGCGGGTCCCTTATTGGGCTTTGATTAATGGGTTATAGGCTTTATTGGGCCTTAGTATTTGTGCTAGTTTTGGTCACTACAATATATATATATATATATGTTTTTTTTTCTTAATATTTTTATTCTTTCTATTTTACTAAGCATGTAATTTTTACTTAAACATGGGGAGATGGGGAAATGAGGAAGATGGGGGAACGGGGAAAAATGGGGAAAATAGGGAAATGGGGATGGGGATAGGGTTGAGAGAGGGGGATGGGGGTGGGGGGGGCGGCAATGGGGGAGGGTTTTGAAAATGGGGATGAGGATTGGGGGGGGGGGGGGGGGGGGGCGGCAATGGGGGAGGGTTTTGAAAATGGGGATGAGGATTGGGGGGGGGGGGGGGGGGGGGGGGGGGGGGGGGGGGGGGGGGGGGGGGGGGGGGGGGGGGGGGGGGGTGTGGACCTATATCCATCCCCATTTCCCCAATGGCCATCCCTAAATTCCATCCTTAACACAAAATAAAATTCCATCAAACATTGAATAAACACAACAGAAGTGGGGATGTTTGATGATTTCTCAAAGATTAGGGGAGCAATCAATCAGAGATTGCCATCCACTTTCAGTCGCCCAGATCGCCAAAAGCTACTGTCCACCGTCGTCACTTGTTTGGTCTTCCTCCAGTCTCCACAGTCCATAGTCAGAGTAGTGATTGAAAAAAAAGAAGATATTGAGAAGAAGATGAAGATCAGTTACAAGGATAACAAAATAAATGAGAAAGGAACAAAAAAATAATAGAAAAAAAAAAGAAGTAAATGGTGAGATCTAGAAAGTTATGTTTGTCTATGATGTGTGTGGTTGTGTGCCCCATCAAAAGTGACAGAAAGGAAATAAATAAAAAATAAAAAATAATATAAAATAAAAGCACAAACAAGAAACGGAAGAAAGCTGAAAGGAAAAAAGTTTTCCGATTAATCGCCGATTAGTCGGCCTAGGCGCTAGACGCCGGGTCTCCACCCGACTATCGCCTAACGTTTACTAGAACACTGTAATAATATTGAGTCAATCAAGATTCTCCTTTATCTTAAAGTATTATTTTATCATTTATCTTCTTTAACATTTCATACTTTTGGACCGGTAAAAACTTATTGAATATTTAGTTTTTATATGATGATTTTATTATGATTTGTTGAATTTTTTTTAACCCTTGATTTGTTGAATGTTTTTCTCTATTAATATTTGAAAATAAACACCTTTACATTTTATACCAGTGAATATATTTTTAATTATTTAAAAATGACCGATAGCTACCACATCACTTTTATAATTACAAAATTTGCAAATCATAATTATAATTACAGAAATATTGACTTACATAAAAGACGTGTAACAAATTTGTGATATAACAATATGATTGCATCTTCTTTTCTCGAATTAACCCAAATCTCTCTGTTCATCTTCTCAAATCGGTCAACATAAGCAAAAATAAATAAATAAATAAATAAATCTAGTGTGTGTCTTCATCTTCTCGAATCAACCCAAATGTCTCTGTTCATCTTCTCAATTCCGGTGTTGTGTTGTGTTGTGTTTTTTTTTTTTTTTTTTTTTTGGGTTCTGATTTCATAAATATATATATATATTTGTCTGGTTTTATGAAGAAGGTGAAGTTATTGTCAATGTTGTACTCCTCCCCAACATCAAACTCCCCTTCTCTCTCTCTCATTCATGTCCAATAAAAAATTTCAATGAAAATTACTTAAGTTGTTGTTGATATTGTTTGGAGTCCTTTTAGTGTTGTTGTTAGGAGATATGGAAGTTGCTACTTGTAAACAACAGAGCCTAAACGAAAAAAAATCAGATTTTAGAGGAAGTTTCAGATGACCAAATACTTCACATCAATACATGTTAATCAATGAAAAAACATATAAAAAGAAAACCAAATTAAACAAAATAAAAAAATAAAAAATCAAAGAAAGCTATCTTGATGAGAAAATTAGGTGAGATGGTTGTCAAAATTGAAGAGAGAAATCTGGGTGGGTTGAGAGCTGAAGCGTCAAAGAACCGTAGAACACATCAATGAGACTGGTTTTTAGAGTCCAAGTGTCAAGTAGTGTAAAAATAAATAAATTAAAAGAGTAAATCCTACATAAATAAATTAGAAAAACAATATCAACAACATTTTTTTTATTTAAGCCACATGTCACAAAATCCTTAAAAGGACAACATGATTTAGTAGAAGGGAAGTTTAGAGAGGATTCTTATCCATATATGTGTGTGAGAGAGAGAGAGAATCACCTCTTAATTTTAGAGTCTATTTTTGCTCACCCCCCTACAAGGGAGGTAAGCACGTGTCTAGGACTGGGTAAATTTATCCAAAAAGATAACCATATTTGGACAATTTACCCGTCCATGGACACATGTCATTCATTTAGGAGGGGGTAATGGTTACCTTCCTTGAAAGGTGGGTGAGCAAAAGTGTTCTCTTAATTTTAAGTGGTATGAACTTCTTCTTCTATATTTGTGGTTGGATCCTCATATCCCATTATACACATTTTACAACTATATGTATCCGAACGGGTTATGTATGTTAGATTCGACAAATTCCGTGCTAGATTTTTTTTTTTTTTTTTTGAAACCCTGATTTTTTTTAAAAAAGAAAAAGAAAAACTACAATAAAAATATATAGATGTAATCCCATCATTTCAATTGTATGACGAGTGATATAGAAAAGATTAGAGAGTCTCTGTTTTATAATCAAAGTAGTTTATTTTATGGATCAAGTTAAATTAATTTAAATTAGTGATTTAAAATTCTGATTTCAACATCTCAATCATTCATGTGCTCTTAATCCAATAGTTGAAATTTGAATTCATTTTTAACTCTAGGATTAAAAACAAATGGGTAGTCGAGATAAATTGTTTTATTTAGACAAATCGCTTAATCATGTTTGTTTTTTTAAAGGTTAATCATACTTTTTTTTTTAATGCGTAATTATCTGGATTCGATGCCCATCACTTTCAAATGATGGATTATTTTGACGAGATATTCCTTTATAATATTGGCAAAATATCAAGTAACAATTCTTCAGGTCCACAAATTTCTAGAAATCTAATCTTCTTTTGCTCATCAAATGCCACAATCCTTTTTCTATTTTTCTTTTTTCTCCTTCAGTCGGTGACACATCATTCATCATTGGCATCACATTTTTTTTTTTTTTTTTTTCATGGGCATTATTGTCTCCACAAAAATACAAGTGACAAAAAATCCCCAATTACTCTTTACTTGATAACTAACAGTGTTGAATTGCTCTTGCTGACAAACTTGAAGGACAATATTCAAAGTCTCAAAGTATGATTCAGCAGAGAGTGGCAACAAAAAATAATAACCAAAACATAAGAACCCACAAAAAGGAGTAAACAAAAATCATTAACATATCAAAGGTAACTTAAGTCAAAAAAACAAAACAACCAAATACCAAATAACCATTTAGTCATCAAATGCTCAAATGGTTATTGGTTTGCATCATTGAAGAAGATGCAAACCCAAAAAAGAAATACTAGAATCATTGATAGATCTAGGTCTACAGGCCCTGATCAACAAGGTAATCCCCCAACCTCTCAACAACCATGTTGCACTGTCCTGGAGTCACAGGTTCTTCATAGATACCAAAAACAAGAGCTTGGCCAGTCTTCTTTATGGTGATTCCTCCGGATCCCTGTGAAACCAAACACATTGAATTTCTTATTAAGTACTGCCATTTCAACGAGCTTTCGATTCTAATACGAGCATTATTTCATTTAGATTAGAGGCACATACATTGTACAACATATTAGAGAGATCAATAACAATGAAAAACGAAGTGTACGAAATTAAAAATCATTTTTAAGTTAAAGTATTTATAGGCATATACTGATATACATCACCTTTTTTCCACGGATGACAGCTCCAGGCTCTCCTTGAATTACCATGTACTTTATGCCCCCGAGGTGTAAGCCGGTTGGGGCAAGGTGACCCGGTGAGTCAAAATCTTTCATGATGCCAGTGATCTCGTCAGGCTTGAACTGGAAACACAAAAAATAAAAATTATTCAAGAAATCTTTCCAAGCTGACATTTTGATTAAACAAGAATAAGCTGATAATCATGCATTTCGAATTTGTAATTGTACAGGATTATTAAACTTAAGGCATGTTGACTCGTAAAATTTTGTCACATTTAAGACTAATATTTGGAAAATTGGAACCGATTCAAAAAAGATAGACATGAATCAGCTTGTTCTATTCTATCAAATCAAATACATAGTTTATCTATTCAATAGATCATCCATTTGATTGCATTTTTTATTTTTCCAAATGTCAAAGAGCTCAAAAATGTTTCATAATTTTCTCCCATTATTGATCATTTGTGTCGATAATAAAAATACATCGATCGTACACGCTCTTTCTGCAATAAAAATAGTGACAAAATAACAAAATTTTCGTGCACAATAAAATTACAAAATCGAAAAGCATTAGATCCTTGTTTGAATGAAATCAAATCAAATAAAAATGCAAGACATTACCACGTATTGATGATAATCAAAACACAGATCCGATGATTAATCGAAAAATACAAGAAATAAAATTAGATAAAAAAAAAGGAGGCAACCTGAGGGAATGAAGTACTCTTGGCCCAGACACTACCGTCATGGCCGATGATGGCAGAAGAAGCAAGATGCTGGCCTGTCCCGTCAATGTCGCACATCAAATGCTCATCTACGTATGTTTGCCACGACATCTCTCTCTCTCTCTCTCTGTGTGTTTTTGCTTGCTTTTGCACTCTCTCTCTCTCTCTCTCTCTCTTTTTTTTGAATTATCTTAAATTTGAATCGAGTGTGTAATGTGTAATGTATGATGTGTAAGGTATATAGTCTTTGTTTTGAAATGGTAGCTTGAAGCGCAAATAATAAATAGAGCGCGACGAAAAAGGGAGAGATTGATGACGATGATGATCGTTTCTCAGCCGTCCATTTCATAAATGCTAATTAACCTCCACCTTCATTTTAGGGCTATTTCTCATTTTCTCACGCCTTCACGTGTCTCTTTGTCCACCGTTTTTGTTCTTTTTTATAACGACTATCAACCTTTTTACCACTTGAGATCTTCAAACAAAAATGTGGCCACTGTATTAGCAAAAATCCAGAATTTTAGCTTATATTATTATTATTACACATTTTTTATGAGGTCAAAAGTTAATACATGATTGATCTATACCAGCCATCTATTTTCTTTGATCAACAATTTATAATTACATCTTCTCAGAATGTTTTTTTTTTTTTTTTTTTGTTCTTTTCTGTCGTGTATCAAATGGATGCACAAACATGTATGTCAGCACAACTGCTTACAGATTTGGCATATTTTGCCTTTTGTTCAGTTTTTCTACAACTCAAACCTTGAGAAAACATTAATGACAACAATCTGAAAAAAAAAATATATGTTTCAAGTAAAAAGAAACGATTGCTTGAACCGTCAGCTCTGTTTTTATGAATCTCTTTCCACTCCATTTGTTAGTAACATCATTGGAAAAAGAAATGGTGGTGAGGAAATTACAACGAAATGTGATGTTTCAGTCCTATCAGAAATTTTTTAATGGATTGATGAAGGGCATATAATTTATCCATCCAATCGATATGATCTTCCTCTGAAAGCCACACCAGTTGTTCTCTCAGGCTGGGCGCTGGACTGGGTATAGTTCCTGGCTGGAGCTCCGATTCCCCACCTCGCCACCAGTTTATGTCTATAAAAGTTAAGAAATACTGCAACAACATATACAAAGGAAATGTATGTCCTAGATAGAATCATGTTCTTTTTGCACTTACTACTTACTAGTGAGATAATCAGTTTAAGGACCGTGTTTCAAAGGGTTAAAGACTTAAAGAAAGAACTCTGATTAACCATCTCATTATTAGCTGTAAGGAAAATTTTAAAGTTTAAACAATGCAATAAGAAAAAGACCCCTTTATCATAAATGCAGTCTTTTATTAGAAATGAACTAATCAGGTAATGACCACAATGCACAACGATTTCCTGGTGGTGGTGTGTGTGTCATGTATGTGCGAGAGAGGGAGAGACATTCAGCAAAAACAAGATGCAAATCATAGTGCAAGCTGTATAACCTTTTCAGTCAAAGACACCAACCAAAGTAAGGATACATCAACTTAGGAGTCTTCAATAAGTTCTTTCCAGTAGCAAGTGGATGCAAGACAGTCAAAAAGTAATATAGATGTCCAGCAACGATTCCAAGAAAGTCGGGTATAGGACTTGAACCAAAAAGAACGTCCAATGCAAGCATTGCCCATGGCAGATAAAATGCCTACAGGTTAAAAAACAATGAACATTACATGATTTACATATTTCAGGACCCAACCCAAGATATCTCACAAATAGATGCTAAAATTAATCAACTAAATTTTCCCAGAGTAATAGTAATTGTACCTTAAGTGCCACGAGGCCATAAATATTGATTTGGGCATTTGGAAATTCCCTACTCCAGACATAGAGAAGCAAAAAAACAAGTGATATTCCTAGAAAATGCGACTCAAATATGGGGATGGCTGACAACAGCTGGAATAATGAAGCAGCAGCAGAAACAAAAAGAATTCTATTAGATACAGAAAGCAATCAAAGATATTCAGATTTCATAACAAAATTCATGAAATAAACCAAATCTTCATAAACCGTATTGTGAGTGGGAATTGACTCAAGATCTCTTACATAATTAGTAAGAGAATTAACCAACTAAACTAGTTGGTAAACACGGTCATAGATACAACTGATCTCATGCAACATCAATTTTTTATATTCTTGGCACCGAACAGGAAGGGTCACAGAGTGACATAATTTTTGTATTTTTTTTTCCTAAAATGCAGTATGATATGTGCTATCAAGTCATCTGACTTTTCAAAACTCTCCATCTCGGATGAGCTTTTACCAGCCTGATTAATGAATTCTGCAGCATAATAAATCATGTTGAAGGAAAGAATTAAAAGCATTAAAAGCTGAATAAAAATAAAGATAGTTTCACATACCAACAATGATAAGCCTCCAAAAATCATCATCCATAAAAAATCTGCTGTACGTCTTTCAAATGGTCCCTTCTCCAGGTTAACTCCATATCTTGCTCTGTAAAGTCATTAAGAATTACCATGCAAGTATCAATGTCTAGGGAAATAAAAAACAAAAGAATATCCTTGTAGCAGTAATCAAATGGCCACACGATTGTCATGCTGGAAAATCATGGTAGTCACACCGAGAAATTAAAACATTTTGATGCATTAGATAGAAAAATTTCATGACTAATACTTACATCATCAAAAGACGAATTCCAAAATTGATTGAGAATTTCCCAAGGAAAAAGAAATTTGTAATCAGCCTCCACACCTATAAATTCAAGTCAAATCACATCAAGTTCTAATAACAAGTTGAGAAAAAATTGAAATTAATGAGGATTAAATGAAACCTCACGCCGAACTTCTAATGCAGATAAAAAAAAAAAAAAAAAAAAAAAAATCAATTTCCAGTAAGAGTGCAGATTTGCAAGAGTACCAATGTAGACAGGTGCTACTGCATGAGTGTGTGTGAAAGAAAGAAAGGGAGAGGAATAGGTTAAGGATCATTGAAAAATTTCAAAAGAGGGATAATTTTGTATTTACGGTATTCTTTCTTGCACAATTTTCAACCAAGTTCTTGCTAGCATGGGATGTTGCCAAAAAGCATTGTTTGAACCACGAATTCAAACAATCATTCATATGAAAGGCCTCCATCTTATACAATTAATTAGATTTGGCAACTCCTTTAACCAACTTATTGTCTAAGAAAGTTTCCATATATACCATGGAAAACACATATTTAATATTCATCCATACATTTGGGGACCAAGCACCAAATTGAATTGTTTTAAATCTCACAAAGAACATTTGTGAAAATTCAAAACAGGCTAACGTTGGGAAACAAAGGATTTTACAGACCTCAAAATACCAAGACAAGCATGTGACTTATTGAAAAAAGATTTGAAATTGCTTCAGTTTCTATATTCCTTATGATTACATGAGTTATAAATGTCAGATTTTTAACCTCTAAGGCCTGAACATGCAGTAAACTTTTTAAGGAAAACCTGAATTATCCATGCAACTATCAAACTCATTGAAATTAAGCACAATCTGGTTAAGTGGTTATACATTCATTGGAAAAACATGCTCAAACAGAAGACATTATCTTCATTAGAAAGAAATTATACAGACTGAAACACATTAAAGGCTTTCCGTGATTTAAGACTTAAGAGCGCTGATTTTACCTGTCAACATAATAAAACCACAGGCATAATCAATTAAAATATTTAAAAAGGAAAGTGTATGATATCTTTTGTATAGGCATTGTTTCAATATCCAATTTTTTATTTACTATAATCCACAGATATTGAATGGATACCTGAAAACGGAAAAACACTTTCCCGAATTCTAATGCAATTAGTCCGGGATCCAATATTCCCAACTGAACAGCTACAGTGACAGCAAGACACAAAGTCCCATAAGCCTTGCTGATTGGTGGAAGAGATTTATAGAATCTGAAATAAGAAGAACAATAAGGATTGCAACACCTTAACTATTTAAATTTTTTCAAAAACGAAGAAAGAAAAACCTGGCAGACAAAAGTATTCTTGTACCAAAAATAATGCAGTGTTAAAATAAAGGTAAAAGAATAACATAGTATAACTGTATGATTTTCATAACAGAATTCCACTACCAAAATCAATTATCAGATGCAGTGCAAAATTTATTGCGATGACAGTAGGCATGGTGATATCCCCTTAAGGAGACTTTGGATATGACTTACACTGGCAATGCCTTATACAGTATTGACACATAAATATTGCAGAGGAATAGGAGCCTAAGCGTTTGTAATTCATAAATTTGACTTAGTATGGTTTCTTATCAGTTATCGTTACCTCCAATGTTTTTAAATTGGTACCAAAATACTCATAGTCTCATATAATCTTAAAACTCGATGGAGAACTCTCTTGAATTTCTAAAATTCACGAGAAACCTCTCTCAAACTCATCACATTGTTTCAAGAACCTCGTTTCAGCTAATGCCTGTAACAAATTTATGAACTGTCCACTTATATATGTGCTCAAATTCAGCTAACGTTAATGATATTCATCCTTCTACGTGCTAAGGAAACATAACAGATAGATACACAGTGACCAAATCAACCCGAATAATTCAAATGGGTAGTCTTGCAAGTTGCCACATCTTAATCTATCTTAGATTTGACTTGCTACATTAGACTCGACAGCATTAACTAAGCATGAAATTTAAGTCTACAAAAAGAAAAAAAAGATTATCACAAAAGCATACAAGTTCATTTATGCTAGGCAACTCTTAATTCCATAACAACCATGGAGTCAAATTCCATATACCAAGTTTCAGCAACAGCTTTTTAATGGAAATATAAATTTAAAACATATGAACATGATAATGAACAGAGTTTGAAGAAAATGAAAATGAAAACCAGAAGCCCTAATTGAAGAGTTAACAAATCAGAATAAAAGAGACAATAAATTAACTTAAAAACTATCAATCTGTAGAAAAAGAGAGAGAGAGTATTACTCGCCAGGTGAAGACATTGCAATTTGCAGACACGAAAAGCTAATTCAACTGGAAATCAGCTTCAGATCTTCCTTTCGCTTCTTAACAGTAAGAAATCTCTTTGAAATCACTTCAAAGAAGAAAAAGAGGGCCGATAATGGAAAATTTGAGGAGTTACGTTAGCTCGGTTGTCAAAATACCAGTAGATGACCCAGAAGTTTCTCTTGTCTATCGTGCTACTTGTTGCTTCTTTTGCATCGCACGTGCTAACAGAATTTCAATGGCTTGATGCGTTTTGGGCCTCTTAAGCTATGATTGAATGGTCATGATGCATATTGGGCCATTTTGTGTTGCATTACACCCAATCAAGATGTTTAGTATACACACTTGGCCTTTTGCCAATGTGGGTGGACGCTCCCTGGGAGCCTCCACCACCACGGTTCAAAGCCAAGTGTGTGCATATAATTGTATATATATTCTTTGTCCCACCTTGGCCTTTAAATCCCAAGTGTGGGTTGTCCTCTCCTGGTTCTGGGAGCATTCCTCTCTCTCCATTTGTGAGAGAAGCTGTATTTCACCTGTATCCTCTCCCCGATAGTGGGAGTAGTATTCCGGGCTCTACTTGTAGAGTCTATTCTTGCGGGGTCCAGTAGTGGTTATACATAAAAAAATAAAATAAAATAAAAAGATGTATAGTATACTCATACTTTCAAGAGTGGCGGTATTTAAAGCAATCCTGATAAGCAAAAAAATAGCACATCTTTGACTATTAATAGAAAGGATGGACTGAAAATTGCTCCAACAACCTCTTCACTTCACTCCTCAATTTTTTATTTTTTATTTTTCCGACCAAAGCCTACCTAAATCTAAGGAGACAAAAAATCCTCCCTATTTATTTTTTCTCACTCCTCAATTAAAATGAATGGTCAAGATGAGTCCACCTCATTAATATTCAACGGTCCAAATTCAACGGCTCTTTTTTTTTAACCCAAATTCAACGGCTCTTTAAAAATAATAATGTTAACCGGAGATTTAGGTAATTAATTCAAGGAAGGGCTTTCCCCACTAAAGAACCATACCACTCCATTGCCTGCTACGGTGGCGCTCTTGGTCATCCCAACCCGCTTATTATGAACAAGGGCCCGGCTCTCCTGGAACCGCGCCTACTCACGGGCACGCTTAGATTAAGCGTGGCTCCACTCAGAACCGGCCTGCCTCCCATAAGAGTGCTTGTGAAGAAGGGGTACCTGGCCCGGTGAGGAGCCCGCCTCCAAAGCTACTATCCGCCCGAGATCCGGCTCCCATCCATCGCCCAATAAGAAGGACCGCTTCTTCCAGTAGCAGATCCGCTCTAATAGCCAGCCTCGCCGTGGTGATCATGACCTCACCCCTCACGGTACCCTCCTACGACTTGAGCGGTCCTCCTTAGGAGAATCCATCGGAGCTCACTAGCGCCTCCTGCTTCGTGAGGGTTGACGCCAACCCTCGCCTCTAATTCACATGGGATAAAAAAGGAGCCTGAAGCACCTGTAAAGCACCACTGTCGACCCATTAATAAGAAGCAGCAAGCATGATGGAGGAAAGACAGCAGCCGACGGTCGAGATCACCTGCTAGCTACACTATGCCAACGGCAGGATTACGCTTCATCTCAGCCCTAATTGAAGGTCAACTATCTCTTGCATACAAGGGGATGCTGGGTTTCCCCAGCAAAATACTTGCAAGAACGCAGCAAGCATGAAGAAGGAAATAGTGGAAGAAGCCGCCTGACAGTGTGCAGTGGGACAGGCGCTGACACTGTCCCCTGCCAGGCCAGAACCTTGATAACGACCTCCCACTGCCACGAAGACCCCTTACGACCAATCAAAACTCATAGAAACGCCACCTTTTTCACCACATCAGCCCTACAGAAACACTTACATGGACTTAAGGCCTAGGTGGAGCGATTGGAACCCTCCAAGGAGTGTGACAACTACGGTCCTGCCCTAAACCAGTGGCTGGGATCAGTCCCGCCCATTGTGCCTTGGGAACTAGGGCCCCCCACCTAACAAAACCTATGCTCCTGCCAAAAAGAAGGGCTAGGGACACAATCCTGATCCTTGATTCCTCGTGATAACCATTATGGAGAGGAAGGGACAGTGGAGATTTAAACAAGGATTCCTGCCTAAACAGAGGACCTCCACCTACCCCCTACTAGAGACACTATAAATACCCCTACATCCCTCAGAGGAAGGGGTTGGCCTTTGAAACAAAAACATCCTACTTGGCTACTGCCTCGCCTAGTCAAAGCTCCTATGTGTATCCTACTTGGCTACTACCCCGCCTAGTCAAAGCTCCTATGTGTGTTCTACTTGGCTACTATCCCGCCTAGTCGAAGCTCCCATGTGTGTTCTACTTGGCTACTATCCCGCCTAGTCGAAGCTCCCATGTGTGTTCTACTTGGCTACTATCCTGCCTAGTCGAAGCTCCTATGTGTGTTCTACTTGGCTACTACCCCCCCCATAGTCAAAGCTCCTATGCGCGCTCTACTACCCCGCCTAGCTGAAGCTCCTAGGTGCAACCCATTGAGTCACTTCCCCGTTTAGGTTAAACCCTTACATGTGGTATCTCCATTTAGCTAGAGAACCCTTTGTAATAGCTAGCTGCAGTATATGAATTGACTTATGTTGTACCCCCTTGTTAAGCAATAAAAGGTCCATTTTTTGACCACGCTAAAAGTATATCAGTTGCACCACACATACACACAACCTCAACCTTTATTCCGCCGTGCAGGACCGGCCCTACTGCATAGTACCGGTCCCTGGCAACCGGACCCAGGGCGTCCCTCGACCATCTGTCTCGGGAAGAGGGGGATCCTCCCTACCCGTTTCAGACCAGCTGCAGTGCACCCGTACGCCGCGGTCCAGGTTATCCCGAGAAAACATCGACGGATTTTCAGGATAACTTCAACGGCTCTTTTTTTTTTTAACCCAAATTCAACGGCTCTTTAATAATAATAATATTTCTATTTTAATTAAAAATAATTAAAAAATAATAATGAGCCATTTTTAGGGAGGTTTCTTGGAATATTAACTCCTTACATGGCTTCTCATTTATAAAAACTACACCAAACCCCCTTGACGATTGTCCACTAGACCATATGCGCCAGCAAGCTCGGACATCACTTGAAAAGAAAAGGGGAATCTAAGTCAGCACCTTGAAAATCGACGTAGGACACCAGGAAATAAGGGGCACACTTACAAAGACATTGCTGTTGAAAATATGTCGGAGCCTGTCAGAGAAGGGGCGGCTCCTCTTCCGGTCCCAGTCGCCGTTCCCTAAGTAGGCATGGCCGCTCGCCATGGCCATCATCATCTTAGAAGAAATCAAACCTTCTGGAGGTAGGCCGGCATCGGTCGAGGTACCAGCAGTAATTGGAATTACCCCATGGCTAGAAAGGGGGTCCACACCTCCCCGAGAAGGTGGGCCGGATCCTTCGCTCGACCAAGTCGTCTGTGAAAGCTCATCGTAAACAAACTCCAATAAGATCGCCGCACCCTCTTCTTCATTTTTCTCAAGGACATAGGCAATGCCAGCTCCAACGTATTCACCAGTTTAATTGCTTGCCAGCCCATCCATAACCACACCGGCCTCCACCCTTCGATTAGCCAAATCGGCTTCTTCCTCCGATGAGGAGTCAACGAACGTCAACATTCGAGGAACCTTGTGAGCTGGCTCGGATGGGTGGCTAGTGGCATTCCTTTTTTCCAAGCGAACCCTTCGAGTAACCAAGACATTCTCAGAATCCCTTAGGAGATCTGCCTCAACCTCCCGACAGTAGGTGCAGTCTCTTGCTACACATAGTCTGGATACAAGGCCTCACCAGCAATAATTAGATCAAAAGCTTCACCTGCAATGGCGAGATCTGAGGCTTCGCCTGCAACGGCGAGATCCGAGGCTTCGCCTGCATTGGCTTTCTTGGCTCTAACCTCAGAAGCACTCATCTTCTCTCTTTTCTTGGCTGAACGAGGAGTAGCCGAGGCTTCCTTACCAGACACTAAGACTTCAGGATTGACTAGCTCAGGAATTTCATCTGCGTCCTGCTCATAAACGTGAGTCACTAGCTGCTCCCTCTATGGCCAGGCGATCCTCGACGCGGCTTGACTAGTAGCGTGCTTCATACTAACTTCATTTGCCTTCTTTGCCCTACGAGCTTGCAAATCGTAAACTACATCCAAGTCAAAGACTATCAGGAAAGAACTAAGTTAGGGCGGGATTCATTTCAAAAAAGACGGGGGGGGGGGGGGGGGGGTGTGTGTTTTCGGTTGAAAGAAATAGGAGCGAAGAGTTTAACCTGAATCATCTCGTCCTTGACAAACAAGTATGACCGACCCCTCTTTTTCAGCTTTGAGGTAGCATCCTTGCCTAGGCAATCGACCTCTTTAGTATCAAGAACATGAGGTGTTTTGGACTAGATGTCTGAAGAAACGAAGTGTCTGGGCATGACGCTTCCGGCGAGCCTCTTCTCGGTAATTTCAAGCACATATTCGCTCCACTCGTCGGTAACAAAGAATTAGTTGTTCTTCAACTGCTTATTCGAAGAAGGGAACCCTCAAATAAACCTATTCTTGTTTTTGTCAGTTGGGGTCTCGATCGGATCAGTAGTGATGGTGCCAATAGGAATCCACTAAGCTGACTTGGCTGAGCTCAAGTAGTAGGTACCTCCACCCCTAAACGACCCGGAGGTATAAAAATGGTGAATCTCCCTGCATGTCGAGGATACCGGCTTATCTCTCTCTAAAGTCTCCATAAGCAGAGGAGATCCTATAGAAATTAGGGACCAGTTGAGTCGGTGCTATTCGGGCGTCGACCAGAAATCTGGCAATAAAAGGTTGAAGGGGAAGCGTGATGCCATAACTTAACATCGACCCGTAAATGGTGACCGCCCCAGCAGGAGGATTCCAGATCGCCCTATCTCCCGTAGGAATAAGTTGGACAGACTTAGGGATGTCAAATCTTCCCCAGTACAATTCGACTTCATCTCTGCCAACCACGTTCGGCTCACTGTCGAAGGCACTAATTCGCTCGGCTGAGAACCTTAGTAAGTCTCGTTGATGCTCCTTCTCGACCTTCCTCATAAGAACAATTTGAGAGGGAATCTTGGGCTCCCTCGGTAGTATATAATTACTCTTTGCGGCCGAAGACTTGCCACCCTGCCCGGCCTGCTTTGGCTTAGACATATCTGAGGAAGTGCACGAAAAAAAAAAATCAGGGTTAGCGCCTGCAAGTCAATTCCACACATGAGAAAAGGAATGGTCAGCATAGAAGAAAATGAGCTGGAAGAAATTCGTCGACTACTAGTTAACCTATTCAAGAAATCAAAAGAGAGTTGGTTAGAGAGAAACTCATCGAGTGGTTCAAAGAAGATAATACGAAACACTGGGAAGGCAAAGTTGAAAAAGCAGAGAGAAAATGCAAGGCTCGAAGGAACTCGAGAAATCCGTGTATCGGCTAAAGAAAAACGAGCAGAGCTTCAGAGGAAGAATGGGTAGAGCTTGAGCACAATGGAGAGGACAAAGAGTTTCGAGGTTTTATAGTGGATGGGGGAAACCCTAGGGAGCGCTGATGTCATCCCACGCACGGGAAATTCGAAGATATGTGTGACGCAATCAAAGTGATCGTGTGTACCAACCCCCATTATGTTCTTCGAAAAAGGACACGTGTCGAATAGAGAGAAGTTTCAGACCTCGAAATGCTGCCATCAGTAGTCCAATCGACAGGACAATCGAACAGTTTTGGCCCGGGTTCAAATTTCGCAATCATGACATTAAAAGGCATTAATGAGCAAAACGATAGAAATTCACAAGGCATTTAATCAAATACACCTTGCTGAGAGAACTTATAACCAAAAGTTGACAGAAGCTCGCCAAACGGGACACTCGACTCAGGTATTTAAGGGGGTATTGTTATGAGTGAATTTCGGACACCCGGGCACGAAATTAGACTGGACTATTTTAATGATGATTTATTCCACTTGCTAGAAAAAAAAAATCATCTCGCTTATAATATGTAAAAACCCGTCTAAAAGATGTTCAAAGTATCGTCGTTCTACAAAGCAATATAGCATAAAACCACCCACGAACCCATTGGTCATGGTTGAAAGAACTCTCTTGTGGCATTCATTTATATGAGAATAAACATGTAAAATCATTCTGTTGAAAGGTTCTAATACAATTTATAATACTATGGGGCAATCAATGTTACGGAGAATCAATGGTGATAATTAAAGAGTGTTTAAAGAGTATTTAATATTCATAACAAGGTAATGAACCAGAAAGGCACACTCCTCTTACGATCTTGGAGACAGCCTTTCAAGCAATTTATTGACAATGTTGACCTCTTGGCAGAGCAGGCATCAAAATTTGTTATATATAGATTTATATTATTTTAAAATAAATTTAAACATTTTTCAATTTTATAATTTGTTAATTTAATAAAATAATTTAAAAATAAATAAATTATATTTGTCGGATTATGTTGGACCGAACGAATTTAGATTCTTCAATCTCATTAAGAGGAACTATGATTGAAATAATCTCGGTCCCTAGTAATCGAGTGAAAATTGAATACAAATTATTTAAGTAATTAATTCGATGAAATAAATATTTTAATCTATATATTATTAAATTAATAATATTCAAAATTAATATATTTAAGAACAGGTTTTCGGAGTGACAACGGGTTTTCTCATTAAAAATGAAAATATATTTTAGAAATTCCATATAAGAAAATACGGAGTAGTACAAGTTCTCATTACAATACAACTAGTAGCAAGAAGTGCCAAGAACCCACAACAAGACACTCATCTAAATGCAAATCATGCAAAAAAAAATCTTGAACAAAACGCTAATGGTTTCATAAACCAACCATAGGTGATGAATGTTTCCTGATTATATAGACAGCAAACAAACCAATGGCAGCAAAATAAAAAAAAAATAAATAAATAAATAAAATCGAAGCCACTGTCAACTGCCAAGGAAATAAATGAAATGAACCAAGCAGAACCTATGTTGGCTTCAAAAGGAGTTGATTAGCCTCTAGAGTGAGAGACCGGAGTTGTTTCAAACTATCCATCCTTATAAACATTAATGAACTGTTGTGGCAGAGCATGCTCCCCCTATAATAGAAAAACACGATTAAAATCAACTCAAGAAACCAAATTCTATTCTAGCTTCCATCCCTTGGACTGAAAGGGTAACTAGAATAGATGCATTTTCCAGCAAATGCAGAAAGGTATTACAAAATACAACAAACCAACTAAATATAAAAATATTATATATATATATATATATATTGTTTGGTGTCAGTTAACTCTTAGTTGGTGAGAAATATAATAACTATGTCAGAAGTCTAGACACTGAATCCCACTCACACCTAAGTATGGGAGGTTTGATTTTGATTAGACTTACACTAAGGCAGACTTGCTACCAATCTCATGTCAATCAATCTAAACCATAGGAATGTTCAGAGACAATTAATAGCTTGTTTTGTATTCTAGAGGCAATTGCACTCACTACCACTTATAACACACCCCTTAACAAGGAGAACACGTATGTCGAGAATCAATATATAGGTAATCCTCAACCATAACAAACTTTTCCCAACGTGCTAAAACAAATTAAGGGGATGTATTCAATTAGGATTTCGAAAGACTTTTAATGACTTTTTTTAAGTGAATGACTTTTGCAGATTTTATAGACTTTTATAGACTTTTATAGACTTTACAAGATTATGAAAAACTTTCATAGACTTTCATAGACTTTCATTTTAAAAGACTTTTGTAGACTTTCATTTTAAAAGACTTTTATAGACATTTATAGACTTTCATTGACTTCTAAATATAATATATAATTTGTTTTAGCAAAATTATATATATTTATCATGTCAATGAAAATAATTTTTCAAATGAATAAAAAAAAATATCGTTAATTAAACTTGACAAAAGCATTCATGTATATATATATGATTTAATTTTTTATTTATTTTTAATTATATTTTGCATTATAAAGACGTTATGCTCCTTTTTTTTTTTTTTTTTTAATAATTAGTCAAAATTTTATTTGTTTTTTTTTTATAATTAGTCAAAATATTATAAAATTTTTTTTTTAGAATAAATGTAGCAAACCGATAATAATATTAACATTTACATATCTATACGAAAGTATGACAATGAGTATAAAAAATCAACCAAAAGTTCATTCAAGTTACTAAAGATAAAACATAAAAACCGCACATAGTTGTTGAATAAGATCCATGCCTAAAAGTAGGTAGTTTGATATTGATCATAATTACATGGAGTCATGCTCATATGAGACATTGATTATGGCATATTGGTATGGTTAAGTAGTGGTTTTTGTCTTTTATTATTTTTATTTTATATAAATGAAGATCATTTGATTTGTTTTGGTGTTGTTTAGTTGCTTTAAAAATATAGGTAAAAAAATATGAAATCTCTTATCCTTAATTGCATAGCCGATAAAGAGTTGTTTTATTTTATTTTTTTAGTTTTTTTTTTTAGTTTTTTTTTGTTATAGATCGTTAATGTTTGTTTGTTTTTTTATATATAATATTTATTCATTTTAAAGTTATTCATTTTATTTTATTTATAAAATTTGTTAAGAATTAGTGTGCTTTTATTTGAAAATAGAACATATATTTGGTGGTTGATGTTTTTTAAAGAGTTTTATATTTTTATTTTAAAGTGAAATTCTTTCTATTTTTTATTTTTATTTTTAAAAGTCATTCAAAGTCTTTGGTAAGAATGGAAGACAAATTGTGAGATTTGTTATAACTAAAAATCATTAAAAGTCATTGATATTTTAAAGCCATTAAAAGTCATTGAGATTTTGAATACCTCTTAACTTTCATAGACTGTTAAAAAGTCTTGATTAAATACTACATGACTTTTAAAGACTTTTTAAAAGTCTATAAAAGTCTGTATTGAATACCTCATGACTTTTATAGAGTCGTTAAAAGTTTACATTGAATACACCTAAACTTTTTAATTTCATAAAAGTCATTAAAAGTCTTTTAAAATCCTAATTGAATACACCCTCCTAAACATAGGACACCAATATTTCTTGCTATGAAAATATGAATATAACTAGACAATTCTCTTACCACAATCTTTTCCCATATATGCAATCCATGCTAAAGCCAAGAGACTGTCAGTCTTTAATTGGTTAAAAAAATTGGATCGCCTCCCTTCTATCATTGTATTTGCTTTCATAATCACTTCATTCAATGGTTTGAGAAATTCAGCGAATCCCACAATGTCAGGATTCTATAACATCATAATAAAATTATATTCAAAACCATTCACGTCCAAATTATAGGAAAGGTATTGTGAAAATGAAATGTAGACTGGACACTCAATTACCCAAATTATTTACCCTAGCATTTAATTCAATCACCTATGTCATTATTAACTATCGGGAGTTATTCAGAAAACTGCATTGATCCAAAATTATTGAGACTCTCAAGCACAAATTTTACTTTTGATAACAAAGAAAAATAAACAAGCTAGATCATAGACATTTCAAAATTTTGCTTTCACTACAACGCCAATCTGATCCGAAAATGAATATTATAAATTATAATTAATCTATCGAATTCAGGATTAGAATCTAAAACAATCTCTCAGAAATTTTAGATTTAGGTATCTTATCATCAAATGACACAACAAAGCTGCTGTAATTTCTAAGCATTGCATCAAAACCAGATATTTCTCAAATGAAAACTGACGAAAACACATCAATCAAAATCTAATTGAATCAATGTATCAAGTATCCCATTCATACACCGATAAATAATGATGGACAAAATGTTATTCTATGAAAGTAACAACTGAAGTTCATGTGATAAATTTTAATTGAAAACCGGTAATATAAAATTTCAAAATTTTCAAAAACTTTGACAAAATGAAACAAAATTAAAAGATCGCTCACTTAAATGAAAACAAAATAAAATGAAACAAAAGCAAAACTTCCAATCAAATACAGCAACTGAATTACCTAACTTGTGCTCGAATTCGAATTCGTCAAATCAACATCCCCAACCCTCTCCTCCTCAGGCAAAATTGACCAGTTGGGACTCTGCATAGCTCTCAGCCACTTGAAATCATCCACATTGGCCCAATTCCCGGTCTCTTCATCCAACATAGCCACTGCCAAATCCTCCTCAATCCCCTCATACTTCAAACAATAGTTAGTGAATCTCACTCCATCACTGTCTTCAATAATCGGCCTACTCCTCAGTCTCAAGTAAAAATCACTCCTTCTCGCAAAATGAATCTGAATCTGATGCGAAGCCAAAACAAACACACAGTCCTCCACTTCCTCTATCAAAATTGAACCCACCACAGGACCCGCATAGATTTTGCAATTCTTCAATCTATTAACAAACAGAGCATTCACACACTCGATCAATTTGACCTCACATGAATCAAGATCTGATAATGTAAACTCACCAATCTTTGAACCTTTGAAATTCTGTACCAAGACTTGGTTTTGTTTGTGACTAAAACCCGGCGAATCCCGAATCGTGTAACTTGTTGTCTGAATAACTCCCGGCGAATCCCGGCGAATCCCGAAATTATTATTATTTATTTTAATTAGTTTTTTTATATATTTTAATTTTAATTTTAATTTGTTTTTGTTTTGATCTCCATTTGTATTTTTTAGAGTATTTTATTTTTATTTTTCTTTTCATTTTAGTTTTTTATTTAATAATTAGTTTTTTATAATATAATTTTTAAAATTTATTAATATTATTAATTTTTATTTTTTTAGACATTAGTCAAACAAGTCAAAGGGTGTTTGTGTGATATTATTATATTTTTCCAGTTTTAATACAATTATACATATAATAAGGGTGTGTAGGTGTAACTTGCCTTTGACGTCCATCCACCTTCTGTCAGTTTTTGCAAATTTATGGAAGTTCGAGGGGTTTAATACCAAGAAAAAAAGTATAGGGGGCACTATGCAACCACGCTATATGTTTAGGGGGTATTGGTGCTATTAACCCGAATTAAAATTGAATTTGTTGGGGAGGGATAGTTTTGGAAGAAAAATATTGAGCCGACTCCAATCCTCAGACAGCTCCTATCCTCAGACAGCTCCTAGCTGGTATGTAGATATGTGTGTCTAAACTTTTATCACATTTGCTAACATAGATTTCGCAAGGAAAATAATTTTTCTTTTATGATAATTAGATAATTAATTAATTTTATTATTTTTTTTACAGCGACTTCAACAAATGACAGATGTCACCAGCTAGGTCCTAATCCTAAATTAATACTCAAATATAATAACCGTTTTTATTTTTTGTGCTTTCGCATTTGGGAGTCATTTACCTAAGCCCTAAGCCCTAAGCTCGTCCATCTACCAGCTGAACTATGCCTCTGTTGGCTATAATAATTGTTTTTATATAACAGATTTTATCGATCCCTACATAGACAAAGCCATAAATCTTTGTCTAGAGAAGACATTAAACTAAAATAAAATATTTAGGGGGGCATAAGTTAAAAAATGATAAAATGTAAAGTAAATTTATATAAATGTTTTTAAAGAAATTAAAATATAAATTTATAAATTCTCAGGTGAAGGCCCTACCTCAAATTTTTTTCACACGGTATCAAGAATTTTCACATGTGATAATCAGTTAAACATCAATTTATACGGATTTATCACATGTGATAATTCTTGAGACCGCACGAAGAATTTCTGATATGATTATAACTGGAGAATTATTATTATTATTATTATTATTATTATTATTATTATTTGAAACTTGAAAGCATTATTATTATTATTATATAGTAAAATAATTTACACCGATTATCACATATGATAATCCGTGATCCCACACGAAAAATTCTTATGGAATACTTGACCTGATAACTACTATATATATATATAAATTTTCAAGTTAGTGCGCACCGATATAACTTCACTAGTGCATTGAATGTGGACCACTATATTTATATGCTTTTGACTCAAGTGTGTATACACTTGTTAGTGCTTCTCCATAATCAGTGGTCCACATTCAATGCACTGATGAAATTAAATCAGTGCGCAACCAGAACGAGACTGTATAAATATATATATATATATATATGGGGTCATAGCTTATATGGGCTCCATTCTCCGCTAAAGTGAACGAGATAAATTAATAATTTCGATTAAATTATAATTAAATTATAAGATAATATATTTCTGAAATTTCCTTTCAAGAATACGGGTCTTGGTTATTTCATAAGATAATATTGAGTAGGGTGTCGATATTGACACCCATAAAATTTATTTGTACACCCATATTTTATTAAAAAATTTAATTACAAAAAGATCTCAATAGAAATTTACCAATAAGGACACATTACTTTAATTAAAAATAAATCAAAAAATATGTACACTCATTAATTTTACTCATCAGAGCCTCGTTCTCTGGAGTCCAGAGCGAATGAGTTAGTCTATCTTGATTCTTCTGTTTCATTTAGAAAAGATTCTTCCTACACTATGGCTAACAATACCAACCTTGCTCCTCCCAGATTATCCTCTTCCTTATCTATCACCCCTACCCCTTCCATACGCCGTACTCTTTCTAGTAGGATAGAAAATTTGGTGGAATATTCTCATATTCCTCAACATGCCCAGATCACAGACACTTCTGTCCCTTTGCTCAACCCCTACAATATTTTCAAAAGACACAAATCCATGGTCTCTCATATGACTCGACTTGTTGCCTACAGACCTCTTCCAGTTAAAGAATACGTTCAGTCCACAGGTCTTGATAACTGTCTTATCCCTTCTTCACCTGCTAAACAATACGTTGATCTTGAGATTGGTCAACCTATGATCGACCACTGGATCAATGAAGGCTACTCTCACCTTCATATTGGTGCTGTGTGCCTTATTCTCACTCTCCATGGGCGCAAAGGTATTCCAGTCACTGCAAAGATAGCTTTACTTAACACCATCTACAAAAGCTATGAGCAAGCCGTCATTGGTACTTGCTTATCCACCCTTCATGCTAGTAGTATCTCCCTGACTTACTACCCGAATTTCAACATCCCCCTTCGGGATCCAAATCTGCACACCTGCCTTAAAATTCAGATCCAGATCACTAGTGCTGATATGCAACCTGATTCCTTCATGGCTACACTTCACCACCAGATCGCTTACCGCCTCCAGGATCATGCCATTGATCTTCCCATCCCCGGCCATACCGGTGATACCCTCTTCATCAAGGTAGAAAGAGAAAACGATATCCCCACTATAATTCAGATCCCAAAGCAGCTTCCTAAAGAAAAACTTCTTGAAATTATGCCTTTGGAATGGATATCCAACTACGAAAAAGCCTTCCACAACACCACTCCGGTCATCGCATCTGAGTCCTCCCACAAAAGACGTGAGGATGGCTCCATTTTGACAACTTTCAAACCTGTCTCCAATACCTCTTCTAGCATTCCCCCGACAGCTCCTCCCATCTTCCAAGCTCTTATGATCAAACCAGTCACCACTGACGATGATATCCCCATACACAGCTTTGAAGCTGACGGAACTCCTATCTTCACTGACAAAATCAACGGCCACTTCATTTGGGATGATAACCCTTCTATGTGTGATCCTAACTGTGATTGCAGAGAATGCCTTTCGGCTTTTTCCATCCCTTGCAAACCAGCCATCAAACCACATAGACCTGACCGGTCATCCAAGCCTTGGATAGGTCTTCAACCCGTCAAACATCCGCCTTTACCCATCTATGACCGAGCGCTACAGATCTTTCGATCTGAAGGCCTCCTACCTGATGTCCAACATCAGACTCCTATCCCCTCACCAATCCCTTGTTTCATGGCCTCCAAATACGATGCTGACTTCCCACCACTAGAACCCAGGTCTATTTCAGACAAGAATCTTCACTCCAAACCTTATATCCAAACTTCTGAAGTCCAACCTGATGGTACATTTAAAAAACCGTCCCAAGCAGAACAAGTCCTCAATTGGCACACTCAAAATGCAGAAGCTCAAAACAAAGTTCTCTTCTCCATTGATCAAAAGATTGATAAGGTCAACAACCGTGTCAAAACACAAGACCTCCGTTTCTTGTCTATGGACAAAGTCTTCAGAGATATGTACTCTGATCTTCAGAGTCGTATTGCCAAGCTGGACAGTGATCTACATAGCTACATCAACCAAGGATACATTGGCCCAGATTTCAACCAAAAAGAAAGAGAGATCAGACAGCTCAAGGCTCAGCTAGAACAAATGAACAAAGATAAGTTGCACTCTGCTTCTATCTCCTCTTACCACAAGCCTTATACTCGTTCACTCTTTTCTACGTCTCCACCATATTCTCCTCCTCCTCCTCCTCCCCCAGATGACTCACAATTCTTCAAATCTACTGGAGAATTATTCAAACGATATCCTCCCTTGCGGTCACAACCAGCCCTGTCCAAAAAAGATCTCACTCCATCTTCCTCCAAGACGGAGAAACAACCTGCATTAGACCCATTTGACCCTGTCCTACATGCTTCAATACATCGTCATTTTCACTATGACGAAGATTCTGATGTTTATTCCCTTCAGTCGACACAGTTTTCCGATGACACAGTACTATCCCCAGAACCAGAACCAGAACCAGAACCAGAACCTGAATTGGTAGAAGAATTCCGCCAAACTCTCATGGCTTCCAGGACTGATCCTTAGCCTTCCACTCGTACATATGAATCTCCTGATGAAGCTTCTAATATCCCATATGTCGAAGAGCCTGCTGATCATCCTCTTCCAACCCATTCTACTCCTGCAAGACCTACTCATGGCCCCTGGTTTACTCTTAACAATGCCTCTCCAAACACATGGAGAAAAAAGATTTCGGAAATAAGCGCCTGGCTTGATCTCCAACTTTTAAAACCTGAACATGATCTTGAATCAGCTCTCCGTGAGTTTGTATCAAGATTCACTGGTTCTCTCAGAGACTGATACCAAGCTCTCGTGAATACAGACAACTTCAATTTGTCCGTACTGACTCGGCATCCCAAGCTATGGGTCTTATTTTCAGAGAATTCCTTGGTGATCCTACGCATTTTCATACTCAGACAAAACAAGAATTTTTTGAGATGAAATGTTGTTCTTTAAAGAAGAAAGACATCCAGCACCATTACTCTCGTATGTCAGAACGATATCATGTCCTTGGTGGTATCAATGATCCCAGCCTTAAACACGTCTACCTCAATTCCCTTCCTTCAGAGCTTCAAGATGAGCTCCACAGAAAAATAGAATCTTCCTGCAGAACTATACCGGACATTACTCTTGGTGAAATCCACATGTTCACACTCACCTCCCTCGAAAAGCTCTGTGCAACCCAGAAAGTCTTCTCTAAAATGATCAACGAAGGAAAGAAATATGAGTCTCAATGCCGGTAACCATCTCTCCAGATTAAATGCAAATCTACAGACCAGTGCACCTGCAAGACAAAAAAGAAACGCCACTTTAAACCCCGGCATTTTAAAGACAAAACGCATTCTAACCGCTTCAGATCCTTCAGACGAAAAGTCAGGCGTGGAAAGAACAAATCCACCAGATGTTACATTTGTGGACAACCAGGCCACTATGCGAGACGTTGTACGAACAAGAAAATCAAGTCTGCTAAGCTTGTCCAGCAGATATCTCAACTTGCAGATTCTATTCCTTCCGATGCTGATGTTGAATCTGTCTTCTCAGAACAAGACGAAGTTACTGACGACACAGTCTTCGTCATTCATGACACTGGTGCCCCGAATTCTGAACTTGATACTGACCATTACTATTCCTCAGGTGTTGAGGACACCCCAGATGTCTTCCAAGCTCAAGTGGCCAAGCCACTTCCCTCTATTGAACCGACTGGACCACAAGCCCACGTCCAAATTCTTGAAACCAAATACTCTAAACCTATCAATGTTATTGCCTACTTCGATACTGGTGCTCACACCTCCATGATGAACCCCAAAGTCCTTCCAGCCCATGCATGGACCCCACTCGTCCGACATTTCAGAGCTGCCGATGGTCAGATTTTTGCTACTCATCTGATATCAAAGTCTAAAATTGGTATCAAACTGTTCCCATCTTTCACCTATTGGACCCGAATCCTTGGCACTCATCTCCCAGACAAAGATATCCTCATTGGTTGGGATGTCTACAGCAAATGTGGAGCCCTCAGGATCCTCCCTAACGGAATCCGATACGAAAGAGATTTTAAACCTTTTGCCTTTCTCTCAAAGATATTCCCGCTTTCCGAAATACACCCAACTTTCCAGCATATCCAACGGAAACTGCTACGGTTTTACGTAGACAGCCACTCAAACTTCCGTCATCCCTCCCCTTTATGGAAAAATCCTGACTTCTTCATCCATCTTCCTTTCAAACTTAATGAAGACGTCAATCCTACCAAAGCCACCCACTCCGGGATGTCTCCCTCTGACTTACAATTGGCCCAAGATGAATGTGATACTCTACTCCAACAAGGCCTCATTGAGCCCACTTCCTCTCCATGGGCCTGCCAAGCCTTTTATGTAGAAAAAAGGTCTGAATTACGTCGGGGAAAAAAGAGGCTTGTTATTGACTACAAACCGTTGAATCTCTTCTTACGAGATGATAAATTCCCAGTTCCCAGGACGAATACATTATTTGCCCAACTCTCCAAAGCAACTATCTTCTCTAAATTTGACCTCAAATGTGCTTTCTGGCAACTCGGTATACCTAGTGACAGATACAAAACAGCTTTCTATCTTCCCAATGCCCAATACCAGTGGAGAGTTTTACCTTTCGGTCTCAAAATGGCTTCATCTCTTTTCCAAAAGGCCGTTACCAGAATCTTCCACCCTATCCTTTACTCCGCTCTCATATACGTGGATGACATTCTCCTTTTTTCTTCCACTGAAACCTCTCATTCCCAGCTCCTTACACAGTTCCTCGCTCTCATAAACCGCCATGGTATCATGTTATCCAACAACAAAAGTTCACTTGGCCAAACTCAAATTGAATTCCTTGGCATGAAAATTTCTCAAGGCCAGTACTGCCCAGGTCCTCATATTGCCTCACAACTCCTTGACTTCCCAGATTCGAACCTGACCACCAAACAAGTCCAACAGTTCCTCGGTATAATCAATTTTATCAGGGACTTCCTCCCCCGGGTCAGCCGACACACCTCGGTCCTTTCTCAAATGCTAAAAAAGTCTCCTCCTCCTCCATGGTCACAAGCTCATACCCATGCCGTCTCTGAGCTAAAGAAACTATCCCAATCTCCTCCAGCCCTTACTATTCCCTCTGACGGTCACCTTATCCTCCAGACAGATGCCAGTGATTCTCACTGGGGTGCTATCCTCCTTGAAGAACGACAAGGTATCCGGTCCTATTGTGGACATGCTAGTGGACAATTCAAACCTTCCCAAGCACATTACCACACAGTCTACAAAGAAATCATTGCTGTCAAACACGGTATCCAAAAATTCAACTTCTACTTGAGGACACAGAACTTTACTGTGGAAATGGACAACTCATCTTTTCCTAAAGTTCTTGAATTTCGAAATAAGATTCCTCCTAATCCATAACTCCTCAGATTGAAAGATTGGTTTGCTCGCTATGACTTCACTGTTAGGCACGTGAAAGGTCATCATAATATAATAGCCGATATGCTTTCACGACCATCCACTATCCATTTACTCTCCTCCGTGAAAAAAATCCCCCTTGTCTTCATGGCCACCTCAGCCTCATCCTCTACCACACCACCACCATTGAAACCACCTGTCGGGGATTTCCCTCCAGAATTACAAATTTCTGCCCCTTATGGTCGTGCACCTTCTCTTGACCAGATCACTGATTCGCCAGACACTATCTCCCAATCTATCGTTCCAGGATCCAATCCCAAGGTGTCCAATGTGACGTCTCCAACCCCACCAAACCCTTTCTTGACCCTTTCATCATGCCGCCATATTTCTATTTCTCCCAAGACCTTCTTTGGTATTTATGGTGCTTGTCTGTTCTACATCACTTTGCTTTTGTTTTCCCTTTACAGGCTATGTCAACATATCTCAATGATCCCAGCCTACGCTGTTCTCTCCTATGGACTTTCCTCCAGTGGTTCAATCCCCTTGCCATTTGGAATCGAGACCTCCTCCACCTTATGGGTAACTACAATTTGTGGAAACTCACCAAACATGAGGCCGAAGCCGTTCAATGCATTTGGATCTTACACCGTCCATACAGGTACAATCCTCATAAAAAGTTGTTATGGACCACGAATATTAGCTATGAATGGCACACCACTTATGACTACCCAAAATGTTATCCGAAGACCATTCAAATTCCCCTACTGAATTTCCTCTGCAACGCCAATAATGACTCCACTGATGAACATTACATCATTCCTGATGTCCCTAGACAATCCGGTGATCCAGAAGATCCTCTCTCGGTCCAGAGCCACATGATTGACTCCCAAGATCCTTTCATTTTCAGCACATGGCCCTGCCTGATATGTGGAGCCCAAGATTCTGATGATGACAACCATGCTACATGCAATCTAGACACCCCGTAACTCATGACTTATGCTTTAATTATGTAAAGTTTTTCGGTATGTTTTACTTATGCTTTTACTTCGGGTATTGTAATAGTGAATCGACACTTCAACCGACTTTGTAATCATGCTGCCTGCCACCTATTTCGCATGGCACTGTTTGTTGTTTGTTTGTTTTCGGTCTCTCCTGCCTATAAAAGAGACCCTCCCCTTCTTGTAAAAATCATCAACCGATATATAAATATTTTCCAGTGTGTTTCCTTTCTATGGCTTGCTAAATCTTCCTTTCTTTTCTAAATGATCTGAGAATCATAGACTGTAATGATCCAAGTATGCTCTGTGCTTGCCTTTAATTAAAGGATCCTACACATCAGAAAAGGATTTTGGTTCCATTGGCTTAAGGTCCTTATCTGTTTTCATGGTGTTCCTCTGCGAAGTACCCTGTCTAGCCGACGGATATGCGTTTTTGGGGAAAAACTTTGGACACATGTTTACAGTTTAAGGCTCCCTGCCCTCAAGATAGCTGTATAAATAAGAGAATTCCAGATTGAAAATCTCTTGACTCTATATATGGTTCCACATATTCCCTTTTATAAGGCTGTTACATTCGAGATATTTTCAAAAGTAAATGGGACCATCATTAAAAAATGATTTGATTCCAAAAATAATATGATTATATATATTGTTGACGGTGAAATTTGGATTGCCACGCACTCAACAATTATATCAATTTAATATAAAACAAGAAAATTAAGAACGCATGCAAAGGATAGATTTTACGTGGAAAACCCTTGAATAGGAAAAAACCACGGCGCCCCTGAGGGCAGAAAAATAATACTAGGTTTTCGTTGCCTTATTACACGCTTAGATCTCTCTTACAGTTGCTCTCTTTTCTCTCGATTTTCTGAACCCCCTTCTCGTGGGATATGTGGTTCTATTTATACACGATATTTAGGGTTTTTCCCTTGATTTTAGTCCTGCTCATAGTAGGATTCCCTTTCAGATTCGTACTGGGAATCCCACATTGCTGCGGATACAGATAGGTCTTCTCCTTTTCCCCCCTTGGTTCCTTGTTGTTATGGGTTTTCTAAAGTGTAGGGTTTATTTCCGTGTTTCTACCGAGTCGGTTTAGGCCCAGTATGCTGGTGCAGCGAGTATATTTGAAGACTCTCACTGAATGATCCTAGGTTTTTGAATTCCTACTTCCTGTTCCTTGGTAACCTTTACCCAATAGCCCCATTACATCCGAATGAAAGGTCTAATTGATCTGCTGGTTATCCTTGCTATGAAAGTAGAAGTGAAATATGTGGTTATCTTGTTCATAATGTTCGATTCTTTTCATGAGATCTTTGCATACAAATCAAGTATTCTTTCAATGATATATTCATATACGGTTATAATTTGAAATTTCTTGTGCATAACTTCTTTCGCATATGCTTGATGAGTGTATTTGCTTAGGTTCTGTGTGAAATATGAGCGATATCTTGTGAGGCTTAGAGTCGAGGCGAATTACATCTATGGCGTTCGGTGAAAGTGTTTTTGATGCTAGAATATCTTGAGTTTGGGCTTTTCAATTAAAATTGAGCAATGCATTCAGTTTTGTGACCTAATGTTAGTCTTTACTTATTGGCTTCTGCATGCATTGTTTCAATCTGGTCATTAATCGATTGCGTCTCGAATGATTGGTTTTTGTGGGATATGTTTGTGGGTGTCATAGCTGAGAACCCTCAGAAGACAAAACTCCTCATACTAGGGACACCTAGAGGTTTAAAGGCTTGTAGCATGTGCTCAATGCTATTGCGTTCCCTGCGAAAGTGGCTTAGTTAGGACTTAGTTTAGTTTTTTTTTAGTTTAGGAATGTTTGGCTTTGCTCGAGGACGAGTAAAAGATAGGTTTATGGGTATTTGATCAGTCTAATTATATGCTTATATCTAGTTTCTTGGGTCTTTTGATGGGTTGATGTGTTTGTTGAGCCTTTATAGGTCGCTTTCCATAGAAGTGTTGATTAGATTTTATTTGGGAGAAGATGAAGTCAGAAGTTGAAGAAAAGGGCTAAAAATGTCACTTTCTGCGGCCAAAGCCACTACATAGGCAGGTGTATCACCAGCGGCATGTCAGGCGGTCGAGAAGGGAGGACACCTGCTGATTTACCGTGGTCCAGACCACCAAGTAGGCAAGTGCCTCTCCAGCGGCCTCTCCAGCGAGCCAGATCAGATTGTGCACCGCTTGAAATGCCGCTGCCCATGCATGTGTCCACACCGCGGCACGGGGAGCGGTCGTCCGCATTCCTTGTTTTCTTATAATAGAGCAGAAGACCTAATTGGAAAAAGATATATAAGGGGCACGCAAAGAGTCTAAAAATGGGGGAATTAGACAGATAGAAACACCATTCTTTCATAAATAGATTCATTCATTCAATTCACCCATCCTTGGAGGATTCCTGAAAGCAAGAAGACAACGGAGATTTCAAGACAAGAGCATCTCACCATTATGGGTTTTCTCTACATCTCTTCTATGTTTTTATCTTCTCCATTGATGTGTAACTAAACCTCTAACTAGAGGATTGATGTAACCGATTTTGGATAACTCTATGTGAACAATTAGTCTATCTTTTGTTAATCAATTGGGTTTTCGTTTTGTTTATTGAATTAATTGCTCTATTCTACTTTCTCTGATTATGTTGTGACCGCAAGTGATTTGAGTTTGTGGCTTAGTTTATCCATGAGATTAGGGTTTAGATGTGGATGACCGTTCCATTTAAATCTGAATCAAAAGCTTAATAAACAAGAAAATTGATATATGCATGACCGTGCTATGTTAATTTGGCTTAGAGTTTTGTGTAAAATATGGGTTTTGACAATTGCTCATTACATGACCGTGTGTGAGTAATAGGAAGAACCCTAAATCATTATTCCGTATTCGTTGCATGACCGTGTGCGAATATTGGAAAGGATCTTTGAACCTAATTGAATTATCTTGAAAACAAGCCCGTAAATTGGATTGAAGTGTTTAACGAGACTGATTGTGTGCATTGAGTGTCTAAGAAAGGTGCATCGATTCCCTAGTATTTCTCTCCATATATTCATCCTTTGTGTGATCTTTGATTGATTTGATTTGATTTGATTTGATTTTAGTTTTAGTTCAGATTCTCATAATTTAGGTTAATTTTAGATTTAAACAAACTTCCAAAGCAAGTATTATGCAGTTTAGTTTTTCGCATTTAGAGTAACCTTGCTAGATTAATTGGCTTTCGATCGATAGAATCACCGATCCCAATGAACGAACTTTCTTAGTAAATTGAACACACATTTTACTGCATCAATTTTGAAAAAAAAAAAAATCGGCATCTCACAAAACTTATTCTGGTGGCACCCCAAGCATCTTTCCAGGTATCCTAATGCCTCGAGTTTGCCTTCTCGCTGGGTTTGCATTAACCTAACTAGGCAAACATGCTATTTCAGCTTCTCCGCCCCTTAGACACCATCCATTTGCTCTTTGTGATTTCATGGTGCCCGAGTTCTTATTTTTATGAGACCTTTATAGGTTTGTCTTTTCTTTAAGGCTGCTTTGTCTTTCTTCAAGACTATTTTTTCTTTGAGACATGAGGAAAATTTCCGCAAGGGATCTTATTGATTCTACACAACTGAACTGAACATGTAAATCTCAGTAAATTGCTACATTTATTAGATGTTGGATATCTAAAAACTAAAAAGCTAAAAACATTGAAAGCAAAACACTGAAAACTGATTTAAGCATCAAGAAGTAAAAGAAAGAACCCCTTAGGGATAGAATGTCTTCAAGTATTGCGCATTGCATGGTCGGGGCAATACACCACCTTCGGATCGGGCAATCAGGTAGGCTTCATGCCTTGCTATACCGTATATGATGTACGGTCCTTCCTATTTGTCGGCGACAGACCCTGCTACCCTGTTCTTAACGTTTGGGGACACCCTCCTCAGCACTAGGTCTCCCAGTTGGAACTTACGTTTGCGGACGTGGGAGTTATAATACCTTGTTACTCTTTGCTGATACGGTGTGTTTCTTACTTGAGATTTATCTCTGGCCTCTTCCAGTTCATCCAAGTTCTATAGCAGCATGCTGATGTTGTGATCTGGGTCGTATAGCCGAACTCTGGGAGAACTAAAAGATGTTTCTACCGGGATGACGGCCTCAGTTCCATATGCCAACAAAAAGGGCGTTTCTCCTGTAGAGGTTCTTACGGTTGTTCGGTATGCCCATAGTACTTTGTGAATCTTGTTTGCCCAGTTTCCTTTCTTTGCGTCCAGCTTTGACTTTAGAGTGTGCTTGATCACTTTGTTTACTGGCACCCTCTAACCATTGGTTTGGGGATGAGTGGGCGAAGCATAGTAATTTGAGATCTTATGTTTTCTGCACAACTACTTGAATTTCTTGTTGTCAAATTGGGTGCTATTGTCAATAATGATGGTACTCGGGATCCCAAACATGTAGATTATGTTCTTCTTGACAAAGTTAGTGGTGTTTGCCTCAGTTATGTGCACGAGTGCTTCCTCCTCTACTCACTTGGTGAAGTAGTCCACTGCTACTATTGCGTGCTTCGCTCCTCCTCTTGCCCCTATAGGCATCGGCCTTATAAGATCAAGGCTCCACATGGCGAATGGCCAAGGGGATGTGAGGCTTCTGAGTAACTCGGGTGGTTGCCAAATGTCATTGGCGATCTTCTGGCAGGTCTCACAACTTTCCACGAATCGCTGAGCTTCGACGAACAGAGTCGGCCAATAAAACTCTTGCTTGAGTATCTTATGTGCCAGACCTTTACCCCCAGTGTGATTTCCGCATACGCCGCTATGAACATCTTTTAGGATCTGTTCAGCTTCTTCCTCTTCTACACATCTTTGTAACGCTTTTGAAAATCCCTTCCTATATAATTCTCCATCGATGATTATGTACTAGGTCAATCTGTACCTGATGCGTTTTGCCTCCAAAGTATCTTCTGGCAGAATATCTTCTTCCAAGTACCTTCTAAGTTGGGTTATCCAATTGTTTGGCTGTGGTCGGATTTCTATTATCATGAGTTCTTTTGGTTCCGCCGTGCTCGGCCTGGTCAAGTGTGCAACTGGTACTGTTTTGGATCTGATGCAGGTTGTTGCTGATGCTAATTTGGACAAAGCATCTGCCTTCTCATTTTCCTCTCGCGGGATCTGAGTGATCTTGTATTCTTTGAAGCACCTGAACAACCTCTTTGCTACATCCAAATAAACTATCATGCACTCATCTCTTGCCTGATACTCGTCCAAGACCTGATTGACCATAACCTGTGAGTCACTAAAGATTTCTATCTCATCTGCTCCCAATGCTATGCACACCCTTAAGCCGGCTAACAAAGCTTCATACTTGACTTGATTTTTGGTCGCCTTGAAGTTGAAACTCATGGCACATTCTACAACATCTCCTTCTGGGGTTGATATTACTATCCCCACCTCGCTGCCATGGGTGTTTAACGATCCGTCCACATGTAACCTCAATTAGAAATCCTTATCTTGTTTTTTTCCCATCATTCTTCTTACTTCAATGTCTGGCTCGGTGAATTCGGCCATAAAATCTGTCATTGCTTGTCCCTTGATTGCTGCTTTTGGCGTGTATTTGATATCAAACTCGCTTAGCTCTACAGCCCATTTAGTTAATCATTCTGACAATTTCGGCTTCTGTAGGATCTATTTGAGCGGGCAGTCGCTGTACACTTCCACCATGTGTGCTTGGAAGTATGGTCTTAGCTTTCTTGTTGTCGTGACTAGTGCGATGGCCATTTTCTCCGCCGGTGAATATCTTGTCTCGACTAGCAGCAGAACTTTGCTTGTGTAATATACTGGTTTCTGTACTCCTTCCTCTAGCCGAATCAGCATCGAACTTGTTGCTACTTTTGTGAGGGATAGGTATAAATACAGTGTCTCCCAGGCCGTAGGTTTCAAAAGGATTGGTGCTCGTCCTAGATATTCTTTTAATTTTTAGAAGGCCTCTTCACATTCTTTACTCCACTCGAGCCATTTCCCTTTCTTTATTGCTTTGAAGAACGTAATGCATTTGTCTGTTGACTTGGATATGAATCGGTTGAGTGAAGCGAGACATTCGGTTAAGCTTTGTACTTCTTTCAGCGTCTTAGGTGAGACCATGTTCGCTAGAGCCTTGATTTTCTCGGGGTTCACTTCGATTCCTCTTTGGTGAACTTGGAAGCCTAAGAATCTCCCTGATGGTACGCTGAACACACACTTGTTCATGTTAAGCTTTATCTTATATTTCTTCAGAACCTCGAAAGTTTCCCTTAGGTCCGATGTATGTTTTTCTGCCGTGACACTTTTAGTCAGCATGTCATCCACGTAAACTTCCCTTAGGTCCGAGTAAATATCCTGTTCACTAACCTTTGATATGTCGCTCCGGTGTTCTTCAAGCCAAATGGCATTACCATGTAGCAATACAGTCCCTAATCTATAGTAAACGTCGTTCTTTCCTCATCTGCTTTATTCATCCGGATTTGATTATATCCTGAATAAACATCCATAAAGCTGAGAAACTCATGCCCAACAGTAGTGTCCACTAACTGGTCTATCCTCGGTAGGGGAAAACTATCCTTCGGACAAGCTTTGTTTAGATCTGTGAAGTCCACACACATCCTCCACTGATTATTCTTTTTCTTTACTAGTACCACATTGGCCACCCATTGTGGGTATTTGACCTCCCTTATTGACCCTGAGGCGAGCAACTTCTCCACTTCTTTCTTGATCGTCGCGCTTCTTTCTGGATTGAACAATCGTCTCTTTTGGACTACTGGTCAAAATTCTGGGTTAACGGCCAAGTAGTGTGGTATCACTTTTGTGTCTATCTCAGGCATATCCTCATGTCTCCATCGAACACATCTTTGTACTCTCTTAGCAAGCAGGTCAGGTCGACTTTAATGCTTTCATGCAAGTTTGCACCTATCTTGACCACTTTGGTCGGCTCGCTATTGCTTAGAGTCACATCTTCTGTTGGCTCATCTTTTTTGGTTTCGGGTTCCTCTCTCGGGTCAAGTTTGAATTCTTCAGGTACTTCTGCTTGATCCTCTGTCCCATTCATGTCTTGTTCGGATGACAGAATCACACATACTTGATGTTTTTTCTTATCTTCTCTGTCCTTGTAAATTGAAAGGTTCACCCTTCGTGCCATCTCTTGTGACCCTTTGACCACCCCTACCCCATACTCCGTTGGGAACTTTATCATTAGGGTGTAGGTGGCTGTCACTGCCTTAGCCTTGTTCAGGAATGGTCGGCCCAGTAGAGCGTTGTAAGGCCAGTTCTCTGTATCTACGACCACAAAGTCAAGTAGTACTGTCTTTTGGCATTGGGCTTTTTCAATTTTGACTAGTAGCTTTACTATACCCAGAGATCTTACTTCTACTCCGCCAAATCCTTGGAGTGGGTTATGAAAAGGTTACAGGTCCTTCCTATCTAGCCTCAGCTAGTCATACACTTCTGCACTCAGAATGTCTACTGAGCTTCCATTGTCAATCAGGATCTAGTGAACCTTTCTATGGCCGATCTAAGCACTTATGACTAGCGCATCGTTTGGCCTAACATCCACGCTGTGTGAGTCAGCTTCAGTGAATATTATCGGGTCCCATCCCTCCTTAATTCTCTTCGGGCCAGGCTCGATTGAATTTACATCGAGGTCCCTCCTAGCTTCCTGAATTTCCTACGTTCTCTCCCTGTTGCTTTTTCCAGTTGCTGATCCGCCGAAGATGGTGTTTATTACCCCCTCATTCTCAGCCTTCTTTGGACTCAACTTTTTTCCCTAGTTCTCTTGCTGGTTATCTCGGTGTCCGTCTGTCTTCTCAGCCTTCTTCAAGATGATATCTTTCAATTGTCCTTCTAAGATAAGGTTTTCGATGTGGTCTTTGAGTTAGAAATATTTAAAGGTTTCATGTCCATTTTCCTTATGGAACCGACAATACTTCGTAGTATACCTCCAGGCAAAATATGATCGTCTAGGAGGTTCTTTTGACATGTTCTTTTCCTCTAAGATTGAAAGCAGGTCCTCCTGATTTTTCTTCAGTGGGGTGTAGTTTGCATATTTTCCCTGAAACCTCTGATATGTTTGATCAGTCTTTAGGTCATAGTTTCGATGACCATCCCGAGCCTTGTTCTTCTGCTTATCTCGTTTCTGGTTCTGAGTTTTAGGCATATTATCCTTGGCCTTGGACCCCTCAGGTCGTCCACCATGTACAAAGTACTCACCTGTTGCGATTTCTTCTTCCTCGGCCAGCGCGTACCCCCTAGCCATGTCCATCATATCTGCATAACTGGTTAAGTGGGTTCTCCTTAGATCGAAAGATAGCTGGATTTTCTGTAAGTTGTTAATGAATGCTGCGATGATGGCTTCGTCATTCGTGCTTCCAATTTTTGACAATTCTTGGCCGAACCTTCCCAGATACTTCTTGAACGACTCGTCTTTTCCTTGCTTGAGCTGGGACAGGTGAGCCATTGACTTATTTCTATGTAAATTCCTGAGGAATTGCCTTGAAAACGCTTTGCTCAGCTCACTGAAGCTACTTATGCTCGTTGTTGGTAGTCTCCCGAACCACCGAGAGCCTAGATCTCCTAACGTTTACGGGAAGTTGAGACATAGCAGGGCGTCATTGTGAATGTATTGGGCCATATCACTTTTATATCTCTTGACGTGCTCTTTCGAGTCTGTGTCATTTTTAAACTGTTCCACGTGTGGCATCCTAAACCTTTCCAGGAAGGGCATCCGGAGGACGCCGTTGGTGAAGGGGCTGCCTGTTTCATCATCTGACAGCTCATTGCGTCCGTAACGCCTAACTAGAGCATCCATCTACTGCCGGTTATTCTCAACTTCTCGAGTCAAACTTTGTATGAGTATGTTCCTTTCGCCTTCTGGCTCTCCACTAGGATTAAAGCTTTGACTGATGGTTAATCCCGATCTTTGTTCCTCAAAATCCAGTTTCCAGGTTTCACGGTCTAGACCATGCAGCCAGATTTTTCCCCTTTGGCGTATGTGTCGATGGTGCCGGTCACTTTCTCCGAATGATGATGACCGATCTCTCTGACGAGTATGCCTGCCAGGTCAGTTTTGATCTTGTTCTACTTGATCGAAACCGTACCCCCTACTAGGGCGCTCGTCTTCCTTGGGTTCTCCACTGGCCCGGGCCTGTCTTTCTGATAAGATTTTTGACCGGTCTGACTGGTTTCGACTAATCTTTAATGGTGCATCCGGTGTTAGGCCAACTACTACGGAACGAAACCTGCTTTGCTGCTGGTCCGGTGAAGTTAAGTCTTCCGTGGTGGAAAGGATAACCCCCTGTTTAGCCACATCAGACATAAGTTATTATAAAGACTCTTGGAATCGTTGGGCGATCTCCTCGTTGGTAAGAGGGAACCGTTGAATGCCAGCCACAACTGCTGATTGATTCTCGACCGTCAGGAAGGCATCTGTGATGTTGAGAGTGGTGTCAACTCCCAACACGTCGTTTGGTAATTTCTAACTGTATCTGGAATCACTGCCATCTCTTTCGCCAGCCATTGTTTCACAAGGGATCTTAGAGTTAAGTCCTGTCGTTCCCATCCTTCTAGCGCCAATTGTTGACGGTGATTTCTCGATGGTCAACCAGTCAACGATTTAGGTTAGTAAAAACCTGCAAATATAAATGCAATAAAAAGCGTAACAAAAGTAAATAATAAAGAGGACAAGATACGTGGTAAAACTTTGGTGATCGAAGAAACGTCCACGGGTTATTGTCTTAGAAATTGAGTCAAATCCATTATTTCGTAGAGTAGTACACACTCTGGTCTCTCTTTCTCACTAAGATTTCACACATCTTTTACTGTGTTTTTGCAGGTGTATTTATACATGGTGTCGCTAGGGTTTGGAACCGCTAGAGTTTTGAACCGTGACGTACAAGTAGAGGAGTACAGAGTTGGTTTTAGGACTCTTTTCCTATTTGGTATTATCACGTGTTTAATGCTATTGATTCCAAATCTGCTTTGGACTCTGATAGTCCAATATATTGGAGATAAGATCTGTTTGTTTCCTTGTTGGACTCTTGGTGGTTATGCAGTAGTTGACTCGTAATTGCTTGTCACAACTGTATACCTTATATGTGGTGGAGAAACCCTTAATGTGATCGTTAATGTTTATGCCGAGTAGGGCCAAATAGACATGGTCTTCTACTTGGCTTACTTAGCTTTACCCGGTATTGCCAGCCTTGTTTGCGTCTTTATTAATGTTGCGTTGGTGCTACATGGCCTGTCCACATGGGATGCTAATGTGTCTTTTGACTAATCTTTGACTTCCTGCTTACGTGGCATGATTGGTCTATGTTGGCTGGTGATGTGTCTTCTTAGCGAATATTATATAAAACAACAACAATTCCAGTGGCTAACTTCACCTATCATTCTCAAAATCTTGAACCAATGTCAGCAATGATGGCTAACCCAAACATTTTTGGAGATTAGAATTGGTACATGCACTCAGGTGCCACTCACCACTTCACTCCAGATTTCAACTCACTGCCAAATCACACTCCCTTCCAAGGCAATGATCAGGTAATGATAGGCAATGGTGATAAAATCCCAATCTCAAATGTTGGTTTTACTGCTATTCCTTTTTTAAATAGACCATTGCACTTAAACCATGTGTTACATGCTCTTCATATTACAAATAGCTTAATTAGTGTGAATATGTTGTGTATTGATAATTCGGCTCTTGTTGAATTTCTTCCAAATGCTTTTTTTTGTCAAGGATCTGTTCAGAAGGCAAGTTCTTTTTCAAGGCCATCTTGAGCACGGTCTTTATAAAGTCCCCTTCAAATCTACTCCAAATCGTCATGCTTCACACCACAACCTCTCTCAAGCTTCTACTTTTCTTCTGCAACACAAAGATCCCCAGCTTTGGCATGGACGTCTAGGTCATCCAGCTTCTAGAGTTGTTAATAAAATTTTAGAGATGTGTAATCTTCCAAGTTCAAAGATAGTAGTTTCGAATTCTATTCTTCATGTTAGTTTGGTAAAAGTCATAGGCTTTCTTTTGTTAATTCAAATTCTAGAGCTGTTAAACCTTTTAAGTTAATTCAGTCTAACTTGTGGGGTGCATCTCCTATAGTTTCTGTAACTGGTGCAAGATATTTTGTTTTATTTATCAATTATTTTTGTTTTCATAGCCAGCCCCCACTATGTGAAGTGTGAAGTGTGAAGTGAGTGTCTCTTCACCAAAAATAGAAAAAATGGAAGACGAAGAGCAAACCTTACAAAAGAAGCACCAATTGATGCTCGAGCGCCTCTCAGCTCACCACCAGACTCGGTTAGAGACTCATCCACCCAACCCGTTCGACTCATCCACCACCTCCGCTTTCCTCTCTCGCTTCAACGACTCGAAGAAATCCATCGCCACCCAAATCGAATCCTCCGCCGACCCATCTCGCCTCCCCGACATCTCCACCGCCATCTCCGACCTCGAGAAGTTCGTCGCCAAGAACTTCTACCTCCTCCCCTCCTACGAAATTCGATCCTCCCTTAAAACCATCTCCGACTTGAAACAGAGTCTCGAGAATCTGACCTCCTAATTGATACCCAAGAAGAAATTCTTCTTCAAAAAAAGCAAACCCACCAAAACCCATATCGAGACCCAAATCCCACAACCTGACACCGTTTCAGTACTCGAAAAGACAACAAGTTACACGATTCGGGATTCACCAGGTTTTAGACACGAACAAAACCAAGTCTTGATACAGAATTTCAAGGGTTCAAAGATTGGTGAGTTTACAATATCGGATCTTGATCCGTGTGAGGTCAAATTGATCGGGTGTGTGAATGCTATGTTTTTTAATAGATTGAAGAATTGCAAAATCTATACAGGTTCTGTGATGGGTTCGATTTTGATGGAGTAAGTGGAGGACTGTGTGTTTGTTTTGGCTTCGCATCAGATTCGGATTCATTTTGCGAAAATGAGTGATTTTTAATTGAGAGTGAGGAGCAGGTTGATTATTGAAGACAGTGATGGAGTGAGATTCGCTAACTATTGTTTGAAGTATGAGGGGATTGAGGAGGATTTGGCAGTGGCTGTGTTGGATGAGGAGACCGGGAATTGGGCCAATATGGATGATTTCAAGTGGTTGAGAGCTATGCAGAGTCCCAACTGGTCGATTTTGCATGAGGATGTTGATTTGGTGAATTCGAATTCGAGCACAAGTTAGGTAATTTAGTTGTTGTATTTGATTGGAAGTTTTGCTTTCTAATTTATGTAGTAGTGTTTTGTTTTGAATGGTAATGGAAATTATAGATGGGTTTGGAGGTGGTCGGTTTGAATGAGGAGATTGGGAATTGGGCAAATGTTTGGAGTTTGAACTGATTGAATTTTTGCTGGAGGAGGAGAGGCTCAGTCAGGGATGTTGCTTTAGTGGATTTGAGATGAGTTAGGTAAAAATTAGATGGATTTTGTATTTATTTATGTATGGATGTTTCTTTAAATGGAAATGGAAATTATGGTGTTTTATTGAGATATTTCGCTATTTCGCTATGTTAATTTCATTATATTTCTTGCAATGGTGGTATGTATAGCTTTGATGGTTATTTATAAGCCAATGAATAATGGAAATTTGATAAGTTATGTTTGACTGTTTTAGTAAATTTTCTTAGTCCATGTTAGCTGGTTCCTACTTTGATATAGTTTTTGGGCACACATTTTCTTTCCTCGACGGATGGGGTTGCTTGGCTTAATAAGTGAAAGAGGCCGTTTTTGTTGTTAAGCTGAAACTTGAACTTGTTAAATGTACATTGTTTGAAGTAGTCATGAAAGATAATAAGAGGCCTCAAGATTTGTTTTTAGTGTTTGAGAGAGAAGATGGAGAAAAAAAATGGATCCGGTGATTGATTAAAGAAAAAAGGATGGAGAGAAAAAAAGATAAGAGAGAGAAAGCCTCGGATCTGAAAACTCCCAAATCTGGGAGCTCCTAGATCCATTTTTTTTTTAAGGAATTTAATTTGATTTATATATTTTTTAAAAAGAATTGTTGGGGTTAGTTCTAGTCCCAAACTGGGATCTGATTATGTAGAAAAAACAGGTGAACCAAATCAAAGGACACGATATAAAAGAGCCATTTGACAATATGGAGGGTTGAGTGAAAGAGAAATGACTAGGGTTTATAAGGAGAGATGGGCTTACTCTGTGGAGGGTTCTACAGTTGATGAAGAAGAGACGTCGTAAAGAAAACAACATTTTGGAGATGAAACAGAAGGCAGCTTCAATTAGTTTCATAGCTTTAAGTAATTTAATTTGAGAATTTACTTATATCTAATTATTTGTTTTAAGTAATTTAATTTGATTTATATATATATCCGATTTTCTATTATCAGTTCGTCCTGACAATAAATATATCAGGACGAAGAATGTAGACCACTAGATTTACATAATTTGACTCAAAGTGTATGCACTTGTTAAAATTTCTTCATAATATGTGGTCCATATTCTTCGTCCTGATATATTTATTGTCAAGACGAGCTGACAATAGAAAGACCGTGTATATATATATATATATATAATTATTTGTTTTGTGTTAATATTAAAGCTTTATCTTCTTCTTCTTCTTCTTCTTCTTTTTTTTTTTAAATTTCTATTTAAGGATTTTTTTTAACAATTTTATTTAATTTTAATTTTAATTTTTTATTTTCAAAATTGGGTGACACGTGGTATATTTTTATTGGATTAAAAGTTAAAGTTCTTTTTTGTTTTGTTTTTGTTTTTCATTTTTTTCCTTTCTTTTTATTTTATTTTTATTTTAAAATCAGGGGTAAAAATGTCATTTTGCATTTTTTGTAACGGTTGACTGTCAAAATTCTGATCAGAGGGATCAAATTGAGTGGATTTGAAAAACATAGGAATCAACCCAGTGAAAAATGGATGAGTAAAAAAATAGATATTTCAAAAAAACATAGGAACCAAATGAATAATACCCCTTAAAATTATCTTCTAAATAAAGAGAAAAGGAAGATGTACCTGGATTTATTTGAAAAAAAAAAAAAAAAAAACCTTGGATCTTCACTATCAAAACACCTACCTTTCATGAAATCTTTTAAAAATTTGCTCTTTTATCCATTTGGTTTCCAAAGGAATCCAAAGATTATAATTTTGTAAGACAAATGATTAAAGAAATTAATTCAAAGAAGAATGATGACAGTAAACAAAATCCAAACTCAAAAACTCTGGAGATTAAAAAAAATTTAACAGAATATAATCACTATTTTTTTTCAATTAATAAATAGTTAATATTATGATCAAAAGATAATTATGCATATTTCTTAAAATGTTCAAAATATTAATATTTTATTAATAATAATAATATATAATTTAATAGCTTTAATTAAGGGTAATACTAGAATTTTGAAAATAATACTAATATGAGGTGTATATATAGTTTTCGAGGGGTGCAAACATCACGACTCTACTTTAAACAGTCAATTTAACTATAATTCACGATTGCAAAATTGGCTGGAAAGATTTTGATTGAAAAGGGGAAGTGAAGTGAGGATGTATCTGATTTTGTTATTATTTATCTGATTATTTTTAATGATTTTTAATAAATTGATGAATTTTTTCCAAGGGCTAAAGTGCAATTTCCCTCATTTGTGAATTGTGACTATAACTATCCTTGATAGTGATCAATTGTTAGTCAACAGATTAAGGGTGTTTGTGTATTTCCTGATTTTAGAGCAATTACATATATAATTAAGTGATTTTTTTTATTGCAATTTGCACTTCTTTTAATATATCAATGTACTTGCACTTGATTTTGAAATACTTCGATTGATTAATATGGACCATCTTTTCGGTTGACAAAATAGAATGCCACATTGGCATATTCCAGCCAGTTGATTGATTTTGTTCATCAAGGCTTATTTAATTTTTATCTAAAAAAGAATGTTTAATTAGTTATATAATTCAGTAATTCACCCGCTTAAGATTGACGATTTTGAAAATCCACTTGAAAACCTGCTCTCACACTGACGCTCAGAGTAGCTACTTTCTATTGTGAAACAAAACTTCATTAAGAATTCTTAAACTTAAAAATGATTCTAGAGGCACATGCAGAAGTCCTACCAAAGGAGAGTTTCTAAGATCTAGAGCTAGGGGCACAGCTTATTAATTCCGTTCTGACTCTGCCGGGGATTTTGCACGTTCGAATGCTATTTTATTCACTAATCGACTAAGTTATACCAACTCTTAGAACTCTTACCGTCAGAACTGCTGTGGGAAGTGCCATTATTTGATTCTTCAATTGCAAAACGGAGCAGTGCTAGGCCCGCCATATTCTGATATTCAGTCCTTTGCTGGGCTCTCCCCATTGGACGATTTAGCTGTATCGTACTTCTCAGCTGCTTCAGCTACAGCTGATGCTGCCTCGTCCAGACCTAACTTTTGTAACTCATTTAAGAAACCATCGAATTCCTTATTGTTCATTTTATATGGACTATGGCTAGGGCCAGGGAATGAACCGCTTGTTACTTCTTCCTTGTACTCCAAAAGAGCTTTGTTAACGACATCTCCAACTCGTGCATACTGCTTGCAGAACTTTGGGGTAACCTGCACAAGGTAAAAAGTGTTTTAAGTAAATTTGTTTTAGGAGATGAACATGGAATCATAGTGGCAAATCTTAGATTAACCTTGGCATGATGTGGGTGTTGCATCATCCCCAATAGATCATGGTAAACAAGAACCTGCATGGATGATAAAACTTTTTAAACAATGAAGATAGTCCGTTCATCTTATCAGAAAATTGATTAGCATGGATGATAAGGACAGAACGAGACAAGCTACCATGACAGGAGACACCAATCTTAATAAGAAACCAGTTCCCTAACTCAATTTAATGAACCACTATCTTAAACTTATTATACTGAAATTTCAGAAGAGAAAAAGGACGGAATGGAGAAAGATTTATCTTCAATCAAAACCTATGTTAGAAGTAGACATAAACTGAAACTTTAAACATGAAACTACTGGGAGGAAATTCACACACGTTCCTTTACACGTGTGAATTACACATGTTCCTTTACAAGTGTGAATTACACATCATATGCTGCCTTAAATTTGCAATGAAATTAAATCGGATGACCAAGAACTTGACAATAACTGAGCTGCATAAAGAAGTTTCAAAGGACGTGATGGATAATTATGGAGAAGTCAGTGCCCAAGCCTTTTTTTGATAGAGCCACAAAATCTACAAGCAGAGACCTACACATTCATGTTTACTATGATGCAATACTAGAACTCAATCTACAACCATAAAATATTCAGTATACGTTCTTACACTCACAACTAGGCCACAAATACTGCTATATTATTTTCAACATATATCCAAATAATTGCTAAAGAAAACCAATTCTCTCTTTGGTATAATTTAGGAGAATTGAAAACCTGGTACATATCAAGCTTGAATTGAATCATAAAGTTAATTTCACCTCTATTGCAGTCATTCCGGATCAAATAACTGCTTTCATACTAACCACATGATTTACAGGTAAAGTTATTGTAGCATCATAATTAGAAATCCACATGCTACAGCAATGTAAGGTAATCCACTAACAATTGAAAGTAAAGCATAAAGAAACCTGTTTCAGTGTCAATATAGAACATATATTCTTCAAAAGAATTAGTCTAAATGAACCTGGCCACTGCAGAAAGGTCCAGCTCCAATGCCAATGGTGGGAATTCGAAGAGCAGCTGTAGCTGCAGCAGCGACAAGTGGAGGCACACATTCCACAATAAGTCCGAAACACCCGGCTTCTTGTAAAGCCAATGCAGTCTCTACAACCTACACAAAGCAAATGAAACCAACTAAACATACCAAAAAAACACAAACCACCCACAGCTTAAAGAATGTAAACATAGAAAGAGAGACCTTGACAGCACTGGCAATGTTTTTCCCTTGAGGCCTAAATCCCCCAAGAACACTAATAGCTTGAGGAGTAAGTCCCACATGCCCCATAACTGCAATTCCAGCTTCAACAATTGCTTTTGCAGCCGAAATTCGTGAAGGTGAAGCTCCCTCTAATTTAATAGCATCCATTCCTCCTTCCTTCAAAACCCTAACCGCCGTGTCAACTGCCTGCTCATAATTGAAACTACAACCATCACCAAGTATTGCACACTTAAACCCAAAAGCCAACAACACGACACCTTCCTATCCAATCCATACAATTCATTAATCTACGAAAATTTCATAGATTTGATATTTTCGTTCATTGAGACATTAGAAATCCAGGACTCTCAATTCAACCAACTTAATGCAGTTATAACCATGTTAACGTGACACTTACTAATTTTTCATATAATATAGAGACAAAAATAATATAATTGAATAGAATGAAAAGATCAGGGCTCCATTTGTTTCCAGTTGATTCTAGAATCCAAAATTTTAGTGAATTCTCTGCCATTAACATTCTAGAAAACAACAATATTCTGGGTCTTCTCAGCAATCAAACAATGGAAAGACAACAAAAACAAACAAAAAGCTTTGTTCAAATGTCAGTACCTGATTGGTACTGGACTCATAAGTCCCAAAAGGAAGGTCTCCAACAAGAAGCGGTGTCTTGGCACCACGAGCAACAGCGCGGCAATGGACAAGCATTTCATCAAGAGTGATCGGCAACGTAGTGTCGTGACCATGAACAACCATGGAAGCCGAGTCACCGACTATACACACATCAATTCCCGCAGTGTCAAGGTGCACTGCAGAGGGGTAGTCGTAAGCGGTGACAGTAGTGATGGGCTCGTGCCTCTTGTGCTTCTGTCTCAGGTTGGTCAAGGTCACCCGCTGGTTCGAATTCTGGGGCTTCGGCCCACCATAGACGGTGTTCTCAGGGATGTTGCTCATACAGCGTAGGTGGGAGAGAAAACACCGAGCCTTTTGTGCTCTCGAGAACGACATCTTCGAGTTTCTAAGTGAGAACAAGTGGTTTGATGTGAGACATGTATTTTTTGAGTTTATTTATATATATATATATATTTTTTTTTTGTTTAAAGATAGAAATTTTATCAACAAACAACCTGCATATCTGTAGGCTGTAGCTACGGAAATAATTCATGGTTCGGCATTTGATTCTTTGCACATATAGTTTTTCTTATATGTGATATAAAAGTAAATCAAAATAATTACCTAGAACTAAACTTCTCTAAATATTCATATTCATTTGGGTATTTGCCTCGATATTGCTGTTTCCACCACCGCAACCCAAAAAAATTTATATGGGCAACCAAAATCATAGTGAACACTAGACCTGGCACGGTTCCGGTTCGAACCGGTGGAACCGGTCGGAACCGGAACCGGAACCGGATCCGAAACCGGTCGGAACCGGAACCGAAACCGAAACCGAAACCGAAACCGGTCCCCCCCCCCCCCCCCCTTCATTTTTCCTCACGCCAATTTCTTCTCAATTCTCTAATTCTAATTTCTCTCCAACACTCTCAAGTCTCTCAATCTCCAAGTCTCCAAGTTTTCAAGGTTTTTAATATTTATTTCATTTTGTAATTGTTTTGAAGACAGTATTCAGCTTTGGTAAACAATGAGTATTGAACGGAATAGAGAACACAAAGTGTCAAACTCTTATAAAAATTGCCGTTGACAACGAGAGAATAGAAAAAATTTGCTTCAAAAAAATACCGGTAAAAATATTTTTATATATGCCTTAAACTTTGAAAGGCCATAACTTTGTGCTCGGATGTCCGAATTCTGTGATTTTTTTTGAAATCGCATAGAATGATGCAAGGAATCCAATGGGAGTAAGACCAAAGGGCTTGTGGCCACTTTTTGAGCCCAAAAAACCCCTTTTTCATCAAAAAAAAGTGTTTTTAAGTGTCGTGTCCATTTCGAACCTCATTTAAACCTAGTAAGATGCCTTTTCCTCTTGATCCGACACCACAGTCGTGCCCGTCTTGGTCTGGAGAATTACTTTAACATCAGGCCTCGTGTAAATGGACACGTTTTTAAAAAAATCTTTATACTACTTATAGTTTTTGTTTCAATTATTATACTAGAATTGAATGTGGTTTCATTGGTTAGGGTGTTATCATTTTTCTTTTGCAACCATGGTTCAAGCATCCATACTTATAGTCTTTTTTTTGTTTGTTAAAAAAAAAATAAAAAAATAAAAAAGGTTCAAAACCGCCGGTTCCAATGGAACCGGAACCGGCATATAGCGGTTCCGGTTCCGGTTCCATCAAACCGCGGAATCGGAACCACCAGAACCGAAACCGAAACCGAAACCGTAACCGAAACCGTAACCGGAACCGAACCGAACCGAACCGAACCAGAACCGTGCCACCACTAGTGAACACAAATCTCAAAAATGTCACAAATCATCATGCAAATTACTCTGTTTTCTAGGAAATCAAAGAAAGTTGGATTACCTATAAGGCTATAAGTGATTAAGTTCTATATATTTCCTTAGGACCTCATACAAACATAGGGTTTGCAAGAAGAATAAACAAATGAGAAGAGATAACTCATGAGAACTCCCTGAGCGTAACCATCCCTGAGCTGTTTCAAATTTTTTCTTTAAAAAAACCAAAACAAATTGCTCAAACCACTAAATATAAAAACTATCATAATATTTTATACTTAATTATTTTTAAAATAAAAACTATTATAAAAATTATTTGTATGTACCAGCATCTAATATTATAGAGTAATGTTAGATATCACACCTACAATCACAACTTTTTCATCACAACACATATGACTGTTGAGGTGTCAATAGATGAGTGGATATATGGATAAGTGAGATAAATCATTATTAATGTGTATCCACTCACCAATTGACACATCAGATGCCACATGTGTTGTGATGGAAAAGTTGTGATTTTACGTGTGATATCTAGTATTACTCAATATTACAGTCTTTCTATTATCAGTTCGAACTGACAAAAGTTATATCAGTTCCTTGTATGTGGGTCACTGGATTTAAATACTTTGACTGACAAGTGCATACAGTCAAATCAAAGTATTTAAATCCAGTGACCCACATACAAGAAACTGATATAACTTTTATCAGTTCGAACTGATAATAGAATTTCTGCTCAATATTATACTACAATAGAGGTGTCAAATAGGTCAGGCAGCCCTTCCCCAACCCTCAAATTGAGGGCTAAGCCCTCGTCCAAGCCCTATGGTGGAGCCCGGCTTGAGTACCAAGGCCCGTGAACCCGGAGGACTGGGCTAAACTTAAAGAATGAAGAATTTAATAGCATTACATACACAAACAAGCTGAAACCTGGTGGGCTCCGCCATGGACATGACTCACAGGTAAGCCGACATGGTCAAGCGTCACCAAAAAATTTGAGTGACGATATTTACACCCCTAAAAAACTATATATACACCCCAATTTAGTATATTTTTAAAAATCCAATATCATCCTTGTGTAAAATTACTTAAAGGACTAAATAGTTTGTAAGTACACACTAATAATTATTAATTGGTTTTATATCAATCATTTGTAAAAAAAGGAAAAAGGAAGTTTTCTATTAATTGTTTGATATGATAATAAAAACCTTTCTATTTAATCAAACCCTAACTTCTATTTTAAATATTGATTTCAATTTCTTTTATGGAATATAAATTGATTGAGTTGACAAACAATTTACTGCTATAATTGAGTGAAACAAAAATCAATACCAACAATAAACTATATTATGAACAATTGTGTATTAAAAAAAAAAAAAAACTTTCATAGGAACAAAGGAATTAAGATACATTGTTTTGTGCTGAAAGCCTCTTTTTACATAAAGAATTAAAAAAAAAAAAAAAAAAAAGTTTTAATGCAATGAAAAGAAATTTTTTTCATACAATTTTTTTGTGACATCAAATGTTTTTGTAGGAGTTATAAATTATTTTTTTTAAGAGAAATTATGTATTTGAATAAAAAGATATAAAATAATAAAATTTTAAATAAATCTAATTAGATAACAAAATAGTGGGGTGTGCTAACAAAAATACAATACAATAAAATTAAAGAAAGGGTATTTTTGGCATAAAGTGGGGTTTATTTACGAACTAGAGATTTTTAAAATATTTTAGGGGTGTACATACAATTTTTAAGGGGTGTCAATATCGCCACTCAAAAATTTAAGACCCGGTCCTCAAGCCCAGTTGGGTCTTCAAATTATGGTCCAGCTCGACCCATTTGACACTTCTATGCTACATTTTTATGTGATAACTTTTAGTTTGGTGGAAATTGCCAAAACTGACCACTATAATTATAGGAAATTCCTTTTTAACCACATGCATAATTTTAATTGTTAATAGCCATCTTTTTGAGCAATTACTGGAATGCCCCCATATAAAAACATCCCAATCAGCTCTCTCTCTCTCTTTTTCTCTTTTTTTCTTTCTCTCTCCTCTGCTCTCTCTCCCGATCTACCTCTCTCTCTCTCTCCCCGATCTCCCTCTCTCTCGCCGATCTCTCTCTCGCCGGCGTGGGTTGACGGTCGCCGAGCTCCGGCGTGCGTCTGGGCGACGTCCGGACGGGATGGCGAAGCTGGTTCGCCGATCCCTCGCTCACTGTTGGTTCGTCGCACGAACCACGTGCGACCAGGCGTCGTCGGCGGCTGGTTCGTCTGCCTCTGGTTCCAACGTGCAGCCGGCGATCGCGAAGCACACCGAGCCGCCGGACGTGGTTCGTGCAGGTCGCCGGCGAGATCTGCAAAACAAACAAAAACCCTAAACCTAAATTGAATTTGGGGAAGAAGAAGAGGAAGAAGAAAGAGGGGAAAAAAAAAAAAAACTTATCCTAATTTCAATTTAGTCCAGATTTCAAGTTTGAATATTTCTATTTTAGGCATGATTTCAAGTTTGAATATTTCCATTTAGGCATGATTTCAAGTTTGTGTATTTCAATTTAGTCGTGATTTCAAGTTTGTTTCGAGGTTTAAAGAACACTATTTTCAGGGGTACTCTGGTAATTCATGGTACTAAACTGAATTTTTTAAAAAAAAGTGGTTATTAACAATTAAAAATTCAAAAGTGGTTAAAAACAAAAGTATGATAAGTTAGATGGCTATAAATAGTTTTCTCTCTTTAGTTTGTCATGTTTTATCACAGGTCAAGACATCCGTACTTCAACTTACAAGAATCTCTTTTGCTTATAACCTGATGATGACTTTAATAATATTAATAATATTTTATGCTTATTTGGTTCTTTAAGTTGCTTGGTTTTGCTTAGAGTAATTGAATGCATCTTGGATGATGTTTAAATAAATAATTTAGCTTGTGTTATAGGCAGAGTTGTCAGAGGCGTTACGCGCCTCAAGGCGCAAAGGTCCCTAAAGCCTGAGGCAGGCGAGACGCAGCCAAATAGATTTTATAAATTTCTCATTTTTCTCAATTTTTCTCTTAAAATGGTATGACTTGTGTAGACCTGGCACGGTTCTGGTTGGAACCACCGGAACCGGAACCGATTTTCCGGTTCCGATTCAAGAGTTTGGTCAAACCGCCGGTTCGACGAATTAAAAAAAAATATATATATATATTTTGTTGGGCTGCCGTTGGAGCCCAACGGTCGGCTGACGTCAGCCGACCGTTAGGCCCAACGGTCTGCTGACGTCAGCAGGCCGTTGGGGTCCAACGGCTACCCCTTTTTTTATTTATTTATTTTTTCTTTTCTTTTCTTTTCTATAAATACCCGCCCCCCCCCCCCCCCCCCCCCCCCCCCTTCATTTTTCCTCACACCAATTTCTTCTCAATTCTCTCTAATTTCTCTCCAACACTCTCTCAACTCGCAACTCTCAAGTGATAAGTCTCTCAATCTCCAAGTTTCCAAGGTTTTTAATATTTATTTCATTTTTTAATTATTTTATTTGAAATTAATTTTATTTCCAATTTCCAATTTATTTTATTTGCAATTAATTTTATATCCAATTTATTTTATTTGCAATTTATTTTATTTCCAAATTCCAATATATTTTATTTTCAATTAATTTTATATCCAATTTATTTTATTTGTAATTTATTTTATTTTCAATTAATTTTATTTCCAATTTATTTTATTTGCAATTTATCTTATTTCCAATTTATTTAATTTCCAATTAGTCAATTATTCTTCTAAGTTCTAAGTTTCCAATTCTCTCCCAAATTTATTTTTAAATGGCAAGTGGAAGTGGTGGAAATGGAAGGGGTCACGGCCGTGACGGTCCTAGGCGTTCGATTTCAATGAAAGGTAAGGGTACTATGATCAATAATCTCGATCATAACAACCCCACCTATCATGAATATCTGCAACGTCGGACCTATGCTGAAGACCTAGGCCTAAATATTCCTGATCCCCCTCTTACAATTTCTGAACCCGATCCCAATGAAACCACCCCCAACAATTTGACAAGCCAGTCAGAAAATATGCTTGATATTGATACACCTCCGGATTTTGGTTTTGATACACCGGAAGTGGATCTAGAAAGGGAGGAAGATCTGATACAGAAGTAGAACAAATCTGATCTCTTCGTCAAACATATGAAGAAAATTAGGAATGAAGATGGAAGCTTTACAGCAGCTTGCAATTACTGCAACAAAGTATATAAATGGAGCAAATCCGGAGGATATGGCACTTATTGGAAGCATATTGAAGTCAAACATCCAGACGCAGTGGTCAGAATGAGGTCACAAACACAAATTCCCAGGTACGCTACTCCTAACCAACAATTATTTCGTTATAATGATGAATAAAATAGAGAAGAATTAGCTAGGATGGTAGCAGTAGAACATTTATCATTCAGTTTTGGTGAGAGGGTTGGCTTTATTAACTATTGTCGACGAGCATTAAACTCTGCTGCATGCCGTGTCCCTAGATCCACGCTCACACAAACACTTGAAAAGATTTATGTGAGAGACAAAAAAAAGTTAGAAAAATATTTTGAAAAATATAATGGTCGTGTTACCGTATGTGCCGACATATGGACTGACCATTGGCAATCGCATTCATACTTGGGTGTCACTTGCCATTTTATGGATAATGCATGGACAATCCAAAAAAGAATTCTTGCTTTTAGAGTTTTTGATGATTCACACAATGCTCAAAATATTTTTAGACAGCTTAGAATTATTTTTTCAGAGTATAATATTGAAAACAAAATTTTTGCAATTGGTTTTGATAATGCTTTTGCCAATACCGCTGCTATTCCACTTTTAATTGATTTATGCAAACCCTTTCTTGGTGGTACATTTTTTCATCAAAGATGTGCATGCCATGTTTTAAATATATGTGTTCAAAAAGGATTAGAAACTCTTCAATGTTTTTTGAACCTATTAAAAAAGCCCTAATGTTTTTATGGAGAAATCCTTCTACAATGAAAGCATGGGCAAGATATTGTAAACAAAATGGTAGACGTGCCATTAAATTTGCTCGTGATGTTCCAACACGTTGGAATTCTACTTATAAATTGCTTGCTTAAAGTTATGAGTATAGGGATTTATTAGTTTCTTTTATTCAATTTCATGTTCCTAACATTCAACTTTTTGAATCTCATTGGGATGCTTGTTACAATGTTTTCAATTTGTTAAGAGTTTTTTATAATGCTACACAAAATTTTTCTAAAATTTATTTTCCTACAACACATTTATTTGTTATTGAGAGTATTAATATTGCTGGTGCATTTTTTTATTGTGAATCTGACCAAGCAATAAAGGAAGCCGTTAGTTCTATGAAGCAAAAATGGTTAAATTATTATACGGAATTTCCAAATATTTATTTGATTGGTATGGTTTTTGATCCACGACACAAATTACAATCTTTGTCTTATTATCTAGATGGTTATTATGGCAAAGAAGGTTTAAATATTGAATATGATATTGAAGCATGTTGTGGTAGAGTTAAGAAATTATTGTATGATTTATATGATGAATATGTTACATTTTATGGATTCGGTACTCCGAACGTAGATGTTGCACGAACAAAAACTGCATTTCAGCCTCCATCCTCCTCCTCTGGATTTATGAATTTAGGGTATAGTATGTTCTCAAAAAAAAATAAAAAACCAAGATGTTCTTCATCAAGCTCCGATTCGCATGCCGAGCTTGAATCTTATCTAGCTTCTTCTTGTGATTTTCCTGAAGAATTTGACCTCTTAAAATATTGGAATGATGCTACAAAGTACTATCCAATTTTGGCTATGATAGCCAAAAATATTTTTTCAACACCGGTTTCTACTATGGTGGTGGAACAAGAGTTCAGCGCCGGGGGCAATATTTTGGATGAAAAACGTTCGTGCTTGACTCCAAAAGCACTACAGATACAGGTTTGTGTTGACGACTGGCAAGAAATCCAACAAGAACCGACATATGATTTCTTTAAAAGCGAAGAACCCGAAGTGGGCGAAGGCTCTGGAGTAAGCTGAGCACCGGAACCGTAAATCTGTAAATCTGTAATAAAAGGTATGAGAACTACGTGGCCTTTGATTCCTCTAAACCCCCCTAAGAGGATACGTAGGCAACTTAATTGTGGTAAAAATTAAGTGCAAGGCTAATAACTTTACATTTTTTTTAGTTTTATTTTATTTTAATTTAATTTTGTAATTTGTCATTTATTTATTTTATATTATTTTTGAAATTCGAGTGACTCAATTTCCAAATACCCAATGAAATGTAAATTGTAATTTTGTTTACTTTTATTTTAATTTAATTTTGTAATTTGTCATTTGTTTATTTTATTTTCGGTTGGATACTCGGATGACGATGATCTAACTTCCAACATCCAATGAACTTATGAACCCAATGAATTTTATTTTGTAATTTGTCATTTATATATTTTATTTTATTCAATTACAATCTACAACTTATAAGTTACAAGTTAGAACTTAGAATTTTTTTTTTTGTTTGTTAAAAATAAAAAATAAAAATAAAAAAATCCGGTTCAAAACCGCCGGTTCCTGTAGAACCGGCGGTTCCGGTTCCACTAAACCTTGAAACCGGAACCGGAACCGTGCCACGTCTACTTGTGAGAGTATAGAGATGCATAATATGATTTCTTACTCTCTAAAAAAAAATAAAAAAATCAAGTGCTTTGCAGCACACTATTCTCCATACACCCACCCAAAACAAATAGAAAACCTAATTTTTTTTTATCAAAAAAATCCAATGCCTAAAAACCCTAACCAGCCACCATTTCAAACAAACAAAACTCTAGCAGCCATTATTTCAAACAAACAAAACACTAGCAGCCACTTTTTGAAAAAAAAACACAACACCCTAGTCCCTATCAGTCACTTTTCAAAGGGTAAAATTCATTTTAGTCCCTCTATTTTGACCTATTACACAAACTAGTCCCTCGATATTCAGCTTTATCTTGACAAGTTCCGCTAGTTTCCAAAAATTCGTATTTAAGTTCTTGTCGTCCAATTCTATGAGGGTTTGCAAAGATTCCGTCCAAGTGGTGAGGGTAAAATCGTAACTTACGTAATAAATATACAAATCTGATTAAAAAGTAATTATTAATTAATTTAATTAAAAAATAAACATTAAAAATTAAAAAAAAAATCTTATAACACCATTCTCTCTCTCACGATCTTTGATCTCTCAAGTGTTTCTCTCCATCTTCTTCTTTCAAACTTCATCTTCTTCACTAACTCTTCGTCAAACCGAACCCAGCTCTCTCTCTCTCTCTCCCTCTCTCTCTCTCTCTCTCTCAAGTGTTTCTCTCCATCTTCTTCTTTCAAACTTCATCTTCTTCACTAGCTCTCCGTCGAACCGAACCCAACTCTACCACCCATTCTAACCCAAAAATCCCTCCACCACCAAAATCAAACCCGAAAACACCACACCCTAGCCCATCGAAACACCACACCCTAGCCCATCGAAACACCACCCACACCATTCTTTCTCTTTTTTCTCAATCCTTCTCATCTCTTTTTCTCTATCAATTTCTCTCTCAAATCGAACCACCCATCTCTCTCTTCTGGAATCTCTCGTGAGTGTTGGTCGCCGGTGTCTTCTGAGTGTCATGAAGCTGGCGGTGAGGCATCAATCGCCGGTGTTCGGTGTTGGAATGGGAGGCAGCTACTGGTTGTTGTAGTCTTGATATATGGTGATAGAGGCAGAACTTGAGGTCGGTGATGAAAGGAAAGTTGACGGCCAACGGTTTCCGGTTCTGGTGGTGTAGTCGGCGACGGTCACGTGTGGTAGTCGTTGGTGGCACATGGGGGTGTGGTGGTTGAAGATGAATGAGATTTAAGTTTAGTTGTTGTAGTGATTTTTTTTTAAGTTACCGTTTTTCTGGGTTAAGGTTGGATTTGAGTTTTTCTGGATTGATGGGCTGATGGGTTGAATGAGTCTGGGTTTTGGTGGTGTTTGAGTTTTTTATTTTGAGTTTTTGTTGATGATGATGGAATATTAAAGATCTGGGTTTGATTGAATGGAGATCCATATATTGTTTAATGTTGTTTCCAAGTGTCTAAATGGTGTACCACTTTTGGATTATGATCTCTATGTTTTAGAGAATGAATTTGAATGAACAAGAAATTGACTTTTTTTATTTTTTTAATTTAGTTTTTAATTATTAATATACCATTAATTTAATTTTTAATTTCTGATGTTTGTTTGAATTTAATTTTTAATTTTTAATTTTTATTATTTTATTTTTTAATCAAGGGCAACAGGGTCATTTGAACCTCTGATGACTCTGACCATGTCAGAAAGCACTTTTTCAACTGAATTTTTAATAGAATGACTTAACGGGATAATACTGAAAAACGGGGATCAGTTTGTGTAATAGGTCAAACTAGAGCGACTAAAATGAATTTCACCCCTTTTCAAAAAAGGCAACCCAGCAGCCATTATTTCAAACAAACAAAACCCTAGCAGCCACTTTAGAAAAATAAATAAATAAATACCCAGCAGCCACTGGCCCACCACTACCAACTCTAATATTTTTTCAGCCACCATCCCAAACCAAAACCCTAGCAGCCACCACCACCAACCCTCACCTCCAACCACTATCCATGCTCCGACGACATACTATCGGACTCAGACCTCGCCGGCGACCGGTCGACAGCAATCCGATCTTGCCGGCGACACTCCGAAGATCTCAAAAATAAAAAAAAACTCCTCCACTTCTGTCAGGCAGGCGCGCGCCTACCAAGTCTGATAATAGTATATCAAAATATGAAAATATTCGATGCTTTTACCAATAGCTAATAGATGTATTTATAGCCTCCTACATGGCCAAATACAAAAGCCCTAAACACAACAAAATAACCACTAATGCTAAATGAAATAACAACCCTCATAACAAAAAAATAAAACTAAATAGCCAAGCTAAGATAAATCTTCCTACATCAATAGGTAGCTTATATTGTGAACTAGTCCTTGTTAGTTAGTCTGGGCATGAATGTAGCTATTAAAGATTTATGGTCAAAGAAATGGAGCTTCAACATTGCTGAAAGGATGCCGTGGATAAAACATAGGGAATTCAGACAGCAATAGGGTAAAGAGCTAATGGGTTGCAATGGTGTGTGTTGCAGACCATACACGATACATTCAAGTTTCATGTGATAACTCTAGTTCATACTCAAATACATTCAAGTTCAAGCAATAGGGTAAAGAGCTAATGAGTTGCAAAAATTGAGACTCCTTATTTGTTTATTTGTTTAAACACTCTTTATTTGTTTATTCTGTTACTCTCTCCTTTTTTTTTTTTTGTGTGTGTTGCAGACCATACTCAATACATTCAAGTTTCATTTGATAATTCTAGTCCATACTCAAATACATTAAAGTTCAATTGAAAACCAAAAATTAACAAAAGAATAATTCAAGACCAACAATTAAAATCCAGCTAAGTAAATTATATAATAATGCAAGACCAACAATTGCTTAGTTTAACAAAAGAAGGTCGGGCAACAGAACTTTAACTCACCAGAGAAAACCAACAAGGCGGCCAAGCAGCGAGCGGAGCGTCAAACGGCGAGTGGCAGCGTGAGGGATAGGAGAGTGGGGGAGGCAGGGTTAGACAGAAGTGAGATGAGAAACAGAGATTTAGGCGTAGCAAGCGGCGTTTGAGTTTCAGATGGCGAGAAAATGGAGAGCGTCGCCGGTGCTTGAGAGACAGAGAGAGTAGAGAGGTTTTTTTTTTTTTTTTGAAATAAGAGAGCAGAGAGTACCTGCATCACGATGTTGGTTGTAAATTTTTTAAAAATAAATAAATTAAAAATATTTTTTTTTAATTTTTCAAATTTATATAAATAACCGGGTCAAACGATGCCGGTCGGGTTCCTGTAACTGACCCATTTATCTGGACTGGTCAAAATGTTTGACGTGATCCAAACCCGCCCAGACGGAACGGGTACCCACAGCTATTAAGCGGGTCGGGGCGGGTCGATGATTTTTCGCAAGATTATATTGAACAGAAAACAGAGGACAGACATAGGCCTCTTTCTCTTGAGCCAGTCTTTCAACACTTGCACGTACAAACTAGGGTTTCATAGTGACCATCAATCACCATGTACAGAACAGCAGCTTCTCGTCTTCGGGTTCTCAAGGTCAGTAATTAAATTCTCGATCCTCTGAAAATCCTAATTTCAACCCTCTTATTTGATTTGATGGATTGATTTGCTACTTTTATGCTCATCAATGGTTGAATCTACGATAGCGTGGATTTACAGCTGCTAGATCTGTTAATTCTTCACTGGCGGTTTTGTGCTTGTTATACAATCGTAATGTTATGGCATCGTGTTACTATTTGATTTATGACAAAATGTAATAAAAAGAAAAAAAAAAAAGGTGATGCAACTAATTAAGTCAGTTTGATTGTTTGAGAAATGAAAAAGAATGGAACAGATAATGCCTTATGTCATCGAAAGAATTCATATCGACGCTGAATAGTGAATATGATGCATTGAATGCAAACACAGTACTTGTATATTTACGGTCTACAGTCACAATCTTTGATTATTTTTGGTTTGTGGGGAATGTGTATTCAGTTACATTATGTAAGAAGAAACCAACCAATGAAATCAAAATTGTATGATTCAATGATTCATTTACAGTTCGTGTTCACATAATACAATCAATATCTATAAATTGTATAGGTTTTTTTTTTTTTTTTTTTTTTTTTCCGACATACTCACTTCGAATTGGAATTTAGAAATATTAGTAATCATGATAAGATAAGCTATTTGTGTTGTTGCTGCTTGTTGTAACTTGTAAGAAGTATTGAAAACATTAAAGAAATCCATGCAAAACTTTAATCTTCTTGAAGTTTTAGTTCTGGCGTGGGATAATATTATGGAGATGGTGCCATTGCAACTAGATAATCTTCATGGTTTTTAAATAGTATAAACTATATATGTACAATTTGTAATATCAAACTGTGAGAGCAGGGCCATGTGCGCGGTACCTTACCTGCAAGCACAAGATTTGCAAGTTCAAGTGCTGTTGCAACAAATACATCCTCTTTGGGTGGAATCTTTAGCTGGCTGACTGGGGAGCGATCCAAGTCTTCACCTCCTCTAGACTTTCCACTTCCAGGTGTCTCTCTTCCTCCTTCACTGCCTGATTATGTCGAACCAGGTAAAACCAAGATTACAACACTTCTGAATGGCGTCAAAGTTGCCTCAGAAACATCTGCGGTATGTTTGCATATATCATTCTTTAAAGAGCATGTTTTCTCATCTAAGGTCACTCGTTTTTTAGGGCACTTAATTTCTAGCTTATTAATATAGTTTCTGTTTCTTTCTGTTACCGACCAGTCCGCTACAGCCTCAATAGGGTTATATGTTGATTGTGGCTCAATATATGAGTCACCAATCTCGTTTGGTGCTACGCACTTGCTTGAGCGTATGGCCTTCAAAAGCACAAGAAACCGGAGCCACTTGCGCATTGTGCGAGAAGTGGAGGCAATTGGTGGCAATATTCAAGCCTCAGCTTCTAGGGAGCAGATGGGGTACACCTTTGATGCTTTGAAAACCTATGTTCCTGAAATGGTTGAGCTGCTTGTTGATTGTGCGAGGAACCCCGTTTTCCTTGATTGGGAGGTCAATGAACAGGTATTTGAATGAATTTGTTTGTTGCTTGATATTTTTCATTATTACAATTTTACAAATAATATTAACCAAACCCCTCCCCACCTTAACGTAAACAGTATTTGAACCCAAGATCTATTATACAATAACAAGAGATCGTACCAGCTAACTTTACTAGTACCCACAAAACAAATTTTATTGCCCTTGCTTACTATTTTAATGCAATGTTAGATTTATTTCCCCTTCAAAAATGAAATTTTACTTCCCGCAGCTCCTGAAGGTGAAATCTGAGGTTACTGAAGCTTTCAACAATCCTCAAGGCCTGCTCTTAGAAGCAATTCACTCTGCTGGTTATTCTGGTGCATTGGCTAATCCTCTTCTCGCTCCAGAATCTGCCATTAATAGACTGAACAGTACAATCTTGGAGGAATTTGTTTCTGTAAGTATGATTTGTAGATAAGATATATATGTCTTACACAAATCACATATTTGGAATCTATTGTTATTTCCTGTGGTTTGCATCTTTTGCATTGTTAATTGAGGTTTTATATGATAATTTCAGGAAAATTATACTGCTCCAAGGATTGTACTTGCAGCTTCTGGTGTTGAACATGACCAGCTGTTATCTGTAGCTGAACCACTTTTGTCTGACCTACCCAGCATCTCTCGTCCTGAAGAGCCAAAATCTGTGTATACTGGAGGTGATTATCGTTGTCAAGCTGATTCAGGGGTATGTATGATTAATGTTATATATAAGCTTAATCTTCCGTCCTTCCCATCAAGGTGATGTTTAATTCTGATTTTCCCTTTCAGGACCAGAGCACACATTTTGCTCTTGCATTTGAATTTCCCGGTGGTTGGCATAAGGAGAAGGAAGCAATGGCTTTAACTGTTCTTCAGGTTTGTTATTGGATTTCTATATGCTTGAAATTACCTTTTTTTGGTTAGGATTATGCTATGCTGCTAAATACACCCAAAATTACTCTTCACTACTATTACTATCATATCATTTAAGTAAAATTACCCGTACAGATGATAATAATATCCAACTGGTATTGCAAATTCATTTTCCACACAACAGCAATTGATGGCTCAAAATTCACAGGTCTTAAAACTGGATGTCCAACACCTTTAAGTATAGATTGGGAGATAAGTTATACATTTAGGTCATTCTCCATTATTTCTACTGAAGAAACAATATCCTTAGTTCTCAGTTTCAACATCTCAACTTTCAAAATGTGTTTGTTGTGCAACTTTGCAATGCTCAAGTCAGTCCCCCACCCACCTCTACCTTAACCAAATAGAAGGTAAACCTTGATGGTGTCATGGTATTAAAACATTGTAGAACCATACTATAAAAATTGGGGAGAAATAGAAAGCTGATTAAATATGTATTTGATATTGAATACAGCCACCAATGTTGTGGTACACAAATCCGGACCTCTAAAAGAGAAAGACATTTGTAATTTACTTTAAAAAACATTTTTTTTTTTAAGTGGTCATGATTTTGAAGAGAATCGGTGTGTTGAAGTTTAGAGTTATATTATTGGCATTTGGTTGAAAGAGAATAATTGTTATTTTAAATTTTAAAGGTAATTGTTGGGAGTATTTTTATGGGTGACTTTAAACTCGCCCTTCTGTATATTTGCATCTTTATCTTAAATTTCATTCTTATTGAAATTTTAAGGGCAAATGATAATAGATTGAGTTATATTGTAGATGCTAATGGGAGGAGGTGGATCATTCTCAGCCGGGGGCCCTGGAAAAGGAATGTACTCAAGGCTATGTAAGTTGATTCTATCATACTTGATCTCATCTGATTCTCAGGTTTGATTATGCTTGTGGCATAGATACATAGGGCTCGTTTGGGATAGCTTTTACTTTTGGCTTTTGACAGTAGAAGAAGAGAAATAAAAGCTTAAACTTTTTGGTTACCGTTTGGATAATCTATTTCAGAAGAGCTTTTTTGTCCGGAAGAGTTTTAAGACTGTTTGGTTGAAACATTTTAAAATATCTACTAGTTACAATATACCCATTATGCCCTAATTATAATAAATTATTAATAATATAGGTAAATTTTATTTATATTTAATTTTTTTAATTAAAATAATTAATAATAATAATAATAATAATAATAATAATAATTTTAAAATAAACTTAACAAATAAAAATTTAATAACAGTTAAATGATAAATCTAAATATGGTAATATTTCAAAAAAAAAAAAAGGATAAATGTAATTAATAAAAATAAAAGAAATAATAAACTAAATATTTTGTTTTGCTCATCCAACGGCTGTCATCTAACCAACACCGCCAATAATCCAATCTCACCCACCACAATCCACAACCACACATTTTTCTGCCATTGAAGATCGAAAGCGCACACCATTTTTTTTCTTTCTTTTTTTCTCTACCATTTTCACTATCTTCGTCAGCTCCTCTTTCTTCATTTTCATACCGTCTCTCTCTACTTCTTTACTTCATCCATTTCTTGGTTCACTCTCTCTCTTTCTTGCGAATCCATAACCTTCGAATCATCTCTCTACTTTTTTACTACATCAATTTCTTGTTTCATAGTTAGATTTGTTAAATCTACTCATGGGTTTGATTAATTTTTGTGATGTTTTAGTGAGAGATGGCTGAAAATGCAGTTGAAAGGAATGGAGAAAGAAGGGATGCGAGTGTAATTTTTATTTTGGTTTTGATGGATTGAAGGATAAAATGGTGAATAAAAAAGTTTCATTAAACAAATTTGTAGCTTCCCGTGTTTCTGTGTGAAAGCTCTTTTACAAGAAGCCAGAAATCTTGGCTTTCACTGGAAGAGCTTTCAAAAATGAAAAGCTCTTTTGATGATCCATCCAAAGACTCATATAAGCTAAAAGCACCATTCCAAAAGCCTAGCCAAACAGGCCCATATACTTGTATTAATTAATGTTTTTCATATTAAAAAGCTCTCTCTATTTTATAATAGTGGCATCATTTATCTGCAAGTCTTGGATTTTACTTTTTTTTATTTAAAATTTTGACTTATAAATATAAATGTCTGCTAATATGATGTGCAGATCTCCGTGTCTTGAATGAGTATCCTCAAGTTCAGTCCTTTTCTGCATTCAACAACATCTACAATAATACTGGCTTATTTGGTATCCAGGGAACGACTGTAAGCCAACACTTCGATCTTCAAGTATTTGTGTAGTTAAAGCGATGTGCTATCTGAACATATTCATTTATTGAGTCTGAGTATGATCTGTCACTCTGTGACTTCTGTCAATATATTCTTAATAAAGAGGGTTGGGAAGGGGGTAGTATATATCGAAAGATGTTAAATTACGGGATTTCAAACAGGTGCACAGCAACTCCTTTACTAAGTGTTTATCAAACCTTAAAAACTTTTATTGCTTTTCAACACTAGTATATTTTATTTAGTTGGTATTACACATTACTAGAAGAAACTTGTTGAAGCTATATTGACCTAGATTACTGGTAGAAAAAAATAGAAAAAAGATGATAGATTAATGAACAAAGAATTGGTCTTTAGATAAAATCTTATTGCACCAAAGGTTATCAATGTTTAGCTAAAACACTAGTGACAATGGAGTGTTTTTGGGGATTTGCATTTTTTTTGGGCAAGGAAGTAGTTGAGGATCTTACATGTCAGTAACATCTGCATCATGATGCTAGTTTTGAAGATGTTTTTGTTTCTGGATTTAGGGTTCTGATTTTGTAGCAAAAGCCATCGATATAGCAGCTAAGGAGTTGATTACAGTGGCAACTCCTGGACAAGGTTTGCTGCTGCACCTTTATCTTGCCTAGTGGCTAGTATCATGTTTTGCTTGGAGCATTTGATTTGTTAGCCTAATACTGTCATGCACCTCACTGTCTGCAGTTGATCAAGTACAGCTAGATCGTGCCAAACAGTCAACAAAATCTGCTATTTTGATGAATTTGGAATCAAGAGTATGCAAACTTTTTCTTTGATTTTTTGATCTCAGATATAAAATTAATTATAATGGTTTTCGTTCTGCATCAAGATTTTAGAATTCTTATTTTGCCTTCTATTTTATTTAATTTTGCAGATGGTTGTTTCTGAAGATATAGGTAGACAAGTTTTGACATATGGTGAGAGGTATGACTAAAATTCATCGGTGACTCTAGGATTGCATGCTTTGATAAACTAATATATCTATTGCACAAAATATCTGTTCCCTTTTTTTTTTCATGTATCTGGTATGTGTTGTAGATCATAAGATTCCATTTGGTTTTGCCACTATACAACACAATTTTGTTTTCTTTTCAACTAGTTATAAATGTAGTCATATCTGCTGATTTGATGCTTTTATAGGGGTTAGGACAGAGACCTCGTAGTTATGATAAAGGGTCCACATAGTCAAAATACAAAAGAAATCTGTTTCAAGTCCTTTTCCCTGCTTCCTATTCTGACATTGCATATTTTTTTAGCTGTTTTTATAAATTTAGGTCCGGGACTGGTGTCAATTGTCATAGTTGATAATCTGTGTTTATATGTTCTCTGAACATGACTTGACCAATCATGGTTCAAGATTAGGTCGAAAAGACGGTTCCTTAATATCGTAGGTGGGGTTTATATCGTTGCAGAAGCTATTATGTGTTTGCTGATATTCTTTTGTCTTTAAACACCCCATTTTATAGTTTCATTCTCTGTGGTAAGATCGGAATGCCAATGTGCCCAGGGAGACTATTCCATCTGTTAATGAGTGTCAACACCAGAATATATTTTATACACTGATAATGGGACAGATTGATTTTCACTTATGCCCTGGCTAAATTGATTACTTTCCAGTATCTCTTCATTTGTGCTTATTTGAATATTTAATGCACTAGACTGTAGCATAGCTTATAAAAATGTTTGTTATTTCTTAGGAAACCCGTGGAGAATTTCTTGAAGGCTATAGATGAAGTTACAGTGAAGGACATTGCTTCAATTGCCAAGAAGCTTATTTCATCTCCTCTCACCATGGCGTCATATGGAAATGGTATTTCATGGGATTTGGGATAATATTTTGTTCTGTATTTCGTTGGTTTTATTTGACAATTCTCCTAACTCGTTCCCTCATGTTTTGCAGTCATTAATGTCCCTAGCTATGATTCAGTGAGCAGCAAGTTCAAGTCATAATTAAGTTATACTTTCTTGTATCGAACTGGACCAGAATCTGACCTGCTGTCTATAATGTTGTCCATCTGCATACCTTGAAGCTTTTTTACAACCGGTTGTAGAAAATAAGATTAAATTTCAGAACGCCCGCTCCCATTTTTCTGAATAATTTGATATACCAAGCAATCGGCATTTTGATGTACGTTGGTGTATTGAGTTTGCTTCCATTTATTGCCGGACGATATTTATATTTCTTGTATTCTTTTGTAGTTTGGTCTTCAAGCCTCCGTGAATAGAGAGGATTGTCCTCGAGTTGCAATTATTGAAGTCAAATGCAACTAGCTGATAGGCCGAACAATATTCAAGGGCCTCTGATGTTGATCGAAATGCTTTTAAAATTTTATCTTGTGTAATAAATTTCAGTAACTGTGCTCTTAATCATGCATGAATCGTGTCAAGTTTTGACTTTCTTTTAAACTTCAAACCATGTTTTGGGAACTTTACTTGGAAGAGGGAACAAATCGGCCTTGAGGGAACGGGAAATAAAGCTGGAATATAAGCAGTTAAAGCTTGAGATTTGAAAATAAGTTAAAAACGCGTTTACCTTTAATATATGATAGTGGTTGATATGACTGAATTTGATTGATTAGACATAAATTGAGACATCATTTTTAGACCGGTGATTTAAATCCATTGATAAATGGGTGGTTGGGTGTTAAGAATATATTTTGTCAAAAATTGTAAGTTGACTAGACTCAAAACATAACTTCACATCAGTGATGTGGGTACGAGGGACATATACTAGACAACTTCATCTCATTTAAGACTTAAAACCTTATAAAGCTTATAAATCCCTTTCCCGGTTGAAAGTTGAAGAGAGAATGGAATTTCTTCCATAAATATAGTGAAACCAGATACCAAATTTTGACGCCACTGCCGAAAATCCAAGCTTGCAAATCTTTTGTAGATTCCCTTGTCCAATCTTAAGTTATTATTTACAGGATAAATAAATAAATAAATGGGCAAGGTCAAAATCAGAAGCAAAAGCAAAAGCCAATATTAGATAAACCTAACATAACATCATCCATCATTACAACTTACATGGGTCATAAGTCATAACCAACTTCTCTCTCTCATTTTGGGTTAAGAAATTCTAATTTTATTTTTATTTCATTTTTTTTTTCGACTCAATTCTTCATCTTCCAAAACAAAAATATAAGTTGGTTAGCGACTAAAGTTTCTTGCATGCCTCTCTTTTTTTTCTTTATTTCTTCTGTCTCTTTCTACTCTTTTTGTGGGCTGGTCTTCTTTTTTCCACCATATTTGTCTTTTCTTTTCTCATTTTTTTTTTTTTTCAGTTATCATTATTTTTTATTTGCACATGCTTTTTAAATATTTAGTGTAACAAATTTTCGACATCGAATCAGCTATATATAGAGAGAGAGAGGAGGAGGTTTCAAGTGGGGGACTTCTGTAAGTGTTTTTTTATTTTTTATTTTTTATGAGGGACTTGTTTTGTAACCATACAGAGCTTACTGTATAAAGTTACAATGTGACTATGTAATATTACGAAGCCCACTTCGTAATATTATGTATAGGTAGGTTATTGTGTGAGGGGGCCATGATCCAGGCCCACAAATTTTTTTTAAATGTTTATTTAAATTTTATCCTAATATTTTGTTATTTATATTTTTCTTTTAAAATTTTATTAATTTTTAAATTGACCCTCTCAGATTCCTAAAGCTAATTTTGCCTCTAATTACATAATCGATCTCACATGAAAAATCATTCGGAAATCTCACACTATATATATATATATATAAATTCTATTATCAGTTCAAACTAACAAAAGTTATATCAGTTCCTTGCATGTGGGCCACTGGATTTAAATACTTTGACTTGGCTGTATATACTTGTCAGTCAAAGTATTTAAATCCAGTGGCCCACATACAAGGAACTGATATAACTTTTGTCAGTTCGAACTGATAATAGAAAAACTATATATATATATATATATATATATATATATATAGTCTATAGGCATTAACCGTTATGATATCTTAACTCCTTTAATATAATTAATTTGATGTATTTTTTTTTTTAAAAAAATTGACTTGTCTGCCACTGACCATATATTTACAAAAATGCTCTTATTACATGAGAAAGGCTCAACACTGAATAGTAGCAAAATTAAAAAATCGGGGTCACTCGTAATCTCTTTCAGGGCAAATTCTAGCGAGCAAGTCCTCAAGCTCATGGCTTATTTCAATAACATCTTTCGCCAACCTCTGCCGCATTTGAATTTAGACGCTTAAGGGACTTTAAAATCCTGTAAAACTTCTCTGCTCCATCGACATCTTTCTCTTCCATGAAAAACTTAAAAAAACATCGACCGTTTCTTCTGAATTTGATGTACATAAATGTCTTTTTAAACTTTTTAATAAATCTTTAAAAGTGGCATGTTATAAGTGGAGATAGATGGTTTTATCACTCTTTTAAAATGGGTTTGCAAGACTATCACCACTTTAATAATTTGAGTTTAAATAGCACATATTATTGTAAATAGACAAAAATGGCCCTACAGTTTTGATTTTTTTTTTTTTACTTTACAGTTTTTCAAAATTTTTTTTTTTGTTGTTGTTCTTCTTCTTCGTTGGACCTCCATTGGATGTTGAAATCCAGCTCCATTGGAGGTTGAGGTCTGTTCGTTTGACCTCCATTGGAGGTCAAAGTTGTTTGACCTCCGTTGAGGTCTATTCTACCTCTATGGAGGTCGAAATTGACCTTCAATGGAGGTCGAAATCAACTTCCAATGGAGGTTGATGAAGAAGATGAAAAAAATATATATATATATTTTTGTCCAATAAGTCTTAGAAATTACAAAAATACCCAAAAAATCTCAAAAACTACAAAATAAGTCTCGTAAATACCCAATAAGTCCCGGATCAGAGACTTATTGGGTATTTTTATAATTTTTGAGACTTATTGTGTATTGTTGTAATTTTGGAGACTTATTGGGTATTTTTATAATTTCTGAGAATTATTGGGTTTTTTATAATTTACAAGACTTATTATCAAAAAAGTCTCAAAAATTACAAAAAAACCCAATAAGTCTCAGAAATTATAATAATACCCAATAATTCTTGAAAATATCCAATAAGTCTCGAAAATACCCAAAAGTCTCGAAAAATACAAAATAAGTCTAAGAAATTGGGTATTTCCGAGACTTATTTTGTAGTTTTTCAAAGACTTGTTTTGTAGTTTTCGAGATTGTTGGATATTTTTATAATTTCCAAGACTTATTGGACAAAAATGAAATTTCCAATTTATTTTTTATTTTTATTTTTATTTTTATTTTTTCATCATCTTCTTCATCAACCTCCGTTGGAAGTCGAACAGACCTCCAACGAAAGTCAAATGACTTCGACCTCCATCGGAGGTCGAACAAAGAGGTCTGTTGGACCTCCAATGGAGGTCTAATGAAGAAGAACAAAAAATAAAAATAAAAATATGGAAAACTAAAAAGTAAAAATAAAATGAAAAAATCAAAATTGTGGGGGTATTTTTATCCGTTCATCATAATAGGTTCCATTTAAACTTAAGTTATTAAATAAATGATAATCTTAAAATTCACCCTTAAAAGAGTGCTAATAAATTTTTGAACCCCATGTTATAATATACTACCATAGTAGCCCTCTCTTTATAGTAATATATAATAACAATGGAAGTTTATGGTTTGCATAAACTTTTCAAGAAATGCAAATAAATTACTAAACAGAATTTGACAACAACTTGGAGTAAGAAATGAAGCCTTAAGATGCAAAATGTCATTATGATGAAAAGTATATATCCATTTAAAGAATTAAGAAAGGTAAAATGTAATGGCATTAAGGACCAAACAAGATTAACGTTTCAACATTTTATACACCACGTTCCAATCATTGAAGATACAATGTCATTTTTTGTCATTCCAAGAAATTATTATATTTAGTGCAATTTTTTGTTACCGCAAATATAAATACATGATAAATATTAAAAAAAAAAAAAAAAAATCCGTCTTTTACCAAGATGAATCTACGTCATTAAGGTTTTGCAAATCACACAGTATTTGTAACTCTCTTTTTCCCCGAAGAATATGGGGCATAATTTTTTTACAAATCACGATAAAACTTGTTATCACGCAGTATTTGCAACTCTTTTTTGCCCGAAGAATTTGGGGGATAAAATTTTTTGCAAACCGCGATAAACTTTTTGTCATGCGGTATTTGCAACTCTCATTTTACCAAAAAATCTAGGGCAAATTTTTTTTTACAAACCCCGACAAAACTTCTGTCACACGGTATTTGCAACGATCTTTTACCCGAAGAATCTAGGACATGCAAGTTTTTGTAAACCGCGACAAACTTTTTATCACGCGGTATTTGCAACTCTATTTTGCCTGAAGAATCTAGGGAGTAAAAGTTTTTGCAAACCGTGATAAACCTTTTTGTCACGCCGTACTTATAACTCTCTTTTATCCGAAGAATCTGGGGTATAAAAGTATTTGCAACTCTCGTTTGCAGTTGCCCAAAGAACCTGGGGGATAAAAGTTTTTGCAAATCGCGATAAACTTTTTGTCAAGCTGTATTTGCAACTCTCTTTTTCCTGAAAAATCTAGGGAATAAAAGTTTTTGTAAACCCCGACAAACTTTCTGTCGCGCGGTATTTGCAACGCTCTTTTGCCCGAAGAATGAGGCATAAAAGTTTTTGCAAACCGCAACAAACTTTTTGTCACGCGGTATTTGCAACTCTCTTTTGTCTAAAGAATCTAGGGGCGTAAAAGTTTATGCAAACCGTGAAAAACTTTTTTGTCGCGCCGTACTTACAACTCTCTTTTATCCGACGAATCTAGGGCATAAAGTATAGTACATTTCAAATTAATCATCCTCCACACATGCCTTCTAATCTCTCTTAATTCTTTGTAATAAAACCATAACTTCAAAATAAACACAATCAGAATAAGATTATTGTTATTTTTTCCATACATTAAGGGATATTAAAGATAATGGATAAAGATAATAATACTGCTGTCTCCATATATATTCCTCACTCTAGCTACTTTATCTGAATTCAAGAAATTTATTTAATTATTATAAACAAGGATTCTATTGTTCCATTCTATTTAGAGATATTCTCATACATGAATTATATATATTAGTGTTTTTCTTTTTCCCAAGAAGATGCTCCCCAATGAACCTAGCATGTGTTTTTATACACATTTTTATATATATAGGAATATCTCATGTTCAGTGTAGAATTTCACTCCTTAGCTTGCTACACTTATAATTCCATGAGCATATATATATAGCACTTTTATACATATAACAATTCACAAACTTATAAATGTAAGGAGATCACATATAATGCCAAGAAATTTGGTGGCACAAGCTGAGAATCAACACCATAAAAAAGAAAAAATAAATAATAATAATAATTATTATTATTATTAGTCAAAAGTCAACTTATTTGGATAATTTGAGCAATCCGATTCTTTCATTCTTCTGAGACAAAAAGAGAACCCTAATAATCAAAGGTTTATTCAATTCACAAGTTGAATAATTATTGCATGCGGACCACTATATATCTCTCCTAGACATTTTTCTTTATTGCCAATCATACTGTTACAATATAATTAATTAAATAAATATATATATATATATATATATATATATATATATATATACACGTATGTATGTATATATACGTATGTGTGTCTATATATTCTTCTTCTTCTAATTTACCTTTTGAAAATATTATAAATGTAAAATACTGTATGTATATAATAACAGACAAAGGAGCAATCATGGCCATCTATCTGATATGCAAACATTTTTCTGGTCCGTTCATCATTTAATCTTGACTGTTGAAAAGAATGTTATAAACGTGAAGTTTAACAATCATCTGATCAAATATATTTACTTTTTAACAACAGAAGGTTGAAAAAAAAAAATGTCCCCACAATAATGTTGTGGGGTCATCAGAGAGAGTCTATTTTCTTTACACAGATGTGGACTACTATGGCATATATAAAAATTGTATATGAGTATATCACACTTTATATTTCCCTAGAATGGTAAATAACAACGCCAGAAGCCAAAAAAGAAGGAGACAGAAAAAAGAAAAATCAAAATTCGTTAAACAAATTTAATTTGTTTTAATTTAACAAGAGTTTTTATTATATTGCCAGGTGAGAGCTATTTTATTACTCGGTGGCGCTAGTTGCTTGTGGTTGAAGTTTCGTAGATTTTTATTTATTTATTTATAAAAAATGATTTTGATACAGTTTTAATTAATTAGCAGGGGTGGTGGTGGTCCATCAAGTACACACACACTGCTCATTTGCCTTGCTTATCAAGCAACCCCGTAATTCTTCTCTCTCTCTCTCTCTTTCTTCTCTGCGACATTCATGGCAAAACCGCAAAAGTATAATGATCAGCACTCCATCTCAAAACCCATGTGAGTTCTTATCATCTTTTTTCACTCTCTGCTCTCTTTCTAATATATTTTTTTCTTCTCCTAAATCTCTCCTCTGTGTGTCTCTCTCCTTTCACAATTTTTTTTTTTTTTTTAAGTTTTCAAGTAAAGTATTTTCCCGATATAAATCGTCATAACTATTCTAACTAGCTCAAACCTATATTTACCGTACTCTCACTTGTTGATACCAACCAACCATTCTACCCTGAAAATACTAATAGCCTATATATATATATATATATATATATATTATATGATAAATAATATATAATATATATAAGGAAAAAAAAACACAGATGGGGTTTGTTATGCTTTTGAATGTGTTCGATAAGTAACAGCTGTGAAGGCCGTTTCATGCCTTTTGCTTTTGTAGTCAAGACCTTGCTGAGAATAGCTTTACAAAGAGAAAGAAAAACCCAACTGGGTTTTTGTTTTTTTTTTCCCTTTCTATCCTGTTTTTTTTTTCTCTCTGTCACAAACCACCTATATACTAGTTTTGCTTCTTGAATTAGCAAAGGCTTTAAAAGTGGTGTGTGTGGACTGTGGAGGCTTTTCCTTTTTCTTCACTAGACTGTGCTTCGCTTAAAGTAATAAGGTGAGATGAGAATTGAGAATTGAGAATTGAGAACTGAAAATTGAGAAGAGAGAGGAAATTCCGGTGTTTTCTATTCTTAAAGTTGGTTTATATCTATTTTATACTCTCTCACAGTTTCTTCTTCTTTTCTTCTTCCTCCTCCTCCTCCTCCTCAGTCCTTTTGTTCTCAAAATTGCAAATTTTATTCATTGAACCCGGCCGTTTTATTTCTCGGGTACATATATATATTTGTTTTTATTTTTCCTCGATCTTTTGGGCATATTTCTCATCTGGGTGTTTTGATCAACTTTCTTGTTTTAGATTTCATTTGGTTGCACTTACTTGTGTAAGAGCTTGAAGTTTTTTTTTTTTTTTTGGCTGGTTTTGAAATTCTTTATGGGATACAAAATAGGTTGATGATTTTGTTATTTCATGATGTATGTATCTCCAAAAAATTTTTTTTTTTTTTTTTTTTTGGGTCTGATGATTTTTGTATTGTGTAGGTAGAGAGCTAACTGGGATATGAGTAGGCAGCTGTTATATAGATCAGTTGATCATAAATACAAAGATTATCTGAAGCGTACTTTGAGAGAAAGTAGAAGATAGCATCTGGTTTTGCATCCAACAAGTCATGAATAAGAGTAATATTAGCAGCTCTGATCTCATCGATGCCAAGCTTGAAGAACATCAGCTCTGTGGATCCAAGCAGTGCCCTGGTTGTGGACACAAGCTAGAAGCAAAGCCGGTACGGATGATAGTATGTTATCATAATAATAATAATATTCTTGACTTCATCTAAAGATTTTTCAAAAGAAAAGAATCAAGAATTTTTATATATATGCTTGCTGTTTTTATTCTGGGGCTAATTGAGATTTGTATTAAAGTTTTCTCTTCTTTTTTTTCTTCTTCTTTTTTTTTCTTTAATTTTTAGTCTTTTTCATTTTTAAATTGAATTGGATTTGGCACAGGACTGGTTAGGTCTACCAGCTGGAGTGAAATTTGATCCAACAGACCAAGAACTGATAGAACACCTTGAAGCCAAAGTAGAAGCTAAAGACATGAAATCTCACCCTTTGATTGATGAGTTTATTCCTACCATTGAAGGTGAAGATGGCATTTGTTACACCCATCCTGAAAAACTTCCAGGTCAGATATCATACACATATACAAAATTCAAATTAAAATATTCAAATTAAAATTATCTCTCTCTCAGGTCAGAATTCAGATGGGATTTTGTTTAATTACAATTTCAATGCTAATGATTTGTTTGTTAAGACTTTTCAAGAGATATATATTCCCATTTTGTTTGTTAACCTAACTTTGAATTTGTACATTTCTTGAAGGAGTGACAAGAGATGGGTTGAGCAGACACTTCTTCCACAGACCTTCCAAAGCATACACAACTGGTACAAGAAAGAGAAGGAAAATTCAAACCGAATGCGATCACTTGCAAGGTGGAGAAACAAGGTGGCATAAAACTGGTAAAACTAGGCCAGTCATGGTTAATGGAAAACAAAAAGGGTGCAAGAAGATTCTAGTTCTCTATACAAACTTTGGCAAGAACCGAAAACCCGAAAAGACCAACTGGGTGATGCACCAATACCATCTGGGTCAGCATGAGGAAGAGAAAGAAGGAGAGCTTGTGGTTTCAAAGATATTCTATCAGACTCAGCCCAGACAATGTAATTGGTCATCCGATAGAAGTGCAACTACTACTACTACTACTACTACTAATGCTGCTGATAATCAAGGAATAAGCAGTGATCCTAATAGTAGAAGAGATAGTGGTAGTGGAAGTTGTTCTTCTAAGGAAATTAATATTACACATAGAGAAGAAGTCTCCGGAGCTGCTGTTGCTGCTGCTATGTCAAGTTATGGTGCCATTGATCATATGCAACAACTGAAACCTGATCATCATTTCAGCTTTGTCCCGTTTAGGAAAACCTTCGACGAGGTACGTACGTGCTTTTTGTTTGTTTATTTATTTATTTCTGCAATGCATTCTTCTACCTATAAAACTAATAAAAGATTAAGATTTTTTTTTCTAAGTTGAATATTTTATGCAAATCCATCTGAATTGGTTAAGATGGATCGATATAATTCTTCTTGCTTATAGCCTTTTTCTGTTCCAAATACATCGAAAGTATTCAAATTACTATCATTCTGATTATATTATGGCATATATGTTTGCTGGTTCAAATGTCCAATTATTCAAATTTTTAGAACATTAATTTTAGTTTTTCTTACATGTATTGGATAATTGATATTATATAAAAGTAAAGGGAAGAGATGAAAAAGTTCCAGGGTTGCTTGCAAATACAGCATGAAAATTCAATGGACCTGACTTGATTATCTTTGTCAGCTAATTAATTAATGAACTAAGCTTTGTTTACCCGCGAAAAGGGTTACTACGGATTGAAACCTATATTCAAACTAATTGGGTAACAAAGCAAAATAATAAAGAGAGAAAAAGATGTTAAAGCCAAAAAAAAAAAAAAAAAAAAAAAAAAAAAAAAAAAAAAAACAAACAAACAAAGAGGGTGTTGAAAATGGACAAGCTAGCTAGCCAACTGATTTTTCATGTGGGTTGTGTCCTATATTGTCCATTGCAGGTGGGGATAGGAGAGGCTTCAACAGCAAGGGAACCCCCAACACAGGCACCACCACCACCACCACCAGGCACGTGCGAAGAATTACGTGATCAGGCGCACCCACATCATCATGTGGCCCATCAACATCAACATCAACATCATCATCATCAGATTGCTAACTCAGCCTTCCATGTCAACAGGCCTTCACATCCCATCTCCAGCATCATCTCTCCTCCTCCTCTCCATCACACCTCTATCATTCTTGATGATCAAGACCCCTACAATGTCTCCAGATTAATGCTTCAAAACGACAACTTCCATGTTCGTATATAATCTTCTTTTTCTATCTTTGATATTACTCTATATATATAGTCCTCTCTTTGACTTGACCAAGCATATGCATGGTTAATTAGTGTCAGCTAAGTTGAGAACAATAAGACATATATGATGATTAAGATAATAATTTGATTTTGTTGGCTTTTTGACTGAATGAATGAATGCAGCAACAGCAACAGCAACAACAGCAGCACCAGCAACAACAACATCATCATAAACTAGGAGGAAGGTCTGCATCATCTGGTTTGGAGGAACTCATAATGGGCTGCACTTCATCAGATATCAAAGAAGTGAGTATCAACCCTTTGACCCTCAAATTCATGAGACCCTTGTGTGTTATAATGCCAACTAAGAAGGGTAAAAAAAATTAAAATTAAAATTTAAAAAAAAAAAAAAAAAAAGCTAGAGGGATTGAAAAGGACAAATAAAATATATACCCTATCAAATTCTTTATTACTATTATTTTAAACTAAAGAGAGAGAAGCCAGAAACCTTTTCTTTTTTTTTTCTTTTTTTTTTCCTCTCTTTATCTCTTTAAAATTATTCTTCTTTTAAATTTCATATTTCGGTGAGTTAGCATGATATACAACACAGTATTCTGTAAAGAAATATAGGTACCTGTCATGTCTATACTATACACACTTTTTTCTCTCTTTTTTTTTTCTTTTTCTTGAAGTTAGGCAGATAGATGGTAACCATTTTCCAATTTAGAGGTTGATGTAATTAATTTTTATTGGATAAGAAAATAGAGAAACCCTAAGAAAATACCAAACAATAGAATGTAGAACTGCGCGCAAGCCTGAAATTGTAGAAGAAAAACGGAATCTCTTTTGAATAGTAAAGAGAGTAGAAAACTAAAGCCAAAACTTTTTATTCCAGTTTTTATAATTTCAAATTTCTACTAAGAGGAATAAAACCCTTTTTTCCCATGACTATTCTAATCATGTTTTATGTAAATAATAACAATAAGCTCAAAAAGTAATATAGCTAGCTAGACATCTGAATTTTTATTTTTTTTTTTGAATAATAATTTTAGAGTTTTTGAAAAAGAATGTAGATGATAGCTAGCGCATTATAAACTCTTTTTTCATGCGTAGCATGGAGAGAAAAAACACATCATCAGACAATTTGATTGTGGATGATATACATATATATATATAAATAAAAGGACAAAAGAGGCAACTAGTTCTTTGTATGTTTAAAGTTTAAACTGATCAAAACCCTAATTTTTATTTATTTATTTTATTCACATGGTGCTTGTACTGTTTTGCTTTGCAGGAGTCATCCATGGCAAACCCACAAGAAGCAGAATGGTTGAAGTACTCCTCCTTCTGGCCTGATCCTGACAACCAGGATCATCATGGGTAGGAGCAAAAAAAAAAAAAAAAAAAAGTTAGAGAGAATAAACAAAATCCCATACAGAGACAACATTATTGTTATCATCATTAGTACTTGAAGCCTCCACTCTCTCAAGTTGTTTTCAAGAAGAGACCCTCATCTATAGTTTGCTGATATCTTTTTCTTTTGGGGGGACCTCCTAGCTAAGGTCTCATGGCTCTCAAGTCTCAACTGAACTAACTGTACAACAGTCCATGTTGAAAGAGAAGAGAAGAGAAAAAGAAGAAAAGGAGAAAAGAAGAAGAAAGAAAAAAAACAAAGAAAAGAAAAAGAAAAGAAAGCCAAAAAAAGGCTGCTCTCTCTCTCTTTCTCTCTGCTACTGACAATAGAAGGAGAACCAAAGACCCAAAGTAAATCCATCCCTGCATGAAAATCATCACCATTATGATTACAATATCATCTTTATGGCTATTCTCTTATTATTTTATTGTTTCAAGAAGGTTGTATATGTTTTTTTTTTCTTTTAAAGAAAATACCCCAAAGAGTTTGTTCAAATTGCAACAAAAACTTTGTTATTTGTGTTGCGTGTAGTCACCTTTTAAGTAAAATATAAATATATATGAGTTCATAAGTTATATATGGCTACTCTCTTTAAATTGTTTTAACCATTTGTTTAATTGTCTCTTTGGTACTGCCTTACTTTAAAGGAGAGACGAGCTCTCCTTGTCAGTTTATTGAGTATTATTATACTAAACTGTAATCTTTAATTACTCTTTAGGTCCAAATGGGGGAAGGGGAGGACTTGAACCCGCAACCTCGTGATATTGATGTAAGAGTTTTACCACCGGACTAACCTCTTCTCATCAATTATTAGTTGGGATTTCATTTTCTGTTTAAAATAATTTTTTTATTAGCCTGAAGAAGAAGAGTATATATACTGTTTAGATTTTCCAATTATGATTACTTCAATTTATTCTCATACATTAAGAAATATAACTTTTCTACACATAAGGTTGGTTTATTTTTTAGGATTTGACATAAGCCTATTTTGTTGTGAAGTTCATTATTCATCTATCTAGGCATATCAAGTTTAGGATCCTTAACTTCCTTTATCATATTGATTTTTTTATTTTATTTTTGAAGTTATATAAAGGTCGTCGATATCTTTAATTCTTTTTTGGCTAAGAGTTGGAGTATCACTTCTTTACTTCCTTTAGATCTCTGAGACTGTTTTTCTAGCTCAAATTAGAACTCCTTTGAAGCTGATCATCATCACAATATTGGTATTAATACATGTTTGGCTAATTAATGAAAAGGAAATATACTTTTTACATCGTTCAATTCCGATGTGTCCACTACTCACTCTTCACCAAGCTGCCGCGAGACTTCCTGGAAGGCTCTTGATGCTATGATCTACTATTATATTAACGGTTGTGTCACTCACTAAAAAGTATAGCTAGGCTCAGTATCAATGGTACCGACAAATAAGATATCGCCACCACTTTGGTTTTTAGCTAGACTTTAAATAAATATCATACATACTTGATGAATGGTCGATGATTTTTATTGAAGTGGCTGTCATTCTCTAAATAATTAAGAAGATAATGTTTATATAGATAATTACTTGGTTTTGGAATTTAGCTAAAAACGAAGGTGACGAGCTTGGTTAAAATTTTCTTATTCTTGGCTTATTTTGCAAAACCAAATAATCGAATCTTGGTACAGTAGTAGCTAGTAGAAGAAATCAGAATTTAAAGTTGGCCTGGCCGTCTCTCTTTGTTTTTTGTTTTCTTGGGAAACTTCTTTATTACCGCTTTATTCTATTCCAGATTCGATCTTTTTTCTCTAAATATTAATAATTATAGAGTAGAGATCATGTTCTTACCAATTGAGAGAGATAGAGATTGAGATAGAGAACGTGCATGTTATCTTTTAATTCATGGGACGTGCATGAAATAAAGATAAACAACAAGTAGCTAGAGGAGAAGCAGCAGGCAACTTCATCGTAGTTTCTCAAGTAGAGAATAAAGATGGAACAATGGAATGAACAGACAAGAATAACCTTTAACTTTGATTTGACACTTCTCATCATCACTATCTAATTATACATTTATCTTCTCATTATACATACATACATATATATATATATATAATAAATTTATGGATACTATTTAATTACATGGATGGAATTAGTATCATAGTATGTACGATGGAACACTGACAAAATTATAAATGAAGCTTGCTGCTGCTACATATATAATTACTAGGAGATTCAGAGAGAATACCCCTTTTAATAGATGCTACAAATTCCATAATTTAAGATCAAGTTGTTTAAAGTCATTAATAATATATAGTAAACCGGTCCAATGTGATGGCTTGGTAGTAAAAGGTACTCATTCGAATCGCCATATTGCAAGTTTTATACCAAAAATAATAATAAACGGGAGGGAGTTTTGGGTCATTTTAAGGTGCTGTATAGAGAATCTAAACATGCTTTAGTGAGATGAGATGCTTCAAGTAAGTGTTTTTTGCCAAATTATTAATAGGCAAATTAAAGAGAGAAGAAAAAATAAAATCGTGGAGAGATCTTGCAAGGAGAAGTGTCTCTTTCCACATGCTATAAAATAAAAAAAAAGGAATGACATGTCTTGTTCAACCTAAAAAGGTGATATTCAGTTCCTTCACTTTATGGAAGATTTTGGATGCTTTTAAAGGGGGGATATATAGAAGAGTAGTATTAATTAGCAAATTTAGGGTTTCTGAGTTTTTACAGAGATTTGGTCCCATAAAGAAGTCGCAGGAGGAATTGTGTAGTGCAAGAGGAATATCACAACATGGCCATACCCACCTTTTTTAGATTCTTCAAATGTCTCACCTTCTTTATTTCACAGCTCCTGCTTCAATTTATTACACTTTCATATATATATAACCAATTTACAGCTTGTTTAATTACTTTATACTATTTAAATTAATTAAGTTATTATATCTGTATATGTATATATAAATATAAGAAAATAAACATATATTGATCAAAATATAAATTAAAGTCTAAATATTATTTCAAAATCAAAAAAATAAGGAGAGAAGTTGTTTTATTATTAATATTTTTAATAATACTGTATACAAAACATTTCTCAATAGATACTCCATTTTATTCTGTATAATTCTTAATTGAAAACTGATTTCAAATCACAAATCAAGATCTTCCCTTTCTGTAATTTTCTACTCATTTTGTAGTATACTATACATTACAAGTCATGATAAGTCTATCACTAGTAATTACCAAAAAGAGGGTGTGACAACTTACAAAAATTGATGAGGTGATGCCAATCACACAGACCACATTGGTGGTGGTGGCTCCTGTAACACAGTATGATCACACTGTCAAATTAGCAACAACAAAAAAAAAAATGTGAAAGAAGAAGATTATTAAAGTATTCATCCTTTTTTTGTGCTTTAATTAAATAATTCTTTTGTATATAAAACTGTGTGAAAGATATTTAGATTATTAAAGTAGTCATCCTTTTACTTGTTTTATTTTAATTAATTTTGTAATAATATTGCAACATAGCTAGGCTTGTTGTGATTGGTCATGACACAAACCTGCATGGTGGAGCCATTAATCCCCCATGAAAATGAAGTTGGTGTGGTTAGGAAAGTTTGGTGAGAATTCCCCACTTGAGTAAAGTAATAAGTCAAGTCACCAACCAGTTTTCTATTAGTATTCTAACAATTAATTATTATCTTCTATTTATCCAATTATTAACTATTATGACACAATTTCTGGTCCATAGCTTGTTAATTGTTATTGATGTATAGCATGGGATTTCTTTTTATATATAATTTTAATAAATATATATAATATATACAGTCTTTCTATTGTCAGTGTGCACTGATATAACTTCATCAGTGCGTTAGATGTGGACCATTAAATCGATTTACATACTTTGACTCAAAGTGTTTGCACTTGTCAAAACTTCTCCATAATCAGATGTCAACATATATTGGTACTGATGTAGTTACATCAGTACGCACTAATGTGAATGGGATCGATAATATGAAATCATTTTATAGGGACAAATTGGGATGGTTTCGATCACAACAAGTTGATATTGAAAACGGAGTCTTGATAATATAATGAGGAGAAGATAAGGTTAGATGAGAATTAATATGATTTATTATTTTATTTTTTGAGATTGAAACAATGTGATTTTAACATGTTTATAAATGGCACATTCCCTATTCCCTCCTAGATGAAATAGTATGGACCTCTCCTTTAATGTTTGCGGTGGGAATTTCAAGTTACACCATATATATTTTATAAATCTGTATGAAGATTTTTTATCCCAATGTTGTAGAATTGTAGAAGTATATTTCTTCTAATTGTGGAAATATGTATTCGGATTTTACACATGTGGTGCTTGTTATCGACAAATCCCAATATACCCATAACCCGATCATTGTCATATTAAAAAAAAAAAAAACATATATAAATGTGAAAGTACGTATATAAAGTAACTTTTAAATTAAAATAAGTTTAGTGTTGTAATTAGCTATTTGAATTGAATGGTATTGTCTGGGATTCTCCATCCTCTATTAAGGGTAGACTGTAGAGTCATGTGGGAGTGGAGAGGGTTGACCTTCCAAGTTCCAATCACTAACTTACAAGTCCAAATTGGATTTTCTTCCTACCAAACTCATTTTAAGAGGTGCAGCCCAGGATCCAATGGCAACTTTTGGGTAGATATGCATGCTGCACTGATGCTGCCACTTGCCTGCCCTAATGTACGTTGGTACACCATGAGAGATTTAAATGTGTACATTATTAATTTTACATTGATTAACTTTATAATTGATTTTTCTAAATTCAATAATTCAAACTCTAGGGCACATTTCCTCAAATGGTGAGCACCTCCTCGGCTCTTGTTCACGTTGGCGGTGGTCAGGGGCCGGGTTCAAATCTCATCATACATATTTAACATGTGTGGGGAGAAGACCTTTCTCCAAAGTTTTGTAAGTGTATAGTTATTCAGGCTATGCATATAATATGATTGTTTGCTCTATATATATATATATATATATATATATATATATATATATGGTGCGTGTGTGGGGCATTCTTACATCAAGCTGCCAGGAGACTTGTAGAGTTAGAGGGCATTCTAAACATATAGTCAGAGCATGTATCATAATATTGTTGGAATACTCTATGTTAGGGAACTCACATGTGAAGCTAAAGAAGAAGAGATGAAAAACATATAAATGAATAGGAAAACGTATATACTAATGAATGTCACAACTCAAAAGACTACTATTTCTCCATCTCAATAGACCATCTAACAGCCCATTTGACATTGGGCATCTATAGATAACAGTGAAGGATAGGTGTTTGATTAAAGTACTGAGAGAAAGATGAAAACTAGACTAGGCTTGATAGAGTTCCATTAATGGAGAGAAACAACTCAGAGATATTTTCATTATTGGAGTCAATACAATATTGACTTGAGTCTGGTATATATATATACCGGTGATTCTAACATAGTAACATGCAAAATGTGATTCCCTTGAATCCAGGGAATAGTAACTATACTCTGACATCAGCATTCTGTTATTTCCTAAAATCTTGATCTCAACAGATGCAGCCCGCATCTAGCACCGCTACATCATAAATGAATACTATATCTTGCTACTCCACTGATCAGGATGGTCCTGAAAAAAAAAAAAAACCTACTTTGTAACATTCAGGACCGTCCTGACTAGATGTATATAGTCTGGCAACAAATCCGATTCTATTAAAACTGATATCTAGGAAGATCTCTTTGGAATACATATTTCCCTCCACACTCTGAATACACCATGACTGCATACTAAGAACAGTTCAAAACTAATAACACAATGCCCGATTACATTTATCTTCGAATGATTACAAATGTGAAAAATATTCATGGGTAGATAATAAGTTATACACAACATTGAAGAATTATTCTTCAACTTTTTTCATTTTTCCTTTTTCATTTACCTTCTCTAATGAACAGAACATTACCGGAAGCCAGATTAAAGATTAGACCTCTCAACTTATTTCATGATGCTTTTCAAGCCACAAGCTCATCACATCTTGCAGATGATTGGGGGTTTAGCAAGCGCGTGCCTCAGGAAACCGTCCAGTGACAGGTCCGCTGACACCAGAAACTTTCAAAGAAGCAAAAAGGCATGACAACCTAGCCATCATGGGCCTCGTCCTCACCATTCTGGATACAATTGCCAGCTCCTTACCAGCATTATCATCACAAGTGCCATGATATCCTTCAAGATCTGCTTTTGTTATTAGCACTGCATCGCCTGAGGGGGAGAGTGTAGTAGTAGATGGTGTTCTTCGGCTGAATTCCTGAACTGCCTACATATAATTAACCATCCAAAAGAAAGAATTAGAAAGAATTGTCACCCAATTAGTTTAACATTATTACTGGAACAAAATCCAAGAATCAGTCTCATCGTGAAAACAGTATATATTCTGTCATTATTGACTCTCTGGCTAAGTAACCAAGCTTGCAAGGGTATGCAAACTGATGAGGTTAGCATTATTACTGGAACAAAATCCTAGAATCAGTCTCATCGTGAAAACAGTATATATATTCTGTCATCTTTGACTCTCTGGCGAAGTAACCAAGCTTGCAAGGGTATGCGAACTTATGAGGTTAGCGACCAACAGACTGTCTTTTCCATAAGACAGAACGGCGTTGACATAGGTCTCTTATGTGGTTATTTCCAAATCCCCTATTACTTAAAACCAGGGAAGATCAACGATTCTCAGCCTCAATGTGGAAGCGGAGAGAAATTAAAGTAATACAATTAGAGCCAAAAAAAAAAAAAAAAAAAAAAAAAGGCACTCCTACTGAGTTCTACATTTGGCAAACCAAGCATCTGCTATTGATAAAGTATAAAAAGAGACAAAACAATTTCAAAAATTGAAAGGTTTTACTGTACACTTTCCATAAAACATTTTAAGACACTTGTTTCTTACCTTCCACTGTGTGGGAGCCAGCAACACTCGGGGTCTTCTGGACCGCACATATTCCAAGGCGGCAATGGGTGTCATGTGCTTATACTCTACCTGCAGAAAGTAAAATTAACCCAATCCTACAGTGTCCAAAACTCCAAATGTGAGAACATTAATTTAAATGACAGATCAAATATCTTCAGCTAACCCAACAGATCAATAACCTTCTATGTAACCTTACCAGATAGCAAAGCACAATAGTTGTGCTCCTTCCACGCCCAGCTTTACAGTGGACATAAGTAGTTTTACCAGAAGAGGTATTCCCTATATATAGCACCAAGATGATGAAAGGAATAACGAAATTACAATCCAATCTGGATACAAAATAGCCAAAATGAACATAAAACTATCAAAGTATATGAACTCACTGTGAATGAAGTCCACAGCCGTGCTGATATCGGCTAATGAAGGAGCGAAAAGATAATCTCTCGTGGGAATAACTAGATGGTCAATACCATGAGCCTGTAATCCATAAAACAATAAAAATGGACAAATGAAACCACAGAAGTAAACCAACTGAATTCAACTAGCAAAACGAGAAACACTATTCGAAAAGCAATTTCTAATCATCAAATAAAAATCAACTTATATGATTCATAATAATTTCCAGGTTTACAACTACAACAAAAGAGTAAAAAAAAAAAAAGTGAACTGACATGATATAGAGAAGTTGGAACCAGAGTTTCATAGGGTTCGTTGAGAGTGATGACTCCTCCAACACCCAATTGCTTCAACCGTGGAACATCCTTCGGGAATGGAACCGCACCCAGTAAAAGAAACTGTTCAAAAAATCGTTAATTCAATTAAAAACAAAATCAACAAATTAAATACTATAATATTGAAAAACAGTACAAAAATGAAAACCTGATCGATTTCGTCCCACCATCTGAACTCGGCTTGGATTTTGTTGCGGAAGACATTATACAAAAGCGTCGGGTAAAACAGGATCCGAGCACCCGCCCCGACCAACGCTCTCTTAGCAGCGTCGTCAACCCTCACTATCTGCTGCTTCGTATGAAAAACGCCGTCGTTTCGATCAAACGACGATGACGACTCCTCCACCTCATCCAATTCCTCGATCCTCATCTAATTCCCCAAATCTAACCCCCGATTTTACTAAATTGGGGTAGAAATCGTGAAAATTGAGAGTAATTACCAAAAATAGAGAATCATAGTAGGGGGTTGTAGTTAACTGATGAAAAAAATAGATTGCGAAGAAATTTGGGAAATGAATAGTCAATCAAACTTTCATCTCATCTCACTCATCAGATGTGAAATGTGAATGGGGGTTCTGTTGGAGTACGGATATTCTAGAGTAGTGAGGTCCACCGTTATTTTGAATTGGTTGGGTGCCATTGAGTTGACGCTATTTCTATTCAAATATTTTATAATAAATTAAATTAAGGGGGAATTTCACAAACCTCCCTCGATGTTTGATAACATTACACAAATATAGCAATTTCGGGCTTTTGGCTATATAGACACAAACTTCCCTCAACATTTGAAAATTATTGTACAAACATCCCCTACCGTTAGATAGATAAATTAGTCAATGCTCAAAAGTGTAAAAAGTCTAAAATATCCTTTATTTTTATTTTAAATAAACTAAAAAATTTAAAAATAAGATAAAATATATAAAATATATATTTTAGAAAACATAAATGTATATTAAATCTGAAACCTAGAAAAAAAAATTCATCTTTACAAATAAAAAAAATAGCTTTTTAAGCAAATTAATAATAAATAAATTTTAAATTTTAAATTTATTTAAAATCAAGGGGCAATTGCACAAACTAATTTTTTATTTTTTATTTTTTGAAGATGATTTTTTTTTTCAGATTTCAAATTTAAGATAAATTCATGTTTTCTAAAAGATTTTTTAATATTTTTTATCTTATTTTTAAATTTTTAGTTTATTTAAAATAAAAATGTAGGGTATTTTAGATTTTTTTACACGTTTGACCATTAACTAACAGATTCATCTAACGGTAGGGAATGTTTGTGCAACAATTTTCAATTATTGATGGAAGTTTGTGCGTATATTGTCAAAACTGCTATATCCGTGCAATTTTATCAAACCTCAGAGGATGTTTATGCATTCCTACTTAAATTAATGACCCAATTATTAATTTTTTTCTTTCTTTCTTCTTTATTATCTTCTTTATCGTCCGAAGATTATCTTCTTTTTCATCCAAAGATTGTTGGTTCGAATCATTTATTCTCGTCACTAGGGACGTAACTCGACTGGTACATAGACGATGTCGACCGCGTAAGCGTGAAATGCATATCATATCGGTGGGTCAAACATCATCTTTTATCAACTAAATTTGTTTTTGATAAGATAAGAGTAGCCAATGTCAAAGTGATGACCAGTAAGTGGTAAGGATAAAGGATGACCATTTTGGTTTTATTGTACATACACTAATTATTGTAATATAAAAATATCAGTAATTGACTGGAATCCTTTTTTATTGGGTTGGTTGCTGTATGCCTGTATGTTCCCCATATTGAGTTAGCTAGCGCAGCTGCTTAAAGTTTCATTGGACCGGTTGGTCGTCATTTACTTTTTTTTATTTTTTCTTACCAATCATATCAACACATTACGAGACGCTAGTAATTGAGTAGACTGCTTCAGGCTTATCTATAAACAAATCTGACCGCTTTCAATAAAAATGAAAAGTATCTAATGTTATAATTTTGAAGAAAATAGAAAATAAAATATCAACGGTCCAGGTAAATGACTTTCAAGTCAGTAGCTCGAACCCCTACTAATAGCGAAAACTTTTAAAAAAATACTTAGTCTCGAATTAATAGATATTGTCAAAAAATATATATAATAAAAAAAAATACTTTTTCCATTTTTTTATGGAGAGAAAATAAATAAATAGATGTTGAATTCATAAATTTAAATCAAAATTTTAAATTAATATAGCTCGACTAAAATACATGTTCATCTTTTGGGTTGAGGAATGTTATATGGGTAAGAGAAGAGATAAATCAACCGGCCCATATGAAAAGTCCAAGCCCATTATCCAGAGTCCAAACAAAGTTTTTGTGGCTTCTGCGTGCTCATATTCTTTTATGAGTAAAGCTATTGAACCCAAAAAACCAACCCAAATTTCCAACCCAAACCTATATGGCATGCCAACATCATATGGGATCTTGGAAAGAGTGACGTGAGCCCATGTTGTGTGTGATGTTGCCCCGTGGTATTTGGGTTGGAATTTAGGTTGGTTTTTTGGGTCCAATAGCATTACTCTTCTTTTATTTATTTAAAAACTTGTTTACCGGAACTAGTAAAAATTAGACACTGTAATTTGTTTTTTATTTACGAACTTTTTTAAATAATACTACATGTCTACATATGTAGTGTTTCAACTTTCAAGTGCTTGAGAGTAGATATCTCCTTATTCAAATGATCAAATCACATTAATTTTGAAGAGTTCTAGTAAACTCCCTTCTCATTTAATGTCAAATTTTGAATTAAAAATTAGCAATTTGTACAAATTTTCCCCGAGTTTATGTTTTATTGTAACTTGATGGACCTTTTGTTTGGAATTGTTCAAACCTCCTATAACGTTAGTTGTCATCCGTTAAAAATTAACGGTCGAGGTTCAAAAAGAACACTTATATATGAATGACTTTCTGTTTTTTCACAACTTAATAACTTTAGCTATTTTTTAGAGTGGTGCTATTGGCATACCCCCACGGTCTATTTATGCCCAACTTTTTTTAATTATTAGTATTTTTTTTTTCCTTTATTAAAATTACTTAAAGAGACATACAATTTAAGGAGAAAATTTTTTTTCTACAAAGTAAATATATTAAAACCACACATTCATTTTACAAACCAAAAAAAAAAAAAAAAAATCACGTTCTTGTAACTCGTTTCTTGAAAAAAAAAAAATCTTAACTCTTAAACCCTAAAATTTACTTCTTACACACATACAAAATATTATGGAAAAGTCTAACAAAAATATAAAGCATATGAAAGAATTGTCTAAAAACGATATCAAACATCTGGAAGAATTATTTAAGAATGCTCGAATGACATAAAGCATCTGCAAGAATTGTCTGACAATGATATCAAGCATCTTGAAACAATTCCTTCTCTAAAAGTAAGTTTGAAGTTTACTTTTTCTTTAGAATGACATCAAGCTATTGTTCTGTTGAAGCAACCATGTTATTTTTTTTTTCTTTTCCATCATGAATTAAGAAGAAAAATAAATCGTTAAATGGAGGTGAGTAGGGATGGCAATGGATCAGATTGGGTATGGATACCCCAATATCCATCCCCATATATGTTTGAAATATATATCTCCATCCCCATTTCTAAATGAGCGGGGTGGATTCGGATAATCCGCTAATTAAGGTAGAGATATTCATCCCCGCTCCATTTATATCCGTATCCGATGAAAATACTTTAAATTTTTATAGTTTACAAGAGAAAAATGTAATTAACATATGTAACGGTACATTTTATCCTATTTAAAGAGAAACAAATACATTCAATAAAGTTCAAATATAAAAATTAATAATAACTTATATAATTAGAATTAATAATTACATAATAATTTTTTATACTTTAAAAATATTGAAATCTATAATAGACCCGGATGGAGATGGATATCCATAGACGATATCCATCCTCATCCCCGAAAATAAAATGGATATTAGGATGACATCCATCCCCGCTCCGTCCCCGAAATAATAATATATATCCCCATTTTAAATACAGCGGATTCTTACGGATATCTGTATCCGTGGATAATTTTGCCATCCCTAGAGGTGAGAGAGAGACGTATTTAGAGATTAGAGATAAAGAGATTAGAGATGCGGTGTATTAAATTTGAAAAATAAGTAAAAATAGTAGTTTTGGAAATGAATAAAAAAATGAATAAAAACATTTAATTTTATTTAATTAAATCAAAATTCTAAAAAGTGGAACATAAATAAACCAATAGGAGATGTGCCAATAGCATCACTTATTTTTTATCATATAGTAGAAGAAAAATTTGTAATCGTTTAAAAAATAAACATAATCATTGGTGAAATTGAATAATAAATCATCACCTAATTCATGTGCATTCATGTTCTATTCATTTAAAACCATCATATCTTTAGGTGGGCATCATAAACGAAAGAGGATTGTTTAGTGCAATCACTGATACAGCGTGTAATCAAACGACTGTACCGATCAATCGATCATCACTTTCAAAATGGTCATATGTCCATTGACGTGATACATGTCACACCATTTCGCAAGATGTTGACCCTGTCTCTAGCAAATTCCTAAACTTAATAATGGCAAAACGAACATTTGGTGGCAAAGCTTTTAGACTAACAACTAGTAGTAGTGGAGCCACAATTGAATTTCATGTTATCTCATATTTCATGAAATCAGTGGGATTGCATTTTGTTGTGTGTTGGTAGAAGTGGTAAAGGCATGGGGCATGGAAGCTAGAGCGGCCATCCAATTGAAAAAGATCAAAGTGGGAATACATAAGCATGCGCATACGCATACAAACTTTTGCGGCATGTGATGTTTTTACATTCACACATGGAAGGAGGTCTCTTTTTGAAATAATGGACTCATTTACAATCATTGGTTGCATTAGCTCACTTCATCAATTGAAATGCACCAAGAAAGAAAGACATAAATCTTTTCAAGGATTGTCATCATCTACTCTTTTACGAATCGTAAATGTAAAAGAAATTTATGCCCAACATTTCACATTGGCTTCAGATTTGTCCGCTTCAAAGCACATGGGAGCTAGATAGCAAGGTTTTTGACATTTTGTTAGTAGTGACTAGTGAGTAAATGCATTTTCTCAACCGATTCTCACCAACAAATTCCTTTTCTCTGGTGGACTCCATGTTCAACCTTGGTATCGAAATCTGGCTTTAATTGTTTGACTTGTTTCAATCAAACTACTGTTGCTGATCTTGAAAATATTTTTTTCTGTCTTTGGTTGCTTTAAATGCACTTAAACCCCAAATCTTATATATGATCTGTTGGCATTAAACCCTCTGAACTTTCATTTATTGATAAAACCAAACTGTAAATACCCTTCGAACAGGCATTCAGAGGATAATAAACCAATCCGTTTACCAATAAATGAGAGTTCAGGGAGTTTAATGTCTAAAAAAACAGTTCATAAGTTAAAATGTAAACTCATGTAAAGTTCAAGGGTACTAATGCTAATAACCCTATATTTTAAAACTTTAAAAAGCTACGTATCTATTGGACCGTCTCATTAAAGATTTTCTCCATGAGTAAACACTATAGAGTATAGACACTGCAACAATCATTCTAGGAATACCCATTTGGGAATCTTATGCCGGACCTAATCAGGACAAAGTGACAAACCTCCGAGCCACGATGATGCCAGCTTACCAAAAAAAAAAAAGTCATACCTGCAAGCAAACATTTGGCTTTCATGTTGCAGAAATCAAAGACTTTAATACTTGATAAGATAGGCCATGTTTGCCTTTTCACAATTATATACGGTCTCTCTGCTTATTAAGTAATTAATTATTAGTGAAAGAGTAAACAAATGGAAAAGCTGTGCAGAGTTGTAATTTTAAGCACAACTGTTGTTCTTGTTCAGGTAACTAGGTGAGTAATTAATTCACAAACTCACCAACCGGTGGTTTCCACCGTGACCACTTGATGACACATTGACACTAGTCAACATCTGTACAGTAAAATGTATTTTTTGAGTGTAATAATAATGCCCAAAACTTTAAACATAAATAAATAAATAAATGAGAAATGAAAATGTAAAAATAGCTAGAACACACTCACTTTCGCTCACTCAAGATCACTCAGCCCCACCATTTTCATCATTCAATGTTCAGCCTCATCAATTTGCACAACTTTAGAAGCAAACCCACAACATCAAATAAGCATCTTGATATTTTCATCTGAAAAATGGGGAAGAGCTGGTTTCTAGCTTTTCTCTTACTCCATATAATTCCAACAGAAGCTGATTTTGCTGTGAGTGGTGGTGTCGGTATTGGTATTGGCAATGGCGATGGCGGTGGCGGCGGAGGTGTTTGGATTGGAGGAGGGATCAACAGCCCAACAACCCCAAGTGGGTCTTCAGTTTCAAAGCTCAACTCTGCTTACTCTGCTCTCCAGGCATGGAAATCTGCAATCACAGATGATCCATCGAAAATTTTGGACACATGGGTTGGAACTGATGTTTGTTCTTACAAAGGAGTGTTTTGTTCAGATCGTCAAAGTGGACCTGTTGTTGCAGGAATAGATCTCAACCATGCAAATCTACAAGGCACTCTTGTCAAAGAACTCTCTTCACTCACTGATATGAGTCTACTTCATCTCAACAGCAACAGATTTTCAGGCACCATTCCTGATACTTTCAAAGACCTCACTTCTCTTCAAGAGTTAGACCTCAGCAATAACCAATTCTCAGGTCCTTTTCCTGTAGTTACTCTCTATACTCCAAATCTTGTTTACTTAGACATCAGATTCAACAAGTTCTCAGGACCCCTCCCTGAAGATCTCTTCAACAAGAGACTTGATGCTATCTTTGTCAATGACAACCAATTTACTGGTCAACTTCCTCAGAATTTGGGAAACTCTCCAGCTTCTGTCATCAATTTAGCTAACAATAAGTTCACTGGAAACATCCCTGCTAGTTTTGGAATTGGGAGTTCTAAATTGAAGGAGATTTTGTTCCTCAACAACCAATTAACGGGTTGCATTCCAGAGGGTGTTGGTTTATTCTCTGAAATACAGGTTTTTGATGTAAGTTCAAATTCACTGATGGGTCATTTGCCAGACACAGTGTCTTGTATGACTGAGATTGAGGTTCTCAATTTGGCTCACAATCAGCTATCTGGGTCACTCCCAGACCTGGTTTGTTCCTTGAAAAGCTTAATGAATCTGACAGTTGCTTTCAATTTCTTTTCTGGGTTTAGTCAGGAATGTGCAAAGTTGTTCTTCAGAAATGTGGGGTTTGATTTCTCAGATAATTGCATTCCTGGAAGAAATATGCAGAGACCTCAACCAGATTGCTCTCAGATCCCTGGAGGAGGATTGAGTTGTCTGAGAATTCCTGCTGTGCAACCTCTGGTTTGTGGATCATTACTTGGGATGTTAGAGGCTAATTACAGCTCATCATCTCCATGAAAGATGAATCCATTACTTTTTACCAAGTACTGTGTAACAAGATGGTGTTGGCTGTCATCAATTAATATAGCAATTATGATTTAGAGCTACCAAATTTATTTCTTCATTGGTCCAGTACATCTGTATCTTTTAACTTTTTTTTTTATAGTAGCTTGTATCTGTAACTTAGCACATCTCTATTGAATGGAATTCAATAAAGGCAGACATGACTATAAATTATAGGGAAGGGATTCATCAGAGATCTGGTAAGTAAACAATTATTCATGTCCAGGTATTTTAATCATAGGATGACTAGCTTCAAGATATTTATATAATTACTTTTAACAAAATCTTAGAAAAAGATTTGCTTGCTTTGTCACATGATCTCTGTGCGTGTATGTGGTTGAAATCATATGTGAGAGTCACCTTTGTGTTATGATCACGTTTTATAAAAATTAAAAATAGTTCTATAAATAGGACTTGTTATTAGAATTAACGAATGACTTAAAATCTATCAAATATGTGTTAATATTTCTAACATTTTGAGAGGTTCTGGTTTTCTTCGAGAAAAACAAGCATTTTATTTTTTATTATCAAATCGTGCTCGTATCTTTTAGTCTCAATTTTAGTATTCAATAATTCTGAAATCCATGGTTTCGTTTTCAAGTTATTTTCTTCATATACAATAACCAGAGAATTTACAACAAAACAAGCTAGTGCTCTGTTTAGCAATGACAATAGATTAAAATATTGTATTGTCCAAACAATCATGTGCATTGAACATGAAGCAAAGAATTACAAGAGAGTGATCATGTACACAATTTCTCAATGCTCATAGTTTTTAGGCTATGTAATACATTGGATTTGGGAGTTTAAAGGACCTTTCAGCCACTGCAAAACCTTGTAAGTCACTCCACTGATCTCCAGAGCTCCCATGAATCCTGTAACCTTCGTTCACCAGCTCTAATCTCTTCTCAGATTTGTAAACCGTGGCCGGTTTGCCTTGATCTAGATGGCTCCTATATTCATCAATCAAAAAAAAATTGGCATTCTTCATTATCATATTCAACTAAAGAACAAATTTCACACCATAAATTAATAACAATAGTAAAGAGAGTAGTCAGTATTCATATTCGTGTACCTCAAAATAAGCTTCTCCCAACCACTGTATCCAGAGAAAAGAAGATTTTTTACGGTGGCGTTCCTTTGAAATTCACTCCGCCCGGTTAGCAAAAATATCTTAAACCCCAGCTGCTTGAGCTCATTGTACAAATTCAAACTTGCTGGTAAAGCAGGAGCCTCAGCCAGATCTACCCAATCATCAAAAGACTTTTCGTCGAAGATTTCTGATCTATGTTTGAAACAAGATGCGCTCAGTGACTTTGGTCAACAAATTTTTCCTTAATAAATATAACAAGAACAGGTCCTTAACGTGGTTTTAAGGGCACATATTAAGAGCATTGTGATTTGTGACATGAAGAAAATCTAATAAACAACATTGATGACAAGAAGGCATGGTTCAAGCACAAAAAAGGCATACAAGAGAGATCCCAAAAACAAAAATGGCTTCGATAAACAAACATGACACTATGACCTTACAATCTACTTGTGCAATCAACATACTATACCAGTAAAATTCTCACAAGATACAATCTTCTACAAGATGGATACTTCTGTTTTAAGATTGAAATGAAACCCTCACACAAATATATATATACAGATTTTCTATTATCAGTTCGTCATGACAATAAATATATCAAGACGAAAAATGTGGACCACTAGATTTACATACTTTGACTCAAAGTGTATGCACTTGTCAAAACTTCTCCATAATCTATGGTCCACATTTTTCATCCTGATATATTTATTGTCAGGACGAACCGACAATAGAAAGACTATATATATATAGATCAAATTGTTCCCGTATAAATTATGATGTTTGTTCCTCTAATTTTACCGACAATCTTCACCATGTGATGTAAAGTCACTTTTGAGTTTATTCACCTTCTTCATCACTTTCTATCACAGATTCACAGTACATAAAGAACTAAAAGAAGCAAAATTTTATGCTTTCTTTTTTGTACCTTCATGTATATATATGATGCTCACAGAAACAAGTCCTGGGGAAAACCCTCCAAAAAAAAAAAATTGTCCCTTCAATGACAACTCTTGGATGCATTCATCAGATATTTACATTCACTAACTAATTTTCAAGTATCATACACTAAAGCATACGCTTTTGTTCGTTGAAACAATCATTTACCAATCAAATCTATAGAATCTGACAAATTTTACAGTGGTCTCGCACTCATTTGGTAACATTCGATCCTCTTATCACATGCGTACCTAACCAAATCACAGACACAACAGTAGCAACACTTGAACCATATAATCCAATCCACACTTCAACTACAAAACTTGTTATCTTCTAAAGACACGGAATCTATACCAATTTTTGTTTTTACGATAACGGAATTAAAATCAACAATTTGCTCTTAAACATTCGAATGTTATATGATTATATCAAACCAAGAAGACGTACCCGAACCCGTGGACTACGTAGTACGGCAAGTTAGTGAGCAGAGTCTCGTCGATGTCGAAAACCCAAGCGTCCTTTCCGTCGCCAGAAACATTGACAGTCTTGATAAAATCCAGGCAGAATTCAGAGACAACATCGGAGTCGGAGGAGTACCGGTCACCGGTCATGTAGTCCTGGACGAATTTGACGCACCTGGACGGAATATAGCTCCAGATTCCGGCATCGTTGGTCTCGACAGAGAATCTCCAGCTGTCGCAGTAGAGTCCATCATCGTCGACGCGGATTTTACGATCGGGGATCTTATGGGGTGAGATTTGGATGATTGATTGAGCAAAAGCATGGGAGATTAAGATGAGGAAATGGAGTGTGATTGAGAGGAGGGGCAATTTAATGGCGGGGCCCATTTTCGAGAAACCACCCACTTTTTAATCTCTCTCTGGTTTGTGAGTGGCTCGCCGGAGAGAGAATGTCTGTGGGTGATTGTTGATTGAGTAAACGACGCTCTGTTTGATGGCTTTTACTTTTTTGGCTCTTATTTTAGCTGGTATATTCTTTCTTTCTACCAGCCCCACCCCCACCCCCACCCCCACCCCCCACGGCCCCACCCAATGTTACGACTTACGACAAAATCTTCAATGCATGCATACGGAATCCCTTTATTAAAATTAGGGATAATTACCCTAGTAGCCATCGAATTGATGACACACTATCAAAATGGTCACTGGATTGAAAAGTTGTTCCAAAATGATCATTTTTTACGAACTTTATGACACTAATGATCATTCCATCTAATTTCATCTAATTTCATTCAATGAGTGACATTATGGTAAATAAGAAGATACCATTAATTTATTTTAGATATTTTTTGGAAATCAATTTTTTTAATGGGTGACATTTTGGTAAATAAGTGGATGACATTAATTTATTTTAGATGTTTTTTGGAAATCAATTTTTTATTTTTCGAAAAGAATAATTATATTTAGTGTGTGTAAATATATATATATATACATAGGGATATCAAATGAGATGTAAAATAATAATAAAAAAAAGGGTTAGTGATTTCTAAAGCCACCGACTTGGTGATGCACCGTCTCTAAATGGCCAATAATTTTTCAAAATAGCTCAAACTAGTTATTATAATTTATAATTTCAAGACGTCCAACCACAACCACATATTTTAATAAGTTCAAATGTTATATATATATTCTTTTTAAAGAAGATTAAGGTTATAAAATCTAAAAAATCTAAAAAACAAAGAAGAGACACATGTATTGATCTAAACCATTTCTTTTGTTTTTGAAAAGAATAATTATATTTAGTGTGTGTAAATATATATAAATTTTAAAGTCAGTGCATCCTGATATAACTTCGTGAGGATATTAAACGTAAGACATTCGTTTTATATACTTTGACTCAAGTGTGTATGCACTTGTCAAAACTAGTGGCTCATATTCAATATCCTAATAAAGTTATATCAGGATGCATTAACCAGATCGGGACTGTATATATATATATATATATATATATATATATATATATATATACACACACACTAAATATAATTATTCTTTTCAAAAAAAGAAAAAATTGATTTTCAAAAAACATCTAAAATAAATTAATGTCATCCACTTATTTACCAAAATGTCACTCATTGAAAAAATTGATTTAAAAAAAAAAAACATCTAAAATAAATTAATAGCATCCCCTTATTTACCAAAATGTCACTCATCAGATGGAATGGTCATTAGTGTCACAAAGTTCGCCAAAAATAGCCATTTTGGAACAACTTTCTAATTCAGTGGCCATTTTGATAGTGCGTCATCAATTCGATGGTCACCGGGGTAATTATCCCTTAAAATTATGTCATGTTACATAATGAGAAGGGCAAATTGCACTGAACTCCCTTGAGGTTTGGACAAGTTACACTTAACTGGAAAAAATTTGTTATTATACATTAACACCTCCAAGACTTAAATTTGACTTTAAAAATGCCTAAAATACCTCTACTTATATTATTTTATACTTTTTTTATTTTTTATTTTTTTTTACCTTTTAACCAAAAACTTTATAAACTTTAATAAAAAATAATAATAATAATAAAAGATATGATTCATTAAATAAATAAATAGTTTTAAAAAATTAAATAAATAAATAGTTTTTAAAAAAATTAAATTAAAAAATAGTTTAAAAAAAAAATAAATAAATAATTTTTAAAAATCAAATAAATAAATAGTTTTAAAAAATCAAAAAAATTAAAAAATTAAAAACTTTTTTTTTTTTTTTTAAGGATATCCATTAATAGGGACAAGAAAAACTCTAAGGGTGTGTTTGGTACGCGGGACGGGACAGGACAACGTGAGACAAGTTGTTCTTGTCCCACGTTTGACGCGTCCTTAGCATGGGACAGGACGGGACAAGGTAGGACAAAAATCACAAAAAGTTGTCCCGCCCAAGACCCTAGGACAACTTGTCCCATGACATGGGACAAGTGTCAAAAAGACTAATTTACCCTTTAAATTTTTAAACAACTACAATCATGTCTAATATATTATATATATATATATATATATATATATTATTATAATATAAACATGTTATTATATTATATATGTATATATTAACATATAATATATATATACATTAATATGTATTATTAATATATATATTATATATGTAATATAAATATAAAAAAATATATATATAATATATTAAATATTATTACGATTGTACATGTAATAATATTTAATATATATATATAATAATATATATATAATAATATATATATATATAATATATATATATATTATTATATGTACTTGATATTATTATATATTAATATAGAATATTATAATATATGTGGTTATATATATAAGAGGGGTACTCTGGTCATTTGAACCTCTTGTCCTGTCATGTCCCAACCATACCAAACGCATAATATTACAGTCCACAGTTCTGTCCTAAGCCTTCCAAACACAATACAGAACAACATGTCCCGTCCCGTCCTGTCTTGTCCCGTCCCACCTTGTCCTGTCCCATGTCCGTGCCAAACGCACCCTAAATATCCAAACTTTTACGGTAAGGATGATGGTGATAGAAGTTTCAAGGTTCCTAACACCGAAGGAAGTGGTTGAAGAAGGCAAGAAGACTCCTAGTGTTGGGAACATTGAAGCTTCTCTCACCATCATCATTACCGTAAAAGTTTGGATATTTAGAGTTTTTTTTGTCCCTATTAATGGATATCCTTAAAAAAAATTCATTTTTTTTCATTTTTTTCATTTATTTATTTATTTATTAAACCCTTTATTTATTTAATTTTTTAAAACTATTTATTTATTTTTTTTTAATATTATTTATTTATTTTAAAATATTTATTTATTTATTTATTTATAAAATATATTTTTTTTGTAAACTATTAATTTATTTAATGAATCATATCTTTTATTTAAATTTTTTTTTATTAAAGTTTATAAAGTTTTTGGTTAAAAGGTAAAAATATATATATATATATATATATATATATAATAATATAACTAGGGGCATTTTAGGTATTTTCAAATTCAAATTTAAGTCATGGGGATGTTAGTGTATAATAACAAAACATTTCCAACTAAAAGGTCGTTTGTTTTTTCCACTTAAGACTTAATGGGTCTAAATTGAACTCATTAAGTTGTTTTGTTTATTTTTTTTAAGTGGTTAAACAACTTAAAAATATGAAAAAACAACTTAAAAAAAAAAAGTAAGAAATCCTAACTTTTAACTTAATTCCAAATCACTAAATTATAATTAAAATATTTTCTTCCAAGTCTATCCTCAAAAAAAAGATATATTTCTAAATTTATCCTAATTTGATATGGTGTAGAATTCTTTATTTTAACGTATTTTTTATTTTAAAAGGCTTTTAGAAAGAAAAAAAAAAAAAAAAAAAACCTAATCACTTCTCATATTGAAATCTTCATGGGATTAAACAATTGAATTTCTCTCCTACCAAATCCTATTAAGAACTCTTTGATTTTTTTTATTTATTTTTTTATCTATGTGTAGTGGCAGTTATAGAACTCTTTAAACATAATCTAGAATGATAATTTGTTATGATTGTCATAGTTGCAGTTATATAATTTATCAAATATTCTTTGTGTGGTTGCATTCGATATTGAGTAGATTTCGTGGCTTGAAGAAGTTATAGAATAATTGTTTATATATATATATATATATATATATATATATATATATATATATATATATATATATACCGGTGTATATAATTTAGGGACCTATTTTAAAAAAAAAAAGGTATCTAGGAACCTTAAAAAATAAATAAAAATAAAAATAAGATAAAATAAAATAAAATTGGTTTCTGGTTGCATATGATCCACGAAACAAAAAAAAAAAAAAAAAAAAAAAAAAAAAAATGGTTTCTAGAATTATATACTGGATATTTAGACAATATGTAAAATTGAATTTGAACTTTTTTTTTTTTCAATAAATTGAACTTAAACTTTGTTTACAAAATAACATGCAAAATTATATTCCTGGATGAATTTTTTGTTTTGTTAAATTAAACTTTGTTTGTGGAAGAACATGCAAAATCTTATAAAGATTGTTGCATGTTAAATTACTTCTTTTAATTAGTATGGGTATATATGTAAAATTACTTATTTTCAGACATTTTTATTTTTAAAAAACAAAGATGTTGATAGTACATTCAGACATGAGGAAATAAAAAAATGTGTCATTCAGATTTAAATTTCAGTCACTATTCAGTCTTCAGTAAAATTCAGGACTATTCAGTTTTCAGACAAAAAAACAAACGACCCCTAAGTGTAACTTGTCCAAACCTCAAGTGGTTCAGCGCAATTTGCCCTAATGAGAAATATGTCATGTCACTAGTAAATAAAAAATAAAAAAATTTAACCACCTAAATGTCCAATTGGACAATATTTCAGTTTTGAATTGTTGTATGGTGTCATTGTAAATTGTGTTTTAAAAATTATTCATATCATATGATATAATCTTATTGGATATAGTGTATTTAACTCGATGCTTCAAAGTTTTTTTTAGGGATAATTACCCTAGTGGCTATCAACTTATGCCACCACTATCAAAATAGCCACTAGATGGGGAAATTGATGGAAAATGGCCTTTTTTGACAAACATTGTTACACTAATTTCTATCCATTTCCATCCAATAAGTAGCATTTTGATAAATATGAGAATGACATTAATTTATTTTAGATATTTTTTGGAAATCAAATTTTTTTTTTTTGAAACAAATAATTATATTTAGTGTGTATATATACATATAGCATATCTCAAACATATATATATATATATATATATATATATATATATATATATATATATATATATATATATATTTCTTTTCAACTTATCTCAGATATATTTTTTAGAATTTTTAAATTTTGTAATCTTAATCTTTTCAAAAAAGAATATATATATATATATATATATATTTTCAACTTATCTCGTATATATATATCTTTTCAACTTATCTCAAATATGTTTTTTATATTTTTTTGATTGTATAGCTTTAATCTTCTCAAAAAAGAAAATATATATATATATTTCTTTTCAACTTATCTCAAATATATTTTTTAGAATTTTTAGATTTTGTAGCCTTAATCTTCTAAAAAAAGAAATACATACATATATATATGTTTGAGATATGCTATACGTATATACAGACTAAATATATTTATTTGTTTCAAAAAATAAAAGAAAAAATTGATTTCCAAAAAACATATAAAATAAATTAATATCATCCCCTTATTTACCAAAATGTCATTCATTGGATGGAAATGGATGGAATGGTCATTAATGTAACAAAGTTTGTCAAAAATGGCCATTTTCCATCCATTTCCCCATTTGATGGGCATTTTGATAGTGGTGGCAAAAGTTGATGGCCATCAGGGTAATTACCCATTTTTAAATTTTTTTTTTTTCATTATTAATATATATGAATTATTTAGGATTGAAAAAACAAAAAGCAACCATAGTAAGGCTTTGATATGGAGATGTTCACAGCAGGGCCAGTCCGGGGCCTGGTTTTCAGGGGTGTCCACCCAAGTCTCATCCTTTAAAGGGACCTATATTTACTTGTAATGAGTTATTATTGAGTTATATATATAAGTGACGATATTTGCACCCCTTAAAAACTATATGTACACCAAAAATTAGTATTTTTTTTAATCCAATAATACCCTTTGGTAAAATTACCAGAAAGACTAAATGGTTTATAAGTACACTCACTAATAATTATTAATTAGTTTCCTAATTTAATCTTTTACGAAAAAAAAAAATAGTTTCCTATTAATAATTTGAAATTAAAATATATCATTAAAAACTCTTTCCATTTTCGTAAACCATAGATTCTCTTTTAAATACTAATTTCAAATATATTTTCAATTTCTTTTAAGGAAATACAAATTGATTGCTAAGTATATATAGACAATGAATCAAAATCATCCCGAGTTTTAAATTAATTTTTATTATTTTTATTAAAAGAACAAAATCATTATATATTATTTTCTCTATAAAATTTATGTTTTTTTTTTCAAACACACTTTAAACTTTTTTTCTTTTTTTTTTTGGTTATCGATATTGGTTGTTTTTCAATTTCATCAAACATTACTTTAAAATCAATTAGGACATCAGACATGTCACAAACTTTGCATCCCTAAAACTTTTACAAATAAAAAATGGATCTCTAACCGAAAAAACCTCACATTGGAGTGATTTTATGGACATAAAACAATCAAGAAAAAATGGAGAGAGCTGCATAACATAAGGAGAGAAAAAAAAATGGAGTTGATTTTGTGAAAGGAAAATATAGAAGGGAGAAGAAGTTTTGGAAGAGAAAGAACAATGATAAAATTACATATAATACTAAAAATTTAAATAATAATAAAGTTGATTAAATAACATAATAATAGGTGTAGGTGGTGTGTACTTACAAAAATATAATACAATATAGTTAAAGAATGTATATTTTTGACATTAAAGCATCTCCAATGGTAATGTGGCTTGTATTTAAAATTAAAAATGGTAACATGTCAACATTGTTAAGCCAATCGCTTCATATGCGGCATGTAACTAAACTTGATAGACATCCAAATGAAAAAATGGTATACAATGTTTCACTTGTAAAATACATGTTTTTAATGACATGTTAATTTATTATTGATCTCCTTAAATATACTTTAGAATTGTTAAATAAACTAAAGTAGAAGAAAAGAGTGGTTGATGACTAAGCCAACAAGACGACTGTCCAAAAAAAAAAAAAAAAGTTACCACCTCAGCTTGAAGTTGTACTAGAGAGGTTACATTGGAGATAAATTTTTTAACAAAGTGACTGTCCATCCTAAGTGGCATCTAATTTTTTCACAACTCACGTTAGCATCGGAGATGCTCTTAAGTGAGGTTGATTTACAAAATAGAACTTTAAAAAAAAAATTTGATTGGTGTGAATGTGTGATTATGAAAGGGGTGTACATACAGTTTTTAAGAGCTGCCATTACATACAGTTTTTAAGAGCTGCCATTATCGTCTCTCTCTCTCTCTCTCTCTCTCTCTCTCTCTCTCTCTCTCTCTCTCTCTCTCTCTCTATATATATATATATATATATATATATATATATATATATACACACACACACATAGGTTGAATAGTAACTTTCAAGTAAGGGATCCTTTACTTTAATTTCGATCCACACCTTGATGAAATCATACCGATTTGTATGAATTTTGATATGAAATTTTGTGTGGATAATAAGTTCATTGAAATCTACCTATAAATAAAATTTTGAGAATTTTTCAACCGCTAGAACTATTTATCCCGATTTTGTTAAATATAAAGGCATCAGAAAAATGGATGATATATAGAAAAATTAAAAAAAAAAAAAAGTTATAGTTTTTGAAAAATTCTCAAATATTATTTATAGATACATTTTAATGAACTTATTATCCATGAAAAAATTCATATCAAAATTCATACAAATCGATGTGATTCCATCAAGGTGTGGACCGAAATTAAAGTAATGGATCACTCACTTGAATGTTGCTAATAAGTTGAAATAAAAATGGATCAATAAAGACATTTTGCTTCGGATAAAAAAATACCAAAGTATTTGTTTTAAACAAAGCCCAACAATTACATAAACAAAACAAAATAAAAGGGCCCTCAAGTATTTTTCTAATGCTCATTTCGGTTTTTGTTGTTGTTGTAGTTGTTGTTGTAGTTGTTGTTGTTGTTGTTAAGCTTTTGCCATTTTTAGGATTCAAGCGGTTGATTTGGTAGTCATTTTCCTAAGTCTCAAGCTCATTCATCTAACAGTTGAGCTACGCCTATGGGGGTTATTTCATCACTTATTCACTATTTTATTTTTTATTTTTTACTACTGATTCATATCTCTCTTATACAATAAAAATAAGCATCCCAAAATACATCATTAAAATTACAAACAAACCATAAACATGTGGATCCATGTCCCTTTTTTTTTTTGACTATTGATCCATATCCCTCTTATGCAATGAAAATAAACATCTCATCATTATCATATATTCAACACTTGTTGTGATATTAAGTAATGGTCTATAGTCTAAATCCAAACCTGATTCAATTATACGGTTTTATCTTTTGATGAACAAATTACTCTTGATATTCATGAGTTGATTAAAAACAATAAATCTGTAACTTAATATATATATATATATATATATATATATATATATATATATATATATATGTCAAAAAACAAAATCCAAACATATACACATGATCAAATTCAATCTAAATATAATTATTCACAAATCACACCTAACTATTTTTTACATGTAATGATTTTGAAATAATTTTTTAACATTTATATTTTTTACCAAATATTGTTTACACCTAATATTATTTACCGAGAACGCAAAGAAACTAGAATCATGGAGAAAGATTTGGATTCCATAAATGATCCAAATGAAAGTGGATATTGGAGATGCTAATGTTAATTTTGTTTTACTGAATTATTTAGAGTTAATTACATATCAAAATTGATGATTTGAAAACATTTATTTTGAATTAAAATATTTATTAGTCCATTATTAAAAAATAAAAATTAAAGAATAATTAGCATACATCCAATATTATACTCGGTTGAAAGATCTCAACAAAATATTTCTAATGATATGATTTTTATAGTGATTACATTTATGAATAAAAAAGTTATATTAAATTAATTGATTTTAGTTAAAAATGTGAAAAGAAGATGAGAATATAAAATAATATTATTTAATATGAATAGTAAAATAAAGATTAAGATTTGGATCTCCAAATTTAGAGATCCAAAATGGAGTCTTCATTTTGGAGTATGGTTGGAGCCAAACCAGTCTAGAGACCGGTTTGAGATGGTCTAAGGCTTTAATGTAAAGCAGCCATAGTCAGGGTCGGCCCATGGTGGCAGACCCAGCAAAATGCTGGGGCCCCCGACTGGCCCAATCTATTTCTTCTTCTTTTGTAAAATCAGGGGTCTCATGGCTCAATCTATTTAAGTTTAAAAAGGAACCAATCTCAGAACTTTCTTTGCTTTTATTTATTTATTTTCTTTTTCAAATCAAGGCTCAATTAACTAGTTCAATTCAACAAAAATGAACTTCAAATGCCCAATTGAATTGTGATTGTGAGACTAAAAAAAAAAATTAGTAAAATAATTAAAAACAATAAGTCAACAACAACTAATGACCTAAAGGCTAAACAAATCAAAAAGAGTTTTGATTACTTTAAGAAAACTCTCGTTTGACTCTGTAAACTTCTCTGACTCTCTCTCATTTTCTTAAAACTCTGTCTTTATCAATATTGAAGATCTGGTTTTTGTTTTCAATTAATTACTTTGAATATTTTTATTGATAAAAAAAAAGTGTTAACTAATCTTGATGGTAGTAGTATAATTAGTAAATTTGCACTTAAAAAAGCAAGAAGAATAGAAATTTAAACAATGTTTTGTTTTTATGTTTTTAGATGCGATAAATATTTTTTATTTTAATTTATGTGGATTACATTGTATTTGGTAAATGAAGAATTATTTATTTAATTTTTTTTATATTAATAATAATAATTTTTATATGGGGCCCTATTTTTTGTTAATATCATTAATGGATCGGGCCCCAAAATGTTTGGAGACGGCCCTAACCACAATAAGGCTTCAATGTGGAGATGTCCAACTGGTTTGAAGTGTAAATCAATGTTCCTTTATGATATATACCTTAGAATTTGCTTGTATGCTCTCCAGGAAGCTAAATTTTGACTGAGCTTATTAACGGAGAATGCAATGTCACGTATGGTGCATGTCAAATACTGCAAAGCTTCAGAAATCATGTATATTTTATACTCATCTTGGAACTAGTACTGAGAGGTGTAGGACATGGTCTTGACTTGATCATGTTTGTCTTGCGGAAAATATCAAGAATATACAACCCTGTTGTTCCTTGAAACTTTAAAACCGAGAAAATAACTAACTGACCCAAACTATGAGGGCAAACTTTGATTGAAGAACATTATCAGTGTAATATGGTCAATTAGAGAAGCATCACTGCTTGTTAACATATAATATGAGAGTAAGAGTCTAAGAGATAAAACAACTCAACACAAGTAAATTTATAATAATAATAAAAAAAAGTTACAATATTTGCACCCCTTAAAAACTGTTTGTACACCCATTTTTGTATTTACACCCCATAAAAAAATTTAAAAAAAAAAATCAAAATTTTGTAAAAACACCCCACACATTACAAATATACCCTTTCTTTTAATTTTAAAGTAACTATTTAAATACTATAAAAAAGAACTATTTAAATAAATAAATTATCCATATTTAATATATATAATTAAAATTATAGCACTAAGAAACCTAATAAACTTACAGTAATAAAAGGGTAGAAATATCAGATTATTGCACAAAAAAGGTTGTTAAAATTATTATTAGATATGAGATTTAAAAGAAAATGATATGAGATTTTTTTTTTCCTTTGTTTTTTGGGAAGAACTAGCCTTCGATCTCCTTACTTTTTAATGGAGGAGGCTGCTTTTTTAGGTTTGGAAAAAGGCTATTGAGGTCTGCACTTTTTAATTTGGATTTTGTTTTTCTTTATTGATTTTTTTTTTTAATTTTCTTTTGTTAATTAACAGTTAAAAACAGTAAAATAGTTATAAATTATTATGTTTTTTTAATTAAAATATTAATTATATAATTTAAGGGTAATATTGAAATTTTTAAATATATTAATTTGAGATGTATATATAATTTTAAAAGAATGTAAATATCGTCACTCTAAAAACAATTAAGATAGACTAGGATCGTCTTAAGACCATCATAGCCGCTGCTATGATCCGTCTCTGCGTATGTTTTAGGACCAAGTTATATAATATACCATTGTAACTTTGAAAATAATTATTGTTAAGTGTGTTGAATAAAAAACCTGTTGTAGCTTTTGATTAGTCCAGTCCTACAATGAAGTTCAAAAGATAGACATGTATAAATAATAAATAGGGGGAATTTCATAAACATCCCCCGGATTTGATAAAATTGTACGGATATGGCAATTCTGGTCATATATGCACAAATTTCCCTCAACATTCCCCGGATTTGATAAAATTGTACGGATATGGCAATTCTGGTCATATATGCACAAACTTCCCTCAACATTTAAAAATTGTTGCACAAACATCTCCTACAGTTAGATGGATCCGTTAGTCAATAGTCAAACATGTAAAAAGTCTTAAATCTGAAACCTAAAAGAAAAAAAATTATCTTTAAAAAAATTAGTTTATGCAATTCCCCTTTGATTTTAAATAAATTTTAAATTTTAAATTTATTTATTATTAAATTGTTTTAAAAACTATTTTTTTTATTTGTAAAGATGATTTTTTTTTTCACGTTTCTGATTTAAAATACATTCATATTTTCTAAAATATTTTTTTAATTTTTTAGTTTATTTAAAATAAAAATAAATGGTATTTTAGACTTTTTACTGTTTTTACCATTGATTAACAGATCCATCTAATGGTAAGGGATGTTTGTGCAACAATATTCAAATATTGAGAGAAGTTTGTGTGTATATGGCTAAACTATCATATTCGTGCAATTTTATCAAATCTTGGGGGATGTCTGTGCAATTCCCCCTAATAAATATAGACATAACTCTAAATTATTTTTCCTTTTTTGATATCCAATGAAAAATTATACTTAATCATAATACTTTATTAAAAACACATTTTACATATAATAAAAACTAAATAATTAAAAATAAATAAATAAATTCCTCGATCCTTTCAGCATGAAGATTACTTTGAAGTTTGTATATTGAACTTCAATTTCTCTTTATATAAATACTTACAAACAACTAACAGGAAGCCTGACTCTGGCTCTGGATTTGGTCCATGTTTAAAGAAGGGAAAAATAATCATGGAATCTAATGTATCTTCTCAAGTGTATGTAACAATGTAACATGAAATTACCTCATTGCAATCAAATTTAGTGAATACATTGCCCAGGTCTTGTAAGACCGGAAAAAAAAAAAAGAATAAATAAATATGAACAAACAGTAGTTTTCTTTTTCTGTCTGTACAGCTTTCAAAACCCAAAAACCTAATTTACATCATAAACAAAACCACCTAGAAATATGTGAATTTTAATTAAAGACCAAAATCAGGAGATCAAGAATCAACCAAGATCAGAGAGTCTCCCAAAACTGATCATCAGCAGCCACACACAGCACCCATTGTGATGGTGAAAAATCATGCACTTGAAAGAATTAGAAAGGAAAAAAATGGTAAAAATATCTTAATCTTCTATGCTCAAACCACTAGCAGTTATTGGTCATCATAGCAATAGAAGACAAGTTTTTCTGTGGGGTTTATGAGAAGGAATCTTGTTCATCGTGGCAAAGCTCTTTTCTGAGTTTATGTGAGAAAAATCTGCAAGCATCCATGCTAAGATCAATGGCAGCTGAGAGTGCAACAAAGAGAGCAGCATCAGCCATGCAAGTCACATGTTGTGCACCAACTTGTACTACAGGTTTGCTGACCTTTCCTTCACCTTCAACAGTTGAACAAATCACAAACCCTTTAACTGGTGATCTTGTACTCACTAAATTAGAATCTCTTGTTATTCTACTATCAATGCAAAATTGGCCACCCTTTTTGACACTTATTGTAGCTTCAGCAATTGGGATTCTTCCACTGTTAGGTCCACTGTCCGTCACTAGCTCAAACTTGTAACCCAAGCCATCAATGGGGCCTCTTTCACGCCAAGCTTCGAGGCGTCCCCATGGTTTCCAGCTGCTTACAGAGGCACCATTGGGACGGAGGATCAACCATGCACCCGGGTTTGATCTCGAGACACGATCCGTGCCAGGTGAGGGAACAAATGGAGTGATCATGGAGGCAGATGCCACTGGAGAGCCAGAGAGGTCATATACCATTATCATCCAGCCTTTTCGTTCCCTCCCCTGTCGCTCTTTCTCACCGGAAAATGTTCTCATCCATCCTGTTCTGTTGTTGCTGTTAATGTTGTTGGTGAAATCTGATGGAAGAGATCTGATTCAACACAAAATGACAAATGAGGAAGATATCAGAATCCATTACAAAACTCAAGTCTGCTGATGAGACCAAATATATATCTGTGCACATGGAAGAGAATCAAATTAAGGTAGTTGTAGTTGGACAGTTAAGGAGATTTGAAATTGTCTGTTTGACCAGACATTACTTATTAATGAAGTTTAAGATTTTGAGTTCATTTTCTATTGGGATCATGACCAGTCATGGTTAGTAGTGGATGCAGAAAAATTAAAAGCTGGGAAACTAGCTAGAAAAATGACAATTAAAAGTTTGCTATATTTGGTAGTGGCGTTTGATATATGTTTTGACAAATGCCAGCAGTCAATGGATTGTTGCACTGTCATGGATCGGGACCATTGATACTACGTACTAGCTAGGCTTCTAATAATATAGCTGTAATCACTTGGCTTACTTTTTGAATTGTGATCCTCTCGATCCATTAATTAACATTTGTCATGTTAATTACTATTGAAAGAAAAGCCAATAAAACGACGTCAATTACATGAATCAGAAAATGAGAAGTATAAGATAAGGTGGTGGGTGTTCCAACTTGATATAATATGAGAGGTCTGAGGTTAGTTACCAGCTAATAAGGATAGAAATTGACAACCCACATGCCTACTTTATCACAGGGCCTATCCAAGTGCAGAAATCAACCCATGGGCCCCCTATTTATACCAGAAACAATAATTTTTTTTTTTTTTTTTTTTAAATAAATAAAAAAGCCACCAACTTAATCATGACTACAACCCACTAATGCAATTTAAGTCCAAATTTAGGTAAATTTTCATAGAATTATCACAAATATTACTAATATTTTTTATATCGATTCCTTCATAATATAGAAAATATTGGGAATATTTCTGTAATAAATTCCATATTTACTTAAATTTAAACAACAAAATAATAATAATTGAAAAAGACAAAAAAATATAAAATAAAAAAATTACCGGGATCTTGAGTTCCGGTCAGCACTGAACTTGCAACTGAAAACTGGTTGTCTGATATTCCCTTGAATCTGGAAAACCACCGGACTACACTCCGGCTCACCACCGAACTGGAAAACGAACCGGGGGTCCGGTTCAGCACGTACAGTCAAATGAAGCCGAGCCGATGGCTTATCTGGCTCACTTCCCAGTTTCATCCACCCATTACGGAAAACGATAGGCTTAGACTCGGCTCCAGCGAGGTCGATAATGACATGGACTCTACCCAGCAACTTGCCGGAGTTGACACCACAAGTACTACCCATGCGACCGGTGTAGACGGAGAGTCGTAGACTGATGGGTTTTGCCGAGAGGCGACGGAGAGCGGTTGCGTCGAGGTGGAATCCCACTGTGGAGGTAGAGTGCTCCGGCGGACCGTCGTTGGGTGATGTACAGAGTCTCAAAAGCGCCGTTTGTGAAGGGAAATTCTTGATCTTGAGCTTGCAAAAACATGGTGTTGTGGAGGGATGTACACCGTGACCCGCCGGTCTGGTGGCTTGTGGGAGTTTTAGAGCCAACGATTCGATTATCAGACGAACAAACGGGCATGGATCCATTTTTCTTGTTAATTCACTCCGATGAAACTTGAAGAATATAGAAGAGAGAATGACCGAGTGAGCAGTGAAGCTCGAAATGTACGTCAAGTTGTTGAGACAGAGAGCTAAGATGGCTTTGAAAACATCTATCTTTCTAAATGTACTGAAATATTGAATGTCGGCTCACCAGTTTTATGCTTTCACTTTCTCTTTCTCTTTTTCTTTTTTCTTCTCGCGGGAAATTGGATATGAAATCATTTGGGTCAAAGTCAATCCAACTAATTTGCTGGTAATTTCTGTACTATTCAAAAACTTATCTATTAAGAATATGTTTAAATGTTCTTTTACAAATTCATACCGAAAAAACGTGGTATGTGAATAATATAAATGGAAAAATATCAAGGGAAAAGTAATGTGAAGTTGGCATCTCAAAAGCCCCATCGCCGTGAATTTAGATAAATTTTGGACAACTTAACATTAATCTTTATATATTACATGTGAATTATGTGTATTTTATTTTTTATTATTATTTCATAAAAGGGTGTAAAACAATGATAGGATATCCAAATTGTCACCTGTAAAATTGATTTATACAATAAAAAATATTTAAAAATCAAGATATTATACTGTAAGCATCCAAAATATGTCAAATTTAACCATACAAATTTAATTTTGTATATTTATATTTAAAATTTGATAAAATGTCATTGTCTTCATTTCGGTCTTTTATTAGATCTAAAATCATAACCCTAACTTTGCATTCTCTCAAAAAAAAAAAAAAAAGCATATGTTATTTGAAGTCCACCAAATTTTAGCCAAAAATGAGACTATATAAACAAACAAACAAATAAATAAAGCTTCTAAAATCATGAAATAATAACAGAATAACTGAATAAGTGATGTATTGAAGAAGCCTTGAAATTTGATTTTGTAATATAAGCTTTGAAAATATTTCATCAAAAAAATTTCACAGTTCACAAATTTTAATTTATTAGAAAGGATTATAGGATTATTTTTATTTCATTTGTATTTTATCCTTTCTTGTAATTTTATTTAAGGACATTTTTGTCATTTAACATTTAATTAAAAATAGGTGTATAAATCAATTTTGAGTATCGACACATCTGTAATAAAATTTGGAAACACTAATGCCATGATTTGTATGGTTATGACAAGTGTTTTACCACATCATTTGGGTTAGATTTTGGACTTTTTCATTTTGTGTGTTATATAGTATTAGACTATCTACAATGCATGTGTCAATGCTAATGTTAAATTTGACATAAAAAAGAGTAAAATGCTATATTTGACACATCAATTTAATATTGTGCTCTAGTGCACAATTCTATTTAAAATGCTATTTTTATTGTTTTATTAATTAAAATTATAAAAGTCAACACTTACCATTAATACATTCTTGGAATAGTTGCAGATGAAATAGATTTTGATTGAAATATTATTAAGAGGAAATAGGAGTATATAGCATTTTTTTAATTTTGAATTGTACAAATATCAAACTTTAATAACTCTTGTTTTAATAGCACCAAAAATGGAATTTGGACAAAAATACCCCCCAACTTCTTTTCTTTTCTCTTGTGTGTCCTCACCTTCTTCTTCCTTTTTCCAAAACCTCCATTGATGGAGCTTCAATGGAGGTGCCACCGCCGACCGGCGAGTTGACCGGCAAAACCACCGGGAAAACGTTCGTCGAGTGCCAATAATTGTAACCGAAGTGTTCGTTTTCATTTTCGAGCTGTGTAGAGAGAGAAACGAAGCCAAACCCAAACCGTCGCGAATCTTCATCGTCCGATCTATGACGATCCGTCGCGAATCTGACGAAACCGATGGCGCCAACGAACTCGGCGTCGTTCGTTCTTCCAGATCCAACTATCTCCGGAGTCAACCGGCGCCGTCGTCGGATCGTCACTGTTCACCATTGATGGAGGTCAAACAGAATAAGTCCCGAACAAACTTGAATTAAGTCTCGAAAACGCATGAATAAGTCTCGAAAACACATGAATAAGTCTCGAAAACGCATAAAAAAGTCTCGAATTTTTGAGAAAAAAAATAAAAAGGAAAGGAGTAAGTGGGGGTATTTTGGTCTCATCACTTACTTTGGTGCTATTTAAACATGACTTATTAAAGTGGTGCTATTTGCACAAGCCCTCCCCCAAAAAGTGCTATTTAATTTTTGGCCCCTTATTATTAATGTACATTAAATTTAAATTATTTTAAATATTTAAAAAAAAAATATATATATATATATATATAATGATATTTTTATAATTAAAAATAAGTATTTATTGTTGTACTAAATTTAGCATATGCTATACTATGTGTCAAATTTGGCACACAGTATAGCATATGCTAAATTTGACACAACATTTAACACCATTAAGAGCATCTCCAATGCAATGCTAAATTACTGTGCCAATGCTATAATTTAACACAAAGTAAAAAAAGCATGCTCCAATGCAATGCTAAAAGCTGTGCTAAATTTGGCATATGCTATAAACTGTTCCAAATTTGGCATATGCTTATGTCAAATTTGGAACAGCAATAAATACAGCCGTATTTGTTGATTTTTTAATTTTAAATAATAAAAATTTAACAAACTTGATAGGGAAAATTGATATTAAAATAATTCTAATAAAATATTCAATATATCCATTGAATGCATTGGTTGTATTTGTTGATTTTATAATTTTATATAATTAAAAAATAAAAAATAGTATATTAAACAGAATTTTGTATCAGAGTACAATACTAAAATAACGTGCCAAATATAACATTTTACTATATTTCGTGTCAAATTCGACATTAGCATTGGCATTGACATATGCACCGGAGATGGTCTTAGAGTATGGTTTCTGTAGTCCGTGCTAAATTATAATATTATTGACAGACTGCATTAGAGTATTACTCATTTGAAAAACGATAAATCGGCGAGAAGATAGTGGTGAATTAACCAAGGGACCCACAAGTGGGGTCGGGACAGCTTGGTTAAGGTTGTCACCACTTTGTGATGGGGGAAGCTTAGCTGGAATTTGATTGGGTGAGAATTTCCCCGCAATTCCAAATCAGCACCAAATGTATCACCACAAATGAGATTGCTGACGTGTCCTTCATTGGCGGTCCTTTGAGGCTTTGATTCTATCTAATCGCCGTTTTGGACGGTTTTACTTGACGGGGTTAAATGCTAATAAAATAATGCTACATCGTCTAAATTTGGTGTCCAAATCCTATGTCCAAATGATGTGGCAACACTATAATTCATTCATTTAAATTGTATTAAATTTACATAATTTAAATGAATGTATTAGAGTGTTGCCACATCATTTGAACACCGGATTTGGGCAATGTAGGCTATGTAGCATTACTCATGCTAATATCATAGTGTATCCAACAGCTATATCATAATATGTATTTTTATTGTGTAATGCTAGACGTCTCAATTTTTTTTCTTAAATTCTGTCACAAATGATGTGGCATATAAGGTATCAACGTCATATCAGTTACCATATAATCTCATGATTTATAAGATGTTGACACCTCACGTGCCACATCATTTGGGACAGAATTTGGGAAAAAGAATTAGGACGTCTAGCATTATACGAACAAGATGATCACTCTTCCAAAATCCATTATACGAACCGACTAGCACTTTAATTTCACTAGAGATCCTTTTCGTTTGTTTTTGAAACCTTATCTTTAATGTTTTCAAATCCAATCAAGGCTTTAATTAATGAGAGTGACCAATCAAATAAGCTAATTATTGTTGTTTCAATTGTGGACCAATGTTTACATGCAGTGGGAGCGTGGGGAACAAGCGTGTAGGCTTCCAATTCCAATTGCTTGGCAACTCACATTCACAACATTATGCTTGTTTCATTGCTACGCTACCACAACAACACTTCATGCACATACTCTCTACTCTTTATTACAAAATCTCATGTCAAATGTCAAATGTCTCACTCACTTTTATCATATATAATTCATACATTACAACTCTTCTCAATCATAAGATATATATGACCGATGAGTACTTCTTTTCATTTTTCATTCTATTTATTTAATTAATGAAACATATCTATCTTTATTTCTATCTTTCTAATTCATTAGATTCGTCTAATCTAATTTTAACGATCGAGAATTTAAATATATATATCTGTCTCTATTATATATATATTAGTAAGTCTCTCATAAGGGATCTCTTATTTTAATTTCGGTAATGACCATGATGAAAACACATCGATTTTAATGAATTTTAATCTGAATTTTTTTTTTATGATGAGTTCATTGAAATCTACCTATGAATAAAATTTGAGAATTTTTTGAATGCTAAAACTATTTTTCTTGAATTTTCCTATATTTCACCTATTTTCTGATACCTTCATATTTAACAAATTTTGGATAAATAGTTATAGTGTTCGGAAAATTCTCAAATTTTATTCATACGTAGATTTCAATGAACTCATATTCCACAAAAAAATTCAGATTAAAATTCATTAAAATCGATATGTTTTCATTATGATTCTTACCGAAATTAAAATAAGGGATCCCTCATGAGAGACCCACTATATATATATATATATATATATATATATATATATATATATATATATATATAAAAAGTTTCCATATGACAATTTTTTATAAGATTTTTTTCTCACCAAAGGTCAAATCCATTGATCGGGGGATTTTGCTGATAGATTGGTGGAGAGGCTATATTATGCACTCCAATTAGAGGATAAAATAAAATGATTGTTTCTTATCAACTGTTACGTTGTATATATATGTTCCAAGTGGAGGTGGGGCATTTGCTGGTTGCTTGACCACGTGGACATGTCATGCATGAATGGTATCTGATGTGGCTTGATATGATTGGCTATTGCTGCTACATTAAGGTTTATGGTCAAGTGTTTAGTGATTCCCAAGTGATTATGTCTGCTGCTTTTACTGTGTGTGTATAATTACCGGCTCTAACATTATTTTCGTCCCACCCAATTATAGAGTAATGTTATAAAATCAAAAAAAAAATAAAAATAAAAATAAAAATAAAAATTCTAAAAATCGCTCTAAATGAAGTGATAAGCAGTGGCGAAACCAAAACGTTTTAGTAGAGTGAACATAAAAAAAAAAAAAATAAGCGAACCTTAACTATGCATAATTTTTTTATTAATCTATTGTGTTTTTGGTTGGGTATATAATTATTTGACATCGTAACCTACAATAGCAATTGGATTGAATTGTCAAAAAAAAAAAAAAACAAACATTTACACGTGACTGCTACTAAAATTCAACCAAACTAGCTTCTATTAAGATTTAGTAAAACAAAATTATCCACTTATCAATCAAGATGATTTATTTACTTTTTAATTTTTTATTATTATTATTTTTAGTAAATTTAACATATTATGTTATATTGTGCTTCAAAGATTGAAATTGTGTGTTCAACATTTCTAATTTGATTGTATGATATGTTTTAATTTGTGTTTGTAGCATTTTGTTTTAGTTAGGATAATTTGGTAAATAAATTTGTAATATAATGTACTAAAGAGAAACAATGAGGGTAACTTTTGTACTAAGTACTTAACATTTTTTTTCCAAAAATTCAGCAGCCTAGGCTAAAATTAAAACATCTTTGTCCCCGGTGACAAATGATTTGTTTTGAACATACAATCATTGAGATGGCGTGACAAATAAGATGAGAAAAACAAGTTACTTGACATATCATTTAGATTAATTTTGTAACTAATTTTTTTAAATGGTGTAACATTAATGAATTTTATATATGAATTTATCCCAAATGCATAGTCTTAAATAAAATAGAAGCTTATATATATAAAAAATAAAATGGAAGCCTAGAACAGTTTAAAAAACTTGTGGATTTTCTTGCTCCCATCAATAATGTTCACTAAATTTTTGGAACGATAAAAGAAATAGTAATTTGAAGTGAAAAGAATGGAATTAAAGTGAAAATGGAGTCTTTTAAGTCTTAACATTGACATAATGAACCAAATAGACCAAAAGGTGAAGTTGCAATAGTAAAAGGCATCAGCTGATGAAGAGGGAGCCAAATCAGGCATGTTACATCCATGTTCTTGTCTCTCATCGTACAAAATCACGACAATATAATCTCTTGTATTTATTTCCGACAAAAAAAACTTTGTCTGGACCCCACAAGAAACCGGAGCGTGCTCATCACGTGCTTCAATTGGCTGTTCTTGCAAAAATCCGAACCTGACAACCTGTTAAAGCAATTGCAAATGCCAGCGTGACATCAACATGACAGACAGGCAAATTTCACCAAACTTTGGTTTGGTTTCATGTAAAGATCCATCGGGTACGGGTGGGTCCTTAAACCATTTTTAAATGGGACCCGCACCCCTTGCCCAATTATAGCTCTAATTATGACCATGAACTGGCGCTGACTTCATTCCAAGGCAACCAAATATCATTTGTTGTTAACGGAGTTTTATAATTGTGGTTTAATTAGGACCCTCAAAATCATGCCGTATTATGATCCATATTAATTGTTATAAAGTATTGTATATGACACCTTTGCTTCACTAAACTCTTGGTTGTATCTCGTAAGTACACTCAAGTTACACGGGCCCTATGCCTGGGTGGCCTAGAGTCTTCCTAAGACTCTCGCCACCAAGGTTCGAATCCTGGCTTGGTGTGTATGTGGAGGTTTTCCCACCATGTGTGTGGGTCTTGTCCCACCTTCATGTGGGTGCGCTCTCCCCTTATGGGAGTTGTTTGTCCGGGCCGTGTTTGTAGAGCCCCATCTCGTTGGTCCCGGTAGTTGTTGATGTGAGTGTCTATCGGTCTACGTTTTAACAAAATTTTAAACTTACAATTATAACGGTTACGTACGTAGTGCGTAATACTACATATTTGTGTAGACAGTTCAAGCCACGCTTTGTGTATTTGTCAAAATGTATGTGGAGATTTCTCTTCGATTTTAGAGTAGATGAGCAACTCCTCAACGTTGTTATGTTGTAGGAATTGATTTTCGTGAAACTTCCTGATATTATAGGAGTAGATATTCAGACCACACAAACCCTTCTCTAAAGAAGATTTATCTAAATACTAAGATTTATGTTTATCTCTTAGTGGATTTTTCCCTTAAATGCATCACAACCTCATGAGAAAAAGTTTACTCAAGGTAAGTCTCACGCACCTACATTAGATTTGAGTCTTTTTCGATGTTTTTTTCTTCTATTCCTAAATGTTCATTAACACTGCACAGTCAAGATTAAAGGGATAACTACAACTTGGTAAAGAGAACATGATATAGAATTCACAAGCAACCAAAAATTGGAAGTCTAAAACATTCTTATTAAGCAGAAATGGGGAACGGATTTCAAAATCTCAACAAATTCCATCCATGCTATAGTCCCAAAAAATTGTCAAAACATGAACCATTGACAAGTGGTTAAGGCATAACTAAACTCTTATACTGGTAATCTGCATCCTAATATTCTCTATTCAGCTTGAACTTTTTGTTTATACTGTCAAAATTCATTCCTGTTGACAGAACTGCGATAATTAAACGCAGAAACAGACACTTAAACAGTGGTTCTGCATCAGCTGATGATCATCTTGTTGAGGAATTCAGCTTGCTCAGGAAAATACTCCAGCAGTTCATCCTTGGTAACCCAAACGAAATCCTCGCACTTCCCAATTTGAAATTTGTTGGTTGCAATCACTTGAGACTTAAAGAAGAATTGCTGACCCAAAAAGAGAAAAGAAAAGGTATCAAATAAAGAAATTATAAATACAAAATAAATTCACATTCTACAAATAAGCAACTCAGCAAGTAACGCTGTTATTGGTGAAAATTGCAATTATATATGGGGATAACATGTTACAGTGATATTCATCAACAAAAGCCAGTACAATAGCATGCATGCATATTTGACTAAGACAAATAAATAGCTTCCAAGTAATATACCTTGTAAGATGGAACATCTGGCACCTTGTCTGTTGGTTGAATAACCATATGACCCATAGGAGCATTTCCAACAAAATAAGTGTGGGAAAGATCACCTAGGACAGATTTCAATGCAGACTCTGCACACTGCAAATATTTGAAACGTTTACAAAAGCAGAAGAATGAGAGGAAGTCAGGGAAGATGGAAAATCACCTTACGCAGTGTCTCCTCAGACTCGTAATTTTTTTCTGGAAAATGCCAGACAGGCTTCCTGCCAGGAGCTCCATAGGAGTTACCAAACAGAAGAAGATACAGTCTTCTGTCAAGTGCTCTCTGTAATGACCTTGTAAAGCAAATAAACAAAATTCAAGAAATGTTCATACAAAAGTTAAGTTGTTATGTAACTCACATGTAAAGAAGTGGCAAGTTCAAGCAAAATGAAAAAGAAAATTGCTAAATTAGTAGCAAATAATCACAATATCTACTGACATCAAAGGAGGAGGAGACCATGAAGAACACATGATTAAAATTTATATCATAAAAATCTTCTTACTTTTTATCATTTGTTTTGTCAGCTTCAGTAATCCGAGGAGCTGGTACATAGTCAATGTGGTAGTCACCTTTTCCCCTGTTATGGAAGTGTTACACACAATTATTTAAGAACAGTTATAACTTCATCTGCACTGGTTTCGGCATGCATTTGTGACAGTGAATGGTTATATGAAACAATGGGATACTAAGGATTGCCATATCATCCGGCAAGTCATTACTTTCAATTAAAATCAAACATGAGTGGTTAATTAAGTAATCATTATTATCAAATTATGGATGTCAGATGCACATACCAGCTAATGTTTACAAAGCAAACTGGAATTACCGACAGTACATGATATGGTTGTGATAAAGATAAAAGATGATCTACATACAATGAGTCAAACAAATGTATCATCACTCAAAAAACTAAGGATACTTTAAACCTAAGTCAACTTCTCATGAAATATTATTTAGGTTACAATTATGTAACTAGCACTCTGCCACGTTCCAATCCCTGAAGTTACAATCTTTAGTTAAGAAATCAGAATTTTGATTCCAACTTTGGCAACAACCATCCATTTCCAAGCAGCAGAAAGTGAAGAAAAGAGCAACCAAATTCTGCTTGAAGTCTACATTGTAGTCATACTAGAAATTAGCATATCATATGTAATGGTGGCATTAGTATTCAGATGAAAAGATTAACTACGGAAATAAGCAAATGAGTTTTCTATCAGACTATGCTTGGACAAAGGGTAGACATCATATTCCCCATTTTTATAAGTACGCTGCAGCTGATTTACCACCATGAAACCCCATGGTCTCAGACATAGCTTTTATCGACAAGAATAAGAGAATAAGTCTATAATAGAACAATTTAAAGATGCTTTGGATTAAGAGGTTAAAGGCTCTTCGTAAGAAAGACTAACAAATATAAGGAACATCACCAAGAATCATGGGTGGGAAATACCCCATAGCAACTCATTTTCATCACACCAGTTTATCAGCTGGTAAAGGTAAAAATTTGAATGTTGTCAATATATTCATCTCCTCACAAAAGAAGTTGAAAGGTTCTCTTGGAATATCTTGTTGATGACTATTTGCTACTAAACACTGTGCTTCCTTATACCAGGATCAATGTCAGCCTACTAGAAACTCCATATTCCAAACCATAATTGAAAGGTAACCCGATAGGACTGTAGCATAATATCTTATCTTCTTACACTAGAAAATAAGCAGCACCAATAGAAAAGCTATCGGCAGGATTTAGTGATTTACTATGCAAACTATTGAATAACAATATAAGTATATAACAAGCTGTACACGGCTAAATACAGCAGCTATGTACAACCCAACTAACAAGAAGAAAAAAGAATGCTAAATAGCATACCCATTAAGTCAAAAGATATTTCATCAACTAACAACTTGCATATGAATCAGTAACCATCGAAACAATTCATAGTTCGGCATTTGATTCTTTGCACATATAGTATTCCTTATATGTGAAATAAAAGTAAATCAAAATACTTACCTAGAATTAGACTTGTCTAAAAATTCATCTGGGTATTTGCGTCCATATTGCTGTTTCCACCGAAACCTAAAACCCACCACCACCAAAATCACAATAAAGTCACCAAAACAAGCAGCACGTATTCTAATCAGCTGCCATTGGTTAAGCACATTCATCAAAATATAATTTTGAAGCTCAAAAACCAGACTAGAAATTAGGGTTTCAAAATATTTGTGTCTTCACCTCCAAATTTTTTTAAGCTAAATTACATTATACAATTATCTACTTATCTTAAAATCAGAATTGATAACTCATAATTTTGTACAGGTAATGCAACCGATCAATGACTACATCACCAAAATGTCACACATAATCGTGCTAATTACTCTGTTTTCTCAGGAACAAAGTTGAATAATTGATAATTTTCTTCATATTTCATCAGACAAACGAAGATTTTGTTATCAGAAAGAGCAAATGAAAAAAGAAGAAGAAGAGAACTCACGAGAACTCCTGAAATGCATATACGACTGGGTCTATTTTGGGAATGACAACAGGCAATCTCTCGAACAGTACGGAGGCAACGATTTTCTCGGAGCTTGTGCTAAATCCTCGCCTTGCCAAGTGAGGTCGAATCAACGACGGTAGCGATCTTTGCATCTTGAATCTACAAACACAAAACCAACAAAATATGGGCTTCCTGATTAATATTCAATTAAAATTTGCACAAAAACCCTTCTTAAACCTTGAAAATGAGAGTTAGCAGATTACTAGTGAAGTGAAGACGAAATTGAAATGGTGATAGGATACACTTACCTGGTCCGGACACAATTTTCTCAGAAATCAAGCATTGTTCGGAGATTTCAACGGTTGAAGTTGCAAATCCAAAATGAAAAACTGGAATTTTTGTCTACAAGAACCAAGAATTAACTTGGGTGGCTAGGTTTGGTTGTGGCGCTGAAACGGCACCGTTTAATTGTAAATCAGTTTCAATGATACACAAATAACTCAAAATTTGTTTGGGCCTAAAGGGCTTCTGCATAAACCGACCCAATTTCAGTCACCAAAATTTTTGTTTTATTATATTGCTATTTGCTACGCCTAGGGATGGCAAAATAAGGGTCCAGACCCGCTAAAAAAAGTCCACCCGACCCGCAACCATAAAACTATTGGTTTGGGTCTAGGACCGACCCGGTATGGATCCAGTATTTACCCGACCCAGTTTATTTTGCTTTTGACCCGGATTAATACCAAACAAGAACATCACCGGAAACAAAATCAAGCCAAAAATACCATACACAATTAGCAACATAAATGTCGATCAATCAAAAGCATACACATTTATATATATATGTATGCTAAATTATGTGAAATTTATATATACCAAACTTATGAGAAATCGATCTTTCTTGCAAAAGGGTTTCCACAAAAAGGGTTCTGCAAATTTCGAAACCAATCTATTTAATATAAAAGATTAAATCCATATAAGTTAACTAACTTATAAATAAAACAACCTGTGCCTATTTTATTTATATATACCAAACTTACAATGGTTTTTTTTCGAAGGTTTCGAAGTTGAATCAGACAACATAATGTTGAATCCATCAAATGGTTAACCAAAATAACAACCTTTTAATAAATTAAATCTAGATTAAAATGTATTTTCTCAAATGGCTATCTTACAATCCAAAAGGAAAAAAAAAATCCGATTAATGCTACTTTGCCCAAATTTGGTGCCCAAATCTGGTGCCCAAATGACGTGGCAACACTCTCGTCCATTCATTTAGATTGTATTAGATTTGTTTGATTTAAATGAATGGACGAGAGTGTTGCCACGTCATTTGGACATCAAATTTGGGTAAAGTAGCATTACTCGTACAAATATATCCACCTAAATCTTAAAGCAAATAAGAACAATAAAACACCACTGTATCTTTCCACCTCGGCATGTTAATCTAGATTCTTTCATCAAGAGTATAATTCTATATAAATTCATTAAACATCCAAATTAAATTTAAAAAATAAAAAACAAAAGAGTGAAGAGAAACATAAAATAAACAATACTATGTGCTTTTTTGCCTCAAAATCCTGGGTGTTGAATAAAGATTACTAATTTACAAATAAAGATAAGAACTAACCTCGAATCAAGTCCTGGATGTTGAATATGAAATCAAAACAATGACAAATGAGGCTGTTGAAATCAAGTCTTGGAGTGTGTGGTCGACGACGGAGTCATGAAGAGGTTGATAATTGTTATGGGGTGACGTAGGTTATGGATTCTGGTCGAAGGAGAGATGAGGCCGTGGAGAGAGACTGAGAGATAGATAACAGATGTGGGTTTTTTTTTTTTTTTGAAAAGTCGTGTTTTTTTCTAAAACATATTTTGGAACCCGTTTTTTGGTGGGTCTAATTTGGACCCACATCTTTACCCTTAACCTAGCTACAAATAACATGGGTCTAGAAATTAGGATAAAATATGGGTTTAGAGAATTGCGGTTCAGTTCTATACCTGAACCATATTGGTACGGGTAAGGGTTGGATCCAACCAACCCGACCCATTTTGCCATCCCTATTGCTACCGATGAAATGTCTCTCAACACCCATTTTTTTTTTTTTAATATTTTATTATTAATATAACATGTAACATAATTACTTTTATACAAAACATAAACCCATCTTATTTCTTCTTCATCAACAACATTTTTAATTCCATCTTCCATTATTCTTCTTTAATATTTATAAGGGTAAATTACACTCACACCCTTAAGGTTTGAGACAAAGACACTTAGATGGAAAATTTTAGTTATTCTACACTCACACCCCTATTTGACCATTGTAAGGTCCAAAATGCCCTTGGGTGTTAGTGTAAAAAAACTTTTATTTTTTATTATTATATAAGGGCATTTTCGACAATACAGGGGTGTTAGTGTAGAATAACTAAACTTTTCCATCTAAGTGTCTTTGCCTCAAACCTTAAGGGTGTGAGTGTAATTTACCCTATTTATAATTCCCTTTAAGATTTACCGATAACATTTATCATAACAAACTCAATGACTTTTTCTTTTCTTTTCTTTTCATTTCAGTTTCTTGTTTGAAGATGCTTTCCCCTTTTCCTTTTCTAGAGCAACAAAAGGGACAAATATTTAGTATTACATAAAATAAATAAAAAATTGATAATTTAGCAAAAGCAATATGTATGGCCGTATACTTAGAAAGTGAAATTTGTTGAAGTGGCTTGAGCATTTGATTTTATGGAAGTGATATGATACTAATTTTAGTTTTTGGCTATATTCAATTTCATCTTATTTAATAAGAAAATCTGTTGGAACTTATTTAATTTCTTCATTGTTTTTCAGCTTTTCTTAGTCTCTAAATGAATAGTGAAAATTTTTAATTGTTTATTGTCTCAGAAGTGTGATATACTCTCATTGTTTGTCTTATATTTGGTTGAGTGTTGTATTATGTTCTAAATAGTTTCAAATTTCAAATGTAGAAAATTCAAATTGATTACAGGTTACTTTTGTTATGTTGACATATGGGTTTTATGCACTCTGCCTATTGTGGTTTTGCTTATGATAAATTCCTTATTATTTAGAAGAAGAGATACAAATTACCAGAAATATAGTAAATGATACAGAGATGAGAGAACTGTTGAATTATTAGGCATTATTATATATACTCGAGCTTTGGAAAAGGTTTTCTATTTTTCTTTTTGGTTTTATATACTCTTTCTATAAATATAAATATCCAGAGAGTGTCTCTAAACCAAGGATTATTGTTAGGCCTACGACTTTTATAGTCAGGAGGCTCATGGAATATAATATCCTAGACATAGTCTTATATGAACAAAGGTTTCACTAGAGGACAATAATAAACCGAAGAGGCATATAATGTTGAAAAAAAAATCTCTTTATAAAGGATGAGTAAAAAATATGTGCATATATATTATATTTAAGGTTCGATACTATAAATTTGACACGTGTATCGCACATGCCCCTCCCAATAGTATTACCAAAAGAGGTATCATAATAGAGAGAATATTTAAGTACAAAATGATTAATATTCCTTTTTTTTTTTGGCCACTACTATTTTATACGGATTGTAGGTCCATGATATGCTGAAATGGAGAGAATAAATGCTACTATTCTCATCCAATTTGCAATGGAATTTTAGGGGACGAAGTTGCATACCTGCAATATCCTCCTATATGACATTGGTTTTAGTTCAAAGAATGATAAACTAAAAATAATGATAAACCACCGAGACTCAAGTAGCCTAGTGGTCGGAGATTTCGTGAAGTTTCCTACCATTGTGAGAATTGCATTATTAGATCTAGGTCATGCTTGTAGCGGTTAATCACGTCAGGTGACCTAATTAGTGTCAGATTTTTTTTTTTTTAATATGATAAACCGGCAACATAAGTTTTCTAAATGAAAAATCTATGTATGATGAAAACATGGGCTCTCAATATGTAATTCAACTGTAGCTATCCAAATAGCTTGATGCTATTCCCAAATCCCAATTCAATATTCACTTTCTTTTTTTCTGCTGATACAATAGGCACTAGGCAGCATTTCTTCAAGGTTATATATATATATATATATATATAGCTGTATAGTGTCATGGAAGCTCTGGGGTCCCTCATTATTTGTTCCAACAGCAAAAAACAATGGCAACATTGCTGAATGGCTCGCTATACTCTGGGTTTTACGATTGCCAGAGTTTTTTGAAGAAGAAGCACAGGACTTCATGGCCAAATATGTGCTCTTTCCAAAGGCTGTCTATGGGTGAGTTATGTGTGTCATTTTTTATCATTATATTTCAGTTGTTCCAAAATTATATTGTTCTCAATAATTGATTCAGTGTGTTTCTCATCAGCTAAATTTGATTGGTTGTCCATATCATTTCGTGTGGGTGGTAACTTGTTTACGAAGAAAGGGATTAATGTCTTGTCTCCAGAGATAACAGTGCCAAGTTTTGCACCTGAATTTCTTGATGCAATTGAAGATGAATATAATGGTGTCATTATTGATCCAGAAAGCTTACCCTCCAGCGCAAATGCTTTTGTATCTGCTCTTCGCGCTTCCTTGTCCTACTGGAAGTCCAAGGTTTGATGCACGACTCAAACTTATAACACAGCACGATACTACATGAAACACATATGTTCACATGTACATGCACTTGTAAAGTATCACTATCACATCATCCTAGATGTTGCATTCGCAATTTTACAGTGTTCTTGGAAGCTAAACACATGTTTCCAAAAGCCTTTTAGTTAAACTGGTTTTCTTCTTTTGTATATGTTTTGGCATATATGAAGTTGCTGTTATTGAGACCTCTCTTGTGTCTCAAGATACGTAAATTTCAGTGAAAATTGCAGGGGAAGAAGGGAGTGTGGCTGAAAATACTACCAGAGCAAGCTGATCTTGTTCCAGTTGCACTTCAGGTAACAAATTCAGTGTAAAAATGGGGCATAAATGCCTAATATGCTTTATTCTGTCATGTTCAATAGCTTAAAAATTCGAAATTCGACCGCCTCCCAATTGTTGTTACAATTTCTCTGTTCCTTATAATATGTTTCCAGGAAGGTTTCAGCTACCACCATGCTGAACCAGGATACGTGATGTTAACACATTGGATTCCTGGTGAGCGGTGAGCCCAGCATGCTCCCCGGTAGCCCTTCACATCAAATTGGCGTTGGAGGATTCGTGATCAATGACAAAAGAGAGGTCCCATTAACAGTACCTCTCCCTCTCTTATTATACTTTGTTTTATTCTTCTAGTTTCACATTATAATCTATGTATGTACATGTTTTCAATATTTAGGTGCTTGTTGTAAAAGAAAAATGCCCTTGTAGTTGCTCTGGTGTGTGGAAGTCTCCTACCGGTTATATCAATAAGGTGATCCTTTTCAATCACTAAATTAACTTTGAATGAATAAAATGTCTCAATAACATCATGTTCTTCTGTTTTTTTCAAAAATAGTCTGAAGAAATATTCTCTGCAGCTATAAGAGAAGTGAAAGAAGAAACTGGTGTAAGAAAATTACACTATATAATATAACATCTCCATTTTTGTTTTTCCCTTTTGAGTGTCAATTTATGGTTACGTACCCTCTCCTTTTAATAATTTGCAGGTTGACACAATTTTTCAGCAAATGGCTGCTTTCCGGTATAGTAGTAGTCATTTACAATCACAAACTTCAAACTCTGTTACAAATAATCAATATTATTATAGGCATTTTTCGATCTTTTTAACTTGTGTTCGGTTCCTTTTTGTGTATGTGTGCACGTACGTACGTACAACTTCATAGACATGTTCACCTTGTAGCTTTCGAGAACTCGGATATACTCTTCGTGTGCATGCTCGAGCCATTGTCATCCGAAATCACAATTGATGACAAGGAAATTCAAGATGCTAAGGTAATTAACAAATGACAATGTGTCTCTGAAATTGCTTTTTTACTGTGTAGCTAGCTTATTTTGTTAAGGTTATAAAATGTCCACAGTGGATGCCTCTCGATGAATTTGTTGGGCAGTCGTTTTATGTCGACGACCACATGTCAAGAAAGGTTATCGACGTATGTGTTAAAGCTTATGAAGATCGCTACAATGGATTCGTTGCTCGTCATTTGACCTCAAAATTAGATGGAAAATTGTCATGCTTATATTACAGTAGTGATTAATTTGGAAAATTAAATCATACTTATAATATTACAATTAATGATTCAAAGAAAATTATGCAGTGTAATAGTTAATAACTATTGCATAGCACACCTTTGAACCAAATTGATCTTCCAAGTTCAAATATTATTTTAGTTTGACTAGTGTTATTTTTTGACACTCTTTATATAAGTGCTCAAAAATTAAATGTCGCTATTTGGACCGGGTTTTGTAAGAAAGTCACCACATTAGTAATTCATGTTTAAAAGACACTAATTTAGGTGACCAGACAAAAATACCCCCATAGTACTTCCACGTCAGCTTTCTTTCATTCAGTCCACAATGACAGAGTTGTGAAGTAGAGAGAGAAAGTCACATTGAAACTCAGGCGATCACTCGAACAGCGACGGAGTGGCACTACGTTTATGCACTCAGGGAGGGGGGGTGGGGAGGTAGGTCGGGGATAGCGCCCCTAGAGCTTTTTTTTCAATTTAAAACCCTCTTGTTGTGTGAATTTTGAATCTCCGAGACTTTCTAAACACTGTCCGAGCTTTTGTGAAGTTGTGTAAAAAGCTCAGGCAGTTCATTAAAAGTCTCGGAGATACAAAAAAAAAAAAAAATGATTGTTCAAAAAGGCTTGGACAGTGTTTCAAAAGGCTCAGACATAGTGTTAAAATACTCAGAGATTCCAATTTGACAAACCTATTAATAATATTCATTAAAAAACTCGGATTAAATGTTAAAAGGCTCAGAAAGTGTTTCTAAAGGCTCGGACAAAGTGTAAAAAGGCTCGGAGATTCAAATTTGACAAACCTATTAATATTCATAAAAAAGCTCGAATTACAATTCAAAAGACTCGGACAGTGTTTCAAAAGGCTCGGAGATTCAAATTTGACAAACCTATTAATATTCCTACAAAAGGCTTGGGCAATTCATGAAAAAGCTTGGGAACCGATTAAAAAGACTCGAAAACTATTTACAAAGGCCTAGAGTTTTGTTAATGGCCTAGAGTTTCGTTGGTTTCCTATCTTTGTTTCCATTTTCTCTTTCATTGTATGAATTTTGATATTCATAACCTGATAAGATGAGTGATCTTATGTAACTATATGAATGTCGAACTCATTGGAGAAGAAAATGAACTTGGATTTCAGTTTACAAAGCTTTCCACTTTAACACAGTTAGAGAGAGAAGTAGATCTCAGACAACTTCAAAGTATTATCCAAAAGTTAAAGTAAAAAAAAATAATTAAAAAATTTGTACAGTAAAGGCATTTTTTGAAGTCTCTTACTTTGATACCTTTTAAATTTAAGTTATTAAAGTGGTAATAGTCTTAAAACACAAAGTCAAAAAAAAGTGACAAAACCCACAATTTCCACCTTTATATAATTAAATCCAAAAATCATTTAACAACATTTTCTAAATAAAACAGGCACATGGTCGGTGACAATGCATGGACTTTTATTAGTATTCTTGGTTGTGATGGGCTGAGCCGCCCACCGATAAGCTACAGAGCTCTTAGTTTTTATTTTGTTTTTTTTTATTTTTTATTTTTTGTTTTTTTTACATTATAATAATTTAGGGGTGTAGGGATGGGGAACAGGGGACAAACTCGAATCAACAACCTTTAGATGTAGGTATGAGTGGCATACCACTGAGTCAATCTTATTTTATCTAACTACATAGCTTAGACACCTCTATTGATACTAGGATCATGGTTTATAATTATATATAATGGAATATAATCCGTTAATTAAGATGAGAGAATATTCAAATCTACTGTGACTAATGATGCTAATAGAATATTCTTGATCAAAAACGAAAATGCAAAACAATGTTTTTATATTCACATAGAAATAGAATAAGCGTGTCGACATTTGAATCACTCAAATAAAATAAAATAAAAATAAAAAATAAAAAATAAAAAAAAACATTTATTTGGAGATACGCATGAGACATGACATATAACAAGTGGAAATAATCTAGAACTCAGCATCCATATCCATGAGCCTCGTGTATATTGGCTTCTTTTTTACAAAAGTATTTGCTTTCTCATTTTCATTAACACGAACACGTACTCACTTCGTGTGACTCCACCCCACAGGACCACAGCTCCACTTCACTTGTTTAATTGCCTTCATGTGTGTTTCAGGTCAACTGCTTTAATGTTAATTACTTCTTCATCAAAAAAAAAAAAGAAAAAAAAAAGTAATAATAATAATTTGGTCCACGCTTCAAAACAAATAAAATAAAAAATAATAAACAAACATAGGTAGATTTATCAGGACATATATGAAAAAGGAAATTGTTTGGGTACTTACTGTTTAGTACCCAATGGGGTGTTACCATGTGGCTTTTTTCTTTTAACTTTTTACCTTTATCTCCTTACATTTTTCATATATCGGCCACGGGTAAAATCTCATTGATTGGTCAGTACCCAAGTATTGTATAAAAATTGGTATCATGTGATGCGATGTGAGTTTCCAAATGATAATGCAGTTTTGGCTGTTTCCTTGCATTTTCATTTTTGTTTAGTAGTCCATACTTTGAAAAAGAAAAAAAAATGAATAAATTCGTAAATTGACATGCAATGTGATGTCATACTTTCTGTTCATTTATGATTATTAATTATATTAATTGTTTTTTTTTAAAAAATAAATGTTTTCTTTTTATAAACTTAGAAAACTTTTGTAAACAAATTAAATTTGACTGTTTCAAATGCATCAATCGCCTCAAGAATTTTCTGCATAACAGAGAATGTTCATTTAATAAAATTTTATCAGTTATATATCTTTTTAAAGAAACTAGTAATAATTTAAATTTCTGACAATTTTTTATGCAAGTAAATTTAACTTACCACCAAAGCTTAAAGCAAGCTTTCCTATTAAAGAAATGTCCCAATAGACGGGTCTGGCAGAATTACATCCAATTCACTAATTCGATCCAAACTCACTCATCTAACGGATCTAGCTTTATTGGGTCATTCATTAATGGGTTAGGTTATTAAAACCTAAAAAATAATGTCTTGGGTTTGAGTTTTTCCCTTAAAACCCATTAAAACTCATGACTGATGACCCATTAAGTTTAATAATTATATTATAATTATTTTACATCTAATTTGTACTTTTGATTAATAAAAAAGTTTGTAAACCCTAAACAACCAACATATAAACCAGTATTTTTTCTTCCATTCTTCTCGTATGCTATAGTGATAAATATTGACATTTTAGTGAGTTTTATCCATTGATTATGATCATTAATTAAGATACAGTCGTTTATGTGATGATATATATATATATATAATCATTTTTTTCATTAACCATAACCTTTAACATATCTTTGTATACTCTCGTTTACATGATTAATATTATTATTTTTAATTATCAATTTATTATAAATTAAAGTCATTTTTTACCACATAGATCAAATTTAATTTAATTTTATACATGAGTTATTATTGCATTATAAGATGCTTGTTTATATTTGTGTTATGAGTATTCCTATATTTTTATATTTTTCTCTCTTATTTTTTCAATTTAAATTATTAATTAGTGAATGGGTTTGGTTTTACATTCTAAACCCAATAAGTTAACAAATAGGTTTGAGTTTAGTGAAATTTGACTCGACCCGCTTACTATTCTGTACGCATTCGATTAGATTCAGTCTATTGACAAATCAATTAATATCCGACTCATAACAACAAATTTTACTCCTTTCAATAATTTTTTTATTTTTCGAAGTAAATAAATTTTAAAATTACAAATTAATACAAAAATTTACTTATCAACCAAGGCATTGGCTGGATCAAAATCAACGACATTAATATCTTCCAATTTTGAAAAATCCACAGCTTTCTTCTCAACCACTCTTGTTGAACGTCAACTTTCTATATATATGAAAGATGTTCGTATCCGTCAAAACCACAGAAAAACTAGACAGAGTGCCACCGCAGCCACCGGTTTTGGTTTCTTATATATAAAAGCCGTTAAAAGCCACAACACAAACCAACTAGAAACTCTGTTTTTTTTTTTTACACGGTTTTGTTGCTTTTTCTCTTTAGATTTTACCTGGATGGTCTTCTTCTTCTATTTTCCTTTGGGTCAAACTCTGTTTTTTGGTCTTCCATAAAATATGGCTTCTTCTTCATCTGTCCTTTTCGATCTTGAAACGATCCCTTCCTTAGTTGAATGGACTCAATATCTGTGCGGTCCTCCACGTCATCTTCGTCTTCAATATCTTCATTGAAATCGCGTTTCTTGGAACCTTCCGTATCTGGGATTTCGAGTCTTAGAAAGTTCTCTTCCGTCAAATTTAATACAAGTTCGTCTTCTGGGTCAAATAGCAGCTTTAATTCAAGTTCGCCTTCTGGTTCTCCTACTAGATTTCCGACAAAAAGTGTTTTGATGGGGTCTGCTGGAAATTTAAAACAAAAGACCGTGAGTGGTCCTGCCGGTTATGTTCTTGAAGATGTTCCTCATTTGTCTGATTATATTCCTGATCTTCCTGTAAGTTGTTGTTTCTTCTTTTTTCTAATCGTTTTTGCTTGTTTTATTGATTTGGGTGTTGTGTAGATTATATTGATAATGTTGTTGTTGATTTCTCTCTCTCTCTCATTTTGGTGTGGCAGATATATCCCAACCCATTGCAAGACAATCCTGCATACTCAGTTGTCAAGTAAGTTGATTCAGCTTCTCTTAAATTTCAAAATTCTGTTGTTGTTTTTTGGATTTCTGTTATGTCTGCTCGATCGATCAATTTGTTAATTTTTCCAGGCAATACTTTGTTCATGAAGATGACACTGTGCCACAAAAGGTCAGGCATTTCTTTCTAACTTGACTTTATTTTTTGTTTTAATCTTCACTGTAGGTAAAAGGGTTTCTCACACTGGTTGTTTAGTGTTATAATTTTGTCTTAATTGACTCCTTTTAGCATATTAATTCATTACTGAGAGTTGAAAGGTAAAAGTTATTTTAGAGAGTCAGATCTGAAGTAGTATTCTTAATGTGCTTTAAGAGATGAGATTTAAAGATAAAAGTTATTTTACTTGTATGCCAATATTTTCTTTTTATCTGTTGCAGATTGTTGTTCACAAAACTAGTCCAAGAGGTATTCATTTTCGGCGAGCTGGACCTCGTCAAAAGGTTTGTTGTTAAAATAACTCATGCATTAGATTTGAGATAATGAAATTCCTGCTTGTAGTTTACAGATTCATTTGGGTGTTGATGTTACTCAGGTGTATTTTGAGTCAGATGAAGTTCATGCTTGTATCGTGACATGCGGTGGCCTATGCCCTGGACTCAATACAGTGATTAGAGAAATTGTTTGCGGCTTGTACCACATGTATGGTGTGAAGAGAGTGCTGGGAATAGATGTAAGTGATTATTCCAACCTCTACCTCAATATATTCCATGGAGTTTAGTATCCCAACACTCCTCTGCGCTCTTTCTTGTGCATAGTAGGAAATAGCTTTCGTTCTATCAAAATGTGAAACAATAAGTTCTTATAGTTTGCACATGTCACCAATTAGACTACCACTAGTGCAAAATGCAACATTTTCCCCTTTTTTGGTGGGACTGAAGGATCATTTGTAGTAATTATACAAAATTTTGTTTCTTCTGATCAACATACAATGATGAACACATATAAATACTCTAATTTTGTATTTTCCAACTTAATTGTTTGTAAAGAGCGATAACTTAATTATGAGGTTGGAAATCAATAAAAAATGCACTTTTTTTTAACACCATTGAATTTAGTATTTGTTAATTAATATTAATAGTATTTATTTATTTATTTATTTATTTTTTTTATCTGCGTGATTTGATAGTATAACAATCTGATGTGGTAGTGGATTCTCTAGGGAGGATACAGGGGCTTCTATGCTAAAAATACAGTTCCTTTAACCCCTAAAGTTGTAAATGATATCCATAAACGTGGTGGAACCATCATTGGTACTTCACGAGGTGGCCATGATAAATCAAAGATAGTTGACAGCATTCAGGATCGTGGAATTAATCAAGTATGTGGAAGAGTTATATGCATTAATTATGACTTGGATAATAACTATGTGGACAATGATTGCTGAGTTTTTGTTTTGCGGCACCTCAGGTTTTCATAATTGGAGGAGATGGAACTCAGAAAGGAGCATCTGTTATATTTGAGGTAATTCCCATTGTAGAATATATTACTTTTAGTTTTTCAATGGAATTTATGCATTTAATCGTAAACTGATTCGTTTCTTGCTATTTTCTTTACCATCTTGATTGCTGTAATAGTTTCCTTGCCTTTTGTTTTTGACCAAAGTAATAATTTTACGGTTGGAACCTTAAAATCGTAAACTTTATTTTTTCTTCATACAGGAAGTTAGAAAACGTGGTCTCAAAGTTGCGGTTGCTGGAATCCCAAAAACCATCGATAATGATATCCCGGTACCTTTCTTGGCTTGTCCAACAGCTGGAATGTTGCTGAGTTGAATATGAAATCTCATACCTCAAGATTTTTTTTTTCAGTATCTAAATTGTTTATTATGTGACAGGTTATTGACAAGTCCTTTGGCTTTGACTCTGCTGTTGAAGAAGCTCAACGTGCTATAAATGCAGCACATGTTGAAGCTGAAAGTATGGAGAATGGAATTGGACTTGTGAAGTTGATGGGTCGCTATTGTGGTAAGCCCTTGTTTTTAGTTGAATTCATCATCAATAGTGTGTTTTTGTATTTGCCTGCACAGTGACACATTCTTAATAGTATACAGTAAATGTTAAATTATAGTTCCTTTTCGTAGCCTACACATCCATTTTCAACATTTATCTGTCTAGAGAATTATCTTCTTACTGCACCCACTGTGGCTTTTACTGATGTAATAAACTGATATGATATTTCTAACTGGTTTCGACTTCAAAGTTGCAACACGCAGGTCTTATCCAATTGTTCTTCAATGATATTATTTTTTGTCTTGTTCAATTATTCATCTTGTTAAAATCTCAATGATACTGATGTGCTTTTCCCTTTTACGTGCTGTGCTGTGATACCTCTATGCAGTTATTTTCTTGACTGAAAGTAAATCTAATCATTCTCATCATAGGAATCTAAACTTGGTAACTGGTGCAGGGTTTATTGCAATGTACGCTACTCTTGCAAGCAGAGATGTGGATTGCTGCTTAATTCCAGAGTCACCCTTCTATCTTGAAGGCACCGGTGGACTTTTTGAATATATCGAGAAACGTCTAAAAGAAAATGGGCACATGGTTATTGTGATAGCCGAAGGAGCAGGACAGGAGTTGCTTTCTGAGATTATTCAGTCAGCTACCCAGCAGGATGCTTCAGGAAACAAGCTTCTTCAAGATGTTGGGCTGTGGCTATCACAAAGGATCAAAGTAATTTCAATCTCTTGCTTATGCAATCCTTAGGTTTTTTTTTTTTTTTTTTTTGAATCAATATCAACTAAATAGATATGAGTTACTCCTATATGTCAATAATGTGAATACCACCATCACAAGACTCCCAACTTTCAATCCCCAAGATGTTAAGTTTTGCATAAATTTTGCGGATAATTTTATTGGTACCGTTCTGGATTTTGCAGGATTATTTTAAACAAAGGAAGATGGTCATGAATCTTAAATACATAGGTAAGTACTTCTGATTTTTCCTAATATTATTGTATTTGACTCACAGAAGTTTGTTGTTTGTTGATATGTTTAAGCATTGAACTTTGTTATCTGGCAGATCCTACTTACATGATTCGTGCTATTCCAAGCAATGCTTCCGATAACGTGTACTGCACACTCCTTGCTCAAAGTGCTGTTCATGGAGCAATGGCAGGGTACACTGGCTTTACAGTCGGCCTTGTCAATGGCAGACAGACTTACATACCCTTCTACGTGAGTTCATCGTATACAAGATACACATTTCTTAGTTTTGCAGAATAAATAAGACTTGAAATTTCCAACTTCTGTTTCTTCATTGCCATTTTTTCTCTTGCACCTTTTTTATATATCGTCACCGGCGTGCCTATACGCATACATTTTTCCCTAATTATATCAAAATTGAAAGGTTATCATTTGACATTGTTTAATTGTTGGACTATTGGTATGCAGCGAATCAATGAGAAACAAAATAAGGTTGTGATTACCGATAGGATGTGGGCTAGGCTCCTATCTTCCACAAACCAGCCAAGCTTTCTGAGCGCCAAAGATGTCGTTGAAGACAAGAAAGAGGAAGGAACATCATGCCCGCATTTGGACGATCAGATTTTTAGTGAAGACGTTTCAGGGAACAAAGAGATTTGCAATGTGTAATTGAGATTGATGTTGCAAAGCTATTAGATTATTGCCATTGTTGCTTGGCCAAGAGCTAGGATAGCTAGCTGCTCTCTTATGTTCATCCCCCACACACAGCCTATAGTATTTATATGAATATGAAAACAATATTGAATGGGAAAGTTGTGCTTTTCCATTATTCTTGCAATTAGCTGTAGCTGTGTAGCAGGTTGTTGTGAAGATCAAAATAAGAATTCCTTAAATATATGATCTTACAAAATAAAATTACTCGAAAAGATTGAGATTTGAACTTGTGATTGTATGCAATAATATATATATATATATTTATATATATATATATAGATTGTATCATAAATTATATTATCATTTCGAACTGACAAAAGTTATATCAGTTCCTTGCATGTGGGCCGCTGGATTTAAATATTTTGACTTAGCTGTATGCACTTGTTAGTTAAAGTATTTAAATCCAGTGGCTCACATACAAGGAACTGATATAACTTTTGTCAGTTCGAAGTGATAATAGAAAAACTATGACATTATTCTATAGTAGCACAAAAAACTAGCGAAATGACATAACAAATAATTCTCTTTATTTATTATGTCTGATTTATTTATTATAGAATAAGATTAATTACTTACATCATTTGGATTTTTTTTTTTTTTTTTTTTTGGATTGTCACATATAAATAAGATAAATCAATTACTATGTTTGGGCCAAGATTTAGACCCATTGAAATTTACGAGCTTTTTGCGGGTTTGGGCCCGCAATTTGACAATGAAATAATTTGAAAAAAAAAAAGAGGTCGTATATAAATAAATATAAATAGTAGAAAGAGTGCAAAATTTGGATCCAAAAAATAAAATTACATAATAATTAAAAAAAAAAAAAAAAAAAAAACAGGGGTGTTGCAGGTTGTTAGTGTAAGGAAGAAGAGTTTGGTGGATCGAGAAAGATGGGGATCAGATTCATATTGATGGTCAACAAACAAGGCCAGACGCGTCTCGCTCAATATTACGAATGGCTTACTCTCGAAGAACGTCGCGCTCTTGAAGGCGAAATTGTTCGCAAATGCCTTGCTCGCACCGAGCAACAGGTACCTTCTTCAGATCTTGCTTGATTTCTAATTCAATCAGCTTCCTTTTCTACTTTTAATCATTTTATACAAGGATTGAATCGTGCTATGTTGCTAATTTTGAATTTAATTATCTACCTATTTGTGCTTGTGGGAATCACTTGTATAGTTTTTAATTTTTCTTATTTAGATATTTACCTGGTTTTTTGCCCTGAAAAGTGTTTATTGCCACGATTTGTAATTTTATTTTGTTACAATTTGTGATTTTATTATTTTTCTTTTGTTAAAATCCATTTGTTTTGTGAATTTCCGTTTGGCTTTTCTTTAATCTGGCAATGGGGTGTTTATGATTTTGGGTTTGTTATGTGGGAACAGTGTTCTTTCGTTGAGCATCGCAACTACAAAATTGTGTACAGGCGTTATGCATCCTTGTTTTTCCTGGTCGGAGTCGACAACGATGAAGTAAGTGTTGCTCTTTATTTACATTACAGTTGCATTTTAAGATAGTGGTGATACCAAAAATATGGAACATGCCACATTTTGAAACATTTTCATGTTTGCAATTCATAAAAAGTTTTGAAATATTTCTGATAACTTTGCCCATTAAAAGAAAAACAAATAATACTTCTAGTTACAGCGGACATTACAAGCGTTACTCCTATTGAAAATTAAATTAAAAATGTAAATGAATTAAAAACCATTCAAAGCATGCTAGAAATGCAAGTCGTACTAGCTAATAAAACTAAGATAAGACCTCCTAGCCAGTAAATCATGAAATGACCCAACCATAGCCACAAATATAAGCAGAAGACAGAAGAGTGATTTTGATTGAACAGTGTTGTACTTGTTTTAATTTACTTGTTCTGTTGTGACAATCAAATATGCCTTTCTCTACATTCTTCATCCCAAAAAATTTCCTTCCATGTTGCAGAATGAGCTTGCTATTTTGGAATTCATTCACTTGTTAGTTGAAACCATGGACCGTCATTTTGGCAATGTGGTAAGATTTCTCTTAGGAACACACTTGTTGTTACTGAATTTGTCAATTGGTTTTCGCTGCAGTTCATAGTATCTAAAATTTAAGAAATTTGATTACTTTTTTTTTTTTCTTGTCCATTTAAATTTGTCAGTGCGAGCTAGACATCATGTTCCATTTAGAGAAAGCACATTTCATGCTGGAGGAAATGGTCATGAATGGGTGTATTGTAGAGACGAGCAAGTCTAACATTCTGAGCCCAATACAGCTGATGGACAAAACATCGTAAAATAGCTCTAAGTGCTGTAGGGTTTATATGAGAATGTCAGATTGTGATGGGTTCAAATCATGGTTGTGTTGTTTCCTTATGTACAAGTAACTTCACATGTGAAAATTTTAGTGGTTGATTGTATTGATTCATTATAACATAAAGTTGATGGATAAATTTACAAGCGCCTCTATTCTTTGGATATCTGTTCGAATATGCATTTACTAGAGGGCTACGAGTCGATGCAAATATAATCTACTTAGGAAGATTTTATTGTTTTCTCAATGGTTGTGTTTCTGCCTAATGTCTTGCATCTTTTGACAATGTCACACGAAAATACCTGCACTCTGCATTTTATGTTTCATTCCCTTTTCAAATAGCTTTTCTCTCCTCTAATTCTCGTACCCAAAATGGTCTTTAAGTTTGATACAATTTGTTGAATTTGCCTTTACAAGGCAGAATTTGCTGGTTGGCTTGGATAGTTAACGTCTGACCGTCCGTTAACTGTTTTGTATATCCTATTCTCTGGCCTTACAATTATTTTGCTTGCACTTGAGCAACAGTATAAGAATTTTGCTGTAGGTCATGGGAAAATTCGTATGCAATATCATCTGCTTGATTTGATTTTATGGCGCAAGTGTGGATAGACAAGTTCTGGGAAAATTCAATAGAAAGTATTCTTTTTCCAAATTCCTGATGTAGTGTACAATGACAGAATTTTTGTATTTCAAAATAGGGCAATTACCAATTAGGTCTTGGACTTTTTTTCCAAATTCCAAGTTATTTGCGACTTTTACAAAAGTGACCAAATTGGTACTAACATTTTTCATTAGTCCCTCTTTTTTTAGAATTGGCCAAATTGGTCCCTCTAATGATTTAACGGTGTTAAATATAACAGTTAACTTTAACAATTTTTGTTAAAGTATATAAATACCTTTTATTTGTCATATTAGAACAAAGTTGTTTTGTCTTTTGTACATTATATTCACTATTATAATTACAACAAAATCCAAAAATATTATTAATGAAACACCATTTGTACTTTTTTAATTAAAATTTTCTAAAAAAATCTAAAAATATTTTAATAAGACAATGTTAATTATACCCTTATTTTATAAATAAAGTTACTATTCATTCTCGGTTTAGTTTTTTACCATTTTTATATAATTATATTTTTGTTAATATTATACAAGCATTGTTGTCAAAATTATTTAAAAATCACAACACACAAATAAAATAAACAAAAATATAAATGTGTTAAAAAAAACCGTGCATGTGTCATTATTATATTGTTTAGGAATAAAGTACAATTTTACCCCTACACACTTAAAGTTGACTGATAGAACTTAGTTAGAGGGACAAATTTGGCACTTGGGAAAAATGTAAGGATCAATTTGGTCACTTTTGTAAAAGTCGCAAACAACTTGGAATTTTAAAAAAAGTCAAGGACATAATTGGTAATTGCCCTTCAAAATATAAACTATTTCTAGATATTGTTAAGGTAGCAAATAGCAATAGTTCATTAGTTCCTTGTAATTGATAAATTGATTTACTGAGAATCTCCTTTAAGAGAGCAAGAAACAAGGCTATTCCAAGAATCATTTTATTAAATAGAGATGAAATCGATACTTAATAGATGAATAGAAGTTGATTCCAATTGACATATATACACAAGAATAATGCTATATTGTTCAAAACTTTGCCTAACTTTTTTGTTCAAATGATGTGACAAACTCATTTGTAGTAACCATATTAATTAAGACACGGTGTCTTAACGATGTGGTAGTTACAAATCAGTTTGCCACACATTATTCGGGCAATGAATTTGAGCAATGTAAGTATTATTACTCCTACCTGCCACAAAATAAAAAACTAATCAGCAGCAAAGCTTGAAAGGCTGTCAAGACAATTACCCTTCTCCCTTGTGCAAAAATCAAACGGCAGCTGGTTTCCCATCCTTTCTTGGGTCGCTCACTGCAGTGAGTTTTCCATGGAAAATATTGCCAATCTTAATATCTTTTCCATTCTTTCTTCCTAAGTCAACAGGGTTTTGCAGGGATTGAACAATAAGCTGAGTGATGGCTCCCCCTGCCTTGGATTCAAGTTGGTGACCTCTACCTTCCAAGAAAAGCTTTCTTTCATCAGCAAGCTGAATGTGATCGCCATCGATCATGGTAAAGTTTTCGTACATAACTACATTTGGTATTAGCTGCAGAAAAAATCACGGTGAAATTCAAATGAATGTTTCTGAAATATTTTAGATGATATACACATGTATTGGAACAAGTTACCAACCCTGTGGTAGACCCTTGGATTCTGTACTGCAGCTAAAGGATCCATCGCTAGGATAAAATTGTTAAGAAAAACTTGAATTACTGCAGGAATGATGTTCAATCCACCACTGCCACCAATGACCCCAACCACCTGATCATCCTGCCATGTGAGGACATACAAGTGAGTTTACTGGAAAGCATACGACTTTAAGGAGATCCTAGCTTGATTGATGAATTTGTACCTTAGTAACAATGAGAGGGGTCATGGAAGACAAAGGCCTCTTGTTTGATTCGATAAAATTTGCTGGAGCAGGAGGTAGCATGTCGGGGGATATCTCCGTGGGAGTTGAGAAGTCACCCATCTCGTTGTTGAGCACGATTCCAGTAGAAGGGGAGAGCACTCCAGCTCCAAAAGGATAATTTACTGTCGTGGTCATAGACACAGCATTTCGATCTGAATCTACAATGCAGAAATGGCTTGTTCCGTGATCTCTAAGCTGGTTCCATCTGGACATAAGAGACACTCGAAAGGTTCACAGTCACGAATCGTAGACAAGATCATCAGTTATATCAGCAAAACAAACAGGTTTCTTTTGATTTTTCAATTATATATACAATACCTGTACATATAGTAGTCTGCAGGGAAAGTGGTGTTGTCAAATATTCTTTGTCGAATTTGCTTGGCATAAGTCGGTGAAAGCATTTCAGATACAGTAGTGCTTATGTTTACAAACTTAGGGTCACCCAAGTTCATTCGGACAGCAAACATGTGTTTAAGCGCTTCAATCAATCGGTGTAGACCAAGATCTCCTTTCACGGCATCTAAACTTCCATAGCTATCCAAGATGTTGAAAACCTGTTTCACATAATGAAGCATTTATCGAATACGTTGAAATCAAGCTACCTGTCATTCAACATTGCAGGTACATATGAGGAAAAGGAAGAAAAAAAATGATCACCCACCATAGAGAGCCCAAGCGTTCCACTTGATGGAGGCGGCATTCCATGTATATCGTACCCCATCACATGTGCAGACATTGCATCCATAACATTGACCTTGTAATTCCTTAAATCCTCCATTGACAAAATCCCACCAGCCTCTCTCACGTCTTTAACTAACTTCTCGCCAATAGTTCCGTTGTAGAAGGCTTGTGGCCCCTGCTCAGCCACTGCCTCTAGGCTTTGAGCAAGCTTGACATTATAGCATTTATCACCTGCTTGTAACAATTTCCCATTTGGTGCGTACACTTCTCGTAAGCCAGGGTCAGTCTTGATCATCTTCGCTTCTTTGGTTATGTACATTCCAAGATAAGGAGCAATTATAAAACCATCTTTGGCGAGATTTATCGCAGGTTGGAAGAGAGTCCTCCAAGCCAAACGCCCATGTTGCAACCAAGCTTCATGAAGGCCAGCTATCTCACCAGGAACTCCCATAGATAGTGCACCTATATACTTGGCTTCAGGATTGTTTTCATACATATTCTGTTTAACAACAAAAACACATTTGAGTCAAAACTCGACATTGAAGTTACTAACAGAACATGTAAAGAGAAATTTGTGAACCTCTGAAGCAGCTAGAGGGGCAGTTTCTCTCATGTCAAATGCTTGAGCTTTTGCAGTTGATGAAGATCGAACAATCATAAATGCCCCACCTCCTATTCCACTTGCCATGGGATTCACAACGCCAACGCATAATGCAGTTGCCACCGCAGCATCAACAGCGTGCCCGCCCTGTCGAAGCATCGATGCACCTATTTCAGAACAACGGCCATCATCAGCCGCGACAACGCCTTTCTCTGACTCGACAATGACAGCTTCGTTGGTTTTGAACCTTCCATTGTAGTACAAATTTTCTCCTCTCAGTACCCAGCAACTTAAGTTGTCTTTGAATAAGAGGCCTACAACTATAATGTAAACAATATTTCAAAATATTGAAGATTAAATAATTTTGCATTTGTATTTCAATCAGGATTATTATACTTAATACTTATGTAGTTGTAGATAAGTGAATTCAGTAACACATGCAATTAGTATATTTACTGTACTGAGCTTTATAATAATATAATTAAAGATGGGAAATTTTCATAATTGTGTGCAAAATTATAATTGTTTTTAACCGATTGATGAATGAAAAGACTCAAATAGCCCTAAATGTTTGATGTTCCTTTCAGTCACGGATCTGATTACAATGAGTTAGAAATTAAGGCTCGTTTGGTACGCTGTATTGTATTGTATTGTATTGGATTGTATTGGACTATATTGAATTGGATTGTATTATTCTTATACAATTATGTTGTATTAACTAATGCGACATCTCAACTCTGTATTAGCTAATACGACATTCACCGTATTAGATCAATTAAAATGTATTAGCAAGTACAATACAGTGAACAGTGCAAAACAAACCAAATATTGTATTGTATTATTCTAATACATTTTAAACTCCTAATACAATATAGTGCGGCGCACCAAACGAGCCCTTACGCTATGTTTGGTAGGAAGGAGAGAGAGTATGAGGGATGAATGAATCAGGAGGAAGAGAGAGTAGGAGGGATGGAGAGGATAACATCAATCCTTCATGTTGTTTGGTATTGAAAAGAGGGTTAGATGGATGTATTGGTATTTAATTTATAAAATTACTATATTACCCTTAAAAAAATTGGAGGGTAGTGAAAAATTGGAGGGCATTGAAAAATTGGAGGGCATTTCGGTTATTTCCCTCAAATCTTCTCTCCTTCCTTTCTCATCTGCCCAAATTAGAGGGATTGCTTTTTGTGAGCCCAGAGGGAGAAGCTCTCCCTCCTCTTCTCCTCTCCCTCCAACCCTCTCCCTCCCTCCATCCATCTTTCCCTCATACCAAATATAGCCTTAGTGAAAGAGGAGAGAGATGAGAGAGTCGAGAGAGCGAGCTAGGAGGAAGAATGATATGTTGAAAGGTATTTTAGTAGTTTTATGACTATGGGTGAAAGAAACTTTCATCCTTAGCAATTATCAAACCAATATGGTTAAAAACAAAATTATAAAAACTTACGTGATTCTCTCTTTATTTCATCTTTTTCCTGGTTTCACTTAATCTCATGACACATAAACATTGTAATAAATGTGTGGTTATAAAGTGATTCCAATCACATGCTTTAAAAAGATGAGACAATTAGATGATCTAATTCCATTATAAAGATGTTAACAAAAGCAAATCCAGACCCCTTGATCTGGGGCCTATCTTCAAAATTTGGATACTGATTCATCGATTTTACAGAAAAATTCATGAACACCAACTTTTCACAACATTCAGATATTAATTTGTTGAAATAAATAGGAAACATCTATCAATCAATCCATCCAGATAAAAAAAATAAAAAAAAATAAAAAAAAACCCAGAAGGGACGAACTAAATTCGAAGAAGGGAATTAAATAGTTTAAGTCAGAAGACCCAGACTGAAGAGAAAAAGAGAGAATTCAGAACTAACTTGATAGGGCAAGCAACACAAAAAGTAGACACAGAAGTCTGGTCCAGCTCTTCTTCCTGGTATTTGACACATAATTACCATCCAAAAGTGAAGCTTCTATGCTCTTCTCCTGCCTCATAATTCAGCCTATTTTCCCGGAAAACGAGAAAAAAAAAAAGAAAAAGAAAAAGAAAAAAAAGAATGAAGAGAGACAAAGTGTTATTATTACTAAGACTGAAAGCTTTGGTTGTTGCTTGTTGGCTCCCATAAATTTATATATAAACAGTAATTTATGATGATACCGTTGATTTTGGAGGGAGAGCTGAATCTGATGGCGATAAAGTAAAAGAGAAATCAAGTGGTGGAGGTGACATATGACTGGTAGCGGTGGCTGCAGAGAATCAAATCATCCTCGTTGGCTACGAATGATTCCTTCATTCATACAACAATCAACATGGCCAATCAACCCACGTTGCCAAATAAAACACGCAATTCAAGAAAATGGATTGCTTAAAATGTCTTATACAATAATAGATAAATTATTCGATATATTATGAATTTATGATAGTAAATTAAAAATAATAAGCCAACAGGGGGCGGAGGAACGTGGGGGCCGGTGAGAGCCATGGCCCCCCCCACCCAATTTTTTATTTTATTTTATTTTATATATTTTCAAGTTTTAATCAAAAAAAAAAAAAAACTTTTAAATAGAGTTCTTTTGTATAATAATATGTTGTAACCAATCAGGCATGTGACCCCACAGTCAATTTGGTTTTCTACAGCCCCTATTAATCTTATTTATTTTAGTCTTGCTAATTTATAATTAAAATTATTATTATTATTAATTATAAAGAAAAACCCACTTATATCTAATTTTATGTTTTCATATTTTACATACAAAAGAAAATATATAATATATTGTTTTTCGATTTGATTTGCTGAATATCATGAATTAGTCTAACATATATATACACCCCTTTTTTTTTTTTTCTTTTCAGTTTTTTCCTTATCTCTAGTTCCGTAAATAAATTCTTTTTTTTTTTTTTTCTTAGTTTATCTATTCCAATAATTTAAAGTACAAAATTACAAAATAAATAAATATTTTAGGTTTATTTTCAGTTTTTTATTTGTTATTTTCTTAGGTTATTAATATGATTTTGCAATATTTATTATACTGGTTTGTTATTTAAATGTTTATTTATTTAAATTAGATCAAAATTATTATAAGTTAATTTTATTTGATATAAATATAATAAAATTAAAATTACAAAGAAAATGTGAAAATAATTATAATTTAAATATATTAATTAATGATACAGTGATATTTTTAATATTCTGTGATGAATTATATTTATTTTTTTTCCTTTATTTTTTTTTATTTTTAAAGGTTTTACTTATATATATTTAAACCAATATAAAAATGTGATACATTTTTTTATTAGATCTTAAAATGAGAAAGTTATCGATAATTGATGGATTTTACAACAGAATTAAAGTCTCAGAAGCTTGTTTATCTTCGTCAACATCTAATATTAAAATACTAGGCTTCGCAACAAAATTGAAGATGACTTTCTTACGAAAATCACATTGAAACTTAGTGTATAGATTCGATTGATTTTAGATATTTAAAAGAGTGATCAGTTCCATTTTGATTCATAAAACTAGTATCTATTTTATTTATTAATTTATTTGTTGTATCATTACATATGAGACTAGAGGCTATTACATTTGATTTTTTAATAACTTTATTTTTAAATATTAGAATATTTTTCTTGCGGTAACTTGAATATGTGTTTTTTGTCTTGGCCCCCCCGAAACCGAAATCCTGGCTTCGCCACTGTGGCAACAGGGGCATAGCTCAGCTGGTAGATGACAAGCTTGGGGCTTGGGGCTTGGGGCTTGGGGCTTGGGCAAATGACTCCCAAGTTAGCGGCTCGAATCCTACCAATAGCAAAAGCTTTCAAAAAAAATATCTGATCTCAAATTAATAGATATATAAAAAAAAAATTAAAATAATAATAATAATGTTGGTGATATATTTGATGCGACACAGAGTGACGGTGGCCGGTGGGGTTCAACTTTGCAGAATAATTTGTAAGTTGTAACTGTTCATGAATGTTATTTTAATGATTCAAAATAATAATCGATAATATTCTTTAAATCTATTTATTTACATTACGTTTACGTGTATCTATACACAAAACCTTGTCTTCATTCATTTGTTATCTTTCATCAAATGGATTATGACAACCCGACAAGTTGACATATTTTATTTTCTTTTTAAAATCTAATTAAAAAAGTTGATAATAATTGTTCATGATATATTATTCGGTAAGCAATTAAAAGTTTGAGTTTCTATTATTAGGTAAAGCAATTTTTCTATTATTGGGTAAGGCATGTCTTGACGTTTACATGCCATCTATTCCTACTTTCCAGATCCCACCACATCACCACTCCATCAGACTTATTTATTTATTTATTTATTTATTTATTTTCTTCTTCCTCTCTAATACTTTTCTGAGTTATTTTATCATTTTGTACATTCTTTAATCTCACTTTTTTTTTTTTTTTTTTAAACAATCTTGAAACCACATTTGCAAGAATTCTCTCTTCCTTGTATGCTTATTCTTTTCTATTTACTTATATATTATTTTATTATTTGCTTATTTTTTGTATGCTTAGGGTTTCATTATTACATTAAAATTGATTTAGAATTAGTTTGATGAGAAGCGTTGTAGATGTGGATTCCAATAAAATTCTTTGGTGTATTTACATTATATTGTATGTTTCTTTCCTTCTTGACTTTATTTATTTTGTTAGAATATACATTTTTAGGGGTTAAATTTATTATATCTCATGACTCGTGTATTTACTTTTTAATAATGAAATTTATCTTCCTATTAAGGTTGTTTAAAAAAATTTATAACTAGTATTTAGTTCAGCCCCGTCGGATAAAAAATACTGGATTCGCCCCTGAGTTGGAATATTAGATGATTAAAGTAAAATTAAAGTTTTCTCGTAAGTCAATAATTGAGGATTTTTTTTTGACAACATCAGCTAATTAATAAAGATGGCAGACGTAGGACAATATAAGGCTGGCTAAGTGGTAAGTCTCTCACACAGTCTCACGGTCTCACCTATATCTAAGAGTTCATTTTTGGTTATCCCCTTAAAGGGGGTGAATATTACCTCCCTCCCCATTTCATGACAAGTGTCCCCATTTTGGTCCAGGAGTTAACAATGGTTAACAAATTAAATATTTTATATTTTAAATATAAAAAATGAATTAAAAAACATTATCTATTAGCTAAATAAAAAGGGTGAATGTTGATTTCAATTATAGCACCCCTTTATTTTCTTTGATTTTCTTTAAAAGTCAAATGACAAATATAACCCTTAAAGTTTACATAATTACTTAATAGACAGGTCTTAGTAAGATTTCAATTATAGCATCCCTTAGATTTTCTTCGAAAGTCAAATGACAAATACAACCCTTCGAGTTTGTATAATTACTTAATAGACAGGTCTTAGTAATAATAACACAGTAGAGACTATATAGTAATTTTCAAAATTTATTTTAATTTTAAGTTCTACCATAGTGGATTTTCAATTGTAACCCTCAAAAGTTCATTTGACTTTTTAATTACCACAATAGGGACTGTTTGCAGATTTTATACTTATTTTACAATTAACATCTAAAGAAAAATTTTAATGGTAAAACCTTTTATTACTATGTAAGACGTTTCATCACGTTCTTAAGGTTGGCCTATACTAAATATAATGAATTATTATTTTTATAAAAAAAATAATAATTAAACCTAATCAAATAATATCAAAGTGCATGACTATAATATCTTGAAAAATTGATCAAATCATTGTTAAATAGTTGACCCCAATTATTATAAATTCGGATGGAATTTATTTGCTAAAAGGTTAGAGGCTCGAAATGATAGTGCTTGTGAGATTTAAAATTATGACAAATGAAGTAATTATTTGGACTGGACCCAAATCAATAAGTATTTAGATTGATTATTATTTTAAAATGTAAAATGAGATAGGGGATGAAAATATATTTGTCTATGCATTCGACGAGTAGAAAAGGAATAAGAATAATATAGGGAACTTGATGACTTAAAAATTAAAATATATGAGGAATGTGTGTAAAGTCAAATAAAGGAAAATAAATTAAAAAAATAATAAATAAATAAATAAAAAAAATTGGCCGCATTGAATGAATGACGGAATCTTTAATAGCCAATTAAGGATGGTTTGTTTATGCAGCTGCCAGCTGCCAGCTGCCACAGCCAGTCAAATGTCACCGCCACCACTTTGATTTTTCTTTTACTTTATCACCATCATATTCAGCTCTCCCTCCAAAGTCAACGGTATCACTTTCCACTTTCATGTCATCGTTCAATCCGTATTTATTACCTATTAGACTAATCTAATTGATTATACCTAAAACATAGAAGAAAACCAACGAAAGAAATAATAATTAATCTGGAATCCGACGTGGCAAAATGTGTGTTAAGCAATCTAGCTTAGGGACCGTTTTTTTTTTTTTTTTTATCTAAAGTCTTATAAAACCTTAATTTGTTAGATATTTGGATAAGTCTTATAAATTAAGATACTATGATATGTTTGTTTTTTTCATTTTGGATGACTTATTACAAATGTAAAATTTATTAGGTTGTGTTAGGGTTTCTTCAAAATTGGGAATTTTTAGAAAATTGATTATTATGATTTTATTATGTGCAGATAAAATTGTAAATGTATGAATTTTTATAGGACAATTGTGGAAATTTACTAAAAAACTCTATTGTAGCACTTTTTTAATAAAATAAAAGTCAATTTTTTTTACTTTTTCTATAAGACATATATGTCTCAAAATAAGATATAAGTTGAAAAAACAAACAAACTGATTTATCTTAATTTCAGATATAAGAGGCAATAAGTCTTATTGTGAAAAAAACAAACAGCCCCTTAATCTCCAATGTTTTGCTTATGCTTATGCTTCAACTTCAACTTTAATTTGAAGTTAAATGAGAATTTTCTGGGAATATGTTTACACTAAAAAAATTTCCACTCCAATGTTTAACAGCAAATGTTACACTAAAAAATCATCTTTAAAGAATATTCTCCAAATAAATATTTATATAATACCAATTAATTTCTATTAGTTAACTTATACAATATTCAATAATTTTATTGACATAAAATATATATCAAAGTGGGTGTCATTTTAAAGATCTCAACGAGATCTTTCCAACGGTATATTTTTGGGGAATACATATTATTTTAATTATGTATAAAAAGGGTTAAATTAGAAATTTATAAAAATAATAAAGCTTTGATGTGACACTAGCGGGGTCGTTTGTTTTTTCCACTTAAGACTTAATGGATCTGAATTGAAATCATTAAGTTGTTTTGTTTGTTTTTTTAAGTGGTCAAACAACTTAAAAATATCAAAAAATAACTTTAAAAAAAAAAAAAGTAAGAAATCCTGACTTTTAACCTAATTCCAAATCACTGAATTATAATTAAAATATTTTCTTCCAAATCTATCCTCCAAAAAAAGATATATTTCTAAATTTATCCTAATTTGATATGGTTTAAAATTCTTTCTTTTAACGTATTTTTTATTTTAAAAGACTTTTAGAGAGAAAGAAAAAAAAAAAAAAAAAACCCTAATCACTTCTCATATTGAAATCTTCTTGGGATTAAATGATTAAATTTCTCTCTTACCAAATCCTGGTAAGAACTCATTAATTTTTTTTTTTTTTTTTTTATCTACATGTAGTGGCAGTTATAGAACTCTTTAAACATAATTTAGAATGATAATTTGTTATGATTGTCATAGTTGCAGTTATATAATTTATCAAATATTCTTTTTGTGGTTGCATTCGATATTGAGTAGATTTCGTAGCTTGAAGAAGTTATAGAATAATTGTAAGAAGTTATAGAATAATTGTTTATATATATGTACCAGTGTATATAATTGAAGGACCTAATTAAAAAAAAAAAAAAAAAAAAAAATTGGTTTCTAGAATTATATACCGGATATTTGGACGATATGTAAAATTGAATTTGAACCCTTTTTTTTTTTTTTTTTTACAATAAATTGAACTTGAACTTTGTTTGCAGAATAACATGCAAAATTATATTTATGGATAATTTTTTTGTTTTGTTAAATTAAACTTTGTTTGCGGAAGAACATGCAAAATCTTATAAAGAGTGTTGCATGTTAAATTACTTCTTTTAATTTGTATGGGTATAGATGTAAAATTACTTCTTTTCAGACAATTTTATTTTTAAAAAACAAACATGTTGACCGTACATTCAGACGTGAGGAAAAAAAAAAACAAACATATCATTCAGATTTAGGTTTCAGTCACTATTCAGTCTTCAGTCAAATTCAGGACTATTTAGGTGGCGTTTGTTTTTTGGTCTGAAAACTTAAAATCCTGAATTGGGTCTGAAATCTGAAGTCTGAAGTCTGAGCAATATGTTTGTTTTTTATTTTCTGAAGTTTGAATTAAGTGTTAAGCTGTTTGTTTTTTAAAAATAAAAACATCTGAAAACCTGTAATTTGACATTTATACCCTTGCATCATTGATTGTTATATATCATTATATTTATTAATTATGTACTTATATCTTATTAATCCAAAAATAATATATCATTATTTTAATTTATATTCTGAAAAAATATTATTTTTATGTTAAATAAAATTATATATATATTACTATTGGATACTAATATACTATATAGTATATAGATCATTTTACACCTCTTATGTTGGTATTGACCATAGTATATTTAATAATTATTAAAAGATATTATTAAAGAATATTATCTTCTTTCTCTTCTTTCACCTCAGTCAACCACTCTCCAATCTCTATCCTCTCGCCAATGACTCTCTCCCTAATTAATCTTCTTTCTTCTCCTCAGATTATCTTCTTCTCTTTCTCTCTCTCACTCTAACCAGTTACTGATTCTCTCTCTCTCTCGCCCTCTTTCATCATCGTCTCTCTCGCTCTCTCTCTCTCTTCACCATCAAGTCGGCGAAGTTGCCGCATACTCACCATGAACGAAGCCACAGGATCTGTGAGTGAGTGTCGAATCTGGTTTTGGAAGATGGTGGAAGAGGAACTTGTGTAATGATCTAGAAAATGATCGAATCTTCAATGGGTTGGAATGAACGAAGCCACTGGATCTGTTGAGGGCAGTTTGGGCAAAAAAAAAAGTAAATGAATTGAAGTCCTATAAGACTTCAGATAAAAGTCCAAAATTTCAACTTTTTTTTCTCAGATAAATTTAGGTCATTCTCAGACTTCAGATGTCCAAAAAAACAAACAAAAATGTCTGAAGAGGTGACTTTAAGTTTTCAAAGGCAAAAACAAACAGGCCCTTAGTCTTCAAACAAAAAAACAAACGACCCTTTAATGAATAAAAAAAACAAAAGTGGGTGGTTTGTGCAAGTGAACAGTTCGCTTTATATATAGAAGTGCACTGTAGCGCAACACCAAAAAAAAAAAATCTAGGGATTAGCAATTTGAATCAACGTTGGAGAGGGAAATAGTGAAAGTGTGCTTCAAATTAGAGTTTGGTGTGTCTTTTAAAGTGACGTTGGAGATGCTCTTTAGAGTATTTCCATACTTCAATGCAATGCTATTTTAGTGGAGTAATGCTACTTTGTCCAAATTTGGTGACCAAATTTGGTGCTCAAATTTGGAGTGTTGCCACGTTATTTGGGCACCAGATTTGGGCACCAAATTTAGACAAAGTAGCATTACTCATTTTAGTGTGCCAATGCTATAATTTAGCAAAAATAAAAAAAATCATACTCTAATACAATCCCAAATGTTGTGCCAAATTTAGTATATACCGAAATTAAAATAAGGGATCCCTTATAAGAGAACCATTATATATATATATATATATATATATTGTGGATATCAAATTGGATTCAAGGTTATAATATTTCAATAAAAAAAAAAAAAAAAAAAAAAAAAGAAGGAAGATTGGATCCACATCCATCTCAATTTTCACCAAATCCAAAAAAATAAAATAAAAATCACCAAATCCAAAATAAAATGAATATCTGGTTCTACAAGTACAGACCACCATCACCCCCACCTTATTCACCTTCCCAACCATGAACCACCCAGACACCACTCTAATCCAACAGCCTTATGGCTTTCGAACCGAGATGCTGCGAACGGCCCCATGGCTTTGGCCGTGATGCAATTTCAACAAAACTCAGCGACCACAGTACCACACCACGCGCCGCTGCCTGCAAAACTCAACCACCGTCCCATCTCGTTCTCCACCTCTGTCTCACCCAAACAGCCAGCCACAAACACAAACATCATCATCAACCCATCCAGGGGAGAAGATAGGTGGGGGCCGACAAGGGCCATGGCCCCCCCAACCGAAATATTTTCAACAAACATTATTTTTTTAATTATAAACATAATTATTATCATTTAAAGTCCAATATATCTAAGAAATTTTGATATGAGGAGTATCGGCAGCTATGAACATGTGACCATAATCGTTTTAAGAATAAATTATTCATATGTTCCTATTTAATAATGTATTTAATGAATAGATATCATGGAAATTATTAACCATGATCGCTAAGAAATACTGGATGTGATAGATTATTAATTAAAGTAGTAAGTTCATTTTGTGAGACATGCAAAATAGATATTCTAGATATTAATTCTCGCTACATTGCAATACGAGGTCAAACTCACCAGTAACAAGATAATTTTACAATTAAATAGTATTATTGGGTATGTATATATTTTATGTTCCAATTGATTCTCAATTACAAGAATTAAATATGAGTATAGATTCGATGATAAATGATTTTTTAGATTTTAAAGGGGAGCGTCATTTGATTCCTAAAACTTATATTTATTTTATTTATTAATTTATGAGACTAAACGGTATTACATTTTTTTTTTTTAATAATTTAGTTTTTAAATATTAATATATTTGTCTTGCACAAACTTGAATTTCTTTTTGTCTCGGCCCCCTAAAGCCAAAATCCTGGCTTTGCCCCTGAATTTACCCATCCACCCCCAAACCATCTCCAACACCCATCCACCCAAACGTAACCCCACCATATGAGGGAGGGAAAAGATATCGAGAGAAATGAGAAGAGAGAGAGAGAGAGAGGGAAGAAAAAAAATCTAACTTTTTAAAAAGTTATGTTTATGTCATTTAAATATTTAATACTCTTATATTATTTTACCTCATAATTTTATTTTATTTTTGTATTTAATAATATGTAGAACAATATATTATATAAAATATTTTAATTTATTGACACTTGTCATGAAATGGGGAGGGAGGTAATGCTCACCCCCCCTTTAAAGGGGTGATGGGGTTCATTTTTGCTCACCCCTCAAGAAAAAAGTTAAATAAAAAATATTATAAAGAAAAAGAGAAATGAAAGAGCTGAATGGTTTCATTTTTTTTTTTAAATATTTTTTTTTAATTCACTTTTTGTTTTTAAAATATAAAATATTTAATTTGTTAACCATGGTTCACTCCTAGACCGAAATGGGGACACCCGTCATGAAATGGGGAAGGAGGTAAATAGGTAATGCTCACCCCTTAAAATGAACTCTATATTTAAGAGTACTTCATCTAAATCCCGAAATACTGTAATACTTAAAAATAAAAAATGTTTAAAATGGGGCCTTAAATAAATATTTAAAATGAGGCATGTTTAATGTAAAAATATTAAATTAATGTAAAACAAAATATATTTTATTGGAATCTTTTTTTTCAAACTATTAATCAACTTATTTTTAGGGGAGGATTCGAACTCACAACTACTAGATGTGAGAGGTATACCACCAGACCAACCTCTTCTTGTCAATATTTTATCGGAAATGATGGCTCAGTTACAAAATTTTCATTAAGTCAAACTATGCTTTACAAATTACAAGTGTCCCGTGGGATTGAACTAATTTATATTTTTTAATTGAGGTTTTTGTTTATTGATTCATATTTTTGGTTATACATGTCAAAACTAAACTAACCAATAAATAAATAAACATAGAATTCTGTTATAGATAGAAAATTTTAAAAATTTAAAATAAAAAATAATTTTTTTCAAAATAATTATAATAATAATAGTTAAAATAATAAAGTTTGGAATAATAGAACCTAGAATGTTGTTATTATTTATTTAATATAGAGATAGTTTGGGAACTTGAGAGATTTTATTAGGTTTTAATATGAATATATAATGGGAGAATTGTAAACAATCCATTAAATGTTAAATCAAACCCTCTAGTTTGAATAATCAGTAAACAAACCCCTACTATTAGTTAACTATTAGCTAACCGTTAGTTGACTTTATATATATCAAATATTACAATTTAAATAGTTTATTATAAACAGAATAAAAAAGGAAAATATAATAAAAACATATACTAATAATAATAAAATCAATTTCATACAAAATATTTTTTTATATTTTAAAATAATTTTTTGTTTAAATTTTATAATGATTTTATTGCTTTGTTATAATATTTTTATATATATATATTTAATTTTCATTAAAATATTTTTTTATTTTTTATTTTCTAACATATTTTTATTATATTTTAGTTCAATTATAGAAAAAACCACTTAAATAATTATATTTTATTTGATTTAATTAAAGTCAACTAATTGTTAACTAATGGTAGGGGGTCTTTTGCTGATTATTCAAACTAAAAGGTTTGATTTGACATTTGATCAAATGTCAGGTGGTTATTTACAATTCTCCATATATATATATATAATTTTCCAATGGGGACTTTTACAATGCACACTTTAAGCACCTTTTAATGAAATTGCATGTAAAAAAATGTTTTTCGATGAAATTTATTGTATGCATCCTAAGAAAATTAAAATACACATTTGGTAAAATTTTGAAAAATTTTTGGATTTGAGAACTATTTTTCTTATATTTCCCTATTTTTAAATGTTTTATCTTCAAAAAAATCCGAAAAAATTAGTTCTTGCACTCGAATTTTAAAAAAAAAAAATTCCATAAATGTATTTCAATGTTTTAACCATCCATACAAAAAATCTTATCGAAAAACATTTGATTACATGCAATTTCATCAAAAGGTACTTAAAGTGTGCATTGTAAAAGTCATTATTGGAAAATTACTCTAATTGGAAAATTACTCTATATGAGTAATTTTCCAATGAGGACTTTTACGATGCATACTTTAAGCATCTTTTGATGAAATTGTATGTAAACAAATGTTTTTTTTATGAGATTTTTTGTATGCATCCTAAGAAAATTAAAATACACATTTGGTAAAAAATTGGAATTTTTTATTTTTTTTTATTTTTTTTATTTGAGAACTATTTTTTATTGTATATATATATAGTAGATAGCCTTTATTTATTTTAAATAGGGAGAATTGTACTCACATCAACTGTGGTTTGACGTAAGTGCAATTAGACAAGCCAAATTGATTATTCTACACTCACACACCCCCTGGACTAGACTCTCATCTGTTAGTTTCTAACTTCAAAGGGCTATTATAGTCTTTTACATTGTTTTAACTTTTAAACAAGAATAATTGGCATTGATATCCCCTAAATTCTTTCAAAATATGCATTATGCCCTCTATACCTTTTTTTTTTTTTTTGCCACTAAACCCTTTGAACTCTAGTTTTTGACAAACATTTGGGTTTTTTGACCCTTGTGAAGGGGCACCTACAGTCGGCATTTGTCAATTTGTGAAAATCTAGGGGATTTAGTGGCGAAAAAAAAGTATAGGGGGCATAGTGCATATGTTGGAAGATTTTTAAGGGCATCAGTGCTAATTAGCTTTTAAACAAAGTATTTTTTAAAAAACATTAAAAACATGTAAACAATGTCAGCACCGTTATCTCTTATTTTTTTTAAAAAAAAAAACACCATCTCTCTCTTCACAAAACCTAGATCGGAAGAGACCTATTAGCTCCCTCTCTTTCTTCCCAAAACCCAAATCAAAACAACATTCTCACATTTTATTTTTGTCAATTAATTTCAATTATTTGGAGAAAACCCCAATGGGGAGATTTGAATTTCTTTAAAGAAGCTCTTCAACCTTAAGATTGGGTAAAACTTTTCATCAATCCAAAGGAGAATGGGTAGGTTAGTGGTTGGTGAGATATTCAAGAGATATGGAGATTTGAAGAAGATGTTTGAGTTGTTCCAAAGTTGATCAATCCATTAGCCCTAGATTTTTTATTTAATTATTTCTGTGGATACTGTTTGTGATTTGATTAGAGTTTTAATATTTTGGGTTTTGATTTGGTGATGGGTTATGGTTGGGGTAGGTGATTGATTTCATTGATGGAAGCCACTTTCATCGGTGTTCGTCTTCTTTTCTTTTTTTTAGATTTTTTAGTTTTTCTAATTTATTTTATTTTATTTTATTTATTGTGAGGGTATTTTGGGACTATTTATGGGTCAAAAGTGGTCAAGCAGTCAAGCTAGTAGCCCCTTAACGTCCATTAAGTCCAGAGCGTGTGTATAGATTCTATAGAATAACCAATCTGACTCATCTGATTGCAATTATATCAAACCATAGGGGATGTGAATACAATTCTCCCTTTTAAATAAAGAGAGAGCCCCTACGCCTTGAGAGATTTTTAACAGAATATATAAAATTATTAGATTTTTACTTTTAATATGAATATAGTATATTTAACCGTTAAATAACGTTCAATAGACATAAAGTTCACACCCTATCAGGAATTTGGAAAATATTTATTCAGGAAGTAAATGAAAGATTGAGATTTTTTATTTTTCGAATCAGAGAAAAAAATTAATATAAAAATCAATATCTAAAAATGAATAAATAAACAAATAATATTTTATTTATTTATTAAATTTCAGTGTTTTACTCTTTTTTGGTGGCCGTCCCTTTCGTAACAATGTTCCTTTAACTATGATTTTAATATTTACATTCAATACTCTTCAACTCTTTAATATTAATGATTGAGAGAGCCACACCCAAAAAAACAACAATCCCAACCACTGCAAAACGCAGACAAACATATCAACAAAAGCTACACGATATAGTGTCCTGTGTTTCTCTATCTTTCTCTCTAAATACTATGCACCATTTTGAAGGTATGAAGAGGAAAAAAAAAAAACAAACAAATTAAAAAAAAAAAAAGAAAAGAAAAAAGAATGCTATAAAAAGGCCTATCTGATTTGAGCTCTAACCCTAATCAAATCATTGATGATTGCCAAAACACCTCAGGGTCATTGCTATACAAGGAGTAATCTTGAATTTCTTGATTAGCCACATGGTAATCAATGAGTCGCGCTTGAATAATTTTACACACCAACAACCCAGATGTAAGCACCCACCATTCACTTTCGTCCCTGCACCAACCAACCATTCATTCATCGAAGATATCAGCGAAATTCCAGATTTCAAAAAACAACAGCAAGACACTCACTAGTCACAGTAAAATTGGCAATAACCATACTTACATGCTAAAATTCCAGGACTGAAAGTTCGAATGATTTCTACTTGAGCGTCCCCTATAATGAACAAATCCACAAATATATGCAGTTGCCTGTTATGATCAACCATGTTAGTATTAGAAACTCTGGGCGTTTACTTTCACATGAATTAGGGAAGACAAGGAAAATAAAAATCAATTATGAAAAGTCACAGAGAAGCATGGTGACTTTGGTAGTAGACAGAGATGTAGGCACTTCCAGATATTCAACTCCCTGATTCTTGTTCAGAGTAGAAAAGGACAACATATGGCATCACAGTCACACTCTATTATGTACAAAAACTAGTAAAAGCTACTCCTTTTATTCATTGCAATAGGAAACTTTCAACAAAGTAACCTGGCTATAAACTCTCTATAGAACATAATGCATTCCTTCGTGAAGGTCATCTGAGCAACAGAAGTAAATTTCATACTGGTTATACGAAGAATGATATTTTGATACAACTTAGATAGTCACCATAATTTTTTGATCAAACAAAATCAAAATTTTGGAAGGGAGTCTAAATCAAATAGAAAGTGAAGAAAAGACTCCCCTTGATGTCTGGCTTTTTGAGATATTAAAATACGAAAAAACATAAGTTTCATCTCTTGGAGCACAAAGTGACATCAAGCATTTTGTTTAGCATGTCACCAGCATCCAGACTTATTTCATGAAAACTGATCAACAATTTGTGATTTATCTAAAAGGAAGCATATCTTTGCATTCTTGACTTTGTTACAAGTGATTTTGCAATATCACAAAGAATGCAAAAATCATTTAAATTTATTAGGAAATGTTAATGTATGTTTGTTGCAGCATATTTCCGCAGATAGGTAATTTTTTAAAGCTACTTTGTTAAAAGAAAAATGGACATAGATAAACTTACAACGTTGATCAAGGATGTTAAATTCCACAAAGCATATACACGAGCTAGGCCTGCTGTCCGTCTAGTTCCATGACTGAATAAAGCACTAATTCCAGCAGGGAATGGAAACAGTACACCAAGAGGAAGGATAAACAAGACAAAAAAGAAGTTGAGCATTGAAATAGAATACATCTGTAGCAAAGTAAGCAAGACTAAGCTAAAATCGGCTAGTAGTAGTATGGAGATCAGCAAACCCACAAGATCCTGCAATATTGAAAGAGAAAAACAGAGATTTAATTTTGTCATCTTAAACAATTATCCAGATATTGGATAAAGAAAACGAATAAATCAAAGACTACTTTGGAAGCAATTCAACTACCTGATGACCAACAGGTTTAGAATTGTGAATTAGAAAGGAAAAGGGATAACATATAGATCTCCTTGTTTTAAGAGTTCGTAAGCTCCTGGCATGCAAAATCCCTCCAAAAGTCCTTTTTCGAGTTAATAGATGTTCACCGACTCTCATATTATCTAGCGCATCCTCCCTATGCACTCTGTGCAAACTGCAAATCACAATACAGAGAAAATTAAGTTATTCCAATAACAAGAAAATATAGCCAGATGATAGAAAGAGTTAGATAGATATCATTACCATGACTGTTGCTCAGATGGGAAAGATCCATCTTGACTTTCAATAGCTTGTGCCGCTCTTTCAGTTTCTGTAGCACTTACCACCAATCCAAACTGGGAATATCCAGAAGCTGTAGGTTGAAACCAAGCAAGATCAACATGTACACCATATGTACTTAAAGTAGGATTTGCATGTGTTTCAAGCCAGCTTATAATATGGCCAATTGTAATTTTTATGTGTCCATAGCGAACCAAGCGCAGTTGAGCATTTAGACCAGCCACTAGTCGATACCATATTGTCGAAGGAACAGACTGGAATAGCCAAAACAATCAACATCTTTTTAATCAGAATACCATAAAAAAGAAGTCAACCGGGCTCAAGAATTCACTAAAACGGAAAATTTATAAACTGACAAATGGCAAACCTGACTCATAAGGCTGGTAAGAATATTATCATTGTGAAGAGAGAAAGGGACCATGTAGCTTCCATCTCCTCCAAAAACCAAAGACATTGGCAATCTTTGATGAAGACGAGGAGGAAGATCAGCTCTCTTTTCATCCCCACCAAGGAAAAAGTCAATATATGCTAGCATTAGATCAGTAGTAGCAGCTACCTGCAGTATGACACAATAAACAATAAAATGAAACTTGTTAAATCCTTATAAGTTTTGTAAATGAAAGGCACATGTTTGTCCAAAGCAAAAAATAGCCCACATTAGGAATATATTTCAGAAGAAATGAACCTTAAGCCCTTCATAGAGAGCACGTGAACGGCAAGAACGTAAGCATGCATGATCATATTCTGACCGAACAAATTCACGAAGTTGTTGTAATTTATTTTTCCTACAACGCTGTAGCCAGGACCATGCAAGTGGATATGCAAGAATAGAAAGAATGCTGTAGACTGAACCTTCCCACCACTGATAAGCAGCTAGACCATTAATCTCATCAACAAATCTATTGAATGCATCTTCGTATCTGCAACGAAAATGACATGTGCTAAACAAAAACATTTCTATAAAACAACAAATAATACAAAATTATAAATAATACATTTACATTTATACTTCTGAGCCACTCAAAATGAAAAGCATATTACTAAAATGTTAAATAAACCATCAGAATGACCATCAAATCATTTTATATCAGGAAAGAAAGAAGAAAGAGGTAGAGAGCATACACAATCTCTATTACTTGTTCTGGAGGGGAGTGAGGTAAATGCCAAGGTTCACTAAAAGTATTTTGCCCCATGAAATACATTCTATGCACATGACTCTTCGACTCCTCAGTTCTATTTGTCTCCAAAACCTGAAAGACAATAACATTATAACCCTAAGAATAATATGTTACTAATTGCAACCGGGTTCCAAGTGTTACTGTTCAATGGATCCATATGCCAGATCAAATAAAGCAGGAAAGAAACTGGAAATTGACCTCATTCAAAGACTCTAGAAAAGGGAAAGAGTGATCTATTCGAGAACCACGTCGAGAAGGCACAACAGCTGGTAATTCATCCCCACCCACGTATTTCATCCGCGCAACACTAAGAACAAGAGCTAAGAGAATGAGGAGACCTAGTAGAATAAGACCAAACAACCATGGACCACCAAAAGTGTATACCAACTCTTCAAGTGCTGTATAACATTGAGGCATATGATATCTGTCAGAAATGCATTTGTATGGACAAGGACTTTCAGAGACACCACCTGCAAAAAAGAATGGACAAGAAACTGAGAAATTATTATAAATGTACAAGTCAAAGACAACCATCCTTTCACTTATGAAAGCAGCTAAATATAAAATTTTAGGGGTACCTCGAACAGTAATATATCTGGCACGGCGTGGAAGCTCATTAGGTGGGCAATTAAGACAAAGGGCTCTATCAGATCCACTGACGTTCTTAAAGGTCCCAACAGGGCACTCCTGCAGAACAGTTGCTCAAATAGTAAGGAATTGTAGTCAAACTAATACATAAAAATGGCTACAGGTTGGAGTCTTATAAGTAAAATAATTATTTGAACTTTGCTAAAAAAAATTTACATACAACCTGTTTAGATATTATACAATGCTCAAACCTATTAGGCCTCAAAACAACTCAAAAGATTACATGACATGAGAAGATAAGCTACCTCACAGAAGATCCCATAAAGGCCTTTTGGGCAAGCCTTCCCGGTGACAGTCCCATTTCCCCCAGCAAGACCTTCACCTCTACTAGATCCTCCCCTGCCATTAAGTAAAAGAAGGCTCAAAATACTGCTTTTTTTTTTTTATATAAAAAATGGCTCAAAATACAGCTGATTACACAAAGAATTCGCAATTCAGCACTGTACATCATTATTAAAAATTAAAAAGGCATCAAAACACGAAAGAAAAAAAAAACCAAAGAATGTAAGAGAATCTAGTAATTAATAACCAAGAAGCCACAGTTTGCAGGACACTTAAACTGATAATCTGGTGTCTCAGACACTTGACGACTGCATTAATGTGCACCCAAGTCGGAAAAAGATGCAGACAGCTACAATAGAACGCCGATTGCCACATCTTGAGGCCGCCTTACAATTTTGTTATAAAATTCTTGCATACCGGTAAACTTTAATTTATTTTACAACTTATACAAGACAACAAACATAAGATCATACTTTAGTATAAATGTTTACTATCACAGACAAGTATGCCCATTTCCTCTAGATTCTTTGAGTTGTCATGGGTTGTCTTGTTCAAGTCAGAAGAAATCAGTCTTTTGTGTCTACAGATCATGTCCACGAAGTACTTAGTCTATTCTTTTATGAGAGGAAATCCAGTCACATGCTGTTACAGATAGCTTCAGGTAACCATTAAAAAGACACAACAATTGTTTTATGCAAAATATTATCTGGCATTTAAAGAAATATGGTCAAAACAAAATTCTCTTGCACTAACATGGTTATGTGACACTTCAGTCTTCAGTTAGCATCAAAATGTTTTGTACTTATCCCAAGACGTTTTTTATAAACATATTCATGGAAAAGAATGATTCAAAAGATTCTGATACGCAAAAGAACATACTATCTACAGCACTAGGATCCAAGTTTCTGCATATCTTATCTATGGAATCTCAGATTCTGCCTCTTTAACTGTTTAATCAAAACAATTAGGGGACTATTCAAGGAGAGATTCTACCAAGTGATGAAGGTCTTTCATCACTTAATGACATTTTTATTGTGATTTGGTTAAATCAATTGTGCTCTAATCTATATCAAAGCTAACCTACATAACAAGAACTTAGGTAATAAACAAGTCCATGTGTGCACAATATAATTTGATGCATCCTGATTTTCTAGTTTATCTCTAAAACAAATATGAAATGACATAATTTTTCCTCCATCAGTGGACATATGTCACATACCCATCTGATAATATGAGATGTGCTTATCCCATTCTGATCCCACCCTTTTTTCGAATACCCAGAACCCTCCCACCTCAGACCTCTTTGTTGAAAGACCCATTGTTTTAAAATTCGCACCAAGGCAGTCTGCCTTGGACCTCTTCAGCCGCCTTGACTCCAAAATCGCACCGAGGCGACCGCACCAGTGGAATTATACAAAATATCTGCCTCGATCACATGAGGGGGCCGCCTCAGTACTGCCTTGTCTCTTCTCTTGAGAGGCAGCTGTTATTTGTTTGTTGAGTTTTAATTTTTTTTTTTTTTTAATTCGGTGTAAAACGACACCATTTTATACAAGTAAAAAAAAAAAATTGGTGTAAAACGCACCGTTTTACAAAACCGAATTCCCAATCATAAAACCCACATTGCAAATACCTCGCCTTTCACGAAACCTGCCCTAAAACTTCGATATCTCTTCATCGCAGAACTTCGATATTTTCAGGATGACGGTTTTCTTTTGTAATGTTTAATTTTATTCGGGATATTTATGTTTGAATTGTTGAATGACTTTTATTTAATATTATGGAACATTTTCTACTTCATTTTTTAAATTTTTTTAATTTTTTTCCATTTTTCGGCTGAGGCTACTGCCTCGCCTCGTGAAGGCTTCATCACCTCGCCTCGCCTTTCTCCTTTTAAAACATTGGAAAGACCAACCCCTCAACCACTAGGCTAAAGCCAAACCCCTGGGGTCAACAACCTACCCTGTTATGTCAACCCGCAGTACTTTACAATTTTGAATTCCAATAAAACTGAAATATTATGTTGACCTCTCCTGAGTGTTAGAATTTGTATATGGAACCTAATAATAGGATAAGACAAGTGACAAGTCTACCAAGAGACAAGGTTTCTTGACCCTGTGACCCATTATTGTGTAGTTAAAACCAACAACTTGAATCGCTTTATGATAGAATTTACATTCAGCAATATAGAAAAAAAAAATGGCATGGTGTAAGTAAAGGACTCTACATAACAAACACTTATAATCATATAACTAAACAAGGACAATCTGATCGATCACTATGAACAAAATTTAAGGAGGAAATATATTAAAACTGCTGCAAAGGTAATAAATTTTGCCAAATACGAACCTAGTATGAATGCTTCCTTTCACACTTGCCAGGGGCAGATACTCATCCCCAGTTGGTACATCTGACCAATGAAAGTGAACTCGTCCACCACCACCACCACCAGCATTACGACTGCCAAGTCCTCCAGCAGTTGAGATAATAGACGAATCACCAAGGTCCAATGTATGAATAAACAAAAGAATGGTTCCACCAGATCCACCTCCAGGACCTACATTTGAGATAAGCCTACCATCATGCTGAAAAGTATCTTCTCGAAAGCTTTCACCATCAGCACTAAGTGAACCGTAAACAGACAAACTTGTCAGTGAGTGCTCCAATGAACCCATCACTGTTCAAGAAAAAAGGAAAAAATAAAGTAATAATCTGTAGAGAGAAAAACAATCAAATCCAATGTGTAATTCAAATTGACCCAACAAAGGAGGAATGATAGCCCAATTTTTATGATATCCCTTTTCGTTTAATTGAACTTCTGGTTGGAAGTCATAGTTGTACTCTGTGGAGTTATTCCTTTTACTACATTAGTTATAATGTATGACATAAGATGTAAACTAGTAAACATTCACGACAATAAATCTGTAACATTGATCTTCCTAATAAAGCATTAACTGCAAAAATAATATAATAAACAATATGAAACAACTACATTTCCGAAATCAACAAGATAAAGCAATGGCCTTACAGATATAGTTGATTACGTACACCAAGTTCCAATCCCAAAATATAGTGATCTAAGAGTAAGATAATTTCAAAGATAAGGGGATAGGTTACTACCCATTACCAAGATAATAGTGGATGAAACTTATAGATCTGTCAATAAACTATCAAGGAAAAAGGAAAAAAATGCAAAAGAGAGACATAAGTTCCCAAATTTAAATCAAGGAAACAGTGGATGTAATACAATATGCTCAGAATCTCTATAAGATGGCAATTTCCTCTAGGGTTTAACCTCTGTATTGCACTTTAAATCAAGTTCCTTCAATCCCATCTTAAGTTTAGAACAAAACATTAAGAAACAGAATTACTATCTCATTGCATCAAAAGCTTACCTATAATACCACCACCAGATGTGGCACCAGCTAGACTGTCATTTCCACTGCCACTACCAAGTTCACAAGGCAAATCAACATCCCCATATGTAGTACCACCCTCAATAAAATTTCCATTATAGTATCCCTCCCCACCTTTTCCACCATGTCCACCACCACCACCAAGACCATTGTCAAACACTTTACCTCTACCCACTCCACTAGTGCAGCCTGCAAATTATCAAAGTATCAATCAATGTATGGAACACTGCAACCACACAAAGTAAATGCTGGAAAGAAACATATTCATTCTATCACTTCAACTCCGAATGAACAAAACAGTTGCTAATCATGACGAGATTTAATGTTTACAAGTGGCAGACACCATACCTAGCCCAGATGCACTGATCGCACCCGTAGCATGGACAACTACAGTTCTAACCCAGTGAAAATGAACAACAGACCCCGTTATCGTGCCTGCAACTTTGATATCCTCAACTCGACAGATCTGAAGCAAAAATCACCATGACAAATTAATAAGACATCCAAAGGCCAAAGCCAGGACAACACAATTATTCATGCAACTAATATGATTAAAATAGCTTAATCTGGCTAATGGAACACCTGAAGAGTGAAGGACAATGAAGAGTTCAGATTGCAATCTTCTGGGGGATGAAGTAATTCCACTGGGCAATCCTGGAGTTCACAGTAGAGTTGTGGTTTCCTACCAATTTTTAAAAATTAATAATCAACCAAAAAATAAAAAGATAGCTGCTATGATTATTAAATAATTCATAACTTACGTATCATTATTGCTGGCATTCTCCAATGGACCTCGCAGAACAGATCCAGGTCCAATCTTCATGTTAAGAAAGAAAATTTAACCAACACATGAGTTTCAACATAAAGTTACTAAAAACTATTAAGTCACAGGCTATCAAAATTGAAGAAAAAAGGTAGCAAACGGCATATTAAACGATCTAGGGTTAAAAAAATCAAACAATATAAATACACATAAAAACAAAAAAAGTTATATAAATACACATAAAAACAAAAAAAGTGTGAATATACATGGTTTGTATGTCTATGATATATCATATTTATTTACTTTTTGAGAACAATATATACTAAAAGAATTACACATTCGAAGTCAAACATATATCCTGATCCAGAGGATTTGTCTACAAAAGGCTGTACCATCACTCTTGTATATATAATAGAATGATAATGGAAATGTTTTAAGAGAATCAATTGCTTTCTGTTTCCCCCTTTAAATTTATTTTCAGTTTCATATGGCTCAAAAGGTTCCAGTTTTTCCTCTCTGATTTTTTTTCATTAACTATGCACTTCTATTTGGTCTTCCATATTGATTCCCTCTACCTAGAATTTTTCATGTTTATGAATGGTTCATGAAACTAGATCAATCAATTAATCAATGCAAATTGATTATTTGATGTCAAAGGGCTAATTCAAAATATGGCATTTAAATAAAAGATAAGTAAAAACTAAATACATAAAGCTTTTTGTTTTCTCCATTTTCCAAATGTTAAATAACCATGCTATTTATAGCAAATCTTCCAAAACATTGATTTATGTGTAAGGAAGTTGCATACACATCTTAATTTGATATTAACCATGTTTGTGCATTGACACCTAAGTCCTAACCTAATACATGAGGTAGTGGGAAGACACATATACATAACATTCACCCTTGGATTTTCACCACCTTTTATTGTATTTGAGTTTTTCTAGGAAAAACCCAATGGGAAAAAAACCTTAGCTTTATATATACAATGATCTTTTCGATCCGGCGGTCATGCTTAAATACAATATAACCTTGTAGTTAATTATCCTCAGCATCAGCAAACCAGAAAGACAACTGAACTTCATTTGTGAATTCATGAATCTGATTTAATTAAAAATACAAGATGAGTCCCCAACTTACATTGATACTGAAAAATAATGACAGAATCAGACGCTGTGCCTCAATCATATCTCCTGGTCCGGACAAATTCAAGAAACCTTGTCCATGAACTCCCAAATATGCATTGGAATGTATCACAGACGATTCCTGAAAACCAAGTACAGGAACTCATTTCATTCATCAAAGCACAAAATATAGATTTTCCAGGTAACAAAAAAATGTGAAAGGTCAATTACCTTGAGAACCACTAAATTGCTAGCCTCAAGCAATGTCGTGGCCAAAATTGCATCATCACCAGCATCTATAAGCATTTTGGAATTCCACATCAAGAGCATTTTGACAGACATACGAAGAGCTCCATATATCTAATTAAATTGAAAGTAATGAAAAATAAGATAATTATAAATATAATAAATAATCATGATATACAATGATGATACAAATTGCTGCTTTTAAAAAGGGAAAAAGGATGGGACAAAAGAAAATTAAATAGAGACAAACACAACTAAAATCAATTATTGTCATGCATGGTAATGAAAATAAATCACTGCAAAGAATTTAATCACAACAGAATCTTCAAAAGGAAAAATAAAAATAAAAATAGAAAGCATAATAGTATTCCTAAATGGCAGATAACACACATGTAATTATATCAACATGAAAGCTTGACATTTTGAAACCAAAAAACAAGTGTGTGAAAATACTGATACTGCAAGATATTGAAAGTGGACATAAAACAATTTACAAGAAAACAGTAATATGACATTTCACTTTCAGGTTGAATTTCCAAAACCTCATTAAACTTCAGTTCAGAAACGTGTTTCAAGACCATGATCCATATGCATTTGTTGTCTACTGTGGAGGTGGAAACAGTTAACCATCCTATCAAAAGCTAGTGTAGCTGGAACAAGGGCTACTAAGATGGGATGCAGCATGAGTTTCGTAAAGATCAGGTGCTAAAATTTGGTAAGTTTATATCAAGAGTTAACCTGAGCAACATCTTTGATGCGATAAATTGACTAGAAAAGTAGCAGTTGATAAAATATGCTAGAATCAGGTATAGAGCAACAGATTTGCCATGATCACCATAACATCAAAAGAAAAAAATAAAAAATTAAAAAATAAGCACATGCTACTTGCCTTGACAACTGATTCACTCATTAAAAGTTCTTCTCCCATCAATTCAAATTCAGATGAAGAATAATGTGCAAGCCCAAAGCTTAAAACTGCTCCACACGATAAACGAATTTGCCCTCGAACCTATACAATGCAATAAAAGGTGAATATTTTAAAAAATAAACAGCAAAATAGAAGAATATATTTATATCTCATAATGCAGAGCATTCGAAGATGATATCTTGACCCTAAAAATGTAAGGAAACATAAGTGTCCTGATACTTTCTTAACTACAAAGGATGACGACATGCATGATTAAGAAACATCTTGAACAGGAAGTAATTTTTATACAAACAGAAAGCAACAATCACCTAAATGGCCAATTACTACAGTATAAGTCAAAGCATGGAAAAAGAAAATTCTTCATTTACCTGAACACGACCCCAAAACAATGGAACAGAAGCCTTGGCATTATTGCGAACATAAACATTTGTCCAAAGTGGCTGTTTAGGAAACTCCAAGAGAAGTGTATCAGTATTTGTGGTTAGGTTGTGATTACTAACAATAAGGATCCGAGGCACAGCATCATAAAATGTCCCTGCAGCACCTGCATTATCAGGACAGCCAAAACTCCTTCCCCCTGCAAACAAGAAAACAAATTTCCAGTAACATATTCTACAAAAGATAAAACTTTAGCAAACAGGATGGAGATGAAGAACCTCTGAGAGGGGAAATCCAACAATTGAACAATTGTTTATCATACCCTTAAAAAGACTGGGCCAACTAGCATAAAAATAACAATTGCCGCTGAAGTTGTTAAAATTTATCAAAAACAAAAAGAAATGCTCTTTGGCAAAACAAGTTTGAGTTGCAAAAGATTTCAAATATAACTGAGAATTGTTATTCTCTAACACCCATTTCACCTAATCTCTGGGAAGAACATCATACTGAATGTTAAATCAACCACTCTGTAGTAGAATTTGAAAAGGCCTAAGTTATCAAATTAAACAAAATATAAATTTACACCATTCTCGAAAACAAAGTTTTCTAAGACAAGATGGAAAAGTATGGTGAGACATCCTAATCCCACCAGTGAAATATTGTCCACTTAAAGCAACATCCTTCACCTGACAGCATTATTCCAAGTGATCCAAAACAGAATGTAACTATGCATTTGTTCGAAGGAGGTAAAATAGATGTCTTTGCCATACCATTCACAAAAAAATGTGTATCATCATGCCTGCTGAAAACGTTGATAGAAACTCTTCCGCCACCACCTCCAGCAAATCCATTTCCTCCAGACGCACTTATTATGCCATTTCCAGACCTGCTCTTCACAGAATAAGGTTATAAGCTAAGAGAACTTTTGAACAGCTATATCAGATACTCATTGAAAGTGAAGCATTAGGATGCTTTAACAGAGAAAAGTAAAGAGAAATTAAACAGCCCAAATACATGACCAACAGAAAATAAGACCTCACAGATGACTACCAATTGCACCTAAACATATAACTATTTAAATAAATAAATAAATCAGGTTCAATCTCTGTATGTTTTTGTATTATGCTTTTACGAAATTATAGGCAGCCCCTTGTATCTAAAATAATTTCAAGAAGTTCTCCAATGGAAAAAAGAAAGTCTCCATTGATGGCCCATTAATCTTGACATAATTTATAGTAAAATAAAATCACAAGATTCATCTCTAAAACTTATATAATGAGATTCTTATCAACAACAATCTTCCATTTAGGACGAATTCAAAGACTCCAATATTAGTCAACCGATTCAAGAAAGAGCCTTAACATGTCCAATGACTATTTATAGAAGCGATGCAGAGCTCTCTCTGAAAGAAGAATTCTCACAAATTCTAACCGCTGCAAAATGAAACCAAAACACAAGCAAATTAAACAGTTTTATAATTACAGTCATCATCTATCATACAATAAAATTTCCACACTTGACAATTTCAACTGATTTAGAGCTACAAATCTTTTTCTTTCTCTTATATTATTAATTTGCTGAGCACATTGAAAAGAGAAACTACAACCAACAACAGATGACATAAGAGAATATATATATATATTTTTTTAAAAGCAAGCTAAGAAAGTCTGCAGCTACTGATTTAAGCCTTGTGATGGGATGAAGTACACCAAACCGCCCCAACTTATTTTCAAGCTTCGTATCACCCTAGAAAGAAGTAAACAGAAAAAGACAAGAAAACCATAACCCTTTGAAACCATAAAATCCCAGCACGCAAGCTAATAGGTTGCTTTCTTTCCACCCCTGAAGAGGAAAAACTTACCAGCTTGAAATTAATCACAAGTTCTGTTTTCTAATTAGAATGACATGCCCATCCTTGCACAGACTTTTATACTTCACAATTTATATAACCCCCTAAATCTAAGTGAACAGAAATATTATTTCCGCATCCCTCTAATGACTAATCTTCTAACCATCCATAGTCAAGTTTAATTTTTCCATTAACTTGTTTATAGATTTTATTTCACTCCTATCCAGTGAATTATAACATTGCTAGCAATGCATAAGAAGGAAATCTTAAATTCACAGCAGACATAGATGCAACATATAAGACTGTACTAAGCAACATTTTGATAGCATCAGACTCTGCAAATAACAGCACAGCAAACAATAAACATAATCAAAACATCAAACTCTCGTATCAAGACAAAATTAGCTACAGGAAGCAGTGATAGTAATTTACAGTCTATAAGTCTTGATAAATATGCTGCCACCGGACCCTCCACCACCTTTGACACCGCCATCACCACCGTCGGCCAACAAACTCCCACTAACTTCAAGCTCATTTAAGACCTCAAACCGAATCCTCCCGCCACCTTCTCCTCCCAAATTCTCTCCCTTACTAGTAGTCCCACCTTTGCTCCCATAACTCCACGGCTCCTCCAACGAGGACCACGAGTAGGGGTCTCCTCCCCACACATCGTCAGGCAACTTGAAGTTATCCACCACACAACCCGCACCTCTCCCTCCATGGCCCCCACCGCCTCCCTGCACTCCATCAGGAGTCCCGCTCGTCTGCGCCGGTGGCTCACCTGCCAAACCGGTCACATTCACCACCGAACCATACAACAAACTCACATTAAAAGCGGAAACATACACGGTCCCTGCAATTACGGCGGCGTTTTCAGCCACCACGAATTCACCACTAACATTGATCGTTATCGAGCAGCCTGAAAACGGACAGCTTAAGGTAACCCCCGAAAGTAAATGGAAACTTCCGGTTCCTTGAATGTAAACGTCGTCCTTCTGGAAACTTAAACTGGAATTGAGCTGGCAGAGGGTTTCAAGAGTGCCGATACCGTTAAGGTCGTGATTGCATGATAGAGAGGGAGGGTGTGGTGGCTCGAAAGGCGGCGGAGGCGACGGAGGACTGTAATCGCCGTGATACCACGAATCGGCGTCGAAATCGTATGGATCGAGAGATAAGGAAGGGTTTAACAGTAAGAAAGTTAAAATGGAAAAAATGAAGAAAAGCTGTGCCATTTAGAGAAGAGAAACTCATCACATAGAGAACAAGAATGTTTTTGATTTAAGAGAGAAATGGAGAAGAAGAAGAAGAATTAGAATTTTGAAGTGAAAAGGTTGATTTTATCTGAGAAAGTGAAGTGGATTGATTATTGACGGCATGGATTTGGAATTTTTGAAAAAAGTGAAGTATTTGGGCGGACGTTACAGGAATATATTTAATTTTTTTGGAGAAATAGAATCGAGTCATGCGAGGGGTGTGTGAAACTGAAAATGAAAGAAAAAGACAATGTGAACAGTTTAAGGAGACCCAACTGAAGACTGAACAGATGGACACTCTGAGTGAGCACGTGTGTACTACACGTGTGATCCATACCTGCCATCACCTGGACCTCACTCCTACTAATTGGACCCCGTTTAGCTTCTTCCAGGCCCAATTGTTGAAGAAGCCCAACAATTCACAAAAATTCGAAAACGGAGATAACATTTTAGGGCCCGTCCTGTAACGTTTTTCAAAGGGTGTTTTTGTTTTTGGATTACGAAATAAAAATGAGAATGAAAACAGTGTTTTTTGTTTCAGTTTCGAAATCCAAATACGCGTCTGGTAGTAAATCCTGAAAGTTGTATTCCGAATATGAAAACGTAAAAAACGCGTCCGGTAATATATCCAAAAAATATAAAAATATATAAAAAATTGATTTTTTTTAATTTTTAATTTTAGGTTAGTATTTGAACTGATAGCACCAGGACGGCGCCACCACGGCTCGCCCAAGTCGCCGGTGCCGGCGAGGTCGTCGGGATGTGCGACGGTTAGGGCTGGTGGCGGAAAAGGCCGGCGGTGGCTGGACCAGCGGAAGGAAGAAGAAACAGCTGTCGGGGAAGAAGAAGAAGATATGGCGCGGGCGGCCTCCGGCGTCGTTTTGCAACGGCGATACCTGGGTTTTGTAGATCGGCCAGTCAGGATTCCGAATATGGTATTTTCGGCCGAAGAAGAAGAAGAAGATTCCGGCGTGAAGAAGAAGATGAGCTGTCGAGCAAGAAGAAAAGAAGAAGAAGAGAAGAAGAAGAAGAAGAAGAAGAAGAAGAAGAAGAAGAAGAAGAAGAAGAAGACAAGGCGTCGAGCAAGAAGAAGAAGAAGATTCCGGCGAGGAGGAGGAGGAGAAGAAGAAGAAGAAGAAGAAGAAGAAGCTCTCTGTCGAGCAAGAAGGAAGAAGAAAAAAAAAAGAAAAAAAAAATAGTTTTTTATTTAGATTGAAAAACAAAACGAAAAACAAAATGAAAAACATCAAAAAGTTGTTTTGAAAATTTTTCACTTTTAACACTGATGTTGTTTTTGTTTTTGTTTTTGTTTTTGTTTTGCAAATAAAATGGAAAACAAAATGGAAAACGATAATGAACGCGTATTCGAAATTGGATTTGGAAAATGAAAATGAAAATGGGGGCCGTAAAACAATACCGGACAGCCCCTTAAATGCCATTCACAAAAATTTAAGGAGATTCTTTGTTGGGTTTTTGCCATTTATTTTAGAGCCTAATGTCTACAGGAAATCATATCAAACTGGTAATTGGTAAATCTTAATTCTTACCCAAATTGTTGATTTGAACAGATTTTTTGAAATTGTCACCTCTTTTAAATCAATTTGAAAGAAATAATTAACCATGAATTTCTGTCGTTTCATATCATGCATTAAACAAACAGATAAACAACATTTATAATAAGTGAAAATTGCCAAAACTAACCCATCTAATTATGGGATTTTCTTTTTTAACCACATGCATACTTTTAATTGTTTTTAACCATGTTTTTGAGAAATTACTCAAAAGCCCTCATATAAAAACCCCAAATCAGCTCTCTCTCTCTCTCCTTTCTTTTCTTTTTCTTTCTCTCTCCTCTGCTCTCTCTCACGATCAGCCTCTCTCTCTCTCCGGTTTGCCTCTCTCTCTCTCCCCGATCTGCCACACACTCTCCCCGATCTGCCTCCCGCCGGCGTCGCCGAGCTTCGGCGAGCTTCTGGGCATCGCGGCAGCCCCTCATGCGCAGCTGGATCGCCGTTTCGTTGCTTCGGTGGTTCGCTGCAGCTTCGCCGGTTCGCTGCAGCTTCGTCGACGACGGGATGGCGACGGGCTGGCGACGGGATGACGATGGCGACGGGATCGTTCGCTGGTTCACCGACGGGATGACGATGGCCTCCATGGATCTGCAACAAAAAAGAAAAAAAAAAAAAAAAAAACCTAAACCTAAGGAAGAAGAAGAGGAAGAAGAAGGGGAAAATTTTATTTTAGTCCAAATTTCAAGTTTGAATATTTATATTTTAGGCATGATTTCAAGTTTGGATATTTTCATTTAGGCATGATTTCAAGTTTGTGTATTTCAATTTAGTCGTGATTTCAAGTTTGCTTCGGGGTTTAACAAACACTATTTTCAGGGGTACTTTGGTAATTTATGGTACTAAACTGAATGTTTTTTAAAAAAGTGGTTATTAACAATTATAATTTCAAAAGTGGTTAAAAACAAAAGTATGATAAGTTGGATGGCTACTTATGGTTTTCTCTCTTTATATAAACGTCTAAATAGGAATATCTTATCTAGTTATCTGCCATATGTGTGTCATTCCAAAAATAAATAAATAAATAAATAAATAGTGGTGCTATTGGCACCCCTCTATTGACCTAATAAAACCCCATTTTTTTAAATTAACAAACCCTAGCTCTTTAGTCTCTATACGTATGTTATATTTTGCTCACCTCTATTGCAATTTGCACATTTGCACCCTTTCATGACTTTTCTTTTCTTTTTCTTAAGATTTCATCATGGAAAAGAAAAATAAACAAAGTATATCTCCATTTCTCTACAAAGCTCCAATAGCAAGCAAAAACAATTCATCAATCTGTTTGTAGAATTTTTATTGTTGGCAGAAAATAATTTTTATTTTTATTTTTATTTTTCATCATCTTACTTTCTGTTCCTAAAAGAGTGATGGGTTCAAATGATAATCAATATCTCATTTATCTAATGACCCCCAAGTGTTTGGTTTATTGTTTCAATAGGATCCACTATTGGGTGCACTGTGAATTGGGTGGTGCAGTGTTCAAACTAAGGGTTCGAAATTTAAATGTCACTATTTGGAGGGGTTTTTGTAAGAATAGCACCACTTTAATAATGTAAGTTTAAAAGGCACCAATCTTGGTGACTAGACAAAAATACCCCCATTTTTGTCTGTTTGTGTGTTTTGAAACGTGAGAGAAAAAACTTGAGGGAGAGAGAACAGTTGGGAGAGAAGTTATCGGCGCAAGAAATCCGGCCAAAAAAGCGACGGTGAATCACCGGCGGTGGTGCTACAGTACCCCTCTCGACTCCAAGCGTCTAGTGGTGAGTTGAACTTTCTCTCTCACGTGTTTTGTTGTTGTTAATTTGATTTGCGTTTGATGTTTGGTTAGACATATAGATTAGGTTTGATTGATTAGATTTATTGTTCATTAGGTTTGTTTGATTAGGTTAGGTTAGGGTTTAAAGTTCTGTAAAAATTTTGTTGAAGACGATGAATAGAACATTCTCCGAGCCTTTTAAACCTTCATCCGAGCCTTTTCCGAGCCTTTTAAACCTTCGTTCGAGCCTTTTCCGATCCTTTTCAACCTTAATCCGAGCCTTTTAAGTAATGTGATTAGGTTTTCTGCAATTTTTCATTTTCGAGCCTTTTAAACCTTTCTCCGAGCCTTCTCCGAGCCTTTTAAACCTTCATCCGAGCCTTTTAAGTAATGTGATTATGTTTTCTGCAATTTTTCATTTCTGAGCCTTTTAAACCTTTCTCCGAGCCTTTTCTGAGCCTTTTAAACCTTCTACCGAGCCTTTTAAAGAATATGATGTAGCTTTTTGAAATTTGAATCTCGAGCCTTTTAAACCTTCATCCGAGCCTTTTCCGAGCCTTTTAAACCTTCATTCGAGCCTTTTAAAGAATATGATGTAGGTTTTTGTAATTTGAATCTCCAAGCCTTTTTAGAAAGTCTCCGAGCCTTTTTATTAATAGTACCCGAGCCTTTTCGTTAAGTCTCCGAGACTTTTGAACCTCACTCCGAGCCTTTTCTTAAAGTGTCCGTGACTTTTATTTTTGCAGTGTCCGATCCTTTTCATGAAGTTATATATTAATTTCTTTTAATTTTTTTTTATGTGAATATGCAGATGAGGAATCCACTGAAAGATCTTCTGAAAACTCCAGCGGAAGAAAGGTACGCGGGGAAAATAACTCGGCATGACCATTTCGGTCACCTTAGAGATATCGAAAATGCACTTAACAGTGTACCTGAAGATCTTGCGGTCAAAGAACGACGTCGGTACACTGAGTCGTGTTTTGGACATTTCCTTCAGATGCAGCGCAACATGAAGTTTTCAGCTGGCATTGTCCATCGATTGCTTATTCGTGAGTTGCATCACGACGGGCCGGAAGATGAGATGAGATTTCTTTTAGGAAAGCATTCGGTCCGGTTCTCGAAGGTTGAGTTCTGTCTGATCACTGGATTGAAGTTCGGACAACTTCCCGACACGTCAACCTATGATGTGGTACAGAATGGCATACACCAGCGGTACTTTGAGGGTCGAGATGATGTCGAGTTTGGAGAGCTGAGAGCAGTTGTACGGACCGGTGGTTTTGCTGAGCAGTACGATGTGGTTAAGCTATGCTTACTGTATATGCTTAACTGGATACTAATGGTTTTGGACGAGAGAGAGAAAGTCCCATTATGGCAGTTTCGCCTAATCGAGAACTTGGAAGCTTTTGATGCATTCCCATGGGGTGCGCATGTGTATATGCGATCTATTTCTGGGTTCAAGCATGCGTTGGATGGTCGTCGGGAACGGTTGGAAAAAAGACAGCGAGAAAAGGGCGTTGAAGTACACAAGGTGGAGACGTACAACACATATGGTTGTACTTATGCACTATTGGTAAGAATTTAGAATTTGATTCCATACTTTAATTGTATTTTTTATTTTCATATGATTGATGTGTTTGATTATTATTGTACTTATCTATTACGCAGATATTTGCTTTTGAGGTTATCCCCGATCTTGCCATCGAAGATTATGGGACCCGTAGGGAAATCGAGCTATCCCCCCGTATTCTAAAATAGGAGTTGAGTTAGCGACCGAGGGGGGATAAGTTGGATTCCATTTTCATTGAACGGGTAAGTATCTGTTATGTTAACGTTAATAGTTAATCGTATGTATGCGATTACAAATGGTCTAACATTGATTTCAGATGTTTGCGAGGGTGAAATTGGTGCCGACACCGGTAGAGCTGGCTGAACGGTACTATAAGGGCATTGAGGAGGGAGACAGTCTGTATGATGCGGATGTCGATGTCGAACACCGTACGACTACCGAACCTAGTGATACTGAGGGTCCGTATTCGAGACCCAGTGATACTGAGTATCCGCATTCGGGACCCAGTGATACAGATGGTTCTGACGTGGAGGGTCGCAGTAGGAGTCCCGTGAGGCATAGGCGGGTTCGATTTGTGTTGCCCACAGAGCCTCGACCTGAAGGTCACTCCCGACGAGGCGTCGGAGGGCATCCAGAGGTACGTAAAAGTAGTTGCACCGCAGTATTGAATCTCAAAGCAGTTGGAAACTTTTAGTACTCACAACGTGTTTATTTTTTTTCATTTCAGGACCGTAGGTATACTGAACTGCTGGATGCGTTTCGAGAGTTACGGGACAAAGTGCAAATGACTGACAAAAAGCGAGATCAACAGCATCAGGAGTTGTTGGATTTGATTCGGGGTCTTCAGGGTTCGACATCGCAGACACCTGTTGAAGGCAGACGGTTCGATGACCCACCATTTGATGACCCGTCGATCGATGACCAAAACCTACACTTCAGTGATATAGACATGTTTGGTAGTCATCAGGGCGGAGCAGACTTACAGACTGGGCGTCAGCCGCACCTCGGTACGCAGACAGTGTCTGATCAGCAAGAGCTAGGTGTGACACCAAGAGAGGAGGTTACTGGTGGTACTGATGACACTGAGGCAGCACATATGGAGATAGAGCAGATACCTCATAAGGTATTACCAGACCTTGTTGTTCATCCCCAGGACTTGGGACAGAGTGCCTCCATACTGCGCACCCCTTTGGTTGATCCTAGTGCAGCGCATCCCTCCATTCATTCCACGGGGATAGAGTTCCTCCGTCCTGCTGCACCCATCGGGTCTATCCCAGCAGGGCTTGCAGGCGATCCACGAGGATAGAGTCCCTCCATACAGAGCACCCATGCAGGCGATCCACGAGGACAGAGTTCCTCCATACAGAGCACCCATGCTGGCAGCAAACGGGGACGGAGTCCCTCTATACAGAGCAGACGTTTGGTGGATCCCCATGGTTTGGATCAGAGTCCCCCACCCCTTCAGCGTCAGGATCGGGTTCGCAGACTAGGTTGGCAGGAGCGGAGCCCATACACTGACCCCTGTCGGCCAAAGAGGGCAAGGACTATGCCACAGCCACCACATGCATGGGCGCCCCACGAACTGATAGATCATGATCACCTAGCGGCGTACCAAGCGTACAAGAGGAACCGGACGGGGGAATTGTAAGTATAATCGTAGATATTACAATCTCTGTATTTTTTTTGAAACAGCTTAGTAAAACTGACTTGACTTGGTTATCTAACTTCTTCAACAATAATGCAGGCGTGATGTGGATCCTTGCCAGTCGATGTCCTGTGGTTCCACCGGTTTCAAAGCAACTTTATGGAGTTGGAGGATACGATATGTTTATAACTGTAATATATGTATATGTTGTTACAAAAATTGTACAATCCTAACAAATGAAAATGTTCAAACTTTCAGCACATTGACGCGTACTTGAAGATTCTGCGGAAGCGTCAGCGAGCATTTCCCACTGTCTACGGTCCGAGGATCAACATACTGGATTCACAGTTTTATGTAAGTGTTTAAATTGTACGGTATTTGCTTGTGCATTGATGTGTTTCATATATCTATAACCTAACGTTTTTGTACAGTCATGGTTATGTAACCGCTGGGACAGGAAGATGGGAAGTGGGTCTGATAAACCCCGTACAGGTTGGTCTTCACAGAAGCAGAAGTGGTCCGAAGAAGACCTTACGGTGGTACGTGGGTTGCTCCCGCTAGGAAACTTACCATGGCACAATGTTGACTCCGTGAGTGTTTATTTTACATGTTTTCCATTAAAGTTTTGAAAAATAAATGTCACACTGATCGCACATTGTTGAAACACCTGCAGGTTCTGATTCCGTGCAACCTTGGACGTACGCATTGGGCCCTGGCCAGCATCGACCTCACAGGAGGCAATATCTACCTTTTTGACCCGTACAGACAGGAGGTGCCATTCAGCCACAGGAAAATGCAACTTGCGTGCTTACGGTATTTTTTACCCTCGATGCTGCATGCGGTGAACTTTCACAATCGCAGATGGAGGGGCGATATGACGTACTCAAAGACTACTAGGGCATTCACTTTGTATTATGTGTCTGCAGACCGTGTGCCACAATAAGACACAGGGTATGACTGTTTCAAGATCTGATTTTAGCCAAATCCGTTTTCATATAATTCCATTCTAACAGTTGTTCATGTGGTGAATTGTAGAGGTAACTGTGGTGCTCATACTTTAAAATTGACAGAGTATCTGGCGGCGAACAGGTATACTTTTGACTGGTCGGAAAATGATATGACCACCATTCGAGAGAAGATGGCTGTGGAGGTTTTTTGCAACTCGAAGGACTGGTCTTCGAGATAGTGATTTAGTTTATGTACATAACATTTCAGTAATGAAAAAAATTAATTTGTTTTTCTTTTTAAGTGTTTGCAATTAACAAAGGATCCAATATGACATTACACAACACAAACAACTAAATTCAAATCAATTTCAGAAAAAAAAAAAAAAAAAAAGTATTCAACATAAAACCATAACACAACTGCATCGAGCATGGTTCCCAAAGTCTGAACGATGTTGGAACACATTAGCAATCGCAAGCTTTTCTCCAACATAAAATCAATCATATTACTTCTACATAAAAGCATAAGAACCAAGGGTCTCATAAAACAATTGTATCGAGCATGGTTCCCAAAGTCTGAACGATGTCGGAACACATTAGCAATCGCAAGATTTTCTCCAACATAAAATCAATCATATTACTTCTACATAAAAGCATAAGAACCAAGGGTCTCATAAAACAATTGTATCGAGCATGGTTCCCAAAGTCTGAACGATGTCGGAACACATTAGCAATCGCAAGCTTTTCTCCAACATAAAATCAATCATATTACTTCTACATAAAAGCATAAGAACCAAGGGTCTCATAAAACAATTGTATCGAGCATGGTTCCTAAAGTCTGAACGATGTCGGAACATATTAGCAATCGCAAGCTTTTCTCCAACATAAAATCAATCATATTACTTCTACATAAAAGCATAAGAACCAAGGGTCTCATAAAACAATTGTATCGAGCATGGTTCCCAAAGTCTGAACGATGTTGGAAGACATCAAGTTGGAGACATGTTTCTCAATCACAAGCTTTTTTGGTGGCAATTCGTCTTCCTCTTGTACTGCCTTGTTATGTTTGATCGTCTTCCTCTTGTACGGCTCCATTCATTCCACTGGCGTGTCCTTCTGAGGGCATGTTTGTTTGTTGTGTCCTATTGTGTGACAGATGCTACACTTGCAACGGTAATCATCGGGGACAATTGTCCTGGGACCTTCATTAACCATAGGCGGATTCGAACACCGCCTGCTATTATGTCCTGGTTGTCCACATCTTCTACACGACTGTGTGGTTGTCCTCTCTGAAGACGATACGTGTCGACCCTCCATGGGGAGATCTGATTGTCTCTTCGTCTTTGGATTTAAAACCACCCGCGCTGCGATATCGGATGGAACCACCCATGAAGAAGGATGGCCAATAGGCATAATAGGAACCGAGTATACATCAATAAGTGTCTCCCTCTTGTAGTAGTCTGCACACAGAGATGTGAAATCTAAGTTCCGCTCCCTGCAACAATGAAAACAGTGAGACTTACGTTTGGTTATAGAAAAGTGTTAAATGTAACTTGTCATGTACCTTGCCGCTGCGAGTGCGTGTGAACAAGGTAAAAAGTCCATTTGGAATTTGTTGCACGTGCAAGTCTTCCGGGCTAAGTTAACCGTCCACTATTTTCCCTTGTGTTTGACGGAGAATATGTTCCAGTCAACTGCATTTACGGTCATATAACTGCATTTCTTGACCCGTTTCTGGATCACCCCATGTGCTGCGTCGGTCAATCGATGACGCATGGACTGTGCAGCTGTATGACGATCGTGAAACCACTTCTGTAGCATATTCCTAATGAACTCTGCCAGTGTCATTAGTGGCAGTTGCCGTGCAAATTTTAAGCATGAGTTTATGCACTCTGCAACATTTGTGGTCATCAACCTGTACCTTCTTTGGGGACAGTGAACGCGGGACCACTTGTGTGGACCGGCATCAATGGCATAATCATATGCACCCCTGTGCAGCTTACGTAACTCCTCCATGTGGCGATCGTATTGGATTTCACTGTACGACCTAGCAGCACTATCCATTATGTCGGCAACATCCTTTCTGTGGAATCGCTTCTTCATATTTTCACCAAAATGCCAGCAACATATGGTATGGGTTGCATAAGGGAACACTTTAGAAATCCCTGCTTCAATGCTTGCATGGCGATCGGAAATGAAAACCAGATCATCTATATGACCAAGGGCCCCCCTCAAGCATTCCAAAAACCACTCCCATGAATCGTTGTTTTCTGAGTCACTATACCCAAAAGCAATTGGATACACCTGTTCGTTTCCATCTTGTGTAGTTGCAACAAACATTGTACCCCCGAATCTTCCCTTCAAATGTGTACCATCAACTGCAATCACAGGACGTATACACCTCCGAAAACCTCTAATTGAGGACCATAACGACATGAAAAAGTAAAGGAATTTACCATCGTCTGCGCACTGTAAGTCCGTGATTGTGCCAGGATTTTGTTGTTCGAGAATGTATGCAAAAGATGGCAGTAGTTGGAAAGTTTCTTCGTGCGTTCCATAACTTAATGACAATGCATATTGCAGGGCATCATGTGCTTTACTGTACATGATTTGGATGCCATACATTGTTTTCATATCGGCAATTATGTCCTTGGGACGCATGAGACGTCCATCATGTTGCTGAAGTCTAGGGGCAACGACTTCTCCGATTGTGACTGCACTAGCTTGTCGGTGCCGACGGTGAATCTCCTCCAACGGACAACTGTGTTCGTTGACAAAACTTCAGACTTGAAAGTAAGTCCCTTCATCTCTCCTCACCGCTCTTAATTTCCACGTACATTCGTCAATGATGCAGACCAGATGTAAAGTTGTCTTATTCGACCTTTTCACCTTTCATTCAAAGTTCTGCCACATTGAAAAATGGCTAACTAGCCTTTTCAAATCCTTTTTACTCGGAAAAAATTGACCTTTATAAATCATGGTTCTAGGTTCTTGCGCTGCGAAGGTGCTGCTTGTACCAGTACCAAACGAGTATGCATCTGCTCTAGGAATAACCCACGTTGTCACATTATCATAATCAGATACTGTTACGTTATACCGGACCTCGGAAGTCCCAGCCATATCTGGTGCAGTGCAACTAACTCCTTGTACACATCTACCGTGTGTTTGAATTTGTTCAGGCACTTCATCCACATTTTGCAAATCATCAACCTGTTCATTATTTGCATCATTATCCACGTAATGGTTCGGGTAATTGTTCTGCTCATTGTAATGCTCATTGTACTACTCATTGTACTGCTCAATTCGACACCCAAACACATCAACAATTTGAGGTTCAACTACATCTGTATGGTTGACCGTTACCGGTGGGACACCACACATGTTTTCCCCACCTTCGGTGGCACTCCTTTGGGTGAACCCTTGGTTGCTACCGCTAAAGGATCCAAACTGTTAGGTATTTTCAGGACGAGGAATATCATTCCCTATCATATCTCCAACTGTCCTCTCAGTTACACTGACACATACTTGAGGGATCACTCGATCTTCCCCCAGCATAAACTGGACATCGTCGTCATTCCTTATAAATGTGCGACATGTACTGCCAGGAACGATTGATACTAATGACAGATCAACAGTGAATTTGTTTTCATCGTATTTCACAATGGTATGCACGATCGCCAACAATTCTTCGTAAGTCATATTCTTTGACACATACATTCCCTGGTTATCGGATCCAATAAACCTCTGACTTTCATCGGGAAACTGATCCCATCGACCATTGTAAGATATTACAATCCTAACCCGATTCATGATGCTGTCAAATTATTCATCACTAACAATTAATAAAAACACAGGACTAAAAAATATTTTCACATCTTAAATTTACAAAGGCTCGGGTGAGGATATTGAAAAGGCTCGGAGAAGACTTCAAAAGTCTCGAACATTTCTCTAAAAGGCTCGATACTTATTCATTTCCAAGGCAAGGCAAAGGATCGGAAAAGGCTCGGAAAAGGCTCGGTCAAGGCAATAAAAGGCTCGAAAATTTGTAGAAAAGGCTCCATACTTATTCATTTCAAAAAAAGGAAAAGGCTCGATGAAAGCAAGAAAAGGCTCGGAAAAGGCTCGGTCAAGGCAATAAAAGGCTCGGAAATTTGTAGAAAAGGCTCCATACTTATTAATTTCAAAAAAAGGAAAAGGCTCGATGAAGGTAAGAAAAGGCTCGGAAAAGGTTCGGTCAAGGCAATAAAAGGCTCGGAAATTTGTAGAAAAGGCTCCATACTTATTCATTTCAAAAAAAGGAAAAGGCTCGATGAAGGCAAGAAAAGGCTCGGAAAAGACTCGGTCAAGGCAATAAAAGGCTCGGAAATTTGTAGAAAAGGCTCCATACCTATTCATTTCAAAAAAAGGAAAAGGCTCGATGAAGGCAATAAAAGGCTCGGTCAAGGCAATAAAAGGCTCGGTCAAGGCAATAAAAGTCTCGGAGATCCAACAAAAAATATTACAGTTTTCTATATAAACAAATGAAAATGTGAACAAATTAACAGAAGTATTTGCCAGAAATATTACCTTCTTGTACTGAAGCACGTCCAAACGTTTTATAAGTTGAAGAAGAAAGTCGATCCAACCTTGAATTTTTATTTCGAGAGAGAAAGTGGAGAGAGAAAGTGTCGTTTTTTTGGAAGTGTGGAGAGAGAAAAGTATAAACAGAATAACATAAATGAAGAACCAAGGGCAATTTTGGTAGTTCACCATAATTGGTGCCTTTTAAACTTAACTTATTAAAGTACTGACAAAGTCACCAAATGAGTTTAAAAGAGTGACATTTCCCACCATTTCCACTTCAAACTAAACACAAGTAAGTTGGACTTGTTTTTAGTATTGCGTGTGTAAGCAACAAGTGAGTGTTGTGTGTGCAAATTGAAATTGAAATAATAATGAGTACTGTGTGTACAAAACAAATATATGTTAGGGTTTGAAAGTTAAAGGTTTTTTTTTTTTTTTTTTTTTTTTTTCATCAAGCAAACAAATTATAGGTGGATATGGGGTTTTGTTAGAATTCACTTTGAAGATGTTTTTGTTTTTTTTTTTTATTAATATCAAAAACCTTCCCTCACCTTTGGAGTATTATTGGATGTATAATTACAAATGCTTTTATTTTAGAAACCTCCCCTATAGACTAACAATGTTAGCATTCCGTTTGTGTTGACTAAGTTTGACCGTTAAAAAGTTTAAAATGTCTATATTTAAGCTTCAGTTGTATGAATTGGTCATTATACCCTCATGCGTTTACCAAATAAAAATTAATAAAATGATACAAAAAGTGAGAATGTTAACTTGTAAAGAAGAAGTTATTTTATGGACAATTTTATCCCTAAAATAACAAAATTACAAATGAACTAAAAGCATTGAAAATAAACTAGGATATATATTTATTTATGTATTTATTTGTCTTTTTTATAAATCCAAGCAAATACTCATTTTCAATACTTTTGGTTCATTTGTAATTTTGTTATTTTTAGGGATAAAATTGTCCACAAAATAATTTCTCATTTGCAAGTTAACATTATCACAGTTTGTATCATTTTAATAATTTATTTGGTAAAAGTATGAGGGTATAATATTCAATTCATATAATTGAAGTTTAAATAGGGACAATTTAGACTTTTTAATAATCAAACTTAGTCAATATAAACGGAATGCTAACGGTATTAGTTCATAGGGGAGGTTTCTAAAATAAAAGCATTTGTAACTATACATCCAATAATAATTCAAAAGTGAGGGAAGGTTTTTAATATTAACCTTTTTTTTATTATTGTATGTCTTGTTAAGTAAATTTGATAAAGGATATAAATGTAATACAAATAAATTTAAAAAGTGGAGTGTTAATAGGTCAATAGAGGGGTGTCAATAGCACCAATCATAAATAAATTGTCCATAGTCAAAATTACGAAAATATCCTATAACTTAATTTTATTATTTTTTTTTTACTAGAGAAACCTAGAGATTTCATGCAAAACCTCATGGATAGGGATAGGCGTGGGGGCTCATTGGGGCGGAGGAGGGTCCCTCCACCCCACCCCGGCCCCCAAAACCCATTTGGGGGAAGTGGGGGTGTTCGGAGGGAGTTCCCTTGCCCCTACCCCTGTCCCCCATTTCTCCCGTTTTTCCTCATTTCCAATTCCAAATTTTTCAATCCAGAATTTAGAATTTAGTTTGAAATTCAACCATCCTGATCTTTCGATTCACCCCGTTTCAATATCTCATCCAATAAATAATCAAAATATACAATCTAAAATATTTAATTGGTTTAATTTAATCCAAAATTAATACAATTAAATATAGTAATATAAATAAGTTAGTGACTTAGTGGTGGTTGGTAGGTTAGTGGGTGACCGTGAATTAAAGTTTTTTTTTAAAAAAATGGGTAAATGGGGCCTCACCCCACCCCACCCCGATTTAAGAAATGGGGAGATGGGGAAATAGGGGTAGAGGGTTCCCCCACCCCCACCCTCACCCCTATTTAGGATTTGGGGGTAAAATTTGCCCCGAATGGGGGTGGATTCCCATGGAGGGAATGCCCATCCCTACTCATAAAAAAACATAAAACTATGAGACGAACGTGAAACCTAGAGGTAAGATGTGAAAAGCTTGAAAAAAAAAAAAAAAAAAGATTGCTGAAACCTCCCTTGTAAACTATGATTTTAAATTTTTTTACCATGGCACCTAGGATTTTTTTTTTCTTTCTTTTCTTTTTCGTTTTCCACAAACAGCAATATCAGGAATGGCCACCTTGATGCTGTTGCCGTGTTGGCCACTACCCAAACACGACGCCGCCTGGGCGCATTGCACAGACACATCGTCGCTTCTGTTCGTGATGCCCAAGCGAACGCTAGTGGGTTATTTTATGTCTTCCTCAACATTATATCTTATGTAACATTTTTGAGTCAGATAAGCTTTGATCTTCATTTTGCTTGTGGGTTATTTTGTTTATCACTAATGCTAGTCAACCCAAAAAAATTAGCCAAAAAAATCAACCCGAATGATATAGCAAGTGATTTGTCCTTACCATATAATTCACTATATCACTCATGAGTTGTCATCACCACACAAATCATTAATTTGTGTGGTAATGACAACTCATTTATCACATCATTTGAGTTAATTTTTTGGGTTGTATAGTATTACTCTTTGTTTATTTACTTATTCATTAATTTGTGGGTTGTATAGTATTACTCTTTGTTTATTTACTTATTCATTGATTTGTGGTAGATATTGTTTTTCTTCTGAGCCTTTTTTTTTTTTTTTTTAAATTGCTAATTCTTCTTTGTTTATATATATATATAAACAAAAATATATATATAGAAGAGATTGAAGTGTGATATAATGAACAGATAGATGAGTCATGATATCAATCTCCTTATTTCAAACCTATTGTATTTATTTCCTGCATATTATGGATTAGCCTAATCATTTTTATTTTGTGTTGGTTCATTTGGCTAATCATTCACTACAACAATATTGAGCTATAGGGACGATTTTTTTTTCGTCCAAATAGGATGTCTATTGAGATGATATAAATTATTCGTCCCTAAAAATCATAAACTTAACGAGACTTTTAGGGACGAAAAAAATTGTCCCAACAGGAAGTTAAGGTGTTAAGGTGTGGCGCGGTTTAGGGTAGGTAGGTGGGAGAGACCTGGTTGGTTGGGTGGGAAGTTAATATATATATTATTTTCATCATTTCGTTCCTATAGTATATTTAAAGGGATGAAATTAGTTCGTACCTACAGTTTATCAAATGGGGCGAAATTAGTTCATCTCTATTAGCTTATCGAAGGGGATGAAATTCGGTTTACATCGTTAAATAATTAATTTCTAAACGACGTAATTTGGGACAAATTATTATCGTCCCAATAGGTCTCTAGGGATGAATTTTGAGCTATTGGAAAATTGGAACGAAAAATAATCGTAACAATAGCCCATTTTTCTTGTAGTGATTCTTTATTATTCTTAATCCATTTGGTTTGTGGTCTTTTTTATTAACTCATAATAAGATGGATCATTAAACCGGATCGAGTATAGTTTCACTCCCTTAAGTGTAGTCTCACTCATATGTCTCTTTCTCTTTTATATTGTGAAAGATCCACAATCCGGCTACCAGAACTCAATACCTCTTTGGTTCCACACACTTTCATGTTAGTGTTGAAAGGTCGCCAATGCATATGTTGATAAACCAGCATATATCGCCATATCAGTGAAGGCAAGATCTTGGGTTAGAGTTTTATATAACCTTTTCCAACAAATTAAACCTTGAATACATCGGTGAAAGCATAATGAAAGAAAAAAAAATAGTTACATCATTCCTGAAAACTACATTAAAAAAAAAAAGAAGGAAAGAGCATATGCACAATCACATCCGCATGTTTTATTTATATATAAACTACTCATAATCAATTCCTCATAGAGTCATAGCTACTCATAAAATGATTAATAATAGAATATTTAACATAAAATAATAGACCGGGCTTCATTTTCCCTCAGAGATTTGAGTCCGGCCTTCACCATCTCAGCTTTGCAGGAAAATACTGCAAAAAAATTGTACAATTTTAGTAAAACAAAAACAAGCATGTAAAGAATTATTACATAGCCAAAAGATGCAAGAAATGTGCACTCACTTTCTCAATGAGTGAAACATAGTATGGCTTGACTTTTTCAACATCAACAAGAACTTTGCTCTTACTGTAGAGATCATATTTGCTGCACACATAATTAGCATAATTGACAAGTTTAATTAGTTGATGTAATCACAAGAAATTGATAGAGAATTGATCATGAAATATTGTTAAATAATTACTTGAATGTGTGGAGCCACTTCATGTTTTCCCTGTCCTCCTCATTCATTAGGTGTGTGTACGCTCCCTCTTTATGCAGAGCTGGAAACGAAAAATTTTCCGATTTCAGTTACACAGACCCAAAAAACAATTATATTGCAAAATCGGAAAAGAATCCGAGCAATTATATATGCTTACGATAAAAGGAGTGATATCGGATTATGAACAATCCAGCTGAGGGTAAGGTTGATCCATTTTCCTTGGCCACCTGCAGATTAATTCAAATTAATCACCATTTATGTAATTAATTAAAATGCAGATTATCAGTTCAAAGTTTTGAATATTAATTACCAAATACATATAGTCATCATGGCCCCATGATATCATGACATTTTCTAGTCCACATCCTTCGGTGTAAATTCCATTCTTGGTGTTGTAGGCAGGATTGTTTATGTCTGGATTATCTTTGAAATACTGCAAATCAAAAGTAAATGAATATTTTTTTTTCTCTCAGTTGATTATTTTATAATCACCAACTAATTAAAGCTTATATTTGAAGAAAAAACAACAAACAAACAGACCTTGTGGTGAACATTGGCTTTGTCAAAGGCACATCCAAGAGGGAATGTGTCACCAACAACAGCCCATTGAGGAAGCTCTCCAAAGCTAGGCAGAAGAAGAACCTTTCCAAGATCTGAATCAATACCAAAAAAAAAATAAAAAAAATCAAAACCTGACAAGTGGGGCATATATATTAATCAATTTAATTTGACGGAGTAAAAAATATATTGCTAGAAAATTGTACCATGAATGAGAGCCGTCAAGTGAAGCCAATCCTCATCAGGATAGTCTTTTCTGATAGCCTCAGCAGACTGCAACAAATGTTGAATCTGTGGTTCATCCAAGTCGGGATCGCTTTCATCAACCACTTCATTCAGGAGTTCACAGCATTCCCATATGCTCATTTCTACTTTGTCTAATTTCCCATATTTTTCTCTCATTCTCTTCACCTGCATTTATGTGTATATATATATATATATCATCACATCAAAATCCTGACCATATATAATTTGCTTTCTTTTTAAGAACTCCATGTATATATATATGCTTACAAAATCATAAGACTGGTTGATGTGCTGCAACCGATAAAATTCCTCGACGCTCTTTTGCCTTTCGCTTTCTGCGTTGTAATCCCTGCAATACTCATGTCAGTTTAATTTCTTTCGTTTCATTAAAGAAAACGAATGGAACCTAAAACAGAAATGGGAAAAAGAGAGAGATTTTTTCAAAGACCTGAATGATTTGCCAAAAGAATTGATCTCTGGCGCCAGGAATACATCATCTGCCGCAGTTTTTGGCAACACAAATCCCCCATCCAACACCAACTCATTGGTTTCCTCTTCAATATTCTTCTGGTTCTCACCTTGTGCAACTGTTAAAAATCAAATGAAAACAAAACATTGATCATCAAAACCATGATAAAACACTGATTAAATATCACACAAGAAAGAAAGAAAAAAAAAATTTGAAGAGCATAGATGGTTACCAAACTCAGGCTGCGCAACGAGGATAGTCATGATTGATTTTCTAACGAAACAAAGAGTCACAAAAATAAATTAAAGAAAACAAGGCTGCTCAATGAAAAGGCTATGCAGAGATGATTTTGGGTGGCAGGTATTTATAGTAAGCAACAAAAGCCCTTCCTTGATATTTGGAATGTTTTATGTCCTTGAAAATCCAAAAAGGTAAGATTTAGAGTCCTCGACTGAAAAAAAAAAAAAAAACCGTACGTTATTTCCTTTTATTTTATCCGAAACTACGAATCACATCCGGCCAAAACACGTGTTTAAAGTCAGATTCACTCTCCTTCAAGCGCGTGTTCAACACTGCCAATCACAATTATCGAATTCCATTGCTTGACGTACAAAATATCGATGGAAAATGTTGATTATCTTCTGATCCTGAACAGATTTACACGTCATTAATAAATAAATAAATAAATAAATAACTAACTAAGAGGAAACAGATTCACACGCAAATACACAATTACAAATTTTATCCTCAAAATCTTGTTTCGATTTAATCCTCTATTAACGGAAAAACATTAAAATATGCCATTAATTGAAAAAATTTCAATAACAAGATTCTAAAATAAACACTGATAATGACGCGGTGCACAGTAATAAAGTGAGGACGCTTTTATGGTAACATTACTTGCTAAAAAATCATGTGTAGTAGGAGCTGACTCAGCTTTACGTGGATATCATATCAATGATCACATATGATTAAACTTAAACACCAAATTTGGACCCACTGACGCAGCATCTAGTCATGGACAGCCCATGTTTGACTTTCTTATCTGGGCTTTTTCCTTGCAAGGGAAACAGCCCATGGACGGTTGATTACGTATGTAGTATGTAGATGAGTAATCAGGAAACGTGATGGACGGTGTTAACTGTGACACGTCACTAACTTGACAAACCCGCATGCTATTTTCAAATAGAATTTTTATTGGGGGGGTGTCGGTGGATATGGATTGCAAGTTGCTGCTTAGAGAGGAAGCCAGCCGAGATGTTTGTGTTTATTGCAGTACTGCCGGCTGATGATTTTCGAGATTTCGGTGAAAATATAGAAAATATCGGAAACAATAATAATCCGATATAACCAAAAAAAAAAAAAAAAAAAATAGTCCAAGAAATTTATTAAAATGTTTAATAGATAAATGATGCATAATAAAAATGTTTAATAAGATCTCATGTCTAATATTGTTAATTGGAAATTTCTTCAGACTAGTGTGGGACATTAATATGATTGAATATTAATATAGATTTGAATTTTGTGCATATATCTTGGTTGTATAATTGAGTTTTTTAATTTATTTTTTTATTTTATTTTACAGTATCTATTTATCCATCTAGTATATATATATATATTTTTGAAGTTTTTTTTACCGTTGGTAGGATTCGAGCCGATGACTTAGGAGTTATTTGTCCAAACCTCAAGCTTGTCCATCTATCAGCTGAGCTACGCCCCTGGAGGCGGTTGTATAATTGAGTCTTTGTAGTAATTAAAGTCTCATATAGATGTTCATCCTAATTGTGAATGATAAGTTTATTGAAATCTACATATTAATAAAATTTGAGAATTTTACAAGTACTATAACTATTTTTTTGAATTTTTCTATATTTATCACATTTTTTCCGATGCCTTTATATTTAACAAAATCGGGATAAACAGTTATGGTGCTTGAAACAATCTCAAATTTTGTTCATAGATAGATTTCATTAAACTTATCACGAAAAAAAAAAATCAGATCAAAATTCATAAAATAGATGTGATTTCATCATGGTTTTTACCGAAATTAAAATAAGATATACTTCATTTGATAACTACTATATATATAAATTTTATTTATGGAAAACGATTAATAATACTAAAATGTAAAAAGCAGGGAAGTATTTTTCCCAGCAACAATATTCGGATCAAAATCCGATAAAAAGCATGAAAATAAAAAACCAGAATCCTAATTAATAATCCCGAACAGACAAAAAAAACATTGCAAGATAATTAGTCGACTTCCTCAATCTTGGGGCTAGCACTGCTACCACCAGTAGGAACATCATCATTCATGGGAGCACAACCCATGTCAGCTCCAGCACCCTATATATATAGCACATCTATAAGACACCAGAACAAGTAGCCCAGCCAATTCATGTCTATGACAATGAAGGACCACTATCTCCAACCCCTTCTCAAGTCTTCATAGAAATCCTTGACCATGAACCGAGAATCAGAACAATAGATGTGCTCAATAGCCCTAAGGAAATCAACAAGAATTACTTGACCCAAGAATATTATTACCCTGAAAATACAGCCATGAGAGAAAAGTATGAAGAAAATTACTCTAGCCACAAGAAAAAACAGTTCCACTCTAGGTGGATGGAGTGTGTTGAGACGTTGGAAACAGAAATACCATTCTTTGAGTGGTATACTAATAGAAAAAACCTGGAAGAACAATGCCTGGTTATAAACCAGAAAAACTTTAAGACTTATAAATCTAGCAAAGGAGACGAAACCGGAACACATAATCCCCCTAGGAAGTGTAAAATCAAGTACGGCAATGAAACCTCAGCAAACGACAATGAAATAGGCATTAAGTACGGTGGTAGTGGAAACAACAATGAAAACTTAGAATGCCTCCCTTTTATTCTATTTGATGAAGAACTATTCTCGAATATTGCTGCATCTGCACACCAGATCAGTGTTATTATGAAACAAAATAATTACACCAATGAATATCTTACAACCATTGGAGACCAATTAGACAAAATAGAAAACAACCAATCACAAACTCCTATCATTCAAATAGTACCTTTGATCCCTAACAATCCCCCTCCGAAAGATTATAAGATGAAATCAAAGATTGCTGATTATGAACCCGGAACAATTCTGTTCCCAGACACCACAGGGATAGAAAAATGTTTTGATAGCTTTACCACTGATTCAGAACTTGTCAAACTGTTACAAGAAAGACTAGACAAAATCCCCAAACCAGAAGTCCAAACTCTTGATGACCATATCTCCCAATCCGACATAGAAGTCTCAGACTTAGAGAACATGGTTCAGAGATTGACGAATTCCAGAGTTGATAGCCATGTCTATAATAGGTACAGCAATGACACGAAGCCATATTATCTGAGACCTACGCCTCCAGACCTTCAATATGAAGAATCTGTACTCTATAGGGCTTATACCGGTAATGCTTGTTATCAATTTAATATTGATGGCTTGTCAGAATATCAGATTATGACTGTTATCAGACAAATGTACACCATAGGATATATTTATATCAAAAAACAAAATATGTCCCATAGTGATACAGTAAATTCACTTGCATCTGGTTTTGAGGGACAACTCTTAGGTTGGTGAACTTATACTTTATCCCCTACTGCTAGAACTAACATTATAAACCATATGAAAGAGGTAGCCACCTCTACACCATTATTTAGAACAACCACTGATATTCCTGAAACTTCCACCACACCAGCAGTTGCAACTGCCGCACCAACAACTTCGTCTTATACCACCATGACTTCACAACCTGATGGTATAGATGTCTTATGTCATATCATAATCCTCCATTTTATCGAAAATCCTAACAGATTTCAAGACAAGGAATATTCCAAATTACAAAACCTCAAATGTAAAAAACTCAATGATTTCAAATGGTATAAGGATATTTTCCTTACTAGAGTTCTACAAAGGACTGACAATGCAAATTCCTATTGGAAGGAGAAATTCATATCTAGATTACCCTCCTTATTTGCTGATAAGGTAAGAGATAAAATGAGGGAACAAATGGCTAGTCCAGACTGGTCCCAAATTGATCTCAATACCTGGACTTATGGTGAAATCATAACAACAATCAATATTGTTGCTATGCAATTATGTACGGACATTAGGCTTAAAAGCCAGCTTAAAAAACAGAAACTCACTACTAGGAAAGAACTTGGTTCTTGGTGTGAGCAATTCAGTTTTGATAAACTTCCTAGCCATAATAGGAGAAAACATCATGACAAGAAAACAAAACCCCATAAAAAACATAAAACTCGCAAACATTTTGACAACCTTAGAAATAGAAGCTTTAGGAAGCCCAATAAAGACAAGAAAAACAAAAAGGGGTGCTTCAAGTGTGGCAAAGAAGGACATTTTGCCAAAAATTGCCCCAAATTGAGAAAAATTAGAAACAAAATTAGAACCCTAGATATTAGTGAAGAAGCAAAAGAAAGACTTATCCAAACCCTTTATGATACAAACACTGACACTAGTAGTGGAGAAATAGAACCCAATCCTGATGATGGAATATTAGCCCATGAAGAATTAGACTTTGAATTCTCAACCGACAGTAGTGATGATAGTTCACAAATCTGTGATAAACAAGCTTGTACTTGTCAAGAAATCAATGTTCTAGATCAATCTGATTATTCTTTAATTATTGAAATGATCGATAGCATTGAAGATCCTATCCTTAAAGCCAATTACATTAGACAAGTACAACAAAAGATTACCAAGACATACACCCAAATACCAAAACCAATAAATGAAGAAGAAAAACCCATAACCTCCTCTATTCCCCAGATTTTGACCAAAACGTTTTACAAAGATTCCAGAGTACTCAAAAGAAAATTACCATCCCAGATCCCCAGAAAGAAATCCAGAATATTAAAAAGGAAATTAAAGATTTAAGAATTTCAACCCAAAAATTACAACAATTGTTGGAGTCCCAAAAGACCAAAAAACCCAAAAAATAAACCACAACCCGAACATAGTTTTAAAAGTTCCAGTGATTCTGATTCTGGTAACACCAACATAACCCGTCCAGAGCAAGAACTAGCCAATATCCTCTGCAACAAGGAAATGGAACCTGTTGCGACTTTAGCCAATATCACTAAACCTTTCAGGATACAGAAATGGTATTGTGACATAGATATTAGAATTTCTTCTGACTATAATCTAAGGGTAAACATCTTAATTGATTTAGGAGCTGACCAGAACTGTATCAAAGAAGGATTAGTACCCACAAAATATTTGGAATCAACCACGGAATCATTATATGGAGCCAATAAGCAGAAATTTGATATCAGTTATAAATTAACCAATGCTAGAGTTTGCAATTCTGGAGTTTGTTATAACACCAGCTTCCTTATGGTCAAGACATTATCCCAGAATGTCATTCTAGGTTTACCCTTCCTCTACTTCATCACTCCTTTTACTACCACTGAAGAAGGATTAGTAACTGAATATTTGGGAAAAAAAGAATTTTATTTCCTTTCACTTTCCCTGTCCTTGAAAAGGAATTAAATTCTTTAAAAAAGACTAGTATAGGAAAAGACAACTCCATCTTTTTGGAACAACAGATAAATGATCTCAGCATGAAAGAAAATCAGTTGGCTTTCCTGAAGGATGACCTTATATTTGAAAGACAAAAGAAACATGTAGAGGAACCTAAAACTCAAAAAAGAATCAGTTCAAAAGCAACCTAGAAAAGGAAGTTTGCTCTTCCTTCCCTAATGCTTTCTGGAGTAGGAAGAAACATATAGTCAGCCTTCCGTATAACAAAGATCTTTTAGAAAAAGGAATACCGACCTATCCAAATGACCTCTGAACTCCTTGAATATTGCAAAAAGGAGATTTTGGACTTATTACAAAAAGGACTTATTAGACCTTCTAAATCACCCTGGAGTTGTCCTGCTTTCTATGTTAAGAAAAACGCTGAAATATAAAGAGGAGTTCCTAGACTTGTCATCAATTACAAGTCTTTGAACGAAGCTCTCCAATGGATCAGATATCCAATACCTAATAAAACAGACTTATTAAAAAGACTTTATAATGCTAATATATTTTTAAAATTTGATATGAAATCGGGTTTTTGGCAAATTCAGATTGCTGAGAAAGACAGATACAAGACTGCTTTTACCGTTCCTTAATATGAATGGAATGTTATGCCCTTCGGGCTAAAGAATGCTCCCAGTGAATTTCAATGCATTATGAATGATATTTTCAATCCTTATACTGAATTCTCTATTGTTTATATTGATGATGTGCTAATACATTCTGACAATGTTCATCAGCATTGGAAGCACTTAGACATATTCTTAAAAACCGTAAAGAATCAAGGTTTAGTGGTTTCAGCCCCAAAAGTAGTTCTATTCCAAATCGAAATCAGATTCTTAGGTCACAATATCACGAGAGGCACTATCATTCCTATCCAAAGAAGTCTAGAGTTTGCTAGCAAATTCCCAAATGAAATCAAAGACAAAACACAACTTCAAAGATTGTTAGGTTGTTTAAATTATGTTGACAACTTTTATAAAGAATTAAGAGTCATTTGCAAACCCTTGTTCCAAAGACTTAGAAAAAACCCTTTTACCATGGACAGACTAGCATACACGAGTAGTTAAAACAGTCAAAGAACATGTCCAAAAACTTCATTGTCTATCTATTTATCACCCTAATGCCCCAAAGATAGTTGAAACAGATACCTCTGAGTTAGGATTTGGTGGAATCCTCAAACAGACTATTGAAGGAAAAGAATACCTTGTTAAATATGTTTCGAGGTCCTGGAATGATACTCGGTAAAAATATTTTACTGTTAAAAAAGAAGTCCTAGCAATCGTTTTGACCATTCAAAAATTACAAGAAGATTTGATCAATCAAAAATTTGTTTTAAAAGTATATTGCCAATCTGCAAAGTTCATTTTGAAAAATGATGTCAAAAATCTTGCTTCGAAACAAATATTTGCTAGATGGCAAGCTTTATTATCTGTATTTGATTTCACTATTGAACATGTTAAAGGATCAGAAAACAGTTTACCAGATTTCTTGACCAGAGAATTTTTATAGGGTAAACAACCATGAGTAGCAGCAAAAGCAAGCCCCGCGGCCTCAGGCCCACTATTAGGCCAGACTTATCGCCAGACTTATCACCCGACTTATCACCCAATAACATACTTATTACGACTTATCAGGGAAACAACCAGGTTGCACTCACTTACCATGAAGACAATAATTTGACCCCAACTACCCAAAGCCCAAAACCTAGTCACAAAGACAAATATGCCTTACGCTTATTATCCCCATCTCACAATCCAAAACCATCAAGCCAAATCGTAGCTTCCTCCCCCAGGTCTACTACAGCAGGACCAATTCAGATTTCAATTAGTTTTTCCCCACTAAGATCAGAATCTCCATCCTTCAAAACTATTACCTCCTCCCACATCAGCCCTCATTCCTCCAAGCAAGATAAACTGGCCCAAATAAATCAATCTCAAATTACTTCATCATCTTTCCCGAGGATTAATTCTCCAATTTATCATTACCAGGTTAAACCCTTTTTTGACATATATTTTATGGTAGAAACACCACTATTACTCGACCATTATTTCAAGGAACCCAAAAAACTGGTGGATGCAGTCATCGACCCCCAATTTTGTAGGATTCCTGAGGACATAACAAAAAGACACATATTCTATGAATTCATCTTGGTGGACACAGATTCTATCTATGTGTCCAATGTTTTTGACAAAATAGGCAAAGAAAAATTGATTTTCAGAAAAATTAAACTTTACAAAATCATCACCTTAGACCAATGTGGGGGTGACCCCAACAAGAAAAATAGATTTTCCAGACCATTCCATGTTTCTGAATATTCTTATTGGGATTATATTGATGCATGGACAAATGTTTTATATGGACAAAACCCAGGTAATTCCTTATCCTGGTTTGTTTATTTTGACAAAGACTTTCCTCTTCAAATCCTTTTTTGGTTTCTTGAATGGTGGGATAAATATGATCCAACTATTGATCTCCTTCCTCATCCTGTCAAGGAAGGATATATTCAATGGGAGGAAGGATATGTTTAATGGATGACTTATTTTTCCAAACCGAATGATTGGGATTTCATCCCCGACTTATTGCTCTTTTTCAAGCATTTCAGCCTAACCTAGATTCTAATGCTTGATTATGCTATTAAAGACAAAATGGTGGGAAATGTCAATATTCCTTATTTTGGCAGACAAACAAAAGTTAAGTGTTGGAGTGGCATGAAGATTGCAGACCATGGCAAAGATAGGGTAAACAGATGGTTCTCAGAAAACCCTACTCTCTGCAAATCAACTGACCAGTCCCAATTTCTAATGGCCAAGTCCCAAAATCAAGCTAGGATTGCCGCTGCTAGCACCCCTGAAAAACTCAGGAAAAGAGCACAAGACATAGAAAAGACAATGACAAATATGTCCCAAAAAGACTCAGGATCAGAAACCCCAAGATGAGGATGATGATCTTCTTGATGATAATTGAAACAAATACGGTGTGTTCTAAATATATTATCTAGATGGGGGGTGAATAGATTTTAACTATTATTACCCAATTTTCGCATGCAAGTCAATTTTACGAAAATGCCCCTACTAGTCAAAGATACAAGCAAGTGTAATATAGTGCGAAATTTAAATAACACTTGATGTATACGTGGAAACCCAACCACTAGGAAAAACCACGGGCTATTTAGTGCGCCACACTCGGACCTCGAAATCCACTAATTGAAATGGAGTTTACAACCTATGTAGACCTCGCCCGGTCAATAACCCCCCACTTCTACCACTCGGGCCTTTAAAAATGGCTCTAGTCCAATTGCTTGAGGCCTAAGCAACCTTAGCCTCAAGACTTAATTCTCTAAGAAGAGATTATGCAACCTATGTGAATATGTATGAATATTCAAATAACAAACAAGGCTAGGTAACCTTAGATGCTTATCTAGGATGATGAGATAATCAATTTAAATCAACCCTAGATATCAATTGCTAAATGACATGTCAAATAGCTTAGCTAATCAAGATTAGTTAAAAACCTAATTAGCTATCACAAAACAACACTCAATTAATTCATCACAATTAATTCTCTAATCTTGTATTTATCATATGATAAAAAACATACAAGTAATTAAAAGAGAATATGTTTGATAGTAAAAATACTAAAATAAGATGAAATTAATCAAAATCTTACCAAGCATGTTGTGATGATGCAAACCCAATCATAGATGAATGCAAGATGAACTTTGATGCAAAAAGGATTTGATTTGAGTGTTTAAAGGTGAGTTCTTGATTTGATTTTTTCTCAAAAATCTCTCTTTGAAGTTTAGGGTTCTAATAACTCAGAAAACTTAATCAGAGAATGAGAAAGTAAGATATTTATAGACATCAAGAATTGGGCATGTGAAAAGACAAGTTTGCCCCTGAAACGCACCGTTCGGCTGTTTCAATCGACGGCCAGGCCGCCGATCACGACCGCCGAATTGAGCCCGTGAAGAATAGAGCATCAACGGCGGTTTCATTCGGCGGTTTCATGACCGCCGATCCAACCGCCGAATTAGATCGAGAGATTAAAATCGATCAGGTATGAACGGTGGTTTCGAACGGCGGTCGTGACCGCCGATCGTGACCGCATAATTGCTTCAGACCAATCTGGACTGAAACGGCAGTTTCATTCGGCAGCTAGGCCGCCGATCATAACCGCCGATCACCAACAATGGTGAAAACCAAGGAGAAGCCAAGGGCATTTTCCGTGGGCGATCTTCGCGTAAAACCAAACACACATACGTGTGAGCGCGGACGTTTCCGAACACTATCGAGAAACGAATTACTAAGCACATATACACACAACAAGATATAAAACAAAGTGCTAGTGTGTAAAGTGACATGTGAAGAGTATGCACACAAATGCAAGTATGCTAAGTGAGTGTGTGCTAACTAAATCTCTTCAAAGAAAAATCAAGCACAAGAAATTATACCTTTGGCGTGCTTGTCCCTTGGGATCTTGAAAGGGCCTTCGAGCATGAAGTTCAAACACCTAAACTACCCTTACATTATCAACCCCAACATGTGGTTTGTCCATGAAATAAGCCAATCAATATATGGGAATCCTTACAATAATTATCCCAGCAATGATGCCCACAGCTACTTCGGTCATGACATATCACCTCAGCAAAGGCTTTAGCCTCGTTAGATTCACCAAGCTTATCCTACAAGAACATGGCATCCATTATCAATTCCCATAACTCATCATGACTTATCAATTATCATCAGAGTGTCCAAATATATGGACGAAAAAAAAGTGTTGGCAAGTATGGACAACTCAACTTTACAAACATCTCGTGAAGAAATGAAAGACAACTCCAACAGTTTCAATGAATCCATCATGACCTAGCCAGAATTTATTGTAAGGAGTCTATATGTAATAATTATGTTCATGACCATGTTTGTAACTATAGTTAGTCTAACCTGAGTTTATCTTCCTATATAAGAGATACTCAGGACAGATCTAGAGGCAGGTTCAGTTTTCGAATAGTTCTCTCTTCTTTGTAATCTCCTCCCCCCAGTTGTAATCTTTCCTCTCTGATAAACCTTCCTCCTTCTGTTGTAAAATTCTAAAATATAAATAAAGTGTGCGACTTATTCCTGTATATCCATTGTTCATCATTGCTGTCACACATATACTGCTGTAGTAAGTATTAATTTCGTAATTAACAATTTTTTTGTTATTCATTCCAATTTATGTTTTTACTTTTGCTTTATATTATCTTGTCTATACTATCATATTTGCTTATTCTACATTTTGGATGGCAAATATTTGTTTCGAAGTAAAATGTTTGACATCTTTTTTCAAAATGAACTTTGCAGATTAGCAATCTACTTTTAAAACAAAATTTTGGTTGATCAAATCATTTTGTAATTTTTGAATGGTCAAAACGATTGCTAGGATTTCTTTTTTAACAGTAGAATAGTTTTGCTGAGTATCATTCCAGGACCCCGAAACATATCTAACAAGGTATTCTTTTCCTTCAATGGTTTGTTTGAGGATTCCACCAAATCCTAACTCAGAGGCATCTGTTTCAACTATCTTTGGGGTATTAGGGTGACAAATAGATAGACAAGGAAGTTTTTGGACATGTTCTTTGACTGTTTTAACTGCTTGTGTATGCTGGTCTGTCCATGGTAAAGGGTTTTTTCTAAGTCTTTGGAACAAGGGTTTGCAAATGACTCTTAATTCTTTATAAAAGTTGGCCACATAATTTAAACAACCTAACAAGCTTTGAAGTTGTGTTTTGTCTTTGATTTCATCTGGGAATTTGCTAGCAAACTCTAGACTTCTTTGGATAGGAATGATAGTGTCTCTCGTGATATTGTTACCTAAGAATCTGATTTCGATTTGGAATAGAACTACTTTTGGGGCTGAAACCACTAAACCTTGATTCTTTACGGTTTTTAAGAATATGTCTAAGTGCTTCCAATGCTGATCAACATTGTCAGAATAGATTAGCACATCATTAATATAAATAATAGAGAATTCAGTATAGGGATTGAAAATATCATTCATAATGCATTGAAATTCACTGGGAGCATTCTTTAGCCCGAAGGGCATAACATTCCATTCTTATTGACCAAAAGGAATGGTAAAAGCAGTCTTGTATCGGTCTTTCTTAGCAATCTGAATTTGCCAAAAACCCGATTTCATATCAAATTTTAAAAATATATTAGCATTATAAAGTCTTTTTAATAAGTCTGCTTTATTAGGTATTGGATATCTGATCCATTGGAGAGCTTCGTTCAAAGACTTGTAATTGATGACAAGTCTAGGAACTCCTCTTTCTATTTCAGCATTTTTCTTGACATAGAAAGTAGGACAACTCCAGGGTGATTTAGAAGGCCTAATAAGTCCTTTTTGTAATAAGTCCTGAATCTCCTTTTTGCAATATTCAAGGAGTTTAGAGGTCATTTGGATAGGTCTAGCTTTAGTCGGTATTCCTTTTTCTGAAAAATCTTTGTTATAGGGAAGGTTGACTGTATGTTTTTTCCTACTCCAGAAAGCATTAGGGAAGGAAGAGCAAACTTCTTTTTCTAGGTTGCTTTTGAAGTCACTGATTCTTTTTTGAGTTTTAGGTTCCTCTATATGTTTCTTTTGTCTTTCAAATCTAAGGTCATCCTTTAGGAAAGCCAACTGATTTTCTTTCATGCTGAGATCATTTATCTGTTGTTCCAAAAAGATGGAGTTGTCTTTTCCTATACTAGTCTTTTTTAAAGAATTTAATTCCCTTTCAAGGACAAGGAAAGTGAAAGGAAATAAAATTCTTTTTCCCAAATATTCAGTTACTAATCCTTCTTCAGTGGTAGTAAAAGGAGTGATGAGGTAGAGGAAGGGTAGACCTAGAATGACATTCTGGGATAATGTCTTGACCATAAGGAAGCTGGTGTTATAACAAACTCCAGAATTGCAAACTCTGGCATTGGTTAATTTATAACTGATATCAAGTTTCTGCTTATTAGCTTCATATAATGATTCCGTGGTTGATTCCAAATATTTTGTGGGTACTAATCCTTCTTTGATACAGTTCTGGTCAGCTCCTGAATCAATTAAGACGTTTACCCTTAGATTATAGTCAGAAGAAATTCTAATATCTATGTCACAATACCATTTCTGTATCCTAAAAGGTTTAGTGATATTGGCTAAAGTCGCAACAGGTTCCATTTCCTTGTTGCATAGGATATTGGCTAGTTCTTGCTCTAGACGGGTTATGCTGGTGTTACCAGAATCAGAATCACTGGAACTTTTAAAACTAGGTTCGGGTTGTGGTCTATTTTTGGGTTTTTTGGTCTTTTGGGACTCCAACCGTTGTTGTAATTTTTGGGTTGAAATTCTTAAATCTTTAATTTCCTTTTTAATATTCTGGATTTCTTTATGGAGATCTGGGATGGTAATTTTCTTTTGAGTACTCTGGAATCTTTGTAAAACGTTTTGGTCAAAATCTGGGGCAATAGAGGAGGTTGTGGGTTTTTCTTCTTCGTTTATTGGTTTTGGTATTTGGGTGGATGTCTTGGTAATCTTTTGTTGTACTTGTCTGATGTAATTGGCTTTAAGGATAGGATCTTCAATGCTGTCAATCATTCCAATAATTAAAGAATAATCAGATTGATCTAAAACGTTGATTTCTTGACAAGTACAAGCTTGTTTATCACAGATTTGTGAACTATCATCACTACTGTCGGCTAAGAATTCAAAGTCTAATTCTTCATGGGCTAATATTCCATCATCAGGATTGGGTTCTATTTCTCCACTACTAGTGTCAGTGTCTGTGTCTGTATCATAAAGGGTTTGGATAAGTCTTTCTTTCGCTTCTTCACTAATATCTAGGGTTCTAATTTTGTTTCTAATTTTTCTCAATTCGGGGCAATTTTTGGCAAAATGTCCTTCTTTGCCACACTTGAAGCACCCTTTTTTGTTTTTCTTGTCTTTATTGGGCTTCCTAAAGCTTCTATTTCTAAGGTTGTCAAAATGTTTGCGAGTTTTATGTTTTTTATGGGGTTTTGTTTTCTTGTCATGATGTTTTCTCCTATTATGGCTAGGAAGTTTATCAAAACCGAATTGTTCACACCAAGAACCAAGTTCTTTCCTAGTAGTGAGTTTCATTTTTAAGCTGGCTTTTAAGCCTAATGTCTGTACATAATTGCATAGCAACAATATTGATTGTTGTTATGATTTCACCATAAGTCCAGGTATTGAGATCAATTTGGGACCAATCTGGACTAGCCATTTGTTCCCTCATTTTATCTCTTACCTTATCAGCAAATAAGGAGGGTAATCTAGATATGGATTTCTCCTTCCAATAGGAATTTGCATTGTCAGTCCTTTGTAGAACTCTTGTAAGGAAAATATCCTTATACCATTTGAAATCACTGAGTTTTTTACATTTGAGGTTTTGTAATTTGGAATATTCCTTGTCTTGAAATCTGTTAGGATTTCCGATAAAATGAAGGATTATGGTATGACATAAGACATCTATACCATCGAGTTGTGAAGTTATGGTGGTATAAGACAAAGTTGTTGGTGCGGCAGTTGCAGCTGCTGGTGTGGTGGAAGTTTCAGGAGTATCAGTGGTTGTTCTAAATAATGGTGTAGAGGTGGCTACCTCTTTCATATGGTTTATAATGTTAGTTCTAGCAGTAGGGGGTAAAGTATAAGTCCACCAACCTAAGAGTTGTCCCTCAAAACCAGATGCAAGTGAATTTACTGCATCACTATGGGACATATTTTGTTTTTTGATATAAATATATCTTATGGTGTACATTTGTCTGATAACAGTCATAATCTAATATTCTGACAAGCCATCAATATTAAATTGATAACAAGCATTACCGGTATAAGCCCTAAAGGGTACAGATTCTTCACATTGAAGGTCTGGAGGCGTAGGTCTCAGATAATATGGCTTTGTGTCATTGCTGTACCTATTATAGACATGGCTATCAACTCTGGAAGTGGTCAATCTCTGAACCATGTTCTCTAAGTCTGAGACTTCTGTGTTGGATTGGGAGATATGGTCATCAAGAGTTTGGACTTCTGGTTTGGGGATTTTGTCTAGTCTTTCTTGTAACAGTTTGACAAGTTCTGAATCAGTGGTAAAGCTATCAAAACATTTTTCTATCTCTGTGGTGTCTAGGAACAGAATTGTTCCGGGTTCATATTCAGCAATCTTTGATTTCATCTTATAATCTTTCGGAGGGGGATTGTTAGGGATCAAAGGTACTGTTTGAATGATAGGGGTTTGTGATTGGTTGTTTTCTATTTTGTCCAATTGGTCTCCAATGGTTATAAGATATTCATTGGTGTAATTATTTTGTTTCATAATAACACCGATCTGGTGTGCAGATGCAGCAATATTCGAGGATAGTTCTTCATCAAATAGAATAAAAGGGGGGCATTCTAAGTTTTCATTGTTGTTTCCACTACCACCGTACTTAATGCCTATTTCATTGTCGTTTGCTGAGGTTTCATTGTCGTACTTGATTTTACACTTCCTAGGGGGAGGAATAATTCCGGTTTCATCTCCTTTGCTAGATTTATAAGTCTTAAAGTTTTTCTGGTTTAAAACCAGGTATTGTTCTTCCAGGTTTTTTCTATTAGTATACCACTCAAAGAATGGTATTTCTGTTTCCAACGTCTCAACACACTCCATCCACCTAGAGTGGAACTGTTTTTTCTTGTGGCTAGAGTAATTTTCTTCATACTTTTCTCTCATAGCTGTATTTTCAGGGTAATAATATTCTTGGGTCAAGTAATTCTTGTTGATTTCCTTAGGGCTATTGAGCACAACTATTGTTCTGATTCTTGGTTCATGGTCAGGGATTTCTGTGAGGACTTGAGAAGGGGTTAGACATGGTGGTCCTTCATTGTCATATACATGAATTGGCTGGGCTACTTGTTCTGGTGTCTTATAGATGTTGGTTATATGAGTAGGTGGTTCTCTGGATGATAAAGGTGGATCTCTATTTTCTATGATTAGTGGTACTATTGGTCGTCTTCTCCTGTGAATTAAATCAGGAACTTCAGAAGTTTCACTATAGCTTGGTCTATAACAAGAAGGTGAAGGTCTATAGTCAAGTGTTTGGTCAACTATTCTTAGTCTGGATCTACTGGATAGAGATTGTCTCGGTGTTTGGAAATCATTGTTGGAGATTGGGGGGGTCCTACTAGAGAGGGTTCTTTCTAAAGGCCTGAACGATATTCTTAGGTTGCCATCTAAGTCAGATATACAGTCATCTATATTCCTCATAGGTGGTTTGAATTTGGTTTTGTCAACTCTTTCTTTTATCCAGTCATTTGGGAACTTAATCCTTTCCCAGGGGATAGGTACTGGAACCATCATGTTAACGGATTCTGAAGCATTATAACAAATGGTTTGGCTAGCTAGGATCTTAGGAGGTATGTAACTAGGAATAAGTCCAGAGGATAAGATACGATAGTGGACTCTATAAACAAGTTTATAGGGACTGGATCCCCTTATAAATTCATAGTTATGGATCTGGACGTCTACTACTAGACATTTTTCTTTATAATCATCAGATTTAAGGCTTATCTGGAAGTTTGGATAACATTGAAAATAAATGGGTCCATAAGTGAGGCTTGATTTTGCTATACCAATTATAGATTCCTTATAATTGGTGATTCTTCCATCGCGGAGACAGATTAGCATGGAATTGTTTAATCCTATCTTCGATAGTGGTTTAATACCGATTTGAACACTGCCTATATGCATATTATTGTATCCTAGTTTGTAATAATGCTTCATAATATTCTTGTTTAAAAGATTGGTCGAAAAGATATTATCTTCCTGGAATTTGACATCTATTTCTTTGGTTATTTGTCCTAATAAAGTCTTAAAATCTAAAACACTAGTCCTTTTATAAATACTATGTTTTGCTACGTTTGGAAGCTGCCATGCACTTAAGTCTTTGTCACTCCAATTAGTCTCATAATTTCCAATATATTGTCCTGTTATACTACCACCTTTGTCAGGTTCTATATCGGATCTAGAACTACTAGCAGACATGATGAAGAATAATCTTAAATAGAGATTGAAACCTAGGTTTTTACTCATAGCCTGTCTGTAGGTCTGCCTAATACCCTCCTAGCTGATGGCTATCATAGTGACTACTGACTTTTGCACCTAGAACTTCAACCTATATTAAACCTTCTTCTTCAACAAGTCTCAAGGCTCTAATACCAAAACGTAGAACAAGCAAATATGATAGTATAGACAAGATAATATAAAGCAAAAGTAAAAACATAAATTGGAATGAATAACAAAAAATTGTTAATTACGAAATTAATACTTACTGTAGCAGTATATGTCTGACAGCAGTGATGAACAATGGATATACAGGAATAAGTCGCACACTTGATTTATATTTTAGAATTTTACAATAGAAGGAGGAAGGTTTATCAGAGAGGAAAGATTACAACTGGGGGGAGGAGATTACAAAAAAGAGAGAACTATTCGAAAACTGAACCTGCCTCTAGATCTGTCCTGAGTATCTCTTATATAGGAAGATAAACTTAGGTTAGACTAACTATAGTTACAAACATGGTCGTGAACATAATTATTACATATAGACTCCTTACAATAAATTCTGGCTATGTCATGATGGATTCATTGAAACTGTTGGAGCTGTCTTTCATTTCTTCACGAGATGTTTGTAAAGTTGAGTTGTCCATACTTGCTGACACTTTTTTTTTTGTCCATATATGCCGACACTCTGATGATAATTGATAAGTCATGATGAGTTATGGGAATTGATAATGGATGCCATGTTCTTATAGGATAAGCCTGGTGAATCTGACGAGGCTAAAGCCTCTGCTAAGGTGATAGGTCATGACCGAAGTAGCTGTGGGCATCATTGCTGGGATCATTATCATCAAGAAGATCATCATCCTCATCTTGGGTTTCTGATCCTGAGTCTTTTTGGGACATATTTATCATTGTCTTCTCTATGTCTTGTGCTATTTTTCTGAGTTCTTCAGGGGTGCTAGCAGCGGCAATCCTGGCTTGATTTTGGGACTTGGCCATTAGAAATTGGGACTGGTCAGTTGATTTACAGAGAGTAGGGTTTTCTGAGAACCATCTGTTTACCCTATCTTTGCCATGGTCTGCAATATTCATGCCACTCCACCACTTAACTTTTGTTTGTCTGCCAAAATAGGGAATATTGACATTTCCCACCATTTTATCTTTGATAGCATAATCAAGCATTAGAATCCAGGTTAGGCTGAAATGCTTGAAAAAAAGCAATAAGTCGAGGATGAAATCTCAATCATTCGATTTGGAAAGATAAGTCATCCATTGAACATATCCTTCCTTGACAGGATGAGGAAGAAGATCAATAGTTTGACCATATTTATCCCACCATTCAAGAAACCAAAAAGGGATTTGAAGAGGAAAGTCTTTGTCAAAATAAACAAACCAGGATAAGGAATTACCTGGGTTTTGTCCATATAAAACATTTGTCCATGCATCAATATAATCCTAATAGGAATATTCATAAACATGGAATGGTCTGGAAAATCTATTTTTCTTGTTGGGGTCACTCCCCCATTGGTCTAAGGTGATGATTTTGCAAAGTTTAATTTTTCTGAAAATCAATTTTTATTTGTCTATTTTGTCAAAAACATCGGACACATAGATAGAATCTGTGTCCACCAAGATGAATTCATAGAATATGTGTCTTTTTGTTATGTCCTCAGGAATCCTGCAAAACCGGGGGTCGATGACTGCATCCGCCAGTTTTTTGGGTTCTTTAAAATAATGGTCGAGTAATAGTGGTGTTTCCATCGTAAAATATCTGTCAAAAAAGGGTTTAACCTGGTAATGATAAACTGAAGAATTAATCATCGGGAAAGATGATGAAGTAATCTAAGATTGATTTATTTGGGCCAGTTTATCTTGCTTGGAGGAATGGGGGCTAAAGTGGGAGGAGGTAATAGTTTTGAAGGATGGAGATTCTGATCTTAGTGGGGAAAAACTGTTTAAAATCTGAATTGGTCCTGCTATAGTAGGCCTGGGGGAGGAAGCTACGATTTGGCCTCATGGTTTTGGATTGTGAGATGGGGATAATAAGCTTAAGGCATATTTGTCTTTGTGACTAGGTTTTGGGCTTTGGGTAGTTAGGGTCAAATTATTGTCTTCATGGTAAGTGAGTGCAACTTGGTTGTTGCCCTGATAAGTCGTAATAAGTCTGTTGTTGGGTGATAAGTCGGGTGATAAGTCTGGCCTAATAGTGGGCCTGGGGCCACGAGGCTTGCTTTTGCTGCTACTCATGGTTGTTTACCCTGCAAAAATTCTCTGGTCAAGAAATCTGGTAAACTGTTTTCTGATCCTTTGATATGTTCAATAGTGAAATCAAATACATATAATATATATGTATTCTTGTAGATCTGAGGTTATAACTTATAATGTTAGAGGAAGCAGTCCATAATTAACACTCGAATCAATTAAAATCCTTAAGTTGAATTTTCTATAAATAATCATTTTTGCATTTTAGTATTTTTTTTGAATTATAATTTTTGTATTTTATAAAGGTCTGTATCTCATATATGTTCTTATCGTATTAGGGCTAAAAATTTAATATAGTTTGTACTAATATTTGAGTTAATTTGAGTGAGTAGTTCTAACAAGAACATTCTAAGCTTATATATATATATATATATATATATATATATATATAGAGAGAGAGAGAGAGAGAGGTCTATAGAATACTTCTCTAATTAGGACTGTTCTGACTTTATAATTTCATGACGTCCAACCACAGCCACATATTTCACAGACCCACATTAACAAATTCCCACACACAATATGAATCTGTAGCTGTGGTTGGGTGTCCTTAACTTATAATTTCAGAACGTCCTTATTAGAAAACCACCCTAAGTTTATATATCATATATGTTCTTATCGTATAAGGGCTAAAAATTTAATATAGTTTGTATTAATATTTGACTTAATTTGAGTGAGTACTTCTAATAAGAACATTCTAAGCTTATATATATGTTCTTATCGTATAATGGCTAAAAATTTAATATAGTTTGTATTAATATTTGACTTAATTTGAGTGAGTACTTCTAATAAGAACATTCTAAGCTTTTATATATATATATATATATATATATATATAAATGTTTAAGTCAGTGCGTGCTGATATAACTTCGTCAGTGCGTGCTGATATAACTTCATCAGTGCATTGAATGTGGACCATTAGATTTACATACTTTGACTCAAGGTGTATGCACTTGTCAAAACTTCTCCATAATCAGTAGTCCACATGTATTGGTATTGATGTACTTACATCAGTGTGCACTGACCAGAACGGGACAATATATATATACACACGCATGTGACTTCGTCTTTTTAAAAAGAAAAACAAAATATGTGACTTCATTTCGATCGGAACAAATCATGATAAATTAAATTAACCAACCAAATGCCCATACAAGTTAAAAATTACAATGTATACACGCATGTGACTTCCTCTTTTAAAAAAGAAAAACAAAATATGTGACTTCAATTCGATCAAAAATAAATCATGATAACTTTTAAATTAACCAAACAAATGTCCATACAAGTTTAAAATTACAAAAGTCTTGTTTTCCTGGTGGACAAAGGCATACATGATACATACAAGTAATTATTAAAATTAATTGAACATTAGAATATGATGACCAAAGCCGGTCCTAACATTATTAAGGCCTGGGTGAAAATACAAAAAATAAGCCCCCTTCAAATGTTCTATAGCAACATTTGAAGGGGGCAGTCTCTTATAACACTGTTATAAGGGGGTATTTTCATTTAGTTTACCAAAAAACCAGACAGCTACTTATAACATTATCCTTTTCTTATATGTTATTTACAAAACTGACATATTCAAAACTCTTCTCCCCATTGCTACTTTTTACTACTCTCTTTTATGAATTTGATAGGAGCATTAAACTATATGCCTCCCTCATTAGATATATTATTTATTTTTATTTTTAGTAAAATCCATAAAACTTTTAAATTAAGAATAAAATAATAGGGTAAAATACATAAGAATGTTATATCTTAAAAACCTTTACGACATTAAAATATTAGTCACAAATCAATTTTGTTTTTTAAATTATTGATGTGCTATGTTTAGTGTTGTACATTATTAGATTAAAATAATTTTATTTTTTATTTGATGCAGTATGAGATTGGATAAAAAATAATTTTATCATATATTTATTACATTGTGAAATTGATTAATATAAGATTAAAATATTTTTAAATAAATTAACTGTTTTTAAACCAATCTCATCTCATTCCATATAACAAGCATGACCATAAAGTTTTAAATTAAAGAATCAACGGTACTTAGCAGAAAAAATTAGTGTAGGACGTTGGAAAAAGATTTTACACATTGCAGCTTCATAAATAATACTATAATAGTAAGACTGTAAGAGGGAGGTTATTGTAATCCCCTTTTTTGGTAAATTAATTGAAAATGATGAGCATTTATTATGATTTGTGGTTTGCTGTTTTGGGAAAGTCAAAGTGGACAAGTGTCATGACTACAACAGCGATTGAAATTGGAGAGTGAAATTGGCGATGGTATTTAGCAATTCTTTTATTGTCTAGTGCCCACAGCCCACTGCCCGAGAATTTTATTAAATGTTTGGGCTTTTATCACATGTATTTAAAATCATCACAAGCCCTTTTTTTTACTGATTTCATGTAACTAAAGACCCTCAAAATCATGGGCTTTTATCACATGTATCTAATTGAAGTCACATATTTTGTTTTTCTTTTCGAAAAGACGAAGTCACATACATATATAATTGAAGTCATATTAATCTGTCCAAATAAACCAGCAGTAGGTGATCAAGGAGATATATTATTATATGTATCCATGATATTGATTTTAATTTATCTTTAATTAAGAATATATATACAACAACAATTGTCAAAATTTGAGATTAGTTTATGCCCAGATTCAATCGAGAGAATCACATCAAGTAATTGACTAACTAACTAACACAGACAAGGTTACCAAATTTCTAACGAAAATGTTCAATCTAATTACATATATACAGAGGATACTAATATTAGGGTTTAGCTAGTATACTCTATCTGTAATTATATAAAGGGAGACTTTATCTATTTTCAATATTTTCAGTTTTTATTTTTAAAACTCTTCATTTATTTGAACTATTGGATTTCAATCTGATTGCTTTAAATTATTCAGTATAGTACTATAGTTAAAGTTCTGTGTACTAGTATAACCCAGTAATATTAAGAATATTATGACGAGATGATGTTGGTCCGATGGTAAACCCCTCACAGCTGCACCACGAGATTGCGGGTTCGAGTCCTACCCCTTCCCTAAAAAAACCCCTGAATTTATGTAACAGTGTAATACTTAAAAAAAAATATTAATAATGTTGTAAAATGACTTGGTAATAATAATGACAAAAGTTGATTTGTCTCATTGGTGATCAGACCCTAACACCACACTAATGAAATTGAGAGTTCGAGTTATGTTTTCCTTAACTTCCAACGAGATGAGATTGGTTCGGTGGTAAATCTCTCACACCTGCACCGCGAGGTTACGGGTTCGAGTCTTCCCCTTCCACAAAAAACCTTGACTTGATGTAATAGTGTATTACTTAAAAAAATAAATAAATAAAAAATAAATAAATAAATAAAAAATAAAAAAACAAAGAAATGATATATTACACTATCTAGAAAGCAAAAACACTTTAGATTTCTAAGAATGCAAGGGTCTGACACAGATATGTGTTCGATACGCGTGCCGAGTCATGTGAGAACTGAGAACACGTGTCGGACACATCAAATTAATTCCGGATATTGCTGGGACACGGCAAGGATACATCTAGAATACGTTTGGGGCAATTTAGTAATTAATTTATTAAAAAAAAAAAAAAAAACCAAGGTCAACTTAATTTTAAAAGGTAATGGGGGTGAAAATCAAAGTTTGTTTAAAAAAAATACATGATTACATAGATTCTAGGGTTTCTTTCTTCATTTTTGTCGCTGCTCTCTAAGGAAAAAAATAAGAGAATGAAGAAGAAAGAGATGGAAAGAGAGGAGGTGAAGAAGAAGAAGAAAAGAAGACTAAAGAGGATGTGAATGATGATGAATGTATCTAATTAGAAATTAAGAAATATGTTTTATGATTTTTTTTTTTTTTAATGTTTTATTTGGATTTTGTATTATATTATAACTTTACGTGACAAAACGAGGTTGGTCCAGTAGTTTACACCTCGCACCTACACTATGAGATTGTAGGTTTGAGTCTGTCCCCCTCCCCAAAATCCCAAATTATTGTAATATTTCAAAAAAAAAAAAACTTTCAAGTGACATATATTTATTGAGATTATGTTTTGAATGAATTATGTTTTCATATATATTATGTTTTCGTATCTTAGTTTTTTGAGATTTACCGTATCCTTGAATCCAGGGCCAGCCCTGGCTTTTTAGAGGTCCGAGGTGAAAAAGTCAGGGCCGACCATGATTCTATGCATACAAAAATTAAACCAATTTTTGTACGATAGTTTGGGGGGTTTAATGCCTAAAAAAAAAAAAGTTTAGGGGGCAACATGCGAATTCACGTACACTCCAGGGGGCATTGGTACCAATTACTCTTTATTTATATATATATATTTTTTGAAACTAAGTTACATAATTGGACGCTTTATAAGTTGTCTTATATACTATTGTTTTGTTGTCGGTCAGTGTTTGGGTCACGAGTGACCTTTGTCCTTCTTGTTATGATAAATGTTTTTTTGTATGTCGTATGACTAAAATGACATTTTTTGTGTACCCTTCAAGACTATTGACCTAACATGAGTTTTTATGGTTTGATAGTGTTGACAGTGATTTCTGGGATGTCAATCGGTCAACGATTTGATTCGTCTGATACCCTTTGCTCTCTCTCTCTCTCTCTCTCTCTCTCTCTCTCTCTCTCTCTCTCTGAAATTAATTGATTTCTCTTTACAATGATTTCCACAGTTATATTTATATGGAATCATCTAGGGTTTCCCGAATCTTGGCATGCAAGCACATGATTGTAGAAGCATGTTAGGACTCTTCTTTCCTGTTTGGAATCATCACGCAATAAAGGTAGTTAACTCAAAGCTTGATTATGATTCCTGGTATCTCGGAGAGGATCTAATTGTTTCCTTGTTGGAGTGTGAACTTCTGTTCTAGTCGCCGTGTTTAGGTTGGTTTATAATTGTTTGATTTGGCTGAGTATGCCTTACTTATGGAAGACAAATCCTGATATGGGCATATTTTCTATTTTGGACGAGTAGATTGAGGCGAGTAGAATCTTCACTCATCTAGGCCCCCTCAGTTGAGCACTTGAGCGATCAACATATGGATTATGCTGATAACATGTTTGGGTCTGGTGATGTGTCTTTGGTCAACGCCCATGGATATTTTGGGAACATCTAGTCATCTAGATTTCTTATAATAATAGTTATCCATACTTTTGGTTTTATTCACCTAATAAAATCAGGATTCAAACCCCATAAACTTTATATTTTAAACAAATTACTATCAATTCAACGTGATCCCACATGATCCAAACAATATATATATATATATATATATAGTCTTTCTATTATCAGTTCGAATTGATAAAAGATATGTCAGCTCCTTGCATGTGGACCATTGAATTTAAAAGATGCTTTGACAAGTGCATGCAGCCAAGTCAAAGTATTTAAATCTAATGGTCAACATGCAAGAAACTGATATATCTTTTGTCAGTTCAAACTGATAATAGAAAATCTATATATATATATATATATATATATACTTAAATGTTTACCTATATATCTGATTTTCAGCTTAATTCAATCAAAAATTTCTTGAATCTCACAAAAAGCTTTACACTTTTTTTTTTACTGTAACATATACCGAGTAGTCATTAGTAAAGGTGATGAATTACTCATAAGTGGAATTGGTGAGAAATGTCACCTTTTTAAACTGATTTGGTGACAATGTCACTGCTTTAATAAGTTAAGTTTAAAAGGCACCTATTATGGTGAACAGACAAAAATACCCTTATTTTACACATTCTTTTCTTACTTTGAAGTTTTCTGAGATTTAAAACAGACCTCCAATGGATAATTAGTTTTGTGGCTCTACACAAACGCATTCGGGGGTCGAGCTCCCCGCTGAGCTCGCGGTGGTCGAGCTGCCCGGTCAGCTCGTGGGGGTGTGGGGGCGAGATTTTTTTTGGTTTTGAATCTTCCATTGAAAAGGCTCGAAATGAAGTGTTCGAGCCTTTTCATACACCAATCGTGCCTTTTCATTAGTGTATGAAAAGGCTCGAACACTTAATGAAAAGGCACGATTACTGTACCATCGTGCCTTTTCATACACCAATCGTGCCTTTTCATGTATAAAAAGGCACGATTACTGTACAAAAAGGCTGGAAACTTTGTTCAAAAAGGCTCGAAATATTTTTTAATTTTTTAATCGAGCCTTTTGGAAAAGTTATCGAGCCTTTTGGAAAAGTTATCGAGCCTTTTAGAAAGGTTATCGAGCCTTTTCCAAAAAGGCTCGATAACCTTTCTAAAAGGCTAGATAACCTTTCTAAAAGGCTCGAAATGATTTCGTGCCTTTTTGAAATATTTTCGTGCTTTTTTACACTGTCATCGTGCCTTTTGAAGTTGTTATCGAGCCTTTTGGAAAAGTTATCGAGCCTTTTAGAAAGGTTATCGAGCCTTTTGGAAAAGTTATCGAGCCTTTTGGAAAAGTTATCGAGCCTTTTAGAAAGGTTATCGAGCCTTTTGGAAAGGTTATCGAGCCTTTTAGAAAGGTTATCGAGCCTTTTGGAAAGGTTATCGAGCCTTTTGGAAAAGTTATCGAGCCTTTTAGAAAGGTTATCGAGCCTTTTCCAAAAAGGCTCGATAACTTTTCTAAAAGGCTAGATAACCTTTCTAAAAGGCTCGATAACCTTTCTAAAAGGCTCGAAATGATTTCGTGCCTTTTTGAAATATTTTCGTGCCTTTTTACACTGTCATCGTGCCTTTTGAAGTTGTTATCGAGCCTTTTGGAAAAGTTATCGAGCCTTTTAGAAAGGTTATCGAGCCTTTTGGAAAAGTTATCGAGACTTTTCCAAAAAGGCTCGATAACCTTTCTAAAAGGCTCGATAACTTTTCCAAAAGGCTCGATAACAACTTCAAAAGGCACGATGACAGTGTAAAAAGGCACGAAAATATTTCAAAAAGGCACGAAATCATTTCGAGCCTTTTCCGAACTTTTTTCGAACCTTTTTCGAGCCTTTTGGTGAAGAAGGTTACTGTGGGGGGCAATTTTGTCCGTTCACCATAAATGGTGCCTTTTAAACTTAAGTTAGTAAGTTGGTGCCTGTTCCCAAAAAAGAGCCTCAAATAGTGCTATTTAATTTTTTAACCCTTACTCATAATCACCATGTGTTTGGACATTAAGGGCCATTCAGTTCTCTAAAAAAATAAAAAATAAATAAGGGTGCATTCGATGAACAATTCAATAAGTGGATATATGATTTTCATATGTATAGCATGATTTAAGTGATCAAACATAAGTACTTTGTCAAATATACCCAAGAATCTTTTACGGGAGAGAAAATCTCATGCACCCAATGTATGGTGTATTTGAGCATATCAGTCAGAGAATATAAGAATTCAGAACCATTAAAAATTTAAGAGGAAATAGGGGTTAATAGTCAAAAATTAAGGCCTCACACTGTTTTTGTCCACCATTATGGTTTTTATTGTTTTTGTCATTACTTTTGTTGTGAGGACATTATTACCCCTCATTTATTCATTTTTATTATTTGTCTTAAAAAAGAGTCTCTAATTTATTGCATTTATTAAATTTCACTATTATTTTGTCTTAAAAAACATTCAAATTTCCTGTCCCCCGTCTCTCTCTTCAATTTCATCGTTCTCTCTCTTCTCTTTTCACGGTCACCATTGTTTTTCTGTGAAAATTTTTCTTCTCTTCCATTTCTTCAAATGTCCTGTCTCCCGTCTCCCATTTTCGTTTATCTTGAACCGCCGGTCTCCCATTTCAACCGTCGGTGACCCATTTCTGAAAAACATCTAGTTCAAAAATCGGTTTCAAATCTCTACCATTTATCCTTTCTTCAGAAAATGCGAACCCATTTTCGTTTCTTCAGAAACTGCAAAACCCATATAAGAGATTGAGATTTTGCTTTGAATCTGACGGATTTGGATTCGTATTTCAAAATTTTGGCTTCGCCTTTGTTTTTTTCAAAATGAATCAAGATGCTCTAGGTCCTTCTTCAAGAGGTATGTTTTCTGTATTAGAAACCCTATTTTAATTTCTTTCATATGCAGATGTTATGATGAACTAAGGTTGAAGGAGATGGTTTAGCCCGGTGTGTTTAATTTTTGTGCCCCGGTGTGTTTAATTTTTTTTGCCCTGGTGTGTTTAATTTTTTTGACCTGGTGTGTTTACTTTTTTTGGCCCGGTGTGTTTAATTTTTTTGCCCTGTTGTGTTTAATGTGATATGCCCTGGTGTGTTTAATTTTTGTGCCTTGGTGTGTTTAATATTTTTTGCCCTGGTGTGTTTAATTGTTTTGCCCTGGTGTGTTTAATTGTTTTGCCCTGGTGTGTTTAATTTTTTTTGGCCGGTGTGTTTAATTTTTTTGCCCTGGTGTGTTTAATGTGATATGCCAAGATGTGATATGCCCTGGTGTGTTTAATTTTTGTGCCCTGGTGTGTTTAATATTTTTTGCCCTGGTGTGTTTAATGTGATATGACCTGGTGTGTTTAATTTTTTTGCCCTGGTGTGTTTAATTTTTTTGCCCTGGTGTGTTTAATTTTTGTGCCCTGGTGTTTAATTTGTTTGCCGTGGTGTGTTTAATTTGTTTGCCCTGATGTGTTTAATTTGTTTGCCCTGGTGTGTTTAATTTGTTTTGCCTGGTGTGTTTAATTTTTTTGCCCTGGTGTGTTTAATTTTTTTTTTTTTTTTGCCTTGTGTGTTTAATTTTGTTTGCCTGGTGTGTTTAATTTTTTTGCCTTGGTGTTTAATGTGATTTCCCTGGTGTGTTTAATTTGGTTTTCCCATGGACATTTATTTGTTGTTTCCCTGGTGTGTTTAATAAATTTAAATCTTAATGTGAGATCTTCATTGGTTGAAATGTAGGAATGGAGCCAACGAAACTGGTAATCACGTATGGTGGGAAATGGGTGGGGAACTTTTACGAGGGTGGTGAAACAGAGTTGAAAAAAGTTAATAGGACTTTGACGTATGCTGAGTTGTCTTGGTTGGTACAAGGCGTTGCGAATATCGACTTAACAAGGTTTACCATTGACTTAAGAACTTTGGTTGATACCGGTGTTAGGCTTAGGCCTGCCCGACCTAAGATTAAAGATGATAGCGATGTGGAAATGTTGTTGTGCGATGATGGACATGTTCCGGAGGTGTATGTTAGTGTTGTTGAGAAAGTTAGTGTAGAACCTGGTCATGTGGGTGTTTGTACCGATCAACCTATTTATCAAAGCTTTAGACAGCAATTGGCGGCACAGTTTCAATCCGCCGGTGGAAGCAACAACGTTGTGGGTTCTATACCAACAACGAACCATGCTGTTGAAACCCCAAGTGTGAACCCTATAATTTATGAGGACCCAACCATTAACGAAGTGATGCCAGGACGGTGTAATGAGGATGAGAGATCGATCCCAGATTACAATCCCCATACTGACTATGGATTAGATGATTTCCACGAAGATTACAATGGTGACAGTGGAAGTCGTGAGGGTGTGAATGATAACCCAGCACATTATGATGGAATGGATTCGGATCCATCAGAGGGTGGTCGTAGCGGGTCAATGCCACCAGTAATTGGTGGTCCAAATCGAGATGCATGTGAAGATGATGCCATTAATGTTGGCGGTGGGTCCGGAACTGCAGTCTCCCAACCTTGGATAATTCCTGGAGCTTCAAACTACTCTTTCGAAGTAGTTAGAACAGAGGAATCTAGTTCGTGTAACCGCTTATCCAAAGGTGGGATGTTCCAAACAAAAAAAGCTTTGAAGTTAGAGTTGCATAGTTACGCGTTGAACGAGAATTTTGAAACCCGGGTCACAAGGTCAAGCCTGTGTAGATATGAAGTTGGCTGCAAGGATCTCGAGTGCAAATTTCAATTCCGTGCAGGTAAGATGGAAGGTGGAAATTATTGGATAGTTCGGAAATTTGAGGAAGAGCATAGTTGTACAATTGATGATTTGCACAACCGTAACCGTCAAGCTAGCGCATGGCTTATTGGTGAAATACTTGCACCGAAACTTGCAGTTAGTGGTCGATCTTTGAAACCTAAAGAAATCATGGTTGATATGCAAGTGGAACATGGACTTGGTTTATTGTATTCAAAGGCATTGAGGGCAAAACAACTTGCTGAAGAAAACGTTTTTGGTCCTCCTGATATTTCATATCAGTTGTTGCCTGCATACTGCCACCAATTGAAGCTCGTGAATCCTGGTACTATAACAGCAATTAAGACAAACGTTGCTCAACAATTTGAATATTTGTTTATTGCTCTCAGTGCTTCACTTGTTGGGTTTCGGACTGCCATACGACCTGCAATTTGCATAGATGCAACTCATTTGAAGGGTAAGTTTGGCGGTGTCATGTTTATTGCAGCTTGCCAAGATGCAAACAATCAGGTGTTCCCTCTAGCTTATGGTTGGGGTGATGTTGAATGCGAGGATTCATGGACGTGGTTTTTAAAGGAGTTGAGAAAGGCAATAGGATGTCCTGCGAATTGTATCATTATTTCCGATCGCAGTCCTGCAATCAAGGTAGCAATGGGTAAAGAGTACCCTGAAATAACACATGGCCTTTGTGGTTTTCATATGAACATGAACCTTAAGAACAGATTCAAAAGCCACGTTGTATGCAATTTGTTCCATGAAGCTTCAAGGGCACATCGACAATCAGAGTTCTTAGAGAAGATGCAGGAGCTGAGTGGCGTAAACAAACGAGCTTATGAATATCTAATGAGAGTTGGGCCTAATAGATGGTCTCGTGCGTACTGTCCGGTTAGGCGTTATCGGGGGATGACTTCCAACATCGTTGAGTGCATGAACAATTATTTGCGGCACGCTCGTCAGTTGCCAATAACAATGTTGGTTGAGTACATTAGAGATATGATGCAAAAATGGTTTCATGACCGACGTGAAGCCGCATCCAAAAATACAACACAACTGTCCCAGTGGGCTACCCAAAAATTAACCAAAAAGAATGCAAAATCACATAAGTACACGGTGCGTCCAATTGATCATGTAAATTTCAATGTGAAGGACGGTGAGAAAGATGGGTCAGTAAACCTATCTGAGAAGACCTGTACTTGTAGGGAATTTCAGAATGACCTATTACCTTGTTGTCATGCATTAGCTGCTATAAGGTATATATTCTCCTAAATATTTATATTCATTTGTTTATAATTGTTAAACATAACATATGTATATTTGTTTGATTGTGTTTACAGGTTTTGTAAAAAAAAATTTGGAGACTTCTGTTCTGATTTCTACAAAACAAGCACCTGGTTGGAAAGCTATTCTGGTGTCATCTTTCCCGTTGGACACCCAAGCGAATGGAATACTCCTGAGGAAGTACGTTCCAAAGTTGTTCTTCCACCAGAGTGGCGACCTCAAGCCGGTAGGCCGAGAAAGAAAAGGGTTCCATCTGCAGGCGAGCATGGTCCTAGGACTAGGTACTGTACCATATGCAAGAAATCTGGGCACAACAGACAAAATTGTCCAAACCCCCCGGCTGATCAGCAACCAAATGTTGTGGACCCACAACCAGATCCACAACCGCGCCGACGTCGTAAATGCCACTCATGTGGACAAGAGGGACACAACATAAGGACGTGTCCAACACGGCCATATGATAACCCTATGGATCCAAACATTGATGTTGAATGAGGTATGCTCCCATATTAATTTCAGTTCTGAATTGCCCGGTGTGTTTAATTGATATTGACTGGTGTGTTTACTTTTTTTTACCTGGTGTGTGTAATATTTTTTGCGTGGTGTGTTTAATTTTTTGGCCCTGATGTGTTTAATGTTTTTTGCCTGGTGTGTTTAATTATTTTGGCTGGTGTGTTTAATTTATTTTGCGTGGTGTGTTTAATGTTTTTTGCCCGATGTGTTTAATTATTTTTCCTGGTGTGTTTAATTATTTTGCCTGGCGTGTTTAATGTTTTTTGCCCTGATGTGTTTAATGTTTTTTGCCCGATGTGTTTAATTATTTGGCCTGGTGTGTTTAATTATTTTGGCTGGTGTGTTTAATTTTTTTAAGTAGGTGATATGCCTTGGTGTGTATAATGTGACCAGAACTTACTGTGCCGAGATTGCACATGACGTGTCAACAAAGAAGCGCAGAGAGATTGTGGAGAGAGCTTCTCAGCTTGATGTTGTGACTAACAAGTTGGCTAGGTTGCGCTCACAGGAGGACGAATGAGCTATAGCTTAAAGTAGTATTTGGTACTGTTTAGTACTCAACTGTGTTTGTTTTTATTGTTCTATCAAGTTTTGATAATTCTGACTATAATATACTTAGTTTGGATTATCTACTTAAGCTGCGAGTTAATTATTTTGTTAGTAAAATACATTTGTTTGAGAATCAAAATTGAATATGGAGAGAAGAACGTATGAGATGAGATCTGTGAATGGACACACTTTGTTTTGTGGTGGCGTGCAACACAACAACCAACCTGACTGTCTGCGGACAACCAAATTGAAATGAGTTTCGCATTGGTTGACAATAAAATCCAAAATATCAACTACAACAGCTAGAATATCCAAAATGTAAAAATATAATAACTACACATGCATTGAATATCAATTAAAGATGTGACAGTGAAGTAAAAATCAAGCAGATGAGGCTGGCCTCCTCCTATGATACGGCCTCAAGCGTAACTCCTTCCTAATGTCAGCTGCATCATCCCTGTGATGTCGCAATTCAGCCTCGAACAAGTCCATCCTCTTGTGGAGCATTTCCGTTCGCTCCTTGATCTCCTTCACTGTAGATAAAACATGATCCAGCTTGGAACCACCAGAAACATCCTCATAGTCGTCATCCTCATCATCAGACCCTAGCTTAGCACCCTCAAAATCAAACTCCGCATCCTCATCCTCAGGACCGGACCTGGCGGCACTAGACTCACCTCCGCTAGTCCTCTGTCTCTTCTTCCCCTTGGTCTTGATGGCGATGTCTTGCCAAGATCTCAAATTGAGGTCACCCATTGTGTTGGACCTTATATCATCCGTGTTAAGGTCTGGCACTCCTTCCTTTTTTAGAAGGGCAGTGATGAGGCTGGGAAAAATAATAGGCCTCAACTTCGCATCTGGACGGACATTGATCCTCCCAGCATTAATGATGGCATTGTGTATCACATGCCCTATGTCTATCCTCGTCTCTGCCAAAAAACAGTAAAGTAACCGTGCCCGATCCTCTCCTAAGGTGGTCCTGTGGAGTGCTGGCATGAGGGAGTATGCGAGGAAAATATTCCAAAATGCTAACAAATGAGGGAGCTGTGATTGCTTCAACTCATGCTTGCTGTCCCAACGGTCATCTTCTGTCCCGCGGAGCGCCTTGGCTAACGCCGACTTCATCAAATTTGAAGCAGTAAACCCACTACTGAGATCATCATAATTCAAAGTGTTGAAGTGGGAATTGATCTTCCCTGGTGTAATCCTAACCTCCACATCTCTCACTAAGACTGCGCCCCATTTCTTAACTTTTTCCGGGTCCATACTCGCGTAAAACTCTTTCACAACAGTGGCATTTGACATCCCCGGGGCTTTCACAAAATCTCCCCATCCTCTTTGTACCACAATCTCCGGGACCGATGTGTGCTTAAGTTCATCCAAATAAATACCCCTTTCAAATATGAACTGAGCAGCATTAATCTTGGCCATCCTCCTGGAGTAGTCACGGTTTCTCACACACTCTCCCTGATTCTGAGATCCTGACCCTACACTCCTTTTTCCAACATGAGGAGTTTTCTTTGCACGGGCTTTACCCATTTCTTCAACTGTGACGCTTCCACAAAAACACACACTAGCCACACAAAGCACAACCACCCTTAAAATTCTACCACTTGATCAAAAAGCACAAAGATACAATATTGAAAAATGAAATTACAGCAGTTTATACATATCATACCAGGCATCAATGATGACATTCGCAATGAGTACAACATTAAGCAATCAGTCACATAGGATAATGTTTATAATGTTAAGCAATCAAACAACTATAAATCTGAGAAAGACAATTACACATTCCATGCATATTCACCAATCTAACTTTATTTATCTACCCAATTTATCCATTACCCAACAACCCTTCTGATTGGGGACTCGAAATTCGAAAACGAACATGCAACATGTCAGCAAGACTTGAACTTAACCAATAAACTAGAAATCCTCATAAGATTAGCATAATCAAGCTAGATGCAAATGGAATCAAATGTGACAAGCAAGCAAAAATTTAAAAAAAACAACAACAATAAGCAAAATTCAACACAACCCACATTCATTTATTAACTTTAATCATACATATATTGACCGTACAGAATGAGTTTGTGACAATTCTGAACTCGATGATGTTGAAGGGGATAATTCTTTCTCCACATTCTCAAGCAAAGGGCATTCACTAATAAACTTTCTTTCAACCAAGCAACATGAATAACACAAAACCTTTAGGACTCGAAAAAATGCATGGAGTTGAAAAAACGCATGGAAGAAGCTAAGGAAATACTGAATAACACCAAGCAACATGAATGTATAGAAAAATACCAGTGTCCTTGACCCTTGCTCCTTGCCGGCGTTAATTACGAGAGAAAACCCCCAAAACACGAATCCCTAACCAATTGAATCCCGGTTGAGCAAAACCCCCAAAAAATGAAACCCTAAACAAGAAAATTTCCACAATTTTATGCCCTAACATGGCTCAATCACGACTGAATATAGGGTAGGTATGGATTGGAAGACAAAAGAACAGATTTCGGAGAGAAAACACTTACCAATCGACTCTTCGAGATTTCCTTGAGAGAGAGATTTTTGAATTTTGATAGAGAGGGAAGTGGTAGGTGCAGTCGCAGAACTTCTCTATTTAACCTGATTTACGCAGATTTCGCGGTACGCATCAACTAACGTACCGCGAATACCACGTTTGTGGCCAAAACGTGGTCGTATTACTTAGTTGAATGAGGTATGCACAATTGTCCAATTTACGCGGGACGCATCAACGTGCGTACCGCGTTTTTGGGCAGTAGATCCCAGTTATATACCCGCGGTATGTTCGCGGTTTACTTCAACAATTCGTACCGCGAAATCGGGCAGAGATAACCACCCGCATTACCGCGGTACACACGCAGTACTCCATGCCTTCATTACGCGGTACGCATCAACGACACATTGAGATTTTTTTTTAACTTAGTCCTGGTGTGTTATTCAACAATTAAACACACTGGTGCTATTCAATTAAACACACCAGTATAAATTAATTAAACACACCAGTGGTATATAATTAAACACTGCTATTCAACAATGAAACACATTGATGGTAAACAATTAAACAATTAAACACATTTCCTCTTTACTAAAATATGGACAGAAGTCAGGAGTTTATTAATCAAAAGACAGTCCTTTATCCTATCCAATTTTCCCACTGAAATTCATTTGCATATAACACATCAGAATTCAAAACCATTAATCAAAACCATCATCCCAAAAATGGATAAAGGACTGTAAACAAATCTACAAATCTTTGGGAGACTTAAATGACACACTATTATTATAGATGTCGAATGCAATTTCTTTTCGGAACTTGGGCATATCCTTCTGTCCCCAGTTCCAATCAGCGGACTTCACAATGGCGGTCTCAGCATACTTGCAAATAAATACTCCACAACTGCAATTGTCAACCTGTTGTGGAATAATTTGTCGGCCAACACTGAAAATACTTCCTCGTGGTACTTCGCCCCTGTTTGAATAGAAACCACATTTGTTCATAATGCTTGTAATCAGTTGCCTAAGGGGCATGACTTGTTTAAAACGCTCGCCATAATTGCTCTTTTTCTTTGCCCCAGTTGGATCACATATGGAAATGTGACGGTCAAGTAGATCCACCTTGCATAAAATCCAATGCCCATCGGGTTCTCCAACACAACACGGAATCAACAACTGCATTCAAATCGCAAATCATAATTTACAATAAGTGATTAAAAGATATGTACAGAGTAAAGACAAAAATAATTCTCCCAACTCACTTGTGTATACAACCACCATGGTTGTCCCCATCCCGGTCTGCCTCCACAACCGTATTCAATCCAATCTGCTGGACATTCGAAACCAAGTACATCGAATGAAGATTCGGCTTTTTTATCCGCCTCAATTATACTTTTCCATTCGACATTTAGTTTTGTCTAAAACAAACAACAATTGTGAGTCAATGACAATTGATATCATACATTTCAAAACTAGACAAAAACACATTCCAAGTTAATTATCAAACTTACATAAAATTCAGAAGACAGTAGAACTAAGCTATGTCTGAAGTTTTCCGGTTCCGATTCCCATCTTTTTGCCAATAAGCTCATGTATGCATCAATGTGCTGTATCAAACAACGGATACAAGATGAAGAAAACAAACATACGGAAAGATAAAAATAGAATGAACAAAATGTATACTTACGTCAGTGGACAACCAGTTCTTCGGTTCTTCTAATTCCAAGAAAAATGACTGGTCAACGGACTCCTCCGTTCCCACGTTTTGCCTGAAATCAACGTAAACACACCAAATCGTTTCAATTTTGATCATAATACAACTCAACATCTGAAATATATAATTACAACAACACACCTAACCGGTTTTGTTTTCCTCTTGAATGCCTCATATTTCTGCTTCTGACCTTCACGTTTCGTCTCAGATGCCCGTGTCGGGTCAAGAAAAGGAGACTTGCAATATGCGGATCGAAGCCTCACTCGGATCGATCGATCCTGCTCCGTAGCATAGTTGTAACTGACCCTCATATCTCCACTCACAAGCACTGAATCAGCCACCTCCTTCTCAACAGTGGGAGCCACATCCTTCGTTGCTGTGGGAGGCACCTCCATCGCCACTGTGGTACCCACCTCCTTCTCAACAGTGGGAGCCACATCCTTCATTGCTGTGGGAGGCACCTCCATCGCCACTGTGGTACCCACCTCCTTAACATGCAAGCTCTGATCTGTAACTTCGGTCAAAGATGCCTACAACACGCAACAATCGTATTCGCAAATATTCTTCATTTCTTCGTCACACCAATAATACATATAATATATAACCATTAAACACAAGTTGAATACCTCTTTGTTTGTTGACCACGGGTCGGCTCTATCTGATGCACCAGTGCTTTAAGCACATCCGGAAGTTGCGAGAGTTGCGAGACCTCTTGTTTAACAATGCGTTCCATCTCATTCGGAAGTGCTTTCACTGCCTTCAACAATTCAGTGATCCTATCACCACCCTTAAGTTTAAATTTACAGTAGGCACGCCCATTAGTGTCGTTATGTATAATAAAAGGAAAACATAACATTAAAAAAACAACATCGTACTGTAATTACCCTAGATCGAGGTTCCTGTCGGGATGAAATAGGTGGGGGATTTTGCTGAAAGGATGACCGAGTCTGACGCCGTGGGGGAGGTGGGTGTAGCATGTCTTCAAGAGGGGTAGCTGTATACCCTGGTGTGTACTGGTCATGAGGTGTAGGTGGATCACCTGCTGTAAAGTCTTCAGGAGAAGGTGTATATCCTCTTGAGTGAAGACTGGAGTGGATCTTCTTCATCAAGACTAGTGATTGGAATTGATTTCCTCTGCTTCTTCGCCGATGTCTTTTTCTTCTTTTTTGGTGCCTTCCGCTTCACTGTAGTTTTCCGTGTTGGTGCTCCATCACCTCCCTCATCACCATCATCACCATCATTCCCATCATCCAAATCATCCAACGATTCATTATCTTCCTTCGTTTCCATTTCCACTGGAGGTATGAATTGCGGACCCTCCGACATATCGAAGTCAACTCCGACCATGTAATCTTTTTGAGCCTCATCATCTGTTGCCTCCAATACCTCTAACACTTGAGCCTGTAATAATGTCATAATAATAAATGGCCTAACATATTGTAAAAAAATTAATAAATATATGTATGTATGCGAATAACCCACCTGCCCACTACGAATATTTGCTTCAAGTTCTGAAATTATTTTCAAAAACTTATGAGGCCTCTTATGCATTGTCCAACACCTCATCCTAGGTAAAGTATGCTCTAATCTCAAGCCAAACACATCAATCAAAGTCTGTACAGCCTCCATCGCCCATACCTGAAATTGACAAGTTCAGACAACTATAAAAGTTAATAACTTTTTATCTATAAGCCAAAAGTAAATAAAGAAATAAAGTAGTCGAAACTAACCTCAATAGCCCATGGGAATCCGTATAACCAGTATCTGACCGGGGCACTCCCTTTTTTGGTGTTTCTCGATCGAAATCCATGCCTAATGTAGTGCATCGTCATCTTGAATACATAATGGCCCCACGCAAAAGAATTGAATGCATCAAGATCATCAACCAAATTGAAAAGCCAATTGCTGACTTTTCTATCATAAGGCTGACCAAACAAAACATTGTTTGCTATCAGCAACAGTGCCATCTTCAACGAATCGTTGGGCTCTAGAAAGTTGCGTGCTAAAAACCGATCATACACTGTGGACAATTTCAATTCGTGGCCGCCTTCTCCAGGCCAATACCTTTCCTGGATGCCGTTTGCATTTCCCACATACGGCTTGTTTACAATGTCTGAGAGTTCACCGAACCGTAGACCAGTAACCATACAAAATTCCCTCTGTCCAAATCTTGCCTTTTTCCTACCTATTGACATAAACAGTTCGTTCTCTGTTGCACCATCTACTATAATTTCCCTCAGTAGTAAATTGTGCACAATCTGAGCTGAAAACAACCAATTTGTAGGGAAGCCGCTGAAGTGCTTGAAACAACTCGTCATGAATTCATTGTGCTTCCCTTCCAGCCGTAAGATATCCTCTATTGTAGCTATATTCTTCAACCTAACACCGACGTTGATTAATGCTTTTGGATTCCATTTATTCCTTTTTACCTTCAAATAATCGTCATAATCGATGTTTTCCATCTGCACAATTTACAATAACTTTGGTTCAATTAAGTAAACACACCAATGGTGCCCAATTAAACACACCAGTTCACAACATTTAAACACACCACTTCACAATAATTAAACACACCAGTTATGCCCAATTAAACACACCAGTTCACAACATTTAAACACACCAGTTCACAACAATTAAACACACCAGTCATGCCGAATTAAACACACCAGTTCATAAAAATTAAACATACCAGTGATGCATAATTAAACACACCACTTCACAACAATTATACACACCAGTTATGCCGAATTAAACACACCAGTTCAGAAAAATTAAACACACCAGTCATGCACAATTAAACACCACTTCACAACAATTAAACACACCAGTCATGCCGAATTAAACATACCAGTGATGCACAATTACACACACCACTTCACAACAATTAAACACACCAGTTATGCCGAATTAAACACACCAGTTCACAAAAATTAAACACACCAGTTCACATCTACTTCCAAACCTAACTGATAAACAGTTTGTGAGATCTGGGTCAAATCTCATATGCCACCAAAACAAAAAGGCCAAGAACCCTAACAGCACATGCATCAAACACAACCAGGAAAGAAAAAAAAAAGAACTCTATTTCAAATCAAAATCAAAATCAAAATCAAAATCATATTCAAAATCATATTCGAAATCATATTCGAAATCGAAATAAAAAACAACAACATATATTTAAATCAAAATTGACTCAAATCCAAATCGACATCGAAATCAAATTCAAATTCGAAGTCCAAATCCAATAAAATCAACTCCATCTCAAATCAACTCCATCTCAAATGCACAAATGCAAACAAAAATAGGCAAAAAAAACAAACCCTAAAAAAAATTGCACACCTTTTGGTTTCAACGCCGCCGTGGTATCACTGTCGGGGTCCAATCAAACCGAGTGGGGTTCGAATCGTTGTCGGGGTGAAATCAAACCGGGTCGGGGCAGTCGCTCGTCTTCACGGTCGTCGTCTTGGTCGTCGGGTACAGGTACAGGTCGGGTCGGGTCTTGCTCGTCCCTCCGTCTGCAACGTCGTCGTCGGTTGTTGGTCGTCGCCGGAACTGGGTCCTTGCCGGATCTGGTCCTTGCTCGTCCCTTCTCTGTTAAGGGTTTCACTGTGTTTTTGGTTTTTGACTTTTCGGTTTTTCACTTTTCACTTTCAAACTATTCTTTTACTTTTGATTTTGTAATTTTATTTGTTTTTCTGCTCAACATTATCTTTTGTTTTATTTTATTGTGTTTTGATTTTTAATTCTTTTTAACTGAAGGGTAATTGTGTCCCAAAAGTGGAAATGTTGACAAAAACAATACAAATCATAATCATGGACAAAAACAATAAACCCCATAATTTTTTGGTTACTTATGGAGTTCACTCAAAATTTAAAATACATTAACAAAGCATCTTTAAAAATAATTAAATAATTGTTATATTAAAAATAATTTATGTATAAAAATCCACCATATTTTTAAGTATTAAAAAAGAGAAAAAAAAAAGAAGCAAAATACCTTAAACCCATCATCACTGAGATTCACTTCGACCGTGTGGAGACATCTGTCTCTCATATTGGAGGCAGGGGCGGCTCAAAGGTATCTGAGGCCTAGGCGAAAATTTAAAATGAGGCTTTGAGCGTGCATCTCCAAGCACGGCATGGCACGATACGACACGACCGGTGTTCTAGTTTGCGGCCGCCTAGACCGATTAATCGGTTCAATACAGTTAGGCGGCTGGAAAACACACCAAAAAGGTGAAAATCGGACCATTTGGGCAGTGGGCGCTTAATCAGCCACGTGGCCGCGTAATCGGGATAGGCGGGTCAAAGCCGTTGACTCCGCCATTCTTTTACATCAAAAATCAGATGGAATAAGGCGCGGGATCACCGTTTCCGATGACTGGACCAGCTAGGGTTTGGTCGGCAATGGAGGCAGGCGTGAGGTTGAAGATGAAGTTGAGGAAGGTGGTGCGTTTAGCAGCGGGCTGGGGTGTACACAGGCCACACTTGAGTCAGTTGGGCCTTGCCAATTTAATTGAAACGCAGCATTTCACTTAAATGTGGTGAACTCTGATTTATGTGGAAAATTACGAAACGCCCCCTGCTCTCTTATAAAATCACAATAGCTTCAATCTTCCTTTCAATAATTACACTTATACCCCTAATTGACCAACTTTATAAATACTTGGAAAGAATTTTGTTTGGATTTATAATTGGAATTTGTTTGTGATTGGATTTTTATGTAGGAAAATAAAAAAATAGGTCTAAGTTCGCCAACCGATTAATCCCCCTAGGCGCTAGGCGCTGGGTCTCCGCCCGACTAGTGCCTAGCGCTTACTAGAACATTGGACATGACCCGATAATTTTTTGGGTTGTGCCAACAATTAGCTATAAATTAGTGTGTTGGGCTGAGTGCTTAATTAGTGTATCGGGCTCAGGCTGTCATCGTCGGAAGACCTCCTCAGCCAGCTCAGCCGCCGCTTCAATTCTTTCCAAACCCTTTGCAGCCCCTTCCTCGCCGCAGTTCTGATCATCGAAAATTTGAGATCCATCCCTCCTTGATTGTGTGTGAATTGTGTGTGGTTTAAAGAGAAGAAAAGGAAATAATCTGAGAATGACCTACTGCTAAGATTAGTAATAGTAGATTAGTAAAGAGTTGCTAAGTTTAGTAATAGACGAATAAGTCTTCAACTACCAGACTAGGAATGAAATTGATTAAGCGAAAAAAAGTTTAAGAAGATTTGAGGATTATGTGAACAAGATGAAAATGGCTTTGTATGTTAATCACACCATTAACTTTCAAAATTATGGTGATAAGAACAACAGGAGATCTGAACTAGTCTTAGAGCTGAAGAAAATATTTGAAGATCTCCAAGCACGGCATGGCATGATGCAGCACGGCACGGCACGGCATGGCACGATACGACACAACCCGATAATTTTTTGGGTTGTGCCAACAATTAGCTATAAATTAGTGTGTTGGGTTGAGTGCTTAATTAGTGAGTCGGGCTCGAGCTGTCACCGTCGGAAGACCTCCTCAGCCGGCTCAACCGCCGCTTCAATTCTTTTTGAACCCTTTCAGCCCCTTCCTCGCTGCAGTTCTAATCATCGAAAATTTGAGATCCATCCCTCTCTAATTGTGTGTGAATTGTGTGTGTTTTAAAGAGAAGAAAAAGAAATAATCTGAGTTGCTAAGTTTAGTAATAGCAGATTATATGGACAACTCAATAATAATATTATATGTCACATAATAATATTCTCAGATAAGGATTATATAATATGGATGGTGGATGTTCAAAAGATGCAAATTAATATGTGCACCCAATTTGCACAACTGAAATTAAATATACACAATAATACATCATGGCACCAAAAAAAAATAAAAAATGACCAGCCTCATTTATACGTCACATAATAATATTCTCATATAAGGCTGTGTTGCTTTCTAGTTTCGTTCATGAAAACATGCATAACTCCAATAAAATGGTAGAAGATGAACAGTTGGAGCGGGAACATATTTTCATAAAATATTAACATAACAAACTATTATATCAAATTAATTTACTGACATTAATTGATTATAAGATAAAAAGAAAGTAACATATTAACATATTATATCAAATTAACAAACTATAAAACACTATTTTCATAAAATAAAATATATATAAAAAAAAAAAAACACAAGATTCACTCACGGGAACATCCTCTTCTCCATCGACAGGAAGTGCCGGAAGTCAGAGATAAAAACACAAGATTGTAATCTTTTTTATGCTAATATTTAACTGTTGACTGTTGAAAATATGGTCAAATTGACCTGTTTTAAAAAGTTTTAGGTTCCTGTGAATAAAAATGAAAAATGAAAAATTTTAGGAATCCATAAAAATAATTTTATTGGTTGAATTAAAGATCAAGGGAAAAATCGTCTTTATACTAATATTGAACTGTTGACTATTAAAATTTTGGTCAAATTGACCTAGTTATGATAATTTAAGGGTCCAATGAATTAAAATAAAAAATAAAAAATTTAAGGATCATGTAAATATTTATATCGGTTGAATTAATGATCAAGGGCAAAATCGTCTTTATGCTAATATTTAACTGTTGACTGTTAAAAATTTGGTCAAATTGATCTGTTTTTAAAAATTTAAGGGTCATGTGATAAAAATAAAAAATGAAAAATTTTAGGACCCTGCAAATAATGTTACCGGTTGGATTAACGATCAAGGGCAAAATAGTCTTTACGCTAATATTTAATTGTTGACTATCAATATTTTACCCAAATTGATATGTTTTTTTTTATTTATTTATTTAAGGACCCAGTAAATAAAAATGAAAAATTTTAAATTTTAAAGATCCCGTAAATAATTTTATTGGTTGAATTAATGATCAAGGGCAAAATCGCCCTTATGCTAATATTTTGAAGGAGATTGATCTCCTCCTCGTTGGAAGAGATCTTCAACTTGAGACCTTTTGCAGTTCACGGATGAGTCAACGAGCGGTGGAGCCCCACTGCAGTGCCAGCCCTGGAGGGGTGCACCGAGTGCAACCGCCCCGTGCCCCAATTTTTTTTTATAAAAATCAGTATGTATTATTGGGTTTTGAGGGCTCAGAAAAAATAGAATTGTGATGAATGACCCAATTCATTTTTGTTTTAAATTATATGTATATAATATATTTATAAAAAGGGCCCAATTCATTTTTTATATAATATGTATAGAATATATTTAAAAAACTGTGACCGTGAAAGAAGGGTCCAATTATTTTTTTAATTATATGTATGGAATATATATATAAAAATAAAATAAAATAAAATAAAATAAATAAATAAAAAACAAAAAAAAATCAGATTTATGAATAAAGGGGACAAATTTTGTTCAAGAGGGGCCCATTTCAGATTTCCCGCCCCGGGCCTCAAATACGTCAAGACCAGCCCTGCCCCACTACCTTTGGATTTTTATTTTATTTTATTTTTCAAATCAACTGTAGGTCATAAAACGGTCAACAACTGCTAGGATAATTTTATCTTTCGATTGGTCAATGTTAGTCACCAATCAAGTCCATTGGTCAAGCTTAGTCACCTTCAAGGCTTCAAGTAAATGGATTGACTTCATATCTGTGTAGTGTGTAGTATGTATGGGTTTGACTTAGTTAAATGAATTGAATAAGTACATAAATGTTTAAAGTATTACTTGTGTTATTATCTATATAATATAGTAAAATGGAACCTCACCTTGAAAATTACACGGTGGTTTAATTTTTATTAATTATTAATTATAATCTATTTGATAATATAATATCTATATCTATATAATATAGCACGGCATGATACGAAACGACCTGATAATTTTTGGGTTGTGCCAACAATTAGCTATAAATTAGTGTGTTGGGCTGAGTGCTTAATGAGTATTTAATATATTTTGGTGGTGTGTCTATGTGAAGTGGCACCAAAACTCTCATTGTTCAGATGAGACCATACAAGACTCTTATTGTTCTCATAATTTTGACAATCAACTTGTAGTTCACAACTCAAAATAAAGTTAGATTTGATAAAATTCTACACTTCTCCGTGTTCTCCACAACAGTTGCATTCCCATATCTGGGATTAAAATAAAAATTCACTTATCTAAGTGCAAGCATAGGTTTCCAAAGGGCAGGAGGTCTAATGGTGAAAGGAGCTGCAGCCCGCCGGTTCCGGTCCAATTGCCTCCTGATGATGACGATGAAGACATCGACAGGAAGGCAGAGGTATTTATCGCCGGATTCCGTCGCCACCTGTTGTTGGAGAGGCAGATGTCTCCAACAAGAGGAGAATGATCCTTTACCTATTTTTTTTCTCCATATGTTAAGTTGCTTTAGTTTAAACTTTGAATTATTTACAATTGCTATGAATTTTATTTTGTATTTATAATGCACTAATGGATTTTATTTTATATATGTAATGGAATGTTTGTTTTTTTATTTTAATTTGTAATTTGTAATGCACTATAATTGATCGTAATTCGTTATATGGTTTGTCAAAGTTAATCACAAGTTCTCCATCTTCTATATAAATTTAAAATAAATAAATAAATAAATAAAATAAAAAATAAAATAATAATAATAAAATAAAAACGAGCTCCCCAACACCAATTTGTTCATTAAAATAATTTGATTCAAAACATGTGACAACAATAATCTCATAATGTTATGTAAACAATTAATATTCATCAAATCCAGTTTTATTTGGTAAAAATAATAGAACTAAAAATATGGAAAAAAGAGAGTAGATTTATCAAAGGAGAATTGTGCAACTATAAAGTCATCTATATTGACACAATCCTATACAAGTACATATGATCAAGTAGAGGATTGACTTCATCGAACAGCACATTGCATATGGTAAGGGGTAGATAAGAAAAATATGTCAAGATTGTCATTCACGGTAATATATCATATGATCAATGAATTTCATTTGAGTCTTAAAAGATCTTAACACACTTACATATAAATGAATCATGATGTGTAATTAAATATGAACAACTCAAATGATGACAAATTAATCCAAGTCTACAATTATAATCTATAGATTAAGCATTATAGAATATAGATGTGCCAAAGAGCTTAAATGGACTGTCCATCCATTCCATTATATCTTTATATGATAGAAAACCTTTTTCAAACATAAATTTATCAACTTGGGCTTGGCTAGAGCCCATGACTGACTTGCCCATTTATCCTATAAATTGGATTTTGAAAATACTCAATTGGGTACTTACTTGTGTTGGCCTTTTCAAGTTCTAAATACTATGACTTGAAAGCAAATGATACCCAATTCCAAAGAGGCAAAGACCATGAAAAATTAGTTTAATTAATACCAAGTAGGTTAGGTTTAGATGGAATGGATATTTGTGTCAACTAATGTAAACAAAAAGCAACAGCTGTTGGGGTGTTGGGCAATTGTTTAAAGAAGATGTTATGATGATCTGGTTCTGGTTAGGTTTGGATAGGATCACTTGGCATCAACTTTATAGGCTTTAATCTTTGCAGAGAAGTCACCTTTAACTTTTGAACATTCAAACATTACAAACATAATAATTATATTCCACACTGATCTCATAAAGTTTTGAACCAATATATAAATACTCAAACAATTATTATATACATGCATAGATATAGACATAGATCTTCAATAACAATCTTACCTAATATTATTAATTATTATTATTATTATTATTATTATATATATATATAAACTAATATTATTTCTGGTTCCTTAGCAACTTTCGGCTTTTTTTTTTTTTATGGGTACCAATTATAGAAACATATACTAGGAGAAAATATATGTTCGGACTTCGCCGAAAATGGGCCAAAAAGCCAACCTTGATCCCTGCTTCTTAATTAGATATTGGGTTGTTGCATCAGAGGAGTGTTTGTCGAAAGCTCTAACATCATATTAAATTTTTATACTTAGTTATATATATATACATACAGTCCCGTTCCTATCAATGCATCCTGATATAACTTTATCAGGATATTGAATGTGAGTCACTTATTTATAAAAGAGCTTTGACAAAGTGCATACATACCAAGTCAAAGTATGTAAAACGAGTGTCTCACATTCAATATCCTTATATAATTCTATTAGTGCTCACTGATAGGAAAATTTTTCTATATATATATATCATTCTATTGTATTTTATATTTTCAACGTAATATTCAGGGGTAGAACTTGGAGTGTAAAGTTTGGAGGTTAAAATTATAAAAACTTGAAATTTATGGGATTAAATTGAAATTATACAATTTTTATTAAAAAATATCAAAACATTAAAAAAAAAAAAAAAAAAAATTCTATTGGGGTGGGGGGCACCGGGTTCCACCCCTGGTAGTACTTATCCCCATATATAGCCTCTGACATTTAATAAAATTTTAAGAAACCGACCGCGTTCTATAGGCATAATTTAATATTTCTGCTATCTAATAATTAATACAAAATATCAACAACAACAACAAATTTGCAGAATTATGTTCTTTAGAGAACCATTTATCTAGAGTACCATGTTTCATCCCGTTTGTAATTATCTAGAACCATATACATCAGAGAACCTTATGAGCTACAACATGAGTGGGATTTTAAAGGTTAAGAAGAGAAATACAGGAGTGATGGGAGCCTAATTTATCTTTGTTAGACAAAGGGGGGTCATCATCCGTATCTCTTAGACTTCCTCTTCGTGATGGTCTTGTGACAATGCAATTCTATGAGATTTTCATCTGGTATTTCCTCATGGGAAATTTAACTTTTTCTTGATGTTAGTCTTCTCATATTTCTTGCATTTAATTTTTAATTGGAGATATGTACCATCATTGCATTTAATTTTTTTTATTGGAGATAGTATACCAAGCTCATTGGTTACTTACAAACAATAAATTTATAAAACTAAATTAGTGAAGACTTTATAACTACCTAGAAGTAGTGGTATTAGCAAATATACATGAAATAAATTTTTTTAGTAGATGTTCTACAAATTAATAACCTCCACTAATTAATAAATTAATGTGCAACGAATCGTATTAATTTAGAGATGTCAAACTGTATATTATTTAGCTTCACATTTAAGTTGATTGCTCTAATAGTTGTCTCATTTCCATAATGGATTCGAAAATTTAATAACACTCTTTAAAGAGTGAGTTTTAAGACTATTACCAACTTAATAAATTGAGTTTTAATAGCATCTAAAGCGTGGATCTAACAAAAATACCCTTAAAACATACTCACAAAAATAAGTCTTGCGGTTTTTTTTTTTTTTTTTTTTTTTTTCTGAGACTTATATTGTAGTTTCGAGACTTATTAGGTATATTTATAATTTTTGAGACTTATTGGGTAAAAATAAAATTTTCCTATTTGTAATTTCCGAGACTTATTAGCAAAAACGTAATAAAAGTGCGAGATAAAGGTATTTTTGTTTATTTGTGCCGTTTAAACTTAGAGTGATACTGTTGGCAATTCACCAAATGTCTTTTTATACTCCATTTTATTTTTTTTTCTTAATGAAAATTTTAACCTGAATTAAATTTACTAAAAAGGACACAAAAAGTTCTAAAGACACTAGAAACCAATATTTTAAAATCCAACATTATTTTTTTCTCATTAATGGTTTACCAACCCTAAACCATCTACTACTTCTTTTTTCCCAATAATTTATTTGTTTGATTAGGATCGGTCAGCTTAGCAAACAATGAAGTTGATCAAGCTAAGAGAAATGTTGTTATCTAAATGAACATATTCAATATCTTGTATCGAGTTCAAATTCAACTCAAACTAAACTTTTTCTTATCATTCTCCAAAGCCACAACTTAGCCTTAAGGTCACTTGTCTTAATTTAAAATTTTAAACCTATTTTTTTTATTTATGAATATGATAAGTTCATAGGCTTATGGTGAAACCGCTTATTTGTCATGGAATCTGAAAAACATTTCTTGATGATATCGCTTACTGTGGTGAAATTGTGTAATGATGAGATTACCACTAGAAGTGATGTGTTTAATGTAATTAGTGATATCCAGATTATTGTGAATAGAGAGGAAAGGATTTTGATTTCTCATATATCCAACGAATCTGTAATAGGGTAGCGCATGAAGTAGCAAGAAGGGTAATTGGCCTAGAAAACTGTCTTCTTAGAAGATCCTTTTCCTCCTTGGCTACAAATGGTGGTCTTATCAGATGTAAACTTTAACTTTTCTTCTTTGTAATATATTTTCATCTTTCAAAAAAAAAAAAAAAAAAAAAAAAAGTTTCTAGGTTAATTTAAAAGGTTACTACCCAATTTTTAACTTTTCATTTTTGATTCCAAAATGATAAGAAAATAGACTTGGGGATTCCCTTCTCAAATTCATGTATAAAACAAGAAAAAAAAAAAAAAAACTCATCATCATATCAATAAATAGTTGATGTTTGGTTTTGTTTTTTTTCTTCACAAATAGTTGATGTTGAACACTCCTTTTGATTCTATTTTAGAGATAAGCAATTTGATTCTTTGGTGGAAAACATGGCTTCTGCACTTGAAGTCTTTCACACTAGATATGTTACTTCATTAAAAAAAAAATGATAACCAAAGGAATAATATAAAGAAATTGATTTTGTTTATTTATTTATTTTAAATAGATTTTTATGATCAAGTGTTTAAAAAAAAGTGTCAACAGATAAAAATAAAATAAAAAAATTTAAGAACAATGCAAATGGAGTGTTGTTAGAAAATTTTAAAATTCAATTTTTTAGAAAATGAGTGTAAATAGATAAAATTAGATTGTAAAGAGAAATTCTCTTAAACTTAACTTATTAAAGTAGCAATACTCTTAAAAGTTCCACGCATAAAGAGTGTTATTGACTTATTTCCCCATATTTCCACTTTCCGTAATTTTGATAGTGTTATTGACTTATTTCCCCATATTTCCACTTTCCGTAATTTGGATAGTTTTAATTATTTATTTGATCAAAAAAGAAATAGTAGTTTACATACTCATCTATGTTAAAAATATTTAAATATTTTCTAAATTTCGTTAGATATCTAACATGGATTCTCCTAAAAGTCATCATAATCCTCAACTATACAGTCATACAGAGAAACTTAATTAACATAAAAACATTATTAATCTTATTTATCTATTTACCTTAAACAAAATTTTATTGAAATAGGTTCCTAAAACTCTTCTTCAATTCATCTCTAAACCTTAAACCCTAATTATATTTCACCGTTTAATGTTGTTTGGTAGAAATAACACTCATTCAACCCGATAATATCTCAATAAATGGTATATCAAACAAAAAAAAACAAAAAAAAATAGGTGTCCCATTACAGTTACATGATATACTTAATTATAAAATCTAATTAAAGCTACGGTTGAAATTAGATTGATCGTTACAGTTCATTTAAGGTTAATTAAAGACTTTCTTATATTAATTAAAGAACCCTATATAGTTAGGTTTGGTGTTTCTCATTGATTTTAAGAGTACTAATTAATAACAGATTAACAGAGATGGCTAGCTAGGTAAAAACGATCAACGTTCGTGCGTCTCTCTCAGTCGTAGCTATCACAATGAAAACACCAAATATATAACGTTAAAGGCCGGATATAGTTAAAACAATATATACACTCTCAGTGTTCCTATCATGATTAATAATTCAACTGCTTGTAAAATAATTGAACTCCATAAACAAATTAAAGTTAAAAAAAAAAAAAAAAAAAAAAAAAATGATGGAAATGGTCTCTATCAATTATCAATCATATCCTTCTCGGTGATGTGTATACGACATAAAAGAACGAACCAAGCTTGGGACACATATTTACTGTATAGTGACCTAAAGTAATATGAACAAAAAAACAATATTATCATATTCCATTTGATCGTGACTTTCAAAGCATCACCCGGTCATATCACTATCGTTAATTTGCTTTACTCAATTTCCAATTTCATGCGGAAACACCAAAGTAATATATATATATATATAGTAACTTGAAAAATGGTGGTGATTGAGATGGATGATGGTGGGTTTTGGTTCAGAAGATGGTGGTTTCTGGATTCTATCTTGAAAAATGTTTTCGTTTTTTTTTAATTGATTTTTAGTTTCTGGCTTTTTATCAATTGATTTTCAATTTCTTGTTTGAAACAATATATATATTTATATATTAACTTTCAAGTGATGAATCCCTTACTTTAATTTCGGTAAGGATTTTAATGAAATCACATTGATTTTTATGAATTTTGATTTGAATATTTTTGTGGATAATAAGTTCATTGAAATCTACCTATAAATAAAATTTAAGAATTTTTCAAGTACTAGAACAATTTTTTTTTATTTTTCCTATATTTATCTTATTTTTCCGATGACTTCATGTTTAACAAAATTGGAATAAATCGATGTGATTTCGTCAAGGTCCTCACCGAAATTAAAGTAAAGAATTCCTCACTTGAAAGTTAATATATATATATATATATATATATATATAATGGTCTCAAATGGCTTTGATGGTAATTTTTCAATGACCGACATAAGTAGAATCAATGGGGTTATCTTTCTGTAAACCATATATAAACTCCATTGATTCTACTTATGTCGGTCACTTAAAAACTGCCATCAAAGCCATTTGAGACCATTATATATATATATATATATATATATGGTCTCGTTCACATCAGTGCGCGCTGATGTAAATATATAAGGACGTTGAATGTGAGCCATTCATTATGAAGAAGTTTTGACAAGTGCATACACACTAAGTCAAAACATGGAAAATAAAAATAATATCATTGACAGTTAATTTATAAAAATAATTAGTATGGACAAGAAACCGACTAATATCTCTCACAAATTCTGAGTAAAGCATATATATCAGTTTTTTAATGCATGCATGCTCAACAAATGACTTATGGTAACTCATCAATCGCTTGACCAACTGAAGTAAACTCGATGTAATAAAATGGATCGTCCGAACTCCAACTACATGTTAATTAATTAGGATACATTGATGTCAGGTAGGAATCGATTGACCTAACCCTAGATAACTTCAACCAAGACGTACGTGAACCGAATAATTAATTACATAAATTTGGAAAATAAATTAAGTATCACAAAGTGAGATCAGATATTCCATTATATATACCATATCCCATTTCTCCATTAATAGATCGGTCCAACACAGCCTAAACAATATGTTAAGAGTAAAACGTGAGTGTACAAAAACTAACTTTATTATTATTGAGCTTTCAATTTTGTAAGGTGGATTGTGGAAGCACAATCTAATTACATTATAACCCCTCCTTAACCTGTATTTTTAAAATAAATAAAAAAAACCCTCCTACTCTATCAAAAACATGCGCCTGCAATAATTTCCACCTGGCCCAGCACTATTAGTACTTTTTGCACAAACTTCTTCCCATCTCATTCATGCTCAAATAAAAATTAAATTAAATTCTCGTGGAAATTGTCACAAATGACCACAAATACTATAGGAAATTTGTTTTTAACCACAAACGAAGTTTTAATTGTTTATAACCACTTTTTTGAGAAATTACTGAAAACCCCTCATATAAAAACCTCCCCAAAACTCTCTCTCTCTCCTTTTTTTCTCTCTTTCTCCTCTCTCTCCTCTGCACTCTCTCCCGATCATCTCCCTCTTTTCTCCTCTCCATCTCGTCGCCCGTCGCCGGAGTCGTCGTCGGTCGCCGGAGATCGCAGCACGGAGCCGCCGAACGTCGCCTGGACCGGCGACCCTCACTACCAGCGGCGCACGAAGGCTTCGCCTAGTCGTCGCACGAACCAGCGCCGCTGGTTCGTGCGACGACCAGGCGAAGCCTTCGTGCGCCGCTGGTCGTGAGGGTCGCCGGTCCAGGCGACGTTCGGCGGCTCCGTGCTGCGATCTCCGGCGACCGGGGACGTGGTCTGCAACAAAAAAGCAAAATCAAAAAAACCTAAACCTAATTGAATGTAAGGAAGAAGAAAAGGAAGAAGAAAAAGGGGAAAAAAAAAACCTAAGTCTAATTTCAATTTAGTCTAGATTTCAAGTTTCAATATTTGCAATTTAGGCATGATTTCAAGTTTAGGGATTTCAATTTAGTCATGATTTGAAGTTTGGATATTTTCAATTTAGTCATGATTTCAAGTTTCAAGGTTTTAAAAAAGAAAACTAATTTCAAGGGTAATCTTGTAATTTACGGTACTACACTGAATTTTTTTAAAAAAAATGGTTATTAACAATTAAAGTTTCAAAAATGGTTATTAACAAAAGTTTAATGTTTCAGATGGTTAGTTTCGAATTTCTCTCTTAAATCTCCCTAAAAACATTGGTGAGAAGAAATTTGATTCATCAACTGCAATCGTGAGTATGACAACTCAAGCTTGAAACATTATTGTGATGAATGTGAGTGGTGAAGCCGCCACCTTGTGAGGAGGTCATGGCCACCAAGCCCACAATCTTTTTTAAAAGTTGGGCAAATTGCACAAATTTATACTCACAAATATATCCAAAATGCTTAATATTCAATATTTGGCCTTAATTACACAAACATACCCTTGCATCAGTCATCTACCGTTAAAGATAACGACTAACCATATTTTTAGATTAAAAAATCCAAATTACCCCTGCTGAAAATGCTTAAAAGAAAGAGAACGAGGATGATGAATGGTCCCGATTTACAATTAATAAAACGCAAATAATAATAAATAAATAAAAACCAAGAGCAATGATCTCCTCCCATACATTGACATTTAAAAATAAAAAATAAAAAAAAATTTTAATTTTATATTCATTCAAAATCAGGATCGTTCATTTTTTAAGTTTTACGTTTGGATTGTTCTTCATCCTCACCCTCTTTCTCTCCTTTAAGCATTTTCAACAAGGATAATTTGGATTTTTCATCCAAAAATCTAGTCTACCGTTATCTTTAACGGTTGTTGACTGACGTGAAAGTATTTTAATTTATATAATTAATACTAAAGGTTGAATATTAAACATTCGGGTCAAGCCTTAGGGTGAGTTTGTGTACGTGTTATTTTCCCTTTAAAGTTTACCATCCCTATATTACCTTCCAACCAAATTTGATTAAGATGGTTTCGTTTATCACCGAGGTACATTGGATGGAAAATAAATATCAGATCTCTTACATATCAAAGTGATGGAAAAGAAAGGATCTCTTTTACGTATCCAGCAAGTTTGTCAACTTTTTTGGAAATGATACAACAAAAGATGTCTTTTTTAACAAAAGAAAAACTATCCTCCGATGAATTGTATAATAATTAGAGTTACACCAACGAAAAAAAAAAAAACTTAAACAAGGAGTTTAGGAATAGAATCGAAGTTTTAGATCTATAAGAACTATAACCAATCCATTACTACTGTATAACAATCTCCGACCATCTGATCCAATTAATGCCTTTCAATGGTTGTTGTGATGATCCATCTTAATCTTCCAAACCTAAAAAGTACTAAAAGTAGATAAAGAATTAAAACCAAAAAAAGAAAAAAGGAAAAAAAAAACAGAAAATTATTATTCCAATTCCTGCATATCATGTTTCAACAACAATCACAATCACTTAAAAAAAGACAAGAAAGATCGTCCAAATCCTACAAACGTCGACAGCTGCCCGGTAAAAACACGAATGAAATGTTACTTTCTTATTAGTAGTGCGCACTAAAGTCACCTCTATATATTTTTTCATTGGAGACCAAAAACAAGATTGGCGTGAACTCTTTTTTTCTTGTGTAGATTTACTTGGAAATTAATTGTTTTTTGACTTTCTCCAACTACAACAATTTATTTTAATGCTCTTCAACTTCATCACGAATTGATTTTATAAAGATTTTTATTTTTTTTCTTGTTTATGTTAAGTAGAGATTTAAGAAAAAAAAATTAAAATTTTATGAATATAATTAAATAATGGATTTCAGAATAAATGTATTCGTAATTTTATGATTTTATCTACACGGCTTGATTAACATTACAAAAGTCATAAAGAGGTTCTTAATTTTTATGACAATGTACAATAGTAATGTTTCATTGTCTTTATTTATTTTTTATTTTTTTTGTCCAAATTATATACAAGTCAAAGTGATCATCACACTTTTGATCACAAACCATCATGTGATTTACATGGTAACCACTACAATAATTACTTTTAAAAAAAAATTATTAAAAAAAAATCTTCAATTTTCGTTATTTAAGAGTTTCTTCGAATAAATGGGATCTATCGAGATTAAATAAGTGGGATATTTCTATATAAAATAGTGATCTTATCGTTTCATTATTAGTAGTAAATTACTTGGAGGTAAATGAAGAAACAAAACTTTATGGATGTCAATTCTCATTTTGGAAAAGTTTTATTAGATAAACTAATAATTTGCGTTGAAAATTTCCCTCTTATTATCCATGCTTTCATTTTCAGTCATTTTAATCGCTCCACCTTATTGACGATGACTTTTTAAATTTTCCATGAATTATTGTATAGCTTATTTGCACTTTAAACTTTAAAGTATCACCGTCCATTAATTCAATCTAGCAATATTTAGGTTTGAGTGGCCGCAAAATAAAAACATTTAAAAAAAAATCAAATTTAAAGAAAAATTGAGAGAGAGAAAGAGGGATCCCTTTGAAAAATGTTGATAGTTTTCTCGTATGTGTTTAAAAACTGATTATATAAAAAGCATAATTTGAAATAAGCTTGAGAAATTTACCACACTTTATTTCTACAAGTTTATTAAATATTTCATAAACTAAAATAATCTCAAATGCACCCTAAATATTATTATTTTTCGATATAATTTACGGATATGAGTTTGATGTAGAACAAGTGGCGGAGTCCTTCATGGTTTTGATGGACCGACAGAAATTCAAGCATAAATGATTTCTGACAACGGAGTTGGAATGGCGTGAAATTTTCACGGTTGAAGCGATCAACGAAGTCTACAATAGTCATTGCCTTTGGTGGTGTGGCACGACCTTTTTCGGTCAAATTCCATCGTTTATGCCCCGTAATTGCCGTTTTTTGCTATTTTATGAAACTTTTGTTTTGGTAATAAGTTGAGTTTTACAAGTCAGAATTGTTTATCGTCAATTCTACTTTGATTTAGGACTTTAGGATTATTTGTTTCCTCTATTATCTCAATTTTGCTATTTTTGGTAATACTCCTTAAATTAGGCTTGTTTCCTTGCTCAACAAGGATAAGGGTTTGTTTATTTTAAATAGGCTTGTAAGCTAAAGGCAAATTAACTTTTATCTAATAAAATTCATATTTTCTCTTAAGAGTTTTTCTCTTTTCTTGTGGATTCCAGTTTATCTTGGAGTACAGACGTTAGTCTTACTCCTTCATTGTTTCACGTTGCATCAGAGTTGCTGTAATGCCGTGCAACAGGCAATATTAAACGAAATTTGTTTTTTCTAATGACTCTTTACACCACTGTGACCTTTTATAAAGCTAAGAACTTATTGACAATTTATACTCAAAGTTTTTGTGTGTTTACTGTATTAATTTTCACGGGGGAAAGTAATAATTTTTTTTTTTTTTTTTTTAAATAGGAGAATCAATGGATTTGGTAGGTAGGTGGTAAGACTTAAGGGCCGTTCAGTATGGTGTAATCTTTATAAAGTTTATATGAGAATGAGAATATAATAACATTCCCTTGTTTGTTAGCGGTTTTGATCTTTTAAAACCTATGAAAGTGAAACCCATGGTAATCACTTTACCCTCTATCTGATTCCTGTTATAGATCCACACTCAATTAAAAATAATAATAATAATAATAAATTAAACACAACAAATTCCTTTATCTTCATCCTTCTCATATTCAAAACAAAAAATTTAAAAAAAGTAAACACAGCACACAGAAACCCAGAAAAAAGTGGAATGGAGTGATCTGCTCCATCTCCCTAGTTTCCGTCTCCGGAAAGATGGAGCAATGGTCCAATTTTGTCCGTTTAGTTTTAAAAAATGTTCTTCTTTTCTTTCTTTGTTATTATTTTGTACTTGTTAATAGTGTTGTAACATACTAACATGTTGTTATATTATGAAGAAAATAAATTACAATTATATTCAAGTTCTATTTTTTAACTCAAACAACAATGATTTAAGCTGCTTTTTGATCAAATGATATGGAGTATGAATGTATGATCCAATTTTCTTTTAGGGAAACCAAATGTGAACTTGTTTTTGTGTAAACTATTTAAACAATACTTGTTTCATGTGTATGAAACTAGTGTATTTATAAAACAATACTAATTTCACATGTATGAAACTAGTGAATGTGTGACATTGAAAACTTCATGTATCCCATGTGCAGCCAAACACAGTTATCTGACATTCCCAAGAATCTGATACAATATTTTCATGCATAACCAAATCCAAGTATACAGGTTTCCCATAAATCATATTACTGTAATTAACTTTCCTAGAAATCAGAAAATTTTGATTATCTTATGCCAAACGATCCATTAATATAATCTTAGTTGTAACGGGAATACACACGTATGATTTGGTATAATTTGATGTGTGCATAGATTGATAATTCATGCTGTGTTAGTGGGTAATTAGTGCATTTATTTTAGTTTCCATCATTAGCATTTTCCTATTAATTAGTTTTGTTGTTTCCAGTAAAATTGATGTAGTGGGGAATGGTTAATTAGTTGTTAATTGGCAGTTAATTACTGTAGTGTTTGCACCATAAGTTTGTAAAGCTTATAAAAAGCCAAAGACCAGTTTAAATGAAGATATGAAGAATATATGACAATTTATCCCCCTTAAAGCATCTCCAATGCAAATATACATTTGGAGAAAATTGACGGCCCCATTTGATAGATAATTAAAAAGCTATAAAACTCTCTCCACTCAATTATCTATCTTCAATATGGAGATGATGTGGCAAACAAAAAGTTAGAGAATATGGAGTTGAGTTTATAATTCTAAAAACTCTCATAGAAATGGTGATTATGATTTCTAACTCTTTCCATCAATAATATTAGAGCTCATTTAATTGTAAAATAAAATAGAAGAGAGAGTATAATAATTGTTTTATTATGATTTGTCGCAAAATTGATGCATATTTGATTTTAGATAATTACATTGAAGATGTGAATATACATTTCTTTAAAAAAAATTTCAAAAGTGATGGGTCTATAATGAATAGAAATAATGATATAGCACTATTTAGAAACTCAAAAATAAATATTTACGTCAAAGATGCTCTTATCGATCTTCGTATGTATTTCTCATTCTCTCTTCCCCTAATCTCTACTCATTCTCATTTTAAATTCTCCTTGTAATTTCCTTAACCGGAAAATACATATCATAATTATGCGATTACACCATGCAATAAATTATAATGCTCACTAGACAAGTTTATAATAGGAAATGCAGGATACATCTCACTAAGTTACTATACTCAAGATTTTTCCGAGAGTACTAAAGAAATAAACTGTAGTACTAGGATGCACATTTATTCCAGTTACAATCTTGTACCATGTGATACGAAAACAGTGGAAGATGCACATGATACATCTCACTGCATTCAAAAAAAATTTCTCAAAAGTTAAAGCACAATTTGTCATAAACTTCTAGATTAAATGACGATCTCTTCACATATGTTCAAAGGCTTGTTTGAAAGTCAAGAAGTCCTTCTTGGGGACTATTCTACTGATCAATAAATACTTTTATATATAACTATGCAGTTGAGAAATTAATAAAGGAGATAAGATATGCTCCCAAGGGTATCAGTTCAGCTAGTAGATAAATGAGTTTATAGTTTGGGCAAGTGAGTGAGTGTCTGAGTGACTCCTAAGTTAGCGATTCAAATCTTACCAATGATAAAAAACTTAAAATAAAAAAAAATAAAAAAAATAAAAATATATAGTCTGGATAGTTAGATAGATAGATAGATGGAAACTGAAAAAAATAAAATAAAATAAAACAAGACACGAGAATTTATAAGATTGTATAGGATCCTCTTTTTGTTCTTGTTTTTTCTAGTTTTTTTCAAGTATAATTAAAAGATCAACCTACACGAGGGAGAAAAAAGTGATCGAATCTTATCCATGGAAAGTCTAGAAACAAAAAAAAAAGGCAAGAAAAGAATTCTGATCCGAATAATCAACGGCTGATTTCATAGCTCGACTAAAATGGTTTGATCACAGGGATCTACTGACAAAACATCCCATGTGGTTTTAGTAATGAAAAAATACAAACTTGTCAGAGGAAAAAATAAAAATAAATAAATAAATAAATAGAAAGAGATAAAGGCCCATCAAATCACACGAATCACGATATCAAGAAATAAGCAGATAACGCCACGTAGTGGGTTAGAAGGAACCGTGGCAGTCATAATAGGAGCAGTTGTATCAATTGCACCGGATAAGGACAAGGACACGTGTTTGGTCAAAAGACCAAACAGAGGGGGTCACCGTTGAGATTTGTCCGTACAGCATCACATTTATGGAAGGAAGAGCATGGTATTTTTTTATTTTTTTTATTTTTTTATTTTTTTAATTGTTTCTCGTACGGCGGGATACGGTTGTTTCTCGTAAGGGTGCTGGTACTGTTACCGTGTCCTTTTAATTTGTTTGCCATGTGTCCTGTAACGTGCTTTTGTGGCACAATCCTTGCCCTTCCTGCTCCTACTGTTCACGTGCGCCACGTGACCATTCCTCACTTACTATTTTCCTTGCCACCTAACACTATTCAGTATTTACTATGAGTTAGGATCCTTACCTCGGTCCTTGTTTTTCCTTGACATTTTTTTTAAGTGTAATTCAAATATCAAGTTGTATAAGAGAGAAAAAAATTAACCAATTTTGACCATGTATTTTGTATTTTATATTTTATATTTTAATTAGATGTCATTGGATTATGAAAAGTCAAGAAAAAACAAACCGATGAGAGATCTTGATCCATTTTCTATACCATCCCATCTTAATTTAGTGCTTTTTCTTTTTCATTTTTTATATTTGAGCTTCATTTTCTTCTACTTAACATTATTAGCCGTTCCAATTAAAAAAATATATTATTTGTTATTTTCAAAAAATAATTTTTATTTGATAACGAAATGGAAATTAACTTAATGATAAAGCTTCACATCTATACTTAACGTGGGTTAGGGTTGAATCCTTCTTCATATATATATATATATATATATATATATATATGTATTTGAGGTTTTTTTAGGGGGAGGACTCAAACCCGCAACCTTGTGATACAAGTGTAAGAGGTTTACAACAAGACCAATCTCACCCCGTCATATATTAATGATATTAAATTTTTTGTAACATAATTAAATTTCGTTTTAAATCAATAATTTATATCATATTAACTTGAATGAAATGTTTTAATATATAGATTTTGTTATCAAAATTGTCATTTGATGATGATAAAAGTCACAATTAGAATAAAAAGAATAACAACAAACGAACGTGGGTAGTATAATTCAAAGGACAGGAGTTATGAGGAGAATAGGTGGGGAAATGGAATATTTCTGGGGACACCTTACCTACCTTGGTCAAGTAATGACTGGTGTCACGTTTTTAGGAGATGGCCTAAATGAATGGACAATGGTAGACATCCAACACTTTTGTCCAATATTTGTGTCCAACACTTGATGTGTCAATTGGTGAGTGGATACATGGATAAATCATTATTAATGTGTATCCACTTATCAATTGACACATCAAGTGTCGGACACAAGTGTTGAACAAAAGTGTTGGACACAAGTGTTGAACAAAAGTGTTGGATGTCTAACATTATCCTAAATGAATTGTGCATTTATAGAGAATTTAATTTTCATATTTTTTTTGGTATCAACGTGGCACCATTGTACACATTTTGATGTAAATTTATTTATTTATTTTTGATGAATCTCATCTTCGATTTTTTAAATGTAGTTTGATGTTTAGAGTAAAAAGATGGCGTGTAAATGTATCATACAATTTGTTTTAAACAAAATTACATATTCAAGTTATATATATATATTATTATAGCATCTTCAAAAGACTCTTCTATTTTTTACTCTTCGAATATCTATTAGCTTACTTATGTAGCAATTTGAAAAGTGAAATAAGAGCATCTCCAATGCAAAAGTGGCTTGCATACCAATAATTATTGACATGACAACAATGTCAAGAGACTTGCTTCCTATGTGGCATAAAAATAGACTTGATAGACAATCAACTCAAAATTTGATCTCCAATGCTTCCGTCTAAAACATAATTTTTTTTAATGATGTGTCTGATTTATTTTTTATTTTATTTCCTTACTAAAAATATATGAAAAATTAATGTTAGTTTTAAATATTTGCTGAGTCAACCTAAAATGTAGTTGTGCAACAGACCGTCTGAATGTGGACGGTCATATTGAAAATGTCTAATATTTTTTTTGCCACATCAGCTTAAGGTTGAATATGCACGGCTGCATTGGAAACACAATTATTAACATAATGTCTATTCATCCTACGTGACATTTCTTTTTTTCATAAGCCACATTTGCATCGGAGATGCTCTAAGAGAAACCTCTCCAAAAGACTCTTCAATTAGAAATAAGTTTATATTATTTTAATGAAAGCACACAAATTCCTCCCCCAACAAATCTAATTACCCTCTATTTTTTTCAAATTAGAAATAATAATATGTTATTATTAAATATTCAATATTAGTCTCATTTTAAAGATGTAGGTGAGATATTTTTAATGTTATAATTTTTATAATGATAAAATTTATAAATTAAAACTTATTATATATTAATTGAATTTAATTAAAAAGATAAAAAGTTATAAATATCAAATATTAATGATGATGTGATATAAAAAAATAATATAATAATAATTGAAGAGGGAGAAGTTGCTCTTCAATATTAAAGAGAGAAGCAAAATCTTATTTGAAAAATCTTATTTGAGGAGTCTGTTGGAGTCAAATATGTTGATGTGACTCGTTTGACTTTAACAAATATCTCATTTGAAGAGTCTTTTAGAGATGCTCTTACACACTTTATTTTATAAATACTTAAGTATATAATTAAAAATAAGTTTTAATTTATAAAAATTTCAATGGGGGTATGGTGATTTTGTTACTAAGGAGGCATTGGGATTGAGGTACTATGAATTATGAATATGATTACTGCCAACCCAAAATCAGAAATTTTCTTAATTTTTAATTTTTGTCGTGAAATATAAAATAAATAGACTGGTACAATTTGTGATTGGACAGTTGACTAGGAACTAGGAAGCATTATTTGATGTTCCAAATTATTTACAAGATAAAAATAAAAGATAATGCCATAATGGGCCCTTGTTTTTACTCAAATTCTTTTACCTCATCAAAATGACAAAAATGATTAGAATTTTTTATTTTTTATTTTTTTGATAAAAATCAAAAAGAGTAGAAATTTGGAAGCATATGATGCAGTGTTGGAATATTATCTTCCAAGAACTTAACTGTATTTTGAATTTTCCGATCTGTGATTTGATTAAGAAAAGACGTCACTAATTGCGGTGAGATCTGACACCTGAGGATTATCTTCTATAAATAGTTTTATAGAAAAATAAAAAATAAAAATAAAAATAAACGCTGAAACTGGCCGCCATCATTGAAAAAAAATGTTTTACCTATTTAAAAAATGCACAAAATGAGATTTAAACTCGAAACCATTAATGGGAAAGAGAAGTAGAAGTGTCGAACCCCTTGTTTTTTTTTTTTTTAAAGGACTAATTGCATAAACCTTCCCTAAGTTTTTGTCTAATTACAGCTAGATGGACATTTTACTCGAAATTACACAAACTTCCCCTATTATAAGTTGACTTCCTTTAAACTAAATCATTGACAAAACTTTTAGGGTTAAATGACTTGAATGCCCCCATCTGTATTATTTTATTACCTAAAATAAAGAATTAAACAAATATTATCTAATACATAATAAAATTTTAAAATTTTAATAAAAATGATGAGGATAATGATGTTATTTTTTCGATATTTATCACTCATTGTTCATACAAATCCTTCATGGACCTTTTTTTTTTTGAATAGGTGATGAATCTAAAAAAAAAAAAAAAAACTCAACTGTGAATGATTTTTTTTCTTTTGTTTAAAATGGGTGTTGAACCTAGAAAAAATAAAAAATAAAAGCTCGAATGATGATGGTTTTCTCTTTAGTTGAAAATGGGTGGTGATAGATGTCGACAAAAAAGAAAAGTTCGCCATTTTTTTTTTCTCCCATGAAAAATAGATGATAAATATCGAAAAAAATAACAACATTATTCTCATCTTTTAAAAAGAATTTAAATTTTTTATTTCATATTATATAATATTTATTTAATTATTTATTTTAGGTAATAAAATAATACAAAGGGGAGCATTCAAGTCATTTAACCCTAAAAGTTTGGTCAATGGTTAAATTTAACGGAAGTCAATTTATGGTAGGGGAGGTTTGTATAATTTCAAGTAAAAGGTCTATCTAGCTGTAATTAGACCTAAACTCATGAGAGGTTTGTACAATTTGTCCTAAAAAAAAAAAAGGAGGTGTATAGGAAATGTTTTCTGACGTGTACCTTTTTCTTTGCTATAATTTTTTTTTTTTTTTTTTTTTTTTTGGGTAATAATGGGTATCCAAAATATATATAAAGAGCATCTCCAATGGTATCCTCAAAAGTAGGAGAGTAATCAAAATTTGATTATTTATCCAAAAAACATTGTCCAACGGAGTCACTAAAATTTAGCCATAGCAGTTATCAATAATCAAATTGTCTCTTCAATAATCAAATTTGAAGACCGACTTTCAATCATCAAATACAAACTTAACCCAAATTAATTGTTGTAATTTTATTCTTTCTCTCTCTTTGGTGGCTTTTTTTTCCCTCTTTTTTTCTCTGATCATCTATGTATTTTATCATTGTTTCAACCCCAAAAATTTCAATCAGGTAAAATTCGTCTCTTCATTACGAATAGATCAATACCCATATCATATACCTTCTTTTGTCTTTTATAATATTTTTTATTTTTTAGCAAAAAAAACTAATATACCATTGTGATACTAATACAAGTGTACCATTGTGGACTATACAATCATCAGATTTAGCAATCCCTTAAAACAATCCTCAAATGCTGAGGTGGCAACTTTTAAGGATCTAAATTTGCTTATACCATTAGAGATACTCTAAGGTATGTTAAGATAGTTACCAATACACTTGTAATTAGTACTTTTATTTAAAAAAATAAAACTAACTTGTCTTAATTTATCCCCTGTTATTTTAGTTTTAAGATATATGTTAGATAAAATTCTGTAAGAAGCAACAAAATTAAAAATAAATATAATTTTTTTTGATAATTTTCAATTGATTTCCGAAACTATATTTGTCTTTAATCTACATTAAATTCCTACAAACAAAAATAAGACTTTAAACCATTTCAACTATTTTTAGTTTTTTTCTCTCTCTTATCTACTTGTATGCCTTTATTTTCTTCTCATTTTAAACTTCATTTGGTTTTTTGTGGGGTGGGCTAAATCAATTACAAATTTAACTTAAAATATAGGAGTAATTGTACAAACCTCCCTTAAGTTTAAGCCTAATTATAGCTAAATGGACCTGTTGCTCAAAATTACATAAACCTCCCTTAGCATTGGTTGACTTCCGTTAAGTTTAATGTTTGACCAAGCTTTTAGAGTAAAATGACTTTAATACCCCTATTTGTATTATTTTAAAACCTAAAATAAATAATCAAATAAACATTATATAATAAAATCAATTTTAATAAAAATAATGAGGATAAAGTTATTATTTTTTTAAAGATATTCATCACTCATTTTTAAAGATATATTATATAATATATAATAAAAATGTTGAGGATAATGTGCAATTAACCCGAAAAAAATAATAACATTATCCTCATTATTTTTAATAAAATTTTAAATTTTTATATAATATTTATTTTAGGTTATAAAATAATACAAATAAGGGCATTAAAGTCATTTTATCCTAAAAGTTTGGTCAAAGTTAATTTTAACGGAAGTCAACCAATACTAGGGGAGGTTTGTGTAATTTGGAGCAAAAGGTCCATTTAGCTGAAATTAGGTTTAAACTCAGGGGATGTTTGTGCAATTACTCCTAAAATATACTATTTCAATATCCCTCCATTTATTTTATTTAAATATAAGGGGGAATTGCATAAACATCCCACGAGGTTAGTAATAATTATACTATATGATAGTTTGGAGGCATTGATAGAAAACCTACTCTACGTTTGATAAATATTGTACATATATTCCCTACCGTTAGTTATATACCGTTAACTCCTTAAGGTCAATGGTCAAAAGTGAAAAAGACCAAAAAATACCGTTTATTTTAATTTGTTAAAATAACTCAAATTTATATTTCAAAAAAATAAAAAAAATAATTAATAAATAAATAAATAATCATCTTCTTTATCAAGGAAAAATGAAAAAATTCATCAAACCTCACTGTTGACAAATAAAATTCTTAATTTTCTCATGAGAAAAAATCATCAAACATGACCATCTCCAAATCATCACATCACCTAACCATCTTCATCAATCCTCAAAACAAAACAATACAAAAAATTGAAATTAAAAAGTCATCTTCATCAATCCATAAAAAAATAAAATAAAGGATGAAAAATCATCTTCATCTCCCTCAACTTCCACACCATATCTTCTTCATCAATTCCATAAAAACACTTTTCATTTATCCGTCTTTTTCATTCACAACCAAATCCAACACAATACAAACACCACAATCATCACCCAACCTCATCTTCATCAAATCCACCAAAATAAGAAGAAAAAAAAAAGTTGCTGCTTCATCGAGAACATAAATGGAGCATCAACTGCATCTCTAGCAAGAGATGGAGTTCGTCAACTCTATCTCTGTCTGGTCAGAGATAGAGTTCTCCGACAGAGATAGAGTTCTCCGACGACTCCATCTCTATCCAATGCAAATATGCATTTGGAGAAAATTGACTGCCACATAGAGTATATAGTTAAAAAGTTAGAAAAACTCTCTCAAATGCAATTATCTAACTTTAATATGAAGATGATGTGTCAAAAAATTGTTAGAGAATATGGAGTTGGGTTTATAATATTAGACCATCTCCAATGCTTATATGCATTTGGAGAAAATTGAGTGCCACATAAGATAAATAGTTAAAGAGTTAGAAAAACTCTCTCCAATGCAATTATCTAACTTCAATATGGAGATGATGTGGCAAAAAAAAAAAAAAAAAAAAAAAAAGTTAGAGAATATGAAGTTGGGTTTCTAAGAGCATCTCCAATGCAAATATACATTTTTAAGTTTCTAAATAGTAATATATCAGTATTTCTATTCATCATGGGCCTACTTTTGAATAAAAATTAGAGAAATACATATTCACATCTTCAATGCAATTATCTAAAATTAAATATGCATCTATTTTATAATCAATCACAAAAACAATTATTCCACTTTCTCTCCTCTTCTATTTTACAATTAAATGAGCTTTAATATTATTGGTGGAAAGAATTAGAAATCCTAGTCGGCATTTTTAAGAGAGTTTCGAAGCATCTCCAATGCAAATATGTATTTGTGAATTTTTAAATAGTGTCACATCAACATTTCTATTCATTATGGGCCCACTTTTGAAAAAAAAATTAGAGAAATACATATTCACATTTTCAATACAATTATCTAAAATTAAATATACATCCATTTTAATAATTTTATAACCAATCGTAATAAAACAATTGTTACATTCTCTCTCATCTTTTATTTTACAATTAAATGAGCTTTAATATTATTGGTGGAAAGAGTTAGAAATCCTAGTCAACATTTTTACGAGAGTTTATAGAATTAAAGTGAAATTTTCCTATCAAGGAAGGAGTTGGTGACAAACACTTCGGTTCTTAAATGGCACCATAAGAGCGCACGTTAGAGGAAGGGAATGATAGGGTTCTAGAATGCGCATGAAATTAAAACAGTCCAGAAGCGTACGGAGAGGTCGTGTTTGGAAAATACTGACGTGCCGCATTTACTTAATCTAAAGATAGGGCACTGCCACTGGTCAGTGACCACTCTCTCCTGATCGCCAAGTGTTTGGTTGGACCAAAACTCCTCCAGAAGTTTTTATTATTATTTTATTTAAGTTTAGAACTTAGAAGATTTATTTTCTGCCAAAGTTGGGTAGAGCTTTTGATTATTGTCCTGAAATCACTCCTCTGATCCTCTCTCACATGGCTGATGACTTCTTCCTCCTTAACCCCCACATTTATCTACACCTGTACAAACTACAATGCCACCATACCTACATGAGTTTACTTTTGCTCACCTCCCTTTAAGGGAGTGAGCATTACCCCCTCCCAAATGGAAGACACGCGTCCATAGAGGGATAAATTTCTCTAAACACTTTTATCTCTTGGGACAAATTTACCCCTCCCTAAACACGTGTCATCCATTTGGGAGGGGAGTAATGTTCATCACCCTTAAAAGGGGGTGAGCAAAAATGGACTCTACCTACATTCCTGCCATAACCAATAATTCAACTTAAAACAATTAATTTAATTGCAATTCGGTTTGACTCTCACCGCACGTATCTACTTTATCTAAATTTGGTGTGTTTTGATGTGACAACACTCTAATCAATTCATTTAAATTATATTATATTTGTATGATTTAAATGAATTGATTGAAGTGTTGCCACATTATTTGTGCACCAGATTTAGACACCAAATTTTGGTAAAATAGCATTACTCATTTTATAAAGGATAATACTTGGGTGTTGATTGGTCAACACCCAAAATACTGACCTAGTGATGTTGTTCAATTGAAACGTAGCACGTGTCAAGAAATCTTGTACTTCAAGACTTTTAATGCATGAAAACATAAAATCCCAATAAAATTGAATTTCATACAACTACACCGTCTTGGAATAGGTGAAAGAAAAAAGGACACGTGTTACGGTTCAATTAGGCCACATCACTAGGTCTGTATTTTGGGTGTTGATCGGTCAGCATTTAAGTATTATCCTTTTATATGGTAATGTTAGACTTTCTAAATTTTTTTTGTACAAATTCATTCTTAAATGATGCTGCATGTGAGTTGTAAACGTCATATCACTCATATAGGATGTTGAAAACTCATATGCTATATGATTAGAGAATGAATTTGTTCATTTTTTTTATTTTTTTTTAGAAGTATAATATTACTATTTAGTTTGTGTAACTTCATATTTAGATGGCTAATGTTGTGATTGATTTCAGTAGATCCACAAACCATTGATTCAATAGATTTACAACATTTGCTCTTTAGTGTGATTTAATATATATATATATATATACAGCATTTTTATTGTCAGTTCATCCTGACAATAAATATATCAGGACGAAGAATGTAGACCACAGATTATATAGAAGTTTTGACAAGTGTATACACTTTGAATCAAAATATGTAAATCTAGTGGTCAATATTCTTCGTCCTGATATATTTATTGTCATGACGAAGTGATAATAGAAAAAATATATATATATATAACAATCATTAATGGATATAAACTTATAAAGAAACACAATATGTGATATTGAAACTAGACTAATTGTCCATCTAGTGGGGTGATTTGGGGTAACAACAAAGGCAGATAGAATCTATCAAACTTTGAAAGGGTTTTTCGAATTATTTCAAAGAAAATTATGGACATTTCTAGTAAAGAAATAAAGTCAATAAACAGTTGGCACTAAAAGTGCAGATAGTTTGTGGAAGAAGGGAATGCTACAATAAGGAATGGTATAACATATATGATAACATCTTCTGCGATGTGTATCAAACGGTATAATTGTAGCGAGGTTGAGTCTTTTTGTAGGTGGGTCCTTCATCAATTGATCGGCCCCACCATGTTTCCAAAATCAAGGATTTGAGAGGCATATTTATTTATATTAGACCATCTCCAATCCAATGCACCAATTTGTTCCAACTTTACGGTAGCTTATTTCTTTCTATCTCTAACCTATTGTACTAAATTTTACTCTAAAACAAATATTCCTTTAAATATTCCCTTTCAACCAATCAAAAAAATGAAATAATTAAAAAGAAAAGAAAAAGGAAGCAACAAAGTGGTGCAGAAGAGAGAGAGTGCGCTGATTCTGGTGCAGAGAAATGGGAGAGGCAAATTGGCACAAAGAATAGCGCTGTGATCGGAGTGCAAATATGGCTGCAAAATGGAGATAGATGCACGGGTTGGAGATGCTCTTATTATACATTTCTAGTTAAGGCAATGCCGCCTACATAGAGAAATAAAACTAATCAAGGAATATTTCTAAAAGAAGTTTTTATTTATTTATTTATTTAATTTTTACAATATTTCGGGATTGGGCATGACTCGAAACCATAACCTTTTGAATGTGAGTGTGAGGAGCTTACCACTGAGCAAGACCAACCTTATCTTTTAGAGCAGAAGAAATTTATCGAAACCTGATGAAATTAATCGTTACAAGTACGACTCGAATAGCAACTATGAGAAGGGGTCTAAGAGCATCTCCAATGCAAGTGTGGCTTGTGAAAAAAAAAAAAGATACCATGTAGGATAAATCTGTTATTACCATATTAAACACTATCTTCTAATTACTCTCTCTCTCTCTCTCCATTTTCAAAAAATAAATAAATTATATCTCCATACTTTCTCGATCAAGATTAATAGTTAAAGAAAAAAAAACTTATGAATATTTTGGTTTTTTACTAACAGTAATATATATATATAATAAAAAGTCAATTTAAGAAAATAATAATAATAGATATATAAAAACTTGATTTGTTGCAACTAGATTCGATTAAATTCAGAATTTCTAAGACTAATGAAAGAATTAAAGTTCTCTAAAATGAAAGAATTAAAGTTCTCTAGGCAATCACATATCTACAAAGCATTTTCATATTTCGATTTTTTTTTTAAAGTACTTTTTTTTTTTTTAAATAATACATATATACGGTTCCTAAAAATCAAGCTTATTCATAAGTTTTTTTTTTTTTTTTCTTAATTGTTAGTCTTACTTGAGAAATAATGGAGATAGAAAATCAGAGATATGTATTTGAGGAGAGAGAATTTAATATGGTAAGTAAAAATTTAGGAGAGATTGTTTAATAGGTAATATTTAATCTAATGATTTAGGAGAGATAATTTCTTTTTTTAGAATAGGAGAATCAAAATATAAAAAGGATAATCTTGGAATAAAAGGAATTGTCTTTAATTTTTTTTTTAATTAAAATTTTAAGAATGAAGTGTTTTTAAAAAAGAAGTGTTGAAAGAAAAAATTGGATTGTTAAAAGAAGCTCTCTAAAAAAACTGTCAATTAAAGCTCAAATTTAAAGTTTTTCCAAGTCGACCCTTTAAAGATTTTTTTAATAACACTAAATTATCTAGTATAACCTTATCATTTAATATTTTTTAAAAGTATTTGGATAATCTTATCATTTAAAAGAACTTTTTTTTTTTTTTTCCATTTAAAAACTCTATTTATAGAAGATCTTTTCTAAAAGATCTACTTGTTAAATCTCTTCCAAACGGACCCTAGAAGATGTTATATTGATAGTCACTACTCACTTGTCACCTCCAAAAGAAAGGTTTATTTTTTTTTAATTATTCATTCCATTTTTGTTGGTTTTATTATTATGTTAAATTAAAGTGTGTGAACAATATACTTTTTATAACAAGATATGTTAACATTATACGGAGAGATAAATTCTCTGAATTATTAGAGCTGTAAAATGAGAATGCTTTCTCCAAATAGGGATGCAAAAAAAAAAAAAAAAAAAAAAAAAAAAACATGTGTAGAATGATGGTTTCCTCTTTAAAGACATAAAGACACTCCTAGCTATACACTAGTGACAGTGACAATCTTATATAATGGATCTATGAATGTATTTTACTCTTGAACGACATTGATTATTAGATAAATAAAACCGTATAGAAATCAATATTAATATAAGTTTTTTTATTTTATTTTTTTAATATAAAATTTTAATTGGTACATATGTACTTTTTATTTTTTATAATTTTATATATGGAAATGCACATTTTTTATTTTTTTATTTTTTTTATATATATAGTTTTGGTTGTTTAAAAGTAATTGACATTGTTGAAATAAGAGGCAAAAAAAAAAGTTATAAGAAGATAATCAAAATCGTGTGATTAAAAAAAAAAAAAAAAATTCACCTCAAAACACATATTGTAATGCACCTCCTTTCCACATTAGAGATAAGGAATTCGAGTTTTTTTTCTTTCCAATTTGTAGGAGTAAATAATTGGACCGCATATGTATTATTGTTTGATATTGACATGTCTCAATGGTCCTATTGTAATCATTATTGTAATACTTAAAAAAATAAATAATAAATAAATAAATAAAAACATTTTTTTTGTTACAAGAACCAAAATCGTTAATCACACAATATTTTCTAATTAACCTTATTTTAAATTTATGGTAATATATTGAGTCGGCTAACTAGCCTATGACTAAATAAAATTGATATAGTAGAATATATCCGTAAATTACTTAATAAAAACCATTAAAATATACATTAAATATAACATGTAGCAAGTAACTTTATTCCTAATCGGAAAATAATTTTTGGAGTAATATTAGGTTTCCTAATTTTTTTTTCCAAAATCTTTCTCAAATAATGTTGGCACGTAAGGTATCAATCATAAGATAATGTGGTGAGTGATATGATATTGATATCTCATTTGACAAAAAAATTAGGAAGCCTAGTATTATTCTATTTATTTATTTTTTAATAGGATTACATTGAAAACAATACATTTTAAGGACCCAAAAATGTTTTAATTCGCAAATTTCAGATTTTTCTTCAATTATTTTTAATACTTTATTAAAAAAATAATTTAAAAAGTTTTTTTTTTTTTTAATTCTAAAATTAAAATGTTGTTATCCTGTGAAAATAGCGGTATTTAAAAAATAAAATAAAAAATCAAGCCACAGTTTTTATTTATTTTTTGAATACAAAAACAAAATCCCACGGGATATTCATATTTCAGTCCCTCTAGTTTGATGTAATTCTATTTTAGTCCACAAGTTTCCAATATTATCATTTGTAGTCCTTTTGTAACTGTTTCCCTTAAAAGTACAATTCTAGACATTGGTAGAGGGCAAAATGACCCTGCCGCCCTTGAGTATTGCTGATACCAGTTAAAAGACCCTAATGCCATCCAATTTTACCCTTGTTAAAAAATTAAAAGAAGAGAAAAATATTTTGTAATTTAAAATTAAATAATAACAAAAAGAAAAATTGAGAATGCTTCTCCAAATAGGGGTTCAGTAAGCATCTATGTGATCATTTTGAGCCAAGAAAAATTGAAAATTTAGAGGATAGAGAAAATTTCCACCTTACTTTTTTTCTTATTAAGAGATCAGAGCAATTGAACCGAACTGAACCGAACCAAAAAAGGGTGTTTGGTTCGGTTCTAGCTTCTATTCGGTTCAAACCAATTTGAAATTTAAAAACCGAATTGAATTCGGTTCGGTTTCGGTTTTGGACAATCGAACCGAATAAACCGAATTATCTTAATTAATTATTTTGTAAGGTTCAATTTTATTTTTTGACTTCTATTTCATAGAAGTTATGAAGATTTTATATTTTGATTGAATATGTAGAGTGAATATAATTGAAATTTTAGATTATGATTGAAAATTGGGTTGTATTTTATTTATTTATTTACATATTATGTTTTCTTAAAAAAGTTTAAGCTTAAATGCCAAAAATGCAACTTAAAGGCTCAAAAAATTAAAAAAACATATAAAAAAACCTTCAAAGCCCAATAGACCTAAAACCAAATTGAACTGAACCGAACCGAACCGAGATAAAGGTGTTCGGTTCAATTCGGTTTTCAAATTCAAAACGGTTCAAACCGATTCACATTTTCAAAAACATAATATATGTCGATTCAATACAGTTTTGGTCAAAACCGAATCGAACTGAACCATGCCCATCCCTAGCAGGTGCATTGAAACGAGATAGAGATCAAAAAATATTCTTGAGATATTTTTAATTTACTTTTTTTTTTCCCATAATTCTCCAAACCTAATCAAACCAAATGAATTCTATTGGAGAAGCCTCGAAAAACAACAAAAAGAAGCCGCGAATCACAATTACCCAGAAAAACTAATGGGGTTTGAGAAGCCGCAAATAAAACCCAAAAAAAAAAAAAAAAAAACAAATCAAACCCAAACACCCACCAAAAACAAAGAGAAGTCGCGAATCACAACTCAGAAACTGATGGGGTTTGAGAGGTTTTTTTTTTTTTTTTGTGTTCGGTGGATCTGATAAGAACTTGGATTATTGAGAGCAGTGTTTTGTTTTTGTTTTGCTATGTATTATTGAATGAGATTTGTGGATTTTGTGAAGATTAATGAATTGGGTTTGTAAAGATTAAGGGCAAAATTGAATGAGTGAGAGATCGATGGTGAGGATTGAGGAGAGAGAAAATGAAGATCTTTTTAATTGTTTTTAATTTGTATTATTTAACATTTTTTTAATTAATTTGTAAAATATCATTATACCATTTGGTTAGATAAGATTCTAGAACCTCCAATGTTGTTTTACCATTTTACCCTCGTTGACCTGACGGAATTTTGAGAAACCCTAACGGAATTGGACGGTAGGGACTATAAAAAGGATCGTCAGTGAACTAGTGGACTAAAACAAACAATACTCAAACTAGAGGGACTGAATTACATATTACATCAAATTAGAGGGACTAAAATAGGAATATCCCAAAAAAAAATGAAAAAGAAAGAAATTCTTTTTTTTTTTAATTCGTCTCAATCTTTATCTTGCAGATCTCATGTTCCACCGACTTGGGAAACTCTACGGGCGTAGCCAGAATAAATATTCCAACGCAATAACAAAAAATTACAGAAGAAATCATCAAGCTTTCCTAAACTTCACTTCAAAGCTTGCCACCTGGCAGCAAAACTCTCACCCCTTGAGCCCACAAACGTAGAGAGCTCTCATCAAAAACCGCCTTACTCGACCGTACAGCATTACATAACAGCCCTGTAATATTAGCATTGCCCTTTGTAGAATTTAACCCAACCATGGTTAAGACTGAACCGAACCATAGTTAAGAAAACCCTCCGCCTCTGCTTTGGCAGCTTATAAACACAAGCAAACCATTCTAGTGTTCCCCTAAACAACAGCAAAACACTACAAACCGAAAATGATGCTCGGAGAATCTCACCGTCCGAATCCAACGGTCCACGTACCCCCATGGCCTCTACTCCATGAAGATCCAACGGCTGATATTCTCTCTCCTCAGTCATTTAACGGCAATGCCTACGGCAGCCCTGACTTGAACAACAATCCTTACTATATCCAAGAAGCCTTAGCGGCACTCCAACGTTATCTTCCGTCAAACGATCCGGAGCTGGACTTGGACAGCGATCTGGATCCGGACTCTCCTGTCGACGCCTACTCGTGTGACCATTTTCGCATGTTTGAGTTCAAGGTAAGGAAGTGCGCACGTGGCAGGTCACATGACTGGACTGAGTGTCCGTACGCTCATCCAGGAGAAAAAGCCCGGAGGCGTGACCCGAGGAAGTATCACTATTCGGGTACGGCCTGCCCCGATTTTCGAAAGGGGAGCTGCAAGAAAGGTGACTCGTGTGAGTTCGCTCACGGCGTGTTTGAGTGCTGGCTCCACCCGGCCCGTTACCGTACACAGCCTTGTAAAGACGGTCCAAGCTGTAAGAGACGGGTCTGTTTCTTCGCTCACACGCCTGAGCAGCTGAGAATCTTGCCTCAGCAGAGCCCTAGAAGTGTTGATGCTTCTTCTTGTGCTAAGTCTTTGCCGTTTTTGTCATCTCCGGAGTCGATTTCACCTCCTATGAGTCCAGGAGCCGAGTCGCCGTTGAGTCGGTCGCTGGGTTCGAGTTCGATCAATGAGATGGTGGCTTCTTTGAGGAACCTGCAGTTGGGTAAGGTAAAATCTTTGCCATCTTCATGGAATAAACAAATGTGTTGTTCTTCCGGGTACGGGTCTCCACGTGGGTCAGTTCTGCGACCCGGTTTCTTGAGCCTGCCTTCTACTCCCACCAAGACCCCAACTCGACCCGGAATCGCGTACTTGGATCCCTTTGATGAGTGTTGTGAGGAGCCAGTGATGGAGAGAGTTGAGTCGGGGAGAGGTTTGCGAGCCAAAATGTTCGAAAGACTAAGCAAGGAGAATTCTCTGGATCGGGTCGACCCGATCCAGACCAGTGGTGGTCCTGATGTGGGGTGGGTCTCGGATCTAGTAAACGAAATGAAGTGAAGTGAAGTGAAGTGAAGTGGCTTCTTTGCTTCTCACACCCATGAAGAAGCTAATTGTTGAGATTTGATAGAGATTTTGGATTTCTTGCAAAAAAAGTTGGAATCTATTTATTTGGGTTGATTTTGGTGGACTTTTTTTTGGTGTGTTTCCCCCTCACTGTGAATAGAATCCAAAGAAAAAGAGAAGAGGAACATTAGTGGGTCGGAGTCGGACTGGAGTATTATTTTGGAAGCAACAAACTGAAGATTCTCTGTAAATATTATGACTACTATCATCATCAAGCTATGGAAGTGAAGATTAGAATCTCTTTTATGGGGAATTTTCTGATAAAGTTCAGAAATCACAAAAATTTGGAGCAAAACAAAAAGAAAATTTGCCGATGATCTTATTATGTATAGCTAACAGACGAGGATTATTCCCTAATTTTGTATTTGTGTTTTATTATTGCTCGTATTATTATTATTATTGTAAAAAAAAATATCGGATCTATCATCTATGTAATGTTTTCAGATTATTAATGCAATTTTTATTTTTATCAAGTGCCTCATTTCTTGGTTGTTCAAAATCCAAAACCTGTTTAAACTGAGAGTTCATTTTTGCTCAAGGGGGTGAGTAACTGAGTATACCCTACTCGGCTACTCCTCATATATCGATATCTTAATTTTATTAGTTTTTAATTAATAAATAGATATATATCAACATCATGTGAGGAGAGAGGGCAATGCTTAACCCTTTGAAGGGGTAATCAAAAATTTTGACCGGAATTACAAAGCAAAGCAAAGCAAATATATAATCTCAGGCGATGTGGGAATTTTTAAGTGTCCTCTGTTTCAATTCAACTTTACTTGATTGTAATTTTTAACTCGTCTAACACGCAACATCATGATGACCCATTTCACAAGTCTTTCCAGGAATTTGGATGTGTTCATGTGTTTTGACGAGATAGGCGGACCGTTGGATGTTTCATAATGAGTTTTGAGGATGACAATCCTAGGGTGTAGAATGGGGGAGGTGATCGTGATTGATGATGTGGACCTGTGCTGTTTCTTTGTTGATGATATGGTGTGTGATGATGAATAGATGATGTTATTGATCTTGACATTGAAAATTACTGATATTGTTTTATTAGTTCTGTAATTAAATGGGAATAATCAAGTTGTATATTATCAGTCCAATCATGCCCTTTTATCTATTGGCTAAATCCTCCTGAGCCTACACTAGATATCTCTTCAAATTATTATTTTTTTTTAACAAAATCTCATCAAAAATCTGTGTCACACCAATTAAATGAGTTCAATGCCTCAATGGGGGTGTATTCATTTCTATCCGAATCCATTCAATTCTATCGTTTAACATAAAATTGAAAAGTTAAATACATACTTCAATTTTTGATATTATCATAGTGGTATGTTTCTCAAACTTACTTTCAAGAAGTTTAAAAAAAAATTAATTAAACTATATATTTTGTCTGACAAGACGTTGCTATTTCTTATTTCCTTTTAACTCCTTTTAATTAGTTTCAACTAATAAAAACTTATAAACTTATAAAAGCTTTGATGAATGCCTTTGTTTTTTTTATCTTATTTATTTAAATATATATATTTGCGTTATTGATAAATTTGTCCATATGCTTTGCTCAACTGGATGGTGATTTGTAAGTTTAAATTTGAATGAGTGATGTAACACTCAGTAATAGTTGCAATTCATTAACATATAGTTTAAGTTAAAAAAGTTAGACAACATACAATTATTGAAAAATATCATGGGTAAATTAACATATATATATATATATATATATATATATATATTTTCTATCTTTACAAAAATCCAAAGATTATTAGGATGATGTATAGTGTATTGACATAATCTTAAAAGAAAAAAAAGAAAAAAAAGAAAAATAAAAATAAAAAAGACACACTAGGTTGCACCAAGAAAAGGAAAAGAATTAGAAACTTTCTAGGAAGTTCTAGACTTCTAGATAGGTCTAGGTTTGATGAGACAGATTTATTGCCAGTTTACCGTCTGCTTCACGCACTCAGATACCAAGCTTATCATTTACTATTAGGGCTGTTTGGATCCAATTTTTTAATTTTTTTTTTTTTTTTTTTTTATAAAAAAAGAAAAACAAAAAACAACTTTAATCATTTAATATTGTTATTATTATTATTTTTATAATATAACAACCGCCAGGACGGGCGAGATTAAGCTCTACTAGCACAGCCCAGACTGCAGCCCCCATAAACGGGGAGAGAGCACCCACACCTTGGTGGGACAACACCCACATTATTGGTGGGAAAATTTGCATATATTCATGCATGCCATGGGCCAGGGCCGGCCCTGAGGCGAACTATAGAATATGAGGCCCTCGATACTCTATGTATATTTACTTGATTTTTTTTTCTCTAGTAAATACTTATAAAAATCAATATAATAACTCAAACTCAAGATTATAACACAACAAAATAGTAAAAAAAAAAAAAAAAATTACCAAATTTTTTTTTTAATTGCATCAAAAAATATATCATTTAAACCTTACTCATTTCACATTTTTAGTAACAAAAGTACTAATTAAGCTTACATGTTTTCGAAAGAAAAAAAAATGAAGTGTATTGATTTAATTACCGTCAAAACAACGACTTCTGAATTTTCATATAAAGAGAGTATTGAGATTTTTTTTAGAGATATAAAAGATGATTATATGTGACAAACACGAGTGTTGTTAGGATTCAACCCACCGCCACCACTGATCCAATGTTGTTGTTGTAAGAATGATAAATGAGTTTCTATTGGTGGGCCTTTTAAAAAAATATTTATATATGTATAGTGATCCATTTTAAAATTATTTATGGGTTGGGTTTCCATCAGTGGACCTTTTTTTTATGTGTATGGTGGACCTTTTTAAAGTCATTTATGGGTCTGTTTTATTTAAGAGTGGCGATATTGGCACCCCTCAAAAACTGTATATACACCCCTTTCGTAAGTACACTCCTAAAATATTTTAAAATTCTCTGATTCGTAAATAAACCCCACTTAATACCAAAAATACCCTTTCTTTAATGTTATTGTATTATATTTTTGTTAGCACACCCCACTATTTTGTTATCTAATTAGATTTATTTAAAATTTTATTATTTTATATCTTTTTATTCAAAAATAATAATTTCTCCTTAAAAAAAATTTTCTAACTCCTGCAAAAACATTTGATGTCACTAAAAAATTGTATGAAATTTTTTTATTTTCATTGCATTAAAACTTTTTTTTTTTTAATTCTTTATATAAAAAGAGGCTCTCAACACACAACAATGTATCTCAATTCCTTTGTTCAAAAGAAAGTTAAAAAAAAAAAACAATTATTCATAAGAAAGTTTATTGTTGGTATTGATTTGATTTTTGTTTCACTCAATTATAGCAATAAATTGTTTGTCAACTAAATCAATTTGTATTCCATAAAAGAAATCAAAATTAGTATTTAAAATAGAAGTTAGGGTTTGATAAAATAGGAAAGTTTTTATTATCATATCAAACAATTAATCGGAAACTTCCTTTAAAAAAAAAAAAAAAAAAGATTGATATAAAACTAATTAATAATTATTGGTGTGTAATTACAAACTATTTAGTCCTTTAAGTAATTTTACTCAAGGATAATATTGGATTTTCAAAAATATACTAAAATGGGGTGTACATACTGTTTTTGAGGGGTGTAAATATCGTCACTCATTATTTAAAATCTTAGATAAACTATATTATAAAAACATTTTAAAAAAAATACAATTTGGGGGCCCTTTACAATCGGGGGCCCTAGGCGGTTGCTTCACTAGGCTCCCCCTAGAGGCTCCCCCTAGAGCCGGGCCTGCCATGGGCTTTGAACCATGGTGATGGAGTTTTCTTTTGGAAAATCACACCACATTGGCAAAAGGCCATTGGCTCATTTAATATTGTTTGGTTATACGTTTTATAGTATTATTTTTTAAAACAAAAAATAATTTTTTAAAATGTATAACTAAAAAGTTGAAAAACAACCTTTTATTGTTTTTCATTATTTTCAAAACATCATTTAAAAACAAATCACAGCTTTTCCCTTCAAACTATTGCTTTACCTATTTTAAAAACAACATCCAAACACATTTACATCGTTTTCCTTTTTGGAAAATCACTTTTAAAAAACACTACCAAACACATTACATTTTTAAAAACAAGATTTTTATTTTTAAAAAGAGTTTTCAAAAACACCATTTTAAAAACGATTCCAAACACGCACTTAAAATTCCGTACGGCACACTTTTTTTGGACAGTCCCATTATATAAGTTTTCTCCGCTTACCGACTCATTCACCCATTTTTTATTTCTTCTTTACAGAAAAGTAGATTGCACTATCAAAGATTACAACATGCTTCAAATGACCTAGCAATCATTTTAATTTTTAATTTTTTGCTTTATTAATCTTGTATAAAATTACCAAAAGGACAATTAATTCTCAATAATTTTTAAATATCTTAAATCAAAATAGTTGGTCCAATAGTATACCCCTCACACCCATATACATATATATATATATATAAATTTTTAAGTCAGTGCGCACTGATATAACTTCATTAGGATATTAAATGTGAGTCTGTAGTTTTACATGCTTTGACTTAAGTGTGTATACACTTGTCAAAACTTCTCCATAATGAGTGGCTCACATTCAATATTCTCATAAAGTTATATCAGTGCGCACTGACCAGATCGGGACTATATATATATATATATATACACTTGTCAAAACTTCTCCATAATGAGTGGCTCACATTCAATATTCTCATAAAGTTATATCAGTGCGCACTGACCAGATCAGGACTATATATATATATATATATATATATATATATATATATATATATACGGTCCCGTTCATATCAATACGCACTGATGTAACTACATCAGTACTAATGCATGTAGACCACTAATTATGGAGAAGTTTTGACAAATGCATACATTTTGAGTCAAAATATGTAAATCTAATGGTTCACATCCAACGCACTTATGAAGTTATATCAGTGCGTACTGACTTGAACATTTCTTTTTATATATATATATTTGTGTGGGTTGATAAATAGATAGATAGATATTATCTAATTTGTTTTAATTATCTCATTTCCATATGTTATATAAAGTAAATTGTCACATATAAACTGTCGTGTAGTCTTAGAAGAGCATACATACGTGTATGATTTTATTGTTGCATGTTCTTATTTCTATCGATAAGCCGCGTCGCGTTGGCTGCGTCTTCTTTTGCATGGTGGCCATTTGTATAAAGATCCAAAGCAGCAATCTCATGAGTTTCCATCAGAATTCCAACAATATTCAAAGCTCATGTACCCTCTCCTTTCTTTAAGTTTCTGATTTCTTCTTCTTCTTCTTCTTCTTCTTTTTTTCATTGACACGAGACATATCTTTGTCTATTAATTGCAGAGAAAAAAAACAAAACCTATGGTGAGTATAGCTAGGGACACAAATGAGCCCGAATTCATTTAAAGCGACGTAGATTTTTTTAACTAAAAATTGCAGCTAACTTTCATGGAAATCAAAGCAATGCATGTGCTATGTCCAATTTCTTTTTTTCGTTGGATTTAGATGTATGGGATGGCCCATAAATTAAATCGAGCGACACTTGCATGTTCTTGAATATTATAATATTGTTAATCAAAATCAAGAAAACAATGGTGTTTTTAATTGGCAAATAATTATATCTGTAAAAATTCTATTAATGGAGTTTAAAATATATATCAGAATCAATGGTCATTAATTTAGTACTTTAGAGGAGAGCATTTTATTGTGTTGTATTGTGTATAGTAGTGCAGTAAGTGTACTAGACAACAAAAGTTTGGTCACTCGAATTCCCTTTGTTACGGTCTAATGTGGTACAGTGGTGAAACATGTTAATTAAGTCAGACAACCTAAATTAAAATTCACGATACAGTGACTAGATTTGCTTCCTATTTTTATTGTGCACTAAAATTTAAGGGTTAATTGCACCAATGCCCCTTGAATTATACGCTAGGTAGTAATGTGTTCCTTTGGACTTTTTTTTTAATTTTCATTTATTGGCAGAAGCTGACGGAATAGTAACGAAACTTCCGTCTATTTTTTTTGTCACATGCTATTCACGTGGGTTCGTACCAAGGGGCAAATATAGAATAACATAAAATAATTTGCTGTAATATATGGGTTAACAACACCATTGCCTCTTGAACTATTCGCGAGTTTGCGATTTGCCCCCTAAACTTTTTTGTTTAGGCGTTAGACTACCTGAACTCTCTTTAATTGGCAACAAGTGACGGAATGGTAACGGAACCCAATTTTCGTCCATCTTCTCATCACATGTATTTTTAAGTAAGGGCAAAATTGTAATAATTTTTAAAAAATTTAAGTGTGGAGATCTATATTGGATCTCCACCTAATAAAAAAAATTTAAAATAATAATTTAAATGGAGATATGGAAATATCTCTAAGGAGGCCAATCCGATCTCTCCTTTCAGGAGTTCGGAGCTCGCCATGGGAGGCCGGTGGGACATGGACATAGCAAGAGATGAAGAGAAGAGTGGGGTTTTGAGATTTTTTGTTGGTTTGGTAGGTAGAGATCTACAAGGGAGATTTTGAGTTTTGTTTGAGAATGAAGAAGTTGGAGATGTGAATTTATTTTGGGAATTTTTGTTGGTTTGGTATGGGAGATCTCCAATGGAGATTTTGAGTTTTGTTTGAAAATGAAGAAGAATAAGATGGTGTTTTTACGAGAAAAAATGGATGACAATGACGATGTAGAGAAAAGTTTTTGTTGATGATGATGTGCTGGAAGAAAACCAAAATGCAAAACTGGGTAATTCTATTTTATTTTTTCTTTAATTGTTAATCAAAGATGATAGAGTCATAGAGATTCCCAAAAAAAAAAATCTTTATTTTTTTTTTCTTTAGTTGATGATAAAGATTTGAATCCATGACCCAATTTATTTATTTTCTTGATTAATTTCTCTTTTTTACAATTTAATTTTTTTATAAAAAAAAATTAATTTTTTTATTATGTCGAGATCCAGATTCAATCTCCACCGTCCATTTGAATAAGATTGACTGATTAGATCTCCACATTTAAATTTAAATTTTTAATTCCAATTTTGCCCTTACTTAAAAACAAACGTGAGGCGCACGTGACGAGAAGATGGACGGAAATTGGTTGTCATTACCACTCCATCACTTGTTGCCAATTAAAGAGAGTTCATGGGGTTTAATGCCTAAAAAAAAGTTTAGAGGGCAAATCGCAAACTCGCGAATAGTTAAGAGGGCAATGGTGCAGTTAACCCATATATTACATCAAAAAAATTTATGCTATTCTAGTTTTGCCCCTTGGTACAGACCCACATGAATAGCATGTGATAAAAAAAATGGACGGAAATGAAGTTCCGTTACAATTCCGTCAGTTTCTACCAATAAATGAAAGTTCAAGGGGTTTGCTTAAAAAAAAAAAAAAAAAAAAAAAAAAAGTTCAAGGAGCATATTTCTACCTAGCCTATAATTCAGGGGACATTGGTGCAATTAACCCAAAATTTAAATTTACATATAAAAGTGATCTTACTATTGGATCTTCATCTATAAATTAAAGAAATATATTGATCGAATTCTATTTTAAACATTACTATTGATATTTGAGAATATTTCATAAATTGACAGATATATTAATTAATTTAAATGTGTGATTTCAACATTTTAAAATTCATTATATTAATCCAAAAAACTAATTGGATTGGTAAATATCAACTTAGCGATTATCTTTAGATTAAGAATAAATTATAAATAGATGATGCAATTCCTTTCCTTCCACACTTGTGATGGTGAGTTAAGGTACCACAATGCTATCAATATGTAAAGAGAGTTTTCTCCTCGTGATTGTGGAAGTAAATATCTCCTACTTATAAAAATAGATATCATGGCCGTTAATATATTTACTTAATCTCGATAAATCCCAATAGATCCTAATCCATTAAGAGTTAGATTAAAAAAAAAAGGAACGACTACATCATCTAGATGATTAGACTTTTGATCAATCTCACAAATTAAGGTAATATATAATTACGATTCATCAACAAAGTTAAATATGGTCGATTCATAGTATCTGTAAAGGCTATGTTTTATGGCTCTATGCTTAGAAAATCATCCAATTCTAAGGTTAAAATATTCAGTAAAAATAGGCGAGGTTAAGGGTTTTGTAAAAAGAGGTGATTAACTATGACAACATTATTCATTAAGGTCCATCCAAATCTTACTAATTTCAACCAAAAATCTTAATCATGGATGAAAATCATCAACTTAATTTGTAGTATCTTGACAATCTTCAAGTTAGGCAAATAATAATAATAATAAGGGGACCCAGTTCATTGACATGAGAGTTTCAATTCAAAGCATGTATGTAATTGTCAATGACAAGCAAATCCAAATCACAATAAAACATTGATGAGATGTTGTGTTAATTGCCGGCAAATTGTAATTACCGTCAACCTAAGTAAGTGATATTGCAACTTGGAGTCACAATCAAGGTATGCATGCAGTTAATGCTTTTATTAATCAAACCCTTTTATTTATTTATTTTTATTTTTATAAAACCATATCTAATAACTTTCCCTCGGTTTTAGCCACTTTTGGGATACTAGATCTGTATTTGGCTTTATTCCAACAGTATTGGCTTTTGCTTTATTTATTTTATATTGAATAATGCAACTAACAGATCCAGGAGTTAGTTGTACGATTTGATTTTGATGTAATCTTTCTTTTCATTTAATATATGTATATACACTAATCGACTCTATAACTTTAGATAATTATGTATTAAAATATTGAGAATGGGTGCTCAATTGTTTAGAAATTTAACAAACATTTTCTACAATATTAGAAGTGTTTTTAATGCAAGGAAAGAACATTCTTTACAATTTGTAATATAAAATAATAATAAAAAGGATTTCAGATCACGGAAAGAAAGTAAATTATGAATTATTGAATTAACAATTACTTTTTGAGATGAAAATATAATTTAACATATGGAGAATATATCAAGATTATGTTAAATCATTAATGAAATGGATGTACACTCCTTTAATACAAATTTTCCACGAATGAATTTGTATTATAGTGTGCTCATTAAGCAACATTACATCAGTCTTTCACGTTGCATTTAAATTAGTTTACATAAGCACAAGTTGCTATCATTGTATTTGGTTTTGGTGAATTACAATTTGTTGGACCGAAAGGCAACCTAAGAGGTGGTGAATTGAGTTTCAGTCAAATTAAAACAATTAAAGCACTTTACTAACCAAAAAATTCAATTCTAGTATATTGTACAAATTTAAATAAATATGTTCAATAATTATTAATTACACGAAGTGAAGAAATAAGAACAGAGATAGTTAACACAGTGATTTTTACATGGTTCGGCCAACCCGCCTACTCCTCTCCTCCAAATTCGTCAATCTAGAGGATATACTCCTTCACTCAAGGTTCTTAAGACCCAAAACTTCTTTACAAGAGTACAATTGGTCTCCATACACCAAGCTCACTAAAGGAACACTCTTCTCTTAGTCTCTCACCCTCTCAAGTAAAAAACCTCACATTTACAAAGTATATATCATATTTAATACAAAGGTTAAAGTTTGATTAGTAAAAGAAATAACTCTCTCAAAGAGAAAATGTGAAAATTCAAGGTCTAAAATGTGTGTCATAAGATTTGATGACTAAAATTAGCTCACATGCATATCACTAAAAAACTTTATATGGATGATAGGAAGGTTTGTAAGCTCTTAGAATACTCAAAGAATGACTAGAAGACTCAAAGAATGACTTGAGTGATGAATTTATAGAGATTTTTCATAAGTAACCGATTTTTAACGTTGAAGTGGTAAATTATAGTTTGGTCCATATGGTATGTAGAATAAATGTTTAGTCCATCAATAGTAAATTTGAAAATATAACTGTTGGAACTTATGAAAATTACAGTGTGGCCCATATAGTTTCAAAACATTTAATTTTGGTCCTTATTAAATTACAATGTTGACTTCAATGTTTCAAAACAGTGCACCTATACCCATGATCCACTACAAGAAATTTAGTTTACGACAACATTCAATTAGCAACATACATGAGGTATATGTTGCAAAAAGTCACCTACCGCAACAAAAAAAAAATGTGTGTTGTGGAAGTGACTTACAGCAACACGCAAATGTATGTTGTCAATAATAAGACACATACGACAACACACAATCGATGGATGTTGTGAAAAGTCACTTATTGCAACATACATTGCACGTTGTAAAAAAAACATAATATATAACAACGCACAAACTTCACGTGTTATTAAAAAGTAAGTATTTAGCAACACTTAACTTTGTGTGTTGTTAAATTACTGGGATTCGGCAACACACATCTTTGCGAGTTGTTAAAAAGCTAGTATTTAGCAACACACATCCTCACCTGTTGTTAAAAAGTTAGTATTTAGCAATGCATGGCTTCGAAAGTTGTTAAAACTTTAGGATTTAACAACGCACATCTTCGCATGTTGTTAAAAGTCATATATTCCGCAACATGCTATTATTGTATTTTATCGTAGAGATATCTTTAGCAACATACATTTTTGTATGTTGGCGTAAAGATATCATTAATATCATACGTTTTTGTATGTTGTTGTAGATATATCTTTAGCAACATGCATTTTTTTGTATGTTGTCGTAGAGTGACAATTAACAACATACATATTTTGTATGTTGTGGTAGAGATAACATTAGAAACATACAATTGTATCTTGTCAAAAGTCTAATTTAAAAAAAAAAAAAAAAAAAAAACTAAGTCTACTGTTTTTTTAAATACATTTTATCCACATTAACAAAAGTCTATTAAATTATTAAATTTATTTCAACGTTAATTTAAAAAAAAATGGCGTTGTTATCACCTATAAAATTATTTTCTACAATAATTTAATCTGACCACTTTAATTTAAAAATTAGAAATTCATTTATTAATAGAAAATTATGTGTATATTAACAGTATATAGAAAGATATATAGCAATAACTAAATTATTATATTCTAATTTATTATTTTGATTTTTTAGATCTTTAAATTTATTTAATATCATATATTCTTGTTCATTGTAGAATATATATAAACATTTAGGGAGTCATGAAATTAGAAGCTGAACATTCTATTTTGATGTTGTTGTATTTTGATGTTGTTGTATGTGTCAATTGTTATCGTCAACAAATGTTTGTGCATTGATGTAAGTCACTTTCACAACACACATTTTTTTCATGTTGTGGTAGGTGACTTTTGACAACATGCATTTTTATTAAGTTGCCAAAAGTCTTATTTATTATTATTATTATTATTAACATTCTTTTCTTATTGACAAATGTTTTCTAAATTATTTAAGAAGTAGAAGAACTCGAACCCGCAACCTCGTGATACATGTGTGAGAGGCATATCATTGGACCATCTTCATTTCATCGAGTGTATGATATGATCTTGACAACTCATATGTCATATCTTTTGGACATGATTTTGAACAAATGTTTTTGATAGTCTAGCATCACTCATTATCAGAATGAGTTTAAATTATCAAGTAATAAAAATATTAAGTTGTTAAATAAAATATTAATTAAAAATTAATAAAAATTTAATAACATATATAGGTTATATATAAATAAGTTTATAATAATAACAAAGTCAAGCTTGCTGCAAAATGGTAAGGCATCCACTCTCATTTATCAAGATCATGGTTCAATACTTCTCCCATGCAAAGTTAAATGTGTCATTATCAATTGGGTCATAGGTCCAATAGTAGTTGGTGGGGTGTATGAGGCGAGCAAATTTTGTTTTTTGTTTTTTTTTTTTCATGGGCTACGACAACGCACAGTGCGTGTTGCTATAAATGTTTAAGACAACATCTACGAGCAAAGCCAATGCATGTTGTCTTTTATTTACCACAACTCACTCAGTGAGTTGTCTTAAATATTTAAGATAACGTCTAACGTATGTTGTCTTTTATCTACCGCAACGCATATAGTATGTTGTCGTTGTGTTAAGACAACTCATGATGCACGTTGCGAAAGGTTTTAATAACATATTTTGTGTGTTGCCATAGACCAAATTTTTTGTAGTGATTGACCATAATGTATCATTATAGGTTGGTTTTTCATGTTTAAATGACAAATATAAGTCTCAACCAATCTAGGTAAGGTCTAAGGACAATTACGATTAAAAGATAAACACAATTGATGGATCTTAAGGTCAAATCTAAATCACTTGAGTCAGGTCATTCAAACTAGATGCAAACATAACTAGTTTCAAAATAAAAAACAATTAATTCTAAAACTAATTTTGTTTGCTTCAACCTTCAATCAAAATATCTCTTTGATGTCCAAAAGTTTTATCTTTGCTTCTCCATGTATGTAAAATGAATTCTTCAAATTATAAGAACCTTGTATGATGCCATCCGCTCATCTCCAATACAATTGAAATTTTGCACATTAAAAGCAAATCAAACAATGTTAGAACTTCACCAATGTTTGTTATCAACAAAATCAAGCAATAAAACCTAGAGGCTAACACAATGAGATCAAAACAAAGAGTTAATTGCATGACATTAAAATGTTAACAATAATTTAAGTAACATTGAAATTTGATGTTTCATTGTGGTGGGCTGTTACCCATTTAGTATTTACGCTTACAAAGTATAATGACTTACCCAGGTCATGACAACAAGAGGCATCGTTGTAATTATAATAGGTAGATATATTTCGGGATAAATATATATCAAACCAAACCCACGTGAGAAAACTTCTATAAAACTACTACTCCACAAATGAAGAGTATTGCTAGTGGTTATGGTGATAACTTACTTCAATTTGGATAAAGTGATGACTTATAATGATGCATCTAGCTAGTTCAGTTGACCTACTAATGAGTGAGATCTATTACCTTTACCACTGTAGGATTGGTTATCTAATTACATTTGGTATATAGGGCATGTGCACTTTAAGGAACTTTGTGAGCCTTAATGGTAAAGACATTTGTTGAGCAATTACGAGAGAGTGAATGACTATGAAAACCATGTATACGGTATTCGATTAGGCGTAATAGAGTTACGTGATAATGATTTGAGTTTTTATTATAATGAGTGGACAATATCATAATTGTCATTCAGTTATAGTTGGTTGAAGTCTAGGAACCAAATTGAAGTTGCAGTAATGTAGGTTGAGGAGTACTTGATTCTTCATTGACTGACGAATTGTTTGTGCGGAGAATTTTGATTCACAATTACTTAACTGGTCAAGAACATTGAAAAAAATGACATTATTTTTTATATAATCAATATTTATTATTGTTGGAGTACAATCCCAATTTTTTATTGGTATGAATTAAAGATTAATTTAATACAATGTCACTATAAATCAAGAATGGTTATGTACATGAGTTGTATTAAATAAAGCCAAATAATATATGTCATAGTTTCCTCCTTCCGAGCTCTCTTAAATCATTATTTATTTATTAAATAATAGCGTTACATATCATGGATAAAAGAGGAAAATATGCATATGCATACTATATAAAGGGTATGTGAGTTGTGGCCAAATCATTTGAATCTCAAGCAAAACACTCCATAGGGTTCGATTAGGGTTATTTCTCCCCCCGAGTGCTGTTACTGCTGCCACCCATTAAAGTGTTTCCTCTATGACACAAATTAGAGTGTGTAATTAGTAATCTCTGATTATGTTCCTTTTCTCTTGTGAGTATCCACGCACTCATATAGGTTAAACATAAAGTGAGATTGAGAGGAAAAACATTGGGTATCTCAAAGCATACAAAAAGCATAATCATTCACCAATAAAAAAAATAAAAAATTGTTTATTGTTTTACTAGTTCTCGAGGAGGTGATTGACAGTAAATCAAGTCAATAGAGTTACGCATAAGGAATTAGCATTGATTTACATCTATTTTGGGTAATTCTTCGATACCACAATGATTTTGAATGCCGATTAATTATGTGATCCGCTCTATACTGTGTTTACTTAGATAAATGTTTGATCAATGGAACGATAATTTTACGTTTGCTTTATGAATAACGTTTTCCTATATCCAATGTCACCCACTGTTTAACATATTATGAAAACATCTATGGAAGACATGATTCGAACACACAACCTCATTAAGTGATTGCGAATAATGAACCACTAGAACAACGTTGTGTTTTGCAAGTTCTTAGAGAGGTGACTGATAGGGATTAAAGCATAAGTCAAGTCTGTAGAGTTACTAATTTACGCACAAGGATTAGGATTTACTTACATCAATTTTTGGTAAGTCTTCGATATCGCTATGATTTCGAATGCCATATATTGATTTGCTCTAAACTTCGGTTACTCTGATAAAGGTTTATCAATGGAAAGTTAATTTCATGTTTGATTCATTAATATAGCATTTTTAGATTCAATGTCGCACACCGACATGTTTTGAAAACCTTTAAGGAGGGTTTAATTTGAATTCATAATTTAATTATGTGATTATGAATGACATACCACTAGAACAATCTTGTGTTCTGTGGGTTCTTAAGGAGGTAATTGATAGCAATTGAAACACAAATCAAGTCAATAGAGTTGTGCACGAAGATTTAGGATTGATTTTCATCGATCTTTGGTAAGTCTTTGAAACTGCGATGATATTGATTGCCATATATGATATATGTGATTTGCTCAATATTGTGCTTACTTTGTTAAAGGTGTGGTCGGTGGAAAATTAATTTCACGCTTGCTTAATGAATAATGCTTTCTTAGATCCGTGTTGTTAAGGATGTGCATGATCCAATTCAATCCGATATAAAACATTGGACCCGATCCAATCCATTGGATTTAATCAAATTTGAGGGCATGATGGGATCAGATTGGATCCTAAATTTTAAAATCCATTGAATCAGATCGGATTTTGGATTTACATATGAAAATCCACCTAATCTACCAGATTCGTCAAAATATAAGGCTTACTTCATATGGGCCAATTTATTTTATCTTATACATATGAACATTGAGCAAAAATTATGTGTTATTGAATTTTGTTATGATAAAGGGTTATATTTCAAACTTTTTGGTGATTTTATTTATGTTCGTGTTTTGAACTTATGTTTAAAGTTTATAATTTGTTACTTTTGGAACTTTAAAGCGTATAATTATGTATTGCTTTTATTTTAATTATTAGTTTGTTAATTTTATTTGAAGTATTGTATGAATAAGTATTGATTTTTGTTAATTTAAGGAATGTTTTAACTTTTATATATTAAGAATTGCTTCATATGAATCCGATCCATTGGATTGTATTTGATCGGATTTAAGTATTTTGCAATTGAATTGGATCGGATTGGATTTCGCTTTAAGATTGGATCTGATCGGATTGTAATCTCTTCGATCCAATCGGATCGGGTCGAATCTTGGATCATGGAAAAATCCAATGGATCCGATCCATAGCACACCCCAAATGTTGCATGCTGTTTGACATGTTATGAGAACTGAATATGATTTGAACCCACAATCTTATTATGTGCTTGTCAATGATATACCACTAGAATAACTTTATCTTATCAACTTTCAAATGTTGTATTATATTATAATCTACACACGAAATATATTAAATGTTGGATAGTATTTCAAATAAAAGAAAGAAAGAAAGAAATTTGTTTCACATTCCTAAAACATCAAATGATGATAAGTATAAAGAAATTCATTTCAAATCTTTTTTTCATAATGTAAAAAGAAAATTAAGGCCTCGTTTGTTTGGCTATATTGTATTGTATTAGACAATTAAAATGTACTAAAATAATATAATACAGTGTTTGAGCAAACACTGTGCTCAAACACTGCATTGTATTATATTAGTACATTTTAATTGCCTAATACAGCAATCACCGTATTAACTAATACATTATATTTAGTGGTATTAGGTTGTATTGTATTAGAAAAAAACTTTTTTTTTTTCTTTTTTTCCTTAATGAATATGGAATATTGATAAAATATGTGTTATGTTGTTAATATTTCTTTTATTATAATTTCAAAATACATAGGAAAATTTTATTTAAATTTTTTTTTCTCGATTAAAATAAATATTTATTGATTTTTTATATAAAAATATTTATTGATTTATTAATGGTAAGGATATTTAAAATTAATTATTAAGTATTTTTTTAAAAATATTATATTTTTATAATATAATAAAATACAAAAAAGTCATATAGGAATAACTTAATACGATATAATACAGTACATCATCAAACACAAGTTTGTATTAATAATAATACAGTCCAATACAATCCAATATGGTGTGCCAAACGATCTCTAAATGTTTTGTTGTAATAGCGTATTTTTTTTTTGGCTTTGGATGCACGGTGGTGGTTTATAATTATGTATAGCAGCACAATGCAGAAGAGTCAATTACATTCCAGACAGTTGTGAGATATTGGGCCCACTGAAAAAAGATATTGGGTTGTTGGATTGTTATGGTCTGGAAGAACTCCATGGCAGATCGGATACCCAAAATCTCTGCGGGCCCAATCCCTATTTGCGGGTTAAAAGTCTTTAAAAATAGGGATAGAAATAGAGACAGAAAAAGGATGTCAGTGGGACGGGGATAGAAATTCCCAACCTCAACCCGAATGAAATTATTTACCTCCAAACTTGCTCTAACCCCGATAATTGAATGTCGGGTCAGGTCACAGAATTTCCAGAGCTGGGGAGGTGGCCCGTAGCAACACTAAATCATCACCAAATATGCAATTTCCAGTTTAGTTCTGTGAAGAAAAAAAAAAAAACAGCAATATATAACAAGATTTTGGTAGAATTGAATAGTCAATTGATTTTACAATGACCCAAGCTTGCATTATTGCGAAGAGCTAGTGTAGGGGTCAAGTTGAAACCGCTTTAATTTCAAATAGAAAGTACAATCTTAGATACGTATAAGCTTATACCCTCAATCCACTTATTTCATATCATGTGACATGTATATCTCATGTGATTGGTTATTCATGAATATATGTCAAGCGCACCGAACGCGTTTCTCCTGTTTCAGGCCCAGTCAAACACAGCAGCATTAAGCATAAACATTGAGTACTGGGCTCTCTATCTGTCAGAACTACCAGGAAACAGAAAAAAAAAAAAATGATAATCTTTTTAGTCAGGTTTTGAAATGTTCTTATCCATCTTTATAATGACCTTACACAATAACACACACACATACATACCCAATGGAATGAACGTTTGATTATAAAGATTCATCAAGGTTAATCATTCCATTTGGTAAAAAATTGAATGAGATTCCCCGTAGTACTTGGCCGAATGGAATGAACGTTTTTTACCACCAAGGAGTTAATCCTGAAGCGACAAATTTGAATCCAATATATTGTTTTAATTAATCAAGTCCCGTTTCCAGCAGCGCCGATGGAAGTTACAGATTACAACACAAGGAATACTACTGCAGTACACAACATTATTGATTATAGTACTAAGTCATCGTCTCAAGAAGCTGCTTCAAGTCCGGAAAGCAATCATGTAGTGTCTGCCAATGAAAATTATGTTGAAGAAGAAGAAGAAGCAAGTTATCTGGAATTCGGCTTTAAGTCTCCTTGTGGATTTGAACTAGAATATGATTTTCAGGAAACAAGCAATGATGATCAAGTTGCTAGCTAGCTCCAAGTTCATTGATTAATTAATTAGCAGCTGCCTGACTATATTTAATTTCTTAAAACTCAAATTAGGTGTCCAATTAGTACCGGTTGAGACTATCTCCAAGATCTTGATTTTACTTTTTTATCTGGGATTTTTAATTTGGATGCCTCATTTTTGCTTCTAATTGTTTCATTTTTCTCTTTTTCTTATGTTTTTGTTTACAAGTTGGAACTTGATTATTGCCTGGTTTCATGGATAATGACTTATCTTTAAATTAAAAGGCTTTGATTATGTTACTTGTGAGAATCACCGGCTTTTGCATCATCTATGATTATGGCAGCAGACATGTATATATATATATATATATATATATATATATGTATATATATCGGTCCCGATCTGATCAGTGCATCATGATATAACTTTATCAGGATATTGAATGTGAGTCACTAGTTTTGACAAGTGTATACACACTTGAGTCAAAGTATGTAAAACGAATAACTCACATTCAATATCCTCACGAAGTTATATCAGGATACACTTACTTGAATTTTTTTTTTATATATATATAGTTTTTCTATTGTCAGTTCGTCATGATACCTGATATAAAATATATCATGACGAAGAATGTGGATCACAAATTATGGAGAAGTTTTGACAAGTGCATACATTTTGAGTCAAAGTATGTAAATATAATGGTTCACATTCTTTATCCTGATATATTTTATATCAGGACGAACTGACAATAAAAAAATTGTATATATATATGTATATATACAGTCTTTCTATTATCAGTTCGAATTGACAAAAATTATATCAGTTCCTTGTATGTGGGCATGGATTTAAATACTTTGACTGACAAGTGCATACAGCCAAGTCAAAGTATTTAAATCTAGTGGCCCACATGCAAGGAACTGATATAACTTTTGTCAGTTCGAACTGATAATAGAATTTCTGTGTATATATATATATATACATCAGTGCTTACTGATGTAACTATATCAATACCAATGTATGTGGACCCTTGATTATGGAGAAGTTTTGACAAGTGCATACACTTTGAGTCAAAATATGTAAATCTAATGGTCCACATCTAATGTACTGATGATGAAGTTATATCAGTGCGCACTGGTTTGAACATTTTATATATATATATATATATTTGGTTACTGGCATCTAAATACTTCCAAGGAACAACTTATTTAATTTGTTAAGTGAAAAAACCAATTAATTATGTTGTCTTCAATCTTTGTTTGGATTCTAAGCTTTAAATACATGAATTGATCAAGTCAAGAAAGAAGACCATAGTTTGCTGAATTAACTTATTAACATTAGTTGTCAATTGTCATCCACATTAAAAATATAAGTGGCATCCTTTTGTATGTTATGATAAAAAAAAAATAAAAAAAAAATCAAGAAGGCTATCAATTTCAACTTTCAAGACTACGGACAGTGGATTTTAATCAACACATTGAAACTAAACCAATCACATTCAATGATCAACCGTACAAACATCTCCATCGGCGGTGGAGAACATAGCTCCTCTAGTTGGAGGAGATTCCGACGATCTCCTCTAGCTGGGGGATCTCCTCTAGCTGGGGGGAAATTGCAGCGGCGATCTCCCTCGGTTGAAGCAGTTCACCGAGATCTCTTCTCTACCGATGGCGGAGAATGGAGATGTTATTTTTTAAAATTTTGTATTTATTTAATATTTATTATTAAAAAAAAAAATTGAAAACGCAGGGTATTTTAAACCTTTTGCACATTTGACTATTGACCGTTAGAAGTCAACGGATACCAACTAACATTGGGGATACTAGTGCAACATTTTTCAAAGGTTAGGCAATGTTTGTGTAATTATGCTAAACAATATCATATCAGTGTAATTATGCCTAACTACAGGGTGTTTGTTTAATTTGCCCTTATTTTAATAATTTAAAATCCAATAAAAAAAATTGCTTCCCGCCAAAACTAGGACACGTGACACGTCTATCTGACTATTTTTGACTCTGGAGCCTTCTCTTTGAATCTCACCACTCAATTTCATCTGTGTTTTTTTTTTGAGAGAGCTTCCTTTCGATGGTAAACCGATTTCTCTAATTTCTTACTTTTTTGTTTTCCAATTTTTTTATTGATCTAATTGTGATCGTGTTTTTGATGTTTCTCTACTATTTTGCTTTTAATTGGAATAATATGTTCATGAATTATTTCTTTTCATGTAATCCAATTAAACGTATCAAGCTTTTTTCCCTTCCTTCTTTTGATAATTTTTACGAATCCTGTCGATAGTTTCTCAAAAATTGATTCATTGTTTGGCTTCCGAGAAATTTCAGGAAAAATAAACGATAATTAGAAAATCTAGTTCTTATATTTCTGTTATTTTAGAATGTTCAATACACTAATTTGATTTAGTTTAGATTAGGAGGATTTTTCATCTTCAATAAATAAAACAGTACGATAATATAATTTTGTAAGTGTTGTCTTTGAATCATTGTCTTACCAGCCAAACAAAGGGATACTGGTAATGCACAGCAGGTGCTTGAAGAAAAGTTTAGCTCCGTAGATGTGAATTTAAGCTTAAATTTCTGTTGTAAACATCAAAATCTGTGAAAATTTGATGATTGAAGCCAGTGGTTCTGTTATTTTTTATTGTACTTTCTCCTACCTATTATTGTCCGACTAAAATGGTGTGTGACTGTGTTAATGAAGAGCTTACATTTACTTTTTTTCACCTTTTTTTGCAGTCTAAGAAACGAGGTCTTTCGTTGGAGGAGAAGCGTGAGAAGATGCTTCAAATATTTTACGATTCACAAAGTTTCTACCTAGTGAGTCCACTATATGGTTGCAATTATGATGATTTCCATTTTTGTTTCTTTTTAATATCTTTTCTAGGCTTCGTATCTATTGTTTATTGGATGTTTCCGCTATTTTTAGCTTCTTTTATTCAAGTTCTGTTACAATTTGTTAACTGACTTGAAACAGATGGTAGCATGTCAATATTGCGAAGTGATCACAAATTAGGGAGATATTATGGCCTATACAACAAACAATATCAAATTAAAGTTAATTAAAAAGACTGCTTTCATGCTTGATTGGATTGTTTGGGTTGCCTCTTTGATGCTTGGTAGTAATGGTAAAGACAAAATAACAACATAGAAAAAGGGCTCTAGGATGATGCCTCTGATCCACCTCATCTATGGCTTTTAATAACCCTAAACACAGTTTTAAAGTGTTCTTGCAACTGGATAGTGATAGCGCTTTTGTATATTATCATTTCATTCTCAATCTCTGTTTAGTTTCCAAGAAGGAATGGGAGTATAAAAGGAGGACATCCATTAAAAATCCATGACTTATTATTACAAATTTACAATTTATGCATCATTGATAGAGCTCATGCATGAAGAGTGATCTGTATGCTTTCAGAGTGAAGGAAATCTTATTATTTGTGCACGATCAAATTAGATGGGTTAATAGTAGAACAACTTTGAAAATTCCTGTAATTTAGGTTGCATGCTAGAGCCCTTTTTCTATGTTGTTATTTTGTCTTTTCCATTCCTATCAAGCATCAAAGAGGCAACCCAAACAATCTAATGAAGCATGAAAGCAGTCTTTTTAATTAACTTTAATTTGATATTGTTTGTTGTATTGGCCATGATATCTCCCTAATTTCTGATTCCATTCCTTGTGTTTTTTCTGTAAATGCATTTGATTGATGATATATATATATATGAAGTAAGAGCACTGATTGTTATATAAAATTTGTTCATTTCAGCTTAAGGAGCTTGAAAAGTTGGGACCCAAGAAAGGTGTAATTTCCCAGTCTGTGAAAGATGTTGTCCAAAGTTTAGTGGATGATGATCTTGTTTTAAAGGACAAGATAGGAACATCTGTGAGTATTTGAAGTTATGAATCTGTGAAGTTTGCAAACTCTTTCTGTGAGAATAATTGTCCAAAATACATTAGAAGCTTTCATGTAAGTCTTACGTCCAGCCACCTAATAGCGCTTATAATTTGGAAAATTTCCAGGTATATTTTTGGAGCCTACCTAGCTGTGCAGGAAATCAGGTGATGTTCTAGTGTCTTAATTTTCAGTATGACTTCAATGTAGGTGTGGTTACATACTAACATAAATCCATCTTAATTTTTTTTTATGTAATTGGATAATAGTTGAGGAATGTCTCCCGAAAACTAGATTCTGATTTGCAAAGCAGTAAAAAGCGGCATGCAGAACTTATTGATCAGTGTAATGCATTGAAGACGGGACGAGAAGAATCTGTAAGTATATTTGGCTTCAATTTTTATGGTGATATATGGTCAAAACTCTACAACTTCCTTGCTTCTTTGTTTTATGACCTTTAAGCTTACACCAGGATGAACGAGAGGAGGCCGTAGAGGAGCTGAAAGCTATTGAATTGAAGTATAATGAGCTGAAGGTTAAAATAACATCTGAAACCTTTCTATGCATTAAGCAACATAAACAGTTTGCTAACAGTTATAATAATCTGAAAGATTAATTTTTCAGGATGAGATGGGACAATATGCTGACAATGATCCAGCTGCTTTTGAAGCAATGAGTTGAGTGATGCTGTTCTTCCTTTCGATTCCTACACTATGTTGTCCTGTCTTCAACACCCTCTCCTCTCTGGAAGTTGGCATTGCTTAATTTTCTAAGTTCAAAACTGAATATTCAAATATCATATTTGCAGGAAATGCAATTGAAGTTGCTCATGCAGCAGCTAACAGATGGACAGGTTTGACCTTCTAAACGTGTTTGTGATACCCCTTCCGCCCTCCTCCTTTGATCTAGCTCCAGTTTATTTGTAATATCGTTCTAGTGATTCTAATCGTTTTGGACAAATACGCAGACAACGTTTTTACACTGCGACAGTGGTGCTCAAACAACTTTCCTCATGCTAAAGAGCAACTTGAACACGTATACTTTGAGGTATACATACTTTTAAGTTTTCAACTTTGTAACCTATATGCCTATCCGTTTAGTTGCATTAATTCACTTTGTATATCATGGTTGCACTGAACTATAGCATTATGAACCTTATACATACCCTACAACATTGGGATTATGCTTTTCAATGCCCTGCAGAAATTAGATTGTTTTAAACATGAGACTCTGACAGTACTCATGTCAAGAATTTTAGCTAAGAGAAGTTTTAGCAAAAAAACCTTACGATTTCTCTCTTCTGTTTTGGTTGTTCCTCTTCAATTACACCGAAGTTGACATAACCTGAGTTACTTATTACTAAACCAACAAGCGTGCTTATGATTTTTAATTAGTCTCCTTGTTTCAAAGTTTCTGTTATTGTACTGAGAACTTGCTCTTTAAATCTGAATTTTTCAGGCAGGAATAACAGATGATTTTGACTATTTGGAGTCATCACCAGTTCCACTCAGTGCAGTTGTCGACCAGATACCAGAAACCAGTCCTTAGTAAGAAGGCTTTATCAACACCTTGTATAAAGAACATGCAATGTCAGGTTTATTACTTTTTTGAGTACACATATCTTGATCATAGTTTTACTCAAATAACAATTTTGGCCCAAACTGGGTACCATATTACATGCATTATTGAACAATTGGAGTCTTCTATATTGTAATATTGATTTTCTTTTTCTTTTTTTAAATTTAACAAGGCTGAAAATTGAATTTCAAGACTAGATGTCCAACCATACCATCTTATTCCCCCAAATTCTCTCACAATGTTGAAACTATTTTTCTAAGTGGTCTTGTAGTAGAATTACAACATTTTAGGGATGTTTGATTAAATTATTTATAATGTTTGTTAAAATTTAAAAGTGTTGAGATGCAATATCAATGTGATCTTAATTCTTATAAAAACAATCGTTTAATATCTTTAATTGTTAACTTAAATTTTAAATTTACGACAAGCCTTTTTGTAAAATATCTTCTAAAGATTTTACTCATTAAAATGCAAATGTCCTTTGATTGTGAGTTGCATTACAAACTAGAATCCTCTACGAAATTCTAGTGTCAGCTTTTAAAAAAACAAAAAACAAAACTAGAATAGATGCAGCTCAATCATTCATTCGTGCATGTGGAAATTGAAAATTGGTTTCATTCATTGGACATGCTCTACTGTTCACAGCTCAACAGTGCCTAGTGTGAACGTGCAGTCAATTGTTTATCGTACACGTGGCATAATCGAACGGTCTAAAAGCATTTTTGAGACCTTTGTCGTCTTTCAGAAATTGTAAGCCAGAGTGGCCACAATTCTTTCAATTTTATTATTCTGTAAAGATTCCCCCCTCACTCTTTTTCCTCCTTTAAAACCCAAATTGGAGAAAATCCTATCAAATTCTAAAGAAAAAATAAATAAAATAAAAAAACAATGGAGATGTCAAGAAGACTGCAGATGACTGTAACGGTCATTGCTGCTGCACTTGTATTGGTTATACCGTCCACCGCTGCTCAGACTCCAGCACCTGCCCCTACAAGTGATGGTTTGTTCTCTCTCTCTCTCTCTCTCTCTCTCTCTCTCTGCAATTATCGTTTTCATGAGTCTATAATGAGAGACAGACCATAAATTATCAATTTCAAAAATGGGGGTTTGTTTGCAGGGATAGCAATTGATCAGGGAATTGCATATCTTCTAATGGTGCTTGCTTTGGCTCTTACATATATCATTCACTGACCTCCCTCAATCACCAGACACAAACACAGCAAAGACAAATGCAAATCTCTTCCATCTCATCATTCAATATAATGTGCTATGTTTCTCTAGTTTTTTTTTTTTTTTTTTTTTAATAATAATATACTAATCAGTATTTAGAGACCATTCTCTGCAAAATCAAGAAATCTGTTTTTTTTTTTTTTTTTTTTTCTTGACATTTTTGTTTACTATTAAAGCAGCTGGCAGCATCAATGTTGCTTTTCTTAATTAATTGCTATTATTCAAAATAATAAGAACGAATTACACCCACCTCCCCTGAGGTTTGCTAAATTAGAGATGAAAACGACTTTATCATTAAATAACACTCATCTCCCCTCCCGTTAGTCAACGTTAGTTACATTTAACCTTTGACCTTGTTAGACCATGTAAAAGTCTAAAATACCCCTAAGTATGTATATTTACTTTTAGAACGAATTACACCCACCTCCCCTGAGGTTTGCTAAATTACAGATGAAAACGACTTTATCATTAACTAACACTCATCTCCCCTCCCGTCAGTCAACGTCCGTCTAATCTAACCGTTGACTTTGTGAGGAAGGGTAATTTCGTCCTTTCATAACTTATATACTGTACACGTCAGATTAAAAAAGAAAAAATATTGATACAAAAGGAAAATAAAAAAGAAAATATATTTATATACAAAAAATAAAATAAAAAATTATACCAAGGCAAAATATTTAAAACCCAAATTTTATCCAAACCCTAATCATCTTCATCATCTTAAAATCCAAATTTTATCCAAACCCTAATCATCATCATCTTCTTCCAAATTTTATCCAAACCCCAATCATCTTCTTCCAGTCATCATTTTATTCAAACCCAAATTAGAAAAGAATATTAAAAATATAAATTAAAAAAAAAAAGAACTAATTACATCAACTGTGTTTTGGTTGTAGCAGGAAGATGAACTGCGTTGATCAGCAAATCATCATCATCTGTCTGTCTCTTTCTTCAACAAACACCACCATTTTTTTTCATTTAAAATAGATACATTTTTTATTTTTAAAAAAAACAAAATTAATGTGTGGTTGGGATTTAGGAAATTAACTTTCCTTTTTTTTTTTCTTTCATTAAAACAGATCTTTCATTCTTCTCCACCAATCACTATCTTCTTCTTCTCCACCACCATTTCCTAGCCAAACCGTACCTACCACTACTCATACACCAAACCCTAGCCGCCACCCTAACCCACCAAATCACTCCAACCACCACCTCTACAAGCGCCGATCGTCATCCAAACGAAAAGATCGGCGCTCGATCTCCTTCTGGACGCGAAGATTGGCACTCGATCTCCTTCCAAATGAGTAGATTGGTGCTCGATCGATCTCCTCTCGCCGCCGATCGTCTTCTTTCCTTTTCTCCTTTTCTCTTTCTTGTCTCCATCTTCTTTATTTTGACAGATTTGGCTGTTATTGGGTTGTGGGATGGTGGTGGTTTCTGGATTTTGGTGGTTTGGGTGGGCCGCCGGCGAGATCGTGGGATGGTGGTTCTGGATTTTGGTGGTTTGGTTGTTGAATCTGATGGTGGCTATGGTGGATGGTGTTGGGTTTGGTTTCGAATATGTGGTGGTTGGGTTTGGTTGTGAAGCTGTTGGTGATTGGGTTGGGTGGTGTAATTCTGGGTTTTGAACTTGATAAATTGGTGAATTATTGTTTGGTTTGTAAATTATGGAATTTGATGAATTTTCTGATGATGATGGTCAATGAACTCGATGAACTGGAACTTGATTATTGTTTTGTTTTTTTTTGTTTTTTTTGTTTTTTAATTTTGTTTTTGTAAATTTTCAAACCCATTTTTTTTCAATAATCTCTATTTTTATTTAAAAAAATTTAAATATATATTTTTTAAATAGCTGGACCAGCATTTTTTTTTTTAAAAAACGGTTATTTTTTTTTAATTCGAATCTTTACTCATAAAAAAATTTATAAATCTTATTTAATTTAAAAAACATTATTAATTTTCAATTAATCTTATTTTTTAAATAAATTTCTTTTTATTTTATTTTATTTGTAATATGATTTTTTTTTTTATTTTAGTTTTTGTCTTTTTTGGGGGTTATAAAAGTAAATAGACATACCTAGGGGTATTTTTGACTTTTACATGGTCTGACAAGGTCAAAGGCTAAATGTAACGGACGTTGACTGACGGGAGGGGAGGTGAGTGTTAGTTAATGATAAAGCTGTTTTCATCTGTAATTTAGCAAACCTCAGGGGAGGTGGGTGTAATTCGTTCTTACTTTTATAACCTAGGTAAAAGACAAAAAAAAAAGAGATTAATTGAAAAAATTATTTAAAAAATAAGATTAATTGAAAAAAAATAATGTTTTTATAAAAAAATTATAAAGATTCAAATTAAATTTTAAATGCTGGTCCAGCTATTTTTTTAAACATACATTTAAAAAAATTAATAAATATTTACAAAGGTAAAATAAATATTTTTTTTCAAAGAAATATAATTAAAAATTTTAAATTTTTTTCAATAAATATAATTTTAAAAAAGATTGGTTTCCACCGTCCATCACCATGATGAACGGTGGAGATCAGATTAAAAAAAAATTAAAAGAAAAAACTAAATGAAATTTAAAAAAAAAAGATTTTAAAAAAATCCACAAATTAATAATCCCCAAAAAAACCAGCCATACCATCACCAACACCCTTACCATCTCCATCTTCGTCCACAAAAATTCCCAGAAAAAACAAGTTTTTTTTTTTTTTTTTTTTTTTTTTTGATAAAACACAGAACACAGCCCACTAGCGGCACAAAGAAACAACAGAAAAACAAACATACAAACATTAACCAGACTTCTCAGTCCCAATAATACGTCTTATGCAAGCCGGATAATCTTCCATCCAAAACCTGTCTTCCGCGCTGTGAAGAGCATATTTTGCTAGACTCAAAGCAGCATTATTGGCCTGAGCAGCAATGTGAAAAAACCTCAATCCACCATTAGTATTACTCATCATATCGATATCCAACAAAATTGCTCCCAATTCCGAGTCCCGTAACAGCCCATTATTAATCCATTTAACAACAATAGCTTCATCCGACTCAATTATGGTAGGATTCAAACCACAATCGATACCAAATTGAATACACCTGAGAATGGCCATCACATAGACAGCCATATTGTTCTTGGGCACAAACAATTTCTGTGAGCAACAAGCCATAACCTCTCCATTCAGATTTCTGATAATGATCCCAACACCAACAAAACCACTTTTTTTTTTTTATCAATTATTACTCCACAATTAGTCTTGTATTCATCATTAATAGGCGGAGACCAACCCATCAACATATCACAATTGCCGAACTCCCTTTTCTTCAAATTGATCCAGTAAACCAAAAAATCGCTAACCCCCAAATCCTATTTTCAAATCGAAACCGAAATCCAAATCAAATCAAAATACAAATCAAACCCAAACCCTGAAATCCCCTTAAAACCCAGAAAAATCAAACCCAAAACGAAGATCATGAAGCCCAGACGAAGAAAATGGGTGCAGAAGAAAGAAGAAGACGAAGCCCAGAAAAAGAGATGTCGTCATTCCCTCACCTCGGCGGCCACCCCTCTGTCGAGTGAAAAGAGAAAGGGATTAGCGGTGAGCGGCGGGAAGAAGGAGATCGGCCGCTAATCTCCTCGGTTGGGAGAAGGTTGGCGCTTGTAGGGGTGGAGATTGGTGTGATTTCGGTGGGTTTGGTGTCTTGAGTGGTGGTGGTGGCGGCAAGGGTTTGGGTTATGGAGAAGATGGTGACCGGAAGAAGATGATGAAGAAGATAAAATCTGGGTTTTAAATTTTTTGACTTTGTATATATATATATATATATATTATATCAATATATTTTCTTTTTTCGTTTCAGAAAAAATATAAATATATATATATATATATATATATATATATATATATATATTTATTTATTTTCCTTTTTATTTTCCTTTTGTATCAGTATTTTTTTTTATTATTAATCTGACGTGTACAGTATATAAGTTATGAAAGGACGAAATTACCCTTCCTCATAAGGTCAACGGTTAGATTAGACGGACGTTGACTGACGGGAGGGGAGGTGAGTGTTATTTAATGATAAAGTCGTTTTCATCTCTAATTTAGCAAACCTCAGGGGAGGTGGGTGTAATTCATTCTAATACTAATAATAATAATAAGCTATGTAAGGTTAACCACCACCACTAAATGATTCCAAGTTAACTTAACAATTATTTAACATCCACATTTTTTCTGTTTTTCCTTTACATTATCATCTCAATTAACATTTTTTTTTTCTCTTTGGTTTCTTTTGGTAAGAATAGTCAGATTTTTTTTTTATAAAAGAGAATATCCGGATTTTATGTTTCGTGAAAATGGATAATACTCTTTGAAATTAATAATAATAAAAGGGTATCACTACACTGCGAACAAATTTGCCCAGTACTCATAATAAAATTTGCCCAGTGTTCACTACACTGCGAACAAGTGTTATGTCCCAAGCACTTGCGAAGAGGACTGCTATCATAACAAGCCTTCCTATTGCAACCAGGAATGAGTTGGTAAATTTCGGCCGATAAATCATAGACCTGTAGGAAAATTATATATGTTGAGCTAACCATGTAAAACGATGATAGCCAGATCACAGACTCGCCTTATGTTCATTTTATATTTTATGTGTATGCCCTCCAGATAATTTGACATCACTACAACAGAGGCCTCTCAGAACATCACTATATGTTCTTTCAAGGTATAAAAAAAAAAAAAAAAAACAAAATATAAGAAAACAGACTCCATAAGAAACATCCAAAACGCAGAATACAGAATTTGAATCGGGCTTGTTTTAGTTTATGCCATCTTTATATACAGTCTGTTCATTGAATGCACACAAATTCGGATGCATGATTGAAGTAGCATACATATCCACATGCAATATGGCCAGTCTTTAAATAATCTCATCACGCCAGGGAGAGACGGAGACAACACCTGCACCAGTGGGAACAACAACATTAGCGCTATGCTGTGCAGCAATAATATACCAATCAGTTACCCTAGTCAGTAGTTACCCTTAAACTACTTACAGCTTCTAAGCACCAACTAAAATGGAAATGCGAACAAACAAGTAATTAACCTGCTTAAAGTGCCATCTCAGCCTGTAAGGCAGCAAGTTCATCTTCCTCAGCTGTGCGCTTTTGAGGAATAGGACGGGCTTGTTGCCGGCCAGCAGGGACCTGTGATGGAGCTGCAATCGGAGCTGCAGGAGCTGTTGTTGCAGGCTGAAGAAGCTGCTCTTCCAACTCAGCACCTTCCAGTTCTTCAAGTTCAGCTTCCAATTCATCCTGCAATATAAAAAATTATTCAGTTGTTTTAGCAAGATGTACATCCATGCTCAATACAATTGCATGGAATATGAAATGAGAAGAAGAAATATTCGGAGTGGATGATTTTCAATATTGTGTCAAGAGAAAAATGACCTCATCAAAATCGGCTGCAGAACCAATCGGTGTTGACAATGCTTCCTGAATCTGTTTCATGTTCTCAGTCTGCTCATTGATCTCATCCATGGTCTTGTCCACATCATCAATATTCCTGAAAACAGCCCACCAATTTCACAAACATTAGCCATGCTTATTATCCCAGTTCTAATATAAAACTTTAGTGTACTTCACCTTGATTTGTGAAACACAATAAAAAAAAAAAGCAATCATTTATCATTTCAAAAATTCAGACCATAGATTTATTTATCATATATTTTATAGGTCCATTAATTCACCATTACAGCCGCAACACCTCCTAAGATATAGTTAAAATGGTATTTCCAAATCAAACATCAATCATAAACTTGGACAAGGATTCAGAAGACCCTGTATACATTACTTACATTAGGCTTCATATAAGTAATTACGAGTAACACCAACTTGTCTAAAAGAATAAATGTGGGAGAATAATAAAAGGTTGAAAAAATTCCATATTTAAACTGATTCCAGCTGCATGTAAAATAAACATACTAAAATCCTACAAAATATAACCTGGAACTAAAAAATTTGGAAAACAAAAAAGATGTAAAAAAACATTAAACAGATACATACGTTGCTTTCTGCATTGCCTTCATTGCAGCTGCTCCTGTTCTCAAAGCATCTACAGTCTCAGTTGTGGCTTTTGCACCTTCTAACATTATCATCTGCCACATTTATAATAACTGCAAATTTAGTACAATTCTTTTTCTTCTTTTTTTTTTTTTTTTTGAAAGAAAAAATTAGTACAATTCAATGCAGCTAAAACTAAACAGTAATTAAAAATTCCCATATTCACCTGATCGTGAATGCGTAATTGAAAATTGCCAAGCTGCTCTATTTGTTGTTCATATAACCGCTTCCTCTTCAAACATTGTATAGCCGCTGCAGGCAAGCATAGGTAAATACTTAAACCGGTGAAAAGCCATAATTTTTCTAATGCAAGACATCTTCAATGTAAAGTGTAATAAGATATAAAGTAAGATATTAGACCTATCATGTTTGTTAAACTTTTTGACGGTATCAAGAAATTTAGACTGATTTGACAGATAATGGTAAAAAATTTATTAGTTGCCCTTCAGACTTCAATATACAGACCACTGAAAAATAGTGAACAAAAAATAACAAAGATTACTGAAGAAAAAAATAAAAAGGAATGTGATGATTGGTTCCAACTTCCGACTAAGGAATTTACTCCTAGCCTCTTCACACACAGACACACTGACAACCCAAGTGGTAATTAGTCCTATAGACTTCAATGTACAGGTCACTGAAAGAGAATTAAAATAACAACGATTACGGAAAAAAAATTAAAAATGTAATGATGGGTTTCAAATGAGGAATTTACTCATAGGATCCTCAAACACTGACATCCCAAGAAAACACCTTGAATAATTCTTCACTGTGATACAAGAACTAGCAAGAGTATAAAAGTATAAAACAAATATCAATAATCAGTATATCACATGAGTTCACTGAAATGGGGTGTACGGTAAAATGTGAGACAAAATATTTCATCTTCCAACTGAAACATTCCCTTCGGGTATAAACAGGTTCTAAACCATGAGACAACAAGACATTCATCGGAGGAACAACTGAGACAACGAAATTCCAATATAATACCACATCAAGAAGCTTTACCATAAGATTATGCAGTAATGTGCACCACAGATCTTATGTAATGAAAAACAAAAACTTAATTTAAAAACCATCCAAACTAACTAATTAATAATTGACACTTTTCCTCACTGAGATACAAGGTGAATTCCTCACACTAATACAATTCAAGCAAAAAGTGAACAGCCTAAAATTTTTTCTAAACACTTTGCAACCATACCTCTTTTGTTCTTTGCTCTCGAGAAGTCCTTAGCCTTTTCAACCTCTGCAGAAGCCTTTTTCAGGAGTACTTTCTCCTTTTTCTCTAGCATCTCAAGTGTCTACAGAATGCACAGAACATGACTTAGACTAAGCAAAACGGCAAAAGACAGAAGTGACAACAGAAACATGCACCAGTCTTGTACATCTAAGCAGATGCACACATAACTAAAACAGGTCGCATATAGAATTTGGGCACAATAGATAAGTATTCCTAGTGCTAAATTTTTTTATAAGATGCTAATGCAAAAGACATTGCTAATTCACCATAAAATAAAACAAAACGACCAAAACTAGTTCCACTGGCTTGTGAGGGGCCTTAAAAGTTGTGAAGATATTGAGAATTAGAAGATAAATACTAAAATGAAAACGTACCTGATAAAAATGGAAACAATTATTCTATTACTTAACATTTACCAATAAAAGAAAAATTGAACAACAAATACAAACCCATTCCTTCATCCTACAAAGGGATCGTAGGAAGCTTGAAAAGACCCTTAATTGAATTGCCTCGGTTTCAAGGAAATTGCAAAATCAAAGCATAACTATTTTGTTGGTCTTGGTTTTTGCTCCTCTATTTTGTCGGGTGAATGACAAAACTATTCTACCAGCTGGAATTTAATTCTTTAATCCAAAGTGCTTCTGGTTTTGGATGGAGATAATATTACAGAAGTCACTTTAAAAAAACGTGTAAACATTTTAATCAGAACATACAAATTTCAATCTTAGTAGACAGTTAATCTTATCTTACAAGCCATTCAACTTCTAATAGACTGCTCAATCAACCCCAAATTAATTTCTTGGCCAAATCAAGGACCAGAACTAACTATAAAGAAAACACAATCGATTCAAATAGAATAAAACAACGGCAAGAAGAAATTTATTTTTTTTAAAAAAACGAAAACATAAATAAATAGGAGAAATCAAAGATTAAAAGTAAAAATACCTCATTTAGTTTGTCGAGCGTGGTCAAGGCATTGGTTTCCTGTTTAGGTTTCCCGAAAATCCGAGTAAACATGGTTGATTCTCTGCGCGATCAATAAAACCCCTCGATCTTCACTATCAAAAATTAAAACCGACGTTACTAAATTATCAAAAACCTTAATTTCACGATTCCAAAACCGATCTACCTAAAACGAACCGAAATCAAAGCTCTTCGTTCCGACGAACAATAAGAAATTATTAGATATATTTATATATATAACTATAATTAGACGTGGTTTTAATTTCGTGTAATACGTACCTGTGAAATTGAATTGAAGGGGGATTTATAAGAAACGCAGAAGCGAGAGAGAAAGATCTGTGAATTATATGTGAGAGAGAGAGGGGGGTTGGGGGTTGGGTTTGAGATGATTATTAACTTAAGCGTGTTGTGTTGGGGATGGAACTGGAAAGGAAGCGTAGCTGCTTCGCCTTTTCTTCACGACGTTGACTTTCCACGTGGCATCCACTTCATTCGTCTGCTCTCCAATTTTATTAAATTTACCGCGTATCTATATATATAATTTTTTTAATTTAAAGGCGCATATATATATATATATATATATATATATATATATATATATTTTCTATTATCAGTTCGTCCTGACAATAAATATATCAGGATGAAAAATGTGGACCACTAGAATTATATACTTTGACTCAAAGTGTATGCACTTGTCAAAACTTCTCCATAATTTGTGGTCCATATTCTTCGTCCTGATATATTTATTGTCAGAACGAATTGACAATAGAAAAACTGTATATATAACCGATAGTACCACCAATAATAGAAAATAGAGATCCACCCATAATCATACCATCCAGAGAACCGCCTACTCATATAACCAATGTCTATAAAACACCAGAACAAGTAGCCTAGCCAATTCATGTCTATGACAATGAAGGACCACCATCTCCAACCCTTTCTCAAGTTCTCACAGAAATCCTTGACCATGAACCAAGGATTAGAACTATAGATGTTCTCAATAGCCCTAGGGAAATTGACAAGAATTACTTGTCCCAAGAATATTATTACCCTGAAAATATAGCCATGAGAGAAAAATATGAGCAAAATTACTCTAGCCACAAGAGAAAACAGTTCCACTATAGGTGGATGAAGTGTGTTGAGACATTGGAAACAAAAATACCATTCTTTGAGTGGTATAATAATAGAAAAAACCTAGTGTAAGGTTTCATTTTCTTTGATTGACTTATTTCGTGGACAAATCACAATTGGGATGCTTTGTAAGGGTAGCTTAGGTATTGGAGTTCAAGTTGATTGCCATTTGAAGACCTCATCATTAATAAGCACCAAAGGTAATTTCTAAGTGCTTACTTGCTATTGAAGAGATGTAGTTGCACACACTCACAACTCATGCATAATTCTTATTCTTGTTTGTTGTGTGTTTTTAATTGTGTGCATTCTTGTTCATTAATCTCTCTTCTTGCATGTTAAATAATTGCATCTTGCTTATTAATTGCCATAACATGTTAAACATTAGGATGCATTGTTTTCACTCACACACGTGCACTTATTGCATGGTTCTTATGTGAGAAGTGGCTTAAGAAGGCCTTGCCCTTCTATGCCGCGGTTGCCTAGTTTTGGTGTACCGCGGCATGCAAGCGATAGAGATTTTTCTGTCTCTGCCGCGGCGAATCTGCCGCGGTGCCGCAACCGCGGCAGTCGAGCGACAACAATAATTTTGTTGTGCTGCTGTTACAGTGCCGTGGTTGAGCAACCGCGGCGGTCTAGCCACAAAGATTTTTTTGTCTCTGTCACGGTGCATCTGCCGCGGTGCCACAACCACGGCAGTCAAGACCGCGGCAGTCCGTCAGCGAGAAGCTGAAACGTTTTTACTTAAAACGATATCACTTTAAATAGATCTCATATATATATGTTGTCTTCTTCATAGGTCGTTTTTTGAGGAGTTCAAAAGCCACTTCACCAAGAACTCACATTTATTCACTCAAACATCATTCCATGAGCATCAAACTTCATCTAGGATCTTTCTTGAGTATCTAGATAGCATTTTCCATGGATTCATCAACATACTTTGCTTGGTAAGGTTTTCACTTGTATCTTACATATTTTATGTCTTTCTTTCCAAGCTATCTCTTTTATCACTTGTATGTCATTGATTTATATTTTAAATACAAGTTTGAGATTAGTATGTTGAATGTTTAAGAGTTGTATTGTGATAGCACTCTAGGTTTGCATAATCTATGATTTGCTAAGCTATTTGATATGTCATTTAGCTCTTGATATCTAGGATTGTATTAATTATCATATTATCATCCTAGATAAGCATATAGGGTTACCTAGCTCTATTTGTTCCTTGAATATCATCATATATTCACATAGGCATTTTTATCTCTTCATTGAGAAGTAAGACTTGTGTGGCTTCCGGGATTAGGTTGCCTTTTGTCACAAGCAATTGTAAGTCTTGTGTGATGACCGGGATTGGGTCGCACACCGGGATTAGGTGTTCACATAAGCAATTGGACTAGGTTCACTCATACCGGGAGTAGGTAGTGGTAGTGGTAGTGGTAGTGGTAGTGAGTTACATACCGGGATTAGGTTGTAATCTTCATTATCATTAGTGGATTCGAGGTTCGAGTGTGGCGCACTTACCAGCCCGTGGTTTTTCCCGTGAGGGTTTCCACGTAAATATCAAGTGTTATTTAAATTCCGCACATATTACACTTGTTAAATAAATTGACTAGTCAGGGGCATTTTCGTAATCTTGTCCTTACACGAAAAATTGGGTAAGATCGATTAAAATCTATTCACCCCCCCTCTAGATTAATATTAGACACACCGAGTATTTGTTTCACCTAGAAAAACAATGCGTAGTTTTAAACCAGAAAAACTTTAAGACATATAAATTTAGCAAAGGGGACGAAACCGGAACACATCCTCCCCCTAGGACGTGTAAAATTAAGTATGGCAATGAAACCTCAGCAAACGACAATGAAATATGCATTAAGTATGGTAGTGGTGGAAACAACAATGAAAACTTGGAATGCCTCCCTTTTATCCTATTTGATGAAGAACTATCCTCAAATATTGCTGCATCTGCACACCAGATCGGCGTTATTATGAAACAGAATAATTACACCAATGAATATCTTACAACCATTGGAGAACAATTAGACAGAATAGAAAACAACCAATCATAAACCCCTATCATCCAAACAGTACCTTTGATCCCTAGCAATCCTCCTCTAAGAGATTATAAGATGAAATCAAAGATTGCTGAATATAAACCCAGAACAATTTTGTTCCCAAACACCACGGGGATAAAAAAATGTTTTGATAGCTTTATCACTGATTCAGAACTTGTTAAAATGTTGCAAGAAAAACTAGACAAAACCCCCAAACCAGAAGTCCAAACTCTTGATGACCATATCTCAACAATTTCCCAATCTGATATAGAGGTCTCAGATTTAGAAAACATAGTTCAGAAATTGACAACTTCCAGAGTTGATAGCCATGTCTATAATAGGTACAGCAACGACACGAAGCCATATTATCCTAGACCCACGCCTCCAGATCTTCAATATGAAGAATCTGTACCTTATAGGGCTTATACTGGTAATGCTTGTTACCAATTTAATATTGATGGCTTGTCAGAATATCAGATTATGACTGTTATCAGACAAATGTACACAATATGATATATTTATATCAAAAAGCAAAATATGACCCATAGTGATGCAGTAAATTCACTTGCATCTGGTTTTGAAGGACAACTTTTAGGTTTGTGGACTTATACTTTATCCCTTACTGCTAGAACTAACATTATAAGCCATACGAAAGAGGTAGTTACCTCTACACCATTATTTAGAACAACCACTGATACTCCTGAAACCTCAACCACACCAGCAGCTGCAACTTCCGCACCAACAACTTCATCTTATACCACTATGACCTCACAACCAGACGGTATAGATGTCTTATGTCATACCATAATCCTCCATTTTATTGGGAATCTTAACAGATTTCAAGACAAGGAATATTACAAATTACAAAACCTTAAGTGTAAAAAACTCAATGATTTCAAATGGTATAAGGATATTTTCCTTACTAGAGTTCTACAAAGAACTGATAATGCAAATTCCTATTCGAAGGAGAAGTTCATATCTGGATTACCCTCCTTATTTGCTGATAAGGTAAGAGATAAAATGAGGGAACAGATGGCTAGTCCAGACTGGTCCCAAATTGATCTCAATACCTGGACTTATGGTGAAATTATAACGACAATCAATATTGTTGCTATGCAATTATGCACAGACATTAGACTTAAAAGCCAACTTAAAAAACAAAAACTCACTACTAGGAAAGAACTTGGTTCTTGGTGTGAGCAATTCGGTTTTGATAAACTTCCTAGCCATAATAGGAGAAAGCATCAGGACAAGAAAACAAAACCTCATAAAAAACATAAAACTCACAAACATTTTGAGAACCTTAAGAATGGAAGCTTTAGGAAATTCAGTAAAGACAAGAAAAACAAAAAGGGATGCTTTAAGTGTGGCAAAGAAGGACATTTTGCCAAAAATTACCCCGAACTGAGAAAACTTAGAAACAAAATTAGAACCCTAGATATTAGTGAAGAAGCAAAAGAAAGACTTATCTAGACTCTTTATGATACAGACACTGACACCAGTAGTGGAGAAATATAACCCATTCCTGGTAATAGAATATTAGCCCATGAAGAATTAGACTCTGAGTTCTCAGCCGATAGTAGTAATGACAGTTCACAAATCTGTGATAAACAAGCTTGTACTTGTCAAGAAATCAATGTGCTAGATCATCTGATTATTCTTTAATTATTGGAATGATCGATAGCATTGAAGATCCTACCCTTAAAGCCAATTACATCAGACAAGTACAACAAAAGATTACCAAGACATCCACCCAAATACCAAAACCAATAAACGAAGAAGAAAAACCCACAACCTCCTCTATTGCCCCAGATTTTGACCAAAATATTTTACAAAGATTTCAGAGTACCCAAAAGAAAGTCACTATCCCAGATCTCTAGAAAGAAATTCATAATATTAAAAAAGAAATTAAAGATTTAAGAATTTCAACCTAAAAACTACAGCAACAATTAGACTCCCAAAAAACCCAAAAGAAGACCACAGCCCGAACCTAGTTTTAAAAGCTCTAGTGATTCTGATTCTGATAAAACCAGCATAACTCGTCCATAACAAGAATTGGCCAATGTCCTCTGCAACAGAGAAACAGAACCTGCTACGGCTTTAGTCAATATCACTAAACCTTTCAGAACTCATAAATGGTATTGTGACATAGATATTAGAATTTCTTCTGATTATAATCTCAAGGTTAACGTTCTAATTGATTCAGGAGCTAACCAAAACTGTATCAAAGAAGGATTAGTACCCACAAAATATTTGGAATCAACCACAGAATCATTATATGGAGCCAATAAGCAGAAACTTGATATTAGCTATAAATTAACCAATGCCAGAGTTTGCAATTCTGGAGTTTGTTATAACACCAGCTTCTTTATGGTCAAGACGTTATCCCAAAATGTTATTCTTGGTCTACCCTTCCTCTACCTCATCACTCCATTTACTACCACTGAAGAAGGATTAGTAACTGAATATTTGGGAAAAAGAATTTTATTCCCTTTTACTTTCTCTGTCATTGAAAGGGAATTAAATTCTTTAAAAAAGACTAGTATAGGAAAAGACAACTCCATCTTTTTGGAACAACAGATAAATGATCTCAGCATGAAAGAGAATCATTTAGCTTTCCTAAAGGATGACCTTAGATTTGAAAGACAAAAGAAACATATAGAGGAACCTAAAACCCAACAAAGAATTAGTGACTTTAAAAGTAACCTAGAAAAAGAAGTTTGCTCTTCCTTCCCTAATGCTTTCTGAAATAGAAAGAAACATATAGTCAGCCTCCCCTATAACAAAGATTTTTCAGAAAAAAGAATACCGACTAAAGCTAGACCCATCCAAATGACCTCTGAACTCCTTGAATACTGCAAAAAAGAGGTTCATGACTTATTACAAAAAGGACTTATTAGACCTTCTAAATCACCTTGGAGCTATCCTGCTTTCTATGTCAGAAAGAATGCTGAAATAGAAAGAGGAGTTCCTAGACTTGTCATCAATTACAAGTCTTTGAACGAAGCTCTCCAATGGATTAGATACCCAATACCTAATAAAGCAGACTTATTAAAAAGACTTTATAATGCTAATATATTTTTAAAATTTGATATGAAATCGGGTTTTTGACAAATTCAAATTGCTGAGGAAGACCGATACAAGACTGTTTTTACTGTCCCTTTTGGTCAATATGAATGGAATGTTATGCCCTTTGGGCTAAAAAAGGCTTCCAGTGAGTTTCAATGCATTATGAATGAGATTTTCAACCCCTATACTGAATTTTCCATTGTCTATATTGATGATGTACTAATATATTCTGATAATGTGGACCAACATTGGAAACATTTAGATATATTCCTGAAGACTGTTAGAACCCAAGGTTTAGTAGTCTCAGCCCCAAAAGTTGTTTTATTCCAAACTAAGATCAGATTTGAAATTTCCCTTAAATAGTAGCGAAATATACCTAGAGGGGGGGTGAATAGGTATAGGCTCCAAATTCTTCCAATTTAAAATTAATGCGGAATATAACAAAGAAAATGCACACTTGATTAGATTTAGCAAATGAATTGATTTCACTAATACAAGAGTTAATCAATTTACAAGATATGCAATCAAGGTAAGATATGGAAGATAAAGAAAAGTAAAAACAAAAATGAACACAAGTGTTTTTACGTGGTAAAACCTCCAAGAGGAAACATCCACGGGTTGATACCACAACCACCGGCGAAGCAATCCACTATGTGAAAAAGGACTTACACACTCAAGCTATCAACTCATGATATCCGCTCAAGCTATCAACTCCTAATCTACCTTCGGGCTAGTGAATCACAAAGCCTACTTCCTAACCGAGATGTATCCCACACCTCTAGAAAGCAATTTCCTATCCAAGACGCTCACGTCTTTAGGAAGATTTCTTGCTTGCCTATCCAGATCCTCCCGACCTTAGACAAGACTCCCTTGCTTGATTATCCGAGTCCTCCCGACTCTAATCAAGATTTCCTTGCTCTATCCACAAAGCTTCACTCACTTTGCTAGAGACTTCAACCTAATGCAAGGCTATGATCTAAAGTGATGCAAATGATGCAAACACAATCAAATTAAGCTAGATGATCAATCAAGCAAAATGTACATGTTCAATGACAATCTAGAGTATGCTTTCTACACACAATCACAAAATTATCTAGAAATCAAGACATGTAAATCAATAAGAACAAGGTATGAATATTCAATATATCACACTAAAAACCTAGTTCTTAGATCAAGAAATAAAACCTAGAAAATAATATGAGACACATCATATATACATTTTCTAGAATCAATTTCAATCAAAATCAAGTTTAGCACTTATATGTTCAAGAGAAAAATCCAAAGCTAAAACTCAATTGACAAATGATCAAACACCCCTAGCATATGATCTAACATACTTCTCAACAAATTTCATCAATCAAATAGTAAGAATCAAGAGATGATCAAAGATGAAATTGAAAAAGAAGAAGTTGAACAAACAACCTTGACCACGTACTAAAGATCAGGCTGCTGGGAACAATGACGAAGTCAGCTCCCTTTGGAAATGCTTGGGGTTTGTAGCTCTTCTCAAGACCAACAATTTTGGCTTTTGAATCGATTGATTTCGAGTTCGTATGAGAAAGTTATGATCCAAATAAGAAAACTAAAATTGAAGAAATTCTGCAGAAAATTTGGAAATGTTCTTCAAGATCTTCAACACATGTGGAGGGAAGGGGAGGAGTTTAAAAAGAAGAGAGAGAGAGAGAGATTTTTTTTGGGCAAATCAGCACATGCCATGTCACCACCCCGTGGGGGGCGTGTGGGCCTCACGGGGGCAGAGAGCTTCTCTGGCCGTGGGGCCCATGGCCTCCCTCACGGCGTGGGCCAAGTGGCCTCACGGCCACGGACCTCTCTGCCACGGACCTCTCTCGTGCGCTCCCTCGGTTCTTCAGCCGTATCTTGGGCATCCGAACTTCGATTTTGAATCCTTTTTTGGATTACGAACCGTGACTCTCTCACGCACGACGATGACTACACAACTTTGAAAAATGGTTGAGAAATCATCTCGGAAAATGACGATGAAGTCAACTTAACGAATGAGAACGAAAAGTAGCGTAGCTACATCGTTTGGACTCGAAACCTTATGAATGAGTAACCGAAATGATCGGAACTCAATAAGGTATCAAATAAGAACATGTTCAAGTCCAAAACACAAAATACACAAACAAATAAACACATATTCACACAAGCATGCCATATCAAAGAGATAGTCACAAAGCATGCAATTCTACAATGTTTGTCTATTAGAGATCAATACATGAGCATACTATGAAGTGTGTGAAAGTGTTATACCAAATGTTTGAACCACGATACAGGGACACACATGTATGAATTGTGTGTGTGTGTGCGCTAACGCCTTGCAAGAGGATAGAAGTCAAGATATACCTTTGACGTTTTTCACCTCTTGAAGACGACTTTTGCACTAGACGTTGCTCGTCACTTTTTAAGCTTCCTTTCTTCAAAGAATATCCTAAGCAACAACTAATATAAATATAGAGTGTTTTGCAATGGAATCAAGCCAATACAAATCATGAACCTTACAAGATTTCTAGGTCACAATATCAGACAAGGTACCATCATACCCATCCAAAGAAGTTTAGAGTTTGCTAGCAAATTTCCAGATGAAATCAAAGACAAAACACAACTTCAAAGGTTCTTAGGATGTTTAAATTATATAGCCAACTTCTATAAAGAATTAAGAGTCATTTGCAAACCCTTATTCCAAAGTCTTAGAAAAAACCCTCCACCATGGACAGACCAGCATACACAAGCAGTTAGAACAGTCAAAGAACATGTCCAAAAACTTCTTTGTTTATCCATTTGTCACCCTAGTGCTCCAAAGATAGTTGAAACAGATGCCTCTGAGTTAGGGTTTGGAGGAATCCTTAAACAGACTATTGAAGGAAAAGAATACCTCGTTGATATGTTTCGAGATCTTGGAATGATACTCAGCAAAAATATTCTACTGTTAAAAAAGAAATTTTAGCAATTGTTTTGACTATCCAAAAATTACAAGATGATTTGATCAACCAAAAATTTGTTTTAAAAGTGGATTGCCAATCTGCAAAATTCATTTTGAAAAAAAGATGTCAAAAATCTTACTTCAAAACAAATATTTGCTAAATGGCAAGCTTTATTATCCACATTTGATTTCACTATTGAACATATCAAAGGATCAGAAAATAGTCTACCCGATTTCTTGACCAGAGAATTTTTGCAGGATAAAAAACCATGAGTAGCAACAAAAGCAGGCCCCATGCCCACTATTAGGCCAGACTTATCACCCGACTTATCATCCAACAACAGACTTATTACGACTTATCAGGGAAACAACCAGATTGTACTAACCTACCATGAAGACAACAATTTAACCCCAACTACCCAAAGCCCAAAACCTAGTCACAAAGACAAATATGCCCTAAGCTTATTATCTCAAACTCACACTCCAAAACTATTAGGACAAATTGTAGCTTCTTCCGCCAGACCTACTATTGCAGGACCAATCCAGATTTCAAATAGTTTTTCCCCACTAAAATCAGAATCTCCATCCTTTAAGACTATTACCTTTTCTCACATCAGCCCTCAAGATAAATTAGCCTAAATAAATCAATATCAGATTACTTCATCATCTTTCCCAAGGGTTAATTCTCCAGTTTATCATTACCAGGTTAAACCCTTTTTTGACAAATATTTTGCGGTAGAAACACCACAATTACTTGACCATTATTTCAAGGAACCCAAAAAACTGGCAGATGCAGTCATTGACCCCCAGTTTTGCAGGATTCCTGAGGATATAACAAAAAGACACATATTCTATGAATTCATCTTGGTAGACACATATTCTATCTATGTGTCTGATGTTTTTGACAAAATAGACAAAGAAAATTTAATTTTTAGAAAAATTAAACTTTGCAAAATCATCACATTGGACCGATGGGGGGGTGACCCCAACAAGAAAAACAAATTTTCAAGACCGTTCCATGTTTCTAAATACTCTTATTGGGATTATATATATGCATGGACAAATGTTTTATATGGGCAAAACCCAGGTAATTCCTTATCCTGGTTTGTTTATTTTGATAAAGACTTTCCTCTCCAAATCCCTTTTTGGTTTCTTGAATGGTGGGACAAATATGGCCCAACTATTGACCTCTTTCCTCATCCTGTCAAGGAAGGATATGCTCAATGGATGACTTATCTTTCTAAACCAAATGATTGGGATTTCATCCCAAACTTATTGCTCTTTTTCAAGCATTTCAGTCTAATCTGGATACTAATGCTTGAATATGCTATCAAAGACAAAATTGTGGGAAATGTCAATATTCCCTATTTTAGCCGACAAACTAAAGTTAAGTGGTGGAGCGGCATGAATATTACAGACCACGGCAAAGATAGGGTTAATAGATGGTTCTCAGAAAACCCTACTCTCTGCAAATCAACTGACCATTCCCAATTCTTAATGGCCAAGTCCCAAAATCAAGCCAGGATTGTTGCTGCTAGCACCCTTGAAGAGCTAAGGAAAATAGCACAAGATATGGAGAAGACAATGACAAATATGTCCCAAAAAGACTTAGAATCAGAAACCCAAGATGGTGATGATGATCTTCTTGAAGATGATGATGACCCCAGCGATGATGACCCCAGCTATTTTGGTCATGACCTATCACCACAACAGCGGCTTTAGCCTCGTCAGATTCACCAGACTTATCCTGAGAGAACATGGCATCCATTATTAGTTTTCATGACTCATCATGACTTATCAATTATCAACAGAGTATCGGTAGATATGGACAAAAAAAAAAAGTGTCGGCAGATATGGACAACTTTAAAGACAACTCGTGAAGGGGTGAAAGACAACTCCAGTTGTTCCAATCAATCCATCAGGCTTTAGCCGAAATCTACTGCAAAATACTTATGTAATAATTATATTTGTAACTATGGTTAGTTTATCTTGTAACTTGAGTTTACTCTCCTTTATAAGCATAGCTCAGGCTAGGTTTTAGGGAGGTTCGGTTTTCAGAATTCCTCTCCCTTCTTTGTAATCTCTCCCTTACTGTTATGACATTTCCTCTCTTAACCTTCCTCCCTCTTTTGTAAAAATCTTAAATCTTGAATAAAGAGTGCAACTTATCTTCTGTATATACATCACTGCTGTCAGACATATACTGATATTGTAAGTATTATTATTATTTTAATTACTCATACCTATTTTAATTTAGTTATAACCAATTTATGTTTCTATTTTTGCTATATATTATCTTATCTAAACTATCGTATTTGCTTGTTCTGCGTTTTGAATTTTTCTATTGTCAGTTCGTCCTGATGTAAAATATATCAGGACGAAGGATGTGGACCATTAAATTTACATACTTTGACTTAAAGTATATGTACTTGTCAAAACTTCTCCATAATCTGTGGTCCACATTCTTCGTTATGATATATTTTATGTTAGGACGAACTGACAATAGAAATATTGTATATATATATATATTTGATGGTAACTGGCTATCATTTTTTTAAAGCTTTTTATTATTGATAGGATTCAAGCTGCTGATTTGGAAATCATTTGTCCAAGCTCCAAGCTCCAAGCTCGTCTATCTACCAACAGAGCTACACTCCTGTGAACTTTTTTTGATAAAATTAAGGATGCCGCATGTGGGCTTTTTTGATAAAATTAAGGATGCCTTTACTTATCAAGAATTCTACTGCGAATCTGGAACACGCATATAAGGAATTAGGTTCTTGAATGAAAGGGAACTTGATTTGGTATAGATATTACTAGTAAAATGGCCCGCGCTTCGCTACGGGCGTATTATACTGTTTTATATAATATTTTCAATTTTAATAAATTTATTGATCTAAGTTATGAAACAAACAAAATTAAAATATAAAAAATATATTAATAAAAAATAAAGTGATAACCAAGTAAAATAATAATTATCTGATATGTATACGTTTAAATACGAAAATAATATATTCAAAGTGTATTGAATATTCATATGAGAAACAAAAATCTATACATTAAATATTACTTAGAAACAAAAGTATCATGCATTACACATATTTTGTTTTTTAAAATGAATTTATTTAGTTAAATAGATAAGTGTAGTGAACATTAAATGTATTTAATATTAAACTTATGATATCTCTTAAAAGCTAAGCAAACTAAATGATTGAAATGAAATAAGTTGAATTTTAAATTTGTAGTCAAGTCAAATTGGATTTCGAAACTTGAGATTTATTTTACAGTAATTTTTTTTTCAATATTTGTGATTTGAAATTCGGTTGCACTATAAAGAAAACTTTGTTCATCAACCAAATTATTTAAGGAGCAAGTCAAACTTAGTTCCTTAAATTGCAATTGAATTTCAAATCAGAAACATTGAAGGAATTTTGATTATAAATTTTTCCGTAATTTAGGGATCAAAGCCAAATTTTAAGATCCAATTTGACTACAAATATGTGCATTAAAAAACTTATCAATTAGATTCAACTAATTATTTCCATTTATTCAATCCGATTAGATTTTAACAGATGTTCTAAGTTTAATCCAACAAACAAAGATAATCAAGTAAATGTCTTTGAAGAGGAGAGTACAACCCTTACATTTCTTCAAGGTTGTACTCAAGTGTATAATTGAGTATAACCTTGAAGAAATATGAGGGTCCTACTATCCTTTTCAAAGACATTTGTTTCAGTATTCTACCGGTGAAAATTGAAACAAAATATCTTTGAAGAGTAGAATAGAGCTCTCACAGTGAAAATATAAGTAAATTGTTGTGTCAGGTAATGAGTCGTGTTCATTAATGAACAACACACTTTTGTCAAATAGGATGTTTTGGTGGTGTGTGTTTAAAGTTTTAAAGTTTTTTGGTAGGTAGATTTAGACGATCTATATGACTTCTTTAATTTTGCAATCAAAGAAGTCCTGTAGATCGTTTAAATTTACCTATCAAAAAATTATTTAAGAGATTCTGACTACAAATCTCTTGAATATTAATATGTGAAATAAAAGTAGCAATAAACATATTTTGTATGTAGATAAACAATTAATGCAATTGTTATAACAATATTATAATTGGTAATAATAATAAATAAATAAAACGTATCAAAAACATATAAAAAGCATAAATAAATTAATACTGAGATTTACAATGAAATCAAAAATAGTAAATAACTTACCAAATAAGTAATTGCAAAGTGTTTGCATCGGAAATATGAAAACCACGAAAAGTATACACAAAATTTAAACACCACAAAAAATTGTTAGTTTTTATAATATAAATTTATAAATACCATGAAAAATATATTATTTAAGCAACAAAAAAATGTACGGATCACAAAATATCTAAATAAGCATAATTGAATAAAATTAGAAAAGAAAAAAAAATTCAAGAAAGATGAATACATATAAACAAATAATCATTATTATACTACACCCAACAAAATAAAACTAATCACTTAGAAAAACAATACAGTCCCCATATGGTTTATACATGTTCGTATTTGGAATCAATGTAGCATGTGCAAGTAATAATACGATCACAATAACTCATACTTATTACCTAGGTTAAAATTTTCAACAGGAAGTCAAAAGCATGAGTGATTAGCCGATCACCATCTACCAATCTTCCTATCACAAAAGAAAGGTAGTTTTATTGATCAATCAAACCTTACCTACTTTCCTGTTCTTGAAAGCAGAAACACTGAAATTAGAATATCAAACTCAAATTCTAAGATCCAATTTGATTGAAAACATTTATATACCCATAACTCATTTATTGGATTCAACTAATCTGCTTTCATTTATTAGGTTTGTTTAAAATGAAAACAGATTAGTTAAAGCAGATTGGATCCAATAAATGAGTTATGGGTGCATAAATGTTTTTACTCAAATTGGATATTGGAACTTGAGTTTGATGTTCTTATTTCAGTGTTTCTGCTTTCAAGTACAGGAAAGTAGGTAAGGTTTGATTGATCAATAAAGTTGCATAAATTTGTAGTCAAGTCAAATTGGATTTTGAAATTTGAGATTTATTTTACAGTAATTTTTTTCCAATATTTATGATTTGAAATTCGGTTGTATTATAAAGAAAACTTTGTTCATCAACCAAATTATTTAAGGAGCAAGTCAAACTTAGTTCCTTAAATTGCAATTGAATTTCAAACCCAAAACAATGAAGGAATTTTGATTGGGTTAAAAAATTAAATAGCACTATTTGAGGCTCTTTTTTGGGAACAGGCACCAACTTACTAACTTAAGTTTAAAAGGCACCATTTATGGTGAACGGACAAAATTGCCCCCCACAGTAACCTTCTTCACCATTTTGTTTTCTTTTTTTCTTTCAAAATCCTCTATCAATGGAAGTGGAACTGATGAATCAATGATACTGACCAATCAACGAACAAAAAGGCTCGGGAAGCATGAACTATATAGAAAGTCTCAGAGATACAAATTTTTTTTTTAAAAAATTGATAGTTAAAAAGGCTCGAAAATGTTTGAAAAGGTTCGAAAAAGGCTCGAAAAAGGTTTGAAAAGGCTCAAAAAAGGTTCGAAAAAAGTTCGGAAAAGGCTCGAAATGATTTCGTGCCTTTTTACACTGTCATCGTGCCTTTTGAAGTTGTTATCGAGCCTTTTGGAAAAGTTATCGAGCCTTTTAGAAAGGTTATCGAGCCTTTTTGGAAAAGTCTCGATAACTTTTCCAAAAGGCTCGATAACCTTTTTAAAAGGCTCGATAACTTTTCCAAAAGGCTCGATAACTTTTCAAAAAGGCTCGATTAAAAAATTAAAAAATATTTCGAGCCTTTTTGAACAAAGTTTCCAGCCTTTTTGTACAGTAATCGTGCCTTTTTGTACATGAAAAGGCACGATCGGTGTATGAAAAGGCACGATTGTACAGTAATCGTGCCTTTTCATTAAGTGTTCGAGCCTTTTCATACACTAATGAAAAGGCACGATTGGTGTATGAAAAGGCTCGAACACTTCATTTCGAGCCTTTTCAATGGAAGATTCACAAAACTAAACTAATTATCCATTGGAGGTCTGTTTTAAATCTCAGAAAACTTCAAAGTAAGAAAAGAATGTGTAAAATAAGGGTATTTTTGTCCGTTCACCATAATAGGTGCCTTTTAAACTTAACTTATTAAAGCAGTGACATTGTCACCAAATCAGTTTTAAAAGGTGACATTTCTCACCAATTCCACAATTTTGATTATAAATTTTCTTGCAATTTAGGGATCAAACCCAAATTTTAAGATCCAATTTGACTACAAATATGTGCATTCAAAAACTTATCAATTAGATTTAAATAATTATTTCCATTTATTCAATTCGATTAGATTTTAACAGATGTTCTAAGTTTAATCCAATAAACAAAGATAATCAAGTAAATGTCTTTGAAGAGGAGAGTAGAGCTCTTACATTTCTCCAAGGTTATACTCAAGTGTATAATTGAGTATAACCTTGAAGAAATGTGAGGGCTCCACTTTCCTTTTCAAAGACATTTTGTTTCAGTATTCTACAGGTGAAAAATGAAACAAAATGTTTTTGAAGAGTAGAGTAGAGTAGAGCTCTCACGGTGAAAATATAAGCAGATTGTTGTGTTAGGTAATGATTCGTGTCCATTAATGAACAACAGTACAACACCCTTTTATTCACTTGTCAAATAGGATGATTTGGTGGTGTGTGTTTAAATTTCACACATTAATATTCAAGAGAATTGTAGTCAGAATCTCTTAAATAGTTTTTAGGTAGGTAGATTCAGACGATTTACAGGATTTCTTTGATTGCAAAATTAAAGAAGTCATGTAGATAGTCTGAATCCACCTACCCAAAAACTATTTAAGAGATTCTGACTACAAATCTTTTGAATATTAATATGTGAAATAAAAGTAGCAATAAACATATTTTGTATGTAGATAAACAATTAATACAATTGTTTTAACAATATTATAATTGGGTATCAAAAACATATAAAAAGCATAAATAAATTAATATTGAGATTTACAATGAAATCAAAAATAGTAAATAACTTACCAAATAAGTAATTGCACAATAACTGCAAAGAGTTTGCATCAAAAATATGAAAATCGCGAAAAGTACACACAAAATCTAAACATCACAAAAAATTGTTAGTTTTTATGATATAAATTTATAAATACTATGAAAAATATATTATTTAAGCAACAAAAAAAATGTTAAGATCACAAAATACCTAAATAAGCATAATTGAATAAAATCAAAAAAGAATAAAAAAAAAAAATCCAAGAAAGATGAATACATATAAACAAATAATTATTATATTTTCTAAAAAAAAATTATTCAGTATTCTACCGGTGAAAATTGAAACAAAATGTTTTTGAAGAGTAGAGTAGAGCTTTTACGGTGAAAATATAAACAGATTGTTGTGTCAGGTAATGAGTCGTGTTCATTAATGAACAACACCCTTTTATTCACTTGTCAAATAGGATGTTTTGGTGGTGTGTGTTTAAAGCTTTAAAGTTTTTTGGCAGGTAGATTCAGACGATTTACATGACTTCTTTAATTTTGCAATCAAGGAAGAAAAAAATGGAAAGAGATTGAGAGAAAGAGAGGACGGTGGGTGGGTAGAGAAAAAGAGAGTGAGGGAGGTGGTGATAATGGGTAGCACGTACACCTGCTATTACCTTTTTTTTTTCTCTTTTTTTTTTTTTGCAACCCATCAATGGCACTTTTATAAACAAAATAGTAAAATTGAGAAAATTTTAATTTATTTACAAAAGTGTCATTGATGGGTTGTAAAAAAAAAATGATAGCAAAACCTTAAAAACCCTCTCTTTTATGAGTAGGGATGGGAATTTCCCCCACGGGGCCCCGCCCCCATTTGGGGGCAAATTTTGCCCCCAAATGGAGTTTTGGGGCGAGGGTGGAGGTAAATTTTGCCCCCAAAACCTAAATGGGGGTGGGGGTGGGGGTGGGGGTGGGGGTGGGGGAACCTCCCCCCACCCCCATTTCCCCATTCCCCCATTTCCTAAATGGGGTGGGGGTGGGGCCCCAATTCCCCCATATATTTTATTTATATATATAGTTTATTTTATTTTCTTATAAAAATAAAAAAATAAAAAAAACTCTAACTCTATTAGTCAATTACTCATATACTTGATTATTCTCTGCATAGTTAAATTTGTTTAGACTTTTATGTGTAATACACTAATACTATATTATTATAGTTATTTGTATTAATTTTGGATTAAATTAAATCAATTATATATTTTAGATTGTATATTTTGTTAATTATTGGATTGGATATTGAAACAGAGTGAAACAAAAGTTTGGTATGATCAAATTCCGAATTCTGAATTCTAAATTTCGGATTGAAAAATTTTAGGATTAAAAATGGGAGAAATTGGGGAAATGAGGGACGGGGGTGGGGGCAGGGGAACCTCCCCCCAAACACCCCCATCCCTAGTACCCCCAAATGGGGTTTGGGGGCAGGGGTGGGATGCAGGTTTTAGGAATGGGGGTAGGGGGACCCTCCCCCGCCCCATTGGGCCCCCAGTCCCATCCCTACTTATGAGTTGTAAAAAAAAAAAAAAAAAAAATGATAGCAGGTGTACGTGCTACCTACTATTACCACCTCCCTCACTTTCTTTTTCTCTACCCACCCACCGTCCTCTCTTTCTCTCAATCTCTCTCCATCTTTTTCTTTTAAACCCTAAAATCCCTTTTTCTCTAATTCTCTTCAACCCTTATCACCACCTCTACCATCAACAAACCATTACTTCACAAAAAAAGAAGTTATTAACATAAAAATTCAAAATTCAAAATTCACAGCTGTATTCAAATACCTACATACATTTACATGCAATTATCACTTAAGCAACTTGTTGTATGTGTAATTTCGCCAAGCAGACACGTCATTAAAGAAGTCAATAAATGCGGAGGAAAACGTTGTCACGTCACCTGTTAACCGGGTCAAAGGGGAAACGTGGACCAGTCAACGCACCAATAAGTCTTAGGTCAATAAGAGTCATAGGTGTGTTTGCCAGATCTGGGTACATACTCGCTAGGGATAAAAATGTGGTCGCCAAAGAACAGTACCCAGGATTGAAGGCATTCGCCGCATCAGCTTACTGAGCACAAACCGACTCGGCAAATGCACAGGAATAACACCCGCCCTTCTAGAAGACCCCTCACGACGAGAAATCATAAAAGGAGAAGGTTAAAAGAATATCAGGCTCTAAAAAGAGAAGAGAAGACGAATTCAACCCGAAGAGGTCGGAATAGGAAGTAAATCCTAATCCATTACAACGTGGGATTCCTAACACAAATCAAAGAGGAAATCCTACCATCAACACGGCTAGAACCAAAGGAAAACCCTAGTTATTATGTATAAATAGAACCACCTATCCCACGAGGAGGGGGTTCGAAAACCTAGAGAGAAAAAGCAATTATTCGAGAGAGTTGAGTGTGTAATCAGACAGCAAATCATAGTATTATCTTTCTGCCCTCTGGGGCGCCGTGGTTTTTTCCCATTCAAGGGTTTTTCCACGTAAAATCTGTCTCTTGCATGCATTGTTTTCTTTCTTATTTACTATTCACTTTGATATAATTGTTGGTCACGTGATAATCCAAATTTCACCGGCAACACAACTAAATCTCTAAAAACCCAAAACTTTAAAAAACACACCATTTTCATTTCAAATCCAAAGTTCTACTAAAGAGCATATGACATTGCATTCTGAAGCTAATCTCAATAAATTTCAAACATTTCTATCATTGTAATTTGTATACAGAAACTCACCAATGGATTTCCTCCTTTAAGTCTCACATCAGTAGCTCTAGCTGTAGCAAAACTCAGAAGCAATTCATGTATTTCCTCCTGCAACAACACCCATCAAAAATGATATATAAATATACACTTTTTCCTCAATCTGACACTAACCCAGAGTAAGAAAAAAAAAAAAAAAAAAAAATTTCCAATTTTTCAATCCACATCACAATCCCAGCTCAAAATCAAATGAAACCAATCCACAACAGAAACCCAATTGAAGAATCAAAGCTCCAATCCACAAAGTCAGCATATAAAACAAAAAAAAATCAGACAAAGTTACACACTCATATAAAATTCATATAAATAAAATAACAAAAAAATTATGACCTGCTTAAGTTGGTTGAGTTTTTTAGAGAGATTGAAAATCTGTTCATCAAGTGTCTTCCAGTCTTTGGCTCAGAAGCAATTCATGTATTTCCTCATGCAACAACACCCATCAAAAATGATATATAAATATACACTTTTTCCTCATTCTGACACTAACCCAGAGTAAAAAAAAAAAAAAAAAAAAAAATTCCAATTTTTCAATCCACATCACAATCCCAGCTCAAAATCAAATGAAACCAATCCACAACAGAAACCCAATTGAAGAATCAAAGCTCCAATCCACAAAGTCAGCATATAAAACAAAAAAATCAGACAAAGTTACACACTCATATAAAATTCATATAAATAAAATAACAAGCGTTTTTTTTAAAGAGATTGAGAATCTGTTCATCAAGTGTCTTCCAGTCTTTGGCTTCGAAGCATAGCTGCAAGATGTCACTGACAGCCTTCTTCGTGTTGGCGACTTGACCAGCAAATCTCATCAGCTTCTGGACATTTAATAGCTGATCTATTTGAGCCTCCATAGTGCCTTTTCCTTCCTGAAACATCACAAAAAAAAAAAAGGGGAGCCGATATTGACACCCATAAATATGATAAACACACCCATATTTTAATAAAAAAATTTAATTATAAAAATATCCCAATAGGAATTTACCAATAAGAACAAATTAGTTTAATTAAAAATAAACAAAATACTATTTACACCCATTAATTACACTCATATCTTCAACTATATCACTTTATTAAAAATAAAATAAAAAATACCAGAAATTGTACACAAAAAAATACCTACTTATGAACCATTGCGATTTGATACATTGATACCTACTTTGATACATTGTGAGGACTTGACCGAGATGTTCCAGGCTTCCAGCAACATATGAATTCTTTTGGTCTCACCATTATGAACAATTGCGATTTTGACGATTATGTCTATGCTAGTCCTCACAATGTATCAAATCCATGCAACGATGCCATAAGTCAAGCAAACATCATCGTTGGTGATTATATAAACAATTATGATGGGATCCTTGAAGTTTGTTATCCATCTATAGTAGAACAAGAGCTCTGATTGCGGAAAATGGTATACACTCTTCTCCTTCACATGCCTTATTCTCTTGCTAAATCGTTTCTTAATTCTTAACAGGCTACTAAGGTAAGCGTTGGAATTGATGTGTGTATGACCTATGAAAGACAATTCTATTTCAACCTTCCTGAGGTGCAGAAGGCTCTCCATGCCAATCGTACTAATTTACCTTATCGCTGGTCAATGTGCAGTGGGTAAGATATCTTCGATTCTTTCAATAAGTTGTTCAATTTACGCACTTATCTTTCCGATTTGGTGTATTGGGCAGTGTTTTAAATTACAGTGACATTGATGGTAACATGAACATGCTTCCCTTGCTCAAAAGAATAGTCGAAAACAAGATACCTGTTTGGGTGTTTAGGTAAGATCTATTATAGCTAACTTGCCTTTCCGTCCATCAATTGTTAACGATGATTTATAATTTTGAATTAACTATAGTGGTGATCAAGATTCTTTTGTACCTCTGCTGGGGTCCCGAACACTGATCCATGAACTAGCACATGATCTAAACATGAAGGTTATTGTCCCGTATGGAGCTTGGTTTCACAAAGGCCAAGTACTTGAAGAAACATCCATTCATTAATTTCATTACACTCAGCAATGATAGCACCTGACAAATCCTTCATTTCATTTTGTTATAAATTGCTTGCTACTTTTACGGCAGTCTTTGTCTTAATTCACCTGATCAGACACATCCCATTGCATGGCATCAGATTGATGAAATCTTGCCCATGTTGACACAGTGGGATTCAAAAATCACGCTTCTCTGCTTCTAAACCCATCCGATCAAGTATCAGTGAGAACAAAGTATCTAAATCACTGCTCCATATTTACTCATTTGGTCGCAACTCCAACTTGTATGCTTGTATTTCCAAGGGAGAGATAATTATGTGTCCCTCTTGGGCAACATCTTCATAGTAGGAAATTGGCCTGAAGTAGAGATTCTCGAAATTTAAGAATTCCCGATACTGTGTTTTTGAGTCTGGAAAACTTAAAAATTTATCATTTGTAAAATTGGGTGTGTTAATAACTTATGAGGGTTTATAAATAAATTGTATTGAAATGAAAATATTCATTTAAATAAGGGTATTATTGGCATTAAGATGAGTATTTATAGTAATGTTTTAATTTTAAATTTTAGACATGGGTGTACTTATAAATATGGGTGCGCTTATCATATTTATGAGTGTCAATATCCGTACCAAAAAAAAAAAAACATGTTTCCGATTTCAAAAAAAAAAAAAAAAAAAAAAATCAAAGAAAGGCAAGAGACTTGTTTAGATCTGAAGGAAACATCGAGTCACCATTTTCGATTTTCAGTGAGTCAGAAAAAACAACAAAATAAAACAGAGAATCAATCTACCACGAATATTTTCAAATGGATGCCCATCATCAACAATTAACTCATCTCTTCTCTTGATTAATTTTTTTTTATCTCTGTACGATTTCTCTTTCAGACAGATTTTGTAAGACAAATATTAAAAAAATACATTTGGTATTTTGGTGAGAGTGCATTGACTGATTGAGTGAAAGAAAGAGAGGGTTTTTAGGGTTTGAAAGAAAAACATGGAGAGAGAGTGAGAGAAAGGGAGATCGAGAGAGTTCTGATAGAGAGAGAGGGGTGATGGTGTTAGTGGCAATTATATATATATGTCTATCCATAAATTTTTCAAAATATTTTGTTACCTTCTTCAATAACTGTTGATAGGTAGGAGTAAGGGTGGGCAAAAAACCATTAAACCGAACTGAACCGATCCAATCGGTTTTTTTCCGGTTTTTTACTGTTAACCGGTTTGGTTTGGTTTGTTTTTTAAAAAACCGGTATTTTCGGTTCGGTTTCCGGTTCTAGGGTTCGAACTGGTGGACCGAACTGAGAACCAATGTATATAATTTTGTTGTTTCATCTTCACTCTTTCTTACCACTATGTTCTTCCATTTTCTCATGTTTTATCTTGCTTGTTAGGATTTTGGTCCTCCTATTCTCATGTTCCAATGTTCCATTATCTATCAGTTGCGGGATTTGGTAATCGTATTAGCCAACATTTTTTTGGATTATTGTCTTGTGAGCCCAGGTCTTCAGGAAGATAGATATTTCCAACTGAAACCAACTTTGACTTTTGGTTTTGTCATAGTGATCAGGGATAGTGATAATGAAATGACCTCTTGAAAATGTGAGATTTGAGCCTAATAATTATAAAACCTGGTTCAAATATCTATTCTTTCGCCATATTGAAGACTCAACCTATTTAGAGACCTTCCAAAGGCTTCTTAGCAATTTTTTAGTTGATTTAGTCTGCATATGTTTGTTTAATTGAGATTTGCTTGAAATGCAGTTTGATGAAAAAAAACCTCTGCTGACTGTGAAAGTTTTATTTGTTAATTCTAATTCTTTTTGCTCATTTTTTCTAACCGAGAGTTCCTAGAATTATTCGTACAGGTTCCTGTTGCAACTCAAATTTTCTATGTTTTTACTTGGTCATCTATATAATAAGTACTTATAATGTTGCAGAAAATCGAAAAAACCGAACCGAACCAAACCGAACCGAACCGGTTCAATCGGTTTTTGATCGGTTCACACTTTTCAATTTTATCGGATCGATTCACTTTTTCAAAAACCGGATATTATCGGTTTTTTATCGGTTCACTCAAAAAGTGAACCGATCCATTAAACGCCAACCCTAGGTAGGAGTTGGTTGTTAAATTTAATAGTTAGTCAGATTTTCATTTCTATTTTGTCACATCAATACATCATTAATTGCTACTTCTAATTTTAAATGTTTGAACGGGAGTAGCTGTGGGAGGCAGAGAAACATAAATAAATATAAATTAAATGTGAAGTTCTGTTTTTAAAGTATTAAATATTAAGTTTTTATTTTTGGAAGTATTTATATGCAGTTTGGTGGGCTGCAAGCCTGCAACCACTATTAATTAGACTCATTTCTTTTAGCTGATTTGTCAGTGGCATTTCTGTAAATGTTTATTTTAAAATTTTCTCTTTTTTTACGATACATCATTGGCAATTTTGTAGATAAGTAAAAATCTATTAAAGTTTCTTTTAGCTTAGCATATTTGTCAGTGGCACTTTTGTAATTAAAATGAAATCAACTCAACTTTTATTCTTTTTTTTTTCTCATCTTTTAGATATATACCGTTTGCAATAAGATTGTCTCCCAGGTCCATGATCAACGTGTTGTTCTTGTTAATCAAGTAATTTTAAATTGCTTTTAATTTCTTCTTTTTAAAAACATTTTCAAACAATGTGTTTTTGTTCAGTGTCCCAGTAGGTATTGATGGATTTGGATTAATCAATTAATTAATAACAAAAGAAAAAAGAAATGGTTTGGATTATGAAGACGATGACATTATCAAAGTTCTTCTAGTAACTGTGTTATTATCGAACAAAATTGCATTTTTATCGAACATGAAATTTTCGCAGGACTCATTTTATCTCTGCCTAGTGCTGAGAAATTGAAAAAAATTCATGAATATAACTTTGATCATCCCGGTAAGTATCGTATTTCTAAAAATTGGATTTAAGAATAACTCAAAAAATTAAGTAACTTTTTGAAATATAGAAAAAAATCAAAGTATACAATGAATGAATCTTGAAACTTGAGAAAAAAAAATTACACAAAACATAATATATTATAATCAAAGTACACAAAATATTACAACCTTGTTTTGTTATCATGCAACCTAGACAACTTTTTACAGCTATTTCAAAAGTATAATGTCACAACACATTTCATAAAAATTATTATAATCCAAAAACACAAAACACAAAATATTGTAATTAAAGTACACAAAATATAGCATGCTTGATTTGTTATCCTGCAGCCACCACAGATAGCTTCATTTCTTCCTTTTGATATGCATGGTTTCTTGGGATAGTCAACGCTGAATTAAAGAACAAAAAGAGGAAATATAAGATTTTATTTGAATATAAAAATCGTAAACAATTATTGAATAAATAAATTTTCTAATCTCTTTTTTTATTTTTTTTGGTGAATGACTTGTCTTTGAAAGTGCTGATTGGTAGATGGATAGCCTCTGGATCACTTTCAGAAGCATTTTCTTCAACATGTGTTTTTGCAACATGTGTTTGTTTTGTACTGGTAAAAACATTTTAAATACATAAGGCAACGGATATTATATTAATTAGTAGCTCTAATACAAAAATAGTTAATGAAATAAAAATAAAAATATATTTACTATAGTTTACCTGTGTGGTGTTATGTCCTTTGATTCAGAAAAAAGTTTTCGCTTCACACCTTTACTTGTTTTTAGGGTTGTCTCTGTGAGATGAGGTTGTGAAGAGGTGATAGGAGTTGTTGCAACAATTTGAGGTGTTGGTGATGGTGTGTGAGGGATATCAGCTTGCATTTGATCCACTAATGATTGAGGTAGAGTCTCATCAATGATAGCTGAAACTATAAAATCTGATTTGTAGTAGTCATTCTCTTGCTTTCCAAATCGGATCAGAATTTTTTTTGCAGTGCCTATCAATTTTTCAAGGTGTGGGGGTAATCCATATGGATCATCATATCCTTGCTCTATGACCAATGTTTGGCAAGATATGCCAAGAAGCTTTTCAGCAGCTTTCCCTATGATGAGAAAGTTCATTTGATCTGTGTTATCCTTAACAATGCAATTAATTTTGTACTTTAAAATAAAATTGATAAATATTATTAAGTCATATAAAACAAAATATAAGAAAAAATCTGTCAATTTACTTAGCACCAAATAAGATACAGTATACTTTTAGAAATTAAATATATAACATTTTATATCCATATGTTTCTATACGTAATCATATAGGATAAGATCATATCTTAAATTATATCATATCATTATATTGTGAATTATTATTAATAGTCATATCATGCGTACTTTTTTCTAAGGTGAGACACCATTAACATTCTTGTAGGATAAAACTATATAAGGTCTTCGTGAAATTTTGAAGTCCATGTCCTTCTCATCCTCTTTTTTCATCAGTTCATCTATACTAATATTATACCTTCTACAAACTCAATTCAATCCATTATCAATGTTATTGTTATTTAAACCAAAAGTATAAAAAATAGCTTTGGTAACTGATTACAACATTGTTTATGGATAAAATTCACACACCAAAAACAGTCATTGTATCATCTAATGTATTGTAACACAACTTTAATTTTATTAGAATCCTAACTATACTAAGTAAAGAGTTATCCTATTCTAAAGAAAGTAAATTATGGCAATACATTGTAATAATTGAAGGCTGTTGGTGAGATCGATTAAAGGATATAGCTTAATACAGTAGGGAGGAACTTTTGGAAACACAAATATATATACCTAATAGATATGAAAATTGACATATATAAATTGCTAATAAATATGATGAAAATAATAACATAAATTGGTAATATAAAAGATTAAAACAATATATAATCATTAACAGTTAAATTTAAATTTAATAGTAATCACCATGGTTCTGGAGCTTTATTGAGTGGTCCATGGGTGAAGCACGAAAACCCTGTCGAACTTGGTTTGACATTCTTGTGACAATTAGAACATGATTTATACCACAATCCTCTACTGAGATCATACTCCATTGTCGTTGCTTGACATGCAAAAGTTTTATTCTATACAATAATTTAACAACAGTGAAGGATAAGATACAAAATTTTGCTAATAGAAAAAATTTCAAGAAAAAAAAAAACATAATTGATTTTGGAAGATATAATTTTAGTTGATGTGATGTTACCTTATTTGTAGCAGGATCAAGAAAATATAATTCTTGAATTTGTTTGCTTTCAATGTTTTTGATGGTTTCACTGGTTACTTCACTCCTTGCTGATGGAGGAAGAGTAATGATGGGTGATTTCATGTTTTGAAACCTTGAAAAAATAATTATATAATGAGTCATGGAATTAAAATAAAAAGAAAGAAAACAAAGAAGGTAAAAATTATGCAAAAAAATAAATTACATTTTCTTGTATTCAAAAAGTTGTGGGACATCAGGGTTGAAGAAGCACATGGTAGAATATGAGCTACTAAGCATTGGTTTTCCTATAGTATATAAAAAATTGTTAATAAAGTTAGTAGTATTGTAAGTTATTACAATGTAAAATAAATAAAATTAAAAGGAACCTTGATATTCTTTGACTTTCAGGCTTGTTATAGCAATGAACACAGGAGGAGAAAGTGTTGCCAATATTTGTTCATCAAAGTTCATTGCAACATCAGCCCATAAAATAATTCGGATCTCCTCATTTCTATCATAACATAAGAAGAAATATATGAAACAGATTAATATCATGTTTTTATACCTTGAATTGAATGAATAAGTAAACATATCAGTGTATATAAATATAAAAGTTAAAAGTTGATATTTACTTTATATTTTGAACATGAAGGTCTTTTTTTTTTTTTTTTTTTCATATCTAATGTTATGGACTGACACCACTTCAGTTGCCTGCAGAGCAATGAGACATCCAAATATGTCTTTCCAAAAAAAAAAATTATGTTAGTATCTATAAAAATATAAATATAAGGTTTACAATATGAAATACTTTATAATTTATTCAATTACCTGTAAGGATAATATCATTATCTACTCTTGATAGAAGTTCATCAAATTGAAAAAAATTAAATCCATGTCTTGGAATTGGTGGATGGGTGTCTTCAAGATGTAATATTTGAACTCTTTTGTTCAATTCAAGCATCCCATCATGTGCAACTATTTTGTTTGAAGTTTTGTTACGAACAATATGAAATTTGCTGATTTCATATATGTCTCCAGGTTTCAGAATTGTTTGAAAGTGTTTCATCTCCCATGGTTGAATTGTAGCATGTATTGTATCTCCCTTAATAATAAAATAAAAATGTTAAAGTCAATAAATGAGTTTTCTAACCAATTCAATAACTATTTTGAAAGACTTACATTTTTGTCAACAAAAACACATTCCAGGCTCAAGGCTTGAGAGTTGCTTCCAATACATTTTACTGTCCACATTTTGCACACTCTAACCCTTATTCTATTACCATGTTCATATGGTTTCAATGCACAAACTGGTGTGATGTCCATTAAGCTGGAAAGAAATTTAAGAATATTAGTAATAAGAAAGAATATGAGTGAAAAATAGAAAAGAAAGAGCAATTATTTGGAATGCAAACAACAAAGACAAAGGTTTTGAAACAACAATAAAGATACAATATGTTAAGAAGATTCAATATGTTAAACCTTTCTTTGATGTAACTCTATACATAACAACATACAATTGTCCATGTGTAAAAACTGGTTGGGGCAAATACAATCCAACACTTTTGAGAGATTGTCCCTGACTTTTATTAACGGTCATGGCATAGCAAAGTCTTACAGGAAATTGACGCCTTTTAAGAATAAATGGTCATTTGCTATTTGTTGTTGTCAAAGCAATCATAGGAATAAAAACTTTGTCACCAATGTTACTGCCTGTTATTATCTTAGCTTCTATAATTCTATCAGCCATTTGAGTAATAATCAAACGTGTTCCATTACATAATCCGACACTCTGATTTAAATTTCTTAGCAGCATAATCGGCATGCCAATTTTTAATATTAATTTATGTGATGGCAAACCGTTGAACTCAAGTTGATTCAAAAATTCCAACGGATAAAGAATTTCAAGATTTTCAATATTTTCTACGGAAGAACACAAAGAATCTGAACTCAAATATGTTCGATTTTGGCCAGGTACAATACCTAACACAATCATTTATTTCTGAAACAGCTTCATTTCGTGGAGTGACAATTGCTTGTTCTCTAAGATAAGAAGAATCATCAAAAAATTTCTCAAAGTCTGTGTATACAGAATAAACTATGCTTTCTATAGGATTTTCATCAAAATGAACCAAAAAATCATTAGATACTTTAATCCATGAACTTTCTTCATCATCTGCAATTGTTAAATCACTAATATCACCATTTCCAATTCGTAATATTCAGCTTACAAAATCAGCTAATTCTTGTTTTTCTTTTTCATCTAATCTTACTTGAGAAAGCCTCATATTTTGTTTCAAAGAAAATAATTGAAAATAAGGCCATAAATACGAACTTGTTAAAGAAGCATAACAATATCAGCTCTATCACTAGCCTGCACAACAGACAAAATCTATCTAAAATCACCACCTAACAAAATTGGTTTTCCACCAAATGGACATGTTTCTACATCAAGATTTAAACCTCTTAAAATGTCACGAAATGTTCTGTCCAAAGCTTCAAAACATTTTCTATGATTCATAGGCGCTTCATCCCATACAATTAATGCAGTGTCTTGAATTAATTTTGCAAGTTGTGTGCCTTTTTTTATCTCACACATTGAACAATCATTAACAATCAAAAGAATTTTAAATCTAGAGTGTGCAGTTCTTCCACCAGGAAGCAATAGTGAGGCAATTCCAGAAGAAGCTACTGCAAGAACTATTATACCCTCAGATCTAATTTTTGCTATAATTGTGCTCCACAAAAAAGTTTTACCAGTTCCACCATGGCCATGGACAAAAAATAAACCAAAATTATTATTTTTAATTGTTCCAACAACACAATCATAGACTTCCTTTTGTTCTTTATTCAATTGTGTTAAAAACAAATAATGTTGTTGTTCTAGTAGTTGAACATCATAATTCAGTTTCTCTCTTAGTGCTTTATTTTTTGTTGTACTCATCAAGTGACTATCTGGCAAAGGAAGATTATGTTCAATTAAAGAACTATTTGATGCATTAAACTACTCATACAAAACATTATTTTGAAGCTCATCATCTGATAAAATCAGATTTGGCATCTTAAACACTATTTTCATTCTATGCAAAATATCATCATACATGAATTTCCAATAAGTTCCAAACAAAATGGATGGTTCACTAACATCAAAAAACAATATCATCACTACAAATAATTGTCTTAGTTGGGCTGAAGATGCTGTGTTCACAGCTTCTAACAAAGTTTGGTTCCATTCCTTGTCATCACCTAATAATCCAAGTGATTTACATGCTGCTTGAAATGTGGGTTCACAAATGCTATCAACTGTTCGCAAATCTTTAAAACTTAGAGTACCTTTTTGATAATTTAATAACATTCTTAAGTAGTATAATTCACCAGCAGCAGGATGAACAAAAGCTATTCTACCTAAGAAAGCACATCTTTTTCTACATTTCCATTCTCTTTCATCATTATCCCAAACAAATTTTGATGGAAATTCAATATATAATAGTTCACGTGCTTCAGGATTTTTGACATTAGTCTCAAACCACTGTGTCAACATAGTTTTTCTAAGTTTGCTTGCATTAGCCACATATTCCAAATTAGTATGCTGATTAAAAACAATGTTTTGATGCAAAGGCAAATGCACAGGTAACCTTTCTATGGCTGGTTCTCTAAAATGAATTTGAAATTGTAACATTCTCCAAACTGCTTCATATGGGCATATATATCTACAGTTCAGATATGCTACAATCTCATCAAATTGTTTATCCTCAACTAGGGATGGCAACGGGGCGGGTCGGGGTCAGGGAATGCTTTTCCATCCCTATCCCCGCCCCTCAAAACCATCCCAGTCCCCGTCCCCGTCCCTGTCCCTGTCCCTGTCCCTGTCCCTGTCCCCGTCCCCGCATTAAGAGAAGCGGGGCCGGGGGCGGGGATTTCCCGTTGGAGGGTCCTTCCCCATACCCGCCCTATTCCCTGTCTAATATAACTATACATTTAAAAATTACAACTTAAATTCATATTATATTAAAACAAAGAATATTACAATGTTATATGCATATATATAACATACTGATTGTCATATGTCATTCCCCATTCATATATATGTGCAAATATTATATATATATATGCATCACACACACATGTATGCAGATATATATGCATGTATGTCTGTATATATGAATGAAAATACTTATGTATGCATATGACAATCAGTATATTAGACGGGGTGGGGATATAACATTGTCATATTCTTTTGTTTAATATTTAGTCTTAAAACAAAGAAAAAAGTATGTCATATAAAATATTTTAATAAAACAAAAAATAAGAGTTGCGATAAGTCTTAAAACAAAGAAAAAAAAAGTATAAATTCATATTTAGTCTAAAATCAAATATTTTATAAAACAAACCTTTTTTTAAAAAAAAAAAAAAACTATTTATGTTTAAAAAAGTAATGTTAAATGATTTTAAAAAATCTAAATATTATATATTATATTATAAATATATATATATCGGGGCGGGGAGTGCTTCCCCCGTCCCCGCCCCGCTTCACCTTCGGGGATAAGATTTTGTCCCCATCCCCGTCCCCGTCCCCAAATATTATCCCCCATCCCCGCTTGGTTTGGGGCGGGGCCCCACGGGGCCCTGGCCCCGTGGGGAATACTGCCATCTCTATCCTCAACCATAGCCCTTACTCTATCAGTATCTTTATTTATGTATTTGAAGAGATATTTAATAAGCATAGACTGACAACATGATTCAACATTTATATGTGCTTGATATCTCAATAACAATTCACGATTATAAGGTACAACAAAAGAGTTATCAATTTTGATACCATTTTTAACAACAAAAACATTTTTATTTTCTCTCCGTTTATATACAACAAAACCATTTTGTTCAAAAGAAGTTTCATTTTTAAAATGCTTTGGAATTTTTTTTGAATATGTTCCACCTTCCATGCAAGGAGAGTTTTGAGTTGCAAGGCCGCAATGGCCATGCATCATGAACCCTGAAACGGCAGCATAGCTATTATGATCAAATTCTTTATCTGGAATTTTAGCAAAAATGATTAAATCAATATTACCGGGTGTATAGCATTTATATTGTTTTTTCATCCATATTAGGATGTGACAATGGGGAAGACCTCTTTTCTGAAACTCTACTGTATAAACAACTATTTAAAAAGGGAAAAAAAATTCATATATATCAGAATACATTAATTTTATTTTATATATTTTTTAAATCTATAATATGAAATATAATTTAAAAAAAAAATACCAGCTTCAATTTCACCAAATGGATTTCCGGATTTGATATATTTAATCATATCATCAAGTTTAGCAATGAAAATTCTAGACACTAAATCAGGTCTGTCCTCCATTTTATAACCTGGTCTACGTCCAAGATCACTGAGAATTTCAGGCCACTTTGAGTTGCATGTAAATATGATAAATAAATCAGGATTTCCAAAACATCTACATAGTGCCATAGCATCCTGGTAATTATTTATCATATATCATGCACTACCAGTATATGAAGATGGTAGAATAACTCTTTTTCCCAAATCGTCAGCATTTGAATCTCCATTTACAACTGCATCTTGAATGCCCTTTAACACCTCACTTCTAAGAGAATTTTGATTTGATCTAATAAAATCCAATCTATCCTCTTCAAGTGTGGCATATGCATCAACCAAAAATTGTTGAAACAATTTACCACCCTTTAACAACGTAGCATCCTCTTCAAACCGATCTTGAATCTGATACGCAATAAATGCTCTCATTGATATCCGTTGTTTTTTTGGTTTCTTGCCTTTAAAATGTTTATTCCAAGGAATATTTGATCTATAACCATCTTCACCATATGAAAACAATAATGGATATTGCAAAGCCATATACTTAGGGTTTAATTTTGTTATCCTTTGCAATATAATATACCATTTCTAAGCTCTATAATGATATCCCTTTCAGATTTAAAATCACCAATATCTCCAACTATCAAACTACCAATGTGACTACTTGTTGGCAAATCATATTGTCTATCCTGTGTATTTCTTTTTCCAAATAACCTCAATTTGAAACAATCAATAGAATCACTTTTTATTTTGTCTCTAGCAATTCTAAAAAGTTTTACCAATTCATTTGTTTGATCAAGCATTTGAATAAGACCACCAACTATTTTATCATCAAGCTTATCATTTTTGTTTGATCGGTTCAAAACACCAACACGATTTTTAACTTCATTATCGGTGTCATAAATGTAAAGTTGTGCAAACTTAGGACATTCTCCTTCTAGTGGTAATAATGAACCCATCAAGTGGTGGACTTGGCCATTGATTTTAAACACATAAGGACCAGATATTTTATTAATTGATTTATCAACTTTAGCTCCCATGGAAGTAAATGCAAAGATCGAGTAATAAGCCCTAATAGCTTGTTTAAACGCAACACTTTTTCGACCTCTAGTTGAATCCAATAAATCATTTAGATAAACATGTGTATTTCTTACTGGAGGTAATTTAATTTTTTCACTTAAACAACAAAAACCAATTTGAGGTCTACTTGACTTAGCAGGATTTCTTTTCAAACGCTCTGCATGCCAAAATAAAGCATTACAATGTTGGCACTCATAATTCCTATCCCCAAAAGAAACGTATTTATCAACTGATCCTAAGGAAACAAAAAAAACAATGTTTATATAAATATATTTAAATTTTGTGAGTCAATATTTAGAATTCAAATAAATATACAACTGAATTGAAAAAAAAAAGGTTTTAAAAATGCTTACTATTCCTCCTTTTCTGATAGCTTGCTTGACCATTCATACTATAACAGTGAAATTTTCGATTTAAAACGAATTCCTTGGTTCGGTTAAAGCTATCACTATTTAATTGAGAATATTTACGGTTGATACGATTTAATGATTCGGGAACATCAGTCATATCACAAAGAACATTGCAATCAATAGCATTAACAAACAGATAATCTTTATATCCCACATCAAAAACAGATAAAAAAACGGTTCAAACTATTCTCAACAGATGCATGCTTCTTTAGAGCAGAAGCAGAGCTTTCACCCCAATAATTTTCAAAATTATAAACGCTGGTAATGCTTCTTTTTTTACAAATATTTTCATCAACCATTATTGGCACATCATACCAAATGATATCATCGAGATCCATATTGTTACCAACATTAGATTGACTATCTTGTATGATAATATTTTTTCTAGATCGAGTTATCAAATTTCTAGACATTGTACTATGTAGATAAATAATTAATGCAATTGTTATAACCATATTATAATCGGTAATCACAAAAAATAGCCACATCAAAAACAGATAAAAAGTATAAATAAATTAATATTGAGATTTACAATAAACTTAAAAATAGTAAATAACTTACCAAGAAAGCAACTGCACAATAACCGCAAAGTGTGTGCACGGGAAATATGAAAACCACATAAAGCACGTGTAAAATCTAAACACAACAAAAAAATGTAAGTAGTTTTTATGATATAAAGTTATAAATACTATGAAAATATAATTATCATGCAACAAAAAATGTACAAATCACAAAATACCTATATAAACAAAATGGAATAAAATAAGAAAAGAATAAAAAAAATCCAAGAACAATGAATACTTATAAACAAACAATCATTATATTTTCTACAAAAAATTACAACTAACTTACCAAGAGAGCAATTGTACAGCAACTGCTAAGAGTTTGCACCAGCAATATAAAAACCTAAATATCATGAAAAACCATCAAATATGCATTAAAAATCTGCATAACAAATATAAAAGACAGAAGAATATTTAAAACTGTAAGGATTCCCATATTTTGATTGGCTTATTTCATGGACAAACCACGTGTTGGGGATTGTATGTAAGGGTAGCTTAAGTAATTCATTATCAAGCTCAAGACCCTTTCAAGTCCTCAAGGTTGTCAAGCACTCCAAATGTATACTTATAGTGCTTAACTTTCTTTGAAGAGATTTAGAAGCACACACACACTTTGCATTCTTACAATTGTGTGCATTCTCTTCATATGTCACATTACACGCTAGCACTTTGATTGTTATATCTTGTTGTGTGTTATGGGTCTGGTAATTCGTTTCCAGACATTGTTCGGAAACGTCCGCGCATGCCCGAAAGTGTGCTTGGTTCAGCGCGATGATCGCCGATAGAGAATGCCTTGGCTTCTCCTTAGGATTCACCTTCAGTGGTGATTCGGCGGTTAGATCGGCGGCCCCGACCGCCGAATGAAACAGCCATTTACATCCAGAAGTGTCTGGAGTAATTCTACGGTTACGATCGATGGCCATGACCGCCGTTCATACCTGATTGATTTAATCTCTCGGGTTTGATTCTACGGTTGAATCGGCGGTTTCGAAACCGCCGTTGATGCTCTGTTCCTATCAGGCTCAATTCGGCGGTTGTAAACGGCGGCCTGGCCGCCGTTTGAAACCGTCGATCGGTGCGTTTCAGGGGCAAAATTATCTTTTCACATGCCCTGTTCTTGATGTCTATAAATATCTCACTTTCTCATTATCTGAATCAGTTCTTTTACTCCTTAGAACCCTAAACTTCAAAGAGAGATATTTGAGAGAAAATCAAATCAAGAACTCACCTTTAACCACTCAAATCAAATCCTTTTTGCATCAAATTTCATATTGCATCTTCTATGTCTACATAGAATGCATCCATGCATGGTTTTGGATCATCACATCTTACTTGGTATGTTCTTTACTAATTTCATCTATTTTAAGTGTTTTTCATATTAAGACATCTCTTTAATTACTTGTATGTTTTTAGATCATATGCTAAATACAAGTTAGAGATTATTTGTGATATAATTGATTAAGTGTTGTATTGTGATAGCTATCTAGGTTTTGTTTAATCTTGATTAGCTAAGCTATTTGACATGTCATCTAGTCATTGATATCTAGGATTGCTTTATTTGATATATCATAATCCTAGATAAGCATATAGAGTTTACCTAGCTCTTGTTGCATTTTGAATATTTTACATATTCACATAGGTTGCATAATCTCTTCATTGAGAATTAAGACTTAGGGCTAAGATTGCTTAGGCCTCAAGCAAGTTGGACTAGAGCCACTTTTAAAGGCCCGTGTGGTAGAAGTGGGGGGTTATTGACTAGAGTGTTAGATGAGGTCTACATAGGTTATAAACTCCATTTTAATTAGTGGATTTCGAGGTTCGAGTGTGGCGCACTAAACAACCCGTGGTTTTTCCCAGTAGTTGGGTTTCCACGTATATATCAAGTGTTATTTAAATTTCGCACCATATTACACTTGCTATATTATATTGACTATTAGGGGTTGTAAGGATTCCTATCTATTGATTAGCTTATTTCATGGACAAACCACATATTGGGGCTTGATGTAAGGGTAGCTTAGGTATTTGATGGTTGGTGTTTTACACAACCAAGGCCCTCTCAAGATCTCAAGAGAAGAAGCACCAAAGGTAAATTCTAGTGCTTACTTGCTTTGAAGAGATCTAGTTGCACACACACACAACTCATGCATAAATCTTATTCTTGTATGTTGTGTGTTTTATATGTGTGCATGCATGTTCTTGAACATCTCTTCTTGCATGTTTTATTTGATTGCATCTTGTTCATTGAAATGCCATGACATGTTTAGGCATTAGGATGCAAAGCCATGAATTCTATTCATGCATGTTTAAGTGATTGCATCTTGTTCATTGAAATGCCATGACATGTTTAGGCATTAGGATGCATTCACTTCCCACACTTGCACTTCATGTTAGTCTTAAGTGTGGTGTAATTCGTTTTCGTTTATGTGATCAGAAATGTTCATGCTTGCACGATGGTGTGCATGTCTTAGCGCGATGATTGACCACTTGAGAAGGTCTCATTATTCTCTTGGATAAGTGTTAGATTTGGTTGGGTTGTTTGGAGTAAAATGTCTAGTTTCAAGAGATTGGATTTTAATGATTTAAATGATTTTCAAAACTGACCTATGTATGGTCTTGTGGCCATAACTTTTTACACAAAGCTTCAAAATGAGTTTTAAACATTTAAGTACAAACTAGACACCCATACCTTTCCAACGGTATATTATTAGTAATATTTCATGACCGTTTGGATTGGTTTTAAAATCTCCAAAGTTACAACCAAAACATGGCAACTCTGTTGTTGTCTGTTTCTGACCTTTGGTCACTCAATTGACCATAACTTTTTCTACAGAATTCAAAAATCATTTTGTAAAAACGAGTAGAAAGTAGACATCCATGTCTTTCCAATGATATATCATACGAAAAGTTTCGATGTCATTTGGTCATATTTCAAAGCGCTCGAATCTTGAGTTGCTGCACTGACGTGTGTACCGTGAAAATGCCCATAATTTTTCCATTTCTTCCAAAACGACATAGTTTCAGTTGGGCATTATAAATACATATCTTTCTCATCATTTTGAGGGCTGAGCCACAAAATCAAACCCTAGAGAGAGAGAGGCTCCATATTCTTGAGAGAGAAAGAGAGACTTGAGAGAAAAAACTTAAATATTACATCTTTATCTCTCTAAACCCATTCCCACATGCACAAATCATCATCTAGGCATCATCTAGGTTCATCTAGTATGTGCTATTGCATGGGTCTTCTTCAACACACATGGTATGATTTGTTAAACACTAATTTCATCTAATCTTAGTGTTTTTACTTATCAATTTATCTCTTTTATCACTTGTATGTTCTTTGAGTAATTTCTACATACATGATTGAGATTATATGTTGATTGGGTTATTTATGTTAGCTAGGTTTTCATGCCTATTTTATATCTAGCTAATTAATCTCATTATATGATTGAGATTATTTTTGATAGCTTAATTGATTAGGTCATTATTGCCTAAAAGCTATGCCATAAACATTCTTGTGTGATTTATTGATAACTAGGTTGATAGATTATATTTTAATCAACTAGTTAATCTTTTGAATGTTTGTGGGTTATTTGTGATAGCTATTGTATTTAGGATTGGTTATCCTTAACATAGCTAAAGTTGTATGCCATGTCATATAGCTATTTTGATATCTATGATTGATTTTATTGTCATCATATAATCCTAGATAAGCATCTAAGGTTTCCTAGCTTTATTTGCTCTTTGAATATTCTTTGCATATTCACATAAGGTGTTTGATCTCTTCAGAGAATGTAAGTCTTGTGTGATAGACCGGGATTAGGTCGCTACACCGGGATTAGGTGGTCACATGAGCAAATTGGAATAAGAGCCGCTATAAAAGGCCTGCGGGGTAGATTAGAGGGTGCTCACGCTAAGAGTAGTGTATCAGGGGATATCACTAGGGATTGAACCAAGAGTGGCGAGTGGTAGTGTCCATAGCCTGAGGTTATCTAGGGTGAGAGTCCGAGAATCACTTGAGGGTGTAACCGTCTTTTCATATAGTGGATTTCGAGGTTCGAGTGTGGCGCACTTACCAGCCTGTGGTTTTTCCCTGTTGAGGGTTTCCACGTAAATATCAAGTGTCATTTCTTATTTCCGCACATTTACACTTGATTGCTTGATTGAGTAGTTTGAGGGTATTTTCGTAAAATTGACATACATGCAAAAATTGGGTAAAATCGTATAAAACCTATTCACCCCCCCTCTAGATTAATATTGAACACACCGTATATTTGTTTCAGAGGTATTTTCGTAATCTTGACTATACACGAAAATTGGGTAAAACTAGTTAAAATCTATTCACACCGTTAATTTGTTTCAAAAACTCTTAAATTTTTTAGAAAAAATTAATCAAAAAGAAGAAAAAAAAAGTATATTTTGTTGTACATATTTTATACACAGATTTTCTTGTACAACAATTTACAATACAAAATAATAAACAAACAAACCAACCATAAACTCAATATTGAACTTGATGATATTGAAATTTAAAGTTTATAACATCTTGAATAAACTCATTTTGTTAGTTTAAAAGAATTAAAAATTACTAAATGGATCCCATAAACAAATTTTTAAAAACATTATAAATGCATAAATTTTTCAAACCACACTATAAATAATGAAAACAGATAAAAAGCATAAGAAAATTTTATTTAAAAATAAATAATCAAAGAACATCAAGATTACTTAACCATAAATACATATATAAATAAATCATCATTATCAAATTTTTTGAAATCGCAATAGTTGCAGTAAAATAAAAATAATCACTAAAAAAACTATTAAACATATGAGCCCTACAGAACAATTATCAATAGATAATATAAAACAAAATTCATGGGAATTTGCTGAATTTCACTAACCTGTAAATCCATTGATAAATATGTAAATTTTGAAACCATAAACTCATAATAAAATAAATAAATAAATAAATAAAATTATATTGAAAACAAAATTGTATCAGCATAACCATACAAATGGTATGTTACATAAACAGGTAAACTTGTTTATTTTAACGAAACATAAGATAAACTTGTTGCATTTTTAATTTTCTATCAACACACTTACATATTATAAGGCACAATCAAAATCGCAACCAAATGCTAGATATACGTCACCCACACGCAAACTTTCCAAAAAAAGAAAAAAAAAATGAAAGCAAAATGTAATAATCTATTTAACATTAACATTTGGGCAAGTGTCATCTTAGAATATAACCAAGAAACCAAATTTCATTGTAATCAACTGAAATTTCTCTCTTTCACAATTTAAACTCCAATTTCAACTAAGATTTATGTGTTCTATAGTCCAAAACCTAGGCAGTCACTCATAAAGCACACAATTGAACATTTCTCTACCCGATTAAACACGTAGAGATTCAATAAATCACATATATATTTAAAGAACCAGCAAACCATACTTCCATTCTACTTGGTTGATTGCTCTATTCTCTACCTAATATGTAACATCTAAGAGACTTCAAATATACAGATTACATAAACATACAATCACCAAAAAAAAAAGAGTATAATAATCAACTTTCAATGCCCATGATAGGCTGTACAAAATGATTACTTTCTCACTTTCATTGAAACAAAAAACAACATATGCAACACAATCTTCTCCTTTACATGCAGACATTATATTCCAAGCAATCGTTCTTTTCACAGTTACAATCACCAAAAAAAAGAAAAGAAAAATGAAAGCAAAATGTAAATAATCTATTTAACATTAAAATTTGGGCAAGTGTCATCTTAGAGTCTAACCAAGAAACCAAATTTCATTGTAATCAACTGAAATTTCTCCCTTTCACAATTTAAACTCCAATTTCAACTAAGATTTATGTGTTCTATAGTCCAAAACCCAAGCAATCACTCATAAAACACACAATTGAACATTTCTTTACCCGATTAAACACGTAGAGATTCAATAAATCACATATATATTTAAAGAACCAACAAACCACACTTCCATTCTAGTTGGTTGATTGCTCTATTCTCTACCTAATATGTAACATCTAAGAGACTTCAATTTTACCAATTACATAAACATACAATCACCAAAAAAAAAAGTACAATAATCAATTTTCAATGCCCATGATAGGCTGCACAAAATGATTACTTCCTCACTTTCATTGAAACAAAAAACAACATATGCAACACAATCTTCTCCTTTACATGCAAACATCATATTCCAAGCAACCGTTCTTTTCACAGTTACAATTACCAAAAAAAGAAAAGAAAAATGAAAACAAAATGTAAATAATCTATTTAACATTAAAATTTGGGCAAGTGTCATCTTAGAGTCTAACCAAGAAACCAAATTTCATTGTAATCAACTGAAATTTCTTCCTTTCACAATTTAAACTCCAATTTCAGCTAAGATTTATGTGTTCTATAGTCCAAAACCCAGAAAGTCACTCATAAAGCACATAATTGAACATTTCTCTACCCGCTCTATTCTCTACCTAATATGTAACATCTAAGAGACTTCAATTTTACCAATTACATAAACATACAATCACCCAAAAAAAAGGTACAATAATTAACTTTCGATGCCCATGATAGGCTGCACAAAATGATTACTTCCTCACTTTCATTGAAACAAAAAAACAACATATGCAACACAATCTTCTCCTTTACATGCAGACATCATATTCCAAGCAATCGTTCTTTTCACAGTTACAATCACCCCAAAATAAGTCAATCCATTACTTTCCAGTCACTTCACTATCCGAATCGAACCAGCAACAAAATGCATTTTAACACTCAAATCGTCCTAAAAAAACTATATCGAAAACAAAATTGTATTAGCATAACCATATCCACCAATAAACATATAAATTTGAAACTCAAACTCATAAAAAGAGAATAAATATAATGATGATATCAAAACCTAAGCCTTTCAAAAAAATATATATATTGAAACCTAAACCCAGGTAAAAAGACATCAACCAGAATTCATGATAGGCATATAAAGCACATAAATCAAGTAAAAAAAAATGAATAAACAAAACCCACCCAAAATAAGAATAATAATAACAATCGTTTGCTGATTTCTAACCTAATCAACTGTGGTTTTGCCGCAATCACTGGGAGATATGGAGCTTGTTTTGTTTTGTTTTTTTTTTTAGACAAAGTAAAAGATGTGTGAAGCTATGTACTACGTTTGCTTAGTTTTTCATATTTGTATGCCTCAAACAAAAAATCCCGTAAATCAATCCTAAATAAAAGAAACCCATAATGCCAGTACAAAAAAACCATACCTCTTTTACTGTTTTAAGATCATGACCATACTTTGAAAACACTACCCATACTTTCAGAGTAAAAATAGAGTAAAAAACAATAAAATAAGAAAGAAAATCTACCTACCACATTATAATGAACGTCCATCATCCTCTCTATCTCTTCTTCAACTCTTCACCATTCACTATCTCCACCAAACAATTTCTCTTTCAGACAGATTTTGTAAGACAAATATTTTAAAAATACATTTGGTTGACCGATTGAGTGAGAGAAAGAGAGAGTTAAAAAGATGGAGAGAGTGAGAGAAAGGGAGAGTTCTGAGAGAGAGGGATGGCACACAGAGGCGGTGGTTGTGAGAGAAAGAAAGAGTTTTCTGACTTTTGAGCAGAGAGAGGTAGTTGTGGTAGTGGTATGGCCACGTGCTATATCAAATTTTTTTTTTCTCATTTTAGCTGATTCATTAGTGGCATTTTTATAAATATATAGAAATCCATCCAATTGAGTGTCATTTTATAGAATGGCATTTTTGTGAATAAATTGAAATCCAACCAATTTCACTGTTCACGTGAACGGTCCAATTTCAAGAGCTCCTTTTGTATAGATATAATTATTTAGTGGGCGAAGCAGGAATGAATGTCATAATAATATCTATTTTAATTTTTTGGGATATGGATATTCATCCTCATCCTCATCCATTATAGATTTTAATATTTTAAAAGAGTAAGATTGAGGTAAAGTAGCATTATTGATTTTTAAAATATAAAAAATTTATTATGTTATTATTAATTCTAATTATATAATTTATTATTATTTTTATTTGAACTTTATTAAATGTATTTGTTTCTCTTTTTAAATATGATAAAATGTATCATTACACATGCTAGTTATACTTTTCTCTTGTAAACTATCAAAATTAACAATTCGGAGATGAGGATATATATGTTAAACGGATATGGGAATGGATACAATTCGATATTATCGTCATCCCTACTCATCTATGAATCAAGTTGCCTTTCTTGATTGAAGGGGGGAATTTGTGTCTTTGCAAAAATATCTTCACTTAGGTGGAGGTCCTAGATGGATATTTTATTTTATTTTTTATAATTTTGACATTTGTTTTATTGTATTTTTAAAATTTTCATTAATTTTGTTTTTAAAAAAGGATGAAATGACCAAACTACCCTTCCTTTCCCTTCATTAACTTATAACAGTCAAAAAGTTTTCTTTGTTACCGCTCACCTCACTTAGCTTTTGTGTAATCTCCATCGACAAAAAATAAACAAGAGAGAGATTCATGGTGATTGGTGATGGTGAGATTAGGGATGGCAATTTGACCCGCACCCACGGGCACTCGCCCGAACCCGACCCTGTAGGATTAGGTTTGGGTGGTGAATTTACAACCCACGAACCCGTGAACCCGTATAAAGTAAAACCCAACGGGTTTGGTGTGGGTTTGGAAAACGAACCCGTTGGTGAACCCGCGAACCTGCATAAATAAAAATTATATAATATTTAGTATTTAAAATATTATAATTTTAAACTCTAATGGAAACTTTTTAACCATATAAAGAATAAAATATAAAAACTCCATTCATTCTAAGTTTGAGAATTACCATTCTCAACTCTCATTTATATGTAGCTAATGGTAGAACCTTGCACTCTTGTTTTTTCAATGTGGGACTTTTGGGACTTTGAAAAAACAAGAGTGCAATGTTCTACCATTAGCTATATATATAATGTGCTTTGCCTCTTGTCTCAACTAAGAAACACACTTGTATTTGTAATTCTCCATGATATATTATAAATAAGAGTAATTGGCACAAAACCCCCCTGGAGTATACCCGATTTTGCATGTTGCCCCCTGAATTAATTTTTTAAGCATTAAACCCCCTAAACTATCGGAAATTGGCAATTTGTGGCGGAACAGTAACACCATCCATTTTTCTGTCAAGGCAAATTGCACTAAGTTCCCCTTCTTATATACATAATTGCATCAAACCGGAAATAAAATTATCTAAATAGAATTTAACCCAAAAAAAAAAAAGCAAAAACTGAAAAAATATTTATAAATAAATAAATATATACATACCCAAAAAAAATTGTTTAGTTTCTGGAATCATTAGATTGTCTATTTTGTTACTTGTATCAACTAGTTAGTTAACTTGAGTAAAGGTGGTCTGGAATTTTTTCCAATTCAACATAAATTCAGTAAGCAAAAGATCAACTCTATTCAACATTGTAAAAACATTCAAAACTTGAAACCCCCACATGACAAAACACATAAGAAAATTCAATCATCAGCTGTTGCGAGTTGCATCGAGACCAATTCCTAGCAAAGCTATCAGATTATCTTCTTCACAAACCCAGAAAAAAAATTAAAAAGTTAGCAAAATGAAATTTGATCTGGGTTCAACTACCAGATCATCATCTTCACAAACCCTTCATCAAATCTCCACTCCAACACACAAACACAAAAAATTCCAAAACACAAAAACCTGAATTGAATCCACACCAAACGAGGAGGATGATGAGAGATAGAGAGCAAGAAACATGATCGAACCCGTCGGCTTCTTGTCGTCTTCAACTTCTTGTCTTCTGCTTCGACTCAACGCCTCCACCTTCAGTCCACAAAGGCGCCGTGAACGGGGGTCGACCCTCCCTCGTTGACGCTAGAGTGTGCAGGCCGCCTTTGACGCTCGTGCGTTTCAAACCATGACACTCCGTTGATGGAGATCATCCATCGCGGCCTTGTTCGTCATGAAAGAGTGTTGGTGGTGGTGGGGGGCTTGGTAAATCCTCCTCATCTCGGCGATTTGAAGAGATGTAAAAAAATAAAAATAAAAATAAAAATTCCAGATTTGAAGAGAGAGAGGGTTTGAATCTGGCGATTGTTGATTTGTTTCGAATAGAGAGAGGGTTTGAATCTGGATTTGAGAGATTCAAGAGAGAGATATATGGATTCTATTGGGTTTTCTAGGTTGATGGTCTAGGAAGATGATGATGATCTGAGAAGAACGAAGAAGATGATCGGTTGATGGTCTGAGAAGATAATGAAGAAGAATGTTTATTTTTATATTTAAAATACTAAATTTAAGGAATAAAAATTAATTTTAAAGCATTTCAAAAAAAATTATATAGATAAAAATATGTTTTTTTTTTATTAATTTAACTCACTAATTCGTTTTTTGTTTTGTTTTTTTTTTATATATATAATTTTTTAATTTGTATTTATAATATTAATTTTATTAGTATTACATAAATATTTATTTTTTTCCATTGATTTTTGTGTTGACATGTGGCATGTCTTTGGTTAAAGTTGACTAATAAGGGGTATTTAGGTTATTTTATTATTATTTTTTTCCGGTTTAATACAATTATGTATATAAGAAGGGGAACTTAGTTCAATTTTTCATGACAGAAAAATGGATGACATTACTATTCCGTCACAAATTGCCAATTTCCAATAGTTCAGGGGGTTTAATGCCTAAAAAATTAATTCAGGGGGCAACATGCAAAACCGGGTATACTCCAGGGGGGTTTTGTGCCAATTACTCTATAAATGAAGGGGAGTTTTGTATTGTATAAATAAATAATATTAAATATTAAATATTTATAAATTAATATATTTTACGGGTTGGTGGGTGTGACCCGCGAACCCACAAACCCGTTTATTTTCACGGGTTCACGGTTAGGCATGGGTGATGAAAAATTTCACGGGTGCGGATTTGGATTTTGCAAAACCCGCCCGAACTCGACCCGTTGCCATCCCTAGGTGAGATGCTCATGTAGTGACTAGCGGGAAATTGACTTGAGTAACCGTTGCAACATTTCTCAACTATCTCTTAGTAGTTGCTTTCTGCCCCACACCATACGTGGTGATCTCCGCCTTCGTTCGATTTTTATATAACTAGTTTTTGCGGTTAGCGCTCATGAGCCGCTGACTCTTGTGTTTCCCGCACCAATACTTCTCTTCTTCTTCCTCTCAATAAATCTCCTTACAATCTCTTATACAACCACAGCAATTCATGGCTTTCTTCAAATGGGTTTCTTTCTTCTTCACTATGCACTTGCTCATGCCAAAACCCATTTCCTATAATATTTCTCTGAGCCCAGAAGAACTGGCTCAAACCCCAGTCAATTTTCTTGACTTTACCAGGAAACCAGAGGTTTTGACTGGATGGTGGGTATCAGAAGGAAATTACACGAGAACCCAGAACTTAGTTTTGAGGAATTTGAGACCAGTAAATTTATCAGAGCTGAGCTTGATCAGATGGGCATTCCTTACACATACCCAATTGCTGTCACTGGTATTGTTGGTTATATTGGGACTGGTGGGCCTCCTTTTGTTGCTATAAGAGCAGATATGGATGCTCTAGCTGTGCAGGTCTGTTTCAATTGTATTTACTGATTGATTTGTTGTTAATTTGTTATTAGAGTCTTGGTAAATTTCTATGTCAATTCTCTAGCTGAAGTTTTTGGCTTTTGATTGTCATAGGAACTTGTAGAGTGGGAGCACAAGAGTGAGATTCCAGGTAAGATGCATGCTTGTGGACACGATGCAAATGTTGCTATGCTTCTTGGTGCTGCAAAGATGCTTCAAGAGCTTCGCCACAAATTACTGGTTTTTTTTTTTCTTCCATTTTTTGCTTTATTGAATTGATGTATCTTCTCCACAACTTTAATTTATTTTGATATATGATTGCGTGATCGTATGATTATTTTGTCAATCTATATAACAACTTAGTGAACTTGTGTTAAATGGTCAAAGTTGTGTGCTTTTTCAAATTGTAAGCCAACATGATCAAGTTCTGTAGTAGTTAACAAAGTGTCAAGGGATTGATGATAGTGAACTACGAAACTTTTTGTGGGTGATGACTGACGAGGGAACACAAAATAACAAGGCTGCAATAAAAAATAATGAAAAGGGCATATAGAAGTTTGCAAAATCTCGGTTTGAAAATGTTTACATGTATCAGATATGGAAAGAAAATTTCAGTGTTATTTGTTGCTTAAGTCTTTATTTTCCATTCGCATGTGGTAAGAGATTGCAATGCTGGAGGTGCACTCACAAGTGGTGCATAAATGTTGTGAATTCTTACTTTAAGATATTGTCTCAAATGTATCCTTTTGTGCTATACATGTAGGACAGTACCAATTGGTGCCTCATGCAATAAGACTTCTCAAATGTATCCTTGGAAGTATCGTTTTTGCCAAAATAAGAATGACATTAAGCTGTCATATATTGTTGTTCTTGCTTTTATAACCTGGTTACTGGTAATGCAAAGAAACTGCTTTTGTTCAAAAGAAAATGCTGTAATCAATTCTTGTGGTTTTGATAGGGAACCGTTGTGCTTCTTTTCCAACCAGCTGGAGGAAGGATGGGGAGGAGCAAAGAAAATGGTAGATGCTGGAGTGTTGGAGAATGTTGAAGCAATCTTTGGGCTACATGTCTCTCCATCTTACCCAATTGGTACAGTGGCCTCCAGGCCTCGCCCTCTTACGGCTGGAAGTGGACGATTTGGGGCAGTAATAAGTGGAAAAGGAGGTCGTGCTGCCATTCCTCAGCAGTCAATAGACCCAATCATAGCAGCTTCTAATATCATTGTCAGTTTATAGCATCTAGTTTCACGAGAAGCTGATCCCTTGGATTCGCAGGTACTTGATACTCTCTCTATCATTAGAATTTGTCTTATACCTGTTTTAGCGCTGCCTTCAAGTCTTTCTTTGATGGCTCATTTTATGATATGGCATCTTGCATCCGTCTGGTGCAAAGTCTCGGTAAACTCTATTGAGAAGTTCGATTCTCTCAGCTTTGTTTCTTCCTGATTATGTCAGTAGAGGAATGGACTAAAACTGGTTAAAAAAAATATGACTAACCAATCATTTCCCATTTACATGGCTGCAGCGATATTTACCCTAATGCACTTAAGGTTTTCTATGGCATTCCTACTCATTTTTTTCATTGGTTTAGAAATAAATCAATTTCATGAATGATATTAGACATTATTTAGTATTTTGAAAATTTCATGACAATGATTTTCTTATTTGGTATCTCATCAACATCTTCTCCTACTTCTGTATCTTTTAATTTCCATTTCAGACAAAGATTTCCGCTTAGAACGATCATTGCTTCCATTGGAGAATATATAAAACATACTCTTTCTCTGTACTGTCCAATCATTTATTGAATGAAAATTGAATCAATCCCCTTTTCCACCTAACGTTTCCAATATAAAAGCACAATCTTGCAGGTAGTGACTGTTACAAAATTCCAAGGAGGTGGTGCATTCAATGTTTTCCAGATTCTGTTAGCATTGGTGGCACATTCAGAGCTTTGTCAAAAGAAAGCTTTGCTCAACTTAAGCAAAGAATTGAAGAGGTATACTTGTCAATTGCTACATATTAGACATTTATTCTTGATTGAAGATTGCCTGAAAATTTGAAAAGTTGATATTGTTCTATTCTTTTTTGCTTTATTCTTTTTTCTTCCCCTAGGCGGTGAGAGGATGGATTTACCAACCTCTTTAAATCATTATCTCTTTTACATTCTATCATTGATGTTAATAGGCTATCACAATGCAAGCGGGTGTACAAAGATGCAATGCAACGGTCACCTTCAATGATAATGACAAGCCGTTTTACCCTGTCCTTGTGAATAACAAAGACTTGCACAAGCACTTTCTCAAAGTTGCAGGTGACATTCTAGGCTTCCAGAACCTATTAGAAATGCTACTGCTGATGGGAGCCGAAGACTTCTCATTTTACGCAGAGGCGATTCCAGGATACTTCTTCTGCCTCGGGTTGGATGACAAGACTAAAGGGAAGTTTAAATCAGAGCATTCACCCCTCTTCAGAATCAATGAGGATGCACTTCCTTATGGTGCTGCACTACATGCATCGTTGGCAATGAGGTACCTTCTGGAAAATCAACCCGAATCTACTTCGCTTAAGGGAAACTTACACGATGAATTGTGAATCAATTTTTAGTTAAGGCCTGTATTGTAATGCAGTGACTCCTTATAGAACAACTGTATGTATTTGTATTAGCCTTTGTAGTAGTTATACAAGTAACTCAAAACAGTTATGGTGTATTCTCAAAAAAACAAAATTAATATCAAAGAAGCCTATGGACAACTTGGATATTGATAGAACTCTTCAAAGAAATGTTGACTGGACTTGACACTATAATAAATTATGTCTGAATCTGATTTCTTAGATTCTAAAGTTTTTAATTATATTTTTTCATAAATTTATTACCACATATATTAAATCTTTCTTTTGTTTTATGAATGTAATGGTTGCCACAAACAAAGAACCAAACGACAAAAAATAAATAAAAAGAACTTGAAAAGTGTTTGTTTAATTGAAAAAAAAAAAGTTCTTTTTTACTGGCAGAGAAACTTTTAATTGAGCGGGAGTAAATGAAATTCTTCCATGGAAGTTTTTTTTTCTCACGTTGAGGTTGTCTGTGCCAGTATTGCAACATCACTCACATGCTTCATGCTTGTGTGTGTGTGATATGAAATATCTATTGGATGTTGGTGATGTCACCTTTGTTGGATTTTTTTTAGGGGTAATTACCCTGGTGGCCATCAACTCTTGCCACCACTATTAAAATGGCCATTAGATGATGAAATGGATGGGAAATGGCCATTTTTGGTAAACACTGTTACACTAATGGCCATTCCATCCAATTCCATCCATTTCCATCCAATTCCATCCAATAAATAGCATTTTTGGTAAATATAAAGATGACATTAATTTATTTTAGATGTTTTTTGGAAATCAATTTTTTCTTTTGTTTTTTGAAACAAATAATTATATTTAGTATGTATATACGTATAGCATATCTCATCTCAAACATATATATATATATATGTATGTATTTATTTTATGAGAAGATTAAGACTACAAAATCTAAAAATTCTAAAAAATATATTTGAGATAAGTTGAAAAGAAATATATATATATATATTGAGAAGATTAAGGCTATAAAATCAAAAAATTCTAAATAACATATTTGAGATAAGTTGAAAAGATATATATATATATTCTTTTTTGAAAAGATTAAGGTAACAAAATCTAAAAATTCTAAAAAGTATATTTGAGATAAATTGAAAAGAAATATATATGTATATATATATACAGAAATTCTATTATCAGTTCGAACTGACAAAAGTTATATCAGTTTCTTGCATGTGAGCCACTGGATTTAAATACTTTGACTTGACTGTATGCACTTGTTAGTCAAAGTATTTAAATCAAATGGCCCACATACAAGGAATTAATATAACTTTTGTCAGTTTGAACCGATAATAGAAAGACTGCATATATATATATATATATATATATGTTTGAGATATGCTATATGTATATGTACACACTAAATATAATTATTTGTTTCAAAAAATAAAAGAAAAAATTGATTTCCAAAAAATATCTAAAATAAATTAATGTCATCCTTATATTTACTAAAATGCCATTTATTAGATGGAATTTGATGGAAATGGATGGAATTTGATGGAATGATCATTAGTGTAACAATATTTATCAAAAATGGCCATTTTCCATCTATTTTCCCATATAATGGCCAGTTTGATAGTGGTAACAAGAGTTGATGGCCACTAGGTAATTACCATTTTTATTATTTTTTTATTTTTTATTTTTTAAGTTACTTGTCAAAGCTGACTCTTGTGTTCCCTGCACAAAAACCATCTTCTTCTTCCTCTCACAAACCCCAAAATCACCTTCCAGAATCACACTTTATGGGTTTCTCCAAATGGTTTTCTCTGTTTTCAACTCTCTACTTGTTCATGCCCGCAGCACCCATTTCCTGTAACATTTCTTTGAGCCCAGAAGAGCTCGATAAAACCCCAGTCAACTTCCTTAATTTTGCCAAGAAACCTGAGGTTTTTGATTGGATGGTGGGTATCCGGAGGAAAATACATGAGAACCCAGAACTTGGTTTTGAGGAATTTGAGACTAGTAAGCTTGATCAGATGGGGATTCCTTACACACCCTATTGCTGGTACTGGTGTTGTTGGTTATATTGGGACTGGTGGGCCGCCTTTTGTTGCAATAAGAGCAGATATGGATGCTCTAGCTGTGGAGGTCTGCTTCAATTTTATTTTCAGATTGTTTAAATTTTCTGTAAGATAAATTCTTGAAAAATTCTGTGGTTTTTGATTGTCACAGGACCTAGTAGAGTGGGAGCACAAGAGTAAAGTTCCTGGTAAGATGCAGGCCTGCGGACACGATGCTCATGTTGCAATGCTTCTTGGTGCTGCAAAGATGCTTCAAGAGCTTCGCCACGAATTGCAGGTTTTTCTTTTTCATTTATTGATTTACTGAATCAATGTATCTTCTCCACAACATTAATTTCTTTGTATCTATCTATGTAATAGTTAAATTTACGGGTTTAAGATTTTGATATATTGTCCTCATGGAATTATTTTATTGCATATTACAAAATCTTAGTGTAGTCCTGTTTAGAAATTGTAGTAAACTTACTAAATAAGCACAAATCATCTCATTTTGCTACGACTTATTTTGGTGCAAGTCTTTGCGTTTCTTTAGTTATTGCAAATCGCTGACCAATACAGCCATTGCAGTTTATATGAACAATGAATTTTGTTGTGATATGGTGTTTTGGCTTTTGCTTCACAAATGAATATTTATTAACTGAACTTATGCTAAATGGTCATACCTGTGTCACCGTGTGCTAATTCAAATTGTAAGTCACCATGAGCGAGTTCTTTTGGAAATAATTACGTGTCTGAGTGATTGATGATAATGAACTAGGGGAAATTCTGTGGGTGGTAAGGAGACACAATAGAGAATTGCTGCTATCAGAATAATTGAAAGGGCATAGATGACTAATTTCCATCCATCACTAGAGGAAGAAAAAAAATTGATTGTTGAGTCGTGAGTGCTACCGGAATGCGTTATCTTAATTATTTGGCTGCTTTTCTCAAATCCGGAAATCCGCAAAATCTATGAGAGGTAGACCTAGTGCTAGATCGGACTCAAAGCCAGTTTGAAAATGTTGTGTACCACGTGTGGAATTAAATGCAGTATCCATCTGTTGCTTAAATCTTATCCGTTTTTCTCGTTCTCATATCGTAAAAGATGTGGTGCATAAATGTTGTGAAATTGATACTGTTAAGATATTGTCTCAAATGTATCCTTCCGTTTTACATATGTTGGAATTGAGAAATGTATCCTTCCGATTATGTCTGGTGCCTCATGCTATAAGACTTCTTAATGTTTCTTCTTTGCCCTTGGTCTACATAAATAATACAAGGAAATGTCCTATTTGTCAAAACAAGAGTGACATTAAGCTGTCATATAGTGTTGTTTACATCATTTTCTCTATTGTCCGATTTCTAGTAATGCAAAACAACCACTTTTGTTCTAAAAAAAAAAAAATCCTTTTAACTAATATTTGTGGTTTTGATAGGGAACGGTTGTGCTTGTTTTCCAGCCAGCCGAGGAAGGAGGTGGAGGAGCGAAGAAAATGTTAGATGCTGGAGTGTTGAAGCGATCTTTGGGTTGCACATCTCATCATCTTACCAAATTGGTACAGTGGCCTCCAGGCCTGGCCCTGTTACAGCTGGAAGTGGAATTTTTGAGGCGGTAATAAGTGGAAAAGGGGGTCATGCTGCCATTCCTCAGCACACAATAGACCCAATCTTAGCAGCTTCCAATGTGATTGTTAGTTTACAGCATTTAGTTTCACGTGAAGCCAATCCCATGGATTCACAGGTACTTTGTAGTCTCTCTTTCATTAATGTATTTGACTAAACCGAATTTATCTTATACTTGGCCTTGGAAATAAGTCTTTGCTGTCTACATTCTGTGACTTGACATCTTGATCTGTCTGGTCTCAGACTCTCAGCTTTGTTTCTTCATGATTAATTTAGAATTTAGAGGAACTAACTCAAGGTTTAAAATTCCATTCAGAAGTTGAATTACCTTTCACCTAATTCCGAATATCAAATTCATGGAATTGATATTAGTATTTTGTAAATTTTGACGCGTGTCATGTATGTATGTATATATGTTTCTCTTGGCAATGATTTTCTTATTTGGTGTCGTGTATCCATCCTCATATACTTCTTTTATCTTTCAATTTCAGTTTTCAGGTTGCTATTTCTGCACAGCTTGACCATATTGGAGAATAAATAAAACGTATTCTTTTCTATGTTGTCCATCATTTGTTGAATGAAAATTGAATAATATTCTTACGAAATATCCTTAGTTAGCATAATGGTGCCTTTCCAACTAGCGTTTCAAATATAAAAAGCACGATCTTGCAGGTAGTTACGATTACAAAATTTCAAGGAGGCGGTGCCTTCAATGTTATTCCAGATTCTGTTAAAATTGGTGGCACATTCAGGGCATTTTCAAAAGAAAGCTTTGCTCAACTTAAGCAAAGAATTGAAGAGGTATGTTTGTTAATTGATAATATTGAACATCCTTTATTCCTGATTGTACGATACCTGAATATTGAAAAGTTTAAATTATTCTCTCTTCTCCTTCTTTGTTACTTTTTCGTCCTGTGGGTCAGAGAATCGAATTACCATGGTATAGTATTCTGCCATAGATGTCAATTCTAATCAATTGAAGTGACAGGTTATCACAAGACAAGCCAGTGTACTGAGGTGCAACGCCACAGTCATCTTCAACGAAAATGAGAATCCATTTTACGCTGTCACTGTTAATAACAAAGACTTGCATGAGCACTTCCAAAAGGTTGCTGGGGATATGCTGGGATTCCGGAATCTCAAGGAACACCTACCGTTGATGAATTCGGAAGACTTCTCGTTTTTCGCAGAGGCCATTCCAGGATACTTCTTCTTCCTCGGTATGGACGGCAAGACTAAAGGGAAGTTCGTACTGGGGCATTCACCCTACTACACAGTCAATGAAGATGCACTTCCTTATGGTGCTGCACTTCATGCATCATTGGCCACAAGATACCGTCTGGAAAAGCAACCCAATCTACTTTACATAAGGAAAGCTCTCATGATGAATTGTGAGACATTGTTAGAGCATTTCCAATACAAAAGTGGCCTGCATACCAATAATTGTTGTCTTGTTGACAAGGCAACAATGTTAACAAGGCAACAATGTTAAGAGACTTGCTTCCTATATGGAATAAAAATAGACTTAGATAGACAATCAACTTAAAATTTGGTCTCCAATACTTCCGTCTAAAACACAATTTTTTTTCATGTTTTGTTTTTTATTTTATTTATTTACCAAAAATATATGAAAAATTAATGTCAGTTTTAAATATTTGCTGAGTCAACCTAAAAAATAATTGTGCAACAGACCATCTGAAAGTGGACGGTCATATTGACAATGTCTAATATTTTTTTTGACACGTCAGCTTGAGGTTGAATATGCATGGCTGCATTGGAGACACAATTAACATAATGTCTATTTATTTTACATGGCATCTTTTTTTTTTACAAACCACGCTTGCATTGGAGATACTCTTACTACATAGTGAAGGCTTCTACTGTAATGCGACAACATTGTCTCCTACAGTCCTACTACAAGCATCGTTGGCAATGAGGTACCTTCTGGAAAATCAACCCGAATCTACTTCGCTTAAGGGAAACTTACACGATGAATTGTGAATCAATTTTTAGTTAAGGCCTGTATTGTAATGCAGTGACTCCGTATAGAACAACTGTATGTATTTGTATTAGCCTTCGTAGTAGTTATACAAGTAACTCAAAAAAGTTATGGTGTATTCTCAAAATTTTTGTTTAATATCAAAATGTGAAGCCTATGGACAACTTGGATATTGATAGAACTCTTCAAAGAAATGTTGACTGGACTTGACACTATAATAAATTATGTTTGAATCTGATTTCTTAGAGCATCTCCAATGCAATGTTAAATCATTTTGTCAATACTATAATTTAGCACAAAGTAAAAAACGCATGCTACAATGCAATGCTAAAAGCTATGTCAAATTTGGTATTGGCATTAGTATATGCATCGGAGATGGTCTTAGATTCTAAAGTTTTTAATTATATTTTTTCATAAAATTATAACCTCTTTTGTTTTATGAATGTAATGGTTGCCACAAATCTACGGCCAAGAGTATCAATGTAGCGGTAAACAAAGAACCAAACAACGACGAAAAAAAAAAAAAAAAACTTGAAAAGTGTTTGTTTAATACTTTAATTAAAAATAAAAAAAAAAAGTTCGTTTTTACTGGCAGAGAAACTTTTAATTGTGCGGGAGTAAATGAAATTCTTCCATGGAAGTCTTTTTTTTCTCACGTTGAGGTTGTCTGTGCCAGTATTGCAACATCACTCACATGCTTCATGCTTGTGTGTGTGTGATATGAAATATCTATCGGAAGTTGGTGATGTCACCTTTGTTGGATTTTTTTTATAAACAACTTGTCAAAGCTGACTGTTGTGTTCCCCGCACAAAAACCATCTTCTTCTTCCTCTCACAAACCCCAAAATCACCATCCAGAATCACACTTTATGGGTTTCTCCAAATGGTTTTCTCTGTTTTCAACTCTCTACTTGTTCATGCCCGCAGCACCCATTTCCTGTAACATTTCTTTGAACCCAGAAGAGCTCGATAAAACCCCAGTCAACTTCCTTGATATTGCCAAGAAACCTGAGGTTTTTGATTGGATGGTGGGTATCCGGAGGAAAATACATGAGAACCCAGAACTTTGTTTTGAGGAATTTGAGACTAGTAAGCTTATCAGAGCTGAGCTTGATCAGATGGGGATTCCTTACACACACCCTATTGCTGGTACTGGTGTTGTTGGTTATATTGGGACTGGTGGGCCTCCTTTTGTTGCAATAAGAGCAGATATGGATGCTCTAGCTGTGGAGGTCTGCTTCAATTTTATTTTCAGATTGTTTAAATTTTCTGTGAGATAAATTCCTGAAAAATACTGTGGTTTTTTATTGTCACAGGAACTAGTAGAGTGGGAGCACAATAGTAAAGTTCCTGGTAAGATGCATGCCTGCGGACACGATGCTCATGTTGCAATGCTTCTTGGTGCCGCAAAGATGCTTCAAGAGCTTCGCCACGAATTGCAGGTTTTTCTTTTTCCTTTATTGATTTACTGAATCAATGTATCTTCTCCACAACATTAATTTCTTTTTATCTATCTATGTAATAGTTAAATTTACGGGTTTAAGATTTTGATATATTGTCCTCATGGAATTATTTTATTGCATATTACAAAATCTTAGTGTAGTCATGTTTAGAAATTGTAGTAAACTTACTAAATATGCACAGGTCATCTCATTTTGCTTGGTCTTATTTTGGTGCAAGACTTTGCGTTTCTTTAGTTATTGCAAATCGCTGACCAATACAGCCATTGCAGTTTATATGAACAATGAATTTTGTTGTGATATGGTGTTTTGGCTTTTGCTTCACAAATGAATATTTATTAACTGAACTTATGCTAAATGGTCATACCTGTGTTCTAGTTCAAATTGTAAGTCACCATGAGCGAGTTCTGTTGGAAATAATTACGTGTCTGAGTGATTGATGATAAACGAACTAGGGGAAATTCTCTGGGTGATAAGGAGACACAATAGAGAATTGCTGCTATCAGAATAATTGAAAGGGCATAGATGACTAATTTCCATCCATCACTAGAGGAAGAAAAAAAATTGATTGTTGAGTCGTGAGAGCTACCGGAATGTGTTATCTTAATTATTTGGCTGCTTTTCTCAAATCCGGAAATCTGCAAAATCTATGAGAGGTAGACCTAGTGCTAGATCGGACTCAAAGCCAGTTTGAAAATGTTGTGTACCACGTGTGGAATTAAATGCAGTATCCATCTGTTGCTTAAATCTTATCTGTTTTTCTCGTTCTCATATCGTAAAAGATGTGGTGCATAAATGTTGTGAAATTGATACTGTTAAGATATTGTCTCAAATGTATCCTTCTGTTTTACATATGTTGGAATTGAGAAATGTATCCTTCCAATTATGTCTGGTGCCTCACGCTATAAGACTTCTTAATGTTTCATTTTTGCCCTTGGTCTACATAAATAATACAAGGAAATGTCCTATTTGTCAAAACAAGAGTGACATTAAGCTGTCATATAGTGTTGTTTACATCATTTTCTCTATTGTCCGATTACTAGTAATGCAAAGCAACCACTTTTGTTCAAAAAAAAAAATAATTCTTTTAACTAATTTTTGTGGTTTTGATAGGGAACGGTTGTGCTTGTTTTCCAGCCAGCCGAGGAAGGAGGTGGAGCAGCGAAGAAAATGTTAGATGCTGGAGTGTTGAAGAACGTTGAAGCGATCTTCGGGTTGCACATCTCATCCACTTACCAAATTGGTACAGTGGCCTCCAGGCCTGGCCCTGTTATGGCTGGAAGTGGATTCTTTGAGGCGGTAATAAGTGGAAAAGGGGGTCATGCTGCCATTCCTCAGCACACAATAGACCCAATCTTAGCAGCTTCCAATGTTATTGTTAGTTTACAGCATTTAGTTTCACGTGAAGCTGATCCCTTGGATTCACAGGTACTTTGTAGTCTCTCTTTCATTAACGTATTTGACTAAACCGAATTTATCTTATACTTCGCCTTGGCAATAAGTCTTTGCTGTCTACATCATGTGACTTGACATCTTGATCTGTCTGGTCTCAGACTCTCAGCTTTGTTTCATCATGATTCATTTAGAATTTAGAGGAACTAACTCGAAGTTTAAAATTACATTCAAAAGTTGAATTATTTACTTACTTTTTCACCTTATTCCGAATATCAAATTCATGGAATTGATATTAGTATTTTGTAAATTTTGACGTGTGTCATGTATGTATGCATGTTTCTCTTGGCAATGACTTTCTTATTTGGTGTCGTGTATCCATCCTCGTCTACTTCTTTTATCTTTCGATTTCAATTTTCAGGTTGAGATTTCTGCATAGCTTGACCATATTGGAGAATAAATAAAACGTATTCTTTTCTATGATGTCCATCATTTGTTGAATGAAAATTGAATAATATTCTTATGAAATATCCGTAGTTAGCATAATGGTGCCTTTCCAACTAGCGTTTCAAATATAAAAAGCACGATCTTGCAGGTAGTTACGATTGCAAAATTTCAAGGAGGCGGTGCCTTCAATGTTATTCCAGATTCTGTTAAAATTGGTGGCACATTCAGGGCATTTTCAAAAGAAAGCTTTGCTCAACTTAAGCAAAGAATTGAAGAGGTATGTTTGTTAATTGATAAATATTGAACATCCTTTATTCCTGATTTTATGATACTTGAATATTGAAAATTTGAAATTATTCTCTCTTCTCCTTTTTTACTTTTTCTTCCTGTGGGTCGGAGAATCGAATTACCATGGTATGGTATTCTGCCATTGTTGTTAATTCTAATCAATTGAAGTGACAGGTTATCACAAGACAAGCCAGTGTACTGAGGTGCAACGCCACAGTCATCTTCAATGAAAATGAGAATCCATTTTACCCTGTCACTGTTAATAACAAAGACTTGCATGAGCACTTCCAAAAGGTTGCTGGGGACATGCTGGGATTCCGGAATCTCAAGGAACACCTACCGTTGATGGGTTCGGAAGACTTCTCGTTTTTCGCAGAGGCCATTCCGGGATACTTCTTCTTCCTCGGTATGGACGACAAGACTAAGGGGAAGTTCATACCGGGGCATTCACCCTACTACAGAGTCAATGAAGATGCACTTCCTTATGGTGCTGCACTACATGCATCATTGGCCACAAGATACCTTCTGGAAAATCAACCCAAATCTACTTTACATAAGGAAAGCTCCCATGATGAATTGTGAGACATTATTAGAGCATCTCTAATGCAAAAGTGGTTTGCATACCAATAATTATTGATATGGTAACAATGTCAAGAAACTTGCTTCCTATGTGGTATAAAAATAGACTTGGTAGATAACCAACTTAAAATTTGGTCTCCAATGCTTCTGTCTAAAACACAATTTTTTTAATGACGTATCCATCTTTTTTTCCAGTTTTTATTTTATTTTATTTCCTTACCAAAAATATATGAAAAATTAATGTCAGTTTTAAATGTTTGCCAAGTTAACATAAAAAATAGTAGTGCAACAGACCGTCTGAAAGTGAACGGTCATAGTCAAGGCTTCTACCGTAATGCGACGACATTGTCTCCTACTATGCGAACGAGATAAAGTTGGTTCACTAGTATGTCCTTGATACCTACACGGTGACTCTTAAAGATGTTGGTTCGAGTCGTGTCCCTATCTTAAACCCCGAATTTATCGTAATAGTTCTACACACACACACAAAAACAACAACAACAACAAAAAATCGTGTGACAAATCGGGTCTCTTTCCTTCTTCTGTGCTGGCATTAACCCTCCAAAAATATTGAGGAACCATTATGGAATCACAATTGCTAAAACAATATAGAAAAGGAAAGGCTAATCTACTGGGATTCTTTACGTGATTATCTCAAATTCACAATTGGCACAAAAGCTGATTTTGGTAATACCAACTTCATCATTCTGAAATCCAGCATTACTTGCAATATATAACAAGCAGCATTGATTAATAAACCCTAAAATCTCTCTTAATTTTTAATCAAAATTTGGTAAATCCCTTCAAGTTAGAGCCTTCAATATTTATGTGTGACATTACCAGTGATAATTGTGTTTGCAGTCCCCTCTTGAATTCTATACTTCCGGTCACAGTCCATCCCGGATAATAAAATCTTCAGTGATGCACCGGTCCCCTGATACTATGTTTACGTCACCATTGTCGTCGCCAACAACAAATAGTTATACATCTTCAACGCCTCCAGCCTCCTTTGACAAGCCAAAATGTGATAAAAGTGGTTTTAAGAAGTTGTTGGGGCGATATTGGAAGTGTTTTGGTCCAACAAAATCAAAGCATAAATTTGCAGATAAATCAACGATGGGTCATAGTAACGAAGCAGGCCATGACGGCAGTCACTGTGCTATGAGCTCCGAAGAACGTGATGAGAATCTAAAGGCAGTCATTTCGTATTGCAACGATTCCAAGGGCAGCCATTGATTTTTATTTTTATTTTGTTTTAATTCCATAGTGAATTTTTTTTTTTCTAGAGAGCCCCAGATGATTTTTTTTTTTTGCAGCAGGTGACTTGAATCCTCATTCTCGGATTTTTAAAAGCAGCAAAAACTGACCCCCTAGATTGGATTGCTTGTAGTACAATTTGTTTATATTGAGATTATGACTCTAAAGGGTGTCAAAAACAATTAATTTTGTATTGCACATCTTTAATCAGCTTTGTAACATGAAGTTTCCCTTCAATCTTTTCATTGGTTCTTGCGATTGTTGTTTACTTCATGCCTTTATCTGTTCTACTGTATTCATCTTCTCCGTCTCGACGATACAATTGATTACTGTCAATCTGTCATTTTTACTTGAAAGACAACTCTTATTGAATTTTTGGTGCCGAATCAATTACTCGAAGCTCTCCTCCAATATACATTGCCTAAATATCTTAAATAAAAAAAGATTATTCTATTAAACATACCAGCAAGAAATCTCAGGACAGTCAAATATCGATACCACCTAAAAGAAATAGTTCCTGCATCATCCATTTCAATGCGCAGTTGCTCATGCTACACAAATCCACTTAAATGCGTGCAACATGGTCTCCAAAGTTAACTGTGCTTGCAGATGCTGATTGCGGAGAGACCGAGATTGTTCTAAGTAATATTAAGAGTTCGTTTGGAAGAACTTCTTCAGGTAGGATCTTTTAAAGTTGACCTTCTACGAGTAGAACTTTTAATGGAAAGATTTTAATCGCTTGGTTATCGATTAGAAAAAACTTTTTTAAATGCTATTATTACTAAAATATTCAAAAACTATTTTAAATGATAAGAATATATTAGATATTTGAGTGTTTAAAAAAAAACTCAAAAATATCTTCTTAGAATAACCTAAAATTTGAGTCTCTTCAAGTAGATATAAAACAATTTTTTTTACTCATCCAAAAGTTCTACCGAGTGACGATCAAATGATAAAAAAAATTTTAAAAAATACTTTTTAACCAGTAGAGAATCTCTTCCAAACGTACACTAAAGCCTTATTGAAGGATGTTGGGGTTTACAAATGTCAAGCTATACGAGTTGAATTTGTGGCGAGATGTTTGAAAAACATTATTGAATCAGGCACATATACACCATTATTGAATCAGGAGAACATATACACTGAACATATTGTAGATTTCTTCTTCTTCTTTTTTTTTTTTTTTAAAGAGATATATAGCATGAAAAGCCACAAGTACAATGTCGCAAAGATCTGCCAAGACTCATGAGAACAGGAAAGATAGTCCTGTCTAGGAACATGGTTACACTACTAAAGTGAAGACACAATATGCTGGTACAAATTCTAAGATTGAAAACAAAATAGCAAAACGGTTAAACTATATGTATTCTTCAAAATACCAATTAACTCTAAACTTTTGGTCCATAAGGGCAAATGGGTGCATGAAATAGAATCGACAATTATGATTATTAGGTACAGTGTTCAGAAATACTCGGGTGACAGGCAAGCCAAATATGTCGCAAGCATTAAACAGAGCCAGTGGCCTAGGCTTCTCACATGATATAGCCCATAAACTCTCCGTGGTTTGTTGAAGAGTTATAAAATGGAGAAGAAAGTTAAATAATACATCATCATTTAAGTTGATGCCCTCCATTCTTCATGAGAAGAAGATGGATGAGGTATAGCCCTAGGTATATGTCTTTGAAAGCGGATAAAAACCCTATCCATAATTCAGGTTAACACTAATTCAATGAATATTGTAAAACAACAAAGAAAACCAAGCCCATAAGAAACCTCAAAATAGCTCATTTGAAAACAAAATGGCACAATTACTAGCTAACAAAATGAATACGAGTTCAACAAAGTTCAACACATAATATCAGTAAAAATAAGTCTTAAACACAAAATGAATATTCATCAAAAAAACAACAGGTGGTTCTTGACCTATCTAATATTTCATCCTTTCAAGCTTTTTACTTCTCAGATGAGTTGGGTCCCCGCTTCTTGCCAAAACCAACCACTGCAAATAAAGAAAAAGCAATAAACATCACAACCACAAAACTAATCATTCATATTAATCAATCATACAAATCCTAGAAGTATTTTTTTTGTAGGAAAACAGCGTAATCAACAAAAAATGACTTATAATTAATCAAATAAATAATCTACACTTTCAAACAAGCAATCATTAAATTAATTTATCATCAAATGGATAGATACTGACTCATAACAAAAAACCCACTTTCTATTGTAAAAATAAAAACGATTGTTTAGATCTAAACAAGTAACTAATAACCAATTATTGATCGAGTTCATATAGGTCGTACAAAAAGAATGGAAATAGATAGTAAGTGAAATAGATACTCACCGGCAGTGACGAATCGGCGGTTGTATTGCATGCGCTTGTGGGCGCGGCCACGTGGCTTCTTCTTCTTGTCCTGCTTTGCTACCTTGGGAGTTTGACCTCTAACCTTACCGGCACGAGCCAAAGATCCGTGAACCTTACCTGATAAATTCAAGAGATTTTAAGAAAAAAAAAATAGCTGATGACAGAAACAACAAACACGATGCAGAGTGTAAACAAAAGTGCAGGAGATTTCTAGCTCAGTGCTTACCCATTATTGACTGCTACGGAGTCTGCTGCTGCTGCTCTCTTTTCTCGCCTTGAGCGGTGATCGAGTCGACACGGAGAATGAGAAGCTTAGGGTTAGGGTTTTTGGGAGAATATAATATATATAGTCAAATAAATAGAAATGGGCCGGGTAAGCCCAACCTGGGAATTCAGCCGCTGGACCTCAGTAAACCCAAATAAGTATATCTATCAAGTATTTGCAATTTATTTATTTATTATTTATAATTTTTTTTTTTTTATGGGGAAAGAGATTCGAACTTGAAACCGCACCTTTGTAGAGAGATGTAGTTAACAGTTAACACCATGTAATTACCGTCACCACAAGTGCTTTTGAATTTAAATTCGGTTAATCATGATTTTTCACTTTATTTCATTTAATATATTTCATTCAAATAAAATACATAACAATTAATAATAAAGATGATATAACTGTCAAACTAATTGTTTTCAAACGATTTTATATGTAAAAAACTAATAAGTTAGTATATTTCAGAGGCAAGAAAAATATAAACATACCATTTAGGTAAGTCTTCGTGCCACCGAGCGGGTTTTTTTTTCCAGCCGACTCCGGCAGCTGTCAGATCGGCCCGATCCTCTTGGTTCCAGCCAGATCTAGAGTGTTTCGGCATGAGCTGCGTTCCAGCCGGATCCTCTCCGCCGGGACACTTGTCGGCAGCGGGGGGCCTCCTTATCCTCCGATCGGTGTTACGTTTAGTCGGTTGTGTAGTAGTTTTTAGCTTTTCAGTTTAGTCTCAGTCCTCCTTGTGAGGTTTTGTTTGTTTTTTTCAGGTCTTTTGGGGTAGTCCAAATGCTTCTCAGGTGAACCGTTTGGCCGCTAGTCGATAGCCCGTGTGTTTGGCCCTTCTACTGGATCCTCCAACACCTGAGTGCCTTGGTTTGCTTGGTTGTGGTCTGTTAGTGTTCCCTCTTAGTGAGGGTGTAAGTCCCACCTTTGTGTGTGGGTTTTTCCGGTTACGGGTTTCTAGTCTGGGCGTGCTTGCGTGTCATATGCTGTAGAGTCCCAGTTGTAGTTGTAAACATGTTTTTCTTGTTTACTGACCTGGATCTGATTTCCAGGTGTTGTAAGCCTTTAGCTTCTTTCCATCAAACAAAAAAAAAAGGTAAGTCTTCGTAAAATTCAAAACTAACAGGTCTTTACACAAATAAGAAATAACCTAGGGGAAACTGATGAGAAATAACTATTAGGCCCAAATTCAAACCCATAAGTATAACCCCATGTTGTCTTTTGTTTTTTTTTTTTTAACAAAAAAAAGGGTCCAGTTTAGTATTGATTTTGAAAAGTTAAAATCAGCTTCTTTTATAATTTTGACATAAAATGGTGTTTGGTAAAACTTCCAAAGGTGATTAATTGATTATCTAGCAAGTTTTGATAGTGATTTTGAAAAGAATGATACTATTGGCACCCCTCATTTCCTCAATAGAACTAATAACGCCCCCACTTTCAAAATATTTGGTTTAAATTTATAACATAAAATGGTTTTATTGATTTTAAAAATTTGTTTCCAAGACTACCCTTATTAAATTTTTTTTCAAACTTAATAAACCTCGTTTATTTTTTTATTTTTATTTTTATTATTATTTTTAACAGAGCAATAAACCTCAGTTTTATTTGGCATGAGTTTTTGTAGAAGATGAACCGGAAGCTTTTGGAACGGGGTTTATGTGGAATTTTTTTTATTTTTTTTATTTTTATTTTTAACTAGATGTCTTTTTAAGTAATTTTGACAAATGATTAAAATATAATATTAAATAGTTTTAAAAGTGGAGCATTAATAGGTCAATGGAGGGGTGTCAATAGCACCACTCATTTGAAAAAGTACACGAGTGGTTACTGTTTGAAAGTGATTATGGATCTTTTAATAAATTATTATCCTTGTAATATCAAGTTAAAATTGTTATATATCTTATTTCATTTCAAAATTAAATATTCTAATTAAAAATTGATTTGATTTATAAAATCTTTTAAAAATATTCTTATTGTTCTTATGAATTTTTTTTACTAATTCAAATATTATACTTAAAAATTGATATAATATATATAATTAACGAAAAAATGGAGTAGGGTTCTAAAATCATGTATATTTTAGCTATTATAACTAATTTCAGCACTTTTGTAATAAAATTATCAAACATATGTATACTTTTTGAACTATATAATAGCTTTAAAAATACAATTAACCAAACATCTACCGATTATCTTTATAACTGATTATTCATTCAGCACGTTATATCTAATTATTCCTTCAATATGGTTAAGGGCAAATTGCACTGCACCCCCTGAGGTTTGGGCAAGTTTAATTGGAAAAGTTTCTTTATTATACACTAACACCCCCAAGACTTAAATTTGACTTTAAAAATACATAAAATGCCCCTAGTTATATTATTTTATACTCTTTTTTGTTTTATCTTTTAACCAAAAACTTTATAAACTTTATAAAATAAAAAAATTAAATAAAAAATATGATTCATTAAATAAAAAATAGTTTTAAAAAATCAAATAAATAAATAGTTTTAAAAATTTAAATAAATAAATAGCTTAAAAGAAATAAATAAATAAATAGTTTTTAAAAATAAAATAAATAAATAGTTTTAAAAATCAAGTAAAAAAATAATTTAAAATAAATAAATAAATAAATAAATAAATAGTTTAAATAAATAAATAAATGAATGAAAAAATTAAAAACATTAATTTTTTTAAGGATATCCATTAATGGGAACAAAAAAAGCTCTAAATATCCAAGGAGTGTTGGGAACCTTGAAACTTCTCTTACGATCATTCTTACCGTAAAAGTTTGGATATTTAGAACTTTTCTTGTCCCTATTAATGGATATCCTTAAAAAAATTAATGTTTTTAATTTTTTTCATTTATTTATTTAAACTATTTATTTATTTAATTTTTTAAACTATTTATTTATTTGATTTTTTAAAACTATTTTTTATTAATTTTTTTAAAATTATTTATTTTAAAACTATTTTTTAAAACTATTTATTTATTTAAGGAATCATATTTTTTATTTTATTAAAGTTTATAAAATTTTGGTTAAAAGGTAAAAAAAAAACAAAGTATAAAATAATATAACTAGGGGCATTTTAGGTATTTTTAAAGTCAAATTTAAGTTTTAGGGGTGTTAGTATATAATAACAAAACGTTTCCAGTTAAGTGTAACTTGCCTAAACCTCCAGGTGTTTAGTGTAATGTGCCCTATAATTAATGATGATTATTATAAAAGTTACATTAATACCAAACTGACCCTAATTTTTTAAAATGGAGCATTTTAGAATAGCGATGTAAACGATCCCCAAAGATAATTTTCGAATAAATTACACAGTAGGAAGAAAATTAGAAAAATCTTGTTAAAGCAATGAAATTTCCTAAACAAAAGATGGAATCTGTCAGATTCGGCCTAAGAATAACGCCATCGTGATTCGTGGTATCGCTCCATTAATTTTGTATTTCCGTTTATGTCCCTTCTCATTAAAATCCTTTTAAGTTAAGAGTTGAGAGTTGAGACCAGTAAAAATCTCGTGCTTGCGGCCCACGGTAGTCCACCAGATTTTTTTTGACCAATTACTTCCAAATTCAAGAGCACTCAATATTTTACACACAAACGTGATTAGGGTTTATCAGAAAAGCCGCCATTCAAGTCTCAAGAGCAGCGGACCGATATTGCCGCTGCAGTCATTGAGAGTCTGTATATTCGACACTCGCTAACAAGTGCAGACTCTCCCCCCACCAGATGGCAGACTATACTACGCCGCCGTCTGACCAGCTCGCCGCCGCGACGCTCAACGACGACGTGTCTGCTTCCACGGTGAAAAAACACCAATTCTCGGACCGTGTATTGATCCGGTCCATAGTGTCCCGACCCGACGGCGGTGCTGGCCTTGCGGGACAGCGCGTCCGTGTCGGAGGATGGGTGAAAACAGGCCGTGAACAAGGCAAGGGGTCGTTTGCATTCTTGGAGGTAAATGACGGGTCGTGTCCGGCGAATCTACAAGTAATCGTGGACGCTGCTGTAGCGGATCTGGCCCAGCTGGTTCAAACCGGGACCAGTGTGTCTGTTGAGGGCATGCTGAAAAACCCGCCTGAAGGGACTAAACAGAAGGTCGAGCTTCGGGTCGAAAAGGTTATCGATGTGGGCACGGTTGACCCGGCTAAGTATCCCATACCCAAGACCAAGCTCACTCTTGAATTCTTGAGGGATCGTATTCATTTTCGTCCCCGAACTAACACGGTATTGTTTTTTTTTTTCTGCAGTTTGATTGATTCTGCTACATTATAATTCTTGTAGAGATGCATATCTTATCGTTGAAATGATACTTGGTATGTATGATGTTGTTTGGTGTGAATCCTATTGATGTTAGACTCTTTTTTGTTGTTGTGCATGGTTTTAGATATCTGCAGTTGCACGAATTCGAAACGCGCTTGCTTTTGCCACTCATACATTCTTTCAAGAGCATGGGTTTCTATACGTACATACTCCAATTGTCACCACCAGTGATTGTGAGGGTGCTGGTGAAATGTTTCAAGTTACAACCTTGATTAATGAGGCTGAGAGGGTGGAGAAGGAGCTGATCAAGAATCCTCCTCCATCGGAAGCTGACATAGAAGCTGCAAATCTTGTTGCTGAGGAGAAAGCTGAGACTGTTAAAAAACTAAAATCCGATAAAGCTGACAAGGCGGTAATAAAGGCCTCTGTTGCTGAACTCAACAAAGCAAGGGAGAATGTTGCGAAGCTGGTGGAGAGATCGAAGCTGAAACCAGGAATTCCACAAAAGGATGGAAAGATTGATTATGGGCAAGATTTCTTTGGCCGTCAAGCATTTCTGACTGTTTCTGGCCAACTACAAGTTGAAACTTATGCATGTGCTGTTAGTAATGTCTACACATTTGGACCAACTTTTCGAGCTGAAAACTCCCATACTTCCAGGCATTTGGCAGAATTCTGGATGGTGGAACCTGAAATTGCTTTTGCAGATCTTAAGGTATGTTAAGACTTATGCATGCTCACTGTAAGTTGTTTGAGAAGTTTTGAAGTAGTCCTCCTCTAAATTATCTAGGTAGTAGTGCTATTTGATAACCCATAAGTCATAATCTGTGGCTATACTGAATTGGACCTGCTCACATGAGCTTCACAATAGTCCCATATGCAGGTCTATCCCTTTTGGTTGAATTCATAAATTGGGAGGGCCAAATTTTGTGATTTGACTGGACGTAGTTGGGAGACCAGTTAGCTAGTTGGGACTTGGGATATATTGAGGATGCACAAAAATGAGAAAATCTGATGTAGACTATCTATTCTTGATTCTTTTTGTGCGTACATCAAATGTAGAAAGATCCCTTCCATAGTAGTATACTAGTATTTAAATTGACTATCTTATTTCCTGGAATCAGGGCATTTAAGGCTTATCTATAGCCTTGTTTCTATTTTCATCTGTTGACTATGGTGATCTTTGCATATATTAGTGTCAGTTTTTTCTTGATTTGGCAAATTTAAATGCTATAGATGGATGGCCCTCCATTTATGTTTTTGTTAAAGTAAAGTTTCCATTGCTATTCTTATAAGTTTTCCTCTATTTGTAGGACGATATGAACTGTGCCGAGGCTTATGTGAAGTTTATGTGTCATTGGTTACTTGACAAGTGCCTTGATGACATGGAATTTATGGCTAAAAATTATGATAAAACCTGCATTGATCGTTTAAGAATGGTTGCTTCAACTCCCTTTGAACGCATATCATACACTGAAGCAGTGGAACTACTACTGGTTGCTGTGAAAGAGGGTAAAAAATTTGAAAATGCAGTGGAGTGGGGGATTGATTTAGCATCTGAACACGAAAGGTATAATAAATCTTGTGTAATTTACGTGCTCTGTTGGCTGAAGTGTGATTATTGATGTCGTGGTTTGCCTGCCATTGCAGATACTTAACAGAGGTTAAATTTCAGAAGCCTGTTATCGTATATAACTATCCAAAAGGAATCAAAGCATTTTACATGAGGGTCAATGATGACTTAAAGACTGTGGCTGCTATGGATGTCCTTGTACCCAAGGTCTGTTTTTTCTTCTAAAATTTTAAGCATTCTATACCTTGTGCCTTGTTATAATACTTCACTAAAATTCAGGTCTAAATATTTTACTGGGGACATACGTATTATTGATTTTCTTACATTTTAGGTTGGAGAGTTAATTGGAGGAAGCCAAAGGGAGGAGCGTATTGATATTATTAAGGACAGGTATGTAAAGTACTAAAGTGATGTGGATGGTTGGTGTATGTTATGGTACTTGAAAATTAAAATGCATGTGGCGCATACTTTTATTATTTTGTTGCTTTTGTTCTCTGATCACCATGCCATACAAGTTTCGGCGTCTCAATGTGTGCAATATGCATGTTTTTTGCTTCAACGAGCTGAATTTAAGTTCGTTAATTATGTATATATTGCCTTATTACAATTGTTTTCTTATGAGCATATAATATATTTTGTTGGGATGAATTACAGAATACTAGAGATGGGTTTGCCTCTTGAGCCTTATGAGTGGTACCTTGACCTGCGTCGCTTTGGGACAGTGAAACATTGCGGATTTGGTTTAGGCTTTGAAAGAATGATTCTTTTCGCCACAGGTATCGACAACATCAGAGATGTCATACCCTTCCCCAGATATCCAGGGAGAGCAGATCTCTGATCTTTGGTCAGTGAACACAAAAGGATGTTTTATTAGTACTTAGTAGTTTGCCTTTAAGAATTTCGAAGCTTAATTATAATCGGCTTATTATTTATTCAAGACACTGTTAAACAAAAAAAAATTATAGTGTTGAAATGATGTTATCCTGCTTGTGAGATTGCCCTTTGACATATTTAATGAATGTATTGGCCAGATTTGTCTTTCTATGTTAACATCTTTGCATTATGTTTGTTGAAGATGCTTTTTGGATCTTTCGACTTTTCTGTGCTCCACATTTTTTTAAAAAAATTTAATTTAATTTAATTAATTAATTATTTATTTATTTAATAATGAGCAAATTGCAGCAGCAGGTTGGCGTTTGATAACCAAAAACAATTTCATTATTAATTGATAATAAACCCCCTCACTGTTAGTCAAAACATGTCAAATTTAACTATTGACCGAATTTAGTCGTTACAAATACCAAAATGCCTTTGAATATATATATATATTTTTATAAAAATATATAAATATATGAAAACAAATTTGGATCTTCACTATAAAAAAAAAAAAAAAAAATGAAAATTATAAATTAAAAAAAAAATGAAAAATATGGAGACATAGGTTGTATCTCCAAATTTTTCTTCAAATTCAAAATTTTTGGTTTTTCAAAATAAACTAAAAAATTAATAATCTGGATCATCAAATTCCAATTCATCAACATTTTCTTGATAATTTTTTCTTCTTCCATATGGATCCCCAAAATTTTCTTCATATTCAAGTTTTTCAGATTTTTCAAAACTTATAAAAAGAAAAAATATATATATATATATATGACTCATCTGAATCTAATATAATAACATTTTCTTCTACATTGATGTATCTTTAGATTTTTCAAAAATAAAAAATAAAAAATTTGGCTCACCTAAATCCAATCCAACAACATTTACTTTGGATATTTTTTTTTGTTCTTACATTTTAGTAAAACTTGAGAAGAAAATAGAAAAGAAAAAAAAAAAAAAGAACTTGAGATCACGATTCACACACAAACTCATTAGATCTTACATCACAACCCACACAAAAACACCACCATTGTCACTGCCACTGTGCAACTACACCACCATCGTTGACATGCAACCACCACCGTGCTCACTAAAGATCCTTTCTGACGGAGATCTGGGTGATCTCCATGTGGAGATCGCCTACACTCTGGTGAACTACCGCCGTTAGGGCACCCATTGTTGATGCGCAACCACCACCGTGCTTGTTAAAGATCCTTTCCGACGGAGATCTGGCCAATCTCCATATGGAGATCGCCCACACTTTTGGTGCGATGTAGATTTGGGCGATCTCCACATGGAGATTGCACTAGATCTATAGTGATGGTGGTCAGACCTTCATGGTTTAATAGAGGTCTGATATCCTCATATCCAATGGTTATTTATTTATTTATTTATTTTAATTAGCTTGATTTTTGGTTTTTTTAAAAGAATAGTAAAGATTTAATGCTTTTAAATCTGTTTTTTTATTAATAAATAAAAAGGTTTGAAAGGACAAAATTACCTTTATCATTTATCATTGTTAAGTTTAATTAACTTTAATTAATGGCTTGGGTAGTCATTGTCGATGAAGTATAAAGTTGTTTCTATGTTTCTGGTTGTCAAAGGCTAAACTTATACAGGTTGGGGCGGTTGGCTGCAATTTGCACGTTAATAATTATCCAAACCATAAATGAAATTGGGCTGGCTCAAGCAAACATGCTCGTGATGCAGTCCTTGTACATTCTGCAATTCAACAAATCAATGAATAAGAAGTCTGTTTCTTTCAACAAATGTCTGATAATTTTCAGATGATGAGAGTATTAACAAAATGAATTTTTAGTGAGGATTAGATGTGGACGGTGTCGTTTTTGGCTTTTGGCAGCAACAGCAGAAACTGTTTGCGTTTGACTTGAAAGGGCCTGCGTTTTGACATCTAGGTGCGAGAACGGTGCTTCTTTCACTTCACAGAAAAATTTAAATTATTTTGTGCTGCTCAAGTTTGAATCCGTAAAATTTTGGAAGGATTTCAATTCTCAATTGACTTGCGGGAACGCAAAACAGAAGACAAGTGCAGAGCAGACAGGAAAAACGCGTGGGTTTTGCATAATAAACAAGGAAAAAATGAGGGCGATGACCAAAGTGACGAGAAAATGGCGAAAATCTCGTGACGGCGACTACGACGACGACTTCTCCCTTCCAACTCTCGACGATACTCGTCCCATAGACTCACGAGGTCAGTCTTCTCTCTCTTGTACACACCTTTTCAAGTTTTGATCTTCTGTTCGCTTATAATTTTCACCTTATACGTTCGCTTAGGAAATCAAAATATCGAAGTATTTTTGATCTCTTGTTAACTAACAACCATAATTTTCGCTTTCTATTAATCGCAATGTGTTTAATTCAAGATATGTTGCTCATATACTTTTTGAACTAACAGAACAAGAGGAGCTGGTTCGGTCGCTTGAAAGGAGTCATGCTCAGCAAAGTCTCGTTTGGAAGGTATTTCTAATTTTCCACTATGAAATAATTTTCAATTAATCATTTCTCCAACCCAATAATTTTTTTTTTTTTTTTTTAATAGAGTGTGTTTGCAGTATTCATGTTTGGTTTTGCTGCGTTTCTTGTTTACTCAATCTTTCAGCAGGCTTCATCTCCATGGGAACTGGTATGAATCAATCTTTAGTGCTAAACAAGCAAGTTGGTGTATTTGCTTTTCGAATACTTTACTATTTTCCAACATTGTTGGATGATGAGTGATGAACTCTTTAGAATATGATCAAATTCTGAGTGTAAGAATATGCATGTTAGAACCAATTCTAAATGGTTGTTGTGGGCACACCGAAAGAGTGTTTTAGTGTGTGAGTATTTCCAGACTGAAATGAATTTCATGATTATATTGTTTTAGTAAGAGTTAAGTTATAAACTTATAAATAGTATAATTCAGTTTGATTAAATTGTAGTGAGGTGCAATGCCTTTCAGAGAAGATCTTAATCGTTTAGTCTTGGAAATTACAAGCTAGTATATGCATTGTGCTTTTGATGATTTTTTTCTTCTTTATTGTGGATTGATATCTGACATTTCTGAGCAAATGCAATTTTGTGTTCCTTTGAGTAGCGTTATCATGCTTACTTCATGGAGGAGATTGACTCGTGGATGATAATATTTGCAGGTTCAATTCTTTACTCGTTCTCATTTATCTTCATTTTTTATGGTCGATTGCACATTTTTTTCATTCATTATGAGATTGTTGTGGTGATGCAGCTATCCTGTTTTTACTGTCATGAGATATATCTGTGTGTGGATTATTTTCATGTAGGATGGATGAGTATCATGTTTGGTATTAGTATGTAAATACTGTAGCTATCTTATCAAAATAAATTCTATATAAAACAACGATGGTTTTTCATCTTAAGTCTCATCTGTTTTGACTCTATTGCACTTAAATCATATCAAAATATCATGCCTTATGAATATATTAAAATATCAGTTTCACTTCTATATATTCAAACTCTGGCAGACATTGAAACTGTGTATGTTCAATGTAACAGTCTCAAAATGGTCATATTTCTCTTACCAATTGAAGCATAGAGCCACCTTTTGCTTATTTCATACTTTCAACCGACTATTCCTGTAATTAATGACATTCATATTAGCCCTGTTTTGAACTGAAGGGGTGTGATGGAGGAATATTTACTGTAGAAATATCTTATGCGTTTACTTATAAAAGAGGGGGAAAACTATAAAAATGATTCATATTTCTTTTCATTGTGTAGCTTGATCAGTGCATGTTGCTAAGTAGCTGAAATAAGTCGTAATTGATTGACTGATTTGACCTTTCTGATTCATCTTATAATTGCCAAACTATGGTTCAATTATGATGCTTGGGCTATACCCATGCTATATGATTTGTTTATATTTCCTATTATTTCTATCTAATTTTTACATATTTATCAGATGTGGTATACTAACTTAAGCATTCAACAGATTGGATAGCTGTTTTAGCATGCTCCATGACTATCATAGGACTTCTTCATAATTCAAAGTATCGCAGGCGATGCATTTGGTACTCATGCTTTGCAGGCATTATACTAGCAGTTTTCTGGTTATATTACATGCTGAGGTACATTAAACTCTTTGATTTATTTGTTTGATGCCTTTGGCTCTCAATAATTAATCTTGGATGTTTGAGCACTGTCATAGAAGCTTCAAAATCAAACATCAAAATTTACTGTTCATTTTTTTACATTGGAAGGAAATAACGGTGTGGCTGCTGTTGCGAGAAATGGAAATTGGAGTCTGTTACTGTCAAATTCTTTTGTTTCAGTTTTATCTACTTTGCTATCTTTCTTTTTGATTACTACTGTTATTTTAAATATAATTCATTCTTCTCTTTCTTTGGAGGGTCTTGAGTAACCAAACTCAAAATTTAAAACTGAGATATATGACTTGCAAGTTGCAACTCAGATTTGGTCCCTTATCCGTGAACATTATATAAAAAAATGCATGCCTTTTCAGTTTTAGAATGTATTAATTCTGTTTGTTGCTAGTCTTGTGATAATATCTAGATCAATGAACAGTTGGCGGTTTAAATTGCCGAATTTTCTAGCATGTTAGATCCCAATAATTGCTTATGTAATGCTAATTTATGTGTGCTAGATTGCCAAAATTTCGGTGGGATGTTATCTGGCTTCCATTCGGCCCTGTTGGGTATGTTTTAGATTTTAATCCTATCCATTAGTTTTTTTTTTTTTTTTTTTTTTTTAACTGTTATTATTAAGTTCATAATAAAAGCACATTCATCTGCTGAAATTGCAGTGGAGCTGGAATCTGTCTCTATGTGGACCATTTACTCAATGAATCATCGGAGGAAGTAAGAAAACTTCGAAGCTATATGTATGCTTATAAAGCTAACTAAAACTTTTCTTCAAACTTGATTGGAGATAAAAGAGGACAGATGGAGCAGGATTTCTACTCTGATTGTTACAGGGAAATTAGAAACAACTGTGATAAGACAAACAAAGAAGGGAGAAATATTTACTTTATATCTACATCTTCTGGATGTTGAAGAAAGTTTAACTAGATATTTCTACCAGCTTTACAAGTATTTTCTTCTTTTTACTTCTCAGTTACTTAATTTATTTTTGTTTTTTGTAAATTCAATCGAGTCAGTATAACTTTTCCACTGTGTTTAACCCTGGTTCTGTAATATCATTTTTCTTAAAAGATAACTGTTAGTGAGATTCAACTGTTTGTTCTCTTTCAAAGTAACCAAATCTCTTTCAAAGTAGCTATGAAAATATAAGCAGGAGGCTCAAGCTCAGATCTGGCCAGCATATATGTTTTTATTTATCATTATCACAATTTTGAGAATTGGGTGATTGAAATATAGTGGGAATTGCTAAAAACATCATTTGAATAATAATAATTTATGAATTTTCCCAAGTATATATTTGAATTCACAATAATGGTAGAGGTGTGCAATGGTAGGTTACTAAATCGTTTTAAATTCAACGAAAAAAAATATAAAAAAAAATAGTAAGGCAATCATAATTGTTAACCCCATAACCCCACACGTGAAGTCACGACGATGTAGAAACTCTGAAATAAAAATGATTAGAAATCCAAAATGAAAATACTGATGTTCATGATCTAAACAACAATAAATCAGGTAATGGAAAACAGTAGTCTTTTCTTCAACACTCAAAAACACTGCCAAAAATCTCATGTAAATCTAATCCTTCCCACAAAGGGGGTTTTCATCCACAAAGACTGATGAATCAATCCTCGTCTTCAATGACTTTGGTTCCAAGCCCCCTTAGTCCTTCTGCTGGGATTTCAGTAACAGTCACAAGAGAGTATAGCTCCTCCTTGGCATCTTCATCATCGTTCCTCTTGCGAGCAATGCGAACCCTAACCCTCCTAGGAACGCTCCTGATGCCCCTGCTCCAGATATGCTTGTTGAGCTTGACATCGACTCTCACGTCATTGGTACCCATGGCTTTCTTGGCAAACTTCCTTATCTCCTTTATGGCATTTGGAGCCTTCTTTTTGAATGTACTGTTTCATGAATCACAGTATGCCAGGAATTAGTCAAGTCCTTATGTTGATGCTATACATAACAAAAAGAATAACATATAGCACAAACAAAGTTTCAATATTGAATTCCACACGGTCTCACAAATTATGACATAACTTGTATTACCGCCATAACTTTATACCTTACATTATAAAAAGCACCACCTGAAACAGTCACAATGCACACTATATACTATCAAAAGGAACACCATCATTCATGAAGAATGAAAAGGAGTTGAGCTCTTTTCTTTTTGATAGAAACAAGACAATCAAATGAGCAAAACTACTATTTCAATGAAGCATTTGTTGTGAGGTTCCATAAGTCCACTCCTATATTGCAATTGCAACTGAACCAAAACAAAGTACATATTACAAAGTTCTCTCACACTTAAAATTACAAGCCTCTGATACTCCACTCACAACTAAAATGAAAATCCCATTCGTACATTCCTAACCCACTCGCGCATCCTCATTGACAACTCCATGACAAAATATGCAAATAGTTTGTCAACTATATCGCATCAGATGTAAATTGTACATAACCAACTATGGAATTCACCATTATAACAACCCATTCACCGCAGACTACTTTCAATACTCTATGGTCTATCATTACCAAGGCCATTAATTTGTTAAACCTATCCATCGTCACTGTAATTACATTGACAAACTGACTCACATACCATCTTGAAAACCCGAACTAAGAAACAAACGAACTAAAACTGAAGCCAAGAAAAAAAACATCAACAACCACAAAGTGCTATAGATTGAATAAATAATCAAAGTGAAGCTAGTATCGTAACACAATAATAAAAATGGAACAAGGCTGCGGAAAAAGTTGAAGGAAAAAAATCACTAACCATCCATGGAGGCGCTTGTGAAGATTGATGGTGTACTCTCTGGTCACAACCTCCTCCTTTCTTCCTTTAGTCTTCTCCACCATTTTCGCTCTATCTCTTTAATCAACTATCACACCTGCATTCAGCCACTCACTTTGTCAAAATCAACTTAAATTTCATTAAGAAACCGAATACAAAAACCCATTTTAAGACCAAACTCAACTACAATATCCAATCAAGTAATTCGAGAAATTAAAAAGTAAATAATAAGATTTCAAGCCAAAGAGTTAAATGGAATCCATAGGGTCACAAACCAGAGAGCAGAGAGAAACCTTAGGGTTTGGTGAGATGCGGAACTGAAGAGGGAGAGAGGCAAAAGTGAGAGACGAGACTTGAACTAAAAAATGAAGCACAAAACCCTAGTTTGCATACCGTAATTGTGCTCTATAAAAAGCCCAATATTGTGGGCTTTATTAGGCTAATTTGGGCCTTGACCCCTTTCTCTTGTGCGTGGCATTTTAGATATTTCAGAAAAAACAGAAGGAGCGTTCAGTTATTACAAATAGCGCGTGTCCACACCTGTATTTCTGGCGCTAAATCGTCACAGACCGGTTTTCCTCCACTCGCTCTCTCTCTCAATGGAGGAGCAGCTACCCCAATATCTGATTATCGAGGTCCTGAGTCGACTCAGCGATTCCGGCGATCTTGCTCGGTGCCGACTCGTCTCCAGAACTTTTAACTCGCTCTGTCAAGAGGTCCGATCCATCAACCTCGTATGCACCTTGTCTCGCTATCTGAAATCCCGCTCTCCAGAAACCGGTCACTTGGTCACGCCATTCAAGACAATCTTCCACAATCTGGTACGGAATTCACGGAACCTCGAATCCGTTTCGGTCGGTGTCGACAAGTCCTTGGGAGGAATCGCGTACGACGACGTTGAGGACGAGTCCGATGATCTGTACTTGACCGACGTCGGGTTTTTTAAAGATTGGTTGTCTAGGGTTTGTGGAGACTTGAAGTTCTTGTCCATTTCAGATTTTTGGATTCAGTCTTGTTGGAGAAAGTCCACCGTTTTCGCTTTGATTTCTTCGTGTTGTGAGTTTTTTTTAAATTCTCACCTTCCCTTTTTTTCCTGGTAGAAATTCCTTGCTACTCTGTTTTTAGCTTGATTGATTGATTTTTTTTTTCTTTATTTTTTTTTTATGGATCGACCTTGGCAAAAATAAACATGTAAATTTTCGATTGAAGAAAAAAAAACCTTTGGTGTATATGGCTTTAAAATGCTTTTGTGTAATAAATATTTAGAAGGCATAAATGATCTTGAGAACTTTCTTAATGGATTTAGCTAAGAATTTTGGTTGTTGTAGAAATGCTGCTAAATTTTCATCTTATGACTTGTGTAATTCTTGGCAGCAAAATTGAAGTTTATATAGAAACCGATGAAGCATTTAATCCAATGGCCTACATGTTAGCTTGTATCGGTTCGAACTGATAATAGAAAAATTATATATTATGTCTAATAAAAATAAAAATAAAACAAAAAAGGGATAAAGATCTTTATTTATAACAAAAAAATAAAAATAAAAATCTTAGCTTTAGGATAATTTTCATGGAAACTTGGTTATGATCCATTGAGTAGACTATAGTCAATTATTCATTCTTTTCTCTCTTTCAAATAATTATACAGTACATGCCTCTAGTCTGATCTTCTATCTCATTGTAGGAACTTTGTTTATGGTTTTGTATTCCTACTTAACTCAGTCGCATTGATGTTTATTTATACATATGCAGGCCATAGGCTTCTTGAATTGGAGGTGAGGAACGCTTGGCTGTCGGTTGATGGTCTGCGTCCAATACCCACACTCATCCATTTGACACTGGAATTTGTAAGACTGGAAGATGAGGACCTAATGAAAATAAACGAGTGTTTCCCATCTCTTCAAGTTCTGAATTTAGTAGGTGTTGGAGGACTTAAAGACCCTAAGATTAATCTCTTGCACCTTAAAACCTGTCTGTGGACAGCGTCTAATGCTCCTGTTTCTCTCGCTATAATTGCCCCCAAACTAGTGAAACTCAAACTCAAATGTGTTAAACCGAAATCCCTTGTCCTTGAAACTCCTCTACTGTATGATTTCCATCTTTCGCTTGAAAAGGCAAATGAGGTTAGACTTCAAGAATTTCGAAATTTGAAGAACCTTCAGCTTGAATCTTCGAGTCTTGGCAGCCTCATTCACAAATTTCGTTCTGGTAATACAGTTAAAAGGCTGAAGGTAAACTTACTGAAGTCAGCTGAAACTTTTAAAGTGAGTAAATTTTGCCTGAGGACATTATTGGATATATTTCCAAATGTGAACTCTCTTACTTTGTGCCCCAGGGCTTGGTCAGAAGCTGAGACCAGCTTCCATGAAGGAGGTTTAGAAAGTTGGAGTGGAATGAAGGAGGTTAAAGAATTTATCGCACATTTGGTGGTAGATGATATTGATGTTACACTGCCATTCATATTCTGTATCTTGAACAAATGCAGTAACTTGTCCGACATGGCCTTGCTTATCCACCGAGAAGTAGATTCCAGCATCGCTAGCAACCTCATCTCTAGATGTACAGCTGATCATCCAAGAATCAGATGGAGATGGGGAATGTGGAAGGAAGGAGCAGACGACACTTGGGTGTCTGATGGCATCTAATTAGGCAAATATTGTAGATAGGTCCTTGAGGATCTCCAGTTTAGGAGTTTCCGTATAATTGAATTGAAGATTGTTCAGCAATGTCAAACATTATAGTAAGGTTTGCTGTCTTAAAATTGGCAGACTCAAAGGTGGCTTGGTGATGCAGTCGACTGCATGATTCGCTAATAGCAGATGTGCATTCTACATGTAACAAATGTGTATTGATGGTTGAACTATGTTCTTCACCGTCACTACCGGCCTACCTGGCCTTTTTTTTGGAGAAGAAAGGGAGTGGTAGGCGACTGGTGTTTTTGTGTATAATTGTGTTGTATGTAGTACTATACGTCAATGTTACATTGTTTATAGCAATAACTTGTATATATACCAGTTAACAGTAACTGTATGGAGTAAGTCATTAGATTACAAATTTACATACATTCACATGACCATAAATTCCTTATTACTGTTTACGTTGGGTCATAAAAATAATTTGGGCCCAACGGTCCCAATTGCTAATTGTGTAGAAAGGTAAAAAATAAGGGATATTATTATTTTCCCCCCTGAGGTATACCCTATTGTTAAGACGAGGACATGGTTTGGGCTTATTGGCCGGTCTCCCCCCTAAAATCAAACTTATGTTAACTGATCCCCTTCTGACACACTATTCATCCAGTCAATGTAATATTTGCCCCTTTGACCGTTAAATGGAAAGGGCATTATCGTCATTCCATCTGAAATTCTGAATACAATTAAAATAAAAAAACAATTAAAAAAAAATCAATATCAATAAACCACCAGACTGTAACCAGACCTTCATCACCATAATCACCATATTTCTTAAAACCCAGAACCCATATTTCTTCTTCTTCATTCACTGCCCAATTCAATTTCTTAAAACCCATAACCCATATTTCTTCTTCTTCAAACCGATCTCTCTCTCTCTCTCTCTCTCTCTCTAATTAGACACACAATCTATCTCTCTGTATTCTCTTTCTTCCCCACCGATCTCATCTCTCTTTCTTCCCTGCCGCTCTCTCTCATTTCAAACCCTAGCCATCTCGATCGATCTCATCCTAGCCACTCCGATCTCATCTCTCGATCTCTTCGATCTCATTTCAGTGGAGATCACTGAAATCGGGATCTGATTTGAATTGGGTTTTCGGTTTAGGCGACGACGAGGAAGATCGTCGATATCCTCTTCTTTTTCTCTCTTGGCGGCGGCGGCGGTTGGCGACGATGGGGAAGATCGATTGATGGTTCTGGGTTGGGTTTTGATCGATCGATGGTGATGTTTCTTGGCTTGATGATGTTGGCCAAATCTGAATCGAATTTGGGATTTTTTTTCTTGGCTTGATGATGTTGCCTGATGATGATTTGCTTGATGATGGGGATTATTAATTTATGGATTTAATTGGGATTATTGATTTGTGATTTGTTATGTGTTGTGTTCTGGGTTAGTGTTGTGTTGGGAAGAAATTGATTAGTTGGTGTCTGGTGATGAGGTTGAAGATGAAGGTGAGATTTTGGTTTGATTTTTAATTTTTTGTTTGACCGTTTAATTTTAATGTTGATGATCTGATAACAATTCATATTTTTCCTCTTAAAAAAAGATATGAATTTAATTTATATTTTTAAAATTAAATAAATAATAATATATATATATATATATATATATATTGAAGTAAAGATTTTATTATTATTATTATTAATAATATTATTATTAAATTTAAATATAAAACAGAGATCTCCACCGTCCATCTCAAAAATGGACGGTGGAGATCCATATTTTTTTTAATTGTGTTTTTTATTTTAGTTTTTAGTTTTTAGTTTTTTTATTTTAGTTCATTAATTCATCAAGGGTAAATCGGTCATTTCATTCCCATTTAACGGTCAAAGGGGCAAATATTACATTGACTGGATGAAAAGTGTGTCAGAAGGGGGTCAGTTAACATAAGTTTGATTTTAGGGGGGAGACCGGCCAATAAGCCTAAACTCTGTCCTCATCTTAATAATAGGGTATACCTCAGGGGGGAAAATAATAATATCCCAAAAAATAATTCAATGTTTGGGCCAACTACACGATGGTCCCAAATGTATGAAGGTTAAAAAAAACACAAATTAAAATGGGGCGTTCCGAGAATCGAACTCGGGACCTCTCGCACCCAAAGCGAGAATCATACCACTAGACCAAACGCCCACATTGTTCATAACTTCATATGTATTATAGTTAACCAATAATATTCAGTTTTTAAATGCTTCGGAGGGTGCGATTAGGGTTTTGAGAAAGTATATAAATTACAGCTCGAACTCATTCAGTGATCGTGGCAGCCCTAAACCCCCGCTCTCTCTTCTTCTCGTAGCAGCAGCCGTAAGTTCTGGATCTCATGATTTTCGTTTCATCTAGGGTTTGATTTAATTGCTTTGTTGTTTATAAATCTGATTGTAATTTAGTTTGTTTTGACTGTGACAGAGACAAGAAGAGAAATGACTACCGTTCCAGGTCAATTGATTTGGGAGATGGTGAAGAAGAACAACTGTTTCTTGGTGAAACAGTTCGGCAGAGGCAACGCTAAAGTGCAGTTCAGCAAAGAGAGCAACAATCTCTACAACCTCAACTCCTTCAAACACTCTGGCTTGGCAAATAGCAAGACCGTCACTATTCAGCCTGGAGGCAAAGATCAGTCTGTGGTTCTTGCAACTACTAAGACCAAGAAGCAAAACAAGCCCTCTTCTTTGCTTCACAAGTCCTCCATGAGGAAGGAGTTCTCTAGAATGGCAAAGGCTGTTTCCAATCAGGTTCTTTTCTTTCTTTGTTTCCTTCCATTGTTGCTGATTGATGTATAACTTCTGTTTCTGTTTGATTGTTATAAAATGCAGTTGTTGTTATTTTGTTTATCTTGATGGGGTTTGAAAGAAATACCTGCTATATGTTTGTTGTCATTAATGCTGTATTTGACTTACGATCTAAGTTGTGTTTGGATCTTCAATGAAGAGTCACTGGTCCACATGTTGCCTCATGTATGTCTTTTCGTGTTTTCTTTTTAAAATAATGCCATGGTACATGTTGGTTCTTTGAATACTAGATTTTTATAACCGGTTGGACAAAGCTGAAATGATCTTTTAAGCTGTGATGAGAAGCTATAACACGTAAGGAGATCCCCTCTTGGAGTGGATCTTCAATGAAATTTATTTGTTACGCTTGGCTTCTGAGCTGTCATTCTCAACTAGGGACCTAACCATTATTGTTTGATTGATTGAGTGTTAATTGATCTTTTAAGCTGTGATGAGAAGCTATAACACGTAAGAAGATCCTCTCTTGGAGTGGATCTTCAATGAAATTTATTTGTTACGCTTGGCTTCTGAGCTATCATTCTCAACTAGGGACCTAACTATTATTGTTTTATTGATAGTGTTAAGTGATCTTTTAAGCTGTGATGAGAAGCTATAACACGTAAGAAGATCCTCTCTTGGAGTGGATCTTCAATGAAATTTATTTGTTACGCTTGGCTTCTGAGCTATAATTCTTAACTTAGGGACCTTTTATTCCTTTAAAAAAATTTCTACTGTTATTAACAATTATTGTTTGATTGATTGAGTGTTGCATGCTCTTTTATGCTTTGATGAGAAGCTATATCACGTAAGAAGACCCCCTCTTGTGGTGGATCATCAGTGGTGAAATTTAATCATTGGCTTCTGAGCTATCATTCTTAACTAGGGACCTTTTATTCTTTTTAAGATTTTGCTATTGTTACTTACTATTAATGTTTGATTGTTTGAGTTTTAAATGATCTTTTAAGCTGTGATGAGAAGCTATAACACGTAAGAAGACCCCCTCTTGGAGTGGATCTTCAATGAAATTTATTTGTTACGCTTGGCTTCTGAGCTATTATTCTCAATTAGGGACCTTTTATTCTTTTTAAAATTTTGCTATTGTTACTAACTATTAGTGTTTGATTGATCGAGTTGTTAAATGATATTTTAAGCTGTGATGATAAGCTATAACACGTAAGGAGACGCCCTCTTGGAGTGGATCTTCAGTGGTGAAATTTAATCATTGGCTTCTGAGCTATCATTCTCAACTAGGGACCTTTTATTCTTTATAATTTTGCTATTTCTACTAACTATTATTGTTTGATTGATAGAGTGTTAAATGATCTTTTAAGCTGTGATGAGAAGCTATAATATGTAAGAAGACCCCCTTTAGGAGTGGATCTTCAATGAAATTTATTTGTTACGCTTGGCTTCTGAGCTATATCATTCTTGTTGGTTCTTTGATTGATTATTGTTTAGGTTTGTATTAGATGAAGTACATTGTTATACACATTCCTATACTCAACAGTGAAGTGCTGTTTCAATACATGATTATCTTCTTTCTGAAACTTTGAATATGAAGAATGTCTGAATTAATTATTAGAAATTGGAATTTTTGGTTTCTGCCATTTTGATAAGGGTTTTACAAAATGTTGCCGCATAAAAAACACGAAAATATTTGTTTTTTGTGTTTATCAATTGTTTGTGTAACTCTGCTGCCTCCCATAATACTCTGAATGTTGTCTGTTATCGATTATCGGTATGTTGGCCATTGTTAATTTCTTACTTGGCAATGTTTCAGGTTGCTGATAATCACTACAGGCCAGATTTGAAGAAGGCAGCTCTTGCTAGGCTTAGCGTAGTTCACAAAAGCCTCAAGGTTGCCAAATCCGGCGCCAAGAAGAGAAACAGGCAGTCTGTGAGGACCCCTGGTAGGAAGTGAATGTAGGAGAAAACAAGTTATGTTTTGTTCTTGGAATGGTTATGGTTTTGGTTTAGTTCTAAAGAGTCAAGGAGACAGTTTCTCATTTATGTTTTAATTTCTTAAATGTCTTGGAGAGATTGTATCCCCTTTGAGGGTTAAAGCTAGATTTTGCTTACATTTGATTTATGTTAAATTTGCACTTCCATTTTGGTATATTATAATGTGTGCTATTTCTTATAATGAATTTGACATCTGAATTGAACAACTTTTGGTGCATTTAGTCTGACGTAATAATCTCAGCGATCCTTTATTGGAGTAGGAAATGTAATGTACATTTTGCGGAACCAGTATTGTAGCGTACAATCTGTCAATTAGATTCTTACTAGTAAATTAGTAATGGTATAAACGAGATGGTGCTATAATAATACGTTCTTCATTTAAAGAAAAAAAATTGGGAGAAGTTTTACGTTTTAAGATCTTAATAAACATTTTAAAGCGAAGTGTTGCATGTAGGATTCTACCTTCCGTTCTAATTCTATTATATATACTCGCACCATATTGAACTTAGAGCATAACATAAAGCAACTATTAACTCAATAAAGTCATATTAAACCCACTCTTAATTGTTCTTGTTGAGGATGCATTTTTTTTTTTTTTTCCTTAGAATATTATATAAATTTGAGGTTTTTTTAGGGAAAGGGAAGACTCGAATTAAGGACCTTATGATTGCTGGACCAACTTCATCTCGTCTTGAGATTTTTTTTTAGGATGCAAATTAAGACAATAACCTATGTATTGCGTGACTGCGTGAGTCACCTATCACCCTCTCCTAATTCCTTGTAAACGAGGGGTATTTATAAGATGGTCCCTAATCGGGTAGCTGAGGTGTCTCAATCCCTATGGGGTTGGAGTGACACTTGTCAAAAACTGTATGCCACACTAATCTTGTTAATGTTCCTCACAAATCTTAGAGGGGTGTATTGGATTGAGATTTTAATAGACAATTTTGGGGTGCATTGATTTTATGGATTTGCAAGACTATTAGGATTATTATGATTATACTTTTAGGATTATACTTTTAGGATTATTATGATTATATGGATTAGATTTTTAGGATTCTGAAAGAGTCTTTGGACTTTATTTATAGACTATTAAGATTATCTATACTTTATTTCAAGACATTTCAAGAGTCAACTGTAGTATTCAATTTTCTTCCCAAGTTCCAGTGCTCTATAATCTTGTTGAGAGCAATCATTGAACAAGAAAAAAAAAAAAATTTGAATGAGAGACATGTGTAAGCTATGAAGAGAAGTAATAAAATTTTAAAATACCACCAACCAACACATAACCTTCAACTGAAGCAGCCATAGAAGATAGACAGATGAAAATTAACAACTATACATTATTTATCTTCATAACTAACCCTGTTGGTATAAGCAAAAATTAAGTAGTCAATCTTAAATCAAACACGAGCAAAGGTAGTTAAAAGTTGTACCAAGATTGTCGGTTTGGACTAGCCTTCCGTGCAGTAACTGTTGATGTCATGAACAGGTTGTTTTTTACATGATGGTTCGAGATTGTATTCCTGCAATAGTTGTACCAAGATTATGCTAAATCCTTAAATCTATGACAGGTATGGAAGTTGAGGAAGCTGAAAATTTGTGATGAAGATCTAATGGGAGTGTGGAGGTTGAGGAAGCTGAAGATGATTTTGAGCGAGAGAGAAAAGTCTGTAAAGTATCGAGGGAGATGGCAAGACAATTTTGGGTTCAAGCTATTTATACATATCACTAAAAAGTCTGAAAAATCTATTTTGTCATGAAATCCTAAAAATCTTGATCTCAATCCAATACCACCAGACAATTTGCTGCCTCTTGAAAGTCTAGATCCAATACAATAAGACAATATGGATTTTTTTTAAAAATCTTAAAAGTTTTGATCGAATACCACTGTACTTATCTAACTTATTAAAAAGTCTCAATCTAATACCACTAGACTTTTACTTCCCCAAATTGTCTAATAAAATCTTGAACCAATACATCCCCTTAATATAAATAAATCTATTGTCCAAGGTTGTTTGATTAATATAAATAAACCAATACATCCCCTTAAATCTATTGTTCAAGATGTTAATTGATTGGGTCAGTGAACTGATGCAGTCAAAAGCTATAAAGAACTATATGAGGTAAATGTGATGTTCGAACTACTATCATAAACTTGAAAGAGTAATGTAAATCCACTTTTGAATTTTGTAATTATTCGGAACCTGCAAATTAGAATGACCAAAAAAATTGTTAGTGAGATTTCCTAGTCTGTATTCTTCAAAAATGAAAACAAGAAAAATAAAAAATGTAAAGGAACGTAGCCAATATCTGTATTTGGATGGGCGAGATTAATAGGCCCGTGTGGCCCATTAACTATTTCCAGATTGTAGTTGTAGTATTGCTTATATAAACGCTAAGGTATCCCTGTTTGTACACTACAATTTCCCGCTTCAATTTTTCTCATTTCCCGCTCTGCAAAACCCTAACGCACCCAAAAAATGGGGCGAAAGCAACAACCCTCCGCCGATCCGACCACCGAATCCAAGAAACGCAGGCGTGTCGGCTTCTCTGACATCGGTGACCCTTCTTTCTTCCGATTTCGTCTCTATTTTTCTTTTTTGTTATTGTTTCTTGAAATGAAGTTTTGGGTTTAGTTATGTGACTGGTTTTGTGATGCAGATGCTGGAGTTGAACCTAACGAGTGCATTAAAATCTATCTGGGTATGATTTTTTTTTTTTTTTTTTATATTTATTTTATAACAATTATGTGGGTATGATTTTGATATTAGTTAAAGCTCATTAAAAGAATATGTTTGTTTGTTTTATTTATTTTTAGGGTTAACAGCACCATTGCCCCTGAACTATTCGTGAGTTTGCGATTTGCGCCGCCCTAAACTTTTTTTTAACAAGTAAACCCCCTGAACTCTTTGTAATTGGCAAAACATGACAGTAGATATCCCCCAAACAGCTGTTCAGGGGACAATAAACCAAACTATTCTGCCAATTACAGAGAGTTCAGGGGGCAATGGTGCTGTTAACCCTTATTTTTAGTATGTTTGCTGATTTTTGGTTTTCTTTTCCCGCATTTGATACTGAATCTGTTATCTGTTTTGTTTTGTTACTCAATAATTTGTTTCATTTGAATGTTGCAATGCTTGGGGTTAATTGTTATTTTGCATACATATTTAGATCAGTCAATAATTTTGTTTATTTTTCTTTTTCCACATTTGATACTAATCTGTTTTGTTACTCAATAATTTGTTTCCTTATATGTTTTAATGCTTGGTGTTAATTGTTATTTTACGTACATATTTAGATCAGTCTATTTAGACGTAGAAATTATTGTTTTTATTATTTTGTAATCTTTCTCGTATAATGTTTATAGCAATTAACAGTCAATTTTTTTTATTTTTTTTTCAGTTTTGAGAAATTGCTAAACTTGAAATTAGTATAATCTTAGCTTTTCTTGGGGATTCTTGAAATTAGGAATTTGTTGTATGGAGCAAAAGATTCATATTTACTGCCAGTTAATTTTGGGTATATGCTAATATAGAACCAGTCAATAAATTTAGTAAATGTTAAAAGTACTAGGGATCTGCTACAGAGCTGAACTGGACCACGTAGTATATTATGCTTGTTTGATGAAATACACATGGTCAATTCAGACTTGATTCTCTGCCCCAATAATTTGAATGAGCAACTTAGGGTGAAATTGCTACTTTTTTTTTTTTTTTTTCTTTTCTTTTTTACTCATTGCATTAGTTTTTATTTATTTATTATTATTATTATTTTTACATATTCTGATTATTATTACTGATTTGTAATGTGTCAAGTATTGATTTGGAGTGGATTTTTACTTGATTGCTGGTATTCTAGTGTCTAGCAAAGAGGAAGTGGGTGCTCCGGACTCTTTCTGCATTGATCCAGTTGACTTGAATAGCTTTTTCGAAGAAGATGGGAAAATATATGGTTACCAAGGGTTGAAGGTAATTTTCATTCATATCAAATTGAAATGTGCTTTCTTTACTGCATATGGTTATAAAGATACTTAATCATTCATTTATATATTTTCTTTTTTCAAAATGGTTTTAGTGGCCTTTTTCTTACATATATATGTACCTTTTACTTGTTTTGTGCAGATAACCATCTGGGTTAGCATTGTATCATTTCATGCATATGCTGATATTACATTTCAAAGCACCTCCGATGTAAGTACAAGTATTCATCCAAGATCTAGAATTAATATTGGTGTTTTTCGTCATCTGTAAATCTTCCAGTCTGATTCATGTGGGTTTGCTTCATACGTTGTGTCTTTTGATAGTGCTTTAACGAGTACTTTTGTTAACTATTGTTAGGGGGGCAAAGGGATTACGGATCTGACATCTTCACTTCAGGTATACCCTGTCTTCCATGTTATAATCTTTCTTTGTTGATGTTGATATCTATGAAGCACGGATACTTCAAAGAGGCCAACGAATTGCGTATCGGAGCGTGTCGGATACCAATACATGCTGGATACGCCCCGATACGTATCGGATACGCTTTTTTGAAGTATTCTGATGTTTTTTTAATTTTTGTATTTCCGATACTTTTCAGATACACTTATCGGATACTTTGGTATTTAATTATAGCGATTTTCTGCAGAACATTTTTGCTGAGACTCTTGTTAAGAATAAAGATGACTTCCTTGAAACATTTTCAACAGAGAAAGATAATATCAGGTACTTTGTCTTGGAGGTTTTTGCACTTGTAGGTTCTAAAGATTAATCTCTATGCCAGTTTGATGATGTGGTTTACCTGGTTTTAATATGTAAGTTTGTATTTTTCTTGTTATTGATGTTCTCAGATTTGCTGTCTCAAGTGGAGAGGTATTGCAACACAAGGCTTCCAATGGACACGTTAGTCATTGTGATAGTCATCTAGAAGCAGCTGGTTCTGATTTGGAGGTGATTTTTACATTTTTAGCTTTTCTCTGCTATTGCATATCATGAAAAGGATAGCTACTATCATGTATTTTTCATTTACTGCCAAATTTTGTACTCTGTTCATGGTTTTTCTAAAAATCAGTGATCCATAGAAGCAGGTGCTTCTGATTTGGGATGAGCAGGCAGTGGTGATGATAACATACAATTGTATTGTTTTGGATCTATGTCCGGTGTAGATATGTTTTGTTTTAGGAAACTATTGTAGTGTATGTTCATATATAAGGATTATGAATTTGCAAACAAGTTCCATCATTTTAAGTACTCTCCACCTGGGTCAGGTTGTTCGCATGGTGGTGGACAATGTTGCAACTGGACACCTTTACAGCCGCATAGTGCCTCTAGTTCTTCTTCTTATTGATGGTAAATATCTCACCTGTAAAGGCCTATAAAAGCAATATTTATAATTTTCTTGTTGCAGTCTTGAATTCACCTTCAAATTCTAACAAGCCTTATTATTTGAATTAGGAAGCAATCCCATTGATGTTACTGATCCAGGATGGGAGTTATATGTCCTGATTCAGAAGAAAAAAGATCAGCAAGGGGACATTCAGCATAGGCTGCTTGGTTTTACTGCTGTCTATCGCTTTTTTCATTACCCTGACGGTACACGGATGCGACTCAGTCAGGTTCAAATTCCCTTATTATATATTATTCAATTCCTGGGTAAAGAAATGAATGTAGCCCAATTTGGGTCCTTTAATTAGAGCACTCGAGTGGTTTGTATGCTAATAGACAGTACTCTTTTACTAATATTGTGAAATATTTCTTTGATGGCAGATTTTGATATTGCCTCCTTACCAGCGGAAGGGTTATGGCAGTTATCTTATAGAGGTGCTCAGTAATGTTACTATAGCTGAAAATGTTCACGACTTCACTGTTGAAGAGCCATTAGATTCCTTCCAACATGTGCGCACCTGTGTTGACATACAACACCTGCTTGCTTTTGAGCCGATCCAGGATGCAGTTAAGTCAGCTGTTTTGCAACTGAAGCAAGGGAAACTATCAAAGAAAATCCATGCCCCTCGGTTTGTCCCTCCTGCCAGTGCAGTAGAGGATGCCAGGAAATCTTTGAAAATCAACAAGAAACAGTTTTTCCAATGTTGGGAGATTTTGATATATCTTGGCCTTGATACCATTGACAAGTACATGGAGGATTACATGGCCATCATTTCAAATCGTGTGAGAGCAAATATCTTAGGTAAAGATTCAGGAACTGAAGGGAAGCGCGTGATTGATGTCCCTAGCACTTATGATCCAGAGACGTCATTTATCATGTTCAGGTCACATGATGGTGAACCTAGTAGTGTCCAGATTGATGGAACTCAAACAAATCAAGAAGAGCAGCTTCAGCAGTTGGTTGATGAAAGGATCAAACAGATCAAGTTAATTGCTCAGAAAGTGTCCCCTCAGAATGTCTGAAGTGTCACAGTTCTTGCATCTAAATGCATTTTTGCGAGAACCTGCTCTACTCTTAAGTCTCTGATGATATGAACCATGGCTTGTCTGTAAAGGACAAAGCTGCACTTGCACCTCTAGCTTATGTTTAGAAAACTAACAGACTTTTGTTGTATGTGACAAGCCTATACCATACAATCTATTTATAATTTATCCCCTTTTTTATTTCAAGTCTAGTTCTGTTTGTAGCGGTGATTAACTAATTTACTATTCTTGTTATCATGAGAAAAGTATACTATTGATATGTCATTCTCTTGACAAGGGAAGTGAATTTTTCAGCTCTTGCAAGGATGGGTTTGTGCCATCTCTGAGCATGAGTCACATTCTCTCTAGTCTGCTGTGCAGCACAGATGTTCGAACGATACCCATCTCCATACATCATCCTAACAGCTCTATGATAACCAAGTAACCTTAAATCGATAGATATACTGATATATCCATATTTTAGAGGGACAGATATTGAAATAGGGTAAATATTTAATGTTTAGTAAATATTTGACCGATTTCGAAATATCCATAAAAATCTTTCGATTTCGGTGAATTTCATCTTGAAATCTAGGGATATTTCACAAATTATTAAAAAAAAAATTAATCCTAAACATTTAAATTGTTGTTCCAATAATTTAGATTGAAAATTATTTTAGAAGAAGCATTAACAAATTTATAAAAATTTCCAAGACAATATAGTTAATAGTAGAATTACTGAAGTAGAATTGGGCAAAAGATTGTAAAAGGAATCTGAAAAAAAATTGTGTGTAAAACGTGTAAAACCAATAATTATTTGTTTCTCAATTATTTGGTATTGCAGATGTTGACGGTGAAAATTGGATTGCCACACGTCCGACAATTATATCAAATTCAATGAAAAAGAGAATGTAAACCAATGCATGCAAGACACGAGTTTTACGTGGAAAACCCTTGAATGGGAAAAAACCACGGCGCCCCTTAGGGCAGAAAAATAATACTATGGATTGTTATAAGGTTACACACTCAGCTCTCTCATACAATTGCTCTCCTCTCTCTTAAGATTTTCGAACCCCCTCTCCGCTGGATGTCAGGTTCTATTTATATTGGGCTGACTAGGGTTTTCCCTTAGTCTTGTTGGTGGTGGAATCCGTCTTTGATTTGTATTAGGAATCTGGTGTGATGGATCCGTCAAGATATTCGTTTCCTTTTAGGAGTATCTTACCTTTTTTGGCCTTGTGCCTAGGTGAATCCTTGGTGCAAAAGGTATGCTAAAGATGAGGTCATCTGCACTATATCCAGTTGAGTAGGTTTATTCGGCGAGTATGGTTCCTTAGGTTGGTCAATGTTTGGTGTGATGTGGCGGGCCGGCGTGCCGGATGGTCAATGTTTCCTTTGTTTGACTTGGTCAAGGGTGACATGACAACATTTTATCTCCGTATTTTCTGATCTCTTTGATGACGTGTCTTATTGTCGAATATATATATACAATAGCAGAGAATCGCGATGAATGCATTTGAAAAAAAAAAATCATCATGAATTATTTATTCTTTGCAAGAATATAAATTATTAGAATGAAGAAAATCTCATTCAATTATTCATTTATTTGTTCACCGTTTTCACTTCATCTATAAAATCATCTTCACTCTTCTCTTTCAAGTTTTCATCTTACACGGCTACACTATACATAGTAAATTTTACATCACAATTCACAAGTTTCTTTCAATATCTTCATCAAATAATCAGATATGTAAATATTTACTTTGATGTTTTGTGGTATTGTTTCTAAAACTCATTAGAATTTTCATATTTATAAATTGATTGGTACAAAATTTAATTTTGTTTTGATAGGGAATTATATTGCATAAGATGTATGGTACTAGAAATGATCTAGCATGGGAGTATTGCCAACCAATACCGAATAATAAAAAGAGTAATGCTAGATGACCCAAATTTTGGACCCAAACCTATGTGGCAACATCACATGGGATCTTTGGGAAAAGTGACGTGGGCCCGTGTTGTGTGTGATGTTGCCACATAGGTTTGGGTCCAAAATTTGGGTCACTTTTTTGGATCATCTAGCATTACTCTAATAAAAATGGTACTATATGCTCGTTTTGCGGTCACACAATGCAAAGTGGGGAATTACCCGTTTTAAATTTCATAAGAATAAATGTTGAACAAGTGATTAGAAAAGAAGTTGGTGTAGATCGTGGAGTTACTATTAACAGCTCTTCCGATGTCCAATATACCTCTGATGGAAATAGTGGAGGAAAGATGATGGAGATGATTGGGATGGTGGAGATGAGAGAGAAGGTGGAGATTCTGGTGCAAGAGGTTGTGATTCTGGTGCAGGAAGTTGAGATGCCGGTGCAACAAGTTGGGATGTTCGTGCTAAAGGTTGTGATGCTGGTGCAGATAATTTTGATTAAAATCGTAGTAGACAACAAGGAGGAATGAGTCAAATTGATGAAGATTAGTATAGACACAGAAAATAGTTCTTTGGATGATTTGCAAACAATGTCAAGTTACCAGGTACCATATTATGGTAGTTATGGTGGCTACAATATATTTGATTATTTTTCGCCACAAATGTCATATGCAATACCTTTGCATGCAAATCAGCAATATCCATCAAGTTGGGTAAATCCAAACTACTAAATTCATAGATTAGTTGGAAGAGATCAAGTAACATATGCATGGCATATTAATAACTATCTTGAAAACTATATAAACACATTTTCCTAGAAAAATTATTGTTCGAATCAAGATGGAAATGCACCTTGTCTTTGAACCACCAAGGAATTCATGTTGGTATTAAATTTCAAACATGCAATGTATTATGTATGAATTATGAATTTATGATAGAATCATGATTATGGAAGTATGGAAATATGATTCTTTTAATGTATAATTACTTGTTTAAGATTGTCCTAAAGTTTTACAAAAAAAGTTCTAACTTTAGATGTAAATATACATTTTTTTTTTCAATTTTTGACGGAATATCCACTGATAAAATGATGTAGAACAAGTGGCCGATGCTTACATGATGAAGAGAGAGCATCCTAAATTCAAGGGCAATCGAATTCCACTAGTCCGGGTGTTGAAGTCGGAATGACGTGAAACTTTCACATTTGAAGCGTTTCGGCGAGACCGTCAATAATCAACAGCTTTGCTGTTGAGGCATACCCTTTTTTAGCCGAATTCTATCGTTTAGGCCCCGAAATTACCGTTTTTGCTATTTTAGGAAAGTTTCGTTTTCACAATAACTTTTGTTTTCCAAGTCTGAATCGACTTCCGTCAATTCTGGCTCGCTTAGGATTTTTAGTAGTTTTTATTTCCGTAATTATCTCAATTTTGCTATTTTTGGTAACTTTTAGTATTTAGTCCCGTTTCTTGTCTAACAAGAATTAAAGTTAGGTTTTTCGCTTTAAATATGCTTGTAAGCCTTATGGCCGAATTATTCAATTATTCAATAAAATTTCAGAGTTTTCTTTGAGAGTTTCTTTCGTTTTTTGGTGGATTCCAGAGTTTATCACAGAATATTGACGTTAGTCTTATTCTTTTGTGTTTTTCGCTGCGTCATAAAAGTTCTAACTTTAGATGCAAATATATATATATTTTTTCAATTTTTGACAGAATATTCACCGATATCGATATTAACCCCGAAACATCCATAAATTTGGAAGCCCAATATCGATATCAATATTTTCTTCTTTGATGATAACTCAGCAGCTCAGCCATTTCAAACATATTTGATATTGTTCAAAAGGCCACCTTCTTGTTGAGATACAAGGAAAAAAGAAGAATATAATGTCTGTTAAGTAACGTTTTATCAGTGTTTTATGTTTTCGAAATTCATAAACGGTCCAAAAAACACACTAGATAACACCTTTTAAAAAAATAAAAATAAATAAATAAATAAAAATAAAAATAAAAATAAAAAACACATTAGATAACTAAAATACCACTATCACTTTTATGAAGACAAGGCTGAAAACACCCCATTTAAAGAAAAAAGCATTCTCCATTCAATCTCCATGAGTAATGCTAGAGGACCCAAAAAAGTGACTCAAATTTTAGACCAAAACCTATGTGGCAATATCACATGGGATCTTTGGGAAGAGTGGCGTGGGCCCATGTTGTGTGTGATGTTGCCACATAGATTTTGGTCTAATTTTTTGGGTCCTCTAGCATTATTGCAATCTCCATTGTTATTTATTCTTCAACATCCCCAATGGTGTTTTCAGCCTTAATGTCATAGAAGTGAAAGTAGTATTAACCGAACGTTTTACAAAGTTACCTACTAATCACATGTTTGGACTGCTTAAAACACTATCGAACAAACCTCTAATCAATTAAAAAATTTAATAAAATAGAAAATGATTTCATAAAATGTTACCAGACACCCTAAATCTTCCCCCCAAAATTTAAAAGATGAATTTACATACCCATTGCCAGACATGGGCAAAAACTCTCTTAAAGTCCTTTTTAGACAAGTTGTTCGAAGTAAACATCATCGTGCTCAATCATAAAAACATCACCAAACAGCAATTTGAACATATGCACAGAATTCTTTCATTCTCAGCATTTGATTCTACACCCTCAGTATGTACATATAAAATGGCAAGGAAAACACAGAAAAATGCACTGTCAGATATACTCTCCCGAATGCCGGGTTAGATGGCTAAATTTTGTGGACACTGCAACCTTCAACCTCTGATGTCAAGTTCTCCTTCCAATTCTCAAATTCAGAGCCACCAAACACCAATTGCTTTATTCCTACAAAGCTGTCAAATGAAAAATTAAATGAGCTAGAGTCAGCAGATGTCTTAAAAATACAAAACTGCAAGTCAGCGCATTAGCATCTATGAACCTAAAAAACAAGACTATCAGAAAACATATCAAGATCAGTTAAGGAGCTAAAAGCACATGATACAGAGAAAGAAAATCCCATCTATGAGTGTTGTATTCACATAAATACCCCCCTCAAATGCCCATTGCTAAGTGTAGCTTCAAAGGTTTGTGCATAAATATTTATAAAACAATTGGTTTAATTATGGATTTGTAGAGACTAACATATAATCCAGGGAAAATGAGGTGTGGAACTTACTCGGAGCTTAACTGCGTCAATGCATTAATCAAAACATCCAGTAGCAATGGTTCGGTGGTTCCAATATCCACCCTGTTTAAAGTTGCAGATACATTAGCAAGAACCTTCAAAATATCCAAATTCTAATCACATAAAGCATGGGCATGTAAAATTATAAGCATCGCTGAAGGAAATGAGGTGAGAAATGGACACTCAAATGCATTTATCACATTTAATGCCAAAAGCCATACCATACACGTGCTAAGTTTTCTTGAATCTCAAGATCGCCGATGTTGAGAAATGTGGTTGGTGTCACATTTGCTCCACCAATTGCATCATAATTTGGTCTTTTATCCATGGGAGATTGTGACAACTGCAAGGAATAGATAAAGTGTGAGGGAAACAGACATTGTAAAGAGAAAGATGACAAATCTGATTCCCATTAGCAATCGGAGAGTTATTTATAAGCTTCAGATGTCACAAAAACTAGACCAGTTATATAGCTAAAAAAGTTCATTCCATTTTCAAGCTATAAAACTAACCATCTACTTTAGAGCTTTACAACATGAATACGGGATGAAAAGTTCGTCCATGGCTGTTCAAATGACTACAGGAACACTTACTTGCATATTCATGGAATTGCATCCTCCAAGACGCCCAATGATGTGCCATGCTCGCATTGCCTGCAAATATTAGAAAAGCCATACCATCTAAATCTTTGATATTAATTCATACTAAATTGTAGAATTTTCATTTGTGAATGTCATACCGTTGAGTTGAAGAGAAGTTACTTACATCACAAATTAAGGAAACATCTTTCTCCAATGGAGCATTGTAAAGTTCAAACCATATGTATGAGTTTGAGAAATCAAATCTGGCAATGCAGGTCAGCAAGTCAACACAGGTATAACAATGGTACTGACCGATTCTTCCGGAAGGAAAAAACAAAAAACAAAAACAGATAATAATAATTAAATCATATCCATGCTAGCAAAAGGGGTGATTATCCTAGGCTGTTGAATCATAGATAACCTAATCATGAGAAGTTCGAGAAGCTGATTCAGAATCAGCCAACTAGCAATTGAATTCAGTCAAACACAGATGCAACAAACAGAAATGTTCACCAAGTGGTAAATTCGTCACTTGGCTTAGTAAGCAATGTTCTACTGATTGTCCGCGCATTATGGATCAATATTATTGAGTAGTACATACTCCTAAGCGAGTAAGTTCAACTCTGTATCATTTAGATCCACATAATATTTAAAGATTTCCTGGATGGTCCTTGCATTTCTATAGTTGCCTCTCAGTCACAGAGACATTGCAGATATACAGATGATTCAATCAAAATAGTTTACAGATAAATCTAAAATATAAATTTTCCGAACATAAACTTTCTTAAGAAGTCTCTGGCACTCCAATGATACTAAATAAACCAAATTTGTTGAACATGGAGCTTTCATATATTCTATAATCCTATGTATATAAGTGATAACTGGTAACAAATAACAAGTTCAAAAGCCTTCCTCTGCCAACAATTAACAAAAGCAAAAACAAATGTGCTTTTCAAGGCTGGACTCTCTGTGCCTTGTTTTATACTTAATTAAAAGACAAGATATACAAAATCAAAATTAAAGAGTTGCGTCAGCATAATTTCATTTTTGAATAAGAGTAACTATGGAACAACCACCACGGAGACATCCATAATTAACTTACTTGTTGAAAGTCACTTTCATAGGCGCCCCTGAGCCGGTCTTCGTATGTAATATCTTGTTTCTTTTCTTCTTCAATCTGTCCTCCATCTGAAAAACCCAATTATCTCCATCAATTTAACAACTTGAATTACATTTAAACTCCTAAAGCTAAAAGCAAGCAATTGCTATAACAAAATTTGAAAAAAATAAAAATAAAAATAAAAAACCCCAAAAAAGCAATGAATTGTGATGAACTAATATGACTCACTTTGGACTGCGCTTTTTGAGGGTCATCTAGAACGCTTCCCAAAATCTCGGCAAATTCAGGGTCTTTATCGTAATCCTTCTGTTGTGCTCTCCCTCCAACCTTTTTTCGCGACCGAGTTTCGGTGTCTTCTTCATCGTCAATATCGACCTCTGTCTCCGATTTCTTGGCTTTTGAAACAAAAAGTGAAGTCCCGCTGGGTCGAGCGTGATTTCTAACAGAGAGCGTAACGGTCGAAAACGGCGAGAAGCGGTTAGTTATTAGATGGCGGGAAATTTGTGTGAAGGGAAGAGTAGGAGAGCAGGTGTGTAGGATAAGCATTATCGTCTGCGGAAATTGTGGGTTTCGGGAAGGACGGGCGTATTTTAGCAAGAAGCAGAGTTTTATTGTTTCGAATGTCGACTGTTGCAGTGTCGCTAGCTGACTTTGCTGATTTTTTCGCCTTAAAGTGCGCTCTGTGAATGAGAGACTGCGAGAGGGTTTTAGGGAGGCTTTGCCGTGACTGATAACCAGTTTAAAATAGTGGTGCTATGCTACGCCTACACGGTTGCTTGCTGTGGACTCGAGTGATATAACATGTAAGTATATAACATTCACATCCCTCTCGGTGATACTTTAGCACCAAATCACAGTCCGTCAGCACGGTCTAAAATGCAATCCTCATGACAGATGAGAGGTCTCTCCACATTTTACGATTTTAGAGATGAAAATTAAAAAACGAGAGTTTTCACCATAAGTATGGTCTAAAATACAATTTTCGTGTCAAATGAGAGGTTTTCCTACATTTTATGATTTTAAAGATAGAAATTTGAAGACGAGAGTTTCCACCATAAGCATGATTTGAAATGCAATTCCCATAAGAGATATCCATATTTTACAATTTTATGAACAATTATGAAATAATAACTTGACAATAACTTTGAAATAATGGTTATGATTATGAAAATGAATTTTTAGAAACCAAATTAAATAGTTTAATTGGGGTACTCAAGTCTATTGATTAATAACATCGTTCAATTTGGCTTGGTAGAGATATGGTCATTTAGCTTGGTAATGTTTTGATTTGAGTCTCCGTCATCAATGTGGTGATACATAAAAAAGAAAGAAGAAAGAAAAAAAAAAAAAAAGAGTATTTATTAATCAAATGCTCGATGTTAACCTTAACAATTACTTTATTAAAAAAGAATCGGAATCATTTTACACATTTACAAATTACTTAATTACAAGATGGCTCAATTTGGATTCGTACATTTTAGCTTAATTTAAAATTGTCCAAATTATCGTATTACATAATACAGTAGAACCCCTCTAAATTAATATTCTTGGTACCTACCTTTGAGTATTAATTTAGAGGGGTTATTAATTTGAAGGGTTTGACATTGTAAAGTATTATTTTTTTTTTTTAAAAAATGTGTAGAAGTCGGTTTTCTTATTTAGAGAAGGTTCCTTTTCGGGATTCCTTATTTAGTCGGTTTTCTTCTTCAAGGGAACTTCCTTTTTTTTAGGATTCCTAATCACAATGACACTGCCCATGACAAATCGAAAGGTTTGCTTCTCCTTGACAATTGAACTGCCCATGTACCACTTATAGAGTTACCTAATCACATCCAACTCAGAAACATCACAATGCACTATCTACCACCAAATTTGAAGAAGTGTGTTACACTCCAACTGAAGAGGTTATTATCAATGATATCACAAGGTAGAATAATGATGATGTGGTTGAGATAGATAACAACAATGATAGACATAAGGTACCTAACATTTCTACAAGTAAAGTTACGTTGTTGAAATAATAAATTTAATTGAAACCTTTTGACTACAACAAGAAGGTGATGATAATAGCTTTTTGAGGACAATTCAAAAGATGAAGGAGAAAGTCAAAAATATCAAACATAGTGACCTAGTGCAAACTAACATCTTGAAATACTTTTCTAGTTCTTGAATAATTTATAATATATTTTGTACTTTTATGAAATTATTAATTTACGCGACAGTTGGGACCGAAATTTTACATTAGGTTTAAAAAAGAAATTATTAATTATTACGATAGAGGAGTTTATTAATTTTTTACATTGGCCCGAGTCGGGACAAAGATTTTTTATTAATTTAGAGAGGATATTAATTTATAAGAGATTAATTTACTGGGGTTCTACGGTATCTTCAATCGCATTACCGCTTTATGATTTATTTATTTATTTTTAAACTCATTATTATTATATTCCTCATTTTCGTTTTATTTAAGAACTTGACAGTAGCTGACGCATAAATCTGATATCGATTTGTTTGATTGGGTTGGATATATAAAAACAGACTCCAATCGAATTGAAAATTGAGAGAGAAAGAGAGGGATCAAATGGAGTTGCTACCAGCAGAGGGCTCGCAGATCGCGAAGAAACACGGGTTCAGGTCACTGAAAGTGGTGAACGTGGACATGGAGCAGGTGCTCAGTGAACAACCCTTCGCTGTGGACTATGGTCGCCTCGACAATGGCCTCTCTTACTACGTTCGTTGCAACTCTAAGCCTAGAATGAGAGCTGCTCTCTCTCTCGCTGTCAAAGTCGGGTATGCTCCCACTAGTTAACTCACTCTTACTTGCTTTTTGTTCGCTTTCGAGGCTCTATTGATGTCAGTTTTGAGGTTATTTCAGAGTTGGATAGGATTTGAGCTTAGAACATGAAAAACCTGTAGAGTTAACTCTGTCTGGTTGAACGTGGTTGATGACAGTTGATGTACAAGTTATAAAGTACAAATTTGGAAAATTAAGACAATTCATTTATTTAATTTCGGGGACAAGGCCTCTGATTAAGCTAATCAATTATGGAGCTAACTGGTCCAAGAGTTGGGACCATTAATGGATTCAGGCTAGCCTATCCTAAAACCTAGGTTGTTAAGAAACGAAGGGAGTTATCTAAGAGTGATAATTATATATAGACATTTCTTTCGCTGAAAATACTACTAATCAAAATTTTGGAATGGTCAATGCAAAAATATTACCGTGTATATAATTGTACCTAATTCAATTAGGCTAAGCAGTGGAATGATCAAGTTCCCATTCTCCATGAATTCATGAATTATCTCTTCTCGTCTCTATATTTGCTTATGTGAAGTTAATAGATTGAACCGCACTGGCAAGATGACATATTTATATTGGAATGAAGCTAAACTTATCTGGTTCATGACAGCTCAGTTTTAGAAGAGGAGGATGAGCGAGGAGTTGCTCACATTGTTGAGCATCTTGCTTTTAGTGCCACTACTAATTACACAAATCATGATATCATCAAATTTCTAGAAAGTATTGGAGCAGAATTTGGCGCTTGCCAGAATGCATTAACATCTCCTGATGAGACTGTATATGAGTTGTTTGTTCCTGTTGACAAGCCCGGACAATTATCTCAGGCCATTTCTGTCTTGGCAGAATTCAGTACAGAGGTACGAAGTACGAACAAACTCCTGACTCGATTATCTTTATGTTGTTTTGTTCTTTTTTTATAATTATTGTGCAATGTAGGTACGAGTCTTGAAAGATGATTTGGAAAAAGAAAGAGGAGCTGTAATGGAAGAGTACCGGGGAAACAGAAATGCTACTGGAAGAATGCAGGATGCACATTGGGTCTTGATGATGGAAGGTTCAAAGGTGCTGCTATAGATTCAAACTTTTTTGCTTCTCGTTATACGATTCAAACTTCTTAGCTTCTTGTTATACCTTCATTTGTTATTTATCATATCTTCTTTGAGATATCATTAGCTTACTTACAGTATGATAAAATGCAATTAACTTATCTTTACAGCTTAATCTGATGAGGCATTTTTAGTTTGTGGCCAGTCATTTTTTCTATAGGATTTTTATAGTGGTGGTGCCTTTTGACATACATAAATAATTAAAAGATTATAGTAGTGTATATATATATTGGTTGTGATGACATGATGTTCTTCCATAAACGGAGGACATCCGATGTTGATGCTAGGAAAAGGAAGGGAGTGGGGAACTGGAGTATTCTCATTTTTTCATTTGACATCAGAGTTTGATTTTGAATGTAAATGGTGGGGATTTATGATCTTACCCTGGTTATGAGTAGAAGACAATTGTCTAACCCGGCTCTTTGTTTAGAGTGACCTAGAGTTTTATCAAATAATGCTATGGATGTGTTTGATTTGGCTTATGGCTCACCAATTCTAATTTCTGGCGTTTTATCAATTTGATCTCATTTTCAGTATGCTGAGCGTTTACCCATTGGATTAGAGAAGGTAATTAGGACAGTTTCTCCTGAGACTGTGAAACAGTTTTATAGAAAGTGGTACCATTTACATAACATGGCAGTGATAGCAGTTGGAGATTTTCCTGATACAAAGGTTTGTATCTTTTACCTCCAAATTCTCCTTTTGGATTTAAAAGTATGATTGGTTTTCAAGATTTTTAATCTCTCTCTCTCTCTCTCCCCACAGAGTGTAGTTGAGTTGATAAAGACTCACTTCGGGCAGAAAAATTCAGTGACTGATCAGCCAATTATACCCATATTTCCGGTTCCTTCTCATCAGGAGCCCCGTTTTTCATGTTTTACTGAATCTGAAGCTGCTGGGGTTAGTATTCTATTTGTTGAAATCTCGATTATGCATATTATTTTTTTCCGTAAACAACAAATGCAAGTGTGTAAACTCAGAAGTGAGAATTGCCTATTGGCCCTATTCTAACATTATCATTTTTCAATTTCACTTGTACCAGTCGGCAGTGATGATTAGCTATAAGATGCCAGTGAATGAGCTGAAGACAGTGAAGGACTATAAGGAAATGCTCACAGAATCCATGTTCTTTCATGCTCTAAACCAGAGGCTTTTCAAGCTATCTCGCAGAAAGGATCCCCCCTTTTTCTCATGCTCCACTACTGCAGATGATCTAGTTCGCCCAATAAAGGCTTATATAATGTCCACTTCATGCAAAGAAAGAGGGACTTTGGAGGCGCTAGAATCAATGCTCATTGAGGTGTGTTATATCTTGCTTGCTTCTCTCTCTCTCTCTCTCTCTCTCTCTCTCTCTCTCTCTCTCCCCCTTGTATCAGTTGCTAATCATTTTGTATTAGGTTGCAAGAGTACGGCTACATGGGTTTTCAGAACGTGAAGTGTCTGTAGCGCGGGCTTTATTGATGTCCGAAATCGAATCTGCCTACCTGGAACGTGATCAAATGCAATCGACAAGCCTGCGAGATGAATGTTTACAAGTATATTTATAGATTCCTTTAATTCTCCAATTGTTTAATACATAAATTTTTGAATCTGCCTTAAATGTGCAGTCTATTTTGCAGCATTTTCTCTGCAATGAACCTATTATTGGGATCGAGTATGAGGCTCAACTCCAGAAAACCATTCTACCACGTGAGTACATATTATTACCTTTTTAAACAGACTGATTTCGGGTAAAATGTAGTGAACCAAGTATGATACCATGTATAATTGCTCTTATTTTTGCGCTTTTATGTGTATAGATATATCTGCATTAGAGGTGTCCAAATACTCAGGGAAGTTGCGAACATCATGCAGTTGTGTCATAAAGACAATCGAACCTCAAAATTTTGCAACAATTGATGATCTCAAAAATGTCGTATTAAAGATTAATGCTATTGAGGAGGAAAAGAGCATTTCTCCTTGGGATGATGAACACATACCAGAAGAGATTGTTAGTGCAAAGCCAAATCTAGGGTAAAGTTGGGTTCTGTTTTGCTTTATTATTCGTTCAAATTCTAAGTCTTTATAGTATTAAAATCCACTTTTTACTGCAACTTACTTAGTGACCTATGTGGTTTTTCTCCCGGTCTTTTACGACTGAAAAACAGGTTGCATGTTCAGATAACAAATTCTAGGCAGTATGGATCTTAAAATCTGTTATTCTGTTGGATTGCTTGTTTTCTACCTGATGTGAGATTCTTCTTCCTCTTAATCTCGAAGGTTTGAGTGTGACTTCTATAGTGTTACTCTAAAGAAATAAATCTTGAGTATTTGAGCTTTTATAGAAATCTGTTAGCCTGTAGGTAGTATAACTCATTGCCTCTAAACATTTTGCTATTTGTATTATTGTAGTAGAAGGCTCCAAATTTTATTTAGAAAATGGCGAGTTCCTTGGTTGACTTGTTACAGAGTTCCAACTTAGTTGTACAAATTTTCCATGTTAGATAAGGATAATTAATTGTTTCTTCCTCAAGAAGCTGCTTGTGTACAGTTATGTCATATGTGGGTTCTTATCCAATGGGTTCTCTTCTTTACTTCCACATTATTTAGGATACTACCTTTTTCTTATTCCTGTTACTCTTATCTTGTGATTTCATTCTCCTATTGTAATACTCTTAGTGTACTTATTTATTTTCTTTTGATAGTTGTACCTTTTACCATACTCTATAGGGTAACCCTGCCTGCCTGAGTGTTTCACTGTTTTAGAGCCCAGGACCATCTCTTTATGTAAGGTGAAAAGTTAATAAAAAAGAGAGATGCCACTGGGACCTTACAAGGGTGAAAAGTTATCTATTAATTGTCAATATAACATCCATAATTTTGTTAAAAAAGGAGTTAAAAGGTCAGTGAAAGGTCTAATAGGTGTTTTGCCAAATTATCCTTTAATATCATCATATACCCATTTTCGGTTATGGGTGATAATCTCAGCTGATGACTCATCCAACTACCTGTGCATGAACTAATCTTTCCTCTTAGGTTCAACTTTCTTTTGTTTTGTATTGATTTTGATTTAATGCACTTACATATTCTTTCTGAATTTGTTTATAGCCAGGATACTTCTTTTTTGCAAGAACTCAGTCTGCATAGTTTGATTAATTGTGTTATTTGTTTACTTATCTAAGCTTGGTCAAATAATTTGCTTCAGGGATATTGTGCAGCAGTTTGAGTATCCGAGTATTGGAGCTACCGAGTTGATTTTATCAAATGGAATGAGAGTTTGCTACAAATGCACGGACTTCCTTGATGACCAGGTACAATGGCATGCAATTTTGCTATAATACTTGTTTAGAGCCTGTTCACGATTTTGTGTGAAAGACATAACTCTAATTTGACTGTTTTCCAACAGGTTCTTTTTACAGGTTTTTCATATGGGGGTTTATCTGAACTCCCAGAAAGTGAGTATTTTTCATGCTCAATGGGTTCAACCATTGCTGGAGAAATTGGTGTGTTTGGTTATAAACCATCAGTGCTAATGGATATGCTGGCTGGAAAGAGAGTTGAAGTTGGTACAAAGCTTGGAGCATACATGAGAACCTTTTCTGGTGATTGTTCACCCTCAGACCTGGAAACTGCCTTGCAGGTTTGCTTTGTTGGAATTTCGACAGTTTATTTTAGCATCCTTTGATATTCAACATATGGGTGGTTGTAATATACTAATATATTCTTTAAGAAAATAGTTGCATGTCATTTGTTAGTTATCGTTTACCTCGTTATTTTTCTTTTCGGTGTGGGTGGAGGGCCCCCGACCTGGGGGTGAAAATTTTCTTTTTTAATAATTTAAATATGAAATATGGTTTCAATAGATGACATATATCATCAGATGGGATGGCCAAAAATAAGCTTACTCATGCATTGCATACAGGTGTATTATTATTCATCTAATTTTCAATCTTTGTTGTGATCCTTTCTCAACTAATCGAGTCCACTTGATAAATACTATTTCGGCTTTCCTAATTTTATGGCCACAATCTTATATAGTTTTGAGTCATTTGTTGATGTGACTAATTTCACGTCCCGGCTAATTCCCTTTAATCATGACCACTCAGTGGTGACAGATGGCATCACATTTTATATAGAATAAACCGAGTTTCTTTCATATTTTCCCTGCATTTTATCTCTCATGGATGCATGTTCTACCCGGTTCATCCTTCCAGGCCCTATGGTCCATATACCTATGCATTGCTTCTTGCTTATTTTATGTACATGTGGTTTCTTTGGTTTCTTGATCGCTTTCAGACGAAGTATAATTAGTTGACAAATACTCAACTGAACTCAGGCCGCCTAATCCTTAATGCAACAAAAATATTTGTTATGATAATTCTTTGTGCCATTCTTGTTTACATCTGTAATAGACTTATAGATTTGTTGTAATTTAACCATGACTCTGGAAACCTTGTCCACTTTGTTCGTGTTCTCATGCATATTTTAAAGGCATAATCCGCAATGGAATGCATAGGCTCTACATGAGGGGGAAATTCATCATGCCATCTTCCCCAGTTTTTTTTTTTTTTTTTGGGTGGGTGTATGAATAAGGCATTCATTCATGATTCCAAGGTTATTAATGAATTCCAGAGTGTGGCTTTTGATTCCCTAACTTGTGCTGACAAGCTTGAATTAACTACTTTATCTTGTATGACTGTCAACATCCTATTTTGGAATCATCAAATCGATTTGTTTTAAAATTTTGTTATACTTTCCAGGCTTTGTTTCCATTTTTATTTATATCATTTCATCATACTGTGGTGGTGTCTTTATCTATTGATTTTTAATTCTATTGTCCTGGCAGCTTGTGTATCAACTGTTCACAACTTCTGTAACACCAGGAGAAGAAGTCAAAATAGTGATGCAAATGGCAGAAGAAGCAGTTCATGCTCAAGAGAGGGATCCATACACTGCATTTGCAAACCGGGTGAAGGAACTCAACTATGGGGATTCTTACTTTTTTAAGGTATGCCTCCTTTGTGGTTTAAAGCTCATTGATGCTTTCATAATGGATTTTCCTTGCTAATAACTCGGGCTTAATTTCTGACTACGCAGCCTATTCGAATAAGTGATCTTCAAAAAGTTGATCCAATAAAAGCTTGTGAGTATTTCAACGACTGTTTTAAGGATCCATCAACTTTCACTGTTGTGATCGTTGGCAACATTGATCCTACAATTGCACTTCCTTTGGTACTGCAGTATTTGGTAAGTTAAAATTCCGGTTAACATATGCTCAAAGATTTTAAAGATGATGTTAACTGGAGTTCTGATTTTCCTTGCAGGGTGGGATACCAAAGCCTCCTGAGCCTATTCTCCATTTTGACCGTGATAAACTTAAAGGCTTACCATTTAAATTTCCCACGACCATGATTAGGTTTGTAATATTTATATGTGATGGTGTTAGACATTGTTTGATTATCATGTGACAGTCAAGACTTCTAACATGGTTAATTATGTAAATTTGATTCAACCTGCTGCTCAATTAATTTTTCTTGAAACACTAATTTTTCTATTGTCTCAAGGAAGCAACCAACTAATCATGCCCCATCTCTTTATCTCTTGCGCAAACATGCGCCCTTGACTAATTTCCAACTTTACTTTTGTCATCTGTCTCCCTATTAGCAGCTTGAGAGTTGAGAGTACTCCCAATTTTTTTCCCTCTGAGATGTTATTGGAATTTTTATTTGTCTAGTATCATACAGTTTTTGTTTGTCGTTAGACACATGTTGAAATCCATGCGCCAGTAATGCATTGGATATACTTGCAGAGAAGTGGTCCGTAGCCCCATGGTTGAAGCACAATGCTCAGTCCAGCTATGCTTTCCTGTTGAGCTGAAGAATGGAAGAACAATGGTTTGTGGCTCTCTTTTGATTTATTAATTAAATCATGTAATCTAACATTTGATGCCTTTCTAAAATTCCTTTTATTGATAATTAATGTATTTCTGTTGGAAAAATTGCAGGTAGAAGAGATACATTATGTTGGGTTCCTGGGAAAATTTCTTGAGACAAAGATGATGCAGGTTCTCCGTTTCAAGCTTGGGCAGGTGTGTATGTGTTCCATGTATTTTGTTCTTAAACTATTTTTATTCTTTGGCCTAAATTTTGTTTAATCTCCTCCATTTGTCAGATTTATTCTGCTGGAGTTTCAGTATTTCTTGGTGGTAATAAGCATTCAAGAACCGGTGATATCCGTGGTGATATTAGCATAAATTTTTCTTGTGATCCAGAAATCTCTTCAAAGCTGGTACGGGTATAGTTGTATGCTTTTTCAGTTTTTTTTAGTTCACTATGCAAGGCTGTCAATTGGTCTATCAGCTCTAATTTAGTTGTACTTGGTAGGTTGATCTTGCCTTGGATGAAATCTTACATCTTCAAGTGGAAGGGACATCAGATCAGGATGTTTCAACTATACTTGAACTTGAACAAAGAGCCCATGAAAATGGATTGCAGGTTAATTTTCTTTATAGTTTTGTGTCTACTGATGTTCCTTTTGGTTGCCAAGTGATGAAGGAGAATTACATTGGAAATCTTACGCCCATCATCTCAAAGCTGTGTAGTGAATATGCTTAATTGTTAGTTTGATGATACTTAATTACCATTAATTTCTGTTACTGACTGCCGTTGCTCTTTCAGGAGAACTACCATTGGCTGGATAGGATATTATTCAGTTACCAGTCAAGAATATACTCTGGAAATGTCGGCGCTACATTTGAGGTTAATAGCCGTTACTCTATTTTTGTACCATCCCTACATTGTAGTTTGTTTTCATTTTGTATTTGCATGTTTTTCGCATGTGTAAATGTTGTGTTTAACTTGGAGGATAATTTCTTTTAATGAGTTTTGAAAGTGCAAGATTATACACATGGGTAATTATTTATCTTAGAAGACAATGCTCACGTTTATTTTTATTTTTTAATACCCAGAACTTTGTGACTCTCTTTGGGTTTTAAGTTGGAGAGTATTTTCGTACTCTATAATCTATGTTGTTTGGGAGCTAATAGGATATGATATCCCAGATAATGACTATTGGTCTTGCCACTCAACCCATCTCTTGGCGTTGGCTTACATTCAACTCTGTTAAGACTTATGAGTGCTTAAACATTATTGTTGGGTCCTTACCTATTAGTTTAAGCTTTTGGATCTAATAGTTACTAACATAGTATCAAAGCCTAGTTATACCGGTATGTCTAGTTCGATTCCCCCCACGTGGATTATATTTGAATTCATTATGTGTTAGTGTGGTGTTTGTATTTGGGCTTGAGCCACGTGGCAAGCCCAAAGCCAAAGGTATTGCATGTGAGGGGTTGTATTAGAGTGATTCAACACTATTGCTGGGACTTTTCTTAACAGCTTAAACACTTTGGTCTTGCTGTTACTAACAACTTTATGTGCTTCTCTTGGTTTCCAAATTATTTCAAATGAGAATTCACTATTTTGCAACCTGAAATGCAATATAGAATTGAGGTCTGGTCACAAAGTTTGATAATAGTATAATTTCATTTGTCTCTTTGTTTACTTTGTTAAATATCCAAATAACATTCTTATACTTGTTCTATATGTCTTAAGAGTTAATCTTCCTCTTAATTCTTTAACAAAAGCAAGTTCTTTTTTCAGAGATACTTCCCCAGTTTGAAGAGAGTTACATATGAGAATTGTAGTGGCAGTAAACATTGTAGTTAAAAAAAGGAAAATGTAATTAGAGCTGCAGCATTTCAAGTTTCACGTAATCTGGTGTTATTTTTTCAAAACTGAGACATAGGAAATAATCTCAAGCGCCCCATTTAGAGCAACCATATTAGTGATTTAAGTGCTATAATTTTTTTTTAAAACCTTTTTTCTTTAATTTCAATAATCAGTAAGATTTGACTTTTTCCCAATGCAGATTCAAGATGAAGCACGATCTAGGGTTAGAGAATCACTGACACCGTTAACTTTACAGTCAGCATTACAAAGAGTATTGCCTTATCCTTGCAAAAAACAGTACACGGTAGTGATTCTCATGCCCCAGACCCAGACATCGCGATTTAACTTGCTGAGATCTTTCTTTCAATCTACTCGGACCATCTTTCAATCTACAGAGACCAGATATCACAGAGACGCGAAGGTTAGTAGTGTGCCTGTTTTGTAATTGTTATTCATCTAACACATGTTAGACGGACACATTTTTATGTTCTAGTAATTATTCGCTAAATTTCACATACAACCTCAAATCTTGTTATCGCTCAATTTTGGTATATTAAGCTTTGAATATTCTTTATTTGTTATGAATTTATGTATAATGCAGTAGTGTTGTTGGTTGTGGCAGATTTTGGCAGGCATTGTTGGATTGACAGTTTTTGCTATTAGTTTGTGGAGATATTCAAGGAGAACAGTGAAAGCTTAGGAGGCAATTATATAACAGAACTCAGTATACTTCTTACTTCCAACAGGAATTAGAATGGACTGTTTCTTATTTTCGTGACAAATAGAAGACTGAAACGGATTCAATTTTAGAATAATCGTGAAAAAAATGTCGCCAACAACAGTTCCTAACAAGGGTTTCTCACATTATTATATACCAATTCTTCAGTATTTGTGTATTCTTTTGATAAAAAAAAAATTACAGTGTATCATTTGTGATGAAACATATATGATTTACTGCAGCGTGGATACTATTGTTGTAATGAAAGCACAGGAAAAAAAACATAAGACTTCAATTGGAAATTTTTGGAATTGTTATTTTCATTGCCTTAAAAAAAAATCACATATCAAAATGCGAATTACATTAGTGGTTGCTCTGAACTACGTACATTGCAAAGAATACCGTATCAGTTTTTGTATCACTGCATGCAGTTAGCATGTACAATCCGACCTTCAAGAGAACTGTGCAGTTTCCTATCTGAATTCTTGGCCGCTTTAAAGTAGGCTGTTCCTCTGTACATCCAATCGTTTGTCTCGTTACTAAAATACTCGTCGAAGGGCTCCATACACAGTGGACAAGCTTTCTGATCCTCTTCAGCGAAAACTTCTTCCTCAGGCTTTTTCTTCTTGTCTTTAACATCACCGGTTACGAAAAACGCAGGACCTTTAACAGTTCCGATGTCCTTAGCAACAGTGAGCCACAAATCAGAGGTCAGGAAGAATTCCCGAGACTGCATTTGCTTAGGCCTTTTAGCAACGAGGGCTGCACGGTTCTTCCTTACGTGCCAATCCATATGCTGACGGTGATCTTCTTGGATTTTAAATCTCATCCCACATGTAGTGCATTGTCTTGGAAGATCAGCATACAATGCCCTGATCGCAGATTCGTGTCGAATTTTAAGCTTGGCAGGATCGAACTCGAGCCCAATAGAATCCTGAGCAGATGATTCTTCTTTTGCTGCCGAGATCAAGTTGTTGAGAAGAGAGTTGATTGTATCAGATTGCGAGATACCGGATTGTGATGGCTGTTGGTTAGGCAGTGAGATGAACCCTTTTGAGAGAAGAGAGCTGATCAAATCAGAATGTGAAGTAGCACTAGCAACAACTTGTTGATTAGGTGTTGCGTACGATGATGGAGGAGGGAAAACTTGAGGTTGAACTGGCACCGGCAAGGCTCCATTAGAGACATGACTTGGCATGCAAGGTACCGGCAAAGCTCCATTAGAGACATGACTTGGCATGCAAGGTGCCTGAAAGGCTCCATTAGACTTAGAGACATGACTTGGCATGCAAGGTGCGGGAAAGGCTCCATTAGAGACATGACTCAGCATGAAAGGTACCGGCAAAGCTCCATTAGGGACCGGATATGATCTAACCGGATTCATCGCAGCGGCTTGGTATTGCTGAGCATGTACTGTATACGGCGTGTAACCCAAAGAAGACATTGAAGCATGATTCGTCATCGGTGATATGCCTGAGTTCACCGAATGGAATTGAGTCGTCGTCTTCATTCGTTTCTGTGGTAGCAAGTCCCTGAAGCATCCTCTTCTCTTGGCGTTGAAGTCGTGAGAAGATTGACGATGGCAGAGATATTCCATCGCAGAGCAGAGATTACTCAAAACTAAACTAAAGAAAATTTCTTGAATAAGAGAGCTACTTTCTTGAATTTAACGGCTACTTTCTTGAATTTTCTCAGAGTAAAAAGATGAACAAAACGCTTACTCCTCACAGACATATATATATAGGAAGAGAGGTGGATTACTCCTAGTCAGTAATAGTAAAAAGGAAAACACATGTGAGTTTCCTAATTCGAAAACCTACTGAGAGTAGGATTTATGAATCCTTGTTTTGCAAGGTAAAAGATTTAGGAAACCTACATTTGTTATCATACAAAACTAGGGTTAATAATCCTACTCTCAGTCGTTTTTCAAATTAGGAAACCCACACGCCGTTTACTAAATTTTGGAAACCCCTTTTTTCTTTTTATATATAAAAAATAGAAACATTTTAGTGGGCCTGGAAAAGGCCCAAATGAGTCCAAATGTAAAGCCCATTAATCCCTTACAACAAAACACCCCGACTGGTTGCTTATAATATCGAAAGTGCCACTCATACGTCAAAACCCTTTTTACTCCAGCGTCAGCGTCGGCGTGTGAGCCTTCTGGGTTTTGCAAAGAGAGAGAGAGAGAGATGGGGAGAAGGATACTAAACGAAGCGTTGAGATCGATAGTGAATGCAGAGAAGAGAGGCAAAGCTACGGTTGAGTTGAAACCAATCTCAACTGTCATGTCTTCTTTTCTCAATATCATGAAATATCGAGGTAATCCTAATCGTTTATTCTTTTAAATCATATTTCACTCTATCTTCATCACTATTTCTGATCTTACATTAGAAATTACTGAATTCGAAGTTTTATATGTTGTCAATGAGAGTAGTGGTAGTCTTAGCGTTGTGGCAACTCCAGTAATTTCTGGGAATTTTTGTAAATAGTAATGTGCACTGCTTTCTAGTTAGAGGTATTGTTTTCTCGCAACATCGGTGTGGTGTTTCGCGATATTAATCACTATTTATGCTGCTGCGTTTCATTGTTTCAATATTGGAATCGTTTCAAGATTGGATTTGGAGGCACAATTTCTTGTTCTGGAATTCAATGAGGTAGCTAATGAGAAGGGAGAGGTGTAAATTAGGTTCAGGGTTGTGATAAAGCTACGCTTAATGTTTACCCTATCTTGCGATTCGCGCATTCATTTTGGCAATATTCTTCTTCTATTGTCAATCACAGGGTTTTTATCGTGTCCATGTGACAAATAGTTTTAGCATTTTTTGACATATGAATCATATATATGTGTGATGTGTCACATTGTTTCTGAATAACTTTCTTTGAACGTAGTTGATGAATGCCTCGTTGAAAGCAAAACTATGTTACTGAATTGCTGCAGAATTTTTTTGAAAACACTATGTGAATCCCCAGCAGTTTAACTTGTATGAGGATATGCAGCTTGATTTTATCAGGAGGATTATTGCTCCCGACTGAAATGGAATTTTGGAAAAAAAAAACAAAAAAAACAAAAAAAAACAGGCTGCTTAATTTATTGAAGGGGTGTAGCGTGCACATTCATGAAATCTGTAATCAGTCAATAAAAGTGGTGAAGATTTTAGACTGCTCTGGTTCTTCTTCATATCACATGAGCTTACAGAAATTTAATTAGGTTCCTTTCACCTTCTAACTTATTTTCTTCAAAAAAGAAAAAAAAAAATTAAAATGTTTTGTAGTCATTTGGGGTTTTTTTTTTTCAATTCAAATGGTTTTATTTTGTGTTTCTGCCTACTTGGAAGTTGTAATAATAAATGCTTGAGCAGTTGTTTTGAGGATGAGGTGGCTAGATCTTGTGTTTCCTTTAAATTTGTATATTATCTTTGCTGAACAGGCATGCTTTTAGTCAAAATTCCATAGTGCAGACTGTTTTATTTTATTTTTCAGAATGGAGTGATGTTTAAGATGCTTGCGATTTTGTTCTTCTATTGTATCTCAATAAAAAGAAATATGAAAAATAAAATGGAATGTTTGTGATCATCTTGAAATGCCATGAACTGCATAATAAAGAAAATGGACCAATTAATCCATGTTGTATTCTCATTAGAAGCCTTTCACAGATGATGGTCCGTAACAGTGTCCGTGGAACAGAGAGGAGATGAAAATCTCAGAATATTTCTGTAATAACTAGATACTTGAAATATGCAATCTACTTAACATTAACTTTCATTAATCTAAAGTTATATAGCAGAATTGAATTGGCTAGTTGGACTAATGTGTATGCTGTGCTTACTAGAACCAGATTGGACTGCTTGTAAGCAGTTGATATTGTTCCTTTGTGGTTTGGGGATTGAATTATGATTCTGGGCATAATATTGATCACATTTGCAAATCCCTTTTAGGAATATCTGATAGGTTGCATTTTTTATTGGTTATTGAAGATTGGTCAGTAGCAGAGAGTTCCTCTTTTTTATCTGCTTCCATGTTTCTATTTAGCATGCATATCCACCAAGTTCTTTAGTGGAATTTGAACATCTATCAGGAAGTTGCTTTGACCATCTGTTCTTTATTTGTGGCAGTGTGAAGTTCTTGCATTCTTTGTTTATAAATCATTCCATTTTCTTCTTATAGCAGGGGATAAAAAATCTACTTATCTTTGAAGTTTTCGGACTATTGTCAAATCTGTTGTAACTTGCAGTTTTATAAAGTTTGCCCTTTCATTCTTGATTTATTTATTTTTTTCTTCTTTAAAGGTTACATCAAGAATTTTCAAGTTTACGATCCACATAGGGTGGGAAGGATAACAGTTGAACTACAAGGCAGAGTCAATGATTGCAAGGCTCTCTCTTACAGGCAGGATATCAAGGCAAGGGATATTGATGAATATGTAAAACGTAGTCTACCAACCAGGCAGGTTTGTTCAAATTCCTCTTGTATTTCATATAACGTCTTGTCCCTTTATGGTTGGGAAGGCTTCACTGGGAAGGACTGTGTGCCAGGTGCATATGTGGTTATGATATGACATTTTAATGTTCTTGAACTTATCTTGTTCTCTTCTTCCGATTTCAATGAATGCAGTGGGGTTATGTTGTGATAACAACTCCAGATGGTGTTTTGGATCATGAAGAAGCCCTCAGACGAAACGTGGGTGGTCAGGTTCTTGGTTATTTTCATTAAATATCCTTCTTGTCTATCTTAACAGTTTTGGATGGGAAGAAGGTGATTGCTCTTCTACATGGTTGCTGCCTGCCTTCATTGTTGGCATTGTGTTAAAATTTTCAATATCTTTCTGGATTTTGTATCGATTTTCGTTTATTAGTAAGATTCTGTATCAATTATGGAACAAGACTGATGGTAGAACATTACATTGATTTACCTTGTCTTCATAATATTTCTCATCTGTTGCTGAACTGTAACATTGCAGAAGCAATGTAAAGGCTTGTCTGCGGAAACCATTTTGAGCGTAATCCAGTATAAAATCAGATTTTTCCCCTTGCAGTCCTTAATTTTATAGTTTATTTAAAGCAAGTAGCACTCTCTTATTGATTTTATAAAGTAGTTAAATACTATTTGTCAGTAAGAGAGGATCAACAAAACCGGGTCAAGTACCAAGCTTGATGATCATTTCAATCATATTGTAATCTCATCTCATCATTCATATAAAACTCCCTTTAATTTCTTGCTTTTACTGTTTCTATTGTTTTTCTCTTTTTCTCGCTCTTTTTAATTTTCTTTGAAGAATTCTCAATGGTATAAATAAATTTTTATAATAAAAAAAGAAGAGATCTGAAGGAGATCGATCGATATCTCCTCTAAGCAACCAGTCGGGGCATTTTGTTGTAAATGGTTAACGGGCTTTATATTTGGACTCATTTGGACCTATGCCCTGTGAGCCCACTAAAATGCAACTCTGCTAAAGATTCCAAATGATTATTGACAAGTTCGTGCTGACTCTAGCTCAGCGGTTCTCAATAAAAGACCTTGGCGTCCTATCTTACTTCCTCGGTGTTGAAGTACTCCCCTGTCCGTCCGGCCTGTATCTCTCTCAGCAAAAGTATGTCCTTGATCTCCTATCTCGCACCAAGATGCTTGATGCAAAGCCAGTCTCTACACCACTGCCCACTGATCATGATCTCAAGCTTCTTGATGGCACCGCTCTCACTGATGTCACTGAGTTTCGTCAGGTAATTGGGGCCTTACAATACTTGTCATTTACTCGTCCTGATATTGCGTTTGCAGTAAATAAACTTGTCCAATTCATGCATCGTCCGACGACTGGTCACTGGTCCCTTGCAAAACGTCTCTTGCGTTATCTGCGTGGCACGATTAATCATGGCTTATTACTTCGCCGTGACTCCCCTATATCACTCCATGCATACTCTGACGCAGACTGGGCTGGCAATAAGGATGATCGAACCCAACTAGTACATATGTAGTGTTTCTTGTTTCAAATGCGGTCTCATGGTGCTCTCGCAAACAACGCGCTGTTGCCAGATCATCAACTGAAGCTGAGTACAGGGCTGTTGCCCACACTGCCGCAGAGGTCATTTGGTTCGTCTCCCTGCTGCGTGAACTTCTCATCACATCCTCCTCTCCGCCAACAATTTACTGTGACAACATTGGTGCCACATACCTCTGTTCCAATCCTGTGTTCCACTCCCGAATGAAACACATTGCCATTGATTTTCATTTTGTTAGGGAAAAGGTTCAAAGTGGTACGCTTCGTGTCTCTCATGTCGCATCTGCTGATCAACTGGCGGATTCACTTACTAAACCATTGTCCAGGACAAGATTTTCCCTGCTACGGTCCAAGATTGGTGTGTCCGAAATGCCCACCATCTTACGGGGGCGTGTTAAAGATAATGTTACAACTGATGTAGTTTAGTCCAATTGTTATACGTGTACAGCTGGTGCAGTATATAGGTAGTTTAATTAGACTTGCTTTCCTTGTACAGCAAGAGCACTCATCCTACTTCACGCAGACTTCTATTCCTTCTTGTATTAGGTACTGTGCAGTGCAACATTGTGAAAAGATATATATATGTCAATAATAAACGTAGTGAGCTGATTTTGATTTCAGCATAATTTAATTCTTTATAACGCATACTGATTAATGAGAGTAAGAAACTCACACGGCGTTTTTATTTACCGTTACTGACAACTATGAGTAATCGACCTCTCTTTCTCTCTCTCTCTCTAGATATCCGTGTGAAGAGCGAGCGTAGGGTTTCGACCAAAGTATCTACTCTGAGAAAATTCAATAAAGTAGCCATCAAGAAATTTTCTTTAGTTTAGTTTTGAGTAATCTCTGCCATCGTCAATCTTCTCACGACTTCAACTCCAAGAGAAGAGGATGCTTCAGGGACTTGCCAACACAGAAACGAATGAAGACGACGACTCAGTTCCATTCGGTGAACTCAGGCATATCACCGATGACGAATCATGATGCTTCAATGTCTTCTTTGGGTTACACGCCATATACAGTACCTGCTCAGCAATACCAAGCCGCTGCGATGAATCCGGTTAGAACATATCCGGTACCTTGCATGCCCAAGTCATGTCTCTAATATTGGAGCTTTGCCGGTACCTTACATGCCAAGTCATGTCTCTAATGGAGCCTTGCTGGTTCCGGTTCAATCTCCAGTTTTCCCTCCTCCATCATCACACGAATCGGACTCTGTTCTGTTTCCATTTCATGGCTGACACTTCCTTTCAACTGTAAATAAAAATAAAATAATAAAAAAGTTGCAGTTGCAGTTGCAATCTCATCCTCTCACATCATCATATCATTGCTTGAACTTATCTCTATCCACGATTTTCTACATTATATATGAATCCTCTCATCGTATCTCAATCTCTATTTAATTAATAAATATCAAACTTTTTTTCTCTCTTTGTCACACTTTTTTTTTTTTTATCCAACAATGGCCAAGAACCCAGTTAGAGTTTTGGTCACTGCTGCTGCTGGTAATCTATCTATATTCTCACTATTCATATTCTATGATTTTATTTTATATTTTGTATTTTGATTGTTATCAACTTTTCTTGGCAAACTTGTATGGAAAAAAACAAACGTGTGCTTTTCTTTGGAGTACAGAGAGATGTATGTTTACATTACACGTTGAAATTTCTTGTGGACTTCATTTTGGTATCTAAATTGTCTTTGTGTGAAAGGGTGTCTTTATAGATGCTTAGATTTTGTTAATGTTGTATCTTTATATAAATAATTGGAAGACAAGGATATTTGTGTGTTTTTTTTTCTTGATTTTAACAGCAAGTGTTTGAAATTCTTGTTGTTTCGAGAAAATGGATTACTTCTACATTGTACTCCTTCAAAAAATCTTTGTCGTTTCGTTTTGTTTCATGTTGTCTTGGAAAATCATTAGGCACATGTGGAGTTTCCTTAATGTACCAAAAGATCCCTGTATAGTACTGGTTACTGGCGCTGCAGGCATGCTCTTTTAAATTCCATCTCTGTCTCTACAACATAATGTTATATATAGATAAATTCCATCTCGTTTGTATTCTTGTCTCTTGAATCTTTAAACATTTAGATAAATTTGTGAGCTATTTGTCCAAAAAAATTATCCAAAACTAATGCAATATTGATGACATATATTTTTTCATATATTTTGTCAAAAAATTTTATCCAAAACTAGTGCAATATTGATGACATATGCAAGTCATGTCTCTAATGGCTCAACAACTTGATCTCGGCAGCAAAAGAAGAATCATATGCTCAGGATTCTATTGGGCTCGAGTTCGATCCTGCCAAGCTTAGAATTCGACACGAATCTGCGATCAGGGCATTGTATGCTGATCTTCCAAGACAATGCACTACATGTGGGATGAGATTTAAAATCCAAGAAGATCACCGTCAGCATATGGATTGGCACGTAAGGAAGAACCGTGCAGCCCTCGTTGCTAAGAGTAAAAGGCCTAAGCAAATGCAATCTCGGAAATTCTTCCTGACCTCTGATTTGTGGCTCACTGCTGCTAAGGACGTCGGAACTGTTAAAGGTCCTGCGTTTTTCGTAACTGGTGATGTTAAAGACGAGAAGAAAAAGCCTGATCAGGAAGAAGTTTTCACTGAAGAGGATCAGAAAGCTTGTCCACTGTGTATGGAGCCCTTCGACGAGTATTTCAGTAACGAGACAAACGATTGGATGTACAGAGGAACAGCCTACTTTAAAGCGACCAAGGATTCGGATAGGAAACTACACAGTTCTCTTGAAGGTCGGATTGTACATGCTGAATGCATGCAGTGATACAAAAACTGATATGGTATTCTTTTCAATGTACGTAGTTCAGAGCAACCACTAATGTAATTCGCATTTTTTATATGATCTTGAATTGTTTTAAGGCAATGAAAATAAAAATTCCAAAAATTTCCAATTGAAGTCTTTTTTTTTCTGTGTTTTCATTACAACAATAGTATCCACGCTGCAGTAAATCATATATGTTTCATCACAACAAATGATACACCTTCTTCTATCACCAACATTTATAAATTATCTATTAGCTTGATTAGAAACCATTTCTCAAAAACCACCAAATGGAAAAAAATACATTTAATTTCATTTATATTATATTATATAGAATTCCATCTTTAACAAATTTTAGAGATATAATTTTGACAAAGGGCTGTAAAAAAAAAAGTTATTATATATTTATAAATGTGGGATGGTAGTCAAATTAAGGCGGGTTCCTCATTTGTTAAGGCTATTTGCAGATTTTTTGTTGAAGGTCATCGGGCTCATGAGTTTATAAAGAATGGCTTTCGGGTGGTGATTGGGAGTGGGAATAGAATAAAGCTTTGGCATGATTTTTGTTGGGATTCCTTCCCTTTGAAAGTAGCTTTTCCAAGAATTTTTGCTGCATTTAAAGATGTTGGTAGCTAAATTGGTATTTTTATCTAGCAGTAATGCTACACATCCCACCTATAATCCCACCATTTTCATCCCAACACACGTGGCAGTTGAGGTGTCACTTAGTGAGTGGACAAACATTAATTGGTGAGTGAATACATGGGTAAGAGAGATAAGTATCAATTAATGTGTGTCCACTAACCAAGTGACACCTCAGCTGCCACGTGTGTTGGGATGGAAATGGTGGGATTGTAGGTGGGATGTTTAGCATTATCGTTTTATCTAGAGTTGATGGCCACCAAAATAATTTACTCTTTTATTAATTAAACGAGATTATTAATTTATCGAATAATTTGTTTTTTTTTATTTGGTAATATGTTTATGACTTGTGGATTTTGTGATATTTGGATTTTATAATATGTTATGACTTACAGATTTTGTGACATGCTTATTGAGAATATGTTTTGAATGAATTATTGGAATATGTTTCCATATATTATTTTCTAGGGTTAATTGCATAAACTTACCCTATGTTTTACAATTGTAGCAAAATATTCAACTAATGGCCTTAATTACATGAACTATCCCTGCCGTTTGTAGACATCAGTGATATTAAACGGTTAAATGTAAAAGGATTAAAATGCCCTCAGTGTATATTTTATTATTTTATTTATATAATAATAAACTTAATTAAAAAAAATCTACATTTTTTTCTTGGATATGAAAAAGAGTTCTTTTATCAATCCACGATTAATTAGATCTGGAAATAAAAAATGTAGTCCAGATCTTCATCAATCAAAATCCACATTTAATTTTTGGATTTAGAAATAGAGAAAAAAAAAAGTAATCTAGATCTTCAACAACAGAATATTCCAAAAAAATAAAATAAAAATCCTATCAATCCAATTCACAGTTTTGTCGGTTCTTCACTTCTTCAACCTCTCATCTCCCTTTGTCTGCAAATACACATCACTCCTCCATCTCCACAACACTCCTTCCTTCTATGCCACTCCTCTATCTCCATCCCACAACACAAAACCAAAAACAAAACCATTTTTGTTTTTCTGTTAGAAAGAATATTTAAATTAAAAAATATATATATAGATGAAGTAAGCAATCCGGCCATCTGAACCAGCAGCATCAGGTGTCACCCCATTCCACCATATCACCCATGCGCAACGAACCCCTCTTGGCTAACAAATCTGCAAAGGAATTCGTGGCCCTTGAGTTATAGATGACCACCGAATTGCCCATTTGAATTTGAATTAGCTTGAATCGAATTCCAAAAATAGAAAAAAAAAATCTAGCAATCAAATTCTTCTTTTACAAAAATATTTACTCTTATCTTCTTCAACCTCCCATCTCCCCTTGTCTGCAAATAGCCAAATACACATCCCACTCCAAAAACAAAAGACAAAAACACTCTATCTCCAATGCCACTCCTCCATCTTCATCCCACAACACTAAAAAAAAAACACAACCATTTTTGTTTCAATTAGACTTTTTTTTTTTTAAATATAAATACAAAGTGGGAAATCCATGGGTGTATGGAGCACAGATCCACCTGGATGGCTGGATATAGAGAAGGGGGATCCGTCGGAAATGGAGCGGCACTCCATCTGGCGCCGGCGATGGAAGGGAGTAAGGACAGAGATGACCGGATGATGCGGCAGTGAAGGAGGCAGTGGAGGCCGGTCGTCTAGAGGGAAAATGGGAAGATATCCTCTCCTGGAAACCAAATCTCCATTAGAGAGATCTGGAAATATGGTTCTCTGGTTCAATGAGATCTCCAATGTGTCTCTTTTTTTCATTTTTAATATTTATTAGTTTTATAATAAATAACTTATATTTTTTATTTTCTTTTAATGGAAAAAGACATTTATGCCCTTCCCACAGTTAGGTCTCTGTTAAATCTAACCCCGGTCAAACTGGCCAAGGGTAATTAAAGGAAAAGTACAATATGGCTGTGATATTGCTAAACGTTAAGGTAAGTTAGTGCAATTAACCCTATTTTCTAATATATATATATTATTTTAATTGATGTACCTAATGCCTCCGTATCTTAGTTTTTAAAGATTTGTTGTATTTCCGTATCATATTGTCGTATCCTTGCTATTTTGCTCTCTTCTTAAACTTTTTAGTTTTTACCCTCTAATGTAATTTTCTCTTTATTTTAGACTTAAGTTTCTCTTTCTTATTGAACTTTGTGCTCTTCTTCATTAATCTTCACATACCAATGCCCTTCCCTTAATTACTTTCCCCAATCTACTAATCTTCTTCACCATGTGTAACAAAATATTTACATTCCTTGATCAATTTAATAAATGCTTTTGATGTGATTTATCAACTGATGGTCTTTCTCTCTTTCACTGTCACTCATTTCTTGATTTTTTTTTTTTCTTCTCATTAAATGTATTTTTTAATTAAGGAAGTGTGTATGATCATTTTAGCTTTCTCATTAAATGTGTTTTCTTAAGGGAGTGCATGTGAAGGTGATTAGGTGAATGATCATTTCTTATTTATTAAATGTATTTCTTCCTTGTTAAATATTCCTTCCTTATTAATGTCATATCACTTTTGGTAAATTTTTCCATATATAATATAAGAAAAATTCAAATTACACTATACTTATCTGTCATAATAAGCAAAGTTCGATTATTTCCTTGACATTTTAATCTGTCCATTATTAATACAATAATGAGAGCTAAACCACCTCAATATTGTCCCTACCAGCAGCTGTGCTGTCTTTCAATCTTACAGGCAAATTATTCTTCATACAAACGACACCATAATTAAACGTAAGAGAGCAAAGCAAGCAAAAATTAATCATGGTGAAGTTGGACTTTTTTTTTTTAATAATAGTGATCAGTAAATACGCCTGCAGATTGTGATCCCATCTCCTAACGGGACATGAGAGAGTTGGACACGAGGGTCCTCTGCAAGTAGTTTGTTGAGCTCCAAAATCGGCTTCCAATTCGATTTATAAATCTCTGGAACCTCTTCTTCACACGACATTGCAACTGTTCCTCCCCAGAGTGTGTTATCATAAATCACAACTCCACCCACCTTGAGCAATTTCATCAACCTCTCATGGTAGTTCCAGTAATTACCCTTGTCAGCATCCACAAATGCATAGTCAAAACTGCCCTCTTTTTCTTTCTGCAATAAATTTTCCAGGAAAGTTTAATTTGACTTGTAAAAACATTGAAAACATTACATAAGAGAGGTAGAAAATTATGCAATATTGTTTTACATCTTTTAGTAGGTGATCAAGAGCTGATAAAGCCTTGGACTCTATGAAGTCTATTTTGTGCTCAACTCCAGCTTTTTTAATGATTGGTAATCCTATGTCATAGTACTCACGATTCAAGTCAATAGCTGTAATCTGCAATAATTAATGTGTTAATTATTTCCACGTACTATATATATCATATAATATATGTACATGTACGTTGAACAGATAATAATTATAAGATTATCACTTACTTTACCATCCTCAGGAATTGTAAGAGCTGTGAGGAGAAGAGAATAACCAGTGTAAACTCCAACTTCAATTGTATTCTTTGCATTCAATAGCTTCAACATCATGGTTACGAACTGACCTGCATCTGGTGCAGTTCCCATCCAGGCCCTGTAAATTTACAAATCTAATAATTAAGCAACATTTTAGAGGCATTTCGATCGTATTTAAAAGATTTTTAAAGAAGAATTGGATACTCTGAATGCTGAGCAGTAATATCTCTTAGCTCCTTGAGAGGCTCCAGTTCTCGTGGGTACACACTAGTCTCCAGGACATACTGCAAACGTTGTTATAAGAACATAACATTAACATCAACAATTCCATCTGCAAAACTAGAGAATATGAAAATAAAATGAAAAAAAAAAAACAGAGAGGGTTTGGTGATACATTGTATAGCGCATCACTCTGTAATAATCCTCTTATTTCTTTTTCTCCATGTTCAGTGCTGTTTCCCATTGCTCTCAATCTGCTTCACAAAACAACACAAGTTTTTTTTTTTTATAAAAAAAAACACACACTCAAGAGAGAAAGTTGGATTCTCTACACAATTGTATACAAGATATCGTGATGTCAATATATAGAGAGAAAGTAAAGTAGACAAGTAATTAACGAGGAACAGCTACAGAGTACTCTTCCATTTAAATTCCTGGATTTGTGCAGTCTTATTTGACTAATTTTATATATACATAGAATTTTTCAACGATATCTTTTTACGATGTATATTTTGAGCAATTTTGATTAAATTTAATGGGAGTTATTGAATTTTAATATGATTTTTTGTATGGATACTGAAAAAATTTGAAATGTACTTGAGAAAAAAAATTGAATTTTTTAGTGCACATAAACTATTTTGAGGAATGTTAAATCCACTATCCCGATTCACTAAACACATTCTCTCTTCTCATGTTGATATGTGTCTACTTTTTACTTTTTTTTACTTTAAACTTAGAACCATAAATAAATGAGCTGGTTTTGCATGTTATTTTCAATTCAAACCAATGACATCTTCCCAAATTGACCTTTCTTAATATTTATTATTATTATTATATACCTCTTTTTTTTTTTTTTTTAAATGTCATTACCAAACATAATTTATACTCCTAAAGTTAACATTTCTGTTTATATTCTCATAAGTTCATCACATTTTAATATTTTATTAAGTAATCCTCGTTTTCGGTTTTGAAAAATGTAGTTAAAAAATAAATTTTCTGACTTAAAAAAAAAAAAAAAAAAGATATAACATTCAAAAGATAGGCAAATATCATAATAAATAGTTTATCATTTGCGTATTAATTTGTGTATCATTTTTTTATAATTTCATGGGTACACGATCAGCCGATCAGGTATGGAACTATGGATGAAAGCAATACCCGTAGGTAAATATCCACATTATACTCACATAATTTCATGGGCATATGGGAATATTTGATATTAAAATGGGATGCAGTTTTTTTTTAGGGTTCACATGCGACAATCAGGTTTATAACACCTTTCACTTTTTGTCACACCACACAAAAAAAAAAAAGTCAGAACCAACATAATTAAAGAATTATATATATATATATATAGTACAGTTCAAATTTTTATACAAGATCATGTATATATATAATTGTTTTTTGTGGGGACTACCATTTATAAAAATTACATCAAAATTTATTAAAAGTGATTGTACATCATATGAAAAAGGGAGATTGGTAAATAACTCCATGACTTTTAATTAAATGTCAAATGAAACCCTCTAGTTTGAACAATTAGTAAAAAAAAACTCCTACCATTAGTTTATAGTTAATTGACTTTAATTAAATCTAATGAAATGTAATTATTTAAGTGGTTTTTTTTCTATAAATGAACTAAAAATAATAATAAAAAAATATACTAAAAATATGTTAGAAAATAAAAAATAAAAATAAATTAATGAAAATTAAACATATAAAAATATATTATGACAAAGTAATAAAATCATTATAAAATTTGAACAAAAAATTTATTTTAAAATATAAAACTTATTTTTGTATGAAACTGATTTTATTATTATTAGTATATAATTTTTTATTTTTTTTAGTTTTTTTTTTTATTCTGTTTATAATAAAGAATTTAAATTGTAATATTTAATATTTATAAAGTCAACTAACTGTTAACTAATAGTAGGGGTTTTTAACTGATTGTTCAAATTAGATGGTTTAATTTAGCATTTAATCAAAAATCAGGGGGTTATTTACTATTCTCCCCATAAAAAAAAATAATTATTATAATTGTCATGTAAATGATGAGTTGAAAATCACCGTATATTGAACGAAGTTACACATATTGGGAGCACTTTACCCCTTAGTAGGCCGACCCGGTGCGAGTCCGGATTAGTCGGGGTGTGGTCTGGGCTGATTGCACCGTATGGTGGATCCGTCCCATCAAGAAACCGGATGGTGTAAACAAAAAAAAAAATCACCGTATATATTGTTACAATGATGACAACCTAAGGTCTCATGGCTCAATGATTGAAAGAAATAATACAAGTTTTGTGTTCAAAATTTAATTATGTCGTATTTTAGAAATGATTGCAGCAATGACACCTCAGGAATTTACGAGGCCTGAGCTGAGATGTCATTGTAGCAAAATATGCATGTAAAATTTATAAATTGATGAGCAGTGTTAATACGTAGTTATGTACGACCCAATCACTCAATAATATTCTTATATAACAAACTCTAAATCATACGTAAAAATAAAATTCCTGACAATTAACCTTTTACTTTGAAAAAACCTGGAGGTCGATCGATTGTTATCTTCCTCCAAAGTCTAAACTCGTGAAAATAAAAAATAAAAAAGGTCGTTATCTTCTTCTAAAGTCTAAAGACTTTTAGCTTTGTAAAACCTGGAGGTCATTATCTCTTCCTCTAAAGTCTAAACACACTTCTGTATTTTAATTTATTCACAAGTAACTTGTCACCTACTACTCCTTTATTGGAGTCTTTAGGCAGTTGGCAACTACTGACCTACTCCATAGTGTTTTGAGTCTTCGGAACTTGTTTTTTTTTTTTACCTTTGTTGAAACAGTAGTTGCACCTACTCTAATATCTTTAATCTTCTTTGATTTTTATGCAATAATATGTCAAGCAAGTAAGCAACTATCATTTAGGAGTCAAATCGATCACCTGCTAAAAAACGATGTCTCAATTTGTGTCTAATCAATCAAACTGGATTATGTGTACACGTTTTTATAAAATAATAATTAAATGTAAATGATTGTATATATATGGCCCAATTTGGTTGGTTGGACACAAATTGAAACACTATTTTTTGACAGATAATTTGAATCCCTTATAAAAATAGGATGGTTCTTCCTTGATCAAGAGGTGGGTCGTTTGTTTTTTTCACTTAAAACTTAATGGGTCTGAATCATAATTATTAAATTGTTTTTTTTTTTTTTTAAATGGTCAAACAACTTAAAAATACCAAAAAACAACTTAAAATATAAAGTAAAAAATCCTGACTTTTCACTTAATTGCAAATCACTGAATTGCATTAAATGAAATCCAAAATCTTTTCTTCCGATACTATCCCCCATATATAATATATTTCCAATTTCATTATAATTATATATGGTATAGAAATCTTTATTTTAATATATTGCTTATTTTAAATAGCTTTAAAAATAAAAAAGAACCCTAATCACTTCTCATATTAGTGTTTAATATCAATACTTTATTATGATATTAAGGTGATGTATTTATATATCATATTTTTTAGAGTGTTTTGTGTGAGTTTTCTTGCTGACCCTTTTATTTTTTGAAAAAAAAAAAAAACTTTTCTTTTCTTAGTAAAAATGAAGTTTGTTTGTAATCGAAGAAGAAGATCATGATCATATGTGTTCATATATAATTATTATTATTATATTGTTTTAATTCCATATTATATATATAATTGTTTAACATGAGTATAAATGTAAAATTACTTATTTTCAGACAATTTTACTTTTAAAAAATAAACGTGTTGACAATATATTCAAATGTGAGGAAAAAAAAAAAAAAAAAAAACATGTCATTTAAGTAAAGATTTCAGTCTCTATTCAGTCTTTAGAAAAATTCAGAACTGTTCAGTCTTCAGATAAAAAAACAAATGACCCCGTAATTAATTTATTTTTTCATGACCGTCCATTTATAACATTACATAGTTCGTTACAAAACTCTTTATAATATTACAAAAGAATGGTCGTGAGTTGATAAATATTATATAAAAATATATGGTAAAAATGAAATTTGAAGAACACGTTTTTATTCATAATTTTCCTCATTGCCTTTACAAAAAGGAGGGGTTTCTACTTTCTTCTTTTGAAAACAGTAATCTTTTAAATTAGTAAATGGTTTATCATCACAAGGCGGGTTCAAAAGAGAGATGCTAGTATCAATCAAAGAATATTTTTCTACACTCCAATTTTTTTTAATGACAATGTTAACCTTTAATAAAATTACTAATTAATGTTAATTCTAAGAATCAAAAACACTACAAACCAATTTTAAGAATCCAATGCTAATTCTCTTCCTCTTTAATTTGTGTTTCACAAACTCTAAAACATCGGCTATTGTTTCACACACTCCATGACAATTCTAATAATATATTCAAGTCATATATTCCAACACAAAACTTATTCAAATGTACAAAAATTGAATACTAGTTTTGATTTGAAACGACAGTTTCAACATTAGTAATTTTTGGATTAAAGCCCCATTATAGGGACTTGGTTCATTCAATATTTGTATTAGGGAAAAGACAAAACTTTATTTAAGTGGATAATAAAAAATAAAATAAAATAAAAACTATTTCAAACATATTTGTGTTACAGTTGACCTTAACATTAAATTAATTATTCTGGAGTTCATAATTGAAATGGCAAGTTAGACTAATATGTATGTTTTTCTTGATTAATCAAAAATGGACTGCTTGTAAGTTGTTGATGTTGTAATCTTGTTTTCTGGAGAGTGACCCGTCGTATGATTTCACTGCATAATGTTTATGATCACATGCATGCAAATTTATATCAAGGAAAACTGTACCAGGTTATTCCGAATCATGGTCGTATAATTTAATATTCAACCTATATTTAATATAATATAGCGTCAAAGTTTGATACTGTTTTTTTTTTTTTTTTTTTTTTTATAAAAAAAATAACTCATATATTCAACAAAGCCACAAAAGCAAAGGAAGCTACAAGACGAACCATGACAGACCCACACTCGGGCCTATCGAGCCAAACGAACAAGAAAAAGCACACAAACGAGAAAAACAACAAACCCACCCAAAGCAGATCAAAAGAAAACAGCCATCTACCCAAATCAGTCAATGCTCCATTCAAGGATATCAACATTAGACTCGGAAGCCTTTTTAGCTAAACTATATATATTCGTTTATCACATAGGCAAATTCAGATAATATCTAGACAAGAGGTTTCCTTAACTTGACTTTTCATTCATTATTTAAATATGGGATTTTCTATTCACAAACCACAAATATATATATATTGAAGTATTATATTTACAACTATTACAATTGGGTTGTCGGAAGTCGGAACTTATCAAGATCAAACAATACATGTGAGGCCCATATAACTATTTCCACCAGCTTGGAGAAAACTTTCTCAAACATATTTGTAAAATACATATGGTGGGACTCGAACTCCTGACCACTGGGGGGGGGGGGGGGCACTACCATCAGAGATGATGTGCACAAAAATTATTTTTACACCTTTTCTAATTAAATACATTTTATTTTAATAAATAAAATTTTATAACAATTTTATAGATATTTCGTTTTGTTCTGAAACTATTTAATTTTTTTTTTCACACACCTTTCTGAAGATATTCCATCTTATATAATAAAAAATATATAAAACATTTTATATTATTTTTATATTAGAGCATCTCCAATGCAAATATACATTTTTGAATTTCTAAATAGTTCCACATCAACATTTCTATTCATTGTGGATCCATTCTTGAAAAAAAAAATTAGGGAAATGCATATTCGTATATCCAATGCAATTATTTAAAATCAAATATACATCCATTTTATGACCAATCATAACAAAACAATTATTTCACTCTCTCTCCTCTTTTACTTTATAGTTAAATGAGCTCTAATATTATTGGTGGAAAAATTTAGAAATCTATAATCAGCATTTCTAAAAGTGTTTCTAGAATTAGAAACCCAACTTCATATTCATAATATATATATATATTATATTATCAGTTCAAACTGACAAACGTTATATCAGTTCCTTGCATGTGGGCCACTAGATTTAAATACTTTGACTTGACTGTATGCACTTGTCAGTCAAAGTATTTAAATCTAGTGGCCTACATACAAGGAACTGATATAACTTTTACCAGTTCGAACTGATAATAGAAAGACTATATATATATATATGTTTCTTTTCTTATTTAGCTTTCTAGAACTAAATGACCATTTACTTAAAAATTTGCTTATTCAACATTGAAAGTATAAAGAATAATATCAAAATAAAGAACTTCCATCAATTTTAATAAATTTTGATTTTATTAAAAAATTTAATAATTTTTTAAAATCTTTTATAATAAATTTATTAAAGATAAAATTGTCATTAATGATTTTTTTTTTAAAAATTATAAATAAATATTTGGTGAATTTTATGCAGCATTCTCATTGTTAGTGGGACTCGAATCCTTAACCACCAGGTGGAAGGGAGGTGCACAATCACATGTGCTAAGAGGTGATCTACCACTGTTATTTAATTTTGTTAACTTGGCTCTTTCATTAATGATTTAATTAATATTTATTTATTTATCAAATATGCAAATTCATATTATATGATCAGTGTTCGAAAACGCGGCCGCCTAGGCCGATTAATTGGTCCAATTCGTCTAGGCGGCCGGGAATTGCAACGAAAAGGGGAAAATCGGCCTAATTCCGCGGTGGCCACATAATCGGGCATGGCGCCGATTAATCGGCTAGGCGGGTCAAAGTCGTTGAGTCCGATGTTCTTCTGCACCGAAAATCAGCTGGAATAAGGCGTGGGATCACCGTTTTCGGCGACTGGACCAGCTAAGGTTTGGTTGGCAATGGAGGCAGGCGTGAGGTTGAAGATGAAGTTGAGGAAGGTGGGGTGCATTTAGTAGCGGGCTGGGGTGCACGCATGCTTCAGTTGAGTCAGGTTAGGCCAGCGTTTTGGCTTGTGTTTGGGCTCATGTTTAGGCCTCGCCTGGTTGCCCCATTTCATTGAAACGCAGCGTTTCACTACTGATGTGGCGTGAGCTGTCTGATTTGTGTGGCAAATTACGACACGCCCCCTAATCTCTTATAAAATCACAATAGCTTCAATCTTCCTTCAATAATTACCCTCATATCCCTAATTAACCAATATTACTCCAATGTCCCTAAACTTTATAAATACCTGGAAAGAATTTTGTTTGGATTTATAATTGGAATTTGTTTGTGATTGGATTTTTATGTAGGAAAAAAAAAAAAGGTCTAAATTCGCCAACCGATTAATCGCAGACTAATCGGCCTAGGCGCTAGGCGCTGGGTTTCCGCCCGACTAGCGCCTAGCGCTTACTAGAACATTGATTATATCTAGATATCTTTGAAGTTTGACACTATTGTCAAATACGTTGTAAATTGATGTTTTGTTAACATGGCCCTTTCATTCATTATTATTTAGATATTTACTTTGTTAACCCGTGAATATTCGTGATGATTTTTAATTGATTTCAATGATTTTTAATGTGTTATATATATATATATATATATAATGAAACATAGTCGTGAAACAAATTTGAAACTTTTTCGAGCTATCATATCTCAACATTTTTGGCTGAGAAAATTAAGGGAATTAAATTATCTTCTACATAGTTGAAGCCTGCCTTACCTTCAAGATTATGTTGAAAGTTTCAATATCTATCTGGATTTGCTATCCATTGTGTGACGAGAAGACAAATGGTGGAACATAACATTAGATAGATATTGTGTCAATATTAATATGGATATTGTATGTATCAACCATGTTAATAATAATTCCCTAAGAAATTGCTACATACCCAAGATTGATCTGTGTTGCTGAGTAGTGAGTACTCTCTGAGTCTCTGGTATGTTTATACATCAAGTATATTGTTGAAGATTTCAATTTTAGGGCTTTTTCTTCTTACCAACAAAACCCTTCTTTTTTCTTTGTTTTTTTGATAGGAAAGAGGTGCATGTATAATTTTAGAGCCTTGTAAATATCACTGTTAAATAATTCAATTCCGAATTTTTTAATTCGGTTCATAAACTTTATCCGGGCCACATAGCAAATTAGTCCGGCCCAAAGAAGTGTGCTACACTGCTACGGCCAGAAATCCAGAATTCTAAACACATCCACAGGCTTTACTCTTTGTTTTTGTTTTTGTTTTTGAGCGGGGATAATGACACTTTTCAAAAACTGTGTATCTACACCCCTTTAATAATTACACCCATAAAATTTTTATAAAAAATCTATAATTTGTAAATAAGTCTCACTTGATGTCAAAAATACCCTTTCTTTAATTATACTATATTTATTTAATCAACATTATTTTTATTTCCAATTTTGTTGTTATCTTTAGTGTCCGTTTGGAAGAGCTTGTATACTGACTAAAAAAGCTTTTTTAATTAAAAAAGAGCTAAAAAAGCTCTTTTCAATTTTTTTTGTATCATTTGGTTGTCACTCAGTAGAGCTTTTAGATGATTAAAAAAGTTGTTTTACGTCTACTTGGAGAAACCCAAATTTAAAGCTTTTCCAAGTAGATCTTTTGGAATTTTTTTTAATAACACTAAAATCTCCAATATAACCTTATAATTTAATATTTGCTAAAGTATTTTTGTAATTTTATCATTAAAAAAGCTCTTTTTTAATTGATAACCAAACGACCAACGACTTTTATTTAAAAACTCTACCTCTAAAAGATCTACTTCTAAAATATCAACTACAAAAAGATCTACATGATAAGCTCTCCCAAACGTACTCTTAGTGTCCGTTTGAAAGAGCTTGTCTACTGGATAAAAGAGCTTTTATAATTAAAAAAAACTCTTTTCAATTTTTTTTATATCGTTTGGTTATCACTCAGTAGAGCTTTTGGATGATTAAAAAGGTTGTTTTACGTCTACTTGGAAAAGCCCAAATTTAAAGATTTTCCAAGTAAATCTTTTGGAGTTCTTTTAATAACACTAATATCTCCAATATAACCCTATAATTTAATATTTGCTAGAGTATTTTGGTAATTTTATAATTAAAAAAGCTTTTTTTTTAATTGACAACCAAACGACCAACGACTTTCATTTAAAAGCTCTATCTCTAAAAAATCTACTTCTAAAAGATCCACAGCAAAAAGATCTACTTTAGAAGCACTTCCAAATGTACTCTTAATTCTTTTACTATTCTTTCTCTTCCCTACTTCTTTTCTTTTCTTTTCTCTTCTCAGTTTTTTCAAAATCAAACTCTATTTTTCGTTAAAAATCTATTTTAAGATTTTTTTTTTTTATTGGAGAACCACTTTATGTTTGAGAGAGTTGTAGGAATACAAAATTTGTGTAATATCTCAATTGATGTGGCAGTAGATATATGTTAAATGATATTTCAAAAAAATAAAAAAGACGAGTGTTCCGTGAAATTGAAGAGCATCTAATATATATATTTGTAAGAAAGAACATCTAATATTGATAAACAAATAAAAGTCTAAAGTGTATTTGAAAGAAATAAAAATATATAGAAAATATAGTTAATTTAAAAGCATGTTTATATACATAATAATTTTGTTCTTTTAATAAAAATAAAATTAATTTAAAACTTACTTTTTCACAACCAAATTTGTCTCATGATTTTGATTCATTTGTCAAACTTGACAATCAATTTATATTTCCTTAAAAGAGATTGAAAACATATTTAAAAGAGAATCTAAAGTTTCTTAAAATAAAAAAGAGTTTTTATGATATATGTTAATATCAAACCATTAATAGGGAAAAAAATTACAAAAGATTAAAATAGGAAACTAATTAATAATTATTGGTGGGTGTACTAGCAAACAATTAGTCCTCTTAGTAGTTTTATAACTTTTACTCAAGGGTATTATTGGATTTTTAAAAACATATTAATTTGGAGTGTACATACAGCTTTTAAGGGGTGTAAATATCGTCACTCTTTGTTGTTTTATTTTTTGAAAACACTTGTTGCATTTTGAAAACATGCTTTTACATAACATTCCGTACTTAAAATGGCAGCTAAAAACTTAAAAACTAAAAAGTAACCAAAGTGAACAACCTGTTTCAGCCGATTGTCCCACTTACTTTTTTTTTTTTTTCTCAATATAATTTTAAAAAATAAAGGGTATTATCAATTTAGTACCTATATTTGGTGGAACATCAATTATTTAAGGAAAAATCGCACAAACATCCTATCAGTTTAATCAATATTGCACTCAGCTGCAACTTTTGCAAAAATTGCACATACTTCCCCTATTTTTCGTTGACCAAGTGTTAATTGACAGTTTGACTAACCATAAAATTTAAAATGTCTAAATTACCCATGAATTAATTATTTTTGAAACAAGATTGGTAACAAATATTTGACCATCAGCTGCTTTAAAATAACGAACATGGGACTTCCAAGCAGTGGGAGGAAGGATTTTGGGGTTCATCATGGTGTTGTGTGAGCCAGTGTCGAAATATGCAATAGCTTCAATTGGTTTGGCATACTTTTCAGACAGGATTTGGATCGGGACTTGAGAGCCTGATAGGAGTTCTGAATTGCATCAGAATATGAAGAATCAAAATAATCGAAGCTGGAAACAGAATCTGAGTTTGAGTCTTGAAGCACAAAGGTAGTGTTCTTATCAACACCTTCTTGCTCTGAGAAGATGGATTCAATATCTGCGTCAGATGGGACTTCATTTGCAATTTCTTTCAGTTGTTGGACCAGCTTGGCCGACTTTGCTTTCTTGTGGGGACATTTTTTGGCATAATGTCCTCGTTTTCCACAAACGAAGCATTTTTGGGATTTATTCCACGCCCTTGTAGTTTTCTTTCAATATTATTTGAACTTTTTGTTTTTCTTTCGTTTGAAAGAGTGAAAGTGGTGTTTCTTTTTGGGCTTACAAGTGCACATTTCTACAGACTTGCATTTGATCTGGTGCGAGGGTCTTTTGCATTGTGATTCGTATTTCTTTCCTTCTTTCAGCATTTTGGAAAATACCTTCTGTGTTGCACAAAGTTTTTCCAGCACACTTAAGGTAAACATGTGGATTTCTCCCAAAGTGATATCATGGAAAGCTCTGCCTGAGGTGTCGATTCGTCGTTGTAACTCATCTTGGAGCTCAGCAGGAAGTGAATTCACATAAACATGTTTGAGGCTTTGGTCATTGATTCCACCAAGGATGTGGTATCTGCCTGACATTAGTTTGTAGTGGAACTCAATATCCTTTTTTCGAAGAGAACAGCAACGCATTTCAAAAAATTCTTGTCTGGCTTGCTTGTAAAATTGGTCAGGATCTCCAAGAAATTCTCAGAAGATGATACCCATTGCTTGTGAGGTAGAAGGAGCCCGGACGAATTGCAACTGTCGGTATTCTCCAAGAGCTTGGTACCAATCTCTGAGGGAACCGGTGAACCTAGAAACAAATTCTCCCAAAATTGTTTCAAGGTTTTGTTCGGATTTTGCCATTTGCAAATCAAGTCATGCACTCATCTCAGAAATTTTCTTTCTCCAAGAGTCTAGGGATGAATCGTCTAAATTAAACCAAGGACCTTTGGTTGGTCTTGTGGTCTGAGCTCGGCCAGGAAAATTATCTTCCTATGGTTCTTCAACAAAAGGAGTTGGGCCGGTGGACGCTTCATCAGGAGAGTTATAAGTTTGAGTGGATGGTTGGGGATCTGTCCTGGAGGCCATAAAGACTTGTGTTAAGTTAGCAACTGTATCTGAGACTGATTGGCGCGAAAGAGTAACAGGAGTAGAATCCCAAGAGGAATAAGAGGAATCACTGGAAAGCAATTCTGATTCAGTGTCTGAGGACGGTGGAGTGTGCCTAGAGGTGTATAGCACTGGTTTATAGTGATCTGATACGGGTTGTTTGTCCTTGCGTGAGGACGAGGACTTTTTGGTTGCTCGCCTGAGCGGAGAAGATAAGTGAGGATATTTTTGAAAAAGTTCCCTAGTTGACTTAAAATAGTGGGAGGAATTAGGAGGCCTGGTAGAAGGCGAGTAATGAAGAGACGTGGGAAAGATCAGGGACTGAGTGTAAGGGTATGGTTTTGGCACATATGGAGGTGGAGCAGTGTGTAGATGATCTATGTTCATTTGCTCTAGCTGTTCCCTGAGTTGTCTGATTTCTTTTTTCTTTCCTGTCAAAGTCTAGACCGAAATATCCATGGTTGATATATCGGTGAAGATCAGCATCTAGTTTGGAGATTCTGGATTGGAGGTCAGTAAACAGGTCCTTGAAAACTGCATCAAGTTTTTGGAGATGATGTTCATGGTGAGTCACCCGATCAATTTTCTGATCAATAGAGTTTAGAACTCTATTCTGTATCCTAACATTATGGGACTGCCAATTGAGGACCTGCTCAGCCTGTGAAGGATGTTTTAACGATCCATCAGGGAGGACTTCAGTAGTTTGGACAAAAGGTCTGGAAAATCTATTTTTTTTTCTGGGTTGGAAGAGGGTTCCAATGGAGGAAAATCTTGGTCATAGTTGGAGGCCATGTAACATGGTATTGGGGGAGGAATAGGTGGAATGCCTTTGGCGGGTTCAGTGAGTAAGAGGCCTTCGGATCTCAAGATTTGTAAAGCCCTGTCATAAATTGGCAGTGGTTTATTTTTGATAAGTTGTAGACCTATCCAAGGGCTATCAGGGTCATCAGGTTTGCGTGAAGGTTTACAAGGAGGTTTGTAGATCTTCATACAATTTCTGCATTCGCAATCTTCATCGCACATGTTGGGATCAACATCCCAAATGAAGTGACCATTAATCTTATCAGTATACACTGGGGATCCATCAACGTCAAAGCTATGGATGGGAATGTCATCCTCTTTGGTGACCAGGCGGATCATGAGTGCTTGGAATATATGAGGAGTATCGGAAGAGGCGCTTGAGTCTGGGAGAGGCTTATAAATTGTTCTTATAGAACCATCGGCCTCTTTTTCATACTTTGTGTCAGAAGCAATGACTGGAGTAGTGTTCTGGAAAGCTTTCTCATAATTGGTTATCCATTCAAGTGGCATGATTTCTTTGAGCTTTTCTCTAGGCAGCTGTTTGGGAATTTGGATGATGGTGGGGACCTCGTCTTCCCTTTCTGCTTTGATAAAAATTGTGTCTCCAGAATGGCCGGGAATAAGGAGATCAAGAGCATGATCCTGAAGCCGATAAGCGATCTGATGGTGGAGAGTAGCCATGTATGAATCTGGTAACATGGGTGCTCCCAAGATCTGAAGCTGTATCTTGAGACAGTTGTAGAGATTGTTATCCCGTAATGGGATATTGAAGTTGGGGTAGTATGTGAGTGATATACTGCCGGCATGGAGTGTGGATAGACAAGTACCAATAACTACGTGTTCATATTGTTTGTAGATGGTGTTGAGCAGAGCGACTCTTGCAGTGACTGGTAATCCTTTTCTTCCATGTAAAGTGAGGATGATGCGGATAGCACCAACGTGGAGGTGAGAGTATCCTTCTCTGATCCATTGGTCTATCATCGGTTGACCAATTTCAAGATCAACATACTGTTCAGCAGAAGTAGCTGAAACAAGGCAGTTATCAAGAGCTGTTGACAGGACATATTCCTTGATAGAGGGAGATTTAGTCTGAACAAGGTGAGTGATTCTTTTAGCAAGAGATTTACTCCTTTTGAACACTGTGTAAGGATTTAATAGGGGTAAAGACGTTTCACTGATTTGAGCGGAGTCTGGGATATGGGTATATTCCACAAGGTTTTGTATTTTAGCAAACTGAGTTCGCCTAACAAAGGGAGGAAGGGAAATAGAAGAAGAAAGTCTAACAGGGGCTAAAGCAGTTGGAGTAGGTGTAGTGTTTGTCATGAGGTTGGAATTCTTCCATTCAATATTATTTCTACTTAATTCAGAACAGTCTAACTCTTATCATGGACTCCAGACATAGAGGCTCTGATACCATGGCGGGTGGCAGGGAGCCTTGAACTGTCTCTTACTTAGTTATAATGGTTTCCCCAAAAGTGGCCTTAACCTAGTGGCCTAAACAGGGTACTTACAAAACAATACCATGGAAACAACCAAGGACCTTGAGCCAAAGAATCAACATCTTATTTCTGATGTGCATGATCCTCAACTAGAGGCAAGCACAGAGCATACTTAGATTATTACAGACTGTTAATCATCTCATAAAGGGATATTGAATGAGAAGAATAGAGGATTTAGAAAGCCATAGCTAACAAACACAAGATAGATTTTTTATTGATGATGCTTCTTGATTTACAAAGAAAGAGTCTCTCCTTATATAGAGGGAGAGAGGAGATACATCCAAACCTTCTTACAGAGACAAGCCATATCAGTGGCGGACAAGATAAAATAGCAACAGTACAAGGATAAAGATCAGTTGAACATGTGGCTGATACAATACAAACATAATTATTAAAGCAAACACAATTAATAAAGCACACAGGAACTAGATAAGGATAAGATCAAGGGGTGCCCAAGTTGCAGCAAGCATGATCTTCATCATCTGAGTTGTGAGCTCCACAAATAAAACAAGGCCAGGTGTCGAGAGCCATAGGGTCTTGTGAATCAAGTGGGACAGAGTCTTGGAAAGGGTGCCAACTTTGAGAAGAGTCTCTGGGAATCTCTGGCAGGATGAAATGTTCTTCAGTGGAGACGCCATTGACGTCACACAGGAAATTAAGCAGAGATATCTAGAGATTACATGGATATGATTTCTGGAAATCATAAGTGGTGTACCATTCGTAATTGACGTTAGACGTCTAAAGGAGTCTTTTGTGAGGGTTGAAACGGTAAGGCCTGTGGAGGATCTAGATGCAAGATACCGAATAGGCAGATTCATTGTCAAGTTTCCAATTTTCCATAAATTATATTGACCCATAAGCTTGGTGAGCTCACTTTTTCAGTGTGTCAAGGAGTCAAACCATTATAAGAAAGTCCACATAAGAGAGTCATGTTGATTAGAGTCATAAAGATGGGCATACAAAGCTTGGAGAGGAAAAACAATGGCATGATGATGTAGTACAGACAAACACCATAGAAACCATAATACTTGAGGTGAGAAGTAATAAAATGGTGGTATCAGAAAAGGATCAAGGAAAGGTCTGGTAGGATTGATGAGGTTATGTCGAACTCCTTGTGCTTGAAGTTGAGATAGGTAGATCGTGAGACGGGACTGAGCAAAGTGTTGGATCTGGATAAGGGTAGGCTGTTGGTTTGGAGGAAGCATTGCCAGTAGTTCTGGTGGGAAGGACAACTCAGTAGGGTTTGAGGATGATGAGAAAGATGCTGAGGTGGCTATGAGGATGAGAGGGACACGTCTAGAAGGTGTAATGAGTTGGACGGGTGGTGGTCTAAAGAGCATATCTGTAATTATATTGTGATGTCCTTTCACGTGCTTAACAGTGAAGTCATATCTGGAAAACCAATCTTTTAATCTCAACAGTTGAGGATTAGGAGGAATCTTATTGCGGAACTCGAGGATTTTTGGGAAAGATGAGTTGTCCATTTCCACAATAAAGTTTTTTATCCTGAGATGAAAATCAAACTTTTGGATTCCATATTTGACCGCAAGAATTTCTTTGTAGATAGTGTGGTAGTGCTGTTGAGCATATTTGAACTGTCCACTAGCATGACCACAATATCTTTTTCGTCCTTCTTTTTCTTCAATCAGGATGGCCCCCCCAAAATTTGTCACTAGCATCTGTCTGAAAGATGAGTTGGCCAGTGGATGGAATAGTGAGGGCCGGTGGAGACTGTGCTATTTCTTTGAGTTTAATCACTGCATCTATGTGAGATGAGCTCCAGGGTGGAGGATTCCTTTTTAAGAGGGCTAAGAGGGCCGAAGTATGGTGGCTGACTTGAGGAATGAAATCCCTGACAAAATTGACGATCCCAAGAAATTGTTGGATTTGTTTGTGAGTCAAGTTTGAATCAGGAAATTTTAATAGCTGTTGGGCTAAGTGAGGACCAGGATGGTATTGACCATTTGAAATATGCATTCCAAGGAATTCTATTTCCGGACGGCCGATCATACTTTTCTTTTCAGAAAGCATGATACCATATTTATCAATCAACCCATGGAATTGTTGGAGGAGCCTGTTGTGAGAATCCTCATTTGAAGAGAACAGTAAGATATCATCAATGTAGAGTAATGCTGAGTGTAGGATGGGATGAAAGATCCTGGTGATGGCTTTTTGGAACAATGAGGGAGCAGTCTTTAAACCAAATGGTAGAACCGTCCATTGGTATTGGGCGTTTGGAAGACAGAAAGCTGTCTTGTATCGTTCAGCAGGATGAATGCCGATTTGTCAAAATGCTACTTTGAGATCAAACTTTGAAAAGATGGAGGCTCCAGGGAGTTGTGAAAACAGTGTGTTGGGTCTGGGGACCGAAAATTTGTCATCCTGGAGGAAATGGTTGAGAGGTTTGTAGTCAACGACCAGTCTCTTTTTGCCTCTAACTTGTTCTGAGCGTTTGTCAACATAAAAGGCTTAGCATGCCCACGGAGAAGAAATTGGCTCTAACAAACCTTGTCAAAGAAGCTCGTCACATTCTTCATTGGCCAGTTTAAGATCCGAAGGAGTCATCCCGGTGTGAGAGGCCTTTGTAGGATTGGCGTCTTCATTAAGCTTGAAGGGTAGCCTAATAAAGAAATTTGGATTTTTCCATAGAGGTGTCGGATGCCTGAAGTCAGCATGACTGTTGGCACAGAACTACATCAATTTTTGTTGTACATGTTGGAAAGAGGGTTGTATTTCAGAGAGTGGAAAGATCTTCAAAATGTCGGAAAAGGACTTAAAATCTTTCTTATATCTGATTCTAGTGGGAAGGATTCAGAGAGATTTGTACTGGCAGTAGACATCCCAACCAATTAGGACATCTTTGTCTGGTAATGGTGTTCCGATGACACGAACCCAAAAGGTGTAGGATGGGTATTTTATTGAGATTTTATTATAATAAAATTAATTAACTAATAATTTTTTTTAGTTAATTGACAATTCTTGTTCTTGATCATTTTTTAAAAAAATAAATAAAAGACTTATACTTACTTCATTTCAATTTTCCATTAATCTGTCTCTAGTCTCTATAGTCCTCCCATAGAAAATATTTTTATTTTTCTTTAAAAAATGTTTTTTTTAATAAAAAAATTGTTAGTTAATTAATTTTATTATAATAAAAGCTCAAAAATAATAATCATTATAATAAAATAATTAATTCATGGGTAATTTAGACAATTTAAATTTTTATGGTTAGTCAAACTATCAATTAACACTTAGTCAACGAAAAGCAGGGGTAGTATGTGCAATTTTAGCAAAAGTTGCAGCTGAGTACAATATTGATTAAACTCATGAGATGTTTGTGCAATTTTTCCATTTTTTAAACGTCTTTGCTTTTTTACAACCCTTGGTCCCTTACTTTTTAAAAATACATTAAATTGATCCATTTGTTAGTCAACTGTTAGTCCAACTTAACAGTTCCAAGGGTATTTTTGTCCTTTAACATAAAAACAAGCCCCATGTCAAAAAAAAAAAAAAAAAATTCACAAAAAAAAATTAATATAAAATTGCAAATTTTTAAAAAGAGTTTTTTTTTAAGAAAAATAAGAAATGTCTCCACCAACATCTATGGAGATCGGAGATCCTCCCCCGTCGCGAAGGAGGGAGGTCTCACCTCCCCTTATGCGAAAATTCGGGGAGTGCTGCTTACTAATGCTAAGAGGAAGGCTTTGGTGGAGAAGTGTCATCAAAGTCGAACCAAGAGGCAAATCCATTTGGACTCCTAGAAGCTTTTTATATCAAGATTTATTACAATTATTGATATAAGTGCCTTATAAACTTTGCAAAGTTCACGTTGGTTTTCCAGTATTTTCTTAATTTGTCTTATTTTCTGAAAGATAAAGATTGTGAGTAAAAGTCTGGTCTACCTGGGTAATGATTCCATTTCTTTGATGCCTAAGAACCCTAGAGATTGGTTCAATTTAGGTCAAGTGAGAGGTCTGTTTTTTATGCCATTTTCTTATTTCTTTGTGCTACTGGCTTCAATATGTGTTATTTTAATATATTTTATTAATTTTATGAAAAGTAAGAGACCAAGGGTTGTAAAAAATACAAACTTGTTTAAAAAATTGATGTTTTGCCAAAACTTAGGGACTAAATTGATAATACCCAATATAAAAATGAAATATTTTCAAATAGGGTTAATTGCACTAACTTCCCCTAAGTTTGGACCTAATTGTAGCTAAATAGAACTTTTGCTTAAAATTGTAAAAACCTTCCCTACTGTTAGTTGACTTCCATCCATTTTAACCGTTGACCAGCTTATCAGTATAAAATGACTACAATGCCCTTCATTAATAATTGTTTTATTATTTTATTACCCCTAAAAGAAATAAGTTAAATATTTTATTTATATTTAAAATAGATGGAAATAATCTAATGGTTAATGGATATGAAATTTCAATTTTTCAATCTGGGAAATAGATCGGATTCAGATCTCTTCCACAACTGGTACACATCCAGTCTTCAACTTCTTTCTTCCACCCTTCACTCTCTTCTCTACACCTACAAAACTGACTACTATGGCTTCACTGCTTCTCTCAATCTCGCTCCAGCAGAATTCCACCGCCAATCTGACCTTGCCATCAGCGTCGACGAAGACATTCTCTACACTTTGCACACCACTTGAACACCTTCTAGGTCTTAACATCGACTCCGGGTTTTGGGAGGATCGCAGCACTCTTGATCTGAACCAAAGCCCTCTCACACAATTTTTGAAACTTGGCTCTAGTGTGGTGAGGGATGGGGATGATTTTCATCTCTAAATTGAAATGAGGATGGGGATGGGAGGACCCCTCCCCATCCCCATTTCCCCATTTCCCCCACAAATATATTGAAATAGGGATGGGGATGGGGATGGGGATGGGGGGGAGGTATCCTATCCCCATTTCCCCCAAACATATATAAATATAATTATAATATATATTTTTATTTTTTGTTTTTATTTTTTGAAAACCCTAACTATATATACACATTTACTCTTTTTAACTATATATAGTTTGAAACTTTGAATTATTTGAAACACTTTATTTTGTATTTGTAATGCATTAATGAATTTTATTTTATATTTGCAATAGAATGTTTGTTTTTTTAGTTTAATTTATAATTTTTAGTCAAATGGGGAAATGGGGGACCGGGGGAAACGGAAAAAAACGGAGAAAATGGGAAACTGAGGATGAGGATGAGGATGAGGATGGGGATGGGGATGGAGATGGAGATGGATATACCTCCCCCCAAAATTCCCCATCCCATTTTCCCGTATGGGGTTAGGGGGACTTATATCCATCCTCATTCCCCAAATGTGTATCTCTAGTCCAGAAGCTTCAACGACTCAAGCATGGCAAAAGTTCCCTAATACTAGAGAGTGCAAGTCTCAAGTACCGGTTTTTGTCCCAAACAATTTTACTCTTTTTTTTTATTGGATTGTAAAAGGTGTGAAGTTTAAGGGGTAATTACCCTAGTGGCCATCAACTCTTGCCACCACTATCAAAATGGCTACCAAATGGGGAAATTGATGGAAAATGGCCATTTTTGGCAAACATTGTTACACTAATGGCCATTCCATCCAATTCCATCCCATTCCATCAAATAAGTGGCAATTTGGTAAATATGAGGATAACATTAATTTATTTTAGATATTTTTTGGAAATCAATTTTTTCTTTTGTTTTTTGAAACAAATAATTATATTTAGTGTGTACATATACATATAGCATATCTCAAACATATATACATATATATTTCTTTTCAACTTATCTCAAATATATTTTTTAGAATTTTTAGATTTTGTAACCTTAATCTTTTCAAAAAAGAATATATATATATATATATCTTTTCAACTTATCTCAAATATGTTTTTTAGAATTTTTTGATTTTATAGCCTTAATCTTCTCAAAAAAGAAAATATATATATATATTTCTTTTCAACTTATCTCAAATATATTTTTTAGTATTTTTATATTTTGTAGCCTTAATCTTCTCAAAAAAGAAATACATATATATACATATTATATATATATATATATATATGTTTGAGATATGCTATACATATATACACACTAAATATAATTATTTGTTTCAAAAAACAAAAGAAAAAATTGATTTCCAAAAAACATCTAAAATAAATTAATGTCATCCCCTTATTTACCAAAATGCTATTCATTGGATGGAATTAGATGGAATGGCCATTAGTGTAACAATGTTTGCCAAAAATGGCCATTTTCCATCCATTTCCCAATTTGGTGGCCATTTTGATAGTGGTGGCAAGAGTTGATGGCCACTAGGGTAATTACCCCAAAGTTTAATTATTGTATTTGTACTATACATCCGTTTAATTGAATTCAATTTTTTATTTTATTTTTTTATTTAGTGTCTAATATTTTGTTGGTTTGAGGTGTGTTTGGGGCATATAAGAAGAAGAAGGTAGAATGATGTTAGAAAGAGACAAATCGTGAAATCGAATTAAGCTAAAACAAATTCGAGTATTTTATCGTGGATGATAATAAGGGCATGCCCTGTATCGTTTTACAAGGCTGTTTTTGTTTTTGTTTTCCAAATCCAATTTCGAATACGCGTTCGTTATCGTTTTCCATTTTGTTTTTCATTTTATTTGTAAAACAAAAACAAAAACAAAAACAACAACAGTGTTAAAAGTGAAAAATTTTCAAAACAGCATTTTGATGTTTTTCGTTTTGTTTTTCGTTTTGTTTTTCAATCTAAATAAAAAAATCAATTTTTTTTTCTTTTTTTCTTCTTTTGCTTCTCTCTTCTCGTCACTCTTCTTCTTCTTTTTCTTTTTCTTCTTCTTCTTCGATTTTCTCTTCCAAGACAGCAGCTCCGACGATGCCGATCTGGACCACCGGCTGTCACCCATCCTCCCCCTTCTCCATCCGCCGCCGGCCACCGCAAATCCCATCTTCTTCTTCTTCTTCTTCTCCGATTTGCTCCTCTAAGACCGGAGCTCCGGCGACGCCGATCTGGACCATCGGCTGTCCCCCGTCCTCCCCCTTCTCCATCCGCCGCCGGCCACCGCAAATCCCATCTTCTTTTGCCCACCTTCTCCATTTATTCCGACCATTTGACAAAGTGTAATTTGGTGGTGGAGAGAAAGTGATTTGATGAGTTGATGAATGTATGTGAGTTTTTTTAATGGGTTTTTTTATGGATTTTGTTGTTGATCTTCTTTTGTGCCCAGAATTTTTTTAAAGTGATTAGATGAGAAAGTGATTTGGTGAAAAAAAAAATTATGCCCAGAATTGTTTTTTTAGTTTGTTTGTATTTTTTGTTATGAGATGAATTGGTGATGATTGGATGGATGGAGATAAAAAAAAAAAAAAAAAATAGAGATTAATGATGATTGATTTTTTATTTTTTTTAAATAGATTGATCTGGTCTTATAAATTGGGAAAAAAAAATAGTGATGATGATGATGATTCATAAACCAGAGATAGATCTGATCTAAAAAAAAAATTCTTCTCTTCCTGTTCTGGGCGGTGCCCATATCTGACCAAAATAAAAATAAAAAATCAACTCATTAATTTTGGCTTGAAAAATGATACCAGACGCGTTTTTTACGTTTTCATATTCAAAATCCAGTTTTCAGGATATGTTACCAGACGCGTATTTGGATTTCGAAACTGAAATCAAAAACACTATTTTCATTTTCGTTTTTATTTTTAAAAAACAAAAACAGCTTTGAAAAACGTTATAGGACGGGCCTAAATATTTTGTAATGAGATTTGTTTTCTGAGGTTTTCGTTTGACTTTTGTTTTGTTTTATTTATTTTTATTCTTTTTTAAAGCGTTTGGCTTTTATTTTGCTTAGCTTTTACTAGGTTTTTCGTTTTTCAATGATGTAATCAGATTCGTTTGATTTTGGTGTTTTGTTGAATTTGGATGGCATCGAACACCCTAAATTATTGATATATAAAGTAATTTTATGTGATTAGGCCCTTTTTCTAAAGATATAACAATTTATATATACACATGGCCTCTTGCCAATGTGGCTAGACGCTCCAAACGGAGCCTCCACCACCAGGGTTCAACGCCATGGTGTGTGTGCATATATTGTATATATATTCTTTGTCCCACCTTGGCCATAAAATCCCAAGTGTGGGAGCCCTCTCCTGCTTCTGGAAGCATCCTTCTCTCCAATTGTGAGAGTAACTGTATACCATTTGTATCCTCTCCCCAATAGTGGGAGTAGTATTCTGGGCTATGCTTGCAGAGTCTAATCTCTGTATACCATTTGTATCCTCTCCCCAATAGTGGGAGTAGTATTCTGGGCTATGTAGGTCCCGGTAGTGGTTATACATCAAAAGAAAAAAAAAAAAAAACAATTTATATATGTATATATTTATGTCATTTTTTTATTTGTTTATAATAAAACAATAGTTTGTATACAATAAAATGATTGGTTTATTTATTAGATATGGAAAAAGATGACTTTACCCTTACATCATTAATTTCTAAAGGCACACAACTAACGGCAGGGGAGGTTTGTGTAATTTTAAGCAAAAGTTCCATGTAACCATAATTATATCTAAACTTGGAGGAAGTTAGTGCAATTATCCCTTTCAAATATATATATACAAATTTTTTATTATCAGTTCGTCCTGACAATAAATATATCAGGACGAATAATGTGGACCACTAGATTTACATACTTTGACTCAAAGTGTATGCACTTGTCAAAACTTCTTCATAATATAGAGTCCACATTCTTCGTCTTGATATATTTATTGTCAGGACGAACTGACAATAGAAAGACTATATATATATATATATATATATATAAAAGTTTTATGATTAAGATGAAGTTAGAAGTTAGAAGATATGGATTGGCATGGGTTGGTGTGATGTCGGAGATAAGGTTGGTGAATGGTGATGATGTTGGAGATGGGTAGAGGATAGAGTTTATGATGGTGTTGGAGATGGGTTTATATATATATATATATTTAATTGATTTTATTATTTTAATAAATATAAACTTTGAGACAATATGAGGTTGGTCTGGTGTTATACTCCTCATACCTACACCACGAGATTGTAAGTTCGAGTTCTCCCTTAAAAAAAACTCTGAATTTATGTAATACTTCAAAACTATATATACCTTGAATGATGTGATAAGGTTAAATTTGTTTTTTTTCATAGATTTAGCTTATCAACCATTAAAGTTAATGATTTGACTTTAGCGACATTGATATATTTATGTCGAAGTTTTTAAATTTAATTATATTTTGCCAGAAGGAATGATTTTAAGCACTTAAGTGTAATTAACCCGTTGAAAATCAATTGTAGCTACTAAATTTGTGGTTTTTTGTTGTTGTTTTTTCTTTTTTTAAGTATTACATAAATTCAAGGTTTGGGAAGGAGGAATGACTTGAACCCACAACCTTGTGATGTAAGTGTGAGGGGTATACTATTGGACTAACCTTGTCTCGTAAAACTTAAAATAAATAATCGGAGATAGGATATAATGAAAAATATACAAATTTGCCTTAAAGATATGGTTTAAATAGTTTAATTGTTAAAGCTCATAATTCATCCCAAAAGGGTCCAACCCACATGGACCGTCCGAATCCATACAATGGATTGGTTAAGTTTTTCAAAAAAAATAAAAACAGATTCATTATTGGTTTGGCTTAATTCAAAAGTCGAGCCCATCCCTTGATAGTGCCAACTGCCAATATCATTCGGAGTCTCAGACAATCCAACATTACCAACAACAACAAAAAAAAACGTGGATTCAAACATCCACGTCTCTTTACAAATGTTGGACCCCAACACCCGAGTTCGATAATTATTTAATTTATTTTTTTTAATTATCTTTCGAGATCTATTGATATCAAGCAATACCTACTATACGGTCAGGATGTCTACTTCCATAATCTAAAGAAGTCGACTCCTAACATCAAAACATGCTTCCAAGTGGTTTTATGGGTAATGGTGGGACAATTTATATAATGTGTTATGGTTTGAACCTTAATGGGTCAATGGAGATTCTGAACTTACGGTGAAGTTTGAACTTATCGAAATGCAAATAATAATAATAATATTTTTTTTCCAAAAAGAAAAAAAAGAATTAAAAAAAAATGTTAATGGTAATATTGAACGAAAAATAAAAGGATTGAAGAAAGGGAAATTATCATTTTCCCCTATAAGGTTTGTCATATTAGATAAACTGATCCCTCTAGTTTCAATAATGGTCAGTCAACCTCCTGAAACTCTAAATATTGGTTATTTTGCCCATTCTGTCAAGTTTTTCATCCAAAATCCCTTTGAGTGTTAATGATAAAATAAAAATGCTTCAATCAGGAATTGAACCTTTGACCTTGTGGTTAATTGTTGAAGGATTCTCGATTTAAATGTACATATATAGTTATATAATTTGTTTAAAATAATTTAAATCTGTTTATATAATTTAAAATAAACTCATATTTAATAATAATATATAAAACCAAATTTATGAAGAAAAAAAAAATATATATATATATATATAAGAAAACCCAAAAAATCACAGCCCCTAAAGTTTTTTTTGAATTTTTATTTTATTTTTTTTCCTTTTCAAAAAATATATTATTTCAATTTGATAAAAAAATAAAAAAATAATCCATAAAATCAAAGCCCATAAATTGACAAGAGAAAACAATTCAAAATAAAAAAAAATAAAAAAAAAAAAGGGAGGAAAGAAAAATAATAATTTTTTTCCCTTTTGTTTTCTTATTCTCATTTTCATAAATCTGTTTTTATATATTATTATTAAATATGAGTTTATTTTAAATTATATAAATAGATTTGAATTATTTTAAATAATATATATATACACATTTAAATTGACAATCTTTCAATAATGAGCAGTAGTAGCTCAATTGATTAGAGCGTATGACTCTTAACCATGAGGTCGAAGGTTAAATTCTTGATGAAGTTGATTTTATATTTTAATTAACGGTCAATTGGATTTTGGATGGAAAACTTGATAAAAGGGGCAAAATAACCAATATTTAGGGTTTCAGGGGGTTGACAGGCCATTATTGAAACTTGACAGAAAGGTCAAAATGTCCGATATTTAGGGTTTTAGAGGGTTGATTGGCCATTATTGAAATTAGAGGTATCAGTTTATCTAATATGGCAAACCTCAGGGGAGAAAATGATAATTTCCCTTGAAGAAAAGAGCGGGTATACTCTTTTCCTTTTTTATAAATAGATGAAAAGGAACGGAAAACACTATTCTAACCCTCACCCGCCGTCTGCCAGACACACACACACACAGAGAAAAAGCGGCGGCGAGGCCTGCTTGTTTTTCAGGCTACTTTGATGGAGGAGAATCTTCTAGCCTCAGTTCACTCTACCGTTTTCATAGAGTCTGAATCCTTGGAAGGGAAAAGCGTTAAAATTGAGGGCTATGATTTCAATCAAGGAGTCAATTACTCTCAGCTTTTCAAATCCATGCTCTCCACTGGCTTTCAAGCTTCCAATTTCGGTGACGCCATCCAAGTCGTTAATCAGATGGTTTGTTTGATCTCCAACTATCCATTAATTATTATTATAATTGCTTTAATTCCCAAATAAATAAATAAAAAATGTGTCTTTTGTTCGTATTGAAGCTAGATTGGAGGCTTGCTGACGAGACTGTAGAAGAGAATTGTGATGGGGATGAGAGAGACCCCGCCTACAGGGAGTCTATTAGATGCAAAGTGTTTCTGGGTTTCACTTCAAATTTGATTTCTTCTGGTGTTAGAGACACTGTTCGCTATCTTGTTGAGCATCATATGGTGAGCATTCTATGTTTTTACTCTGATGGAATTGCATAACCAAAGAAATTATTATTCATAAGATTGATTGTTTAATTTATTCTATGTTTTTACTTCTGATGGAATTACGTAACCAAAGAAATTATTGTTCATAAGCTTGATTATTTAATTTCCTGCACTTTACTCATGAATAAAGTTTGAAACTTTTGTGTGATTGGTTACTCTAGTGAAGTTTCCATCTTGATTGGCTTCCATAGGCTTCTTTGTTTGGATCATTCTCTGCGCTTTTCGCGGGTTTATGATGGTTTTGGCTAATAGTTGCATAATGCCAGATTGACAACCTTTTTGGTCAGAATGGAGATTGGGAATATTTTCCTCTCACTTATATTTATTATTTCAGCTGTTAAGAGTTTTCTATGATCATTATGACTTTATTTTGTCTGATTATTGGTGTTTGTGAATCCTTATTTTGCATCAGTTTTGTTTTTAGATCCTAATTAATCTTATAAATTTACAATCGTAAACATTTTTTTTCTCTAATTTTTTTTGTTTTTAGATCCTAATTAATCTTATAAATTTACAATCGTAATCATTTTTTCTCTCTCTAATTTTCATTTCCACCACATTCTTAGAAATGTTTTAATATGAATGCAGGTAGATGTAGTGGTCACAACAGCTGGTGGTATCGAAGAAGATCTCATAAAATGCCTTGCACCCACATTTAAAGGTGAGTTTTCTCTACCTGGAGCCCACTTGCGGTCAAAAGGATTGAACCGAATTGGTAATCTGTTGGTTCCTAATGAAAACTACTGCAAATTTGAAGATTGGATCATTCCGATTTTTGACCAGATGTTGAAAGAACAAATTGAAGAGGTACTCCTCTCTTATCTTTCTACCATAGTCATGCTCTTTGTTGTTGATTTTACTTTGTGCGAGTGTGAATGTGAATTTATCCACACACACACATATATATATCCATGGCATCTTGTTAGTTACTTAATATTAGCATTCCTCAAATTCTCATGTTTGGATATTGATCTTTGAGTTTGTTCTATATTATTTTACTGTAAAAGAAGAAAGAAAGTTTTCCCTAATCTGGTAGAGTTTTAATTGAAGAAATGAAAGGTGTTTGATAGATTGAACTCAGTGTTCGATGAAATGACAAGAGAAGCAACCAATTTCAGAGCAGAAGAGCTTGAACAGAATTTGATGCCATTAATGGAGTTCTGATACTTGCATTCTCATTAATTAACAAAGCAATAGAATGACTGCACTTATATAAAAAGATGCTAACTGTTTCTCACTAACCAACAAATTACATCATTGACTGAAACTGACCAACTCTAACAAACTTTACAGGCCAGCTTCTAGAAACTAATTCGGGCGGCTAAGTTAGTTACTAACTGATTTCAATCACAATCATAATTTCTGAACAAAGATTGATTAAGCTGATGGTAATCACGAGAGTAACAATCTGATGTGTTATGGGTCTAGAGTTGTCAGTACACATGCTTTTGATCTTGAGGTGCATTCTTGAGACTGTGATGACTGGCATTTGATGAAGTGCATATACTAGCTTGAGCTAAGCATGCTGATGTAATTGATTGAGCTGATGAATCATTAATATCCTTAACATTGATTATTGATCGATTGTTACTACATCAGTAGAAAGCATGTTGTAATGCATGATTCCTTCGTTAAATGTGCTCAAATCCTGTTGTATTTACCAATTACACCTATGATCAGTGATCAATGATATATTTACACTCTTCCGTTTATCACCTCAGGACAATTATAAAGTGCATTGATGGACCATGAAGATAATACATCAGTTTTCTTCAAATCATTCTAGTCATGTCTTCCTTTTTTTGGAATATTTATTTTTACACCCATTTAATTCTATCTCTGTTAATCATGCACTGAGCTATAGAACATTACATCCATTTCACTTTTATCTTTTTGTGTCCTTTTTACAGAACGTATCATGGACACCATCTAAGGTCATTGCTAGGCTGGGAAAAGAAATAAATGATAAGAGGTCATACCTTTACTGGGCATACAAGGCAAGTATTCAGCCAAGTTTAGCTTGATATTTTCGGCCAGTCTTTTCTTTTCATATAGATCGGCATCCCTACCTTCAATATTAACTGTCTTTTATTCTTTTTATCTGAATTTCTTGCACATCTGCTCAGCAATTAGCATTTGTTCTGCTTGCTACATTAATATCAAATATGAGGTGGCTTAATTTACTGCCAAAATATGTTTGCTATGCACTGAATTCGTTTAATATTCTTTTTGGATATCTGCAGAACAACATTCCGGTCTTTTGTCCAGGCTTAACAGATGGTTCATTGGGGGATATGTTGTACTTTCATTCCTTCAAAAGCCCAGGTCTGATCATCGACATTGTACAAGGTTGGTGTTTCCTGCTTCAATTCAATCCTTGATGGTAGTTAATGGCTTGAGATTTCAATCTGAAAACAGCTACTGGTTTGAACAGATATTAGGGCCATGAACGGTGAAGCTGTCCATGCAAGTCCTAGGAAAACAGGGATGATAATTTTAGGTGGGGGACTACCTAAGCATCATATTTGCAATGCCAACATGATGCGTAATGGTGCTGATTATGCTGTCTTCATCAATACGGGCCAAGAGTTTGATGGGAGCGATTCTGGAGCCCGTCCTGATGAGGCTGTGTCATGGGGAAAAATTCGTGGTTCTGCTAAAACTGTGAAGGTATCGCTTCATTATCTATTCACTTGGATAGCTTGTATCATTCCACTTCTTGTAGGAGAAAGCGCAATAGACGCAATTCTGATTCTTATCGTATTTAATCAGGTTCATTGTGATGCAACTATTGCTTTTCCTTTGCTGGTTGCTGAAACATTTGCTGCGAGAAGATGAAGATGCGCTCAGACTAAAATAATTTGAATTTCTGGCTGAGTGAAATTTTAAATTGATCCTACTTAAGTACTAATCCTGATGAAGCTATTAGATTGCAAGGGCACTACTTGATAGAAGAAGGATGCAAGAAAACAATTGATTTATTTTGTCCCCATTATTTACATTGAATGTTTCAAATCTAATTCATTGAAGTATTACTAGGGCATCATATGAGTGCTTAGAATTTACTGTTGATGCTGTCTATTTGTCTTCTCTCTCACTCACTCTCCCTACTGTGGATCTCATATTCTCAATCAACAACCCCAAATGTGTTATGTTACTTGTGTATGCATCAACTTAGAAACACAACAAGTGTGTGCGTGTCCTAACAGTACCGTCTTTTATTTTTTCATGTTTGGTTTTAACACCTTTTTATATTTTTAGCTGTTCAGAAAATACCTAAAGAGAAAATACCACTTTATTTTTGTCCCTGCCAAGTTCCATCAGGTTAATCGTAATGTTGTGTAATATATTCCACAACGTTGTGAAAAGGTTCCACAGCGTTGTTATGTGCCGGTGATGAATAAGATTACTTACCTTACCATCGTCAGGAATTGTAAGAGCAGTGAGGAGAAGAGAATATCCAGTGAAGACTCCAACCTCAATTGTTTTCTTGGCATCAACTAGCTTCAATAGCATGGCCATTAACTGACCTGCATCTGGTGCAGTACTCATCACGGCCCTGCAAATCTACAGCCTAAGCAACTTGTACAATTACATAAACAAAAAAAAAAATATTTGAAAGTCTTCATTGCTCATTTTCAATGCATTTCAATTTTCAACTGAATAAATTTCACTAACAAGCAAGCTTAAAGATTATTTGAACACCAAAAGGGAAGTATCTATTAATTCTACTGTGTTTCAAAAGAATTTCGATCGCTACGATATAATTTCGAAAAGAGGCTGTAAGAATATGTAAAAGAATTGAAGAAGAAATACTTTGCATGGGAAGCAGTAGCATCCCGTATCTCCTTGAGAGGTTCTGGTTCTCTTGGGTACACACTAGTCTCCAGGAGATACTGCAACATTATTAGAACATATCATGTGTTAACAAGCTGTGAAACCGCAAAAATATGAGAAAAACAGAGAGTGGGATGATATATACCTGGTTTACTCTTCAGTTTTCAATATTGCCTCTGAATCACATGTTACATTTTTTTGTGTTGTTTTTCCATTGCTCTCAATCTGCTTCAAGCAACAAGTTGTTTGGCAGATTTTAAGGACAAAGAAGCTCCTCTAGACAATTGTACATTTATGTGTAGACAACCTGCGATATTTAAATGAAGTAATGAGAACATTAATTTCATGGAATTAAAATTTGGATCGGATCGGATCGGATTGGACTGGACTAAATTAGTACTGTGATGTGTTTGGTACATTATGGATTGGACTAAAATAACAATGTCTCTTATTTGATATAACATAAGATTGGATAAAAAATAATTGAAAATAATTGTCTTTTTGTGAGAGGTTGTATAAAATTATATAAAATTAATTTTTAAATAAATAAAATAATTTTAAATCAATTCAATTCAAAGAAAAATAAAATTATTTTAAATTTAATTTGGTTAAAAAATTGGCAATATAAAATTTTAAGTTTTAATATTTAAATGATACTAGTTTCACGTGTATGAAATTAGTGCATTTGTAAAACAATTCAAAGAAAAGAAAAATAAAATTATTTATAAACTAAATTTGATTAAAAAAATTGTTTATATTATTTTTTTAAGATAAATAAAATATATTAAATTAATTTTTAAAATAGATTAAATAAATGTAATATTATATATACAGTCTTTCTATTATCAATTCGAATTGACAATAAATATATCAGGACGAAGAATGTGGACCACAGATTATGGAGAAGTTTTGACAAGTGCATACACTTTGAGTCAAAGTATGTAAATCTAGTGATCCACATTCTTCGTCCTGATATAATTATTGTCAGTTCGAACTGATAATAGAAAATCTGATTATATATATATATAATTTAATTTTAAAAAACAGAAGCAAAATAGCCGGGACAACCACAATGGGATAATTTTTCTACATTGAATTGAAGAAATTTAATCCCGTATAGACCACACTCATTGAAACAATAGAGATTGAATATTGTAACAAAACACACTCATTGAAACAATAGAGATTATAGACACTGCCCTAAACAAAAGCAATCTGCATTGAAGAAGATGGCAACAAGAATTGGCAAAGCAGCTCTCCATTGTGTAACCAAACAATCATTTTATTTTATTTTTAATAAAAAACTTCTTCCATTAAAACACAAGAATCGAATACATATTTATTTGTTAGCTGTTACTCTGCTTATGCTCCTGTAAGTCTCACAACAGTTTTGAATGTTTTGGAATTATGATAGAGCAGGTAACATGTTTGAAGCAGAAAGAAGTTCAGTAAATACGCCTGCAGACTGTGATCCCATCGCCTAACGGGACATGAGAAAGCTGGACACGAGGATCGCCTGCAAGTAGTTTGTTGAACTCCAAAGTCGCCTGCTTGTCTGATTTAAAAACCTCTGGAGTCTGCTCTTCAGGCATTGCAACCGATCCTCCCCAGAGCGTGTTGTCATAGACGACTACTCCACCCACCTTCAACAATTTCATCAACCTCTCATGGTAGTTCCAATAATTACCCTTGTCAGCATCCACAAAAGCATAGTCAAAACTACCCTCGTTTTCTTTCTGCAGTAGCTGATCAAGAACTGGTAGAGCCTCAGCTTCTCTGAAGTCTATCTTGTGATCAACTCCAGCTTTTTTAATGACCGGTAATCCTATCTCATACGAGTCACGGTTCAAATCAATGGCTATAATCTGCAGTCATTAGTTTCCAGGCTTAAATAGTTTAGTAGGTAAGTAAACAATCAAATTTCTGAATCATACATACAAACTAAACAGTACAAGTGCTTTTCATTTCGATGGCATATCGACTGTGATTTTGTTTCAGAACGGAAGAAGAAAACATAACCATGTTAGTTTACACGGGACGATAAGATTACTTACCTTACCATCCTCAGGAATTGTGAGAGCGGTGAGGAGAAGAGAATATCCAGTGAAGACTCCAACTTCAATTGTTTTCTTGGCATCTACTAGATTCAATAGCATGGTCATCAACTGACCTGCATCTGGTGCAGTACCCATGACGGACCTGCAAATTTACAACCTAAGCGATCTTCTTCTAGATGCACAATTACATGAAAATATTTGAAAGTCTTCATTCATTGCTCACATTTTCAATGCATTTTGAAAGAATTTCATTACCAAGCTTAAAGATTATTTAAACACTAATTATTCATTCGATAAACTGATTTAGTAAACCATTTGTCAAAGGCCTATACAAAATATTAAAAGGGTTCTATTTTGTTTCAATACAATTTTGATTGTTAATTAAAGATTATAATTTCAAAGAGAGACTGCAATAATATGCAATTACGAAGAACGAATACTTTGGATGGCCAGCAGTAACATCACGTAGCTCCTTGAGAGGCTCTGGTTCTCTTGGGTACACACTAGTCTCCAGGACATACTGCCACATTATTAGAACATGTAATACGAATTTAAATCACAATATTACGAGAGAAAAACAAAAACATTAATAAGAACACACAGAGAGAGAGAGAGAGAGAGAGAGAGAGGGATGATACCCGGTATAGCTCTGCACTCTGCAATAATCCCTTGGAAACACTTGCTGCGATTTTCGTATTGTTTTCCATTGCTCTCAATCTGCTTCAAGCAACACAATTTGGAGCAGCAGAAGTTTCAACTTTTGTTTTTTTGGCTATGAGGTGCGCTCTGATGGTTGGTATTTTTTGGTAACGAAAAAGGTTTATTTATATTAATTTTTGTAGAAAGTTTAATAAATTATTAATAAGAGTAACATAACCGTTTCTCTTTGTCATCATAAGTTCATAACAGTAGAAAATTAAATAGGCAATAAATTAAACAAATGCAAGCTGCAAAGAAGGACAACAATTGGGCAAATTGGCTATCCAGGGACTCAAATCAGTTGTCCAAAAATAGTGTTCCAATTTGTGTATAACCAATCAAATTGAGATATGTGTTTACATTTAATTATTAATTTTCATCTTATTCCATAAATATAGACACATATTCCAATTTGGTTGGTTAGATACAAATTGAGATATCATTTTTGGATAGCTGATTTGAGTCCCTATCCGGTGTACGTCTATTCAAACAATCATTTTTATTATTTCATTACACCAAATGTTGTGACAAATGTGACCTCGATTGGTTTTAAGTATCCGAACAGAAAAATATAAAGCTATGTCTTGACTCAATGTGCAATACACAACCCAATCAAATTTATAATTACCCAACAAAGAAAGTAGGGAAAAAAAAAATACCAATATATTCTTGTAAAACTAACTATATTAACATGAGAAAATTATCTATACTATATGACTATATTTACTGGCGATTTTGTCGAATAGCCTGTAACCGGGCAGCTAAATCGTCATAATCAGGAAGTTTATCTTCTAGAAGCTTTGAGTTTCTTTCAAATTAGAATTTTCTGATACTTCAGAGGAAATAACGATATTTCCTTATTGGAGTGTGATTCTTAGATTCTGTATCTGAGTGGATCTTTGCATAATACGATGCATCCTGATAAGGTCATATTTCTTGTTTTGCCTGAGTGATCTTACATGGTGAACACATTCCTAGCTCATTGACTTCCCTGACATGTGTCTAGACCTAATGACGTGTTTTCGGTTAGTGCCCCTTTGGTTGACTGGCTAACTCTTGATGATGTAGCACCACCATATGTCTGTGTTATCCGTTATCTTCGTTGACGTGTTATACTGGCGAAAAATCCATATAACATGTGCAAACCACTCTATAAAATGCTCATTCCTACACCATTTGCGAGAGACCAAAATTTGGCTAACTTGGAGAGTTAGGCCAGTGGTTTCTCCTCTCCATTTTCTTATAATTTAAAAACTCATGGTGTTACATTGTTTTCTTGCATTAAAATTACCGATATTTATCAGGTGCGCAATGATATAATTTCGTATCTTGGCAAGCTTACAAAAGTCAAAAGTGTTCATAGTCTAATATCGTTAGTGCACAATGATGTTAAACACTGATACTTAATTGTATCTTGAAGGCATATTTGCATAACCTGATGCAATACACGATTGGTGGGGGCAAATGGTGTCTTAAGGAAAGCTTCATTAATGACGTGCCTTGAAGCATACAATTTCTATTTTTACAGGTTGCAAGAATATTCTGTTCTATACAAGTTATATAGTTTGAAAAAGTTTTTGGTTCAATTTAACAACTCTCGATGTAAGGTACACGCTTTGAATTTTCTCCAACATATCAAGCATCATTAAGCATGGGTCTTCATTTATTCTCTTTGTGTTAGGTAAGAACAACACTTTACATCATTTATTGTTTTTATTCTTTCTTTTACTTTACATTTATTGCATATTTTGAAGTATATGGAGATTGTCATGGGGTTAGCTAATAACTAGGGTTGTTAGGTATTTATATTTACATCTAGTTAAGTATTTATGCGTTTGTCTAACACAAATTTGTATTGAGCCTTCATACATGTTCACTTTGGCCTTTATTCTCGTCTAGAGTCCAAGTTTTGTAGCTACATATGGTAGTGGTACAAGTAAGAGCCAAAAATCACTACAAAAGGCTTGCGGGTAAATAGAATTAAGTTACATCCTTGAGAAGAGTGACTAAGTGGTCAACTTATATTGTAATTAATTTATCATACGGTGGATTGTTGTGACTAAGTGGCTAACGAAGCTAGTCCCGTGGGTTTTTCCCAATTTGAAGGTTTCCCACATAAGAATTAAGTATTCTTTAATTTTCCGCATATTTACTTGATTTTGTGTCTTAAATCGTTCGTTCACCCAAAAGTCATCTCTCTACGCTAAATCATTTGGGCTCTTTATAGATACATTTTCTTATTGGATAGGATTAGTACTTTGATATGTTTTGTGTAGTACGAATTAGATTAAAATAATATTGTCTCTTGTTTGGTATAGCATGAGATCGGATAAAAAATAATTGAAATAATTATCTTTTGTGAGGGATCAGTATAAAATTATATAAAATTAATTTTTAAATAAATAATATAATTTTAAATCAATTCAAAGAAAAGAAATATTAAAATTATTTTAAATTAAATTTGGCTAAAAATTGATTGGTATAAAATTTTAAGTTTTAGTACTTAAATGAAACTAATTTTTAAAAATAAATAAAATTATATAAAATTAATTTGAAATAAAATACCATTTATTTTTGGGGTAATTGCACAAACATCCCCTGACATTTGATATAATTACACACATATGGCAGTTTTGACTATATTAACACAAACATCCCCTGACCTTTGAAAAATATTACATTAACATCCCCTACCGTTAATTTTCTACAGTTAGCACTTAATGGTTAGGGGTAATATGGTCATTTTCACTAAAAATATTTTAATTTTAAAATAATAATAATAATAATATGAAGAATTTTTTGTTTGATGATTTAGAGATCTATTATTTGATTATTTGAAGATGAGGAAGATGAGGAAGATGGAGATTTGATTTTATTAATATTTTAATTTTAAAATGTAAAATAGGGGCATTTTAGTCATTTCGTCCCTTTGACCATTGTTTAGCAGTAAAAAGTTAAAGGTAGGGGATGTTAGTGCAATATTTTACAAAGATCAGGGGATGTTTGTGTTAATATGACCAAACTGCCATATGTGTGTAATTATATCAAATGTTAGGGGATGTTTGTGCAATTACCCCTTTATTTTTTAATTGATATTAAAAATATATATATATTTAAATGTTGTATAAAATATATTAATATTAAGAAAGAATAAAATATATTAAATTAATTTTTAAAATAGATTAATTAAATGTAATATTATATATATATATATATATATATATAATTTAATTAAAAAAAAAATGCAAAATAGAAGGACAAAAGTTGTCCCAGCAGTTGTGACGGGACTAAATTGTCCCACCACCACGGTAGGATAATTTTTCTACATTAAATTGGAGAATCTAATCATGTGTAGACCATAAACATGGAATTAGACTGAGAAACGCACTCATTCCAGAAAAAATGAGTGTGTTTGTTTCGATATTCAACAATATTGAATATTGTAATTGAAACAATAGAGATTACATAGACACTGCCCTAAACCAAAGCAATCTGCATTGAAGAAGATGGCAACAAGAATTGGCAAAGCATCTCTCCGTTGTGTAACCAAACAATCATTTTTTATTAAATAGAAGACTTCTTCCATTAAAACACAAGAATCGAATACATATTTATCTTTAGCTGTTACTCTGCTTATGCTCCTTTAAGTCTCACAACAGTTTTGACTGTTTTGGAATTCAATAGCTGCTGATGCTGTCTTGTTCTCTCTCACTCTCTCTTCCAGGCTACTGATCTCATATTCTCAATCAATATCTCCAGATGTGTTCTGTATGTATAAACTCAGAAATACAACTGAGTGCATGCAGTTAATTTTTCAAAAAAAAATTAATTAATTAATTAATTTCAGGCCAGGAAAAATGAACCTGACATGGGTAGAATGATAACCAGCCTCAACTCAAATTTATAGTTTGTTGTTTAGCAACACCCTGATTTCACTAAAAGTTCAACGGACACTTGCAATTAGACTTTGTATCTATATTACGATAGAGCAAGTAACCTGTTTGAGGCAGAAGTTCAGTAAATACGCCTGCAGACTGTGATCCCATCGCCTAACGGGACATGAGAAAGTTGGACACGAGGATCGCCTGCAAGTAGTTTGTTGAACCCCAAAGTCGCCCGCCTGCCTGATTTTAAAATCTCTGGAGTCTGCTCTTCGGGCATTGCAACCGATCCTCCCCAGAGCGTGTTGTCATAGACGACTACTCCACCCACCTTCAACAATTTCATCAACCTCTCATGGTAGTTCCAAAAATTAACCTTGTCAGCATCCACAAAAGCATAGTCAAAACTACCCTCATTTTCTTTCTGCAGGAGAGTCAGAATAGTATTTTCAGATAATAGGTTTCCATCTTGTTGGGGAAAGTAAATTCAACATGACCGAGAAGGAAATATAGAAAAACATTGAAAAAGAAAATAAAAATTATGAGATATCCAATCTTTACATCTTTTAGTAGCTGATCAAGAACTGGTAGAGCCTCAGATTCTCTGAAGTCTATCTTGTGATCAACTCCAGCTCTTTTAATGACTGGTAATCCTATCTCATACGAGTCACGATTCAAATCAATGGCTATAATCTGCAGTCATGAGTTTCCAGGCATAAATAGTTTAGTAGGTAAGTAAACCATCAAATTTCTGAATCATACATACAAACTAAACAACACAAGTGCTTTTCATTTCAATGGCATATAAACTGTGATTTTGTTTCAGAACGGAAGAAGTAAACATCACCATGTTAGTTTAAACAGGACAATAAGATTACTTACCTTACCATCCTCAGGAATTGTGAGAGCGGTGAGGAGAAGAGAATATCCAGTGAAGACTCCAACTTCAATTGTTTTCTTGGCATCTACTAGCTTCAATAGCATGGTCATCAACTGACCTGCATCTGGTGCAGTACCCATTACAGCCCTGCAACCAAATCAACCTTCTAGATGCACAATTACATGAAAATATTTGAAAATCTTCATTCATTGCTCATTTTCAAGATATTTTGAAAGAATTTCATTACCAAGCTTAAAGATTATTTAAACACTAATTATTCATTCGATAAACTGATTTAGTAAACCATTTGTCAAAGGCCTACACAAAATATTAAAAGGGTTCTATTTTGTTTCAATACAATTTTGATCGTTAATTAAGGTTATAATTTCAAAGAGACCGTAAGAATATGTAACGAAGAACAAATACATTGGATGGCCAGCAGTAACATCACGTAGCTCCTTGAGAGGCTCTGGTTCTCTTGGGTACACACCAGTCTCCAGGACATACTGCCACGTTATTAGAACATGTAATACGAATTCAAATCACAAGATTACGAGAAAGAATTCATTAATAAGAACAGAGAGAGAGTGGGATGATACCCGGTATAGCTCTTCACTCTGCAATAATCCCTTGGAAACACTTGCTGCGATTTTCGTGTTGTTTTCCATTGCTCTCAATCTGCTTCAAGAAACAACTTCTTCGACAGACTCCAAGGAGAAGGGAGCTTCACTGTACACTTGTATAATCCTGAAATAAAAGAATAATTTGCTTCAATTTCGTAGACAACTCTTATATCATGCCAAGGCATTTACAATTTCAGGGTATTGAAATCAAACATTAATTAAAACCTGTGAAAATGAAAAGTGGATCAAGATTCTAACGCAAACCGATAGCTTGAAGAAATTTTAAAGGCCTAAATAAATGATGAACAATAACCCTGGAAAGTTTTCATCACAGAAGTAGAGCAAATCAAACCAACAAATTCACGACATCAAAGCAATAAAAGTGCAATTAACAAGGAAAAATAATCGACTATGGCCATTAGAATGAAGAAAATCTGGGATCAAAATTGAAAATAATAGATATCAATCAATTCAAAAAACACACACAAAAAATTAAGAAAACTGGATTTGATTAGGCAAATACTCACAACTGGTAGTAGCATACACGAAGAGAGAATAATACTCGGATACTGCGATGTGAAGAGAAAGAGTAGGGCCAGTAGGCAACTCAATTTGGAGCAGCAATAGTTTTGACTTTTTTTTTTTTTTTTTTTTTTGGCTATGAGGTGCGCTCTGATGATTGGTAAATTTTTTTGGTAACGAAAAAGGTTTTATTTAATAAGGGCAAATTGTACTGAACCCCTTGAGGTTTGGTCAAGTTACACTTAGCTGGAAATTTTTTGTTATTATACAATAACACCCCCGAGACTTAAATTTGACTTTAAAAATACCTAAAATGCCCCTAGTTATATTATTTTATACTTTTTTTTTTTTTTTAAACTTTTAACCAAAAACATTATAAACTTTAATAAAAAAAAATTAAATAAAAGATATGATTCAATAAATAAATAAATAGTTTTGAAGAAAAATAAATAAATAAATAGTTTTAAAAAATTAAATAAGTAAATAATTTTTAAAAAATTAAATAAGTAAATAATTTTAAAAAATAAATAAAAAATAGTTTTTTTAAATCAAATAAATAAATAGTTTTAAAAAAAAATTAAAAAATTAAAAACATTTTTTTTTTAAAAGGATATCCATTAATAGGGACAAGAAAAACTCTAAATATCCAAACTTTTATGGTAAGGATGATGATGAGAGAAGCTTCAAGGTTCCCAACACTGAAGGAAGTGGTTGAAGAATGCAAGAAGACTCCTAGTGTTGGGAACCCTGAAGCTTCTCTCACCATTATCCTTACCTTAAAAGTTTGAATATTTAGAGCTTTTTTTATCCCTATTAATGGATATCCTTAAAAAAAATTAATGTTTTTAATTTTTGTTTCATTTATTTATTTTTTTAAACCCTTTATTTATTTCATTTTTAAAAATATTTTTTAAAAAAAAAATTATTTATTTATTTAAAACTATTTTTTTTATTTTTTTAAAAACTATTTATTTATTTTTATTTTTATTTTTTTTAACTATTTATTAATTTAATGAATCATATCTTTTGTTTAATTTTACTTTATTTTATTAAAGTTTATAAAGTTTTTGGTTAAATGGTAAAAAAAAAAAAAAAAAGTATAAAATAATATAACTAGGGCATTTTCAGCATTTTCAAAGTCAAATTTAAGTCTTGGGGGTGTTAGAGTATAATAACAAAACTTTTCAAACTAAGTGCAACTTGACCAAACCTCAAAGGGTTCAGTGCAATTTGCCCATTTAAAAAACCAAAAAAAAGAATGGTCCCCTTTGAGTCGCTTTCAAGAGATGGGCGCGTGGGGATGAGAGTTTGTACGCGCTTAGTGTGTGGCACTTGAAAAGTTTGTTTTTCTCGAGCAATTTCATGCGCCGCCGTTTCTTTTGTCTGCTTTCTTCACAATCGTTCGTATATTCCCTTTCGTCCGTCCTTTCTTCGTTTCAACTTCTATTCGTATAGAGATTCCGAGTGAGGCTTTTGTGTTTTCAGCTCAGCAATCCCCTGATTGTAAGACGAATGTCGATCTTAGTAAGGGAATCAGAGGCTGTTCTTCAGTTAAGAGAGCCATAGCAGTTCATGATGTCCTTGGGCGTAATGATATTGATGTCAACCAAGTGAGGAAAAAAGATGTGGGAAGCTTCAAGTCCAAGCTCTTGAGTATGTATACACCAAGCTTTTGGTCTGGATATAGAAATACCAAAGAGAAGCTTCAAATTGATTATAAAGATATTGTGATCTCGGAGGGTCTAAATGGTCCGATGATGAAATTGTCTCCGAAATTGAAAGAGCAATTACATAAACCCTGGGAAAATGCACTAATCTTGAAGAACATGGGTCGACCACTCACATTGAACTTCATGATTAGCAAATTGACAATGAAATGGTCCCTTCTTGGCCATTGGCAGTTAACAGATTTGGGTGAAGGCTACTTTGTTGCGCGGTTTCAGATGAAGGATGACCTGGATTATGTGCTTACCAATGGGCCCTGGGTGATTGCGAACCAATACATGGTAACTCAGTAGTGGAGACCTAACTTTGTTCCAGGTAAGGATACAATCCAGAGTAGGCCAATTTGGGTAAGGTTATCAAAACTTCCAATGGAGGGGATGGATTCTGATTTATTATGGAATATTGGTGGCATGTTGGGTGGAATGTGCAAAGTTGACCCTATCACTATGAATCAAACCAGAGGTAGATTTGCTCGAATATGTATCAAAATTGATATCTCTAAACCTCTCTTAGGATCTCTTAGTATTGATGATAGAGTTATAAGGGCGGAATATGAAAGCTTAGGCCTAATCTGCTTTCAATGTGGAAGATATGGCCATAGTAAGGAAAGCTACAGAGAATGTAAGGTAGATGAAGTGGTGGAAATTCATGAATTTGCTGAAGAATATGAGAAGACGAAGGAGGAAGCTCCATATGGCCCCTGGCTCTTAGTTTCTAATGGGAAGCCATACAATAGAAATCCTAGAGGAAGAAATTGAAAAGTGAATGTAGGAAGTAATAGCTTCTCTAAAAGAAATGATTTCATTGGTAAGTCTGGAGGTAATAGCTCAGAACTGTTAGGTAACTCTAGTGGTTCCACGGATGACAAAATGGGGAAATATAAGAATGCTAACAATGGCATTGCGAGAGAAAAGAACAGTGTGAAGAATAATGGTGTTGCCTCTAGTAAGGGCATTGGTTCCAAATTTGATGCTCTCAATGGAGATGTGGAGGCGATGTTAGTTGAAGAAGAGAGGCAGGTTTTGAATAAGGTTAATATTGGCTCTGGCTGTAGAGAGAAAAATGTTTTAGTTGAGATTACCAGCCAAGGAAATAAGCCCAATAGAGAACCTACCCTGATTAGCAAAAGATTTACCAAAAAATCGTTAGTCAACCGAATTCTTATAAAGGAACTGCAAGTAGTTCTAAAGGAATTGAGGGGTGGTAAAGACATGACTTTTTCTCTGATTCAACTTCAGGAAACTATGGATCTTTCTATAGAAAATGAGGTTTTGGATAGTGCATGTGTGCTAGGCCAACATCATAATGAAGTTATTGTGAATTTTTGTGGAAGCCCAGCTATAGATGTGAAGTGTGCCAATAATCCTGTTTCGCATAATGGTAACAGCTTTGAAGTGATTGCCTCTGAATTGGCAGAGGCTATGGCAATGGTCTCCGAATAAGGAGGCACTTTTCATCTCTTTTACCATGATTTTAGGGTGGAATGTGAGAGGTGTTTGCTAGGAATATTTCTGATATTCGAAGGTTGCATAGCTTTGAGATTTTAGCTATTTGTGAGCCGAGAATCAATGGTTTAAAGGCTAAAAGGGTTATCAAAAGGCTAGGATTTGATAATAATTTCATTGTAGAGGCTGAGGGATTTTCTAGTGGAATTTGGTTATTATGGAATGATAACAAAATTAAGTTACATGTTATTGCTAACTCGAGGCATAGTATTACTGCTTTGGTTGAGGATCAAAATTTCTTTTGGATACTCACAGTTGTGTATGCTAACCCTTGTGCTAACATTAGAATATTGCTTTAGAACTATCTAGATTCCATTAAAGGATGTTTTTAGATGTCGTGGCTTATAGAAGGGGATTTCAATGAGATTATCAGTTGTGATGAGAAGAGAGGTGGCAGGCCTACCTATTCTAATACTGGCTTCTCTAATTGGATTTATAAAAATGAGCTTGTTGACCTGGGTTTTACTGGTCCTAGTTCACTTGGATGAATAAAAGAGGTATAGGGGAAGAGATTTTGGAAAGGCTTGATATAGCCCTTGGTTCTATGGAATGGAGACTTCACTACTCCGAGGGCTTCGTGAAACATCTTCCTTGAATGTTTTCAGACCATTGCCCCGTGCTTATTCAACTTCAGAGTTCCCAAGCTCCCTGTAGTATGAATAAGCCTTTTAGATTTGAAGCCATGTGGTTAAAAAAAAATAAGAATTTTGACAAGTTTATTTTCCACAATTGGAATGGCAAGGATGAGAGTGCTAATGTTAAACTACATTACCTTACTAAGCGTCTTCAGAAATGGAACAAAGAGGAGTTTGGTAACATTTTTCTCAAGAAGAGAAGATTATTAGCTAGGATTGGTGGTATTCAAAGATGTTTGAGTGAGAGGTTTTCTCACCATTTGGCCCAGTTGGAGGTCAAGCTTCTGTAGGATTACAATGATATTATTGAGCAAGAAGAATTATTTTGGAAGCAAAAATCTAGAAACAACTGGCTTAAAGAAGGAGATAAAAATACCAAATTCTTCCATCTCTCAACAATTATTAGAAGGAGGAGAAATAAGCTTGAAGGCTTGCTAAGAGATGATAGGAGCTGGGTTGAGGAGATTTCAGATATGAAGAATGTGGCTGTCAATTATTTCAATTAGTTGTTCACGGTTAAAGATAGCCAAGGTGAGTATTCGGATCTCCCTATGCTATTTCCTAGACTTAATAACAGTGATTTGGTGAATCTTTCTATGAATATTTGTGAGCAAGATGTGAAACATAGTTTGTTTGGTATTGGAGGTCTTAAGGCTCCTGAGCCAGATGGATTTCCTACAATCTTCTTTCAGAATTATTGGAGTTGCTGTAAAAAGGATTTAATTGGCTTAACTTCTGATTGCTTTCTAAAAGGTTGTGTTCCTAATGACATAAATCAAACCATCATCTCTCTCATCCCTAAAGTTCCCAATCTCACCTGTATGACTCAACTTAGACCAATAAGCTTGTGCAATAACATCTATAAAATTGTGAGTAAGATTCTTGTGCAAAAAATTAGACCCTTGCTCCCTATCCTTGTTAGCCATAGTTAGGTTGCCTTTGTTCCTAGAAGGTAAATTCAGGATAACATTATTGTTGCTCAAGAGGTCCTCCACAGTGTGTGTGTTTGGATGCGCAGGATGTGGAAATAGTGGGAAATGTCACATTTTTGAGTTGGTGTTGCACGTGGGGCACCACTTTAATAACTTAAGTTTAAAAGACACTAAAGTAAGTGATTTCCAAAAATGCCTTTATTTTACACATTCTCTTACTTCCAAAAAAAAATTATTCTTTTTTTTAATACAAATCTGACTTCAAATTAAATGAATCTCTCAAGTTTGGGTTTGGGTTTGGGCTTAGGCTTACATGGACTTGGGCTTTTGGGCCTATTTAACTAGATCTCGGATCATGTGTTTGGGCTTGGATTCCATGCTTGGGAAAATTTCTAAAACTAGACCTTACACATTGCTACCGGAGGTGTTTTTCAGTATGACAAACATAATTGGTTGGGTTGTTTTGCTTTGAATAAAGGTGTGGGAAGTCCTCTTGAGGCTGAAATGTGGGGTGTGTTTGAAGGCATAAGCCTTGCTTGGAAAGCTGGCTACAAGAAGCTGATTATTGAAATCGACTCAATGTCTGATGTCCATCTCTTTAATGCTACTCCTCCTCAGAATCACCATATGTATAGTATTGCTCATGCTTGTAGAAACCTTATGGAAAGAGATTGGAGTTGTCTCATCCGCCATGGTTATAGGGAGAGCAATAGAGTTGCTGACAGTCTTGCTAATCTTGGGCATTCCTTGGAGTTGGGAACTCTTGTGTTTGAGAGCCCTCCTCCCTAGATTTCTACTCTTCTTGATAAAGATTTAAGAGGCCTCTCCTTTGCTAGGATGGTGCCCTGCATTTAGTTTTTGTTTCTTTTTTGTTCTGTTTCGGGCTTCTGCCCTCCTTCTTACAAAAAAAAAATGGTTTTATTTATAGTAATTTGTGTAAGCCTCGAAGAAAGTGTATTTATAGAATAGGAAGGTTAGGGCACGAAATTAGGGTGAAAGGACAAGAATGCCCCTCAATTGTCAGTAGATTCGATGCCCTTGCCTGTAGAATTCCAAACCGCCGAATTCTCTGCTTTGATTCGACGCTTGAAACGGCGATCGGTAACCGCCGAATTTGTGTCGATGAATATGGCGCCCTTGGGTGCTGAATGCTCAACTGTCGAAATCCCTATTTTAATTCGGCGGTCAGTAACCGCCAAATGAGGGCGCCGAATTCCTTTTTGATCAATTTATTCTTTTGCCTTTCATTTCTTCATTTTTGGCCCTAATTGCTTCCCAAACTTCAGTTTAAGCTTAAACACCTTACTATAAGGAATATAACCTACACAAAGCTCATAAAAGACATTAAAGCACAAAACTTTTGAAAACAAGAATAAACGATAGGAAAGGGGACCTATTTTAGGTATAGAAATGATATGATCATGGACTCTGGGCCTCTAGGGTGGTCCTACAATAACATGACTGAAAACTGAAATTTATAACTCAATATGCATTTATAGTGTCTTATCGGTTATTATACATTATCAATGAACCATGTTGAATAATTTATTATGTGAGTATTGATTGCAAATATCATTTTATATTACTATGTGGATCAATTGTACGTGTGTGTTTGGTATGGCTTTTGCAGGGGTCAAAAGCACTTTTTTGAGGTTAGAAGTTGTTTTAAGGTTTTTTTTTTTTGTTGTTTGGCAAATTTCAAAAACAACTTTTTTAATCTAAAAAGGGCCAATTTGTGTCTACTAGAAGAAGCCCAAATTTTGGGCTTCTCATAAGAAGCTCTTTTTAAGCTTTTTTTTTTTTAATATAGTTGCATTGTCAATACTACCCTCTATGAATTTTAAATATTCCATCATATACCCCTTCTATTACGCAACCCTATTATATTTGAATACTTATCAGACATCATTTGTGTCTCCTCATCTTTATTGGCATTCAAACGATAAGTTTTCATTTATCACCTACAAGTTCAAATCAACACTTTTAATTTTTATTTTTATTTTTATAATCATAACAACAATATATATGTATGTTTACTGTTTATTGATATGAAGTTATATATATGTTTGGTTTTTTTTTTTTTTTTTTTTAAACTCATTTACTTTTGTACTTTTTTACCTCTGATATATATATATTTTTAAACTCAGGTATGTGTGATTTTGTTTTTATTGTGATTTTTTAAAACTCATTTACTTGCGATTTTTTTATTTTATTTTTAAAATAAACTCATGTGTCAATAATTTTTGTTTTTTTTAAACTCATGTCCCTGCTACAGATGGAGCTGCACCTGGCAGACGGCGTACCCGTTTGAGATTTGTGTCCTCTACTCAGACGGTGGGTCACGATGCAGAGCGACGATCTCCTGTACGAGAGGTATATAAATTGTTATTGCAAATGGTCAATTTGAGATAAGAATTTGAATTATAAATCTGACTTGTAATGATTTTCTCCTTCAGGCAGTACCAAACTAGTTGGAATGTCGGTTTGCCAAACTCATCGGTGTAGTAGATGCATTACGGGAAGAGGTCCGCAAGAGCGACTTGGAAAGAAAGGAAAGTGATAAGGTCAGAGAGGAGCAACACAAAGAGTTGGTCCGTATGATACAGACACTTTAGGGGACATCGACTCACATGCATAGGATGAGCCGTTTCATTATGAGACTCCAGTGGTGACGCCCCGATAGGGCATATGTAGACAGAGGGACAGTGCAACTGATCCAGTAGTTCCTCCTCATCCTGAGGATGTTGCAGCGTTGCCCCGTGTACATCATGAAGTACCTCCTCCCCAGCAGGACACTAGTACAGCCGTTTCAGCGGTTAGTGCACAGACTGAGCAGGAAACTGCAGCCACTTCAGACGGTGCACAGACTGAGCAGGTCATTGTAGGCGCTTCAGTTGTTGGTGCATAGAGTCAGCAGGACACTACAGGCACTTCAGCTATTGGTGCATAGAGTCAGCAAGACAGTGCAGCTACTTCAGACGTTGGTCCACAGACTCAGCATGACACTGTTGCAACTGCTTCAGTTGTACCAGCAGACCCTAGTTTGTAGGTGGACCGACCTGTGCAGTTACGCAAACGCAGTTTGCAAATGACTACTCCCTACACTGACCCATGTAGGCGAAAGAAGTCTAAGACTGAGGCCCTCAAATTTTGCCTTACTGATCCAGTTCACCGGGAACACTTGGACGCGTACCTGCAATTCAAGTGGAACAAAACGGAAATGTATAACATACTACATTTTTGGTAATATTTTCCGAGATTTATTCTAACTACATCTTAATTTTAATGTTTATTCTTCTTCAATGATACAAGCGCGTTGTGGATAGGGGGTATGAATTCGAAGTCCCTTGGTTCGAAGGTTCGAAGAGTTCAAAACCAACCATGCGGAGTTGGAAGATACGATATGAATTTGGTACACCGGCTCCTTTTTTATTTATATACTTTTTAATGTATTTTAACGTTAGTTTTGGTTCCTTTTGTCAGCATATGGACACATATTTACAGATCGTGCGGCAGCGCCAACGTGCATTTCCTCAGGTCTACAATCAGAGCGTAGAGATCATTGATACACAATTCTATGTAAGTTCTTTATTAATTGTTATACGGTTACAAAGGTCTCGGATGTTTATATTAGTAATTATTATATGGTTACAAATGTCTCTGATGTTTATATTGTTAATTGTTATACAAGCACACATGTACCGCAAGTGGGTGAGTATGTTCGGTGATGCCGAGACACCACCAGGCGAACAGAAATGGTCCATGTTGACTCGAACTTAAGACGACGAGGGTGCTCTTGTTTGGGCCAACGGACTCAGGTCACCTGGATGTCAGCCATGGCATGAGGTTGACACGGTGAGGGTATTGGAAACAAATCTTACATGACTTTATATTGCATTGTAGCTTTTGGTGCCATGCAACGTCGGAGGGTGCCATTGGATTATGGCCAGTATTGATCTCGTTCGTCGAGAGATCCACCTTTATGATCCATTTATGCAAGAGGTTCCATTTCAGTATAGGAACAAACAGGTGGCCTGCTTACAGTGGTTTTTACCATCGATATTAGCATAGGCGGGATTTTATGCGAACAGAACTAGTGATCAGCCGCTCTAAATCAAAGAGGTAAGTTATAAGTGAAATCACATTATTGCTTTAATTCCAATCAGTTTGGTGATTTTGTATTTTGTTCAAATTTGATGTGTTTTTTGTTTAATAGGGATAACTGTGGTCCCCATACGCTACTATTGATCGAGCACATTGTAGGAAAAAAGAAGAAGTTTAAGTGGAAGGATAAAGATATTGAGGTAATATGGTTGAAGATGGCCGTTGAAGTCTTTTGTAACTCCAAGGCTTTGCCTTCATGAGTGGAAACACTATTTATAATATTTTTTTATTGAGTACAATGTAATATTTTTTATGCACCGAAAGGCATCAGAAATTAGTTCAAAAATTATTGTCATTTACTAGTCTCGGACCATACACATAAAAAAATCAAGGAACATATTTAACTAAATTCTTGAACCATACACATATATAAAAAAAATCAAGGAAGTCTTGGACCATACACATATATATAAAAATCAAGGAAAATATTTAACTAAAGTCTCGGACCACATACAAAAGTCACAGACATATACACAAAAGTCTCAGACATATACCCAAAAGTCTCGGACATACACACAAAAGTCTCGGACATAAACAACAAAGTCTTGGTTTTCATTTGTACCTTTTTAAAACAACATTTCTGTACTCATTCTGGATTACTGGGTCCTAAGATGTCTGTCTGTATGGTCGGGCATGTTTGTTTGTTGTGCCCAACTCGGTGGCACAAGCTACATTTGCGACGAAATTGGTTAGGGATTGGTTGGCTACTGCTGCGTGGAGGCTGGAACCAGCGGAGGGTTAGTACACCACCTACTGTTGTGCCCAGTTCCGTGACATCTTCTACACTTCTGTGTGGATGTCCTCTCTGATACGGAATGAAATCGATGCTCTTGCAGGCGTCCCAGAGCAGCTTCTTGTTGTTTGTATTTTTTGGATTTTGGAGGAAATACCACACGCTGTCTTATATCTTCAGGCACTTCCCAAGTATTAGGATGTCCAACCGGTATGATAGGTACTGAATATGCATCCACAAGTGTTTCCCTCTTGTAGTAGTCTGCACATAGGGAAGTATAATTCAAGTTTCACTCCCTGAAATATTAAGAACAAAACATGTTAAAATTAAAAACCATAGGAATATATGAGAAAATTAAAAATATTTCACAGAATGAAAACTTACTTAGCCGCTGCAAGTGCATGAGAACATGGTAGATAATCCATTTGGAATTTGTTACATGTGCAAGTCTTTTGCAACAAGTTCACCGTCCACTTATCTCCTTTCAATTTAACCAAGAATATGTTCCAATCAACATGACTTACGATCATGAAACTACATTTTTGAATACATTTCGAGATCACCAATTGTGCAGCATCAGTTAGTTGGTGACGCATGGAGAGTGCAGCTCGATAACGGTTGTAATACCAACGTTGCAGCATATCCCTTATGAACTCAGCCAAAGTCAGCATTAGTAGTTTCCGTGCAAATCTCATGCATGAGTTCAAGCACTCAGCAACATTAGTTGTCATCAACCTATACTTTCATTGGGGACAATAGACACGGGACCACTTTTCTGGCCCAGCATTGATAACATAATCGTACGCATTCTAGTGTAGATTACGTAACTCGCCCATTATATGGTTATATTACAATTCTTGGTATTTTTTTTGCTACCGCAAACATTAGCCCTGCTACATCCTTTCTATGGAAACATTTCTTTATGTTTTCAGAAAAGTACTAAGCACATATGGTATGGGTTGCATATGGGAAGACGCTAGCTATCCCAACTTCTATGCTTGCATGTTGATCGGAAATAAAAACCAAATCTTCAATATAACCGAGGGCACCCTTCAAGCAATCCAAAAACCACTCCCAAGAAGCGTTGTTTTTTGAATCCCCGTAACCAAAAGCTATTGGATATGCTTGTTCATTGCCATCTTGTGTTGTTGCCACAAACATTATACCCCGACATTTCCCTTTTAGAAAAGTACCGTCAACAGCAATCACATGACGCATACACCACCGGAAACCTCTAATTGAAACCCCTAACGCCATGAAGAAATACAAAAATTTATTGTCCTCTGTGCACTGTAAATCTGTGATTGTGCCATGATTGTGTTGCTCTAGAACATAACCAAGAGATGGCATTAGTTGGAACGTTTCTTCATGACCTCCAAAGGTCAATGTCAATGCATAATGCAAGGCTTGATAAGCCTTACTATACATAACTTGGATGCCATACATTGTTTTCATATCCGTAATTATGTTTTTAGGTTTCATTAGACGATCATCCTCTCGTTGGAGTCTAAGGGCTATTATTTCATCGATTATAGCTGCACTAGCTTGTCGGTGATGCTGGTGGACCTCTTTTAAGGGACAACTATGTTCACTTACAAAACTTCTCACTTGAAAGTATGTGTCTTCATCTCTCTTCACCACTTTTAATTTCCACGAACAGTTGTCTATCTTGCACACCAAATGTAGAACTGACTTGTTAGACCTTTTCACCTTCCATTCATAGTTCTCCCTCATTGTATGAAGTCCTACTAACCTCTTTAAATCGCTTTTTTTTTTTGGAAAAAATTGACCTTTGTAAATCAAAGTGTTAGGTTCACGTGATCCCATAGTGTTGTTCACTTGACCAAACGAATACACTTCGGATCCGGGAATAACCCAAAGTTGACTGATTATCGGAACCCATGGTGTTAAGATTTTCTGGGACATCGGATGTCCCCGCCATATTTACTGCACTACAACGGGGACGGTCACCTTGTACACACCTTCCTTCAGTTTGACGTTGTATAGGTTCTTCAACAACGTTTTCATGGTCACCTATATGATCATGATTGGGTTCTATATTCGACTCTATATTGGCCTCAACTTGACGCCCAAAGTAATGGTCAAAATGATGTTCAACGTCAGCTGCAAGGTCAACTGCTGCAGGCGGGACACTGAATATGTTTTCTGCACCTTGGGGATTTCCATCGTTATCGGTCCCACTCTGTTGTGTCAACATTTGGTTACTACAACTGACAGATGGATAATCTTGGGGATTTACATGAAGAGGGATGACATCACCTATCACACCTCCACATCTCATTTCAATTAGGCTAACACATACTTGAGGAATCACCCTATCTTCCCCTAGCATAAACTGAACATCATCGCTATTCCTTACAAATGTGCGATATGTAGTGCCAGGAATGCATGATGTTGACTGTAGATCAATATTGTATTTGTTTGGATCATAGTGGACAATGGACTGCACGCGCGCCAAAAGCTCATCAAAGGTCATATTCTTTGACACGTATATTCCCTGATTATCCGAGCCAACAAACCTTTGGCTTCCGTCTGGTAGTTGCTCCCATCGACTGTTATAGGATATAACTATTCTAACCCGATCCATTTTCTTGTACACAAATATATTAACAAAATGAAGTTGGTATATCATAAGACATAACAATGGGGATTATACAATAAAAATGAATAAAAACTTAAAGTTAATAAGTCTCTAAAAATAGTTAATAAGTCTTGACATAAAGTCCATAAGTCTCGAAAACACTTGGAGGACAACAACGTTCGAGACTTTTGAAAATAATTTCCGAGACTTTTGAAAACAATGTCCGAGACTTTTATGATATATGTCCGAGACCTTTGAAACACTCTCCGAGACTTTTATACACTGTCTGAGACTTCCATCCGAGACTTTTATACATTTTTCGTCCAAAACTTTGGAACCACCATTCACCAAGTTGTTATCTCAGACCTTTGAATGAATTTTGTTATACATTCATAAGCTGACAAGATGAGTGAGTTGAGAGGAGGTATAATTTTTATACCTTATCTCACTTCACTCACCATAACGGTTAGTGAATAACATAATTCACACAATGAGAGGCACAGTGGAAAAAGATATAGGCAAGAATAGAAGATTAAAGTCTCGCAAAATTATAACTGATTCCAAAGTCCCGGAGTTGAATGAATTTTGTTATACATTCACAAGCCGACAAGATGAGTGAACTCAGAAGAGGTATAACAATTATACCTCTTCTGAGTTCACTCACCATATCGGTTAGTGAATAACATAATTCAAACAATGAGAGGCAAAGTGGAAACAGATATAGACAACCAAAGAAGATTAAAGTCTTGCAAAATTATAGCTGATTCCAAAGTCTCGGAGCCTTTTGCAAAGTCTCGGACATACAATTGGAAAGTCTCGAAACTTATTAAACCAAAGACTCCGAGACTTTACATTTCATTTCCCAGATCTAGTCTGGTTTAACTTGAAGAAGATGAAGTCGAAACATATTAAACACAATAAATGGGATTACGTTACCGTGATTGAAGACAAACGAACAGGAGAACAAGACCACGAGTTACAGAAGGAGAATGAGATCACCACCGACCACGAGTTGGAGAAGAAGATGAACTTGGATCTCAGTTTACAGAGAATTTAAAGTTAGTGAGAGAAGTAGATTTCAGACAACATAAATGTAGGAGAAAGTTAAAGTCAAAGATATAATAAAAAAAAAATACTAAAAGTAAGGGTATTTTTGGAAGTCATTTACTTTGGTGCCTTTAAAACATAAATTATTAAAGTGGTGATAGTCTTGAAAGACCAGCTGAAAATAGTGACAAAAGTCCCTATTTCCACTCCCAAATCTGGTGCCTGAATGATTTGGCAACACTTTAATTCATTCATTTAAATCATGCAAATATAATACAATCTAAATAAATGGATTAGAGTGTTTCCACATCATTTGGACACCGGATTTGGACACAAAATTTGGACAAAGTAGCATTACTCATAGAAATTAAGCAAAAACGCAATTGATGTGAGGATTAATCCATTAATGGCCTCTCTCTCTCTCTGATCTTGGAGGTTATAGGTTATAGTTCACTACAACACTACGTACAGAATTGTGTACTTAGTTGATGAACTTGAGCAAGATAATTGGTTTTGCTTTATTTATTTTTTTTATTTTTTTAATAATATCTATTAATTCGGGACCAAGTATTATTTTTTAAAGCTTTCGCCATTGGTATGATTCAAGCCACTGACTTGGGAATCATTTATCCAAGCCCCAAACTCGTCCATCTACCAGCTGAGTCATTGGTTTTGCTTTACTTAGTTAATGACTTGGTTTACAATTTACATGCATTTTATATTAATCGAATTGAAGTCAATTTTATCTTGCTTAAGACATATATATTAATATATAGGGAAAAAGATCGTTTTCCCCCCTAAAATTAAACTATTAGAAAGATAAGGACATGGTTTCCCAAAATTAGCCAGTCTCCCCCCTGAAACGAAAATAATATCCAGATACCCCTTTCTGTTAGAATTTTCGTCCAAAATATGCATTGACCGTCAGTCTCACGGTCAAATGACCGTTTTATCCTTAATAAAACAAGGAAATGACAATTTAACCCTCCAATTATTTATTAAATGAAAATATATTAAAAAAAAAAAAAAGAAACAAAAATTTTAAATTTTAAAAACAAAAAAAAAAAAAATTGATCTCCACCGTCCATCTCAAAGATGAACGGTGGAGATATTTTTTTATTTAAATTTAAAATTAAAAAAATTAAAAACAAAAAAAATTAAAAAAATTAATGACAATAATAATAATAATAAAAGAAATTAAAAACAAAATTAATTAAAAAGAATTTAAAAACAAAAAAAAAAAAAAAAATTGTGGTCCTAAATCCACCACCATTTAATAATAATAATATTTACATATCAACAAATAAAATAAATCAAAAACAAAAAAATAAAATAAAACAAAAAGAAAAACAATCATCATCATCTTCTCCATCAGACAGCCACCATCTCCAACACACCCAAACCCTAACCTAATCCTTCACAACCTAAACACCAAACCCTAGTCGCCGCCGCCGCCACCTCCACTCAAAGACCAAACCCTAGCCGCCCCTACGAGCACCGATCCTTTTCCAATCGATCTCCTTCCGGCTGACGCGACGCATCTTCCTTTCCCTATTTTCCCCATACTTTCTCTTTCGCCGATCCAATCCACGCGCCGCCTCCACCACCAATACCGACGATATCGTTGTTAACGGCTCCATCGCACCAGATCCTTCAACGGTAGGAAAGGTGAGGAACTCATAAAGATCGGTGGTAGTGGATTTGGTGGTGGTGGCACGGATTTGTTTCTGGGTTGGTGTTGGTGATTGACAATGGGTGTGGGTGGTTTGGTTTGGAGGTGATGAAGGGCTGCTAGGGTTTGGTGATGAAGTTTGAAGTTTGAATTTTGATGGTTGGATCTGATGATGGTTAGCGTCTGATGATTGTAGTTTGTAGTGGATGATTGTAGTTTGAATCTGATGATTGTAGTGTCTGATGATGGTTGGACGTGGATCTGATGATGGTTGAATCATGTAGATATTTGTTTTAATTTTTGTTTTTAATTTTGAGAATTTTTTTTGGGCATTGAAAAAAAATCATGAAGTTTGATGGTGGTGGAAATGGTGTTTTCTGGAAAAATGGTGGTGGTGGAGGTTGTTGTGTGGTGGTGGCTAGATGATGATCATGATGAGAGAGACGGTTCTTAAATATATTTTATTATTATTATTAAATTTAAATAAAAAATAAAAAAGTAATTATAAATATCAAATGAAAATATATTAAAAAAATCAGCTTTTCTGTTCCCATGGTGAGATTACGAATTTACCCCCCAACAGTAACGGTCAACCCTCATTTTGGATGGTTTTCCTAATAGAAGGGAGGTGTTTGTTTAATAACTATGTTCTGGGGGGGGTCAGCTTTCTAAAGTTGAGAAACCCTGTCCTCACTTTTCTAATATAGTAAACCTCAGGGGGAAAAATAATTAAATCCCATATATATATATATACTCAAGTCAGCGTCTCTAGTTAACAAAAGTTGATCGTAGGATTCGGACATGTTTGATGGCTTTAATGGTTCCTTTATTAATTAGGACATGCAATTAATGAGTATTGTCAAACATATATATATATCTCTCATTATCTCAAGAGTGGTGTTATTGGCACCGTACCTCAAAATGGCCTAAAGATAACCCATTTAACAAAAATATTCTCGATAATTATATTCTTCCTATTCTTTAATCTTTCTACACCCCCACCGTCGATATGAAAAATATCCTTAGATCCAAATATGGATGATTGAAAACCTCCCAATTTCTCTTTTGTATGAAAACTTGTCCATTAATAGTTTCACAAAGCCAAAAACCTTTAAGAAATAAAGAAGTATGACTTCTTCAGTTTTAGAGAAAGAGTTTTAGTTTTAATTGAAATTTAATCATATTGTTATTAAATCGATTTGGCACCCCACTTATTTCATCTGTAAATCTTTTGTGTTTTTTGAAAACTATTTCACCTGTAATTCAATATCATAGATTGATGCTCTATAATTATGAATTTATGATAATGTCTTCTATAAGCTATATAGAAAATGGTCCAACAATAGTATTTAAACCTTCTAACACATCCCCAAATCCCTTCCTTTATTTTTTTTTCTTACAAGCTAAGATTTGAGTTTTCTCTTGTATGAATCTAATTTTCTACATTGTGACTGGTTTATACTCAAATGCAATAGAATACCCAACTAGATGAACAAATCCTAGGAAAGTTTAGCATGTGTAATTGTGTTTACAGAAAGAGAGAATAAGTCATAAACATATTCTAAATGAGTATTTCAAAGCTTGATATCAGAGGGAGAGAGACAATATATTGCAAGCATATATACAAGTTTGCATCGTCAATGGAAGAGAGTTTAGAGAGAAAAAAAAAAAAATTCATGAATAGCACGGGAATTCTATTATTGACTTGTCAATGGTAGGGCATGCAAAGATGATTAAAGGTAATTTTTTAAAAAACGAGGTTCCTTTAGACCAGGCACCACTCATTTTTCAATATAATTGTTACATAATGAGTTAGGATATTTAGCATTACTCGTATATAAATTAAGAGCAATTATAAAACACGTTATTTTTTTATGATTTTTTTTTTTGTTATACAGAGAACCTCCATAGTATATAAACTTTTATTAAATGAAAAATATGCACCTGGATACGAAAAACATAAAGAGTTTATCCTTTAAAAAAAAAAATGGATAAGCTTCATCCGGAGCTTGAATCAATCTCCTCCATATCTCAAATGAGATGTAACATATCTCCATCTCCAACTTTAACTTTTTTAATTAAAATATCCGTAATTAATAAATTAATGATAAAAAGTATATTGTTTTGTAAATTTTTATTTGGTCAAAATACCATATTGCCCTTAGCCATTAAGGGTTAAGTGAAGAAATCTAGCGGTAGAGGATGTTTGTGCAAAATTTCTCAAACGTCGGGTAGGTTCTCTATCTTTACACCAATACTGTAACATGCGTGTAATTATGTCAAACACCAGGGAATGTTTATGCAGTTTTCCCTTTATTTAATTCTGTCTCAGATGACATTATAGCTTATTAACATTTGATTTAATTTGGGCCTTATTTATTGTGGTAGCCAAAAATGGCTTACTGGCCCAGCCCAACAAAGTGTGAACATATTTCCATAATGGGTCCTGTTGAAGCCATTTGTTTTGGGTCAACCCAAGCCCACTACGCTGGGTCGACCCAACACAGATGCCTGCAAAGACTCGTTAGAAGACTTGTTCAAAATGTCAGTTACCAAAAGACTTGGTAACCGCTGGTAACTGCCCATTTGAGAGGATTTGGCTCCTGAAATCACGCCTACCATCAACACTGAGGAAGTGAACGTTGGGGCTGGGGCTGGGGTCTACTATAAAAGGAAGGCTCATTCACTGGGAAACTCTCTAAATTCTCTAAACAAAAGCTGATAACTAGCGTATTGAAACTCTGATCCCACCACACTCTGGCCATCGGAATCCGTTCACCAGTCATATAATAATATCGCTCAGCCCAAGCGCATATAAGGCTACGATCTCCAGCCACCACCATTCCGTTACTTATTATCTATATTTCTATTTAAAGCTCTTTTGCAGGTATATCGAAGTTCGCACGACCATTTGCAAACACCAGTCGACGTCGACCATACGAATCCCAGTTTAGTTGCTTTGGGCCTGATACAACCCGACCCATTTGACGTACCAAATCAAACGACCTTCTACAGTTTGGCACCCACCGTGGGGCCCATTGCAACTACCTTCAAATTCAGTCGATCTATTCTAACTGAAACTCAACATGACTGGAAGCGGCTCAATCCCTACCGTCGAAGATCAAATTGCTGCATTGATCGCTCAAATGACCGCAAACGCCGAGAGGATGCAAGCACTCGAAGCAGAGAATGCAGCAATTCGAGCGGCAAATGGAGAGTTGAGAGCATTGGTCGACGGAGTAGTGCCTGACTCAGCGACATCGGAGCACCCAACATCGACACCAAACGCAGAACCGTTTGTCGATCGACCTGCTCCAAGAACACCAGGCAATCCCGTCAGACCCGAGATGAATCCGGGCGACAGTCAAATTCGACCAACACTTCAGACTACAAGGGTCAATATCGATCTCAACGATATGCCTGCCCGGAACGATGTGATGAACGAACAAGATCCAGCAATGGACCAACAGCCAGACAATGTCGACAAAGCGACAATATCACTCCAGTCGACACCCGGATTGGTAAAACCCGGGCCTGGTATGTATTTCAATAATGACTTAGAATTTTCTCGCAGGTTCGCAGAAATGGAAGCTCTCATCCAACGAATTCCAGGAGTCCCAGCTTCGATAAAAAAGAGCACTGCCAACAGCTTCGCCGACTCTCCGTTCGTCAACGCAATTGCTCTTACTGAGATGCCTAGAAAGTTTAGCTTCCCAAACATGAAGCAATATGAAGGGACAACAGATCCGGACGACCACATTTCACAGTACAAGCAGAGAATGTTCACCGCCGTAATTCCGCGCGACCTAAGAGAGGCGTGCATGTGCAAGGCTTTCGGATCTAGCCTTAGTGGCCCTGCTTTACAGTGGTATACCAATTTGCCTAATAATTCAATCGATTCTTTTGCGCAGTTGACGGATACCTTCGTGGAGCAATTCGCAAGCAGTCGCAAGCTGGAGAAGCAGTCGGACGACCTCTATACAATAATCCAACGACCTGGCAAAAATTTGAAAGCTTACGTCGGACGCTTCAATCGAGAAAAAGTGTAAATCCCAAGTTGCAATTAAGCAACCGCCATCTCCGCCTTCAGGAAAGGCCTAAGGTTTGATTCTGATTTATATAAAGAGCTCACTAAGTATCCATGCAGGACTATGGAAGATGTACTAGCCAAAGCATGGGCACAAATCAAGTGGGAAGAAGATGAAGCAAACTACGTCGGCAAAGCCAACAATACATACTACGGGAATCGACGTAACGATCGAGTAGAGAGAAGATCCAACGACCAGAGATCACAGCCTTACCCTACAAACAACCGAAGGAATCCCTAATCTCGACACGAGGGTTCAAGTGACAAACATTCTGTCGATCGCAGTAATGTGAAGTCCAGTCGACCACAAGTAGAAGCACCAGAATATAACCTCAGTATCGAACCTGTCGACCTTGTAGCAGTAATGAAGGAAATGGGCAAAACAGTCAAGTGGCCACGAAAGATGAATGCCCTACCGGAACACAGAGACCCAAAGCTTCGATGCGAATTCCATGGGGATCACGGCCATCGTACAGAAGATTGCATCGCCCTGAAATTTAAAGTCGCTGAACTCCTAAAACGGGGACACTTCGAGAGTTCTTAACGGAGAAGGGAAAACAGACTTACGCGAGACGCAACAACCAAAGACAATCTGATGTCGCCGACAGTCCTCCGGAGCCACCCAGGCAAGATAGAGTGATCAATTACATCGTAGGTGGATCCGAAGTTAGTGGCGTAAGTTATTCAGCAGCCAAGAGACATGCGCGACAAGTGTCGAATACGGAGATTCAACCAAGGAGAGAACATCCAATAAAAATCGACGAGACTGTCATCTTCAAATCCACCGACAAATCAGATTTGTTTTCTCCTCACCATGATGCTTTAGTTATCTCTTTACATATCGCTAATTGTTTGACTAAACGCATTTTAATCGATAATGGTAGTTCTTGCAATATTGTATTTAACAGCGCTTTGAGAGAAATGCAGGTCGACGAGTCGAAGCTAAGTCGTAGCTAAGTCGTCGAACGACTATGTTGACTGGGTTCAGTGGAGAGCAAAAAAGCACGTAAGGCGAGATTGTGCTGCCAGTCTACGCTGAAGGAGTCAACTTGTACATCAACTTCCTTGTGCTCGACTGTCAATCTCCTTACAACGCCATACTTGGCAGACCTTGGATACACGAGTTGAAGGCCATCCCGTCAACTTATCATCAGATGATCAAATTTCCTACCAGATGGGGAGTGAAAGAGATCAAAGGGGAACAACGAGCAGCCAGGGAATACTACCAGAATGCCATGAAAAAGAAGAAACAAGATTTATAGCAATTACAGGAAACCAAGGTCGAGTCGACTCAAAACAAGCCTCAAATGGAGGAACTCGACGAAGTGTCGATCGACGCAGATCACCCCAATAATAAAGTCTACATCGGGTCCAGACTATCGGACGACATGCGAGAGCAGTTGATTACATTCCTTAAAAAACGTCGCAACAGTTTCGCTTGGTCACACGAAGATATGGTCGGCATCGACCCCGGGGTAATCGTACACCAATTGCAGGTCGACCCAGATCATCAACCAGTAAAATAAAAACGAAGAAAGTTCGCTCCATAAAGAAACAAGGTAATCAACGACGAAATCCAAAAACTGATTGACATCGGATCGGTGAGGGAAGTAAAGTACCCCGACTGGCTAGCGAACGTAGTAGTAGTCAAAAAGAAAAACGGGAAGTGGAGAGTCTGTATCGACTTCACAGACCTCAACAAAGCCTGCCCCAAAGACTCTTTCCTGCTACCTCACATCGACATGTTAGTAGACGCTACCGCAGGACATGACTTACTAAGCTTCATGGACGCATACTCCGGCTACAAGCAGATACTAATGCACCCTGACGACCAGGAGAAAACGGCCTTCGTCACGGAGCGAGGTACATTTTGCTATAAGGTAATGCCTTTTGGTTTAAAAAATACAGGTGCAACCTACCAAAGGCTGGTCAACAAAATGTTCGCAAAGATGCTTGGATCGACAATGGAAGTCTACATCGACGATATGCTGGTCAAATCCTTAGTCGCACAACAACACATCGACCATTTGCGACAGTCGTTCGACGTCCTCGACGAATATGGTATGAAACTAAACCCCACTAAATGCTCTTTTGGTGTATCTTTAGGAAAGTTTCTGGGATATCTGGTCTATCTGGTCACCCATAGGGGAGTCGAAGCAAATCCTGACCAAATACGGTCGATCGAAAACATCGAGTCACCTAGATGCATCAAAGACGTGCAGAAACTTACCGGTCGGGTAGCAGCGCTGAACCGCTTCATCTCCAAGTCGTCTGAGTGATGTCTACCATTTTTCAATACAATCAAAAGAAACAAGTCATTCGAATGGAACGACGACTGTGAAAGGGCGCTACAGGATTTGAAGACATACTTGAAGTCGCCACCATTATTGTCGAAGCCAAAGGACAACGAAACATTGTTCATATATCTGGCAGTGTCCAACACCGCTGTAAGCGCAGTCCTCGTCAAAGAAGAAGAAAACAACCAACATCCAGTCTACTACATAAGTAAAACCTTACTCGACGCAGAAACCAGGTATAGTCGACTGGAGAAACTCGCACTGGCCCTTGTCGTAGCAGCACGTAAATTGAGGCCATACTTCCAATGCCATTCCATCAAGGTACTAACCACTTACCCTCTTAAAAATATTTTGCATAAACCTGAGCTTTCAGGTCGATTGACGAAGTGGGCAGTAGAACTCAGCGAGTACGACATCAGCTTCCATCCAAGATCAGCAATGAAATCACAGGTATTGGCCGACTTTGTAGCAGACTTCACTCCACATGAAAACGTGCAGGCAGAACCGGAACTGATGGCGCTCGCCGTTGATACACTCAGCGAAAAATGGACCTTGTCGGTCGACGGCTCGAGTAATATCAAGGGAAGCGGACTAGGACTGGTACTCGAATCCCCCCAGGGGGATATACTAGAGCAGTCGATCCACTGTGGTTTTCGTGCAACAAACAATGAAGCTGAATACGAAGCTCTGATCGTAGGGCTCGAATTAGCAAAAAGCCTAGCGGTAAAAAAAATCAAAGTGTTAAGCGACTCCCAACTAGTCGTTCGACAGATGAATGGAACGTACGAAGCGAGGGATCAGAGAATGTCGGCCTACCTAATCAAAGCTAAATGGCTTCAATCGACGTTCGACGAATTTTCGATAGATCAAATACCCAGATCCGACAACGCGCGAGCGGACGCATTAGCAAGCCTTGGATCGACAGCAACAAACGGCTCAAAATCGGTTCATATAGTTCATCTTATGTCTCCGTCAATTCAAGAAGCAGAGATATTGGCACCAATCGACGATGGTAGAAGCTGGATAGAACCGATCTTCAATTATCTCCAAGCTGATATTCTGCCAAACGACAGGACTGAAGCAAAGAAAATCAAGGCAAAAGCAGCTAAATTCTGTATCATATATGGCAAGCTTTACAAAAAGTCATTCACCGGACCCTACTTGAGGTGTGTCACCAAACGAGAGTCGTACGACGTTTTAAAAAGTCTACACTATGAGGAATGCGGAAATCATTCTGGCTCCCGTAGTTTGTCGAACAGAGCTATCACAGCAGGATATTATTGGCCAACCATGCGGACTGATTCTCAAAATCACGTCAAGTCGTGAGACAAATGCCAACGCTTCGCACCAATTTTACATCTCCCCCCAGGTATGCTGAATTCAATCTCATCCCCTTGGCCTTTTATGAAATGGGGGATGGACATTGTAGGTAAGCTGCCGGCTGCACCTGGTGGCGTCGTCTACATGTTGGTCCTGACGGACTATTTCTCCAAATGGGTCGAAATCGGGGTGTATCAACAAGTACGCGACATTGAGGTACGCAACTTCGTTTGGAAAAATATTATTTGCAGGTTTGGAGTACCCAGGGAAATAGTAACCGACAACGGGTCCCAATTCATTTCATACGACTTCAAGAACTTCTGCGACAAGTACGGAATCAAACTAAGTTTCTCGACTCCACGATATCCCCAAGCAAATGGACAAGCTGAGTCGACTAACAGAACCATTGTTAATACATTGAAGAAACGACTCGAGGCGGAAAAGGGCGAATGGGTAGAAAAACTTCCAGAAATCTTATGGTCGTACAGAACTACCCCACGACGGTCGACAGGAGAAACCCCCTTTTCACTCATCTATGGCTCAGAAGCAGTCATCCCAACAGAGACCAGGATGTCGACCGCCCGTAGCGAAAATCCGAATGAAGAACAAAACAACTTGGAACTCAATTTCGAGCTTGACCACCTCGACGAACGACGAGATCATGCTGCTTTAAGAATCCAGTCGTACAAACAACAAGTCACTCGACACTACAATAAAAAAGTAAGTGTCAGAGTCTTCAAACTCCACAACTGGGTATTGCGACGAGTCTTCCAAAACACAAGGGAAGAAGGCGCCAGAAAATTGGGACCAACGTGGGAAGGACCATATCAAATTACAGATGTCGTCGGGCGTGGAGCTTACAAGCTTAGAGGACTTGATGGACGAGAAATACACAACAGCTGGAACGCTCTACATCTAAAAAAGTACCATTTCTAAACTCTCTTTTGATTTCATTATTTTTGTTTTTCCATCGACTTTTCATTTCTAACAAATCGACCAGAGAAGAGCAATGATGACACCCTAGTGCAACTAAGTGCAAAACTGAGCTCACAAAATCATCTTCTATCTTATAACGCTGTCAACATCGACAAGCAAACTTTCTATTTTGGATATATACAGCTTCGACGACATGCACTCATCACCAACGTCAACGTCGAACTCCCAATATCCTCATTCAGAACAATCGCATATTAAGAGTGGGGGAACAACACTGGGGGCAGGCGACCATATATAACGCATGTACGCGAATGCAATTGAAAAGGTCTTGTCGACCATGTATAAACGCATGTATGCGAATTCAATTGAAAAGGTCTTGTCAACCATGTATAAACGCATGTACGCGAATGCAATTAAAAAGGTCTTGTCGACCATATATAACGCATGTACGCGAATCCGAATTTCTCTGAGTAAATAAAAAGTATCTTTTTTCAACTATTTCTTTACACGAAACGTTAAAAGAATCCTAGTAACTCTTCACGAAAATTACAATCCTCAATAAACGCGTGTAAAAGATCTCCATACGACAATCAATGTCGTCCGACTTACGAATGAGCATGAGTTTACAGGCTCTACGACAATCAACGTCGTCCGACTTACGAATGTGCATGAGTTTACAGGCTCATTACATTCAAAATTAAAACCTTTCTACGATTGAGCATAAGTTTACAGGCTTATCTTATTCGTTTTACGTCGTTCGACCCACGATTGATCATGAGTTTTTTAGACATCTCATTCAAACTATAATTCACCCTTGTGTAAACCCCATTTATTTGATGGTCGTACATTCTATCTTCACAAAATCAGATCAAAATAAAATAAGCAAAGTATTCTATTACAAGCAAAGTCAATCAAGATGTATCTAGCATTACAAAATAAAATTTCAGGGAGCATCACTAGGAGGAGGAACGACAGTAGCAGCAGCACTCTCTTCATTGTTGTCGAGGCGTTCATTAGTCCCAGGGCTGTTGTCGACATCCACAGCGTCTCCTCCAGCAAGGGATTCTTCAAGCTTCAGACGCTCCATCTCCTCGTAGAGGTCAATTTCCTCTTTCATATGTTGAGGATCCCATTGGATGCCCGACAAGAACTCTTTAAAAAGCTCCGCCTTAGCCTTGCAGACAGCTTCCATCGCTATCGACAACGCCCGCTCCTTTAGAGCCTCGACTGTTTTTACTTGTTGGTCAGCTGCTTCTTTAAACTTTGTCTCCTCGGCTTGGTGTCGATCCTTTAAATTTTTTAACTCCTCCTCCTGGGCCATTTTTTGGTGCTCCATTACACCCTTCTCCTTGGAGAGCTTCGCATTTTCTGCCTTAAAAGCGTCGGCCGCCTTGCGATGCATCACACTCTTGTCATTTACAGCTTTATATCGACCATGTAAATGTAGCGTCGCCTGGTAGGCCTATATAAACGAAATATCAGATCGTCAAAAAATACATGAGAATACCAGTGAAAACAAAAATCTTTCTACCTGGAAATTCGACAGCAGCAACGTATCAAAAACTTCCTCCGTCTTGACGTTCTTTAAGTGCAAGTCGTCGTGAGCAAGAGTGAAGTCGTCCAACCTCTTCAAAAATCCTGCAGGATCCTTGAATGACGAAAGCCCAGAAGCAAGGAGCTTCATTGGCGAATCAGGCTCAAAAACTTCCTCAGCCGACTTTTCTTTTGAGATGGTCGCTGCTTTCTTCTGTCGATCGACAACAGAAGTCCTTTTTTGCCACTTTGTCAGCGGACTCCTTTCTGGCGACGAATCCAGGATTTGGTCCACTACGGCTGAAGCGCCTTCCATCGACTTCCCTGCAAGCCGTCTCTGTTTGGCTTGAGATGCCGCCCGTTTCCTGGCAATTTCATCTCTAAAACGCCTCATAGTCTCAGCATTGTCGGGAACGTTAATCTCTGCGCTCGCCATCGTCGTCACTGCGAAACGACGTTCAACATCAGTTAGAGGCGGTAAAAAAGTCAAATTGTACCGAAGAATCTCAAAACTCCTCTTAATCCACATGTACGACAGGAAATCCTTCACATGAGGATAAGGTCCACGCGACCTATTTAATGTCAACCACCTCCACAGTCGACTTGGCCTAAAATTACCTTCCGTAAGCAAATTACTAACACTCCTTTGATTAGCAGGGATCTCTAACAAAGCCCTAGTACGCTCAGGTGCAACTTCGCACGACGGAGGTTTTACTGTCCCCTTGATTTCTGCAAAGACAATAAAATGATCAAAACAAGCAACTCACAACGAGCACATATTAGTATATCAGTTGATGGTTTACGAAACTTACCATATCGATTCCAGATCCGTTGATATTGATACTCCTCCTCACCTCTCCTCCATGGGCCATCGACCGGAGGCCCCTTCGCGAAAAAGAACATATCTTTCCAAAGTCTGTCGTTCGACTTAGTGTTGATAATGAGTTCCTTCTTTTTATTTCGAGGCACTAACGAATAACGACCAGTGTCGATCAGATGCTCTTTCAGATAATAACTATGGAGGAGGCACCCCAATCCGAATTGTACATTATGCCTCTCACTTAATATTCCTAGACCCAAGAGTATTCTCCAGGTGTTGGGCATCAACTGACTAGGAGCTAGATCATAGTACAACAACATTCGTCGAACGAGCTGAGGGACAGGAAATCTAAAACCTAAACGGAGGGTGTACTCATAAAAACACGTCCACCCTGGAATATCCCAATCAGCACGTTCATGTTCCCTTGGCGCACGTAATTCAACGTTGTTAGGAATACCGTAAATCATCCTTATGCCAGGTAACATATCCTCTGTGATCAAGCTCGCCGGACTCTCTCTCAATATACCTAAAGGTCGACCAGATGTCGACACCTCAGGAACCTCAATATATTCTAGTTGCTCGACAGCCGACGCGATAGCATACACAGCGCCCAGCTCTAGCATATCCCTAGCATTTATAGGGACAGTCGTCGACGGACCTTTAACTGTGACTCGTCGATCAACATCTTGAGTCCTACTATCGACTCCATCATCATCAGCTCGAATCCTACTATCGACTCCTCCATCATCATCACTGGGAGTCCAGCTAATTCCCAAGTCTAAGATTGTGTCGTCGTTCGACATCGTATCTCCAAAATCTGACACATGCAGAAAATGCACAAGTCAGACAAAAACTGAACGCTACAATCACAACCTAAGGATTTTTGGAAGGTTGGGTTTCCTAACCTCTACTTGAAAGCCAACCTATATCCTAAGGTGAGGAATCTACCTATTGTCGATGGCTTCCAGATTCTAAATAACTGCTCTCAGCACAACGACATACGCAAATACAGAAACAACACTTCGCAAGCAAAACCAACTTGATATGAATCAAAGCCTCAAAATTCAACAAAAAAGAACATGTGAAAGAACTTCACGCAAACACAAAACATACATTTCTACTTGGAGATTGTTCTTTTTCACACAAGGAAGAATATTTCACACAAGGAAAAATATTAAAAAAAAAAAAAAAAAAAAAAAATTACCAACCTGAAAGATTCGTGAAAGAGAGGTTGCGAAAGAATCCTACGATCCGTGAGAGAAACCTACGATCAAGTTTTAACGAAGAAATCGAAGAGAGCAAACGAAGAAGTTAGAGAGTTGCTCTGACAGATGCTTGCTAAATAAAAGTTTGCAAAATAAGTTGCAAAGCGTGAAATGGAACGGTTTGGGATCTTATAAAACCCAAGTAACCCTAGTGCCACGTGTCGACACCCCTTCAACTGCCGGTTAACCCAAGCAAACCGCACCGGTTAACCCAGGTAAACGAATTGAGTTTAAAATTCAAAGTTGCCTTGAACTCTACGCGTGAAAATTAATGCAGCTGACGCCAGCATAGAAAACTTAAAACGCTTCCATCACATCAATTCGCCGTCAATGATTGCAAAAAGAATATCGTCTAACGACGAACAACAACTCATCATCGACGACATGACGTCGTTCGTCTATTACGGTGGCACTTTGTGTAAAATAGTGGTCCCATTCGACACAGTCGGTCGACGACTGTGGTCAGTTCAAACGAAAAGTCACTATCGATTCCACTTGACGTGGAGTTCATTCAACATTGGTCGATTCAGCAAAAACCACTCTCCAAATCAATATTCTTTAGAGAGTGGGGGACAAACTGTGGTAGCCAAAAATGGCTTACTAGCCCAGCCCAACAAAGTGTGAATATATTTCCATAATGGGTCCTGTTGAAGCCATTTGTTTTGGGTCAACCCAAGCCCACTACACTGGGTCGACCCAACACAGATGCCTGCAAAGACTCGTTAGAAGACTTGTTCAAAATGTCAGTTACCAAAAGGCTTGGTAACCGCTGGTAACTCCCCATTTGAGAGGATTTGGCTCCTGAAATCACGCCTACCATCAACACTGAGGAAGTGAACGTTGGGGCTGGGGTCTACTATAAAAGGAAGGCTCATTCACTGGGAAACTCTCTAAATTCTCTAAACAAAAGCTGATAACTAGCGTATTGAAACTCTGATCCCACCACACTCCGGCCATCGGAATCCGTTCACCAGTCATATAATAATATCGCTCAGCCCAAGCGCATATAAGGCTACGATCTCCAGCCACCACCATCCCGTTACTTATTATCTATATTTCTATTTAAAGCTCTTTTGCAGGTATATCGAAGTTCGCACGACCATTTGCAAGCACCAGTCGACGTCGACCATACGAATCCCAGTTTAGTTGCTTTGGGCCTAATACAACCCGACCCATTTGACGTACCAAATCAAACGACCTCCTACATTTATTCGAAAGAAAGAAAAAATAAATTCTTTGGGCCTTAAATTGGGTCAGGTTAGCTTGAAGCTGATACCGTTAAAACAAAATTGCCAAATTGCACCTGTAGCCTGCCTGTAATGATACAAAACGCTGCGTTTAACGTGTTTCTAAAATTTCAAAAAGAGGCGGTGGAGTGTAGGGTAGCTATAAATAGTTGGGTGATACGCGCGTTGTTCCAACGTCTACTTTTTTCTCGACAAATAGGTCTCTCAGAGACCGTCTCTGCGCAAGAGATTTTAGGGCACAACAACGACTCTTCGTCTTAGTGTGAGATCTTCAAATTCGGGTATGTCACAATTCATGTCTTCCTCTTCTTATTTCATCATATCGAAATTAATTGAATTTTCACTTTCTTGCCTTCTTTATCGATTCTCTTATGGTCGGTTGCCAAGAATTTTGAAAATTAGGTTTTTTTTTTTTTTTTTTTTTTGTGCGACTATGATTTGGATGATTTTCGGTCGATTAGTTCGAAATTAAATCTATTTTCAGTTTGTTGGCTTCTCTGCTTCTTGTCTTGATAATTATGTTTGCACAATATTCTCTTTTGTTAACTTCTTTCTCTTTTGCTTGTAAAGTCAAGAATTTTCTCGGTCTGATTTTCTGTTTCTTTTCCTTCATTTGGTTCGAAATCAATTGCATTTTCACTTTCTTGTCTTCTTTATCGATTCCCTTACGATCGGTTGCCAAGATTTTTTAAAATTAGGGTTTTCTTTTCGTGCGACTATGATTAGGATGATTTTCTGTCCATTAGTTCTAAATTAAATCTATTTTCAGTTTCTTGGCTTCTCTGCTTCTTGTCTTGATAATTCTGTTTGCACAATTTTCTCTTCTTTTTTTTTTTGGTTGTTTATCAAGGCAATGGATGATATTCTTTATCATTTTAACTTCTTTGTGGTCTGTCATTGTCAACTGGCTTGTTTCATGATATTCTTTATCAAGGCAATGGAGGGGATCTATTGTCTCCATGATTTTCTTTTTGACACACAATTCTGGGCTAAACATGTGATGGAATGAAGTTGGGCTTTGAGGCCTTGTTTTTGTTGGCTCTGTTTGTTGGCTCCTTGCTTGTATGGCTGTTGGTAGCTGTTGCTTTATCCTATTAATAATATTTTGGCAGTTCAAAAAAAAAAAAAAAAATCTTTGCTCTTATTTTATAACACAAAATATATATTTACTTCCAATTACACATGTGCACACAAACGAGAGAACAGTAGGAATTATATGAATATCTAAGTGATTTATGATCTTACCGGGACTTGTTTGTTTAATTGAATTCCTTTCAAAATTGTAGGAATTGTATTGGACTGTTGAACTTGTCACTAGAGCACAACAAGCTTGTTCGACCTCTCCTCAATTTTAGGTCATTTAACAACAGTTTAACATTTTTTCAGTTTATACTTTGTTGACTTGTTTCTCTTTTGCTGGTAAAGTCAATATTTTTCTATGTCTCTATGTCTAATAATTTTGTTAATGTTTGTTTCTCTAATGTTTATGTCCAGATACAGATTTGTAGGGAAGAGCCATTTGCTTGAGCTTCTATACAAGGCATGCCTTGTTGCTTGCAAGTGAATTATATCATTAGATCTGAAATTCTCTAAGTGAATTAACTCGGCAGTTTAAAGAGCCCTACATATACACAAATATGGAAAACAAGAATCTTATGCCCAAAAACTGGGCGGTATGCCATTGAAGTCTTGATGAATATTTATATGTCAGTTACTCTTGCCTTAATTTGTAATATCTGATTTAGATAATAGGGGCATTTTTTTTCAACAAAAACAACATAATTCAAGGAATCATAATACAAGTGTAGGGAGAAGAAGCCAATCCCAGCTCAGAAAAACTGATAGGATCAGCAGAAAAAACAGCCAAAAGATAGGCCTATACAAGGAGCCTACAAAACACAGATTTGTAGGGAAGAGCCTTGATTTGCTTGAGCTGCTATACAAGGCATGCCTTGTTGCTTGAAAGATTTAGTTTTTCAGTGCCTTCTTTCTGGTTATGTGATGTGTGTTAGTTAGTCATTGTATGATACTATGAGCCCTAGGTCTCAATATACAGATTTTTAGGGAAGAAACTTGATTTGCTTGAGCTGCTATACATGGCTTTCCAGTTTCAAGGCATGCATTGTTGCTTGCAAGATTCATTTTTGCAGCGCCTTCTTTTCTGGGTTTGTGATGTGTGTGACTATGCATCCATATATTTATGCAGTTGTAAGTTGGCTTCTCAATTATCCCTTGAGAATACGTAGGCTTGTTAATTTTGTAATTCTATTTGAAGTTTTTGACGCCAAATTTATGATGATTTTTCTTTTTTACTTTATTTCTATGCCTTAAGATGGCTTCAAGAAGAATTACCCTCACTATGCTGTTTTAACATCTAGATTATCAGTTAATTATTGCATTGATTTATCTCTTCATTGGACTTCGAATTTCCACATTTCCTTTATAGATATAAAAGTTAAATGTATTGGGAAATCCCATGTTTTTAGTAATTAAGGACTTCTTAGTAGTTTCGTAATTGTCTTTGATGGGTCTATAAACTTAATGGTGTTTACCTTGTGCGGTACACGGGTGTTATAAGACAGGCAAGTGAATTTAGGGGAAAGCTTTGTGTATTTATATGTTGCATTGAAAATTGCACTATCATGCATAGGTGGGTACTCTGATATAATGTATGTTAAATTTGTCAAGATGATTATTCTTGAATTAGCATCAACCTATGAAATACCCCTTGTCTAGGTCTTACAGTTACCATATTGGTTGATTCAATTAGGTGGAAAAAGTTAGTGTGTCCTAAGTTAGAATTTTGTGATTCTACTTTGTTCTGAATTGGTTGCGCATTTAGATAAGCTTTTACCACGTTTATGTGTGTATTTGCTTTATTATGTAAGTAGTGAAACCAGTCCATCTTCATGAGTATAATTGGTCTCTAATTAGCGCAAGAATAGCAGTGGTCTTTTGTGTTTTGTAATGGCTGTTGAAGGTAGGGAACCTTGTCCTTGTTTGACCTTTGTCCTTTTGAAACGATTTCATAGCAGTCATGCTTTCTAAAGTTAGGTAAGATTTTTGAAATCTTGGTGTATGTTTATATGGTAGTTAAACGAGACTTTTCTTGTAGTCACTTCCTTTTCTTTCGTTGATTAAGATATGAAAGTGTAATTAAATTCTGTCACTTGAGTTTATTTGGCAGAATCAACTTTGCTATTTCAGACGGGTAAGATGGTTTTGGAACTGCAGTCTTGTAAAATTGTTAGAATATTCTGTTATAAGAGTATTGTATTAGCATGGTGATAAAACTTGGAATTACCGGCAAGTAATTGCAATGGATAGGATTAAAGATGTATTAAGTTTTATCGTGGAGCATAGAGATCCATTTGGAAGCTGTATGTAGGATCCTGATATACTTGGATGAAACAATGGGAAGGAAATGTATTCCTTGTGCCTTAAGAAATCACTTATGTTATGAATTGGCGCATAATATTCGAAGCATTACTATGTTGTCGGAAATTAATGGTTACCTAAGAATTTGGTTTGATAGTTATGTTTTAACTTTTAACTAGTACCTCAATGTTTAGTCAATGTTCCTTGGTTATGAGTACTCTATCCCTCAGAGTACAATGTTCCTTGGTTATGAGAGTGATTTGTTCCTCGGTTAAATTTGAATGAATGATTTTACTACAATCACCTTCTGTTGGAAAACAGTCCCTCGGTTATAAAAGTACTCTTTCCCTTGGTTATAATAGTACACTGGCCCTCGATTATAAGAGTACAATGTCCCTCGTTTATAGAAAGTACACTGTCTCAGCTATAAGAGTACACTCTCCCTCGGTTATTAAGTGTACACAGTCCCTCTGTTATAAGATTACAATGTCCCTCAGTTGTAAAAGTATACTGTCCCACGGTTATTGAGTGTACACCGTCTCTTAGTAATAAGATTACACCGTCTTATGGTTATTGAGTGTACACTGTCCCTTGGTTATAAGAGTACTATTTCCCTCGATTATAAGAGTACAATGTCCCTCGATTATAAGAGTACAATGTCCCTCGTTTATAGATTGTACACTGTCCCTCGGTTATAAGAGTACACCTTCCCTCTATTATTGAGTGTACATCGTCCCTCGGTTATAAGATTACAATGTCCCTCGGTTGTAAGAGTATAAAGTCCCACGGTTATTGAGTGTACATCTTTTTGGTGATAAGATTACACCGTCCCATGGTTATTGATTGTACAATGTCCCTCGGTTATAAAAGTGATATTTTTTTCGGTTAAATTTGAATGAGTGATTTTACTACAATCACCTCCTGTCGGAAAACATTGCCCCTTGGTTATTGAGTGTACACCGTCCCTCGGTTATTGAAAGTACACTCTCCCTCGGTTATAGAAAGTACACGTCTATCGGTTATTGAAAGTACACTGTCCCTCGGTAATAAGAGTATACTGTCCCTCGGTTATAAGATTGATTGTCCCTCGGTTAAATTTGAATGAATGATTTTACTACAATCATCTTCTGTCGGAAAACATTGCCCCTCGGTTATAAGAGTACATTTTCCCTCGTTTATAAGAGTACATTGTCCCTCGGTTATAAGAGTACATTGTTCCTCAGTTATTAGAGTACAATGTCCCTCAGTTATAAGAGTGATTTGCTCCTCGGTTAAATTTGAATGAATGATTTTACTGCAATCACCTCCTGTCGGAAAACACTGTCCATCGGTTATAAGAGTACATTGTTCCTTAATTATAAGAGTACAATGTCCCCCATTTATAGAAAGTACACAGTCCCTCGGTTATAAGAGTACACGGTCCCTCGGTTATCGAAGTACAATGTCCTTCGGTTACAAGAGTGATCTATTCCTCGGTCAAATTTGAATGAATGAATTTATTGCAATCACCACTTGTCGGAAAACACTGTCCCTCGGTTATAAGTGTGCTCTTTCCCTTGGTCATAAGAGTACATTGTCCCTTAATTATAAGAGTATAATGTCCCTCGTTTATAGAAAGTACACTGCCCCCTCAGTTATAAGAGTACACTCTCTCTCAGTTATAAGGGGGTCAACCGGATACGTATCGGGGTGTATCGGAAGCATGTCGGACTCTAATATACGATTCGCTGGCCTCCTTGAAGTGTATGTGCTTCATAGAGGATACTAATAGAGATATGGATGCTAATAATTATGCTTGCAGTCAAAAAATAACTAGAGCTAATAGTGAGATCTGGCCCCCAATAAGGGAAATTCTTTGATGTGAGACTGAATTGGCTATCTTTGAGATATCTTATGCTCTTTCTGGTTTTGAATTTGATGAGGAGACCCAGGAAAAAATGCTGGCTAGTCTAGTGAAAGACTTAAAAGGTGCAATTGAAGCGAAAGGTACTGATTCGACAGGTAGTATCTTGTTGCAATAATTAATCATTTTTTTTTAAATCTTTCAGTTCCTTATGGGGATTTACAGTTAAATTGTAAACGTGTTTACAATGTTATATAGCCATGATTATGATTCAATGCCATTGATTTATAGTGGGGATGAAGTCATTCGAGCAATCACCAATACTGCTCGCTCTGCAGTACGTCAAAATTTTTAAGAATAACATGTGAATCTTATTTTTTTTCTTAATTCCGTTATGCTAATTAATTTTATTGTAATGATGCTTTCAAGTCGTTTAAGTTGATTTCTATTATAGCTGTCACATACCTGGAAGAAGTGGCTGGTAATATTAAAAATAGGCTTTCTGTTGCTTTTGTGGACTCCACAAGCAGCACCGTGGCTGATAAGAGCATTAGCATTCCAAAATATGACCCTCTATCTCCAAGCACTTGGGAACAGGTAATTTTTTATTTCAGACATTCTCTTCACTGACTCTACAATTGGATGTTTGAATCAAAAGCCAAAAGATAAATAAAATAAGTGATTGGAGTGCCAAACTTTCGAACTGCACAATTTTGGATATTAAAATAGTTTTATTCTCAGCAAACTACTTGATTGTGGCCCTTTTAGCTTATGTTTCTATCATGCTTAACTGGCTTATTTACTAAATCATGAATATGCAAACATTTAATGTTTCTTCATGTTACACTTGTTTCACACTCATAGGGCATGTCTTGTCTTCACTGAGTAATCGATAAATTGCTCTTATTACGGTGTATATATATATATATATTGGATGGGATTTCTCAATAATAAGCCAACCAGAATGGATTGGGTGGGTTCAGTTTGTTGTAGTTGCTATTTTGATGAGTCTATAAACTTACTGGTGGTTACCTTGTGCAGTACACTGTGAGTTATAAGACAGGCTGGTCTGACGTAAAGGATAGCTAGTATAGCAGGATTTGAAATTCTGAATTTTTATTTTATTTTTTTAATTTGAAGAATTTTGTCCTAATAGTAAATGCTTAAAAGTTCATTTTTTCACCAAGAAAGCTGAGACCTTACTGAAGATACTATTATGGTTGCAATCAAAAACTAAATGAGGCATTATCTGGAATTGTGAAAAACTATGTTAGATAGAGCTATGTTACATGCTTTGTTGCTTGTAAGATCCATTTTTGCAGTACCTTCTGTTTTGGTTATGTGATGTTGTTAGTTAGTCTTTGTATAATACTATGAGCTTTTGTTGATTAAAGATGTCCAGATACAGATTTGTACGGAAGAGCCATTTGCTTGAGCTTCTATACAAGGCATGCCTTGTTGCTTGCAAGTGAATTATATTATTAGATCTGAAATTCTTTAAGTGAATTAACTCGGCAGTTTAAAGAGCCCTACATATACACAAATATATATGGAAAATAAGAATCTTATGCCCAAAAACTGGGTGGTATGCCATTGAAGTCTTGATGAATATTTATATGTCAGTTACTCTTGCCTTAATTTGTAATATCTGATTTAGATAATAGGGGCATTTTTTTTTCAACAAAAACAACATAATTCAAGGAATCATAATACAAGTGTAGGGAGAAGAAGCCAATCCTAGCTCAGAAAAACTGATAGGATCAGCAGCAAAAACAGCCAAAAGATAGGCCTATACAAGGAGCCTACAAAACACAAGAAGAAAAAACCCTCTCTAGGCTACAGCAGCCTTCCCAATAAGAGCATCTTCTCAACTTCAATATAATTTTGACGGCATGTAGAAAATATTGAATTCGAGAATCAATATTTTGAGTCATAAGGTCATTTCCTCTTTTGATAGGAAATATATTTGTCATTGGTCAAATTTGAAGAATTTTGGCCCAATAGTAAATTCTTAAAAGTTTATTTTTCACCATGAAAACTGTCTCTAAGACCTTACTGATGGTAATATTATGGTGGCAGTAAAAAACAAAATGAGGCATTATCTGGAATTGTGAAAGCAATGTTAGATAGAGCCATGTAACATGCATTGTTGCTTGTAAGATCCATTTTTGCAGTGCCTATGTGATGTGTAATGTGTTAGTTAGCAATTGTATGATACTATGAGCCTTTGTTGATGAAAGATCTCCATACACAGATTCGTAGGGAAGAGCCTTGATTTACTTGAGCTGCTATAAAAGGCATGCATCCATATTGCAAGATTCATTTTTGCAGCGCCTTCTTTTCTGGTTTTGTGATGTGTGTGCTAGTCTATGCATCCATATATGTATGCAGTTGTAAGTTGGCTTCTCAATTATCCCTTGAGAATATGTAGGCTTGTTAATTTTGTAATTCTATTTAAAGTTTTTAACGCCAAATTTATGATGATTTTTCTTTTAACTTTATTATTAGGCCTTAAGATGGCTTCAAGAAGAATTACCCTCACTATGCCGTTTTAACATCTAGATTATCAGTTAATTATTGCATTGATTTATCTCTTCATTGGACTTCTAATTCCACTTTTCCTTCATAGATATAAAAGTTAAATGTATTGGGAAATCCCATGTTTTTATTAATTAAGGACTTCTTAGTAGTTTCGTAAATCTTTGATGGGTCTATAAACTTACTGGTGGTTACCTTTTGCCGTACACGGGTGTTATAAGTCAGGCTGGTGTGATGTAAAGGATAGCTAGTATAGCAGGATTTGAAATTCTGAATTGCAATACTATAAAATCGTGTTAGTGATTTAAATAAAAATTTAGATTGTCAAGGGTTTTTATGCAAGTTAGGTGGCTAAAGGTTTTGTTTGAGGAGGGAGTAAGTGGTTTTCTGGCTGGGTTAGAGTCAAGATCCGAAGGACTATCTTCCGCATTTTTGCTTATGATGCAATATTAATTATTCTTATTTTTAAACTTATTTTCAGGAAGCACAACAACTGGTTACAACCTCGATGGGTGATTTTTGTGTAGATTGTCCTTGGTTTTAATGAGTTTATGATTGTGGAACAGATGTGCTTACCCAAGTACAATTTGTTATTTAAAATGGAAAACTATGGCACATCAAAAGTATGGGATAAGCTCCAACTTGACATTGATGTGCATATTGCATTTGTCCGCACTGTCAAACTGGATTAATCGACTACTTGTGAAAGCTATCTAAGATATAGAGCTAATAGTGTGTCCTGACCTGCAATAAAGAAACTTGTTTGACATGAGACTGAATTCTTTTGGTAATATTATGGTTGCAGTCCAAAACTAAATGAGGCATTATCTGGACTTGTGTAAGTAATCTTAGATAGAGCTAATAGTGTGCCCTGGCCTGCAATAAGGAAATTTCTTTGGCTTGAGATTGAATCGGCTGACTTGTTGCTGATTTTCTGCTACCCTCAAAAACATTGATGGGTCATATCATATTTACATATGAGATCTCTTAATAATATGCAAATCGGTATGGATTTGGTAGTGGGTTCAATTTGATGGGTCTGTTAGATTGCAGTTGCTATTTTGATGGAAGCTTGTTTGTCGATGACAGAACCAATCAATTTTATTATTCACAGTATTTATATGTTGCATTGAAAATTGCACTATCATGCAGGTGGTGGGTACATTGCTGTAATGTATGTTAAATTGATCAAGATGATTATTCTTGAATTGGCATCAACCTATGAAATACCCCTTGTCAAGGTCTTACCAGTTACCATATTGGTTGATTCAATTAGGTGGAAAAAGTTAGTGTGTCCTAAGCTAGAAGTTTTGTGATTCTACTTTGTTCTTAATTGGTTGCGCATTTAGATAAGCTTTTACCACGAGTGTGTGTATTTGCTTTATTATGTAAGTAGTGAAGCCAGTCCATCTTCATGAGTATAATTGGTCTCTAATTAGCGCAAGAATAGCAGTGGTTGATCTTTTGTGTTTTGTAATGGCTATTGAAGGTAGGGAACCTTGTCCTTGTTTGACTTTTGTCCTTTTGAAACGGTTTCATAGCAGTAATGCTTTCTAAAGTTAAGGTAAGATTTTTGAAATCTTGGTGTATGTTTATCTGGCAGTTAAACGAGACTTTTCTTGTAGTCACTTCTTTTTCTTTCGTTGATTAAGATATGAAAAGTGTAATTAAATTCTGTCACTTGAGTTTATTTGGTAGAATCAACTTTGCTATTTCAGACAGGTAAGATGGTTTTGGAACTGCAGTCTTGTAAAATTGTTAGAATATTCTGTTATAAGAGTATTGTATTAGCACGGTGATAAAACTTGGAATTATCAGCAAGTAATTGCAATGGATAGGATTAAAGATGTATTAAGTTTTATCGTGGAGCATAGAGATCCATTTGGAAGCTGTATGTAGGATCCTGATATACTTGGATGAAACAATGGGAACGAAATGTATTCCTTGTGCCTTAAGAAATCTCTTATGTCATGAATTGGCGCTTAATATTCGAAGCATTACTATGCTGTTGGAAATTAATGGTTACCTAAGAATTTGGTTTGATAGTTATGTTTTAACTTTTAACTAGTACCTCAATGTTTAGTCACCTTGGTTTACTTAATTCAACATGCCATTTTTTTTTAGTTCAAGAGTACTTTTATTTGTCTTTTTGAGGCTGGAGTATCATATTTTGCTAGAATTAGAATTGAAACAAAAGGCTGACGGTTAGATACGAGTTTTTTTTGGGTAGGTATAAGCACACTTATCAATCTTGTCACTTTTTGTTAGAAAAAATAATGTAATTGGGTCAAATAATGCTTAATGGCAAAAAATGATAAGGTAGATAAGTGTGCTATAAATATGATCACGGTTATATGTCTACCAGAGAAAAACTGGATTAGATACAGCCATAGGAGTTTGCAAAAGGAGGCTCATTTGTACTACAATTTGTGAAAAAGATTACTTTGCATCGATCTTATTGAATATTATCATTATATAAAGAGTAGAGATATTTGCACCCTTCAAAGACTGTATGTACACCCCGTTCAAAATTTAAAAAATATTATATCTCGTAAGCACACCCCGCATAGCACCATATATGCCCTTTTTCTTAGTTTTTGAATAAATATTTTAAATTAATAAGTTATAAGTTAATTAAAATGAAAATTGGAAAGAAAAAAAAAATGTATGGAGGACACCTTCTCCCAGAATCCAAAATCTCCAAATTAAAGATGGATGAGTACCTTATGACCAAATATAGAAGATTTACGAACTTTATTAAACAAAGTTGTTCTCTTCTCTTACGGTCCTACTTTTAAGAAATGCAAATTTTCATGTCCTTCCACTTTCTTACAGGCTTTTAGGTTTTATTGTCCTATTTTATTACACTAATTAAAATAGAATTAGAGATTATTAAAAGGGAAATTATCATTCTCCCCCCTGTAGTTTACCGTATTCTCTAGTCTCCCCCCTCTAGTTTTAAAATTCTCTAATTTCCCCCCTCCCATGTCTATTTTTATATAGTGAGATTGGTTGTATTTGTGCATGGGAGGGGGGAAATTGGAGAATTTTGAAACTAGAAGGGGGAGACCGGAGAATACAGCAAACTACAGGGGAGAGAATAATAATTTCCCTTATTAAAAGGTAGAGACAAAAGAACTTTGCATAGGCATGAACAAACTATCGTTTTGTGCCTAAGTTTCTTACACCTTTGAATCAGCGATTGAATTTCAAATAAAAAAAAAAAAATCTTATTCCCTGAGCTTTTGCAGCCGGCTTTTCTTCTTTTTGTTTTTCTTATAATTTTATTTTTACCTTTTAACTATTTTTGTTTAGTTTAGGTATTTTTTATAACAGTTTTTTCTTTTTAAGAAAAATTATTACTGCAATTTAATATTTATAGCTTTAAAATAATCACTATTTAAATATAAATTAATGAATAAATAATATTTTAATCAAAAGATATTATAATTTTTATATTCATGTAACTAATTGTAATATTTGTTAAAATATTCAAAGTAATATCCTTACCTTCTCCTACTATCCAAAGAACCCAGTCCAACAGAATCCAAGATCTGGTAGAATACACCCATATCCCTGCTTCTGCCCAGATAAATGAAACTGAGGTGTAATGACTGACATGTGGAATGAAATCTCTGACATAGTTGACGATTCCGAGAAACTGTCTAACTCTTTTCCTGGACTCCAGGGACTCGAGACAAGGCTCTGATACCATTCGGGGGGCAGGTACCCCGAATGGTATCAGGGATATGTCTTCTAGTCCGTGATTCAGCTTCGCTCAAGTCAAAGATCTCAACCCGTCACGTGAAATGAAATAATTCACTTTCTTTTTGCTATTTTGTTTTATTAGGCAACTGTTTGGCCTTATTAGGTTTAATTATGCTCCCAGAATCCTATCAGGCTACTCAGCTCGATTCTCATTCCGGTCCCCAAGCTCCGGTTCGGATTCTACCTGGTTTGTGGGAATGATCTCTGGTCAGCTGTTGATAATGACCTGTGGATGTGATGAGATGAGTGAGTGAGTGGAGGTCTGGAGAGCATGTCAGCAATTATATTATGATGGCCCTTCACGTGACGAACAGTGAAGTCATATCGGGCAAACCAATCTTTGAGTCTCAAAAGGAGAGGATTGGGAGGAATCTTTAATAATTTTAAGGGTAATATTAGAATTTTAAAAATATAATGATTTGGGATACACATATGATTTTTAAGGGGTACAAATATCGTCACTTTTATACAAAAGAATACCGATTTTCTAATTACAAACAACCCTAGGCCTAGCTTTTATGTAAAAAAAAAAAAAAAAAAAAAAACATTTTGTCAATCTAACTTAAACAATTATCTGAATTGACCAAGCCGAATGTCGTCACAATTACACTGAGCCACTTGTTTTAAATATATCAAATTTACATTTTTCAGTTTTATCCTTTTGCATGGATATTTTTTTTTATTTTTTTATTTTTTTTTTGATATAATAGAATCCGAAAACACAAAACACAGCCAAACAAGAAAAACAGCAAAAACAACAAACAAAAAAGGGGCAATAAAACCCCCCCTACCCTGCACTACGGGCCATATCTGCCTCCACCTCCAACCTGATGCACTCTGGATAATCCTCCATCCAGTAGGCATTTTCATCAATCCTAAATGCCTTCCTAGCTAAACCTTTGGCCACTTTGTTGGCTCCTTTACTAATAACACAAACAGAAGCGCCTTCCTCTTTGTCAATTAAACGGTTGATTTCAGAAACAACAGTACCGAAATCCGACTCAAGATTATTGCCCTCCTTGATCCATTTCACAACTGTGGCTTCATCCGACTCTATCTTCTTCAACCTTAGGCCACAATCCTCACCAAACTGGATACATTTCACGATAGCCATCAACTTAGCCATTTTAATACTGAACACTCCTTCGAAAAACATGGAGCTCGCAGCCATCACATTCCCTTCCAATGCCCACTATTCCATTCCCCTGATCAATCAAAGCATCACAATTAGACTTATAGTCGTCATTGTCAGGCGGGATCCATCTGCAGAACCTGCTGTTATCCAGAATCACCTCTCTCAGTTAGAATTTCTATACTCTTGCAGAAAATCAATACTCCAACTGACCACATCTGCCATATTGTACTTTTTAGCTTCATGAAGAGAAGAGTTACGGCAAAACCAAATTCTCCATACCACAACACAAAAGAGCTCACTTTCCTTCACATTCAAAGGAGAGAAGCAATCCCAAATTAGATCAAAGAAGCTATTATACTGGATACTTGAGTGGCTTATGTTCCTCAAATATTTTGATATAACACATCATTGATTTTTACACCTGAAACCTGATATGAAAAAAAAATGTAAATGATAATAATTAATACATGATATATGAAATTAAACCATTAACGTTTGTAAATTTATGAAATTTCTTACCTGACTGGGACAATTCAAGTTGTGAGGGCAGTAGTTTTAGTCAATGATAATAGGATTTTGGACATTTTGTATAACAGCATCAACGAATTGAATACCTTGGACAATTCCATTGCTGGGATTCTCAGCCCATTTTCGGTATCTTTGAAAACTGTGTTTTTCACCGTCACATTTTGTACTCCTTCCTCTTCCGTATCCTTGCCTAGGCTTCCAATACTGTAAATTACAACCTAAATCATGTTAAATGCAAACCGCAAAGAAGACAAAAATTGGGCAAATCGTCTCTCTCCGATGTCTATCCAAACTATAATTTTCTTATTTCATTACACCAAATCAAACAAATGTAACATCGATTTGTTTCAAGTAGCCGAACAGAAAAATATAAGGCTATGTCTTGACTCAATGTACAATACACAACCCAATCAAATTTATAATCACCCAACAAAGAAAGTAGGGAAAAAAAAATTCCAATATATTCTTGTAAAACTAACTATATTAACATGAGAAAATTATCTACATCTATATGACTATATTTACTGGCGATTTAGCCGAATAGACTGCAACCGGGCAGCTAATTCGTCATAATCAGGAAGTTTTGGGTGAACATGAGCAGCTCTCTCTCTAGATGGACTCTCCATGCTTGTTGAACTCTTCAAACTTTGGAAGCTATCAGATTTTTCTTTCTTTGGAACAGAGTTGGATGGTTGTTCCTTTGCAGGAGACTTTAAACTTTCCTCATAAGAGGACCTCCTCTTGGATGGTGCATTTGGCTTATGAGCTGCTTGTTCTGCCAATCTAGACTTGGCAGCTCTCTCTTTAGATGGACTCTCCACGCTTGAACTCTTCAAACTTAGGGTGCTATCCGATTTTTCGTTCTTTGGGACAGAGTTGGATGGTCGTTCCTTTGCAGAAGACTTTAAACTTTCCTCAAAAGTGGACCTCTTGGATGATGAATTTGGCATATAAGCCGCTTGTTCTGCCAATCTAGACTTAGCAACTCTTTCTCTAGATGGACTCTCCACGCTTGAACTCTTCAAACTTTGGTTGCTATCTGATTTTTCGTTCTTTGGGACAGAGTTGGATGGTTGTTCCTTTGCTGGAGACTTTAAACTTTCCTCAAAAGTGGACCTCTTGGATGGTGAATTTGGCTTATAAGCTGCTTCTTCTGCTAATCTAGACTGCCCAGAACTTCCTACGGCGCCTGAGCTCTTGTTCTGATACAGGCGCTCTGGTCTGCTTTCAGTATTATACAAAGTCCTGGAAGAGGAATTCCTGTCTTTGCCATAGCCTGGACTTACTGATGACTCTGACAAAACTGTAGTCTTCGAATAGGAACTTTTCTCAGAGTTTGAAGGAGGGGCCCTTGTCCTTCGAGAAAAGGGAGTACTCATATCAGCTTTGCTCATTGAAACCTGTTTACAAGAATTGTCCTCAGAATCACTATCATCTGAATCAAAATCTTGAACCTGAGTCCTTGACCTTAATTTCTTATTTTCTTCTAATCTGGTTTTAGGAGTATGCTGTGTGAGTTCATCATCTAAATGATCATCACGGGAAGTAAAATACGATGTAGTCCTTGGTTTTTTATCTGCTTCTGCACTTACTTTCCTATTGTATGGCTCTTGACTGGTAGCTCCAGGACTGATTGAAGCCTTGACAGATGCTGCAGGAAATTCCTCAAACTTGGTGGAAGTATCCTCAACTGTCATTTTAGAAGGTGAAGCATTGGCTGTCAGACTCATTATATATGGTGGACGCCCAATACCCTTATTCCGACGCCCGCCCCTCAAAACTCCAAAATTCAACTCTGTACCACTATCCAGACTAGACTGTTTTAAAAGTTCAGTGTCTTCATTGGCCTCAGCTACTCGTGGAGTGTCACCCTGAGTCATCTCAGAAGTTCTGTAGTAAGTATTATGCTTACTTGTATCTGTACTCCTACCAAGCTTAGTCTTGTCCAGATCGTCCGTCAAGAGTCCCAAATTCAAATCTTTACCACTATCAAGACTAGACTGTTTTAAAAGTTCAGAGTCTTCCTTGGCCCCAGCTAGCCGTGGAGAGACATCCTCAGTCATCTCAGAAGTTGTGGGGTAGATATTGTGTATACTTGTATCCGTACTCCTATCAAACTTAGTCTTGTCCAGTTCCTCTTCACTTTCTGAACTTGGAACATCGTAATCATCAAAAGTTGCTTGGAACATGTCATCTGATTGTGAAGGAACTCTTGAACTTGTCAGACTATCAGAAAAGTTAGGATCAGAGTGGTGCTCAGTGAACAAGTGAGATTGTGAAATGGATTTTCCTCGTGATTCATCAACATTTTGCCTATCACTCCAAGCATTTGCATTTGCATTTGCAAACACATTAGCAGGTGATTTTCTACTCGGTGAGGAAAAATCCAAACTATAATCATGTTCCTTGTACCTGCCTTCTATGCCAATTTTGAATACATCATCATCTGAACCAGAATCATCAAAGACAGCAGTAGCATTTTCGTGAGAATTCATACTATTAGAGTTTCTTTGAACAATTCCATTATCACTAGCGGCAAAGGGATTCTCATCGACATCATCCCCTAAACTCTGACAGTTGATATTCGATATAACATCATCATCGCCACTAAAAGTACTTGATTGAGAATGAGAGGAGGCACGGCTAGATTGCTTTCTGATCCTTACTCCTTCATAAGCATCAACACTCTGTCTCTGAGAATCCACACCACCTTGTAATTTATTCACAAATTCTACCTCAGATTTGCTAGACTGGTTCTTAAAACTCACTTGACCTAAAAGGTCACTATGCTTTAATTCAGATGAGTTCTTTTGAGAATATCCATCAGGCATTTGAAGATTATTTCCTAATGGGTTGACATCAACAGAAGTTGCATTGGACTTCAAGGAAGCAGACCGGCTAGGTTTGTCCATGCTCTTGAGACTTTCTCTGTGAAAATTTTCATTGATTCCTGCATCATCAAGTTGCTGATTGCTATCAATTTGTTCAAAATGCATCCTAGAATTTCTTCCATGAAAGGAATTATTTACTGGACTTTTAGCATGGTGTTCATTTCGCAATGTTGAGTCGGCATATCTCAGAGACTCTTCATCTCTATGTGATTCTGTTGAGTATTGCCAGGTGCTATTTTCCAATGGGTTGCCATCAACAGAAGCTGCATTGGACTTCAAGGAAGCAGACCGGTTAGATTTGTCAGTGCTCTTGAGACTTTCTCTGCGGAAATTTTCATTGATTCCTGAAACATCATGTTGCTGATTGCCGTCAATTTGTTCAAGATGCATCCTAGAATTTCTTCCATGAAAGGAATTATTTATTGGACCTTTAGCATGGTGTTCATTTCGCAATATTGAGTCAGCATATCTCTGAGACTCTTCATCTCTATGTGATTCTGTCGAGTATTGCCGGGTGCTATTTCCACGGCTTGCAAGTTCTGCAGCTGCTCTGGCAGCCCTACTCGCTCTTTCAGCAGATTCGGCAGCTGCCTGTGCAGCAGCAGTAGCATCTTTGAATTCCATATTCCAACTTTGACTACCCGATGAAAATGGTTGCCCTTGCCCTGAATATGGATGCCTAAATTCCATCCCTGCAGCACTAGATCCTATATGATAGAGCAGACTGTTATTAATGATTATAAAAAAACAAGACAAGGGAACATTTAAACTTGAATGAAAGTAGTTATCAATCTTCAATCACCATGTTCATATGCATAATTTACATACCTGTAGGCCCTAATTCTGGATGAAAAGCACCAGATTGTTTCACTTCATTGGCACCAACATCTGTCTGCGAATGAGGTGATGATTGTGCATTCTGCTCATGGAAGTTTACAGGCAAATCGTGCCTTTTATTGCTATTAGGTGAAACTTGGACATTGGAGGATCCTTTTTCACTATGGCTAGCTGGAGCTGAGGGAACATTAGGAAGATCCGGAAGCATTTCACTAGCCTTGCCAAAAGTATTTGGTCCATTCTGCATAAACAAATTTGTTTGATGAGGATTCAAGTTGAAAGCCAAATCAATTAGCAATAAAATGCATACACCTAAAAATATGCCCCTTTGCAATTTAATATTGGATATACTCTAGTCTTAATAGGTCTATGAAAGTAATAAATGAACCACTTTGAACTGAATTAATCTTACCAGCAAGTCTTCAGGAGGCTTTGAATCTCCCCCTGAAAATGAGTCAGGATCCCATGTGATGTTATGTTCCTCGGCAATTGCACTCAAAATTTTAACTTTGGTTGGACCATCAGGTGCTGTTGCAGATAATTTCTCAACCATCTATAACATATAAAGATAAAATTAATCAATATTAATGAACTGCTGACCTTTGATAGTACCCTGCTAGCCTACTTGGGTACTTCTGTGAATGGCCCAAATTCTTATTCTATATTTCAACCATCAATGAGCTACACAAGCTGTACAAACTTACCAGGCGACCCACACCACAATTTGGACGCAGCTCAACAGCAGCAGTGGCAAACTCTTTTCCATATTTTGCTGTCAAATGCTTGCGTACATCCTTGAGTTCAGGTATGTCATCACATCTTGGCGATGCAAATATTACACTTGAAATTGCTTCCTTCAAATCAATAGGGCAGTTTCTGGAATAATAAGAAAGAGATCAATACAATGCCAGTTCCTTTAACGAAATAAAATTTGAGGGCACAGGGCCTAGTTTGTCTGCAGTGACAAAAACTTAACAAATGCAAGCAAGAGAAACAGCTCTCGCAACAAATCCCCATGAGTACACCCCAAATAAGGTATTAAGTGCATAATTTCACTTCATCAACTATACACTGAATATAAAGTCTCTAAATATAGTGACTGATTCTCGTTTCTCAAACAGCAAAGGTAAAGTTGTATAATAACGTTGTGCATCGGTGAGTTGCACATGCATTTTTCGTTGGCATCAGATTTGCCAGGAAACCACACAATTCCAACATCAAATGTCTAATCTCCTATATTAATTCAAAATTTTCAATTCCGGTAAAACATTCACTGATATGTACTCCATTGTTAAAATAAGACCTGAAAAATAAAAGATTAGAAAAAATTTACATACTTTTGTGACTCGATCATAGGCAAGCGTGCTGCAATAAGTTCACAGTAAATCTCGAGGAGTTCATACGCTGCCATTATCTTCTGTTCTCTCACCACATGTTCCACCTGATATTCAGAATTTGAAAGAGTAAAATAAGAAAAACAACCATGGTGCTCTTATGTCATCACCCAAAAGTTCTCAACAAAGACATCACAAAACGATTCAATTTTATAGAGACGGCCTCATACAAGCCAATATTGACAATAGTGACTCAAAAGAACAAATATTCGATGCATTCACTTGCTTTAATTAATAATCCAAACATCAAATGAGCTCATATGAATGGATAAGCTCACCCGAATTCTCGCGGTCTGGACCTGCCCAGATTCCAGCAATTTCGCCAATTCCTTCTTCAGTTGCTTCACTTGTACATCTCTTTTATTCTTCATTAACTTTATACGTGAAGCTGCAAGCTTTAAAGATGTTTTGCTGCATCGCCAAAAAAAATATTAAAAAAAAAATCATCCGATTCTCATCCAAAATCTACCAATAGAACAGTAAAACTAATCAACGATATCGTTCTAATTAAACAAACAAACAAAAATCACTATTATCTGTTTTGTTGCTAGGAAATAAAACCGTTTACCAGAATTTTCATCGTCTTTCCTGCAGTTTCTCAGACACCAAACAAACAATAACTTAAATTAAAAATTCAAAAAAAAAGAAGAAGAATTACCATTTTGCAGACTTGAAGCTCCGGTGAAGCATTGCGGTTGAAAAGTGACGCCAAAAAAAATCTTATGACTCTTCGATGATATAATCCGCTTTTCAGGAAAATTAAATATAAATTGATTTTGTTTTCCTTTATTTACGATATGATATTAGATTTGTCTGATTGACAGAAAAAATTTAGGGATCTTAGAGGCGAAGAAAAGGTTTGATCATGCGTATGGATAGGAACTTCGTGGAAGCCGAATCAAATTCCAAAACCAGAAAATTGATTGAAACGACAATTAACACATTAACATAAGAAAAACGAGTAAGGTCAAACTTTGATGCGGGAGGGTACAGGGAACGCAATCATGGGACTGACTTTTAGATATGAACTTATGATGCGTAATGACCACTTTACCCATTCTGTTTTTGTCGATCCTCTCTTGAGCGTGAGACACGTGTATTTCTGTTTGTCTCGTTAAAAACTAAAGGGTAAGTTTTGTGAACATCCCCAACATTTGTCGTAATTGCATGAAATTGGAACTTCTGTTCGGAATTGCACAAATCCTCCGCCGTGGAATGTCTAAAATATCCTTATTTATTAATTTATACTTTATTTTGTTACTCTATAATAAAAAAATTCATAAGAACGGAAAAAAAAAAAAAAATGGTGATAGTGAGATCAGGTTAATGGAGGAGATCAAATCACATCCATATTAAATGGAGGAGTGATCTCCTCCACAAGGAATGAATGGTATGCTCCACCGTAGAAAAACGATTTTGTAATTAATTTTTCATCTAATTTTCTCCATCTAATTTTTTAATCAATTATGATTTAAATAATTAAAGCTAAAATCGACATTTCAGCCCGTCAGCCACTAATGGAGGACAAATAACGGTAGGAGATGTTTATGTAATTTCAAACAAAAAATTCATATCGTAAAAAACTATTAAGCATGATTTTATATAGTATTGCATAAATTTATTAACTTATCGGTAAGTTTAATTTAAGAGTAATACTATACGATCCAAAAAAATTAGCTAAAGAATCAATCCAAATAATGTGGCAAAATACTTGTTATAACCATATAAATCATGTAGTGAATGGCAAATCACTTGATACATCATTTTGGTTTTTAGATTAATGTTTTTTGGTTGTTTGGTATTAATTTAATAATTTAATTTATTAACTTTTCAAACTCAATCAAATTATCTTATATAGCTATGACAGGGTATAGGTAGATCTGAAGTGGACAAGTGGTCAATTACACTGAGCAAATTCTATCGTAATTTATAGATTGTTAAATATCAAGGATACGTTATACATGCACCCACTCATCCAAGAAAGGGACCAAAATGGAATCTTGAGGATAGATTTGACTCATAAATGTCAACCACAAGAAACATGTATTAAAAATGCAAAACGGAAAGATCAATGCCGCGTCTTTTTGTACAAGTAGACGTGTTATCAGGGTTTTGTGCACCTTCGTGCATGTTAATAAGTTGACCCAGTTTACACGCAAACCCCGCAAGTCTCATAGTGTAAATTTACACACAAGCATACAGTAATGATATGGTCCAAAAAATTAACCTAAAATTCAATCCGAGGTAAAGTGAAAAATGATATGGTAAAGACAAAATCACTTGTCACATTATTTATGTTGGTTTTTAGGTTAAATTTTTGGATTGATTAGCATCGAAAAAATAAAATAAAATAAAATAAAATAAAAAAACTAACAAGTTTACATATGAGCATGTCCACTCATAGCTCAAATAGTTTTCCAGATCATACTAATAGCAGTTGATATCGTCAACTTCCTAAAAAACCCTTACCCGATGTCCCCGATCAATGTCGATTTCAAAAGAAAAAATTCCCACGTGAAAATAAATAAAAAAAGACCTACCCGGAGCAAACGTTGCAATCATACAAAGGCAAACCATATCACGACACGGGTGTCTTATGCACCACCATCACTGTCAAAGTTTCATTAGCATAATAAAGCAATGAATTCTAGACTTTGCTTGGTTGTGGAATTTGGAAACCTTTTCTCGTCAACTCCGCCAATATTAAATATTCAACTTGTGTCTTGTAAACCTTTAGGGTGAACCTTTTCTTTCCTTTTCTTTTCTTTTATTAATTTAAAAAGCTTTTAACTTATCGAGAATATCTACATATCTAATCCAATAATATCAAAAAGAAAGCTTGGTATAAAAAGTTAAACCTTTTAATAGAGTGTTCTGCACAAGAGATTGGATCGGAGGATGAAATTCACAAGAGATCCTTGGTAGAGCTACCCACTTTTTGAACCAACCCAGAAAAATTAAATAAAAAATAATTATGATGAGACATCAAAGTGCACTCTAAAGCTAAAAATGCTCATTAAAGTAAGTATTTTACCTGAAAAAAATGATTTGCATCAAAAACAAATAATTAAAAGACAATGTCTGTCAAGGTACCAACAGTTGAGACAGGGATTCTTTTCTCTTTTTACCATAAGAGATGACAATTTTCCCAAAAGATATTTCTACTGATCCTCTCAGGAACAAGCATTTGTAATTGTTACCTGTGACTACATTCCACAGAAATAATCACAATTCACCAGCTAAATAGCCTTTCTAATCTCTCACTAAACTTCTTCCTTCTTCAGTAATCTTTAGATTACACCTTTACTATGAATATATGATTGTTAGTGATAAATTGAAAATAGAGTAAATGAAAACAAAAACTAAAAATAAGACAACATACAAGTAACCACATAATCCAGAAGAATACAACTATCTGATTTTTAGACAAAAAAATCATTGCAAAAAAGGAGGAACGAATACTATTCATTTCAGAGTTAGTAAAACGATACAAAATTAGCAAGGATGTCAATGCCCATATAAATTCTTCAAAAAATCTGCTTTCATAGAATGAATGTGTGAATTCCTCTAACCAATAATCCTTCTAAAATTCGCCAGTCAGAGTTCAAGCTTTGAGTTACCAAATTGGCTCAGTAAGATGGCCATATCCATACCTTGTACCATAGTAGGCACAGCCCTGTCATACGGACAATCACGCGAAAATCCAATGTTTCCAGATTTTTGCACTTTCTTTATGCAGGTCTTAAACTTCTCATGGCATCTGACATTAGTCAAACCTGATATAACAAAAATTGGTAGGCAATCAACTTGTAAACAAAACTAAAAGGGGTGTTGGATATAAAATTTAAATACAATAATATGCAATGAGGATATGTATGTTAGTATTCATTTTATCGCTGAATTTCTATGTTATTTATGTCACCGCTCACCGGCAGCCAACCACCCTGAACAAGCTACTGCAGTATACAGAAGAGTTGCTTAAGAAAATGTAAATCACTTTTATGCCCCCCAAGTGCTTTTCCTTTTATCCTCTTTTGGCTTAACATTTACCAAGAATCAATCCAGAGAAATTCAAAATTGAATGTCCAATTTAGTTCTTTTTCTTTGCAAGAGAAATGGTTTCAACATCTTAGAATCACATCACTAAATGCTATATTTATAATAGAAAACCGTCACCATATCCCAAATACAATTTCATTTGATTGTGTCAACCATAACACCTCAAAATCCATGAAGAAAAACAAAAATACAACCAATTTCATGAAACCAAATCAAATTAATTGGGAAGTACTTTTGACATCTTAAAAATGCTTTTCAAAATGTTCATTTCTATTTTGGGTATTTCGTTACCGAAAACTGAGTTTAAATAACTTCACACAAAGTGCTTTTACTTCAAACAACTTCTACAAAAGCACTCTCCCTAAATTACTATCTAACACATCCTGTAACCACAACACAAAACGGAGATGATAAAAATTAAATTATTTTATCAATTGAGTTTTCACTGAAAGAATCATATACAGAATAATCGAAATCGAACCAATTCAACCGAAGTAATTAACATTTAATAGATATATAAGGTCTTGTAAAATCTGAAACTGGAGCCACATATGAATCACGTATTATAATTGAAGCAACCATACCTTTTTTCTCGACGCACTCATCGTGGATCTTGCAACATGCATCGAGATCATCACATGGCTTCTCTCCTGGACATCCCGTCCACCCTACGCCACAGTACTTCCCATACCGGATCCCGACCGCTATTAATTATTCAAATAAAATTACAAAAAATAATTATTAATAAAGACATGAAAACGAGGATTTTAAATCAGGGGCTTACAATTGCAATTCTGGGCAACACAAGTTCTGCTGCATTTGACCTGTTATCCAGTAATCAAATTAAGATGTATTTTCGTACATTTTCTCGGCAACCAAACGAGGAGACGGTGATTTTTGAGTTACCTGGGAATCGTTGTTGGCGCAGTCGATGAAGACGATGAGGAAGAAGAAGATGAAGGCGAATGCTAAGGTGACACGCGTCCGAACAGAGACTACTGCACCAAGCAGCATTCTGTTATTTTCCTCCATTTTCATTCCCCACGAGAGTCTCTGCCGCTGGCAACACGTCTTGCTCTCTGTCGTCTGTCTGATGGAAGATTTTATTGGCTGAGGAATGTAATGCACTGGAATTACTAAAAACCACCCTTCCATCATATATGGAAATTTGGAATTTTTATTCCAGACGACAGTGGATAATTAAGATAATGGTCCACTTTCACCAACGCATCTTAATTGCCCGATTCAAATAAAAAAGAAAAGAAACTGGACCATTATATACTGTGAATGAAATTGGATTATTTTTTTTTAGGCTTCTGATTTGCTTCGAGTTTGGGCTTTTTGGTCTGGAAACGACGAGTAGAGACTTAATGGATGCGTTGAGTGCGGGCCACTAAATGTTCCACACAAACACCTGTAACATAAGAGTTAACCTTTGACTATATTATTCGGTGGTGTTTGGTTGGTAGAATTGACTAATTGAGGTTGGAATGGGAAAGGAAATCTCAATTCCTTTGTTTGTTTTGTTAATTAAGTCAAGGAATCCGGATTTCATAGAATCCGAATTCCTTGAAAATGGTTGGAATCGATTCCTACCTCTTGAGATTGAAATCTAAATTCTGTCGTCTCTAAAAATACCAAATTGACCCTAAAATTAAAAAAATAAAATAAAAAAAACAAATCATGGAGGCCATTGGCGGTGGCCTCATTCATAATCGAAGATGGCAAGGCCACCGACGTAGCCTTGTCGTCACCATCTAAGGCAACTGGAGGTGGCCTCATCGGCATCGAAGACCCTCACTTCCGTTGTTGGAGGAAGCAAGGGACTCCTTTGTTTCCTTGGTTTCAAAATAGAGAAGGCATGAACCTCCATCACCAGAGGAGGCTCGCACCTCATCCTTCGTCGAAGGAGGTCTCATCCTCCTCCATCGTTAGAGGAGGCAACAACCTTCTCCTTCACGATCCGCGATGGAGAACAGCTCCAATCTATTATTTGGTTGAAGAGACAAGAGAAGAGAGGAGAAGATGAGGGATCTCAACTCCCTCAGGGCCCACCAAAATCAATCATTCCCTCATGGGACGGATGAGAAGATGAGGGATCTCATTGGTGGGAAAAGACAATATCACCCTCCAATTTTTTATTACCCTCTAATTTATGAAAGGGTAATATAGTAAATCTACAAATTATATATTAATTCATCCATTCAACTCTCTCTTCAATACCAAACAACACGAAGGATAAATGTTATCATCTTCATCTATCATACTCTCTCTCTCTTCTACCAAACATAGCTTTAAAGCATCTCTGACTATCCTCCATTTTAGAGTATGAACTCCAAAATAGAGTATCACATGCTCCTATTGTAATCTAAATATATGTCTCTAAGAAAAAAAAAATAGAGTTTCTATCATTTGATCTCAAGATATAGGGTACCAAAATTGTGACATATGGCAATTTATAGTCTATTTTTATTCTCATGTCCATAAACAGATATTTGATATTTATATTCTTTTTACTTTGTTAATTAAACTAAATTAATATATAATAAATTTTAATTTATAAATCATATTATTATAAAAAAAATTATACAATTAGAAAGATTTTATCCAGATCTTTAAAATAAAACATTATTGAATATTTATTAATAATATATTTATTTAATACCTTTTCATTTATCAATGTTTATTTATTCTTATTATACTTTATATTATTTACATATTAATAATTATAAATTAGCACTAACATAAAGGCCGAACAAACATAGTGATATTATAAACTTCCAAATAAAAATTATAATGATATGAACCCATTAAAATTAAGGATAGTAAAAAGAATAAAAATAACAAAAAAAACTTAAATACTAGCAACATCAAAGAACAAACATATACGGATTCTAATTAATTTAGGATTTATGTTGTTAAATAGGATAAAGAAATATATTTTTTTAGTAACATGAGTTCAAGACAAGATGAGGTTGGCATAATGGTAAGCCTCTCACACCTACACTAAGAAGTTGTGAGTTCGAGTCGTGTCCCCTCCCTCAAACCCCAAATTATAATATTTAGAAAAAAAAGTGGGTTCAATTAAAATTCTAGTTCCTTAATACTAAAATTAAGAAAGAAATGTCTACTTTAATGTACTCCCTTTTCACGTTTGTGTGTTTCATGATGAGGGTTTCAAGTCTCGCTATGCATATTTATTAGTAGCATGTATGGGTGAATTTCTCACAAGTGTTATGAGAGTAGTTATTCTGATTATGCATATAATGCTTAATATCGACAAGTCTTGGTAGACCTCTAATTCATCTATGTTAGATTTAAAAATAAATAAATCAAGCCCACGGGAGCGTAGCTTAGCTGATAGAAAGACGAGCTTGGGGCTTGGACAAATGACTCCCAAATCAGTGGCTCGAATCCTACCAATTGGAAAAAAAAAAAAAAAAAAAAAAAAAAAAAAAAAAAAATACTCGATCTAAATAGGTAGTGGATAGATAGATACCATAAAAATAAAAAAATAAAAAAATAAATAAAAAATGAACGTCTAAGAATTAAAAAAAAAAGGTAATTACCCTAGTGGCCATCAACTCTTGCCACCAAATGGGAAAATAGATGAAAAATGGCCATTTTTGGCAAACATTGTTACACTAATGGTCATTCCATTCATTTCCATCCAATTCCATCCAATGAATGGCATTTTGGTAAATAAATGGATGACATTAATTTATTTTAGATGTTTTTTGGAAATCAATTTTTTCTTTTGTTTTTTGAAACAAATAATTATATTTAGTGTGTATATATGTATTAATGTATAACATATCTCAAACATATATATATATATATATATATTTCTTTTTTGAGAAGATTAAGGCTACAAAATCTAAAAATACTAAAAAATATATTTGAGATAAATTGAAAAGAAATATATATATATATTTTCTTTTTTTAGAAGATTAAGGCTATAAAATCAAAAAATTCTAAAAAATATATTTGAGATAAATTGAAAAGATATATATATATTCTTTTTTGAAAAGATTAACGTTACAAAATCTAAAAATTCTAAAAAATATATTTGAGATAAGTTGAAAAGAAATATATATATATATATATACAGTCTTTCTATTATCAGTTCGAACTGACAAAAGTTATATCAGTTCCTTATATGTGGGCCACTGGATTTAAATACTTTGACTGACAAGTGCATACAGCTAAGTCAAAGCATTTAAATCATCCAGTGGCCCACATGCAAGGAACTGATATAACTTTTGTCAGTTCGAACCGATAATAAAATTTCTGTATATATATATATATACAGAAATTTTATTATCGGTTCGAACTGACAAAAGTTATATCAGTTCCTTGCATGTGGGCCACTGGATTTAAATGCTTTGACTTAGCTGTATGCACTTGTCAGTCAAAGTATTTAAATCCAGTGGCCCACATATAAGGTTCGAACTGACAAAAGTTATATCAGTTCCTTGCATGTGGGCCACTGGATTTAAATGCTTTGACTTAGCTGTATGCACTTGTCAGTCAAAGTATTTAAATCCAGTGGCCCACATATAAGGAACTGATATAACTTTATATATATATATATACAGAAATTTTATTATCAGTTCGAACTAACAAAAGTTATATCAGTTCCTTGCATGTGGGCCACTGGATTTAAATGCTTTGACTTAGCTGTATGCACTTGTCAATCAAAGTATTTAAATCCAGTGGCCCACATACAAGGAACTGATATAACTTTTGTCAGTTCGAACTGATAATAGAAAGACTGTATATATATATATGTGTATATATATATATATATATATATATATATATATATATATATATACATATATATATGTTTGAGATATGCTATATGTATATGTACACACTAAATATAATTATTTGTTTAAAAAAACAAAAGAAAATTTTGATTTCCAAAAAATATCTAAAATAAATTAATGCTATCCTCAAAAGTATGTAAATCTAGTGGTCCACATTTCTCGTCCTGATATATTTATTGTCAGTTCGAACTGATAATAGAAAATCTGTATATATATATATATATATGTTTGAGATATGCTATATGTATATGTACACACTAAATATAATTATTTGTTTAAAAAAACAAAAGAAAAATTTGATTTCCAAAAAATATCTAAAATAAATTAATGCTATCCTCATATTTACCAAAATGCCACTTATTGGATGGAAATGGATGGAATTGGATGAAATGGCCATTAGTGTAACAATGTTTGCCAAAAATGGTCATTTTCCATCAATTTCCCCATTTGGTGGCCATTTTGATAGTGGTGGCAAGAGTTGATGGCCACTAGGGTAATTACCCCTTAAAAAAATTAGGGGTAATTACCCTAATGGCCATCAACTTATGCCACCACTATCAAAATAGCTACCAGATGAGGAATTGGTTTCAAAATGGTCATTTTTGGCAAACATTGTTACACTAATGGTCATTCCATCAAATTCCATCAATTTCCATCCAATTCCATCAAATGAGTGGCACTTTGGTAAATAAGTGGATAACATTAATTTATTTTAGATATTTTTTGGAAATTAATTTTTTCATTTGTTTTTTGAAACAGATAATTATATTTAGTGTGTGTATATACGTATAGCATATCTCAAACATATATATTTATATATATATATATATATATATATATATATATATATATATTGAAAAGATTAAGGCTACAAAATCTAAAAATTCTAAAAAATATATTTGAGACAAGCTGAAAAGAAATATATATATATTTTAGAAGATTAAGGCTACAGAATCTAAAAATTCTAAAAAGTATATTTGAGATAAGCTGAAAAGAAAAATAAATAAATAAATAAATATATATATATATATATATTCATTTTTTTGAGAAATTTAAAGCTACAAAATCTAAAAATTCTAAAAATTATATTTAAGATAAGTTGAAAAGAAATAAATATATTTAAGATATGTTATACGTATATAAACACACTAAATATAATTATTTATTTCAAAAAACAAAAGAAAAAATTGATTTAAAAAAAATATCTAAAATAAATTAAGTCATCCCCTTATTTACCAAAATACCACTTATTAGATGGAATTGGATGGAATGACTATTAGTGTAACAATGTTTGTCAAAAATGATTATTTTAAAACTAATTTCCCATATTATGGCCATTTTAATAGTGGTAGTATAAGTTGATAGCATAAGTTGATGGCTACCATGATAATTATCCAAAAAAAATTTAATAAAAAATGAATCACGTGACATTTTTTTTTTAATGCTAGTCCAAGTCTGAGAATCTATACAATTCCCGGCACTGGTATTGGCGTCATTATATATGGTAACCATTTCAATTTGGAGCTGCGAATTGCTAAGACTGACAGATAAACATGGCCGTGTAAGTTTCGCACTACTTATTTTACCATTTATTTTATTATTTAAATATTGAAAAGCTTACTTAAAAAATCGGGGAAAATAAATAAATTCTTTCTATCGTTCTCTCGCCAAATCTCCAGATTTTAATCTTCCAAAAAATCTCCAGATTTCAATAATCTCTTCCTCACAAAATTTCCAGATTTTTCTTAACAAAAAATTCCAGATTTAACTAACCATCTCTTTCTCTTCATTCGCTGAAACCATTTGAATTTTGAGCTGCGAATTTCTAAGAGTGACAGAGAAAGAGCATGGCCGTGTAAGTTTTGCACTACTTCTTCTCTTTTTTCTTTTTTTTGTTTACTTGTGTATTCTTCGTCTAATTTCGAAGCTCAATCAATTAGACCCATTAACTGCTAGATAGAGGTTGATTTGTTTATTTTATTTTTTTTGCTTTTGTTTTTGATAAATAAAATTATTTGGTACCTAATTATTGATTGATTAAGTTTTGGTTAGTTCAAGTCACGTGGCACATTTCAGCAAGTAATTTGGAGATTTAAGTAGCTGAAAATATAAAGAACTGTGTTATGATTTTGATTTTATTGATGTTTTGGCAGAATCGCTTCTGCTCCTGGTAAGGTTTTGATGACAGGAGGTTACCTTATATTGGAGAGGCCAAATGCAGGGATTGTTTTGAGTACAAATGCTCGGTTTTATGCGATTGTTAAGCCGCTTTCCGAAGAAATCAATCCTGATAGCTGGGCGTGGGTGAGTGATTTCATTCAATTATTAATTTGCTCCATGGTCACTTTGATTAGTTTTGCACCCTACCTTTTGGCTGCCTTTTTTGTATAATGCTTCAATTGTTAGAATGGGATGATATTCTTATTCTACAGAGGAAATAATCTGTTAAGTTATTGATGAATGTAAGAAACATGGTTTTATTGGTAGTTTGGTACACAAAGTCTCGTAAAATTCCCGGTAATAATTTGGGAGATAAAGGAATGTAATTTCAATGTTGTGAGTTCTTTTATTTTGTTCTCTATATATGGAAAAGTTACCTTGAGCACTTCAACAAACAATTCAATAGAAGAAGCTTTCTTATGCCAGGCCCGAACTGATGGAAAAATATAATAAGACTTAAACTGTTAAACATTTGGTGCTTGGTGAAAATAAAAGTATAATAGTTCTCTTATCTTAATTGTTATATATTGATTTATTTAATTACACAAGGGGAAATTACCTGATAATTAGGATTTACTGTTATAAATTTGATAATATCACAGAATGAAATGTTAGCTCATGATTTTCTTTTTCCTCATTAAAAAAACAAAACTATTTTGAGCTGATTGATTCTAGGCTTCTAGCCAATCAACTGTACATTTGAGCTTGCCCCTCTAGTTCTTATTTTTGGACTGCTTGCGCACTCCTCTATACATATTCTGTCATTATTAGTACATATTCTTGTTACTTAAAAATAAAAAAGGAAAAGAAGTGGTATTTTATGAGTTTTTAAATAAAAATTCATTCCTTATCTTTGATTGTGCTAATCTCCATACATATCTTTTCTAATCAATGTGGTATCACAGCTCCAAAAATATGACTATGGTTGAACTTCTGGATTCATGTGACCTATCTATTTCTCTTGTGGCCAACTTTCAAACCTAGTGCTTTATTACTTATGAGCAATGTTTTAAAAAGCAGTCCAGGCGGCTGCCTTGAGGCACGCCTCAGCCGTCTCGGCCCTTCACCGTCTTGAGACTGGCATCTCAAGGCTGTTTTTAAAAGACCCCGCCTTGGGACAATGAGGCGACCACCTCAAGGCCGAACTAACTTGAGGCGGTGAGGTGGTGCCATATCAATTTGGTTTTGCTAGAAAAATCGAAACTTTTTTTATTTTTGGTTTCAGTTTCTGTGACTGTAAAATTACTGTATGGCTTGATTTATTACTTTTTCTAACTAATCTAATTGGTAATATCTGTACAATAAGAATATTTTGCAGAAGAATACAGTTACTATACTGTTGAATTTGGTTTTTGTTCTGCTTTTCAGGGTTGGACTGATGTCAAATTAACGTCACCTCAGCTTTTAAGAGAAAGCCTGTATAAGATGTCACTGAAGAATTTAACTATTCAATGTGTTTCCTCAAGGTAAGGATCCTTTAGATTTCCAAGTCACCACACCATAATTGATTGCATTTAACCATACCTGCATAGCGTGGCTCATGCATGTATATAAAGCATTTAACAAGTTTTAAGGTTTAGAAAATGCTGTGTGTGGTGTCTTTTTTGTTGACCAGCTATGCCTGGTCCAATAAAGCTTAGTTTGATTTCTCGTCTTCTTCCTTTTTTTTTTTTTTTCTTTCTGAAAATAATAGAGGGAACACACGCTTTAATGGAATTTTGAGGTTATGATTACTGTTATTGGCTTATAAATCCAGTGAATCGCGGAACCCTTTTGTGGAAAATGCAGTGCAATATGCTGTGGCAGCTGCATATGCCATATTTGATAAGAATAAGAAGGATGTTTTACACAAGCTACTCTTGCAGGGTAATTTGTTGATACTTTGTGTGGTAATTTATCTTTCTAACAAGAAAAGAAACACTAGGATCTAATATTGCAACTACATTAGTTGTGCAGGTCTTGATATCACAGTTTTAGGTTGCAATGACTTCTATTCATATCGCAATCAGGTACTTACCTTTCTAGTCCTCAAAGTGTTTTTCTTCAAAAACTACAATGCCTGGTGTCACCTTTCTCAATTTAACTCTTGTCCTTTACGAAGTTGTATCATGCCCCTGTAGTCTTGTCACGTATCTTTGAGCAAGGTAAAACTATTATTTACCATGGTTCCATGGTTATCATGGAAAACCCTTTTGCTGTTTCTGCTGTTATGGTTTGTTACACATTGTTATCATTTCCGATAACAAAACAATTTTAATTCCTTAAATTAAGGTCAAAATTTTAAAATTTTAAAATTATATAAGAGTTTATTACAATTTCCCTTGAGGATAGATGCTTCATGATTTTTAGTGTTTCTGATTTACAAATGCAATAATTAAATTTGAAGATTTTGATTAGATGTACCTTCTTTCATAGATCGAGGCACTTGGACTCCCTTTAATACCAGAACAACTGGCTGCCCTTCCAGCCTTTTTATCAATAAGTTTTAATGCAGAAGAGTCTAATGGAGAAAATTGCAAGCCCGAAGTAGCAAAAACTGGATTGGGTTCATCTGCAGCAATGACAACTGCTGTGGTTTCTGCCTTACTTCATTACTTTGGAGTAGTTAATCTTTCCTCTTCTGAAGATCAACTACAAGAAAAGAAGAATTCTTCAGATCTTGATATGGTACATGTGATAGCACAAAGTGCTCACTGTATTGCACAAGGGAAAGTTGGCAGTGGATTTGATGTCAGTTCTGCAGTTTATGGCAGTCAGCGCTACATTCGTTTTTCACCGGAAGTGCTTTCTTCTGCTCAGGTCTCTCTCTCTGTCTCTTGCTTGTGTGTGTGTGTGTTGAAAGAGTTCATTTCTGATCAAATTTTACTGTTGAATGATTCATAACGAGCAAGGGTGTTTGATTTTTTGCAAAGATTGTGCAGAGATACCTTTCCATTATAACTAATTTTTCTTATTTAGTTTTCTCATTTACCTCTTGTTATAGAATAACCTAATGGGTAAATGTAGGTTCACATAAATGTTTTTTAGCTGCAGGGTTCTTAAAACAAATTTTAGATAAAGATCTACAAAATGCCCACCTTTTCTTAATATCTCTTTCCCTTTGTGTGAAATGTGAATAAAGAAATTAAGTTTTATTTAGAATAGGAAATGTGGAAACTTTAGTTGTTGTTTTTTGGTAAACTTTATGCAGTTCTTCTAATAATTTTTCCTTCACAAATCCGCAGGTTGCAATGAAAGGATTACCATTACAGGAAGTCATCGTTGACATCGTAAAAGGAAAATGGGATCATGAGAGGACTAAGTTTTCTCTGCCACCACTGATGACTCTTGTGAGCAAGCCACGTATTTTGTTATATATGTATGGTTGCATGTTGGTACTACATGGGCATACGGATCTAATATAGAAAAAATGTACTTTCTTTGCCTAATTATGTTTTCAGGATAAAAGCAATCCAGTAAAGAACCATTTTACTATTAAGTATCCTTGACGAACATGAAATGCGTCTTTCCTTTACAAATTTTCCCCTACTGTTATTCCTAACTTTGCAGCATTCCATGTATTTTTAATTGTTTCTTTCTCAGTTTCTCCATCCCATTTATTATTAGGATCTTCCAAAACCTCAATGTCCATGAAATCTGAAGACTCACCTTGTATTAGATTTCCTTCCACATTGTCATTGTTAATGTATTATAAATCTCATCAACCTATGCTTAAATATTAACGTTGAGTCTAGCAGTTACTAACATATTATCAAAGCCAGGAGGACTCGGGTTCAAATCCCCTTTATCTAGATTTCTTATTCATTGCACACGTTACACTGTAGGGGGCTTCTAACAAGTGTCCGGCATTCACCATCTGTCTCCACGTCACATGTGAGGGGGCATGTTAAAGTATTATAAATCTCATCAACCTATGTCTTAAATGCTATAGTTAGTCCCTTTCTTATCAGCTTGAGAGCTTTTGGGTCTAGCTATTTTTAGCAGCTAGTATGGAATTTGTTCATGTGACCATTTGTGTTTTGTATTTGAGTTAGAAGGCATGAAAATTGATGAATGTTCCTCAATACAAGACATTCGGATAGAAAACTGGATTTCATGAGGATTGGTTATGCTCACTGCTTACTCAGCTGCATTTTCTAACGTATTATTGTATTAGGATGCATAGGGAAAAACATCTCTAAAATATTAGAAAATTCTTTATCCTTCATTGTGGGATTAATTCCTGTAATGTGTAGCATGGTCATGTTGTAGAGTTATTTTCTCAATTAATCTAGTACTTGCTTAGAGCAATTGTAGAAGTTTAGTATGCATAATATTATAACATTCAAAGTATAAATTGGAAAACCTGTGCATTTTATACTTTTGCTAAGCTTCTCTTTCATTCAAAAAATGGAAGGATTCCGCGCTTACTCTAAATATGTTGCTTTTCACAGTTACTGGGAGAACCGGGAACCGGTGGATCATCCACACCTTCAATGGTAGGTGCTGTTAAAAAGTGGCAGAAATCTGACCCTCAGAAATCCCAAGAGACATGGAGAAAGTTGTCAGAGTTAAATTCAGCACTTGAAGCACAATTCCAAATGTTAAGCAAATTGGCAGAAGACCATTGGAATGCATATAAATGCATAATAGAGAGCTGCAGCAAGCTTAAGTCAGAGAAGGTATTTCTTTGGCTCAACTTTCTCATACGTTCCAAGGAATACTGAATATAAATTTTCTATTGATTTTTCAACAATCAAAAAGACTGAAAAACCTTTATTCACATTGGATTGTGACTATTCTTTTGGATCTTCATTTCAATAGTTCCAGTGAGGAATTTTTTAACATGCTTTTTATTTCATACCCTTGTTTTGATAATCCGGTTGAAAGTTTGACTTTGACTTCCATGTATGTTTAAAGGAATGTAGAGACAAGCACTTCCAAAATGCTGTTTATTTTTTTCATACTAGAACTTGTGTCTAGACACCCTATTATGATAAATATGCCTATCCGATTATAAAGTCCATATGAAGTATCATGTTGTTTTTTCTCATATCAAAGTAGAGAGAACAGTACATCATAGTGTTGCCTATTCCTCAGTAGTCACATTCATTGTCATGTTCTTTGGGAGATAGGAATAGCAGAACTTCAGAGGGAGTGAGGCAGCCACTGAATGATATGACATTGTGGTTTTGAGGAGTTGTCTTCTCTTCCTTTCTACTAAAGCTAACTTTGTATTGTAGTTATCATGGGCGTTTTGAATATGGATTCTGGGTTAGTTTGTTAATTTTTCTTGGTGTGCTTCTTTATGTTTCCCATTTACATAGGGTGTGCCCCTTTAATTTCTTCTTTTAGTGTACTTATACTTTCCAGAAAGGGAAAAAGAAAACTAAGATTTTTCCATTTTTTAAGAGGGTGTTTTCAAGTTTCAGATGACCAACCAGGTGATTTTAACTGTCGGGTTTAAAGTGTCCTGCCAATATGGCCTTTTGCCAGCTTTTGTTTTCCCTAGAGATTATAATTGATGCTTTTAAGTTTTAATTTAGAGAAAATAGAATTTTTGAATGCAACATAGAAGAGAAACATAGACCGCTCGTGGAATCATGTTCGTTGCTTGCATCCTTATGGGCTTCTCTCTCTAAGAAATTCAAATATATTTTTTCTTCATTCATTTGAATTGGGAGGTGATGTGTGATATTTTGTATTTTTGGGGATTCTTTTTGTTTTTGGTTTGCTTTTGTTTTGTTGGTCAGCTTAAATCAGTTGGTTTTTGTATAGGATTTGGGTTTTCCTGAAAAGGTTTTTGATTGCCTTGGTGAACTGCTTTTCGCTTTTGTATACTTTCATTAATCAACTCTTTCTTGTTTCCTAGAAAATGAAAATAAAGAAATAAGAAAAATAGATTAAACAGCTTTTCTACTTATATGACAATACTACGTTTTTTGAAGGGATAAATGCTTCATGCACTATATAACAATTTCTTGTTTGTTTTGGTAGAAATTGCAGTTTGAGCTTCAATTTTAAATTGTAAATTTCTAAAGTAGGTGCAGTGTTTGCTCATGATGAGCAGTGTGGAGGTTGTTGAGACTGTTTGATTTGTTTATGCTATAAAGTTTGGATGGTTATCTCAGTTTTTTTCTTCAGCTTTTCAATACCTCTCTACCTTGCCATGTGTTCCTTTCTTTTTATTAAAAAAAAATCTTAATCTTTGAGATGATCTCACACACTTTATCAACAGTGGATGGAGCAAGCCTCTGAACCAATCCAGGAAGCTGTTGTTAAATCTCTGTTAGGAGCAAGAGATGTTATGCTTGGGATCAGATATCACATGTGCCAGATGGGTGAGGCTGCAGGTGTTCCGGTAGGTTATTCTCTGTTTGATACATTGCTTGTTTTCTTGTTTTACCTTTCTCTTGTAATGCACTTCCAAATTTTTATTTTTTTCCTTTTTTAGGAGCCATTTGGCTTTTTGAACTTAGAAGTGGAATTTAGAGGTGTTTGGTTGAACTATGAAAATGACTTTTAGTTTTTGGAAGCACATCCAAGAGAAGCTAAGCACCCACTATTCTTCTCCTGGAAGAGCTTCAAAGAAAACAAGGGAAGCCAATTTCCTTCTTCAATGAAACTTTTTATTTACATTTTCATCCTTTTATTAATGAATAACATAGCAAAAATTCCACCCACATCCCTTTTATAACAAAATAAAAACTCTTCTATAAACATTATCCAAACAGTAACTAAAAAGCCTAGATTCTACTTTTCTTCTTTTACTATCAAAAGTCAAAAGCAAAGAAAAAGCAAAATCAATCCCAAACAAGGGAAAATGGCTTCTGCATTAGTTGATGCTCAATGCATTCATGTAAGAAAATCAATATTCATAGTCAATCCTGTCTTAAATTCCACTACTTCTAATCTCGAAGAATTTTTCTCAACATGCACAACTCAGCTCAAGATAATGCTTTTGAATTACTTCCGTAATCCTGAATGCACACATTTTTCTTTATGAATCTATTATGATGCATAAAGTCGTGAAGCTCCCCTATTGTCACTGTAAAGCAGTTAATTTATTTGCAATTTTTAGACCCAAAAGTAAATGTTGACACTGTAAGCATTCATTAAAAATTAGCTGGAAAGAAAAAAGAATAGGAATTGATCAGAAGCAGACAATGCGCTGAAACATGGGGAAGACTTTACAGCAGTGAAGAGCAATTTCCATCTTCAAATATGCCCTTTTTGGAGACACTGGAAGCTCCGAATTCAGCTGTTTGTAGAACTTCTTTTCCTTTGATACATTTTGTTTTCTTATGATTGAAAAAAAAAATTCCTTGTTAATAAATGCACAGACATGAAGAAATAACTATGGAAGCATATAGAAAGAACCTTTTAGGTCAACTTAACTAAACAAACATTATTGTCTTCCATGATGGGAGAAAATTTACTAGAAATTTTATTGTACTGAAAATTATTTTCTGAAGCCCAACTCTTTTTTATTTTCATTATATGAAGTTTAGCCATATGGGCAGGCTATTTTAGATTGACCATACTCATTACCTTTTCAGAGTAAAGGAAAAAAGAAAAAAAAAGAGGAAAAAATCATCAGATATCAGTTTAGAACTACAATAACCTTTAATTGAGGCCTAATATTCTGATATCTCAACTTGCTTTTAAAGGTTTCTGAATTCCAATACAGCCCTTCAAGTCTTGTGCCTGCCATCTGATTTTCCTCCGTCTGATGACCTCTTGACATTCCAAATTGCAGATAGAACCTGAATCACAAACTCAACTCTTGAATGCTACTATGAACATGGAAGGAGTTTTGTTGGCTGGAGTTCCTGGAGCAGGTGGATTTGATGCAATTTTTGCTGTTGTATTAGGGGATTCTGGCAGCAGTGTGACCAAATCATGGAGTTCACTCAATGTTCTGGCCTTATTAGTTAGAGAAGACCCTCGTGGTGTTTCTTTAGAAAGCTGTGATCCCCGAACCAGAGAAATTACATCAGCTGTTGCTTCAGTTCACATTGAGTAAGCATACAATATTCAATTGAACTTTAATAAATAACTTGTGTCACCTTAAGATTTAGAGGAAAATTATGGTCTGTCGGAGGAATTGTCTGTTGAATTATGGGGATTAATTTAAAGGTGAAGAGTTTGAAAGAAATAAAAAGAGAGCCTTATTAGAATAGTTTCATACTTGTTGTAAGTCCCTTGAAATACTGTACAATAATAATAATAAAATTACTCTTTTTACAACTTTACAGGAATTTATGATAGATTGGGTTGCCCCCTTGGAGCCCTAGCTGTTTCTGGTTTAAAATTTGCTCTGGCATTCACTTCGAAGCAATTTCAGTTAGAACTTCATTAGAACTATTTCTGGCAGTTTTTTTAGTGAACTTAGTTGTGCTTTTTTACTTAAGGAAATTTAGTGCTTATAACATAGAATTTTTATTTAGTTCCATTCTATGTTTATGCCGTGCTTCACTTCTTAAATCGATCATTGAAATGCCATATTCATAGGAACACAAGAAAGGTTGATATGAATAGATGCTTCTCCTATGTGTAGCAGAATAGTTGATTCTATATGCATCATATGAAAGTACATACATTGGTTTTTTTTTTCTTCGAGGAAATGTCAGGTTAAGATTTCAGGAAGAAAGAATTCTCCTTGGGACGATTGGGATATAGAAATGATCAGTTTACCAATAATCTCTACAAGAGCAGGTTCCATCTTTAAAATGGTGGAACTGTTTCCTATCTCTTACAATAATTTCTCTTTCATAGATCACTGAAATTAGTTTAGTGCATGTGTGACAGTCGTTACACATCCTAAGGCTCCTAGCTATTCGTATCGGGGAACCTTGAGATGTATGTATGAGTGCAAAAGCAATTGCTAACTTCTGACTGTGACCTTTCAATTTCTCCTTCTTCTCATCTTCGTCTACGTCAAGCAACACTTGTGATGTATCGGGGGAATAGCCTTCGAACTTCAACTGCCATTCCATTTGGTGAATCATCTCATAAATGTTATCCCATTTAGGATGTGACCTGTCTTGTGATACAAACTTGTAAACCTTTCTCGACACCTCAACCCAGCTAAATCCCGGTGTTTGGTTCAAGCCCTTACGAGCCATCTCAATCCGAGTTCTAGCAACATCATCCCATTTTTGAGCTCGTGCATACATATTTGACAGCACCACATAATCACTAGGATTCTGGGAGCTTAATTGGAATAGGTTTTTAGCTGCAATCTCTCCAATTTCCAAGTTATGATGAACCTTACAAGCACTAAGAAGGCTTCTCCACACGACATCATTCGGCTCAATTGGCATCTTTTTGATGAGCTCTAAGGCTTCACCAAGCAACCCAGCTCGACCCATGAGGTCAACCATGCAACCATAATGCTGAAGTGTCGGTACAATCCCATGCTCTGTAATCATTCTTTCAAAGCATCGGAGGCCTTCATCGACAAGGCCAGCATGACTACAAGCACTCAAGACACCAACATAAACAACATCATCTGGTTCCAAACCTTGCTGGAGCATTTCAGAGAAAAGCTTTAGAGCTTCCTGGCCACGACCGTGCATAGCGAGCCCTGAAATCAAGACACTGTATGATAATCTGTTCCGTTCGGGCATCATTTGAAACAAGCACAAACCTTTGTCTAAACAACCACACTTGACATACATGTCTATCAAGGAAGTTTGTACTATGATGTTGAGTTCATTTATGTTTCTCAAGAAGGAGCTATGTGTGCACTTTCCCAAATCAAGAGCACCCAAATGAGTACAAGCAGAGAGCAGAGTAACTAAAGTGGTTTCTTCAGGCCTCCAACAACCCTCGCTATTCATTTCCCCAAAAAGCATCAAGCACTCATACCACAACCCAACCTTAGCATGAGCTGCAATAATAGCACTCCAAGAAGCAACACTCTTTTGATCCATTTGGTTAAAAACAGCACAAGAAAACTCTATCTCTTCACATTTGCCATACATATTAATTAAAGCATTCTGCACAAACAAATCACCTTGAAATCCAAGCTTAAATACATGCCCATGAATCTGCATTCCTTCTTCTAATCCGCGTAAACGAGCACACGCCTTGAGCAGGACTGGATATGTAAAATGATCAGGTTCTACTCCTCTCTCAACCATTTCTACATAAAGAAACAAAGCTTCCTCAAACTGCATATCCTTGACAAACCCTCTAATCAAAGTGTTGTATTGAAAAGCAACCGGATCATCAATTTGTCGAAAAATTGAGCAGGCGTAGTCCATGCTGCCCCAGTCTGAGAGAGCACAAGTGACCACAAGATTGGTTGCAGCAAAGGAGTTGGAAAAGTGACCCCACTTGAGGAGTTGAGCATGAACTTGCTTGAATTGGTCCATGTTGTTGCATCTTTTCAAGAGAGACAAGCATTCTTGCTCCTTCAACCTTATAATATTGAGTTGTGGGTGTTTTGGTGAATCTTCTCTCTGCGTCAGAAGAAGGGACTGGTGGAGGACTGATGTCCCTGTCATTCTTTCATGCACACCATCATCAATATCATGGTAAGATCAATACAACTATGAACATCAAGTAGAGCAGAAAAGCCAGAAAGCCAAGTGAAAAGTATGATGAAAAAAAAAAGCAATGAAAAGTGTCATGTGATCCGTGAGATTGTAAATTAGATTGCGTGGATAGGATAATAATAGCCCATTAGATTTTAGATTCCTCCCTTGAGTTTCTTGACCTCTCATACTTCGCCACCTCAGCTCTCAACAAAACAACACCTTCTCTCTATTTGCTTACAAAATGCTCCATGCCTCCATGTGGTCCACAAAAAAAAAAAAAAAAAAAAAAAAAAAATTTGAATTATTTTATAATCACTCCTGTTAGGCTGTTACTATATTCACCTGTTTAAATTGTCCATAAAATAAAATTGTGATAATTATAAAAAATAACGACGTGTATTGTACAAAATTTATTTTTAAACTCATATGAAAGTTTAACGGTTTATAATCACATTTCAAATTTAATTTCACTCCATAACTAAAATTACGAAAAAGTCCATACAACTTTGTTTTTATTTTATTTTTACGAAAATGTGAAACCTTATAGAAAAAGGTAAAACCTTAAAAGAAAAGTGAAACCTTTGATTTTTTTTTTAACAGAAAATTACTAAAACACTCTCCAAAACTTCGTTTTTATTTTTTCCAAGAAAATTACCGAAATCCCAACTCATAAGGCAACTGAGGCATAAATTAGTAAGTAGATACATCGGTAAGTGAAATAAATTATTATTAATGTGTATCCACTTACCAATTGACACATCAACTACCACTCATTGATCATCATTATTACTCTACCTATGATGAGATAATCCACACAACCTGAACAAACTTCTTAAAGACCAAATCGAAATTCTAGCTACCGAATCACACCTTTTTTTGTATCCACAGGGAAAGGTAAAAAAAACATATTATATCATGTGTCAGGCTACCACGCATTTCCTCAGCTACAAAATCACAATTATTTCACACTAAGCATACAATGTATGAAAATCAACTATATTGATTTGAAGGGGAATTGCAATTTTTGCTTAAAGGCCAGCCCAAACCAGGAGCTGATATTCTCTTCAAGATCACACATTTCCCAGAAGATGTTGTAAAACCACAGACGCTTTTTATCGAGGCAAATGTTTAACGCCATGGCAAAGATTTTTTGGGACTGAATTTCATTTAATATGCATATGCTGTTTACTTGTTTAGATTAAGGTACATTGATATAATTGCCTGTTAAATCCAAGTACCATATGTGATACGACATCATCTGGATTAGAGAGATCGACGACTATCATCATCCCAGTCCGTGAACACAAAATTAGTCATGCAAATTGCAGTGAATGAGTAAATCCATAATAACTTGCACCCTTATCATCATCAATCATGGGTAGCAGTGGCAGTAATTTCTGACGAAGACAGTAAAAACCGGCAAAGTTTGTCAATCTAAGTCGCTTCAGATACAATAATTATTCAGGCTACCGAAGTTACCCACTGATTTCTCAGGTTCAAAAATTTTGCAGAAAACAAAAATTTTGCATGTAAAATGGCTGTGATTCAATCACACAAATGACCAAAGAAGCTTACACGTTCATTGCCTTGAAACACATTTTACCGGGAAGTAGTCCTCACTCCTCAGACATAGTAACCAGTGAAAGTGAATCCCCTTCCCACAATCTCACCGGCACAAAACCATGCAAAGCATTCCAGCCCAAACAAAGCAGCAATGCCAGCATCCTCAACCTTCAAATCTTGCCTGTTCTTCCATAAATTCTTGACATAATCAACTTCCTTCCAGAATGCATCACGGCGTCCAGGGATACTGTAGAGTAGAATAAATCAGATAGCAGACACATACATAATCAAAAGGGAGAATTATATGCAGAACTTCTATTTCATATTGACGAGCATTGTCACAAGCTTCTCATCATCTAAGTCTTCTAAAATACAAACACATGTACCTCACGTTTGCAGTTAACATATCCAACTCTGGAGTTTATGATCAACATATTTTACTTCATTTTTCTTCGCCCTATCTAATTAGCTAAGGTGTTCCTCTTCACGAAAGTGAAACACGGGTGCATGATGCTGAAGCAAAACTAAGACTAGGCAGCTTGATTGCACAGACCTTTAAACATATAAGCCACTTAACTAAACTGGAATTTAAAAGCACGGACACCATCTTAAATCATAAAAAGAACAGTTTATAATGATTCCAACCATATTGGAACAATTTAGCAAATATCCAAGCATTTCAAATCAACCCAACTCCGACCCCTAAGCTTCGAAATTTCATGGAGCTGTTTCCTTGTGTTGTCAATAAATTAACCATTTAAAGAAAAAAGAAAAACAATGTAAATGACAAGAAACTACATCCAAACAATGATCATACATGCACTGATAGAAAAATATACTAATAGTTTCTTCTCAATGCATTCTTACATGAATTGTCAAGCACAAAAAGTTCATTGATATCCAAAATGTAGTATATCAAATAATTAAATTTTGTTTTTCTAAATAACAATCTTTGGCTCCCAATTTTTAACTGACTACAATTACATATTAACAGAATTGACTCTTCTTGGGCAAATAAGATTGTATCCATTAACATCATTACAGAATTCTTCTAGACACTACCATTCAAGTAAAAAAAGAAAAGATCAAGGCACTACATCTTTGACATAATCACATAACACAACAAAAAGTAAGAAAAGCTGTAGACCCAGATCAATGATAGCTCCATTCCAATGAAATGATGCAGCTGCTCTCGCAAGAAAGATGAAAACATGAGCAGCTTTATATGTCAACTTAATAGGTCATAGAAATTTGCTCATCAATTAAAAGAAAGAAAGAAAATCTGAACCAAATCCAACCACATAGAACAAAGACAAACTAGTCAGTAATGCATTATATTCAAGATTCAAGAATAATTTCATCAACCAGCTTTAAACACTACATTTCTTATTATATGAAGATAAAACATAGCAACATGATCAAATGTAATACCATGGCCTTAGAAAGAGGACAGACCATGCATTTGTTAACAGACAGACTGAATATGCATATGTTTGCGCAGCAATAACAAGCTATAAGCAAATGAATGATCATAAACTGCTAATCATGTAAATTTTTAAGCACAAAAATAGTATGTACATCTTGATGAGCAAGTAGATAAATTTTTATGGGAAAAATAAAGGTTTAAAGCACACACCATAGCATGGATTAAGAGTAACTTAACAGACCTAAAACTTTCACACATTACTAAAATGCTTGGAGATATAAAATTAACCAAAAGATCACAGGCTTCACTGTAATATTAATAATGATCTTAACAATAAAATCAGAATGTTGCATAATAAGAGGCATGGTGTCTTCACATAAGAAACCAATCCAAGATCATCAAAACTCTTGCCATAAACCAAAAGAAAACAACACATAACACCAAAGTAACAAAGGTACAAAGAGAATAACCTAGCAAGACGAGTGTAGAGCAATTGTTTAGCCAACAAGTTACATGTCTCCACAGTAGGAGGCTCTTGAATGTATTGCTTGTTCTGTTCCAACAACTGCTTGTAATAGGTAGTTCCATGCTGTGTCACAAACTTTGTGGCCTGGCATGCCTTGGATTGCAACTGGAGCAACTTTGACGCCATCAACTCACAAAATTAACCCTAAAAACCACACACACGATAAAACCCAATCAGTACCCAACTTCCTTATACCATAAATAAGTCTTAGAGATACAGTCAAACCAACCCAATCAGCATAAGTTCATTGAAATAGATTTGTCACCCAACAATAACTATTCCATTGCAACAGATCAAGGAGGTTTATTCAAAGGTATTGTTTTTATATACAAAAACAGTACTAAATCAAGTCAAAACAATAAACCTACAGTATTGACTAACAACTCAACGATCAGTTGATCAAGTAGAGTAACAATCAATAAAGCAGACGAAACGCCAAATCAAAACCATAAATTCCCAAATAAAGACAACCATTACCCAAGTACATAGAATAATAAGCCCTGAATTAATAGATCTGAGGAATCCACAGAAAACAAAATCCTATGAGCCACATATGATTTTTTTATATGCGAATCAAGAAATCGTGAATCAAAGCAGAGAAATTGGATTCACCTTGGATATTTCTGGAAGACAAATGTGGATGGTGCGTGGTGTTTGCTTCTCTCGCCGCAGATCTTTTGAGGAGCGAGAGGGATAGACTACGAGCTTATTGGTTCAGTGGTTTTTGGTTTGGGGTTTTATTTCGTGGCACTGTTCTTTTATTTTTTTTAACCCTGGGGCAATATTATAAATCGTATAATACAAGAGGTCGTAATGGAATTTCTCTTTTTTACTACGATAGGGAAATATTAATTTCTCGAATCGGTATTTACTCCCCTAAAGTATGATCTAATTACAAATACAATCCTAATAGTTCTAAAATTACAAAATTGGACAGAATAAATATCTCTAAATTTCTTAATTATAAATATTATATTATTTTATTGGTTTGTCTAATAAAAGAGGTAAATAAAATTTAGGAGAAATATTATTTTAGTCCCTAATTTGTACCTATTTTTGTAATTTTGACTCAAGTGATACTTCAATTATCAAAAATACATCAATTAAGTCTCTTTATTGTCAATTGTTAATCAAAGTTAATAATTTTAGGAATATTTCATCTAGAAATACAATTATTTTTTTATAAAAAAAAATAAAAAAAATTTCATGAGTCAATGTAGGGAAAAAAATTAAGGATAAGATAATAAAATTAAAAATATCTAAAATACTAAAAACAAAGTATTTTAAATTTTAAAGAAAAAATGGGAGAGGCTTGCCTCCCCCATTGGCCATAGGGGTGGAAATTTTATCTGCGGATGTGGATACTCGTCGACAATGAACAGGTGTGATTATTGCTAAGTGAGATTGTGAAATGGTTATGAATATGAAAATTCAAACTCGTTGCTCATTCAAAAAGGGTGTGGATATGAAAATAATATCCATACCCTACCTACAAACTCGCTTAAATTAAGATATATATATACACACACGGTGGTGTTCACCTCGGTACGCACTGATGTATTAATATCAGTACATTAAATATGAGTTGTTAAATTCAACTATTTTGATGTTGATTAGGTTAAAGTAGTTGAATCCAACTACTCATATTCAATGCACTGATATTAATATATCAATGCGTCCTGAGGTGAACACCACTAATATATATATATATATATATATATACAATAGTTTTCACATCAGTACACACTAATATATTTATATCAGTGCATTGCATTTGAGTCGTTGATTAAGTATAAGTGAATGTTGATTGAGTCAAAGTAGTTGAATCTAATTGCTAATATTTAGAAAACTGATATATATATAAACACATGTGTGTGTTAAAAAAAATGACTTAGTGTGTGTAAGTTTAACTTGTCAAGTGTGTGGAACTTTGTTTAAATTTTATTTTATTATTGTATCAAAATTAGAAAGTTTATTTGTATTTTATTTTGTTATTATGGCAGATTTGGAAGATTATTTAAATTTTTATAAATTAATTTAAAATTGAAATTTCCTTTATTTTCTTTATACAAAAGATTTCTACAATATTTGAACCATTTGTTTATTTTTATTATTTTAAATATGGTGAAATGTGTCAAATTTTGCTTGGGTTACATATTGGTTTAAATTATAAAAAATTAAAAGGTTAGAGTATAAAATTATATTTTTAAACCCTTTAATTTAAGTTAAGGGTAAAATATCAATTTACATAATTTACCACCTTTGATCGTTAAATTTTTGGTAAAGAGACTAATTTGATGCATTTATGAAAATTTAAGGATTGCAAATACTAAAAAATAAATAAAATCGATTAAAAACCGATATTTCGAAAAAAAAAAACGTAGTGACTAAATTCATAATCGCATTATTTTAATTTCAATCTCTCAAATATAAATGCATATATTGGGCAAGCACATGTAACAGTCCAAGTTTTCAGGCCCGTGTATAAAGCTTAACTAATAGGGGCAAGAAGGAGGAGAAGAAAAGCTCATTATTGACAAACAAAAGGCCCAACCTTATACAACAAAGGCCTATATAGTATCGATGTGTTAGCCAAGGGCCAGGATGTAATGGCCCTATATATATATATATATATAATGATTTTGGTTTTTTTATTTGTTAAATTTATGATTTTATCACCTATTATAATTACCAAGATATCATTCATATATATATTGCAAAGAATATCATTCATATTAATTTGTTGCAACTTGCAAATCTATTGTTTACAATGTAAATTAAATCAAATAAATGTAAGAAATGTAAATGTAACTTATATGAGAAAATAGATAAGGCTTTGAATCCACCTAATCAATCTCAACTAATTTATAGACTTACCAAGTAAACCCAATTTATGAATATGAATGTTGTAGATTCGTGTAACCCTTAATTAACCTCTACTCTCTCTCAAGTAATAGAGACCACACTTATGCATACCAATAACCTATCTCTCGATGATTATCCGAATTATACACAAGTTCATTAAGCAATATGGCACACAATATGAATCTTACAAGCTAGCATCGCGTATCTCTACCTTATTAGACTTGTATTGAGCATTTTATCGAACATGTGGTGTGATTCATCTCTCAATTCATCACACAACCACAAGATATCATTTAAATGTTAGCTAGGCACTCAAAGGCATTAAGCACACAAAATGACCATACATTAATCAACACAACAACATGGATAAAATTGGTAATCTTAGAAAATCATGGATTCGGTTTCATCTTAGCCTTAGCTCAAGATGTTTAGTTCATATTACAAATACAAGCCAAATATGAAATGAATTGTACTCTAGTCATATCAAATACAGAACTAAAGGGGAAAGAATTAAAGAGAGTGACCTAAGTGTAGAGATTTCCCTCTTGGTTTGACTTTGCTTGACTTGCCTGGCTTGCGCTCCTCTTGACCGCCTTTGCTCTAAGAATGATGTTGTGATGGTGAGTCTATGGTAGATTAAGGAGTGATATGTGTTTTGGTAAATGGATTTTGTGTTTATAAAGTGTTTTGATGGAAGTGTGTGGTGATTTGGTGTAGAAAGAAGTGAGTTTTGAGAGTTTGGGAGCTCAAATGTCGTAGGAGATCACCCCAAAGAAGAGAAAATGGGGTTAAATAGAGGAGCAAATTAGGTCAAGCGCAAAAGGGGACCTTCCTAAAATCTGGGCAAAAAGCGACTTGAAAAGCGACCTCCTTAAGTCACATCTCATGTGGCTTTTCAATATGGAAACTGTAGAGAAAGATACGAATTTGGAAGTGACTTGCTTCCAAGTCGCATCACAAGTCGCATATCTGGCTGGTCTTGAACTAATTTGGGCCGAGAAGAATGCGACTTTGGAAGTGACTTGCTTCCAAGTCGCCTGACATGTTGTTTTTCCCTCCGGAAAGACCAACAAATTACAAAATGCAATGCTTCGCTTTAATCCACATCCAATCATGCTAAAATGGATCCAGAGCAAACTTTCACCTGAACAACTTATTTAAACAGTTAAATACTCGGATTTCCCCAAGAAACAAACACAAATCGATAGGAATTTGGGGCTACATTTTGTGTATAAATGGAGCCATCAAATACCCTCAAACCTATCTTTTGGTCGTCCTCAAGCAAAACCAAAACAAAACAGATGAAAATAAAACCTAAACTTAGACTAGACACTACAAAAACAACACTACTTTCGTGGGTGACACGATAGCACATAGCACGTGCCACAAGCGTAATTTTTGTTGAACCAATAAGAGAATGAGATGCAATGTTAGGTGTACCAACACAGAGGCAAAAGTGCGCTTAGAATTATGTTGGTTAAGGTCCTACAACATAAGAGATTGCAATTCTATACTTTATTAGTGAATAAAGTTTCAAAAGCATCGAACATAAGAGTCGTAAGATAGCATTTCGTCTCGACTCTAAGCCTCACTGGATTTCTCTCGTTTTTCCTCTCGAATCTAAGTTACCCATTAAACATATGTGCACAATGGAAGTTATGCATAAAAAGTTCAAAATGTGCACACATGATAAATTTTCAAAAACGCTAATTTAATGCGTAAAGAGGAAAGAATAGAATTGAACTTTAAGAACAAGAGTACGCATACAAACACATTTTTACTCACAGGCTAGACCCCTCATAAAGATCAATTAGGAATTCGTTAAGGAAAGTGATGTTATAATGGATGATATGGTGATGGATAGGCTGGGTGGGTATAGTAATGTAGGTAAACACTAATCATGCTGGAGTTTTCCTCTTTTGTGCACTTGCAGTCCCACTTGAGCATCTTGGCAATATACGACTTTGGATACTTTGTACCATTTGTAGTTGCTTCACCATTGAGCAACTTATCATACATTTAAGTATAGAGGCTTTTTGAGCTTTTACAATTTGTGATTTTTGATCAACGTGCGAGCCTAAATTTAGTACAATTATAATGAAATGCCTAAATACACGTTACTTGAAATTTATTTCTCCTTTTTGGACTTCAGTCTTCAATTTTCCTTTCTAGCCATGATTATTGTTAAGGGCAGGTTTGAGTGTTTATGCTGAATGACGGGATGTAATGATGGGTGGATATAGTAATTGGGTTTGGTGTGTAGGTCTATATAGTTAGGACATTCATGTATACACACAAGACAATGGAAGTGTTGGGTTATTTTAAGGTGACTAACACATATTGCCTACGTCATCTCTAAAGGCACAAGTCTAACGAGCAAACAAAGATGCACTAAGGCAAAAACCCTTTTAAAGGATGCTCCTTAATATCCAATGTAATTAGGTAAGGTCCATTGTGTTTTGTTTGCTTAACTTTCTACAAGATGAGTATTTAAAATAGTAGACATGAAAGTTTTCACTCATAAGGACACTATTTAGGTTCTGACCTCACGAGGGTAGTCTTCGCTAATGATCTAGACTTCTCGAGCACGATGTCTCATTCACTAAAACACTATAGAGTCTAGGAAGGTGTGTGCAAGCAATGTGGTGCAAGTTTAACCAACACTACCCTAGCCTAGATTCAGCAACACGAAGCATACAAGGCTTGTCTCCGTTGGCATAACCTAAATGCATCTCAACAAGCACACCGAAGTGCTCCAAAATTTTGGCTCAGTTGTAGAAAATTTGAACAAAATTTGACTGTACGAACACACAATCACGCAAAAATAAAAATAAAAATTGACAAAAACAACACTCAAGATAATCATGCAAGAGTTAAATGACATAAAGGCATACCCCCAAATCTAAACGAAACATTGTCTTCAATGTATGCACATAAAAACGGATTGGACAATGTGCTTAGAAACGGGAAGGAGGCCAAACGTAAACCTACACTATCACAAACACAAACCTAAAACTACCACAATACAACTCCACAAACTAATCTAAATAAGATTTAAAGCTGTAGAAAAATTAAAAACATAAGAGACAATAATAAAGCAGTAAAGAGTTAAATATTAAAACAAAAAATAAATTCTCACAAAACCAATATTCAACAAAGAAACTAATCATGAAATTGTCTAAAGTAATTAACAACTAATGTCATATGAGAAACAATAGCAAAAGGGTTCAAAAACAGCAAGTAAAACATAAACTAAATAACATGGTTAGCCAATATCTATGGATTCGCACGTGGTATGGTGGTCTCATGATCTACCTGTTAAGAGGTGTTCGCCGATCCACTGGCCTCACGAGTATTGGTCCGGCGACGCACATAAGGAATCTGGAGGCCTAAATCCACTAAAGTCCTCTAAAAAACATCAATCATGTCATTAAGAGTAGCAAACTCTCTCATGTTGGCTTGCTGGTTGGTATCCATCTGTAAACGCATACCCTAAAGCGTCTTTAAAATATGAGTTAACATTGTCCCATGATTAGCCCTTTCTACATTTGGATCTTCTTCAAGGTCCCGTTCATTATAATTCATGTCATCTGGGTCGTCATCCTCGGTAAAGTTATCCATGTCATCCTCATTGACACCCCTCAGGATTACAAGTGGAGACAGTCCTCTACGCTTAGCAAAGCCATTGCAGGCCTTTTTGCCCATGTTTGTTGTTAGAGGAATCATGGTCCATCATCTTCTTTGCACAGTAATACCAGCCTCCTCACAAAAATGTGTAATCAAACAAGGGAAAGGTAATGGACCTACATTTGAGTGCCCAGCATCGAAAATCGCTTTCATGATAATCTGCCATATATCCATGAGGAGCAGATTTTTCGCACAGAATAGAAAATAGGTGTACTCATAAGGCACCTTGGTGAGGTGAGTGGTGGGCACCAAGGAGAAACTAAAGAATATATATCAAATGGCAGCCTCTGTCTTGAGTTGATTATACAAAAGGGGATTTTGGTATTCATTCTACATATGACAAATATCTATCCTTAAATCAGCACCTAATTGCCTATTAAAGGGCTCCAAGAACTCATGAATTGGAAGGCCTTCAACCGATCCATCTATGTCAACTATCGTGTCAAACAATTGGTTAATCTTAGTAGTTGTAATCAGGACATCTCTCCTTTGGACTATCATTGGCACCCTTTGATAAAATCTAATATGGGGTCATTGCAAAATAGAACTCGTGGACCAATTCCAGTGCCGCCTTGTTTAGGGTATTCGCAAAACCCGTCCAACCTAAAGTATTTACTGCCTCTGGTATCCAAGTTGCACCAAAAGTTTCCAAGTCAATACATCTCTCCAGCCAAACTTATCTACTACCAAAATTAGCCCATTTATCCAAAAAAATCCGGGTTTGGGGACTCATTGAGGTGTTTACCTTACCTTTTCCTTTGGGTGACCACAAAACGGGAACTTATTTTCTCTTTTTCAATGGCCTATCACCATCCTTAGCAACTTCCTTCCCTTATACGCTATTTCCCATCTTTAATTGAACACAAAAATACCACCACACACAACAGAACCCACAAAAATCTTGGTAAACACCACAACAACAACTAGAAATCTTCGAAAAAAAAATCACAAACCACACAAAAACGGCTTTAAAACACTTCACTAAGCAAAACCAAGCAACACAAAAGACAAATCTCTCAATTGTTCTGAAAATTCCTCAAACTCCTTCAAGAAATCTACTAAAATATATTCACTACAATGTGGAGATAATATGAACCTATATGCTTCAATCTATCACTTAAAAAAGAGGATTAGGGCTTGGATTTACCTTTTGTTGAAGACCTAATGTTGTTTGCGTGCTTGGGAGAGTTTTGATTTGAAACTTTTGGTGAAGAAAAACTACTCTCGTCGACCTAGGGCTTTAAAGCCTGATTTCTACAAATGCGACTTTAGAAGCGACTTGGAGGAAGTCGCTTTTAACCAAAACAGCGACATTCTATTTAATGACCAGAAAAGCGACTTGGAATTTTTAGAACAAGTCGCTTTGGTCAAGTCGATTTTCATTCTGCCCAATTTTTGAAACTTTCACTAGATTCATATGCGACTTTAGAGGTGACTTGGAGGAAGTCACTTTGGAAGTTTGAAAGTCGCTTGTCATTCAGCCCAGCTTCAACTTTTCACCAGATCTAAATGCGATTTGAAAAGTGACTTAGAGGAAGTCGCTTTCTTCTCTACTGGAGAATTCCACTTGGGATTTTTGACTCATCTTCTTGCTTGGAAAATTCATTCTTACAAACATTGAAACTCTAAAAACAATAAGTAACACCTAATCTAATTAAAAACACCAGATTAAAAAAAATTCAAAACAGAAGAATTACAAGAATAGTAAAAGAAATAAGAGTTCAACAATTTTTTTTTTTTTATTTAAACTACTATTTACAAGAAATGATATCTTCCCTTCTTTAGCTTGGTTCGTGGAGGCAAATCACCTCATTGCACTTCTCGGCTTCAAATTCCCAAAAGACTTTCACTCTTTGGTCATTAACTTTGAACCACTCATTTGTTTCATACAAGGATTCTGATTCAAATTGGGTGAATTCATGAATTTCATTCATCGATTGAGCTGCCTTTCCGGGAGGAAAGTATTTACTAAGAAACGCTTGGGCCAACACATTCCATAAGGTGATCAACCCTGGCTCTAATGAATCAAACCAAACTTTAGCTCGATCTTTCAATGAAAAGGGAAAGATCCTTAGCCGAATTCCATCATATGTAGCCCTGTTGATCTTGAATGTTGAGCAAATTTGGTTGAAGTTCCTCAAATGCCCATTTGGATCTTCACTTGGTCAACCACCAAATTGCCCCCATCATTGTCATCATTTGAAAGACATAATTTCAAAATTGTTCGCGGCCACCATTGGGAATTGAATGGGTGACATGTTTTGATCTACCTTTGGCATGACAAAGTCTCTCATGGCCCTTCAATTTTCTTCATTTTGCTCATTTTGCCCCTCTTGGGCCGCAGCTAGAATTGGATCTGAATTCAAAGCAGCTCTTTCCATAGCTAGTCTTATATTCCTTCTATTTCTACGGGTTGTTCCCTTAATATTCAGATCGAATCTCAAATCTTTTAAATTATTGCTCCTTGTACTATGATGCATACAAGAGCAATTGCTTACAATCACAAAGAAAAAAAAAACACAAAGTAAATGATCTAAATTAGTAATGAATCAACTAGCTAGTAGTGATATCAATCAACTAGTAATGAATCCCCGACCGCGGTGCCAAAAATTGACCACTCCGTAATGGGCGCTCACAATAGTACGAGGCCGTTCCAATTGTACAATGAGAAATAAGATTCGTTCCCACAAGGATTGATGTATTGATTACCACAAGGATTGATGTATTGATTACCACAATTGATTTATTCGACTACTATTTAGACAATGATGAAATGGTGATTTTCGATTGAAAAATACAATTAACTAAATCAACTATATATTATTCACAATGTAAATTAAATCAAACAAATGTAAGAAATGTAAAAGTGACTTATATGAGAAAATAGCTAAAGCTTTGAATCCATCTAACCAATCTCAACTAATTTCTAGACTTACCAATTAAACCCAATTTATGAATATGAATGTTGTAGATTCGTGTAACCCTTAATTAACCTATACTCTCTCTTAAGTAATAGAGATCAAAGTACTTATGCATACCAATACCCTATCTCTCTATGATTATTTGAATTATACACAAGTTCATTAAGCAATGTGGCACACAATATGAATCTTACAAGCTAGCATCGCGTATCTCTACCTTATTAGACTTGTATTGAGCATTTTATCGAACATGTGGTGTGATTCATCTCTCAATTTATCACACAACCACAAGATATCATTTAAATGTTAGCTAGGCACTCAAAGGCATTAAGCACACAAAATGACCATACATTAATCAATACAACAACATGGATAAAATTGGTAATCTTAGAAAATCATGGATTCGGTTTCATCTTGGCCTTAGCTCAAGATGTTTAGTTCATATTACAAATACAAGCCAAATATGAAATGAATTGTACTCTAGTCATATCAAATACAGAACTAAAGGGGAAAGAATTAAAGAGAGTGACCTAAGTGTAGAGATTTCCCTCTTGGTTTGACTTTGCTTGACTTGCTTGGCTTGCTCTCCTCTTGACCGCCTTTGCTCTAAGAATGATGTTGTGATGGTGAGTCTATGGTAGATTAGGGAGTGATATGTGTTTTGGTAAATAGATTTTGTGTTTATGAAGTGTTTTGATGGAAGTATATAGTGATTTGGTGAGGAAGGGGTAGAGAGAAGTGGGTTTTGAGAGTTTGGGAGCTCAAAGGTTTTTAGGAGATCCCTCCAAAGAATATAAAATGGGGGTTAAATAGGGGAGCAAATTAGGTCAAGGGCAAAAGGGGAACTTCCTGAAATTTGGGCAAAAAGCGACTTGCTTAATTAAGTCACATCGCAGGTCGCTTTTCAATCTGGAAACTGAGGAGCTTAGGCAAAGAAAGATGCGACTTCGGAAGTGACTTGCTTCTAAGTCGCATCAAGTCGCATATTTGGCTGGTCTGGAATTGATTTGGGCTGAGAATAATGCGACTTTGGAAGTGACTTGCTTCCGAGCTTTCGAGTTGCCTGACATGTCGCTTTTCCCTCTAAAAAGACCAACAAATTCCAAAATGCTATTCTTCGCTCTAATCCACATCCAATCATGCTAAAATGGCTCCAAAGCAAACTTTCACATGAACAACTTATTTAAACGGTTAAATACTCAGATTTACCCGAGAAACAAACACAAATCGATAGGAATTTAGGGCTACACTGTGTAGGAATGGAGCCATCACACACCATCCACAATATCATCTTATAATCTACAAGATAATTACAACCTACAAGATACATTATTTTAATATGAATTTAGAAAAATAATTTAGATAATTTAACATTATTATTATTTTTAATTTGTCAGTTATTAAGCAGTAAACCTTGCATTCGTGTCAAACTGATTAACCTAAATGATATGGTAAACTGATTTATAACTATCATAACATCAAAACATCATCCCATAATCAATCTAGTTGCTAAAAATCAGTAAATCACTATCTTGACACATGATTTGATTGAGCAGTCTAATATATATATACTCACACCGCCTATGTCAATTTTATCGATGAACTTCGCCTAGATCAATCTTATTATATACCCAACAGCGCCTATGTCAATCTTATCAATGAACTTCTACATATTTAGACTTAAAAAGTCATTTTATGTCATATACAAGTTGAGTTGCATACAATTAAATGCAACATGCATTGATTTGAGCCAACCCAATCCATACCTTCTGATGTGATCAACAAACAAGATAAATTTATTTTATGTAATATATAAGTTTTTTTTTTTGAACTTACAATATTCGGTGCGGCACTCTAATCTAAGAATATTATTAGTTTAAATGAACGTTCAAAAAAAATTATAGTCTGTATATTGATCCTAATTCCAGGAAAAGAAAAGGACATGAGAGAATCCAAAGTACTCCTATCTTTGACCTATTGTGAATCGTTTTCTAACCTGATCAGATCCCTTGGTTTAATATATCTCAAGAGTCAAGAGACCTTACGAATTGGATTGAATTAACTGGTGGTGACAAACTAGTCATAAATAACATGCATGAGGTGGGGTATGGTTGATATCTTAAACAAAAACACAAAAAACTATATTTCAACTGAATGATCACATGCCATCTCTGCATATCTCACGATTTTCTCCATCTACCTCTGCCACCTCGTATGATTTTTTTCAATGAACACTATCATTATTATGCACCATGTCACCATCTACCTCCACTGGCCATTTTCAGTACAGCTTGTGCAACCATCCAATCAAAACCTCCATGAGAACAAATCAGATTGCGATCATCAAATGTGGCCCAGCAAACTCCATTAATACTTCCATCATTAATAATAAATAAATAAACCCTATTTTCTAAGCACACACACAATCATTCACCATCGAACTACGAACTACACATGGACTGCTGCCATTATATATATATATATATTATATACAGCTTAATTGACTACATAAATAAACACAATGTGATCGAGATTGTGATCAAATGTGGACCAGTTTTAGTACTCCATATTGTATACACTCAATTTTCTATGATGATGATCAGCAACTGCCATTTTTATTAAAAAAACTCGTGAAAAATTCACAATCATGCGGAAATGTGGACCAATTGGTTAATGGCGCTGCGAAGATCACGCAACCAAACACTTTAACACTTTATGGACTTTTTATTTTTATTAACAGAGTAGGTGGGTTGGCTGCTGCCAGGATGTAATTCGAGTGCTTATGTGGCAGATGATCATGGTTGTCATCGTGAGCCACATGGGGTGACTTGTACGGCCCTGATTGAACCATCGCGTTGTTGACCTTTGACTACAGAGAAAATGACGAAAGTTGGTGAAGAATTTAACAATGAGAAGCTCATACAAATTCGGAGAGAGAGTTGCACAATCTTAGCAACCAGAGACACCCTTTTTTTTTTTTTTTTTTTTGTTGTTGTTGTTTTTCTCTCATTAATTCTATCTCTACCAAAGTGTTTGAAGCTGATCTTTCTTTTTAATGATCTGATAAATCTTCCAACTCCAAGCGTGTATAATTAATGATTTCTTTTTTATTTTTTAATTGGTTTGATTAATATGCCAAGCGTGTATAGTTTTTTGTTTCACATGCAATAATTTTCATGATTAATATTATATATATATGATCTTTGTACTTTATATAAACTCACAAGTGTTCTAGCATTATTGACAACAAATTAATTAAAGAATAATTACGTATAAATATACAGTAGCTTTTCAAACCCAAATCGTGTTCGACAAGGAATTTTGATATTTATATACATATAATTTTAGTTGTGAAGAAAGTTTCTTGTAATTAGGTGACGACTGCTAATAATAACCTTAAAGAAACAATTTTTTTTAATTGAATATTGAAGATATAAAATCAAAGTCAAATGTATAAACATCTCAAAAGTAAATGCTAAAATATTCAGTTACTGAAAATTAATTTAATTAATTAATTAATATAAAATATTAAAACCATATGTTTCTTTCTTTCTTTCTTCTCAAAGTAGTAATGATATAGAAATTTTAAAATACATTTAACAAATGGAGCAAAAAACTTGATCACTTAGTTTAATAACCCATATGATGGTTGATAATGCTAGCTAATCTATCTTGTTTTATATAATTACATAATATCACTTTGTAGCACATTAATGCTAGTTGTCAAGCTGCTAGCGATAGTATTAATTGTTGATGATCATCACAATAATATTAATTATATAATTAACTAATGATATATATATTGAAAGCTAGGTGTAGTCAGTCAGTTTAATATGGGTGGTTGTATTGATTTTGATGAGATTGAATGGTATCTTCTTCATGAAGTGGACCATTGAATATTTGGTACTGATGAGCAAAGATCATACGCAAAAGCTTCTTATCTAAAAATAATCACTTGATCATGATCTTATATAATTAATTAATTAATTAAGCTTCCATGCATATATATGTTTATTATCAAATTATTTCATATCTTAATCAATCCATGACCATGACAGCATCAATGTGTGTTTGGGCCTTTGGGGTCTGAAGTAATTTTTTATTTTTTATTTAAAAAAAAAAATGAAATGGAGCTTAAAAATGTCAAAGTTTCTAAGTCCAACTTTTCCAACCTAGCCATGAGGATCGATGAGGCTTCTGATCCACAGCTATATATATATATATATATATATATATATATATATATATATATATATAATATAGGTGCCGCTTTCAAGCTTTGTTGTGATTTTGTAATCTTTCAACCCAATATATTATTGTGTAATAGTATAATACTACTGAGAATTATGCGTCAATAGAATGTTTATCAAACTCCACTACCTAATGATTTTTTAATCTATATATAAAGTAAAATAGATTTTTTTAATATATACTTTTAAAAAAAAAAAATATTCTACCGAGATCAAACAATACATATGCGGTTCGGATATCTACTCCCACAATGGCATAATCCGGGAAGAAAACTCTCCACACTTGCTTGTAAAATGTGCATGGTGGGATTTGAACCCCCCACCACTTACGTGGAAGGGAGATGCACTACCAGCTCTGTTAAGAGGTGATGTGCGATTTTTTAATATATACTTAACGTCAATAAATCCTACATAAACATATATATATATATATATATATATATATATATATATATATATATATATATATATATATATATAGAATACTCTCGTGTACGTATACTCAGTAAACGATTCATATTAACCAATTAGATTATATTTTCCATATACGGTATATGCGGTTAATTATAAAATTTGGTGTTTGTATTTCAACTTTCTCTTGTAATCACTAATCACATATACGGTATATGTATGTATATATGTATATCATGTATATAGTACTGTATGTTGTTTGCTGTATTTCTTCCACTTGGTTTTAGATCTGTGATTGTGTCTGTTTAATTTAATTATTATAATGTAAGAGTCTTTTGATGATGATTAGTTTGATTAAGCCGATGCTTTTTTTGTTAATTAATTATACTTAATTTCTCAGCATATATAGACTATTAATTGAGCCAGTTTTCGTAATTAATTAGTGGTTAAATTAGTATATATATATATATATTTAAAGTCTCTAATATTTGAATCAATCCTAAATTATTCGTATTTATTCTTCTTTTTTTTTTTTTTGAAGGATTATATTCGTATTCATTCTTTTAATATATATTAATACCCAATTTCTTATGTGTCTAAAAAAAAAATTTATACTCAACCCTCTTATATTGTGTATATAATTATATATATATATATATGTGTGTGTGTGTACGGAAGCATTTTTCTATGAGTTAACATTTTTCTTTTATTTAAATTACAGTGCACTGAAATAATTTGAAATCTATTGATTCACATTGATGATCAGAAGACGGCATGCATAACATTTAATTAAATTTGGAAAACTATATTAATATTAATATTAATATTTTATCTTCAACTCTATATATATTGGAAGCTGTTTAACTCTATTAAGATAATATTGGACGTTCTAAAAATAATAATATTAATAATGGACATGGTGTTTTGACTAGTGAGAGTTAAACTTGTTAGCATTTTCTATGAGTTAATATTTTCTTATTTAAATTGCAGTGCACCGAATAATTTGCAATCTATTGATTTACATAGATGAGGAGACAGTATAACATTTAATTAAATATGGAAAACTATATTAATATTAAAATTTTATTTTCAACTACATTTCTTGGAAGTTGTTGTTTAACTCTATTAAGATAATATTGGATGTTCCAAAAAATAATAATAATAATAATATTAATGGACATGGTGTGTTGACTAAGTGAGAGTTAAACTTGTTTGAAAGTCTTCCTAAATTGATAATTTCGTTCTAAATTGGGTAACCTTTCTTATTCACTTATATTTTAAAGTCAATTACAGATATATATATACCTCAAATGATGACGACTCAAATCTAGGATATTATTAATTTTAATGAGTGCTACAATATATTCCTTGCTGTTAGTTAGATGACTCAAAAGCAAACACATATATTTGTTGCTAGAATTTTTTTAAGTGATACCAAGTCAAAGACATAATAAAATAAACACTTTTAGGTGACGGAAACTACAAGCAATTGTACTCCAATTTCACAAATGGATGGAAAAGTTCAGGAAACTTGCTTAACAAGAAGCAAGAAAACAGTTTAATCTGACTTACATTATACTAAGAAGCAAACCCTATTTTTTTTTTTCTAGATGGAAACATTTTACTTTCACCATCTAAAGAATCAAAATGGGTAAAAAAAAAAAACCATTATATGGTGGGTACGTATACCTAGAAAGATATCAGATATATATTTCTGATATTACTAATTTCTCTCTCTCTCTTGCATGAAATCATGTATTCTTTTCAATGCAACTTCAAGTGTCTGCTCACTCATGTTAGCAAAACAAACCCTGAACCAGCCTGGTTCAGAGCAATGACAAGAAGAGCCTGGTGAGATATTGAGCTTCACTTGCTTCAAAATTGAATCCCAGAGAGCCAATTCACCTTCTGTAGTTGGTTTTTCAAGCAGAGGACTTAAATTCATCCAACAAAACAACCCAGCATTTCCTGTAAGACACTCGATTCCTGAATTCTTCAAACCTTCAATGATCATCTCATATCTCTTCCTCAGCCTCTCTCTGTTTGTTTTGATGTAATTCTCTGTGAATTTTTCATTAGACAGCATGCAAGCTAAGAGATGTTGTGTCTGAGAAGAAATCAAAGTGAAACTAGACATTCTTCTAGCGGTGGTTACAACCTTGTCGTTGTACGAATAAATCGTGCCAACTCTAAAACCTGGAAGACCAAGATCCTTTGAAAGACTGTAAACAATGTGAACTCTTTCAGAGTTTTTGTACTTACGAGCTTCCAGGATTTCTGCAATACTTACGAATTCGGACGATGAGAAAGCTGATCCGGAATAGATTTCATCAGAGACTAGATGGATGTTTTTTCGGGTTACGAAATCAAGAATCTCTCCCAGGACTGTGCGTTGGATTGTTGCACCTAACGGGTTTGATGGGTTGGTGATCAAGACTCCTCTAACTTTCATTTTCATTGATTCTGCTTCTTTATATGCTGCTTCCATTGCTTGTGGAGTGATTTGGAAATTGTTTGAACTGTCACAGTGGATTGGGACAATTTTCACACCAGTCCTCCACCTTATATCTCTGTCAAACCTGGAAAAGAAAAACAGAATCATTGTTTAGATGAATATTGTACACCAGTCAGAAGAGCTGTTTGTAACTTTTTTTTTTATTTTTTTATTTTTATATATATTAATAAAATTCATTCTTTTCTTTTCTTGATTCGAGAACCTATAGCTTTCGCTTCGACAGTTCTTGATCACACACAAGAAGATTTAAAAATTTGTTGATGGGTGGTAATTGTGTTCTTACCCTGGATAGTATGGAGTTGGAACAAGCAAAGCATCACCAGGATCTGCTAAAATGAAGGTCAAGAGCTCGTTGGCTGCAGTGGCACCAGCAGTGAGGACAACTCTGTCAGGATCAAATTTGGCTCTTCCTCCTCTAATTTTTTCCATGAAACTTGCCATTGCTTGTCTAAAAGATTTGAGTCCATGGTAGTCTTGAAACAAAGCATTCTCTCTAAACCCAGGTGCTCCTTGGCCCCAGGTTGATGCTTCTGAGTGTTGTTCCAAGTACTCTTCAATCAAATCGAAAGAAACCTGTAAAACAATTAAACACAACAAAAAGTAAGTATATGTTGTTATTATAATTACATGTTCTATATAATTTTGTGTTGCTTGCTTGAGTACAGTCGACAGAGATATGTTTTGGAGATGACTTACTTGATTCTCTGCCAATCCCATCTGTATAACTCCTGATGGGTTGCTTGACTCATTATAAGGGTTTTCATCGTATGCTTTCCAACCAGCAAAATACGGAGAGTTTTCTCCATGAGTATCAGAAGTTGCAATATTTGAGAGCCCAACACATGGTTGTTCAATCTCTATAGGCATGACTACTAATTAATAGCTAGCTTATAGAATTCTTCAAAACAAACGATGAGAGGCTAGCTTTTAGTACTTCTAAAGAGAGAAGGTTGATTGATTTGTATGAGAGAGATTTGACTATTTGAGAGAGAGACAGAGAGAGATTGGAGAGATGTTGAATTAAACCTACGTCTTGACTATATTTATAGAAGAAAATTGGTAGTATTATAATACTCAACAGAAAAAAAAAAAAAAAAAAAAAAATTATAAATGGAAAAAATATCAATGATTAAGCAGGATCAATATAATCTCTCACCTTTAAAACAGATATAGTTTTTATCTCTCTCTTGAGTTGCCAACTGTTGGCTTCTGTCATCTTGTCTACTAAATGAGCTTTGTTTATCTCAATCTCTTATAAGATCCAGACCGAATATATATGCAAAATATGGTGGTTGATAGAAAGTGGGTGTTTTTCTTTATAGTTTTCCCATCTTCAAATTTTTTTAAAAAAAATTAATTAATTAGAGGCTCCTCCTTAATTATTTGTTTTTGCTTTAATTGTTCTCTTGATTTCCTACTTAATTATATATAATAATTAATGGTGTAGTTGCATATATACATACATATACAAGTCCCCACTTCGCAAACCTATGACTAATCAAATCTTCTTAATTCTCTGAATTTAAAGTCTTAAATTCCTTTAATGAAAACCCAAGTAATCATGGATGAGGTATACATATATACAGAGATATTCGAAGAGATCTAAGAGTAGTTAAGTTTTGATTACGTGACAAAGATACCAATTTACTCAAGATTAAGATTCTGATTTGTGAACAAAGCTAAGACAAAGTAGAAGCTCCGTGAAGATTTTAGGACCCCACACCAGCCCCTTTTTTCTCCAAACAAACAGAATTTATATACAATCATATTGGTTTTTTTCATTTCTAATCGTCAAAATAGTGATCAAGTTTTATTTATGGGACCAACAAGTCAAAATGCCTTTTTAATTTGTGTGTATGAACATGATCTTACATTCTTATAACTATATATATAGATTATAGACAAGTTATTATTATTTTTGAATTATTACAATATTTCGAGAGTGGAGGGAGGGGGCATGACTCGCACCCACAACCTTTTGAATGTAGGTGTGGGGTACTTACTACTGAATCAACCTCATCTTATCAATTTATTATTAAGAGATGATGTCCTAATTTTAATGACAATTGGACCTAGATCGATCGACCACGATGTCAATTTTCTAGATTGCAAGAACGGTTGTTTTGATCCGGATCTTCGAATCTGTATTGCATGTCCAAATCATCTCCATAGTAATGTGGCCATAAAAAAAATATGTGGATGATCTTAACGCTATAATTTTTATATATAGATTGATACACAATATATATGCATGTTTATATATATGGGGCTATGGGAGATAAAAGTGATGTAACAGTATAATATGTTTGGTGCAAATGCAGGCCTAGATATAAGAGTACAGATATTTGTCAAGATTGTGTTGCTAGAATTGATTTCAACTAACCAACTTAGAGAATAAACAAAATCCAAGATAGCAAAAAGAGAGCAATATATAAGAAAAACAAAATTATGATAATGAGGAGGAGAATATGCTCCGCCCGCCCCCCTCTTCAATTAAATCTCGACGTGGGGCTCGAGATCCTGAAAATCCATGTGCAAGAACTCAGCACCATGAGATTTAATTCAAATTAATACATTTGCATAAACAGGATCTTGTTGAAACCAGTGTGGTAGATCGAAGATGACCACTGTTTGGCGACGAAGTCTCAACCCCTTGAAAAACACAGAGAGACAAGTACCAGACATTAGTCTTCTCTCAAGATTTGGAAAATTTAGTTTTATATATTTCGTTATTTTTTATCTTTGTATTGTATTATATATATATATATACTGCAAATACATTCTCTCTTAACACATATATATATATACTGCAAATACATTCTCTCTTAACACATATGGTGTGCACCTCTTATTCAATGTTAATGGTGGGGTTCGAGTACTCCCGTCATGTGCATTTTATAATACAACGAGGTTGCGGGTTCAAGTTTATTCTTCCCAAAAAAACCCTAAATTTATGTAATAGTGTAATACTTAAAAAATAAAATAAAATAAATCAATAGTCAATGGTTTGGGAAGGTGAGGAGGGGATTGACGGTATTAGATTAATTAATTATAGGGCTATTCTTATTGACATATTGTCAGTTACAGTCTTAATTAATTAATTTATTAGTGCAGAAGTCATAATTAACTTTCTATTAAGAACAAGGTAGCACATATCATTGGTCAAAAAGCTTGAAGTTAGATCATAAAATAAACCATCATTGAAGTAGAAGGAGACATGAGATTGGAGTTGTGTTCCTTCATTACCAAGCAACATACAATTTATTCGTATTTATAATCGAGTTTAAATTAAACCTATGTCATTTACTAATTAATATTTATAAATGTTCGGGAATCACCAAATTAACCTAACCTTCAAAACATAATTAAGAAATTAATTAAAATATTAGCGTGTTAGTGTGTTAGGTGACCCAAGAAAGCAATGTAATTTTCATGTAATCTAGCTAGCTAGTTTGCTGATGAAGCAGTGTTTATATATATATATATGTGGATGCTTAGTTGGATTCCAACTGGAGAAACAAAAGCATCCCACAAATCAGCTGGACTTCTTGTATATGTGTGCTGATGAGAAAAGGACATGTCTTGGATATATAGTAAGCTTAATAACGACATGATTAATTTAATTTAATTATATGCTTATCAGTACTGATTAAGAAGCTCTCTGAGTATCTACATAAGAATATAAGATGGAGTTTCTCTATTAATTTGTTTGTCAACACCTCACTGTGTCATTATCTTCCATATATGTTTGTCACTTCATGTTGTGCATGTGGACTACAGGTTTGTGAAAAATAACTATTACTAAGTCTCTCAATTTGATTCATTAATTTTAAAGAAAACAAATACACTGTCTTTGTATAATCATGATCAGGTGTAGGAATTCCACATATTTTTCATTTGTGATCGACTAACGTTATAAAATCCCGCTCTATAAAATTACAAAATTATATTGTTAATTACTATTGAAAGTGTGTACAAGTCACTGTATAACTTTACAAAGTCCATCCTATAACGGGGAATAGTAGATTCTTAATTTAAAAATAAAAAAACGAAAGAAATTTCTGCATCTGATAAGTACTTTTTCATATGTAATATAATATTGTTACCTATAGACCTATAGTCATTCTTTGATAATTAATGCGGATATCCAATTTTGTTAGTAGGGGACTTAATTGTGACGTAAAATTGCTTTATGATTTCGTAATTCAAAGCAAATGATCATTGACAGAAAAATCATGAATCGCCCTATGTATGATCCAATGAGAAAATTGAAGATCAATGGTGGGGTTGGCTATGATGATTAGAGGAAAATGATCTCAGAATGTTTATTGTATCTCAATCATAAGGCATGAATCTTCTTGGAAGATATATATATATTTCACCAATAACGACACGCCACATTGGAATCTCTATTGTAATCATGCCAATATCATATCAAAGAGAGATTAATATAGAATATTGGGTAGGTCATATATATATATATATATATATATATATATATATATATAATTTCAAATCAATGCGTATTGATATAATTTTATGAGGATATTGAATGTGAACCACTAGTTTTACATGATTTGACTTAAGTGTGTATGCACTTGTCAAAGTTTCTCCATAATGAGTGGCTCATATTCAATATTCTTATGAAGTTATATCAGTGTGCACTCACCAGATCGGAACTATATATATATATATTATCCATGGTACGATGATTGAACATGAGATATCATCAAGTGGAATGAACACGTACCCTTTAACACCAAACCACATTAAATGACGGTGAATATATCAAATATTAATATTGGTCTAGACTCTATAATAGCATGTTTATATACATAAAATGTTTTTTATAGTGCAAATTTTTTTTGCTTATAATGAATTCATATTCATATAAATTTGTTAATTGAGTATTTATTTCGGTAGAAAGTTGCTATACACACTAAAGATTTTTTGTATATATAAATATAAAGGTAAACGGTTTTACTAGTGATTATAACAATCATGCTTTCCTTTAATTCTAGCGTTGCCCTACATTTAGCTTCTTTTTATTTTAATGATTGTCCCTAAAACTATTATAAATTAAAAAAGAATAAGCAAAAATTGTGCTATTAAAAAAAATAAAAGTTTGACTAATGGAAGTAACACAAGAAAAGAAAAGAAAAAGCATATATATATTTTTTAAAGTATTACTAGAACTATTACAATATTTGACAGTCGGGAATTATCAAGATCAAACAATATATGTACGGTCTGAGTATCTACTCCCACAATTCGGAAAAAAAACTCCCCACATATGTTTGTAAAATACATATGGTTAGATTTAAACCTCTCACCATTTATGTGGAAGGAAGGTGCACTAGGTGATGTGCAAAAAAAAAAAAAAAAAAAAAAAAAACTTACTTAATAGTAATTAGTAAATACTCTCTTTAACCTTTCTCCAATTATTGTCCTTAAAAGGCGAATTTTCCCAAGATTGACAAAATCATTTATAATTGTCCTTGTATTTTATTTTTATTTTTTATTTTACCGGTTTATAATAATATCAAGTCCATCGGTCCCCTATGTATAGCCTTTGATTATTAATAATACATCTATTACATACATTAACAATTCTATGTGTTATCAAACTTTCTGCTATTGTATGTTTATTGGCCGCTGCCGTTCACGCTATTAATTATGCTTGGACTTTTGGCTGGAGTCGGTTATGGTTGGAGAGCGATTTGACTTTTATAGTGAATATCCTTCGTTCTAGGTCTCGTAAGGTTCCTTGGCGTTGGCACCCCGCTTGGGATAGTTGTTTGAGCTTAATCTCTCAAATGGACTTTGCTGTCACTCATATTTATCGGAAAGGTAACCAAGTTGCAGATAGTTTAACTTCTAGGAGCCCCAGTATCGTCTCTCCTACATGGTGGTGGATCGCTCCGAGTTTTTGCAGTCCTTTTATTTTCAATGATTTTTGTTGCAGACTTTCTTTTAGGTTTTGTTAATCTGTTTTCTTTTTTTTTGTTTTCCGTTCTCTTTTGTTCTCTTTCTTTTTTATTTAATAAAATGTTGGGCTGGTCCCCAACAACCTTATCAAAAAAAAAAAGAATTATGAATATAAATTTTTCCAACTTGCATTTGTTTCCATTATTTTTCTTTTTGCTTTTTTTTTAATGAACAATAAATAAAAAGATGCAAGTGCCTCTACACATGAGCCAAGAAAAACCTTTTTTAGAAACCTCATCCTCAACCATGTGATTTCAATATTTATATATTGTAAATAATAACATTGAAATAATTGGTTCTATTCCCTAAATTGTGATCCAAGAACATCCACAGAGGCTTCAAGATAAGATTTACATTATAAAAAAAAAAACAATGATTAATTTAATTCTTTTTTTATTTTAATCACTATTATTTAAAAGAGTTATATTTTTTTTCTTTCTCCGGCTCTATGCCAACCAAACATTTTTTTTTTCTGACAACATCTACTAATCGGGACTAGATATGTTTTTTGAAAGTTTTCGTCATTGGAAGAATTCGAGCCACTGATCTAGGAGTCATTTACCTAAGTCTCAAACTCGTCCATCTACCAGATGAGCTACGCCCCTGTTCTATGCTAACCAAACTTATTACAGTTTTTAATATGTGTTCTAAGGGTATGTATTGAGAATTTAAAAAATAGATACAAAAATTATACTTGTTCTTTTGAAACTTAGAAAGTTGTGCATTGACGTATTAAAAAATTATATGATTTGTTTAATAATTTTAAATCTTTAACACATATCATTAGGACGAGAAAATCTTCGGTGCAGCGGGTGCATCAGCTGAGTGTTGCACCTGGTCACTGATATATTGACACATAAGTATGTGTTAGCTTTTTTGTTTGGTTTTTATATATTTTTTATCATTATTTTATTCCTTTCTCTTTCATTCTATCAAATTTATTATTATTATTTTACATGACACATACTTATGTGTCAAGCTATCAGTAGTTGAGTGTAACACTCAGCTGGTGCACTCGATGCACCGAAGATTTTCTCCATTAGGACATATGCTACCAATATATATGTATATAATGCATGTTTATATATGTAGTCTTTAATTACATTGGAACTCCTGAATCATTTATAAATTTTATGCAAACAGATCTGACACATAATCTTGTAAATTGATCAGACACATGTTGGGCATGATATTTTTGCAGTTGCAGTAACTGCATGGCTTCTTAATTTGTCTTAAAAGTAATCTGTAGCCAACAATGAAACCAATGAAATTTGACAACAGAGATCCACTTGAAACAATTTGCCTTAAAAAGTAATCTGTAGCCAACAATGAAACCGATGAAACTTGACAACATGTACAGTTCCACTTGAAATATATTTGTGTATAATAATGTTATTGGTAAATTAATTTTTCTACATGACCATTATCGATGACCAAAATATATAATGTGAGGGAAAATGATGCTTTAGTTATAATGTGTCACAACATTAATTATAATAGTTTTTGTTTATCAAAAATAATTTGATTGCACTGATCAAAAGTATTGGGTATGAAAAAACGAGCAAAATACGACTTGACACGATTTTTATACGGCAGGACAGAATATATAAATTAGCCTTGTCTAGTAGGTTAATTATCATTTCTTACTATTCCTTATCGTACTGTTTTGTAAAAATGTTACGATTTTAATTATCCACTAGTGCCTTTCACGTTACAAATTTTTTTCGTGCTAAGTTTCACATAAATATTCTCCACCCCAAGAGCTTTTTATTTTTTATTTTTTTTTAAGCAACACCATGAGCTATGAACGTGCCAAATTAATCAATGTATCCAAAAGTTTATATATATTCAAGACCTCACTTATTAGTGATATACAACATGTATTTTTTATTTTTATTTTTATAATTGAGAAATCTATAGATATGTTTCTTTCTTTTTTTCTCTTTGAAAGAACTTCAGTGCATGGCATGCTATTGTAAGTAAGTTTGTAACCACAAAATTTGTATAAATAAATTAATAATGAAAGGTTCATAATCACCACTCACCAAACAATATACCGTTTTATAATTGAAATCACTAAACGATATCAATGGTCAAGGAAGTAACATGCTCCTACTACTAGCTACCTACAACCTAAGATAATGCCCCACACACACAATACATATATATATTAAAGAAGTATTATATTTATTTTTTTAAAAAATAGAATATTTATTTAATCAGGACTATCCTGACTTTATAATTTCAGAACATCCAACCATATCCACACATTCACAGTGGGTCCATAGCCTCACACAAATACTCACACTCAATATGAATGTGTTGTGGTTGGACGTCCTTAACTTATAATTTCAGGACGTCTTTAATAGAGAACCACCATATATATATACAAATTTTCTATTATCAGTTCGTCCTAACAATAAATATATCAGGAAGTAGAATGTGGACTACTAGATTTACATACTTTGACTCAAAGTGTATGCACTTGTCAAAACTTCTCCATAATCTGTGGTCCACATTTTTTGTCATGATATATTTATTGTCAGGACAAACTGACAATAGAAAGACGGTGTATATATATATATAAACATTGGTGTAAAATAAGTTGAAATAATAGAAAATCTATAGAAATCAAGAAAATAGTGCGATCAGAATCATCTTTGTTCCAACCACTAGATTACAAGCTTATGTCATTTTCCCCACTATGTTTTATATACAGTATCAAATACTACATGTCGGTGAGAAATTGAGAGAAAATCAATGTATTAATTTTTTTAAATTGAGAGAAAATTTGTAAAATTTTGTGTACATTAATGGCCAGAGAGCATGAAATTCCAGCGACCGACAACCATAAATATAATTAACCACATTGACAGAATCTACAAGACACTGATTATTATGTGAAAAATAATAATAATAATAATAATAATTTCTCTTTAAATGAGTAATGGTGAAAACACTGAAAAGTGATGACCCAATGGGGTATTTTGAAAGCTCCACAAACTCTTATCTTATTTTAAAATTCTCGGGAGCCTATATTTGAAAAGCCATGTCAACTACTAGTAGTCACATTGCATAGACCTTTCAAGCCCCATGATAGTTGTTGTGGCCCAAACTCTATATATATATAGTGTTGTATTGTATCATTGAAAATTCTTTTGTTAGTATCATTTGATGTGGACAATCAAACCGTGCAATGCGATGTGAACAACTTCATTATCAAAACTTTGTGATATGATGGTAACAATATACGAAGTGATCTAATGTGATCATAATAATTTGAAACACGACCGTAATAATTAACAATGCAACATTAATAATGCTAGACTTATTGCCATAATATAATATGTGTTCGTCAATTCCAAATTGGATAACATTTCTGTAATCAAATGAAAATGAGTGAACATTTATTAACGACATTTTATAATGAATTTAAAATTATAAAATATGCCATGAGCACAACTTGGAAATGTAACAATCGTAAGCATGCAACTTTAGCAATTCCTAACATAACACATGACTTGTGTATCAACTTAATACGTTTAAGTAATGTTAGGCATCTCGATTTATACAATAACATATATGAATTCATTTATCACATCATTATTGGGACACAAGTGGAATACGAGTACATGTAATAGTATTCAATTTTTTTTTACTCTAGGGTCAATATCTAAATTGACTGATTGATTTTATTGTAGCAATGAAACCAATCAATCTTTGATTCACTTCAAAGTTACATCAAAAGCCATCACGGGGTCAGGCCATTCATAGTCACAATCTGCATGTCGACAACCAATTTGTAATAAATGTTTTTTTATCTTTCTCGAACTGAGTGCTTGCATTATTTTTCAACAATTGACCTTCCAATCATTGAAAAAGCCACATCTTTAAACTAACTCATGGTATATAATTGCATAGGGATAACCTTAGTAGAAAATTTTTAATGGACCAATTGTTTCGATTGTTTGAACGGTGTGTTTGAATGGTGCGCACGGTCACCGGAAATAAACTATACGATTGTCATATATGCGTCATATATGATTTTTTTATATATATATATATATTATTTTCAGTGGCATAAATATACCTATTAATAGCACATCTATCTGGTGAAGATTTTCTCCTAAACTAAAGCATCGATTGATGACGACTACTTGTCAATCTATCAGAGGATCGATTTTGATGTGACATGATAGAACACTTCAATTATTAAGTCCTTGGAGACCTTTTTTATATTAAAAAATATATATATGGTCATGAATACCTCATAGGGGCCGTTTGGTATGGGATAATCAAAATAATGTGATTCTTAGGAATGTGAAACCCAGTAATGTGATTCCTGAGAAAGTTGCATACATGTGTTTAGTTGTGTATGGGAATATTATGTCAGATTCCTAGGAATGTTAGAAAATTGTGTTTGGTTGCGTATGGGAATGTTTTTGTCTTTATATATAAAAAGATGTCAAAATTAATTTTAAAATAAATAAATAACATATACATACACGTCATCATCATCTTCATTTCAAATAACAAAATCAAATCAAGAAAAGAAAAAAAGAAAAAAACTGGAGAAGATCAGTGAAGAACGTTGTCATCGTCGTCGTTGTCTTCATCTTCTTCTTCTTGTCGTCGTCCTCCTTGTCTCCATCGTCAGACAGGGGTCGTCATCGTCGTTGTCAACGGCGTCATCATCGAAGCTCGTCGTCGTTGTCGTTGTCGTCATCATCGAGCAAACCCAGATGACGTGATTGAAAATTGATCGATTTAGGTTTGGGTTTTTGAAAAATTGATCGATTGGATAAGATTGGGATTTGGGGATGAATTGAAAAGGAGAAGATTTGATCTAGGGTTTGTGTGATTGAAAATTGAAAAAGAAGAAGAAGAGGTGGTGTGATTGAAAATTGAAAATTAAAGAATAAAAGGTATGGTTAGTGATCTGCGTGAAGAAAGAAGTAAAAAAACATATATATTTTTTTTAATGAGGTTGGTCCCACGGTGGAAATCAGATGGAAGGGCATCTGAAACCCACCTGTTGGGATGGAAATCACATTACCCCCTTGGAGGGTAATGTGATTCCCATGGGATTCACTTTCTTAGGAATCTAAAAACACAAACTTGCTACCAAACATGGGAATGTTGTCAGATTCTCATTCATATGCCAAGATGCTCCCATACCAAACGGCCCCTTAGATTGATATCATCGTTGAAATAAGAATAATGCTAAACATCTCATTTAAAATCCCACCGTTTTCATCCCAACACATGTGATATGTGATATGTGAGGTGTCAAATTGTGAGTGGATACACATTAATGATGTTTTATCTCACCTACCACGTGTATCCACTTACCATTTGACATTTCAGATATCATATGTGTTGGGACGAAGAAGGGTTTGGACAAATTTATCCCCTCCATTGACACATGTCATGTCTTAATGAGGGGGTAATGCTCAGCCCTAGTAAACTCTTTTAGATGAGGCCATTTTTTACTCACTTCCTTTCAAGGGGGGTGAGCATTACCTCTCTCCAAAAAACATGACATGTATCCATTGAGGGGTAAAATTGTCAAAAAAGATAAAGGGTTTGAATGAATTTATCCCCTCCATAAACACATGTCATGTTTTTAGGAGGAGGTAATGCTCACCCCCCTTGAAAGGGGGTGAGCAAAAGTGAACTCAGATGGGATATATAGTATTACTATTGAAATAAATATATAACATCTTAAATGATATTTTTGGGTTAAGGTACCCTACAAATCTTCTAATTTTAGGATTATTATTAAACTATCCGATACTGATAGGGTAGCATACAAAAAGTGTGATATGACACATTAACCATGACCTGGAACTTTGTATGATTGATTGATGATTTGTCTATTCTCATATCTTAGCAATTAATCGACTAGGGATGCCAATTATGAATCTATGTTTCACCCACGGACTCATCATTTCAACTCATGGACAAAATTGTGATCTCTCACTTTTTGTTAGATTTCTTTGACAAAGTAATAGGAGACCAATTTTACTTGAAATTAAAGTGATAAAACAAAGAAGAAACAATTACCAAACTAAGTTTATATGAATTCACTCAATTTCAATTATTTTGTTACTTTTTTAAAAAAGTGACAAAAATGATCACTTATGTTTTATATTTGTATCAATTTCGGCTCTTAACTAAACATCAATTAGACAATCGTAACAGTAAATATGTTATCTTAGTCTTTCAATATTGTAAAAACAAAATTAAAACCTGAAATAATAAAATAAAAAAGGACTAAAGACATTTTAAATAACGAAGAATTAATTACTTTAAAATTGTTATACAAATTTAATTGATGATTAATAAAATATTAAAAATAAATAAAAAAGAGTACATTCTTACTCGTAGTGATTATGTACTCTTATAAAATATATAATAAGTGATTATTTCACTTTTATGGGGTATTTTTATCTTTCAAATCTAAAGGTGTTGGTTATTTTGGCAAGGTGACAAAGTCACAAAACATTAGAGCATCTCCGATGCAAATATATATTTTTGAATTTATAAATAGTGCCACATCATAACTTCTATTCATTATGTACCCATTTTGAAAAAAAAATAATAATAATAGAGAAATGCATATTCACATCTCCAATGCAATTATATAAAATCAAATATGTATCTATTTTATGATCAATCATAATAAAACAATTATTCCACTATCTCTCCTCTTTTATTTTACAATTATTGGTGGAAAGAGTTAGAAATCATAGTTATCATTTCTATGAGAGTTTTTAGAAACTCAACTCCATATTCTCTAACTTTTTTCTGCCATATCATCTCCATATTGAAGTTAGATAATTGCATCAGAGAGAGTTTTTCTAACTTTTTAATTATCTATCCTATGTGGCAGTCAATTTTCTCCAAATGCATATTTACATTGGAGCAAGCATCTCTATTGCAGATATGCATTTTTGAGTTTCTAAATAGTGACACGTCAGCATTTCTATTCATTATGGGCCTACTTTTGAATTTTTTTTTTTAGAAAAATGCATATTCACATCTCCAATGCAATTATTCAAAGTCAAATATGCATTAATTTTATGACCAATCATAATAAAACAATTATTTCACTCTTTCTCCTATTTTATTTTACAATTAAATGAGTTTTAATATTATTGGTGGAAAGAGCTAGAAATCCTAGTCAGTATTTCTAGGGGAGCTTCTAGAATAAGAAACCTAATTCCATATTCTCTAACTTTTTTTTTTTTTTTTTAGCATTGGAGATGCTCTTAGAATTAAATGAATATTTAGAGACTTATTTAATGAATAGAAAAGCAACTTACCTTTTCAGATCCATGGGCCATGGGCCAAAGCATGTCGGACTTAGCCCGGAGAGAAATCGAGTCTATAATCATGGGCCAGGCTGAGATTTGGTATTTGGTCTTGGGCAAGCCTACATGTGTAAGTATCAAAATTGACACATGGCGATTTTTGGACCAACTCGGCCTCATTTTTCACATCGATGGATCACTGAAGACTGAAAAGAGGAAGAGGAAGAGGAAGAGGAAGAAGAAGAAGAAGAAGCCACTTCAATGGCTTCGTCACTCAAACCTCCCGAAGTCCCGATGGAGCTCCACGCCGTCAACCAAGAAAAGCTCCTCAACTCCCTCCGCCAAAACCTCAACGAGACGTCTCGTCCTTTGCATGGCTTTGTCTTTCTTCAGGCAATTTTATTTTTCTTATACACAAGCATATTTGTTGATAATTGATCATAATTGCGATGTGTTTCGATTGATGTTTTTTTTTTTTTTTTTTGATCAATCGTTTTTTCACAGGGAGGCGAGGAGCAGAATCGTTACTGCACCGATCATACTGAACTCTTCAGGTACATGATCACTCTTATTGTTTCCATTTTTTGATCTATTTTATTTTATTTGAAAATTTCGTGCTGATATTGTTTTCCGTATAAAGTGGAAGCTTCGTGAAATGAAACGCGTCAAGGTTTTTAATTTCGTTTGAAATGCTAAATTTTATTGCTTGTAATTTGTGCTGATTGATAGTTGTTGATTGAATTAACAGACAGGAGAGTTATTTCGCATATCTGTTTGGAGTGAGAGAGCCTGGCTTTTACGGAGCTATCGTGAGTTCTTTTCCTGTTGCATGCTCATGCATTGTCTTGTTTATCTTTTATACTTAATTGGTAAGTTTCATGAAGGTTAGAGGGGAGACTATTTTATGGAGTTATGGTGCCTTTACATGTTTTTTTTTTGTCATGAACTTCTGTTGTCATTATTAAAGTTTAGTCTAAGTTTTGTGCGATTGAACTCCTGCTTTCTTTCATAAGTGCATTTTCTTTAATAAGTGCATGTTCTGAATCAGTCTATGATAGAATGAGTCACCTAATTAGCTATTCTTGTATTTACATGCTTTTGTATCAAAGTGATGCTTTTTTTCAACTTTGGGGATTAAATGATTAATGTAGAGCATATGCATTCTCATAGAACATTAAAGTTGATCATCTTTGTCATTCTTTCTTGAAGGATATTGCAACTGGGAAATCTATTCTTTTTGCTCCTAGATTACCTTCTGAATATGCTGTTTGGTTGGGAACAATAAAGCCATTATCCTTTATTCAGGTGAGGTGACTATGCATTCAGTAAATGTTTGCTTTGTCAACTTTGGATGAATATTCTTTTGTTCATATTTACATATCTTTCTTCTAGGAAACATACAAGGTTAGCATGGTCCACTACACCGATGAGATTGTAGGAGTACTGCATGACCAGTACAAGGGATCTGGAAAGCCTTTATTATTTCTCTTGCACGGGCTTAACACTGATAGCGATAGATTCTCAAAACCGGCTGATTTTAAGGTTCTTAATCTAGTTCTTTTCTTTTCTTCCCATGTTATTTTTTATGCATTCAAATGAGTGATGATTATGTTCTCAGATTCTGTTTCTTCACAATGTATGCACGATGACAATATTTAACCATAATTTTTCCAAAAAGTCCATTGCTTAGATTAAAAAATCCGATTATATTAAAATAGATGTTTCAAAATAATATTATTTTTGTAATCTCTTCAATTCTTTGTTCAGGGGATAGAAAAGTTCAAGACTGAGTTGAATATGTTGCATCCTGTTTTGTCTGAGTGCCGAGTTTTGAAGTCAGACCTTGAGCTTGCTCTTATCCAGTTTGCAAATGATATAAGCTCTGAAGCTCATGTTGAGGTAATCATTTTTTGAAATCTCCGTTTTCATGAGCAACCGTGAGTGGTTTAACTGGTTATAATGTTGTAGGCAACACAATTGGAAAACACTAATTTATACTTTAGATGGGCAATTGAGTGGCAGCTTATTGAACAGTGATTGGCCATATTGTTATGGAAGAAATCTTTTATATTTATTAAAATAAAAGATTCACTTATTTCTTTTCAGTTTTTGTTCATGATAACAGGTATTCTATCTTGTAAACATAGACTAGCAAATAGTTTCTGCATATTAGTTATAAATGTGATTTGTGTGTTTAATACTTCCTGATTGTCTCTAGTGGTAACTGGCTTAACTCACCCCTTCACAAGGAAATAAATAACCCAGAGGCTGGGAAAAAACTTCATGAACCTTTCAATGAGTATTCAACTTAAATGGATACGGGCTTGTCTTGCATCTAAATATTTGTTGGTAATATGATGTCTGTTGCTATTTTCTTTTCCAACTAGGTTATGAGAAATACTAAAGTTGGCATGAAGGAGTATCAGTTGGAGAGCATGTTTCTTCACCACACTTACATGTATGGAGGGTGTAGGCATTGTTCATACACATGCATATGTGCTACTGGTGAAAATAGGTGAGAATTTCTTCTATTGTGATCTTCTCTCTTTCTATGAAAGTGCATAATAGCTACATTTAATATTATTTTGATTTACATGTATGAGAACGCATCCAAATCAAAGAAAAAGATAGATTCCAGTAGCTGTATTTAAATTCTTTGATTTCTGAAATTGTAATGAATATCTGATTTTTTTGAAATATTTATTGTCTTATCACTTTTCGATAGTATTTTGGAACCTGCTTTGCAATTATAGATTGAAGTAGACTATATATGTGTTACTTATTTGTTTGGATAGAGTGTAAAGAGTCTTCTACAAGATACATGCAAGGACATACTTTTTAAACTCAACGTTTGATGAACAAAACTAAAGCAGCCGCTTTTAATAGATTAACAAATGGTTTCAGTCACCCAATCAAAATAAAGGTGTCTTTATATCTTTCAGCCTTCCATCATGCTTATTTTGTTTGTATAGGCATGATTGTTGTTTGTTAATTTTCTCTATGTTTCATGAGACAAAATCCTGAACCTAATTGTCCCTCCTCAACTTCATGAAGCAGGCTAGTATGTTTCCAATTTCCCCTGGTAAAGTAAAATGGAGGATGGGTAAATATTGTTCAATCATTTGAGAAACATGTATCTTCTATACAAATTTTGAATGTGTTATATATATACACTAATTGAATTCTATGCTGACCAGTTCCTACTATTGGTTTGCAAGTTACAGATTGAGATTGAGGTCTTTTATGAGCAAATGCTTTTTTATCTTCCTTGAAGAAGCATGTTATTTGTTTGTTATTCACTAATCATCTTGCGGTCACATTTCTTTTAGAAATACAAACAGATTGTTTTGATTGATATTCGGGTATTATTCTTTTGATATAAATGTTACTTCCATCACAAATGCGGTAGCTAATAATTTTTATGTTTAATGGTTTAGTGCTGTTCTACATTATGGGCATGCAGCAGCTCCAAATGAAAGGGTACAGTTGACTCCAAATCTTTGTCCTCTTATTTTCTTTGCATAATGAAACCACTATTGTCATACCTTCCATCTATTTGATTTATTGTGGTGTATTTGATTATTGGGAATTTGGGATGCCTCAGTAACTTGAGGGTCTATTTGGTGTATTTTGAGGTTATACTTTTCTATAGGTTTTTGTGTTTTTGCTGATTTTTGCGCTGTTTGGGGGGATTTTTCTTTTTCTATTTTTGCTGAAAGCCTGACAGGTGGATTTCTGATTCACACCTCTCATGTATATTATTTATTTTCTCTTGCAATTCATATATATATATATATATGTGTGTGTGTGCGCGCGCGCGTGTGTGTATAATTCAATCCGGGTCTTTATTGAAGCCTTAAGTAGAAGGTCTATTGTAATAAACATTTTTATTATTTGGATAAATTTTGAAAGGTAATAGGGGTGTGTGTGTATGCTTGACCTTGTCAAAACGTGTTCACTTCTTTCCATTTCATGTCAAAAGTAGAAGGCTGTCTCTAGTGCAGGACATTAGAAAATCTTATTGCTATCTTAACAATTTGAACATTATTTAGAGGATGAAAAAACATTTTGGATTTGGGTATTATGGCAAACTAGTTACAGTATGGCCTAGGGAATTAAGTATAGTTCAAGGAAAGGACCCCTTAATAGCAGTGTAACTGTTTATGAATCAGGTATATTTTACCATGCATATGCACCTAAATTCACTTGTTTATCAGTTGTTATTTTTATGCTGGCTTAGTAACCATCCATCATTACTTGTGTAAACTTATCTGTGTAAAAGTATGTAATATCTTTTTCTCTTAACATGATTAATGCGTAGTCTATCAAAACTTCATTTCGGGCTTGTACAGTTACAGTCTCAGTGGGTTGGATATGGTACTGGTTTAGATCCATCGGTTTAATTCCAATATAATAAAACTAAAAAGGTTTAATCAATTTTAGGTTTAAGTTGTTGATTTATAAGATATTAATTTTTGATGCATACATACACACATTAGCAGTGCATTATATTTTGGTAAGTTGAATCAACAAGATGAGATATTATGTGAAATTTTAATAAAACTTTAATCTCTAAAATTGTTCTTCAAATTAGATCAGAATTCTGAATCAGAATTCAACTAAATCTTGCTGATTGAAACCTGATATTGACTTTATGTAACTGGAATTCTGATTCTAATTCTTTTCTTCTCTTTTTGCTTTACATAACGAATCTGAATCTAACTTGGGTCTTGGCTTTAATTTTTTTATTTTGGCTGAAACTTTTATTGGAATTCCTGTTGTTAGACCTTAGAGTTGCATACCAATTTTGTTTAAGGTTTTATCATTCATAAGACTGGCTCATAGTAAACCTGTATATTCTGCAGACTTTCGAAGATGGAGACATGGCATTGCTTGATATGGGAGCTGAATACAACTTTTATGGGTCAGACATAACTTGTTCATTCCCTGTAAGTTCATATGCTACTAGGGGTTATTCCTGAGTTGTTTTTGGTTCCTCTATTGCCCTTCTCAAAGACATCTAATTGTTTCTGCAGGTCAATGGGAAATTTACAAATGATCAAAAACTTATTTATAATGTAAGTGTTTCGTTTTTAGAGCTATGCTCATTATATATTGGTGAAACCTCTTGTTTCTCTCTGTGCTAAAGGGGAGATCAGGTTTCTCATATGCATACTTGACAAACAATACTACTCATGAGAAAGAAATATATAATCAACCACTCTTAGAGGTTTCACTGTTAGAACTTCCCAGTTTTAATTACATTTTCTGCAGGCTGTCCTTGAAGCTCACAATGCTGTCATAAATGCAATGAAGCCTGGAGTGAGCTGGGTAGATATGCACAAGTAAGCCTAAAAAGTGAAAATGTCAGATGTATATTATATAGTGCTTGAAAGTGGATTATACATGATGATTTGTATGGTATGTTGCTACATTGAAAAACGATCTTGGCTATTGGCCATGGCTAGTGATGTTCCAGAAATGGCCCTTGATAGGGTAGATATGTGAAGCTGCAAATTCTGCCTTTTAGATTGACTCCAAAAACACATTGTATTCCCAGGATGACTATTGCACTTGTTTTACGTAGCACTTTTGTTGTCTCCGTAATTATGGATCTTGATATTAATTGTTAATATAGATTAGCAGAAAAAATAATTCTTGAGGCCCTGAAGAAAGGTTCCGCCATTATTGGGTAATTTCTCTTTTCAAATTACATAATGTCTTTTACTTTCAACCATCAACCTGTCACTATAATTGGAAGAAAAACAAATTTGGATAGTTGGAATCTTTAAATGCAGAAATGTAGAAGATATGATGGTTGAACGATTGGGCGCTGTTTTCATGCCTCACGGTCTGGGGCATTTCCTGGGTATCGACACCCATGATACTGGAGGCTACCCAAAGGTCTTTAATGATTAAGTTATCACCTTATGTTTTTTTTTTTTTCGTTTCATTTTATTTTGTGTGTTGGTTTATATTTTGTTAAGTGTGTGATTCAGTATTGTCTAGCTCGACTCTTTTTTTTGGTGAACTTGGAAAAATTAAATGATTTGCAGGGAGCAGAAAGACCTAAAGAACCTGGCTTGAAGTCTTTACGAACGAGTAGGGAACTTTGTGAAGGAATGGTAAGTAATGATTTTGGTGCAAACTTATTAGCTATATTTAAGAATATCTTCAAATCCTTTTTATGGACATCCCAATTTCCCTGTTTCTGCTTGAGTTACATTTGATTTTTTCTACAGATTTTTTTTTGTTTCCTTATGCTTTTCTGCTATTCCGTTTCCTTTAATTTGGATACGTTTATAGATCTCAATATCCTTCTTTCTAGTTTACGTCTATTTTCAATAGTTTCATGTTTCTTATTGGAAAACAATGAAGTCTATAGGATTTCTACTTGGAACTTGAACATAGTTTTCATATCCTATTTGGTTTGGTCTAAAATGTTCATTCACAGGTTAAATTATTATAATGTGCATGCTGTGTTAATACTTCTGATGATACGGCATGGCCTGCTGGGATGCCTTGTCCAAATAAAATTATTATGTATCATACCGTGATTTAATATATTGGGAAGAAACCATGTTCAATTGGTCAAACATTAAAATGCTTTATGGCCATTGTCTTAATGTTGGAAGGTAAACTTTCATGACAAACCAGTCTATAGGACGCCATGCCAGTTAAAATGAATGTCTTTCGGTGCTTTATTCAAACTAGATGGGAATTTACCTTATAACTTTATTTCAAAAAGTATGGATTCATCGCTGCTGTTGTTCTGTGTTTTACGTTAGACTGTTCATGGATGTGTACTTATAATATTGCTCGTGTAAAGCTTTACTGACTGAGGTATTCCATGCTTTGAATGACCACGGGGAACAAACTAAGGTTGGGTGCTCTCTTATAGGTGATTACAGTGGAGCCAGGATGTTATTTCATTGATGCTTTGTTGGTTCCAGCTATGGAAAATGCAAAGACTTCAAAATTTTTCAATCGCGAAGTAATTGGCAGATTTAAAGATTTTGGTGGTGTTCGTATAGAAAGTGATGTGGTACACTATACACACCTTATCTTTCATTTACTGCTAAACAATGAAAATTTCTTACTTTGGCATCAATACTTGACATGCCTAGAGTCTTGACTTCTCACATATTTTCTGCATGCTTTTGCTCAGTGAATATTTATTTTAATTTTTGTAGCTGGTCACCTCCAATGGTAGCAAGAACATGACAAATGTGCCTCGCGAGACGGGGGAGATTGAGGCTGTAATGGCAGGTGCACCGTGGCCTCTTAACAAGAAAATATAATCTGTCAAATAGTTTGTAAGCGTTTACTGAAATTTTAGAATAAGGCACTGTTGAGTAAAGTTTGACACTTGAAACCAATTTTCATTTCTGTATTATTAACCAATTATTTCGATAAGTTCAACTCCATGTTTGGTAACTTCATCTCGTCTTCACTTCACTTTTTACAATTGGTTGTCGATAAAATAATAATGAACAGTAATCATATTCTACTAACACATTTATTATATATTCTTAAGATTCAAGAGTGACTAAAAACTTACATTTATTTATGAGTAATTGGCACCAATGCCCTCGGGCCCCGGGAGTGTACGTGAATTCGTATGTTGCCCCTTAAACTTTTTTTTAGGCATTAAATCCCCAAACTATAGTTTATTGGTAAAACACGACTATAGATGTCCCCTCTCAGGGGCGAATAAACCTAACTGTTTGCCAATAAACGATAATCCAAGGGGTTTAATGCAAATAAAAGTATGTAATGCAAATAAAATAAACTTTATAAATAAACGATAACTTTATAAATAAACGATAGTTCGACGGTCCCACCTATGTTTCTTTTATAATTAAAAGTATGTAATGCAAATAAAATAAACTTTTTCATCTTGCAAACCACATACGTACAGTCATAGAATTATAGAAAAATAAATGTTTTAATACATCTGGATTATATGGACAACTCAATAATATTATATCGGTACGGCACGATACGACACGATTCGATAATTTTTTGGGTTGTGCCAACAATTAGGTATAAATTAGTATGTCGGGTTGAGTGCTTAATTAGTGAGTCGGGCTCGGGTTGTCACCGTCAGAATACCTCCTCAGCCGGCTCAGCCGCCACTTCAATTCTTTCCGAATCCTTTTCAGCCCTTTCCTCGCTGCAGTTCTGATCATCGAAAATTTGAGATTCATCCCTCTCTAATTGTGTGTGAATTGTGTGTTTTAAAGAGAAGAAAAGAAAAGAAAATAATCTGAGAGTGACATACTGCTAAGATTAGTAATAGTAGATTAGTAAAGAGTTGCTAAGTTTAGTAATAGCAGATTATATGGACAACTCGATAATATTCTTTGATTTTTATATAATTGCTTTCATTTTTTTATGAATGAAAAATGGGTACATTGTAAATTTAGCTTTTTCCCTGAATATAAGGGAACCTTATAGATATTTTGGGATCATCTAGACTTCTTATAATAATAGTTATCCATACTTTTGGTTTTATTCACCTAACAAAATCAGGATTCAAACCCCATAAACTTTCTGTTTTAAACAAATTATTATCAATTCAGCATGATCCGAACCAAAAAAAAAAAAAAAAATCTTTAAATGTTTACCTATATATCTGATTTTTAGTTTAATTCAATCAGAAATTTTTATTTTTATGAATTTAATCTTTTTTTTTTTAACACTTCTAATTTAACTCTCATATACTTAATTATAATAATATGTATTCTTAAAAAATATATCGTTGAAAGGATCTCGTCAAGATCTTTAAAATGATACTAATATTATACACATATTTTATTTGTTTATTAACAATGGTTCATTTGGATGTAATCATGGGCGGAGCTCCTCATGAGTCTGGCTGGGCTGTAGCCCAGCCAAGCATTGGGAAAAAATAAAATTATATATGTCCAAAATTTTTGAAAAATGAAAATGGATTGATTTTGTTTATGATTTTTTTTTTCTGAAAAAAATTAAGAATTTAGGCTTAGTTGACACCAAATATTTGATTTAGTAATAAAAGTGAGTAATATTTAATATTGATGACATATTTATTCATTATAACTTTTTAATAGAGAAATTGATATTTACTACCGTCCAATGTTCTTAGGTAGTAAAGAGAGCTCATTTAGCTTGATAATGTTTTCCATTTCTTTTTTAATTTTTTATATGTTTCTCATTTTTTAAATGGTTTAGCTTAAAAATTTAGATTAAATAGTACCCAATAATCTTCGTTCCATTTTTACGGTATTAAAATTTGGTATAATTTTAATATGATTATGTACAATTCATAAATGGTATATTTTAAAAAATTATTAGTGACTGACTCTGTTACAATCATATATAAATATGGAATGAGGATATGGAGGATCTGACAGATTATTAGCCGACCTAATACCCGTATGTATATAATAATAGATAGCCTTAGTTATTAAAATCACAAATACATAAAATAAGCAACATATTACATACACATGATGAACACTAAGATTGAGAATAACAACAATCATGTGCTAAAATTATACAACAAATTCATTCTACTTTATTCTTTTTGCAATATAGGGACCCAAGTCACCAAACCCGATTGTACATCCCCAACTTTTAATTATGTATCAAATGATTTATATGTCAATTTGATTTATTGTAACTAGGGTTGGATTTGGGTCGAGTCCTACTGGACCCAGACCCAGACCCGATAAAAAAAAAAAATTGGACCTAGATCCATGAAAATTTTCGGGTTCGGGTTCGGGTCTGGACCTCTGGTTTTAAGAAGATCCAGACCCGATCGAGGACCCGCGGACCCATGGACCCACGATAAAAAAGAAAAAACAATAAAATACTAAAAAAAAATGTATACTTAAATATATAAATAACTAAATAAAAAAAATAAAAAAAATAGAGGACATAAAAGGGAAATATTCTTATTTGCATTCAATTTCAATTTTGAATTCAAATTCTTTATTTTTTATTTTTTATTTTTAAACTCACTCACTATTCGGGTCTATGGGTCCGGGTTTGGGTTTACAGACTCAAACCCAGACTCAAACCCGGACCCGAATCGGGTCTAATATTCTGGATCCAGACTCGACCCGTCACCTAAATGTGAGGACCTAGACCCGACCCATGCGGGTTAGGTCCGGGTCAGGTCTCGCGGGTCCGGTCTAATTGTCAATCTTTTTCTTCTAAATATTTGAGTCTAACTAAAGGCATTTATATTATAAACATACGTGCGAAGTTTTTGAAAGTAGATTTTTATATCCGGAACACGTATATAATGTTTAAATTCCATAGATTTTTTATGACGAACTTCAAAAGAAAAGGACAAAAAAAAAAGGCAGAATGTGAAACATTAAAACTTAATAGCACCACTCATTAACATATTATATCAAATTAAAAAACTACAAAACACTATTTTCATAAAATAAAATAAAAAACAAAAAAAAACAAAAAAAAACAAAACAAAATAGAGACACAAGTTTCACTCTAAAGTCTGGAACATCATCTTCTCCATTGACAAGAAGCGCCGGAAGTCGGAGATTAAAATCTCCGCCCTCCAGTCGATGTCATCATCACCATTGGGCTCAGGCTGGCGAGGTGATTGGATTGGCGGGCTCGGGCTGTCACCGTCTGAAGACCTCCTTAGTCGCCGCTTCAATTATTTCCCTTTCCTCGCCGCAATTCTGAGCCACTTGAAATCCATTTTATGTGTTTTCTTCACGGCGAAAATTTAAAATAAGGCTTTGAACGTGCATCTCTAAGCACGACACAGCACGGCACGATATGGCACCGCTTGCATTGCTTCATCACCTCCTTCTTGCATTGCGTCAGTGCCTTCCTTGCCACTGTTTTAATTCTCGACCATTTGAGAATATCCATTTGTTGTGCAAAGCTTCTGTAGTGTGAAGAAAAATGAAGAAAAAGTTTGCCTTAAGAAAAGAAAAGAGAGTGAAAGGGATATATACAAAAAGAACATGGGAGTTGGGATTGAAGAAGTCTCTTTACTATTTACATAAAAGTGAGGTCTACAAAAAAGAACATGACACGTGATTGAAAGACCTATATATTGAGATTAATCAAGTATAATCCAGTTTCTTGTTAAGAAAGCATATGAACCTTATCACAAATACGAAAAGGGATGTACACATCCGTTCAATATTACAGACTAAATATGCAACTCATGAGTCACAGTTTCATGCCCCATCAACTAGAACACATTAATGAAAAAAAAAAAATTAGAAAATGATTGACCATAAATTAATTGTGATTGGATTATATATAGTAACGTCATTGCATTATATTTTTGATTTTCAATAACCCGCATTGTGTATTATTGTCTTTTATGATTAAGGAGAGAGTCTCGTGTAATATAGATGTGATGATATATTATGTCATTCATATAATATTTTCTTTTATGGAAAAAAGTAAAATAAAGAAATTCCAACAACTAAAAAATATATATTAATAAATACAGAAAGTTTGTCACGTTTATCTTTGACTCTAAAATCCACAAAATTATTCGAATTCCTACAAAAACCCTTTTCATGGGAACATTTACAAAAGGATAATAGTAGACATTCAACACGTTTGTCCATTATTTACATCCAATTTGATGTGGCAGCTGACATATCACTTTCTTGTCAACTGCCACATCACCACATCACCAAAAATGACCTCTAATAACATGTAATGAATGCTATCATAGGTGAATAATAGCATTTAGAAGCATGTTATGTTAGCCCATACTATTAAAATTCCTTCCATTTTATAGCATTTGCTAAATGCTACCAATAATGCTATAAATCCTTTTTGATAGCATTCATGTGATAGGATTTATAGCATTCATGTGATGCTATGCACTATGTAGATAAGTTACAATGGTATAATTAATAATTTTTTATAACGTTACAATAACCTTTTGACAACATTTTCAAAATGCTATCATTTAAATTACATTAAACAAAAAATAATAATAATGTTTAAACTCTATAGATTTTTGGTGACGAACTTCAAAAGAAAAGGAAAAAAAAAAAAAAGAGGCAGAATGTGAAACATTAAAACTTAATAGCACCAATCATTAACATATTATATAAAATTAAAAAACTATAAAACACTATTTTCATAAAATAAAATAAAAATAAAAAAACAAAACAAAACAAAACAAAATAGAGACACAAGTTTCACTCTAAAGTTTGGAACATCCTCTTCTCCATTGACAAGAAGCGCCGGAAGTCAGAGATAAAAATCTCCGCCCTCCAGTTGATGTCTACCGTCGGGCTTGGGCTAGCGAGGTGATTAGACCGGCGAGCTGTCACCGTTTGAAGACCTCCTCAGCCGCCGCTTCAATTCTTTCCTCTTTCTCGTCGCAATTCTGAGCCACTTGAAATCCATTTTCTGTGTTTTCTTTGCGGCTTTTTTGAGTGTAGACCATTTGAAATCCATTTTCTGTGTTTTCTTCATGGCGGTTTTGAGTGTAGACCACTTGAAATCCATTTTGTGTGTTTTTTTCGCGGCGGTTTTGATGGCAGACCACTTGAAAACCATTTTCTCTGCTTTTTGGTGAAGTAAAGCCTCTAATTGTGTTTGTTATAAAGTAAAAAAGAAAAGAGGTTATAACCCTCTTTTAAAGAGTAATTGTGTGTTTAAAGAGAAGTCTGATTGCTAAGTTTAGTAATTGTGTGTTTTGAGGGTGAGAACAATATGAAAATGGCACCTCTATGGTGGTAGCTTTGTGTAAATGTGCATGTGCCTTCGCAGTGATCATTGAAATTTTGAGATCCATTGTGGAGAAAAATCTTTGATTGTATGTGTTTTGGAAGAGAAGTCTGATTTCTAGGTTTAGTAATTGTGTGTTTTGAGGGTGAGAACAAGATGAAAATGACATCTCTAAGGTGGTAGCTTTGTGTAAATGCGCATGTGCCTTTGATATTATGACCTCACGTTTCTAAATTGTAAATAAACATTAAAAACGTAGTCGTTTGAATTGTCCACGATCCAATCGGAGCGGCATTTATGTGCGCAAGACGCACCCACACACGGCACGATACGACACGACCCAATAATTTTTGGGTTGTGCCAACAATTAGCTATAAATTAGTGTGTTGGGCTGAGTGCTTAATTAGTATTTAATATATTTTGGTGGTGTGTCTATGTGAAGTGGCACCAAAACTCTCATTGTTCGGATGAGACCATACAAGACTCTCATTGTTCTCATAATTTTGACAATCAACTTGTAGTTCACAACTCAAAATAAAGTTAAATTTGATAAAATTCTACAGTTCACAAAATTCTACACTTCTCCGTATTCTCCACAATAGTTGCATTCCCATATCTGGATTAAAATAAAAATTCACTTATCTAAGTGCAGGCAGAGGTTTCCAAAGGGCAGGAGGTCTGATGGTGAGAGGAGTTGCAGCCCGCTGGTTCCGGTCCAATCGCCTCCTGATGATGGCGATGAAGACATCGATAGGAAGGTAAAGGTGTTTATCGTCGAATTCCGTTGCCATCTGTTGTTGGAGAGGCATATGTCTCCAACAAGAGGTGAATGATCCTTTACCTATTTTTTCTCCAAATGTGAAGTTGCCTTAGTTTAAACTTTGAATTATTTGCAATTGTAATGAATTTTATTTTGTATTTATAATGCATTAATGGATTTTATTTTGTACATGTAATGGAATGTTTTTTTTTTTTTTTTTTTTTTTTAATTTGTAATTTGTAATGCACTAATTGATCGTAATTCGTTATATGGTTTGTCAAAGTTAGTCACAAGTTCTCAATCTTCTGTACAATTTTTGAAAAAAAAAAAAACAGAAAGAAAAACAAGCTCCCCAACACCAATTTGTTCATTAAAATAATTTGATTCAAAACTTGTGACAACAATAATCTCATAATGTTATGTAAACAATTAATATTCATCAAATCCAGTTTTATTTGGTAAAAATAATAGAAATAAAAATATGGAAAAAAGAGAGTAGATTTATCAAAGGAGAATTGTGCAACTATAAAGTCATCTATATTGACACAATCCTATACAAGTACCTATGATCAAGTGGAGGATTGACTTCATAGAACAGCACATTGTATAAAGATAGAAATCATAGAATAACAAATAATATGATCAAGTTGAGGATTGACTTTTCTTTACAAAAATTTAAAAAAAAAAAAAAAAAAAAGTTGAGGATTGACTTCATAGAGGCTAGAGCAGCATTTTTATGCATTTCATTTAGTTCAAGTGGTGTGTACATTCTTTCCACATTAATGTTGAGATTCGAGTTTAAATTTCAATTTACACATTTTATAAGCATGTGTGAGAACATGGACAGAGGGAAGGGGGGATCGAGGTCCATGACCCCCTCTCCCTAAAAAAAACTTTAAAATTCTTTCGAAAATATTATAAAATTATTACTAAACTTTAAACCTTTTTCACTTAAGACCCCCTAATTTTTTGTTTTGTTTTGTTTTAGCATAATGACCCCATGCTTGAATATCTGGATCCTTTTACTCGGTGCTTGATCAAGCTGAAAATTTGTCTTAAACAAATAGCATAAAAACGATTTTGCCCTTGGTCGTTAATTCAACAGGTAACATTATTTACAGGGTCCTAAAATTTTTCATTTTTCATTTTTATTCGAGGGACCCTTAAAATTTTAAAATCACAAATTTGTAACAGTCAACAGTTAAATATTAGCATAAAGATGATTTTACCCTTGATCATTAATTCAACCGATAACAATATTTACGGGATCCTTAAATTTTTCATTTTTCATTTCAATTCATGAGACCCTTAAATTTTCAAAACCAGGTTAATTTGACCAAAATTTTAACAGTCAACAGTTCAATATTAGCATAAAGACCATTTTGCCATTGATCTTTAATTCAACCAATAAAAATATTTTTACGGAATCCTAAAATTTTCCATTTTTCATTTTTATTCCCCATGGGACTCTAAAACTTTTTAAAACAGGTCAATTTGACCAAATTTTCAATAGTTAACAGTTAAATAATAGCATAAAAAGGATTTTGATCTTGATTATTAAATAATTTACGGGGTCCTTAAATTTCTCATTTTTCATTTTAATTTGTGGAACCCTTAAATTATCAAAAACAGCTCAATTTGATCAATTTTTTAACAGTCAACAGTTCAATATTAGCATAAAGACAATTTTACCATTGATTTTTAATTAAAACGATAAAATTATTTACAGGGTCCTAAAATATTTCATTTTTCATTTTTTTATCGCGGGGGTTTGAAATTATCAAAAACAGGTCAATTTGGCAAAAAAATTAACAGTCAACATTTAACTATTAGATAAAGATGATTTTATCCTTGATCATTAATTCAATCGATAAAAATATTTACGTGATCGTTAAAATTTCCTTTTTTCATTTTAATTCTCGGCACACTTAAATTATCAAAACTAGGTCAATTTGACCAAATTTTTAACAGTCAACAGTTCAATATTAGCATAAAGACGATTTTGCCCTTGATCTTTAAATCAACCGATAAAATTATTTACGGGGTCCTTAAATTTTCATTTGTCATTTTTATTCGTGGGACACTACGATTTTTAAAAACATGTCAATTTGACCAAAATTTTAACAGTCAACAGTTAAAATATTAGCATAAAAAGGATTTTGCCCTTGATTTTTAATTCAACCAATAAAATAATTTACGGGGTCCTTAAATTTTTCATTTTTATTCGCGGGATCCTTAAATTATCAAACACATGTCAATTTGACCAAAATTTTAACAGTCAACAATTAAATATTAGCACAAAGACGATTTTTCCCTTGATCTTTAAATGAACTGGTAACATTATGTATGAGTTCTTAAAATTTTTCATTTTTCATTTTTCATTTTTGTTCACAAGACCTTAAATTTTTTAAAACAGGTCAATTTGACCAAATTTTTAACAGTTAACAGTTAAATATTAGCATAAAGACGATTTTGTCCTTGATCTTTAATTCAACCGATAAAAATATTTACATGATCCTCGAAAGAGCAGCTTCGATGCCTTGAGCGTGGGTATTGTCCCCTCAAGAAGGGATCTGGAGTCGTGGCCCTGGTTGCCACCGTATTCAAGACAGTGAACCTCTATGGTGAAGGATTTGATCCTTACTCCTTAAACATGGGTATTGTCTCCTCAAGAAGGGATCCAAAGCAGTGGCTTTGGTTGCCCACCGTATCCTCAAACCAGGCTCATCGGAAGAGCAACTTCGATGCCTTGAGTATGGGTATTGTCCCCTCAAGAAGGTATCTGGAGTCGTGGCCCCGGTTGCTTAATGGATCCGCTTAACGAGAATTCTCCATATGATTTCAGGGCAAGCCTCCAACATCTCCAAAGATCTCCAACATTAAAGGCTATAGGGACTTCTGTTAACCACAAAATTTGGTCAATTATCCAAATGAGAATTCTTAAGGAATTTCCCTGGGAGGACCCCTTTTTTTGGCTTCTCCAACCCTCTGAAATCCCCCTACATTAGACCTACGCGAGGGTACCACAGTATCAAGTCCTTCAGAGGGAGCAACTTCTCCCACATGACTTATGGGCTGTATTCCATGAGAAAATGTGGGTCAAAGTGATAAGGACCCATCATATTTGCATAGGAGACAATGTGGGAGCTTTTCACCAATTTGGGGAACAAGGGGGGTCCATTGATAGTGATCTTCCAGCAGCTTGTCAACCACCTTCCAACAACATTTATTGCTCTATGATAACCCTATGTGATGGCTATTTGGTCAAAAGGCCACATAGGCACCTCCCTCCAATGGAAGGTCACCAAAATGACACCAAATTGCCTCATCATCCACATCATCACCACATATGCCCTACTTCCACGTGGCACATCCTGCACCAATTAAATAATGTGTTTGCATGAGGGAACCATGTGCCCAAGTATGCCAAACACATGCCCCACATATCACCACCTAAGCTCACTATAGAAGTGAAATCCTAGGCATTTCTTGGGGGTTCTCTCCTCCACTACGAAATCCCTCTTCTCCACTATTTTGAGAGTGTTCTCCTACAGCTCAACCTCTATGAGAGACCATACACCTAATAAGAAGGTACCTTTCCAAAGGGCATGCCCTATGCTTCCCTTCTTGATAAAATGGATATTCTGTTTGGCTACTTGTCTCCAAGATCATCTCCTACATTGGTTTGTGCTACTTGGCTACTATTGTAAGCTCTCTAGAGCATTTATGTTGTACTACTTGGTAATTCATGTAAGCTCCCAGGAGCACCTCTCATTTGAATATATGAAAGAAAGGCATCTCTTCCTCCATCGGATACTGCTTAGGGGTTTTTCAGCATATGATCACATGTGATGCTTTTCCCATAAGTCAGTCCAACTCTACCAACAAAATTGTCATTCTCCCATCTATCTCATTTATTATGCATGTATGGGAGCTAGGCTCCGACCCTACTGGTCCTAGCTCTCTTATTCACCTATTTGCATATAAAGTCACACATAAAAAATGGGAAGGAACCTCTGGACCCGCTATAAAGGTGTCGGGGAACTGGGGAGCAGAGGAGCTCCCTGTACCATTTATATGGAAGCAAGCAGTTTTCTAGCGAATCTATCACCAGAATTAGTGGGCCAATGCCAAATCCATACTAAAAACCAGAGAAGCCCCTTAGACTCACTAGAGGACCAACCAAGCTCAACCACCACCTCCGAGGGAGCACGATCCCATTTTTGAGGATCCGACACCGGGATTAGAGGAGCTTGGTCTAGCACACCCTATAAGCCTTAAAAGTGCCTTTGGATTAGTTAGAAGAACCGGGATGGGCTCCAGCCCTCGACCGAAAGGACCGGAGCGCGAAGAATCATCCAATGGTGGTCCCATCCTTTATGACCACCTCCACCATAAGGAGCATCTATCCCTCCTCTTTGCATACCTACTTGTATTGGTGAACTATAGAGGAGAACTAGAGAGGAAACCGAAGATGGGTACCAGGGACGACTGATGGGTACCAGGAACCGGGTACCAGGAGCCGGGTACCAGGGACGACGGACAAGGTACCAGGGACCACAAACCCGGTACCAAAAACCAGAGACCAGTATCAGAGCTGCAAACGCCCGTCTCATCTCCTTACCCTCGAGACCCCGTCGGGGGGCACCCGTACGACCGTACCTCCCGGCTAAATGTTGTATGGAAAGTCCCTGCGACAATTTTTGGATAACATTTTTATTTTAAATAAACTAAACAATTTAAAAATAAGATAAAAAAAATATTAAAAATCTTTAAGAAAAGATGAATGTATGTTAAATCTGAAACCTAGAAGAAAAAAAAAATTATCTTCAAAAAAAAAAAAAAGTTTGTGCAATTCCCTCTTGATTTTAAATAAATTTAAAATTTAAAAAACTATTTTTTTATTTGTGAAGATGAATCTTTTTTCCAATTTTCAGATTTCAGATACATTCATGTTTTCTAAAAAAAATTTAATGTTTTTTTAATCTTATTTTTTTTTAATTTTTTAGTTTATTTAAAATAAAAAAAATACCTTAGACTTTTTACACTTTTGACCATTGGCAAACAAATCCATCTAACGGTAGGGGATGTTTGTGCAATAATTTTCAAATGTTGAGGGAAGTTTATGTGTATATGACCAAAACTATCATATTTGTGCAGTTTTATCAAACATCGAGAGATGTTTGTGCAATTCCCCCAAGTTTTTTTTTTGTGTTAAAAGTTGTACTCAATAAAAGCTCTATTGTAGCTATACTTGAAAAGTTATACCAAACACACTGATGTGTTTATTTTATTTTATGTCTTTATTTTGTTAATCAGTGTTCCTTGTTTTGTCATGAGTAGCCGAGTATGAGACTTGGTTAGCATGAGAGTGGTTATAATAAACCATATAGTGGCCTTGTTAGTGGCCATGTTCCACGGCACCCACTTCCACTTTAATAGGTATGGCTTTAGTGGCACCATATTTCATGGTTTAGTGGATTGCATCAGATTAGCACATGTTTCCTTATTGTAATTCAGTTGTAACCATTGGCCTATAAAAGGCTCGCTTGAATTGAATGAAAGTATCGAATATTAAAGCAAAATTGCCTCTCTCTATCTTTTGTATTTCTTCTAAATTCTTCTATTGTAAATTTTCAAGATCGGAAATATACAATCTATCATAAATTCTCTTTATGTATTTCCAGGATCGGAAAAATACATAACACAAACGTTAATTACTTAAATCGTTTCTAATCATAGTGATCAGTTACTGTTAATTACTTAAATATGGGCTTTCTAGCACTTTCAAAAAAAAATTTAAAAAAAATCTGGGTTTTCTAGCATCATTAATCAATCATTGATAAATTCCAACCTACAGTTGCCAACTGTTTTAAAGAAACTTTAGACAATCAAAGAAACGACATCGTTTCTTTCGACAACTTGTACGAATTCTAACCTACTTGACATCACCATCACTTCCCTCTAAAAATTTATAACTATTTAAACCCAAGCATCAAACGCACACTCGTAAGAAGCTCCAGCTGCTAAACCAATACCTAAAACCCTAAAAATCTCTTCAAAAACCCTACTCCGGAGTTGGGATGGGTCGTCGCAACAACAAGAAGAACAATCACGGCCAGAGTTCAATGAACTTCACCAACCCTGATGAGCCACTGAACACCGTCACTCGCTTCGAAGACGCAGAAGAGGAGATCGCTGTCAGCTCCAATCTCGACGATTCCATTATAGCCGGCGATAAAGCTACTGAAGATGATGAGTCCATGTGCGACGTTGACGGGTCTTTTGTCGACGGCGGTGATAATAAAACCAGCGCTGATTATTACTTCGATTCCTACGCTCACTTTGGTATTTTTCTCTTTCACTCTGTTATGCTGTGCCTTTTTTTAGACGTTGAAATGTTATATTTTGTCAACTTTTTTCAATTGCTAATACTTATTGGTTTATAAACATTGTTTTGGTTGACAAATTTATCAAGGTTTAGTTTGTAAAAAAAAAAAAAAAAAAAAAACATTCTTCCTTTTTTATGAGTCAGGTTTTGATGTTTTTTTTCCGTTGCTTTATGATAGAATGTTTATATGGTTTCTGAGAAAAGTGTTAAACTTTTGTTTATTGTGTGTTTTGGTTTTGTAATGAGTTTAGAGCTTGGCTTAATTTTTCTTTGATGCCTCCTGGTCTGGTATCTCAGTTTATTATTGTCTGCTATAGTGGGTTTGAGATCTTAGATGGGTTAATTTTGTTTCACTCTTACTTTTGGTGACCGCCTTTTTGCCGAAGCTTATTTTGGTTTCTGTCCATTTGTTATGTGTGCAGGAATTCACGAAGTAAGTGTGCTGAACTTGGATGCGAAGCTCTTTGAATTTAGTTTTGAGGGTTTATGTTGCCAAAATTTCTGTTGCGGTTCAGTTTTGATGATTCTTTATGGTCCTGGGAGTATGGAATATCTGTTGTGGTCCTAGAAGTCCCATGTGCTAACTACTGTGTGTAGAATATAATCATATACTTGTTTGTTGTAAATTATTATGATATTTTTATTGGAAATATTATAATTTATCATGTGGTCTGCATGCCTACGGTAAATCACATTTCACTTAGATTATAAAACCAATTGTTAACTTCATACTGCAATTCATGTGTAATCAGTTTTTGCGGCTATTTTTGGTATGGTTTCAAAAAGTCTCTACCTTTCTTGAGATCATAGAAAACCATTTCTATGTTTCTGCATTTTTGCTTGTTTTTATTGGTTATTTAATTTCTTCATTTTTTTTCTTGATCCTTAGGGGAATAACTTTAAGACATTTCCTTTAGAATTCATGCTAAGAATTTCTCTATGTTTTATTAGACAATTAATTTTCTTGATGCATTTTCACACATCTTATATTTTGACACTTAATCTGATAGGTTTACTGTTTTTTTAGTGCTTTGCTATGCTTATGTTGTCCACCTGATCAAAACCGATTTGTATTTTAGTATTTTACATTTTGGTGTTGTATTCTTGACTTCTTGTTTAACTTCCTCATTTTATGTCTTCTCTTTTAAAATTACAGGAAATGTTGAAGGATGTAGTGAGAACCAAAACATATCAAAATGTTATTTATCAAAATAGTTTTCTATTCAAGGATAAAGTAGTTCTTGATGTTGGAGCTGGTACTGGAATTTTGTCCTTATTTTGTGCAAAAGCTGGGGCAGCACATGTTTATGCAGTACGTATTTTCCATTCTTTTCCTTTTGATGTTATTTTTATCATTAAGATATTTATCAACACTATATTTTTCTTACAGTAGCTAGCTTCTGTCCCTAATTGGTCATGAGTTTGTTAATGTTCTCTATGTGTGGTTGACAACTTCTCAATTCCCAGGTTGAGTGCTCCGATATGGCTGACATGGCGAAACAAATTGTTGAAACAAATGGATTTTCTGATGGTAATGTCATTTGAAGACAGATATCCCCTTTTTTGTGATATCTATTTTACTTGCTTTGAAATATTTAGGTCTTTTGCTTACTCAACTATCATTTGTTTATTACAGTGGTAACAGTTTTGAAAGGAAAGATCGAGGAAATTGAGCTTCCGGTTGCTAAAGTGGATATAATTATTTCAGAGTGGATGGGATATTTCTTGTTGTTTGAGAATATGCTAAATACAGTGTTGTATGCCCGTGATAAATGGCTTGTAAGTTGCACCTACCTTTCACACTAATTTAGCTTGTGCTTTCTGTTAAATTTCAAGATGGATGGAAGGTTGGATCTGGATTAGTAGTAGCTTTATCACAAGGTCAATTATATTCCATTAACTTATGTATAGTCTGTTTACTAGGCTGGTTGAATTCTTTGACAAATTGTCATGACTTGTCAGTCTGTATATATCTAAATCCTTCAACCAGGTCACTGTTGATGGATATGGGAAACATTCTGTCAAATTCTACATAAGATGAACTTAATCTCTGACATTTCTAAGTAGGTTGGTGAACTATATATTTAGACAAACCTTAGATGATAGATGTTCGTTAACTGAACCTCAGTATGCATTAAATCTTAATTTTGAGGCTATAAGCGATTAAAGAGTCAATTGTGGGTAATCAAAACCGGTTATCTTATTTAAAGGAAGCATGAATCGATCGATTTCTTTATTAAACCCAATTGATCAACCACTATGAAAAGGATGTGCTTTTGATGCAAAGGCACAGTCAGACATACAACTTAGATGAAGCCTCCATGTTTCTTAGAGTGGGTTGAATCTTCAAGGTGAGTTGAGTTACAACCTCTACTTGGATCACAGCTTTTGTTTACTATATTCTGTGGAACTTTGTTAAGGCTAATAGTTTTTCCCATAGCTGTAGCTATCGACTTTGAAACATCATGGCTATTGCAATGATAAGTGAATCTTTTTCTTTCCCTAATAGGAATGGTAAATTGTCTGGAGAGCATGGCTACTTTTCTGTATCTGGCCTCAGAAATATATATATTTTTAAGTGTTTTGGGTTATGTTTGTTTTGCTTCACTGAAGCTTAATGATGTTCAAATGACAGGGGTTTAATTCTTACTCAATCATGCTTCTAACTTTTAGATCAATTTACTTACACTTTTGTAATGTGCAGGTTGACGATGGAGCTGTGCTACCAGATAAAGCGTCTCTCTATTTGACAGCCATTGAGGATGCCGAGTACAAAGATGACAAGATTGAATGTGAGCCTATTGACCATTTTGCATAGATACAAGTAGATGATCAGGTTCCTCTGGCGGAATATGTGACCCATTAAGTTGTGTCAATTGTGTGATTCTGGTTTTAAATGCTCTTGAAGTGTTTTTATGACTTTACAATGTCTTATCTCATTGCATTTTATTGGTTCTTATATGAATTTCTTTTCTCTGTCATCTTCTTGCTAGTCCAGTTTGGAATAATGTTTATGGCTTCGACATGAGCTGCATCAAGAAGCAAGCCATGATGGAACCTCTTGTTGACACAGTCGATCAAAATCAAATTGTTACCAACAGCCAGCTACTTAAGGTGGATAAATCCAAATAAATGTTTTTTTTTTTTTTTTTAATGATTTAAATATAGTTCTTCGCTTCTTTGCTTTCTGAGTCGACCATGAGAAGCTATATTTTTGCCTTTTGGCTGATGCATATTATATATTTATATTTTTCTGTCCGACAGACAATGGATATCTCTAAGATGGCTCTAGGGGATGCTTCCTTCACAGCTCCTTTTAAGCTGGTGGCACAACGTAATGATTACATCCATGCTCTAGTAGCATATTTTGATGTATCATTTACCAGGTGTCATAAGTTAATGGGCTTCTCCACAGGTTAATATCTATATATTCTCTTTTACTTTTCAGTTTTATTTATATTATTGTCTCTACAATGGGACACATGAGAAGTCCCTGCCTAGTGTTTTTAGGGCTTGTTTGGTGCGCCGCACTGTATTGTATTAGGAGTTTAAAATGTATTAGAATAATACAATACAATGTTTGGTTTGTTTGGCACTGTTCACTGTATTGTATTAGCTAATACATTTTAATTGGACTAATACGGTGGATATCGTATTAGCTAATACAAAGTAGAGAGTAGGGATGGGACTGGGGGCCCAATGGGGCGGGGGAGGGTCCCCCCACCCCCACCCCCACCCCCATTCCTAAAACCTGCCCCCACCCCCGCCCCCAAACCCCATTTGGGGGCACTGGGGATGGGAGTGTTTGGGGGGAGGTTCCCCTGCCCCCACCCCCGTCCCCCATTTCCCACATTTCTAATCCTAAAAATTTTCAATTAGAAATCCGGAATTTAGAATTCAGAATTCAAAATTCAAAATACGGAATTCGATCGGACCAAACTTTTATTTCACCCTTTTTCAATATCCAATCCAATAATTAACAAAATATACAATCTAAAATCTATAATTGATTTAATTTAATACAAAATTAATACAAATAACTATAATAATATAGTATTAGTGTATTACACATAAAAGTCTAAACAAATTTTACTGTGCAGAGAATAATCAAGTATATGAGTAATTGACTAATAGAGTTAGAGTTTTATTTTTAAAGAAAATAAAATAAAAAATATATAAATAAAATATATGGGGGAAATGGGGCCCCACCCCACCCCACCCCATTTAGGAAATGGGGGAATGGGGAAATGGGGGTGGGGGGAGGTTCCCCCACCCCCACCCCCATTTAGGTTTTTGGGGCAAAATTTGCCCCCACCCCCGCCCCAAAACCCCATTTGGGGGCAAAATTTGCCCCCAAATGGGGGTGGGGCCCCGTGGGGGTAGGGCCCCGTGGGGGAAATTCCCATCCCTAGTAAAGAGGTTGTATTAGTTAATACAGCATAATACAATATAATACAAAATATCACCAAACACAAGATTGTATAAAAATAATACAGTCCAATTCAATACAATACAATACAATATAGCTTACCAAACGAGCCCCTAATGTTTTGTTCGTGCATTTGCTCATCAATGGAATGGAATTAGATGTTAGCTTTCACCGCTGATTTCTGGCAAAACTTTAATATGCTTCTGACAACTTGAAATCTATATTGTAGGGCCAAAATCACGGGCTACACATTGGAAGCAAACGGTTCTGTATCTGGAAGATGTGGTAACTATATGTGAAGGGGAGACAATAAGCGGGAGCATGACTGTGGCACCAAACAAGAAGAATCCACGAGATATTGATATAATGCTGAAATATTCATTGCAGGGCAGGCGATGTTCAGTCTCCAGGACGCAATATTACAAGATGCGCTGATTTTGGCCCATGATATTCTTTTTCAATGTTGCAGAGCTCGGAAATAATATCCAAATGCAGCAGCTATATCAAGCATTATTCAAATTTACTCCTGAAAACTGGACAAATGGATTTCCTTATCGTCGAGTGCAACTTGTTTGTAATTCTAATCTATTCTTTTTATCATATGTGCAAGGTGATTACAATGTATTGCTTAAAATTTTGATATTTAAAATTCATTCTGTTATGGTTTTCACATAGTGAGTTTTCATAGAATTTTGAGCATCCTCTTAGGTTTTTTTTTAATGCCCAGTCTCGGAGAACTGTAAAAGGATATACCTCCGAAAAGTAACCTCCTGAAGGTGGTAACAGTGGAGGGACTTTTCGGGCTTGGATGCGTTGCCATGGTCATGCAGAGTCAGGATTGTGCATTTCTGTAAGTTGATATGCGAAGCTCATTAAATTTAAAACTAATACTTGTTCACCATATATGAATTTTCAAATATTAACTGTTAATGCTAAACATATTTTCATTATTTCTTCTGGAATCTTGAAAAACATTGCCCGAAATACTCTTAAAATTTTGAAATCTTGCCAGATAAAAAACAAACAGACCTAAAAAACCTCAAAATAAACAAAAACATCAACCCTCTAAACTTATGATGAGAGTACAACATAAACAATGGTGTGACATTGTTTGAGAAAAGATAATTACTATGTAGTAAGGGGATTGTCAAAACATTCCCATATAACTGCTGAAAAAAAAAAACATATGAAACCAAAATTCTCAACTGTCAAATCTTTTCCTAGATGAGTTCCTATAACAGTATGTTGACACATTAAAAACTAAATAGATTATCCAGATACTCTCTTCCTTGAGAAGAAGGGGTCCTCTAAAGCTCCGACTTTCCGGCCTTTGACTTCTTCGAAGGTGAAGCTTGCATTCCTTTCCACCACCTTTTTATCCGGTAGGAGAGTTTGCTTGCATGCTTCTTCAGTTTCTCACCTGTGTTTCGGATTCCTTTGGGGATCTTCTGTTTCCAATCACCTTTTTTACTTTCTTTTTCTCTCAAAACCTTTCCCTGCAAAAACATAATTTACGTTACTTCAATATTAATCGAAATAAAGATTTTATCCTGAAAACTTCTTGTAATCTGATGCTAATACCAAATTGGAGGGTAAGCCTGTCTCATCGTCGTCTTCATCTTCATCATCATCATCAGCACCCTCACCTCCGAAATTTTTCATGTTCATCATATCTTCCCTGGAATACATTTTCATGTTAGGTGCTCCTGGCATACCCTGAAGCACATTGAAACAGAATATAGACCGCAATCAACATAAAATCATAATGATACATTCAGTGAAAATTTGTGGAAAGATGTGCCTACCTCCATGGATTTTAACATCTTCTCCATTTCAGCCTCCTTAGCCGGTTTGAGCACAAATGGTTCCCCTGGTATCCTATCCTGGGCCACAAAAAATGACATTAAATGAGTTGATGCTTCTTCTTCTCTTAATCAAACATACAATATTTATAATACAAATAAGTATACCAGAAGATTCATCCAAAAGAAGGAACCATTCAAGTCATTGACATCCTTTGTATCTAATTTGACAAGGACTTTATGATTATAATACCTCTTTCTTTCTTTCTTTCTTTTTTCCTCATAGCAGTTCAGATGAGAATAAACAAAGTCGTTGACAAGTACATTACTGAATCCAGAAGCTAAGTGGTCGCAAATAAGTGATCCACTTAGAATGATTTTGAGGAATGAAGAATAGGAGACTTTTAAGTTTCCGACCTTCTAAAGTATCCAACTTTTCTCATATGAATATTTAGGCTTTCCCAGAATTTCTAGGTTAATTAAAACAATAATCTTTAAGAATTCGGAAAAACAGAAAAGAAAAGGATTAGAGTCACTAATTCAGAAATCAATTTCCTGTCCAAAAAGCAATTCCTTAATATAATTCCTTGTAAGGTAGGAGGAGTGCAAGCAGTAAGAACAACTTTAATGCATAATGATGTTGAAAAATGGGTAACAATAAAACAAGTTACTATAGCATATTTCAGGATGCATTAATAGAACATGAAAACATTAATGTCAAAAAGTAATTAAATTGTGCTTCTTCAATTCTTTTAAAATAATAATAGTAATAAACACAACCCTTTTCACTTTGTTCCAAATGTTTGTATCATGAGTGTAAGTATATGAAGAATCACTAATAATTTTGAAAATTACTTGCAACTGATATTTAATTGGTTCCAAATGATCATGAACTACACTTTGAATCCAAGAACTGAAATATATTTTAGATGAACTGAATCTTTATTAGAGAAGAAGCCTTTGCGTATCAATCACGACATAGAAATAATCACACAGTAGAAAGGCAAAAGGAATTATCCAAAATTGGCATCACTACAACTAACAAATAACGATTCTTTTGAAAGTCAAACATAATGCATCAATGAATTAGAGATTTCAAATTTAAAATGCAGTTACCTTAGGCACCGGGGGTGGCTTCCTGCTGCATGCTTTAGTCAGGTCTTTACACATATAATTCACCAATGATTCAATGTCAGGCTTGGACGTGTATAGATATTCAGCGACATCAGTATCGGAATACCCCATAACCTGCCAAAAGTAGCAACCTAGTTATGAATACTATGTATATAACATAAAATGAAAATTTAGTAGATACTCAATTTCACAACCATTAAGTAAATGTAAGATCAAAAGAACAATATATGCAAGTAACCAGACTGCAAGCAACAAAATCTCACCTCCTGACAAGCACGCTCAATCGTCTTGCACTCCGAATTACATATTCCCTCAGCTTCCTGATCAACCAGCTGAAAACAAACGAAACAATTACGAGTAAGCAAGTCAATGCATATAGCTCATCTGTGATTTATTACTACAAGTCTCAACTCTCAATTATATTTGGTAAAACTGTTTACGAACCCCATTTAAATATCAACAACTATAAACCACTACCTCATGAAATCACATTATCCTGATTTTGATCCAAGGAGATACTCACAAGTCACAACTCACAAGTACCTATAAAAATCTAACGAACCACAGAATCTTAAAACCATTAAAAGAAATTCTCATACCTCCAACTTATTTCCTTTTTCAACAATATCAATCCGCAAAATCCAATCAGCTTCCTCCTTCTTCAGATTACAAACATTCTCCGCAATCTCAATTATTTGAAACTCCGAAACCTGACACCCAGACGAAATCAAATTCAACCCATCATGAACATTAAGAAACTAAAAAAAAAAAAACCCCAGATGAAGAAGATTAAAGTACCTTCTTGGGAGAGATCTGGGTCTGCTTATTTTGTACTTGTTGGTACAATTGTGATGCCAGCTTCTCACATACTTGGCATTTGATGTACGGTACGTCTTCTTTTCTAGCTCCCGCCACCGGTTTCTTCGCGCAATATGAGATCGGCATCCATGTCGACACCACCAATATCGATGCTACAAGAATCAACACTGACTTCAATTTCGCCATCTCTCCCTGCTCTTTTATTTTTCTCTCTTCAATGTCTCTACTCTCTGGTTTTCAAAGAATTTCAAGCTATATATAGAAATCTTTTCAAATTTGTGTACAACTCTGATTTAGAAGTTCATGTTCTTACCAAATTTCTTTACTTTTTTCCGTTACGTGTTTTGCTGATTCTGATTGGTTGCTCTGCTAGTTCTTGAAGTGGGTCCACTTCTTCCAACCAATCGGGTGCAAGATAACACGTAGACGAAGGAGTGATAAACTGTTGAGTAAACTGTACGAACTGGATTTACTGGACTGTAGTTATTAAAGTTATTTCCACATACATGGGCCCACTTCTTTAAACGCTTACGTGGCAAATATTTTATGCTGACTGGACCAAACCTCCTAAAACCCTAAAAAGGTATAGCCAGTTTAATTTCATGAACTGTGCAAATTTTAGGGTTTTGCTTCTCTTTGAAAATTCTCTGAGTGATCGAATCGCCAAAAACTACAAATTTTCAACAATCGATATGTCTTTGTCTGTAATAGAACCTACAAACCTACAAAATTCCAATCCTTTAGTTGGCGAGAACTACGGTCTCACGTTAACCCAATCAATACAAAACCTTGTTGCTGAGAATTGCAAAGAAACCCCAAATTTCACTCATTTTATCGACATATTCTACGAATTGATGCAATCAAAGGTTGACCCACCTCTCGAATCTATCTGGGTTTACTCTGCTTTGACCTTTCGTAGCCGAATTTTGACAACTGATGATCCGTTGGATCGATTATCGGCTGCAAGAGACCTGTTTCAGTTGATATCAGCTTGTTCTGGTTCGTGTAATTCTTCGAAAAGTATTGCATTGCTGGCTCCGGTTGTTTTCGAGGTGTACAAAGTGGCTGTTGAGCTAAAAGGAAGACACTTGGGTTCAAAGAGAGAGAAGAAAGTGTTTAGAGAGGTTAAGTCTTTGGTTGATGTGATTCTTGGCTTCATAAGTGTGTGTTGTTGCGACACTAGTAATGGGAAACGTAATGTTAGTGAGGTTACTGATTTGAATTTGATTGTGTCATTTAAGGATTTGGTTAGTTTGTGGATGGAAAAAAGTGAGAGTTTCAAATCCTTTTTACCGCTTGTGAATGATGAGATTTGTAGAGAGAGTAGTGAAAGAGTGTGTGATGTGAATTATTTGGCGGGGATGGTGACTGTGGAGGTGTTTTTGTTGAAGCTTTGCTTGAGTTTTGGTGTTGGTATGGCAGGAGTGGAATTGGAGAAAGAATTGACAAGTTGGGCTGTTAGTTCCATAACCGGGTTTCAAAATGTTTGCTTCTTCGGTTAGTGTTGTCTACTTCTTTGTCTCATTCTAATCTTAAGAATTTGAGTATTTGCTACTTTAATAGCAGGTTTTATTTTCATAATGTGAATTTATGTGTTACTGACTGGTATCGAAGTTTCTAAATTAAGTTTGCGGTTATCATCATATTTGCGTTATATGTATCTTTTTATAGTGTAAAATAGATTCTAGTATGTTTTGTAGTCTGATTAGTCTGTTCATTATCTTTTGTGCTGACCAGAGACCCTTGTGAGGATGCTTTTGGAGCCAACTTTGCCTGTGACTTCCCTATTGGTTAGTATGTTTTTTCTCACAACATTTAATTAGTTAATATGTCTGACCCAGTTTGATTACTACTTAAAATGTCTCCTCACTAGTATGCTTGTGTTTACATGTCTACTACATTGTGTGTGTGTGTGTGTGAATGGTCAAGAGGCGTGTGTTTGATGCATAGACTAGTAAAAAAATGTGTTTGCGTTTCATGTATGATTCTATATTAGAAGATGATCTGTACGCACCACAATGCTTTTTGCCAGGAAGTGAACAATTAGGTGTTATATATTTTACCAATCCTTTTTGACAAAATCTAATCCAATCATATCATCACATCCAATCCAATCCAATTGTATTGGATCCAATGGATTCCTTTGGATCAGATTGGATTCTGCACTCCCCAACGGGATGTGATTTAAGCTCTTAGACAGCAAATTATTTACTAGTGTTTGTAGGCTGTTTTGAGTATCCAAACTGCTCAAAATGATCAATTATTCGTTAGGCATTTACTTCTTAGACCATTGAGTTATTCAACAATGATCAATTATTCGGTAGGCATTTACTTCTTAGACCATTGAGTTATTTAAAACTAAAGATTACCCTGTGGAAAAATTATTCTGCAGAGTTCTGAACATGGAGTGCTGTTAAAGAAAGTTCTGTATGATGCTGTCATATTGGTGGAATATTCTTTTCTTAATCCTGAGAGTGCAGTTGATCTACCTGTCGAACTCATGAAGAGTCTTGCCATGACAAGATTGATTGTTACTCATGAAGCCATAGAGCTCTTAAGGTATGAATGAATGAATACTGCAGTTGGCGATTTTGATGAAGCCCTCGTTTTACTCATCACTTGTGGATGCTGCAGGGAAGATGGAGATCAGAAGAAAGCTATATCGTATGCAAGTGCCTTCTCCAGTTCCAAATTACCTTCTCAAATCATCAAATGGATCACAAACCAGATTGGCATGGATGAAAAAGAAAGATCACTTGTATCCTCACCTAAAGCCCTATTAAGTAAGTATCTTTAATGTCATTAATCTCTTACAATATTTATTGCATCTGCATCTTGTACTAAACTTCAATTGGTCTCATTCTCTAGAGTGGCTTTTGAGTCTTGAGAATCAAGGGATAAGAGCGTTTGATGATAAAATCTTGAAAAGTCATGCCAAACTAGCCGTTGATAATTCGAAAACAGACTATGAGTATCAATCATTGAAGGTGAAGGGGAATGAAGCAAGCGGTGACCTTCACTTCTACATTGATAACAAGGGTGAAGATGAAGAAGATGAGGAGATGAATGAATCCATGAGTGCAGTATTTGTAGCTGCTGCTCACTCAATGAAGTTGCCCGAAAATGGTGGGAGAAAGCGGAAAGAAATGGGAAACACTGGCAATAAGAAAAAGATCAAGTATCCCAAACATGACCTCTCTGACAATCATGGTTCTACTAGAGAGGGGTTCTCTTCTGTTGGTAATGAAGATTTGAGTAGTGAAAGTGAAGTTGAAGATGCAGAAGCGGTAGAGCAATAAGTCTTCAATGGTAGAATATGGTGGTTTTTGTAACGTCCCTATAATCGCATGTAAAATTATCTTCTAAACAAACTGATACATGAGAGGAAAATTTTGTTACTCTTCCATAGTTTACCTTTTATGAAGGAAAATTTTGAATTTAGTTGTCATTTTCTATATTAGGTGTCTGAAGAAGCAATTACTGTTACTTGTCTCGATATTTTGCCCGATTAGACTGGTTCGATATCAATATGCCAAAACAATCAGCTATGCTAACATTAAAATACCCCAGTATGTAAGAAAGATTTTGTATTTCATATAATTCTTTTCCAACAATATTCTCTAATCGACTAATCGTGCTCAAGTACTAATGCATAATCGCGCTAGCCTCTGCAACTGTAGTTTAATCTCCTTGATCTGTGGATGTGAATTATCTTGAGCAAGGAACAGGTGCAGACTGCCATCAACCTCTATCCAGCTGCATCCTGGTGTTTTCTTAATTCCTTGCTCGGACATCAATGTCCTGACCTTTGCAACATCATCCCACTTCTCTCTGACTGCAAAAATGTTTGACAACACCATATAGTTATAATCGACTTCAGGTTCTAGCTCAAATAGCTTCTCTGCAGCTCTTGCACCAAATTCCACATTCCCGTGTAATTTACATGCCCATAGAACAGTTTCCCATATCAAAGCATTCTGGGTAAGCTTCCATTCCTCGATAAAGGATTCAACTTCACTGAATTTCGCTGCCCGGCTAAGAGCATTTACCATACAAGCACAGTGTTCGATTGTAGGTGTAATTCCGTAGACCTTGCTTAATGAGTTAAAATACCTATTCGCTTCTTCAACCAAACCCTCATGGCTGCATGCGGAGAGAACACCTATAAACGTAACCACATCAGGAAGGACACCTTCATCTAACATAATTCTAAATGCTTCCAGAGCCTTCTTTCCTTTCCCATGCTGTGAGTATCCACATATGATTGTATTCCATGAAACAGCATTACGCGAAGCCATGCCTATTAATACAGTCCAGGCCTCTTCTATGCACTGATGTTTTACATACAGCTCAACAAGGGCACCGGCAACATAAATATTACTCAACAGTCCAAACTTATATGCCAAGGAATGGAGTTGCCGCCCTGGTTCTGATGTGGTTAAACTCGAGCAGCCACTGAAACAGCTGGAGAGTGTGAATTCATTAGCCTTCAAACCTTCCCTTTGCATCTGACTGAAACATTGAACAACCTTCTTCCCTTGTTGGTTTTGTGCATAACCAGCAATGATGACTGTCCAAGTCGATAAATCTCTTTCAGTTAGTCTGTTAAAAAGTATAATTGCATCTTCCAAGCACCTGCTCTTGCAGTACATACTAATAAGAGCTGTTGCTACAAAATTATTACCTCCGAAGCCATTCTTTACTATAAGGACATGTACTTGCCTCCCAAAAGCAATATTCAAGAAACTAGAACAAGATCTTAGGATGCTAATAAATGAGTAAATATCAGGCTTAAAACCTTCGACAAGCATCTGACTGAATATTTTGGGTACCTGATCACAAGTTTCACTATCAGGAATGCCGGACAAAAGAGTGTTCCAAGAAGCTAAATTTCGAAAACTCGTTGCCTTAAAAACACGCCAACCATTGTTAACAGAATTAATTTTCATGTACATCGTGACAAGTGCATTGCATACGAAGTTATCAGACTCAAACCCGTGTTTGACTATACAAGAATGAATACCTTCACAGTAGAGCCGGTCACCCAGATTTGTGGCAACAGCAACAACAGAAGCAAAGGTATGCTGGTTAGGCTTCACGCCTTTGTGCCTCATTAGGCAAAACTTCTCTGCTGCTGCTTCACTCCTGCCAAGTTTATCGAGGCAATTGATCATTACACTCCAAGCTACCGTGTTGGGATCTTTAATTCTCCCAAAGACTTTAAGCGCATTATCAGCCAGCCTGCACTTGGAGTACATATCAAGAAGGCAGCAACTAAGAAATTCATCTAGCTCACAACCAGTTCTAACAGCAACAGCATGCACAGCCTTGCCTCCCCTCCAATTCTCCAGGTGCGCGCAACTCTTGAGGACTTTTGATAAAGTGAACTTACTAAACTTGAGTTCCAGTTCTCTCATTCCACAAAACATTTCCAGCACCTTTTCCCCATCCCCCATCTGCACATATCCGTTAAACATCGTATGCCACAACACCGCATTCTTCATAGGCACGTAAATGAAGACTCTCTCTGCACGTTCCATGTCACCACATTTCGCATAGAGGTTGACAAAAGCAGACCCAACAAACATATCCAAACACACTCCCAATTTAAATGCTTCTGCATGCAACTGAGTTCCAAAATCTAAATCCAAGCACATGGAACAAGCTTTCAATGCCGTAACCAATGCAATCCCATTAGACCTAACACCGTCCCTTCGCATTTTACGATACAGACCAATACCATCTCTTCCATATCCTTCAGCTACAGACCCCGCAATCAGAGCGGTCCATGACACAGCATCTCGTTTAGGCATATCATCAAATACTCGACGTGCATATTGAAAACTCCCACATTTTGTATAGACATTCACTAATGAATTCCACAAATGCAAATCCGGGTCGATCCCCTTTTTAATGACGTGCCCGTGAATCGCCATTGCCTCATGTAAAGACCCATTTGAAGCACAATCACGCAGCACGGTAGAATACAGCCTTAGCCTCTCATTTCCTTGTATATTTTTGTTTTTTGCTAACTTTTGGTCTACTCTAAAACTTCTCACGGGGCCAAAATCGAACATAAAACCTAGCTTGGATTTCGGGATCAGAGACACTGTGTTTCTTTTCCATATGTCTTGAAAGCTCACAGCACGTGTTGTGGTGAAGGTGTGAAGTTTCATCCAAGAAAACACAGAGTCATAGAGAAGCTATAATTCACCATCGGTGACAGTGGAGCTGTGTATCAGCTTTTGATTCCATTGGTACGTACGTGTGTTTTGGGTCGTTTGTTTGTTTGTTTGTTTTTTTATTTTTTTTATTTTTTTTATTTTTAAAGTCTGAATGATCCTGAAATTTTCTAAAAACTGAATAGGGATTAAAATTTGAACTTGAGTGATATGTTTGTATTTTTTTTTCTCACATCTAAATGTATTATCAACACGTTTGTTTTATAAAAGTAAAAGAGAGATTCTCCTTACAATCTACAAATTATCTATTCACACTCCAATTAAAATTTTTTTATTAATGACAATTTTAACCTAAATTAAAATTACTAAACAAGACAATAAAATTTAAAGACAATCCAAACTAAAATTATTAAAAATATATTCTCTCTCCTAAATCATTAGATTAAATATTACATATTTAACTCTCTCTCCTAAATCTGTTATTACCATATTAAACAATATCTCCTAATTAATCTATTTCCATTAAAAAATAAATAAATTATGTTTTCATACTTTCTTTATCAATCTCGGATTAATAGTTAAAGAAAAAAAAAAACTTATGAATATTTTAGTTTTTTTACTAACAATAATATATATATATATATATATATTAAAAAGTCAATTTAAAAAAAAAAGATACATTAAATATTGAATTGTTTCAACTAGATTCAATTAAACTCATAATTTCTAAGATTAATGAAAGAATTAAAATTCTCTCAGCAATCACATTCCTACAAGAGTAATAAAAAAATATTTTCATATTAAATAAAAAAAATCAAGTTACTTGTTTTTTGAGTTTTTTTTTTTTTTTTTTAATATATACATATGGTTCCTAAAAATCAAGGTTATTAGTAAGGTTTTTTTTTTTTTTTTCCTAACTGTTAGTCTTGCTTGAGAAATAATAAAGATAGAAAATTAGAGATATGTATTGGAGGAGAGAGAGTTTAATATGGTAATTAAAAATTTAGGAGAGAGTATTTAATATGTAATAATTAATCTAATGATTTAGGAGAGATAATTTCTTTTTTTAATAATTTAATTCAAAAAAGATAAAAAAGATAATCTTGTAACAAAATGAAGTGTCTTTAGAATTTTTAAAAATTTAAATTTTGAGAATGGAGTGTTTTTAGAAAAGAAGTGTAAAAAGAAAAAATTAGATTGTCAAAAGAAGCTCCCAAAGTAAAATTGTCAAAAAATAAGTAATTTTATATTTATACCCATGTTAAACAATTATACATATAATATGGAATAAAAACAATCCAAAAATAATAATTATATATGAACACATATGATCATGATCTTCTTCTTCCATTATAAACAAACTTCATTTTTTCTAAGAAAAGAAAATGTTTTTTTTTTTTCAAAAAATAAAAGGGGTAGCAAGAAAACTCACACAAAACACTTTAAAAAAATAATATATAAATAAATCACCATAATATCATAATAAAGTATTGATATTAAACATCAATATGATAAGTGATTAGGGTTTTTATTTTTATTTTTAAAGCTATTTAAAATAAGCAATATATTAAATTAAAGATTTCTATACCATATATGATTATGATGAAATTGAAAATATGTTATATACGGGGGATAGTATCGGAAGAAAAGATTTTGGATTGCATTTAATGTAATTCAGTGATTTGCAATTAAGTGAAAAGTCATGATTTTTTACTTTTTATTTTAAGTTGTTTTTTTTTTTTTTTTTTTTGTATTTTTAAGTTGTTTGACCACTTAAAAAAAACAAACAAAACAACTTAATAATTATGATTCAGACCCATTAAGTTTTAAGTGGAAAAAACAAATGACCTCGTATCACTATTTTAATAACTGAAGTTTAAATAGCATCTAAAGTGTGGATCCGACAAAAATATTCATAAAATACACTCACAAAAATAAGTCTCACATTTTTTTGTGTTTGCGAGACTTATTTTGGTGTTTGCGATACTTATTTTCTAATTTCCGAGACTTTTCAAGTAGTTTCCGAAACTTTTTGTTAGTTTTTAATACTTTTTGGTAATTTACGAGACTTTTGGGTAGTTTCTAAGATTATTTACAATTTTCGAGACTTTATAGGCAAAAATGAAAATTTCCAAAAAAAAAAAATCACCTTCTTCCTTGAAACCTCCATTCGAGCCAGCCTCCGATGGAGATCTTTATTCTTTCATCTCCATTGATGGAGGTCCTCCATCAATGGAGGATTTTGAAAAGGAAAAAAAAAAAAAAAAAAAAAAAAAAAGTAACTTAGAGGTAGAAGAAAGAGAGGTTGTAGAAGGGCATTCTCGGAAATCAATTAAATAAGTGCTATTTAAACTAAAGTTTATAACTTGATGGTATTCTCAAAATTCAACTTCAAAACGGTGACATTTAGTCCTATTACAACATTTGAGTATTGGGATTGCTAATTTTTTTTTTTTATTATATGACAATTTTATCCTAATTAAAATTACTAATAAGTAAAAAAAAAAAAAAAAAAAAAAAAAAAATCTAAACACACTACAAAATAATTTTACTAGAATCCAATGTGTTTTTTAATTATATATATATATATATATCTTATTGCGTTTCAAAACCTTAAAATATTTTTTTCAATATCATTAAAGTTTTATTTAAAGTGATGAGAACGATTTACAACAAGAAATAAACGATTCTTTTTTACATTTTTTTTTACATATATAAACAATAAAAAAAAATTGCAAATTTTTCTTCAAGTGTTGTTGAATCTTTAAAATTTTGAAAAAAAGTGAAATGAAGAAAAAAAAAAAATTTAAAAACTTAGTAGCCCTTTTATTTACCTTTTTTGACAAGACGATGAATGAATGAATGAATAGTCTTCTCCCTCGAATCATGATCATGGATTGCAACAATTTCAGCATTCAATTAAAAATAATAATAAATTTGAAACAAATTGATTTTAATAAAAATTTTGGTTTTTAGGATGGAAGTGTTTTAAAAAAGGAAGTGTAAGAAAATAGAAAAGATCATTTTGATAAAAAATAAAATAAAAAATGAAGTGTCTTTGTAAATTTTTTAAATCTAATGGTCTGTTTGATTTTTTCACTGGACACTTAATGGACTTAGTTTTTTTTTTTTTTTTTTTTTTTTTTTTTTTTTTTTCCGAGGATTCCGGACTTCGTCTAGGCACCCATCAACCTGTCATTCCTAACTACGTGACTCGCCGTGACCTGTATGTTGGATCATGGAGTAGGACATCATTAAGTTGTTTCATTTGATTTTTTAAGTTATAAAACCAGCAAAACCTAAAATCACTTTTTTTATAAAGTGTATTTTTTTCACTTTTCACTTAATGAAAAAACACAAAAATATATATCAATTTATTACTTCCAAATTTATCCTTACAAATCTTATTTATTTCCATTTTTCTCTTCTCTCACATCCCTTTACCATATTAGTATTCACTATTTAAAAAACTTTAGCAGCCACTTAAAGAAAAAAAAAATCTGATAGAGCATATAGATTTCATTATAAATTTGTTATTATATTATTATTTCACGTATATAGTATAAATATTATACAGAAATCTATTGTTATTTCTTAAACTAAACTTCAATTAACTTGTTCGATTTTTATACTCTAAGGGTTACATTTTTTATGGAAATTGTTTTTTATAAATTTGTTATTATATTTTAAATTATTGTTTAGTTGTCTTTAATATATAACAAATAATAGTTTAAAAAGTATTTATTTTAAGATATTTGTAATTTAAAAAAACAAACAACTTATCACTTATATTCAGTTTTCAATAAAAAAAATCAAACATATTTTCAGTTTCAGTTTTCAATCACAATCCAGTATTCAATACAATTCAGCACTGTTCAGTTTTCAGACAAAAAATCAAATGCAACCTAAGTTTTTAGAATGAAATGTATTTAGAAATGGAGTGTGAAAAGAAAAAGATTGGATTGTAAGGAGAAAATCTCATTGCAAATATACCCTCTGAATTTTTTGTTGGCAAAATCGACCCTAAAAGACTAAAATGCCCTTAACGATACATCCTAGCAATCCCTATACCACCCAACCTGAAGCTTCCTTGTCGCCATCAAACCGCCTTGTCGTCGTCAGTCGAAGCTATTACCGTTGCGTCGCCGTGTGGCCAACATCCTCTACGAAACGAGGACGAAATGGCCAACATCGTTGCAGCGTCACTTCCTTCTTCATCCTCGCTGTCCTTTTGTTTGTTGTCGACGGTAGTCTTGCCGCACCACTGAACCGGTTGCCGTGCTACTGAACCCCTACACCACTGAATCGGTCCTCACTTCATGAAACACATTTTGGTGCTTTGGGTCATGGGTGACTCGTAATCAGGTCACCTCCAACCCTAAGCACATTTTTAGATATTCGGGTAAGGGCATCCCAAATCTATGAATTTTGTATTCAGATCAATGGTGACCCAATATCGGGTCATTCCTGACTTGAACATTTTCAAAACATTGGGTTAGGGGCATCCCAAAGCTCTGAAATTTTTTCGGGCCAATGATAACCTGAAATCGAGTCGTCCCTGACCCGAAGCACAATTTCAGAAGCTTAGAGCTTTAGGTAGGGACCATATAATGAAAGAAGAAGCCCAGCCTGCAAGCATCTCACGAATATAGAAAATTGGTTTTTTATTCCGACAAAAGAGGAGTCCAATTCAAGGACTCTAACCCAAAGAAAACGCATCAAACTAGCATCTGATTGGCCTTGCTGAGGAAAAAGAATATTACACCCCTAAAAAAAAAGAATGTGCGTTTTTTTTTTTTTTTTTTTTTTTTTTTTTTTTTTTTTTTTTTTTTAAAATGTAATTCCCATTAAAAAATTTAAAATTATCTTTTGGTTAAATACTAAACTAATAAATTATGAAATAATTAAAAAAATGAAAATAAAAACATGGTAGGAGTGGGGATCCTCCCAAGTGACCCAACATACCTCCAGATTTTTTAATTTAATTTAATTGTTATTTTAATTTTTTTTTAATTTAATCAAATGGTTTCCATTTAAAAAAAATGATAGTTATTTAATATTTTTAATTTAAATCATGATTATTTAAGTGTTTATTTAATAAATAGTATTATATATATAATATGAAAGATCATATTAATTAGGGTTAGGGTTTTTACGCTGCACCTGACGAAAAAGATATATATATATATAAATATAAATATAAATATATATGGGTGTATTTACAATTTATTTAATCTTTTTAGTAGTTTTATTTAATTGTAAAGTTGGAATTTGAGATGTACATACAATTTTAGAAATGTGTAAATATTGCCACCGAAATGAAAAAATAAAATAAAATAAAATCCAAAACTCATTTGAATAATTTTCATCTCTCTGTCACATTAACAGAAACAACAAATTAAAGAGAAGTCAATACGTCTAATATATTTGAACCATTAGGCTATGTTTGGTAGGAGGGAGGGAGAATATGAGGGATGGATGAATTAAGAGGGAGGGAGAGAGAGTAGGAGGGATGGAGAGGATAACATCAATCCTCCATGTTGTTTGGTATTGAAAGGAAGGTTGGATGGATGGATTGGTATTTAATTTATAAAATTACTATAAAATTGGAGGGCATAGTAGTAATTTTCCTCCAATCTTCTCTCCCTCCTCTCATCCGCATCACATGAAGGATACAAAATGGTGGGCCCAGGTGGATTTGCTCTCCCTCCTCTCCTCCTCTCCCTCCCTCCAACCAAACAATGGATTAGATCTCTCCCTCCAACCCTCTCCCTCCCTCCATTTTTCCTCCCAACCAAACACAGCGTTAATATCATATCATATTATATGATGAAAGTATATAATGGTCTAGACGTAATATTATGCAGCAAAAAGAACAATATGGCGACCTCTTATTGAAGTATACAATAACAAAATTTCTTCAAGTGTGGTTAGTTCTAGCTAAACAAGGTCCAAAAAACACTTAAACCTTCTGGTAATAGGTAAACATGATTATATTAATATAAAACATCTCTGAAATGACATAAAGAACTTTTTATATATATATATGTATCGTAGATCAAGGTTCAAATCTCGCCGGTCATCAAGGTGGTGCACTCCTTTTTTCCATGTTATTAAACATAAAATTTGACTGATTATTGTAATTATGATTACCACAAAATCACCCTATACTACTTTTCTTTGCCTAAATTTACGGCGGCAGGCGGCTCTCCAACAATAGCATCCCATTGAAAATTCCTAAAAATGAAGCTAATTCCAATTACGTAATCGTTTGTAGCACGTGTTAGATAGTCTTCTTCTTCTTACATATTATTCATATTACTTACCAAGTTTGCATTTAGATGTTATGCTACAAATTATTACTGCCTTAAAGCTGAGTTTAATATCCCGTTTGATAGCTAATAAGGTGGCTCATGGGCTTGCTAAGCTTGCTCTTGACAATGTTGGTGTGTTTGTCTGGCTGGATGACTATCCGTTATCCGTGGAGAGTCTGGTTTTGGGCAATAGCCCAAGTTCGATGTAATCCTTTTTGTTCCTTCGAATCCATTTTCTCAAAAATAAAAATAAAAAAAATCCCGTTTGATAGCAAACATAGAGTTATTAATTGTTATTATTTAAAATTAAAATTTATCTCTTCTTTATTAGTATTATATTTTGTTTGATCTATGAAACAATGATCCATTAATAGTTGTTGAGAGAAAAAATTAAAATAAAATACAAGTTAAAGAATTTTTAATGACAAGTAAAAATAGTTAACAGTAATGTACCTATTAAGTCTAAACTTATTTCATATGTCTATTTAATTGTAAATATGACACTCACTTTATTAAATAACATCTATATTTCTTAATTTTTTTAGATGAAATATGATTAAAATCGGAGAGTGGTACAATCACACGAACTCTAATTTGTTGAAGTCCTCCTTTTAACATAACTTTTTTGAATTACCCATTGATCTTGTTGTACATAATCATCGTAATTAAATCGTGCTATGATGATAAAATAACGACTATATTTATTGAAATACTCCCTATAAAATTATGAATTCCTCATTGATCTTGTTGTATATTATTATAGTTGGATTGTGCGACCATGATAATGTATCACTTGCCGATGATAATTACTGTATTATAGCTAAACCTTAATAATTTTAATAGTAATTATTGGTAAACTATTTTGGTATAAAAGTCCGGCGAAAGAGAAGTTTGATCCTGCAAAAAAAAAAAAAAAAAACGTTGAAAAAGGTTTGAATGAGCCAAGTGGATCATATTTTTCAACGTGACACTTGGCGATATAAAACTTGAAAACCAATAGATTTGATACAAGGAGCTGACTAAGCTGTAAAGTATCCACGTGGCATTAAAGCATGCATGCATCAAGGGACCCCTAAATGTTAGATTGAAAGCGAATCCGCCGAATCGGTGATTAAAGTATTAAACAAGGGTCCCTCTCATTTACCAACAATAATCAATTACATTGCTTCAATTTCAATTTCAATTTCAATATTAATTTCAAAAAATAAATAAAAATAAAGAAGGAAATAACATTTCACGTGTTTGGATATTGATTCAAGGGAACACATTAACTTTCGCAATTAAAATAAATGTGAATTGAAATTTGAAATCCATTTAAGTCTCGAAAGTTCAGGCTCTGGGATCTGCAACATTTATTCCATCCAGGCTCCCTAGTCAACTACAATGAGGCCTGTATAAAATTGGTATTTTAATTGACGAAATTAATATTACAATCTCAATATTAACTTAATTTGATTTGTGTTATAATAAAACAAATCATTTTCCGTATGTGTTTAAACTCTGTAGCCTCAGTCGTTAAAGGTTTAAATCTGACAGTATACATTTAACCTGTGTCGCACGTATAACTAAAATACAATATCCATATATTAATATATTTTTCATACTACATTGAACGATTTTTATTTTATTTTATTTTTTAAAGAAATGCATTGAACAATTATTGATGTTTAAATTCTAAGTCACTATAAAAATGACTTGATTTGACATCTTTTAATTTTTAAGAAATTATTCATATTCTACTGTTTGGAGTTTGAACAAACACAAAACAAATGGAGAGAGCAAAAGAATAAGAGGAAATGTGGTTCGGGCATCAAGTTGGTTATTGAATGAGACCATTTGAACAATTATTATCATTATAATAATAAGGCAAGTAAAATGAAACTTAATTTATATAGTTATTAATAGATTAGTATTTATTAATATTGTACGGCAATCTGTTGCATCTCATATAAATTGTCATGGGACTTTAAACCATATCTTATTTGGAGATTTGCGTGCGTCATTAAAGTTTTGGATCGAATTTAATTACATTAAAAAAAAAAAAAAAAAAAAAAGGATATTCGTTGTGAACAATAATCTATGTATAAAAAAGATAATGTGATATTTCTATTATCTTAGAGCATCTTCAATGCAAGCATGATTTGTGAAAAAAAAAAAGATATCATGTAGGATAAATAGACGTTATGTTAATAATTGTGTCTCCAATGCAACCGTGCAAATTTAACATTAAGTTGACGTGGCAAAAAATATATTAGATATTGTCAATATGACCATTCACTTTCAGACGGTCTATTACACAACTATTTTTTAGGTTGACTCAACAAACATTTAAAACTGACATAAATCTTTCATATATTTTTTGTAAGGAAATAAAATAAAAAATAAAATAGAAAAAAAAGATGGACACGTCATTAAAAAAATTGTGTTTTAGACGGAAGCATTGGAAACCAAATTTTGAGTTAATTGTCTATTAAGTCTATTTTTATACCACATAGAAAGCAAGTCTCGTGACATTGTTGCCATGTCAACAATTATTGGTATGCAAGCCATTTTTGCATTGGAGATACTCTTAAGATAGTGACGTAGTGTTAATTTATGTCACAGGTTAGCAACCACTTTATTACTATAAATGGAAAATAGTCACTGAGTTTATTGTAATAAGATAATAAATACAGTAATTGATATATGTGTTTATTTATATTTATGGAAATTAATTAGTTGTTAACGTGTGCCCTAAGGACACAGGTTAACACTACCCTTATCTTAATAGACTTGCTAATCAAACAATGTATTTATGTATCGGTTGCATATCCCCTCTTGGTTTAGGTATTTTCTACCTCATTTCAACGTAAATGGTGGGAGTTCCATCTCTAACCGTGCACACTTTATGTATACCATTGGTTCGTTTGGTGCCAGATTAAAAACAAACCGGTCAATTCTTAAAACAAGTAGGAAATTGTATTATTACCATTATTATTTATATATCATAATACTTTATCCACAATTAATGTTAGGTATTTCAACCATTAGAGTGATAATTTAATTTAATTGACACATATAGATCAAGACACGTTGTATTTAATGTGTGTGAACATGTACTCAATTGAATTAAATTACTATATCGTGGGTTGTTATACTTACCATTATTGTTTAAACATAGTTTAAATGACGAATCTATATATATTAAGGGAAATGTAAAAATCAACGTTGCTTAAACTTCTTTTTATTTTTTTATTTTTATTTTTCAAAGATTGCTTAAAATTAAATATACCATAAACGTGTTTACTAAAGAAATTTCTATTAATTTTAATTAAAATTTACTCAAAGGGGAAGGAACCAATCGAAAAATGTGACAACAATATATGAAGGAAGCGAAGAAGAAGAAGAAGAAGAAGATGGTGATGATGAAATATCAACACTTGATTAGGACGGCATGATTAATAGAAAAAAAACAATAGAGTCAAATGAACGGCAAGCAAACGCCTTTTGCTAGTTTTGTAGCTTCGAAGGACCCCCAAAGCTAAATGACATACATGTCCAATATATATCAGTCCGTGTCTAAAATAGTAAAATACCAAAAAAATAGAAAGAAGAAGGAATGGCCAACGTGGGACCCCATTGAAAAGAGCATCCAATGACAGCTACACACATCACTAAGAGTACGTGACATCTTAATGCCACTTTCAGTCAAACCTAATGATAGGTTCATTTCATGCCCACTCATCATTTCTTTTTCAGTCTATTTATAACATAAAGCTGTATCCTTAATGCCTTTCACATTAACCTTTCATCTCTGGTTCGTAGCTCAACCGGTAGATATATAAGTTTAGAGCATCTCCGATGGTAATGTGGTTTGTATTTGAAAAAAATGGTGATATGTCAACATTGTTAAATCAATTGCTTAATATATAGCATGTAACTAAACTTGATAAACATCAAAATGAAAAAGTGGTCTCTAAAGCTTCATTTGTAAAATACATGTTTTTAATGACATATCAATTTATTATTGGTTTCCTTAAATATACTTTAGAATTGTTGAATAAAATAAAGTAGAAGATAAGAGTGGTTGCTGATCGGACCAACAAGATGGCTATCCTACACACCCTCTGAATTCAAAAAGTCATGTTGACAACCTCTAAAAAAAAATTGTCACCTCAGCTTCAAGTTGTACTAGAGGGGTTATATTGGAGATGAATTTTTTAACAAAATGGATGTTCATCCTACGTGGCATCTAATTTTTTTACAACTCACATTACCATTGGAGATGCTCTTAGGGTTTGGGTAAATAACTCTCAAGTGTGCGGCTCGAATCCTACCAATAGTAAAAAAACTTCAAAAAAATACATAATCTAAATAGATGAATAGATAGATATTCTAAAAAAAAAAAAAAAGACTATATTTTTCATATTAATTCAAAAAAATATACAGAAAAAATAATAAAAGCCCAGTAAACTCATATTTTAAAAGATAATAATATAGTCAAGACGAGATTTGACTAGTGGTTTGCTATTGAAACATATATCATGAGGTTGTGGATTCAAATATAACCCCATTTCCAAATATTCAAATTATTGTAATATTTTTAAAAAATAATAATATAATTAAATAAAATGTCTAAATTTATTTATACATTTTATATGAGTCACGCTATCAATTAAATTCCAATTAAAAGAGGATTGAGTTTGGTTGTTTGTGATACGTTTTTATTTTATTTTATTTTAATAGTAAAATTTGTGATATAATTATAACAAACAAAACGAGTAAAATTGTACCACATTCGAATGTGACTGAAAGTGTGCTCATTCAGCCGATTTGAGTAGTGGTCACTATAAATAGTATGTATATAAAAAAAACAAGTAAAATTGTAAAAACGTTTTATGAAATATCTTAAAAGAACAAACAATTTATGAAATATATTTATTTTGGGCGTTATATTCAATTATGCATTCAAAGTATTTGATTCTAAAATAACAAATAATAATAATAATAATAATAATAATAATAATAACAAAAATAGCTAAACATAGTTTATTATCAGAGTTAGTTGATAATCAATTTTTCTTCTCATACAATTACATATTTGATATTTCTGAAATTCAGTAAAAGAATACCAAATCCTCCATTATTGGAGTGTTGCAAACGGACTACCGGCGACGGAGTCCGTTTAATGTACAGAACGACATCGTTTACGCGAAAGTTATAAAGTCGTGTCACGTGCGAGTGAATTCTATAAATTCTATAATGGGGAACATCGTTTAACAAACGGAGTTCGTTAACGGAGATGGGGAATTAAAAATTAACCGTATGGTAACAGATTAAATTGTGTAGGTAAGGCAGGTCACAAAAAGCGTCGGTGGAGGTTAGCCGCTGATTAATATTTTTGCAGTTGGAGAAAATCGCTTGGTATATAAGCCAACAAAGCCAAGGCCAATACTTCTCTAAGCAGGAGGTGAGGGAGAGAGAGGAAAAAGAAAAAAATACAAAAAAGAAAAAAAAAAGAAAAAAAACGAAAAACAAAAAAGATAAAAGCTGTAGAGTGAGGGAGAGATTGGTGTGGCTTTCCGACGGAGAGAGCCGCGGCCATGGTTGATTCTAGCGATTCCGTTTCCATCGACATGGAGAAGATCTGTCTTAGTGGAAAGGTAAGGTGTTTTTTTTTTTGTGATTTTTTTTTTCAAACTGTTATGTTTCGCTTGAAAGATTACGCGGATTAGCATTTGAAGTCGTTTTGTTCCTGGATGAATGATAAAACGGCAATGATTTTTTTTTTATCTCCTTCGTTTTCATGTTTACGAGATTTTGGGATGGCGATTCTTAGATCTTTGCGTTCTGCATTTGTTCAATTTTGTTATTTTGAAGAAAACAGTATAGAAATGGTGATTTTTTTTTAAATAATAATTTTTTTCTTCATATTTTCTGGTCTTAGTTGCCTTTTTAGGTTCCTGACTATCGAAATTTTATTTCTCAGGTTGCGATTTGAGTCATTTGACCAATATTTTTCGTATTTAAAATCTATTTTGCATACCTTGTTGTTTCCTGTGTCATGTATAATTGTATATCTTGTTAATTTTGTAGAATGTATTTGGTATTTCGTATGTAGAAGTATGTATTTGGAGGTTGTTGTGAAATGTATGTCGTAATTTTTTTTTTCTTCTTGTTATTGTTATTTTGTTTTATTCCTTCCTTGTTGTTTGATGTTTTTTATGGCAAAGAAACTGGATGGATTATTCAGTGAATCTATTTCTTGGGTTTATTCAACGTGTGTTGCAGTCCATCGAAGAAACCTTGACAATTCCTTTTGTTGTTGTCTTATTTCTTTTATTATATTTTGATGTCTAGCTGTTATTATTTTTTAAGTCAATGTCATCTTTAATATGTGGGATTCCATGCTTTCCTTTTAAACTGTCATTGCTTTTTTAAGAATACAATCATTGATATCAGGAACCACTTATTTGTTTCATTTAACTATTTGCAAAGTGATGTTAATATGGTATCTGCAAGCTAGTTTTGGTTCTCAGAATGGGGTAAGTGCACATGGGAAGCTCTTTTAGTTTTTGGGAATAATTTATCCGGATAAAGTTGGAGTTTTCCTTTCTGTAAAGTATCTATAGAAGACAAATAATAGTTCTTATTTTATCGAAGGTAATCCTTCTTAACAAATAATCAGAGTTATTAGAAATATAATGGTAATCGAGCTACCTTTAATCCATCTCCGGTAGCATTAGTTGTAAATTTAGGTTTACATGTTCTATGCCTCTTGTTTCTTTTTTAAATTTGTTTTTCTCCTTTGATTTTTCTGTTAGTAATGTTTTTTTGTTTCTTCTAATTTTTTTTCAGGAATACCATGTTCCAACTGGCCGTGGTTCTGTCTCTGTTATAGTCTATGGAGACCAAGACAAGCCAGCATTAATCACTTATCCCGATTTAGCTTTAAATCGTAAGTGCAATGGAGTTGGATTCTGTGGTTTTGTTTATTCTAGATTTCTTGAGTTAAACACCTGACCTCTTTGTTCTAAGGACTTCTTAGTTCATTGTATCTTACAGTTGTCTGTAAAATTCTAATTGATATGTTCTCGTAGAGATAGAGAATGTGTATGCATGCAATTTTTTCTTTATCTGCTTTGGCCGGGGTGAGATGGAATTTAGGATCTTTTACCAATCTGAGATTTTTCTTTTCGATTATATCTAGGTGCATCAGTTAATATTGGAAGTTCATTTAATACTAAGAAGTTTCTTTGTTTCTGAATACTATATGCGATTATGCACATCTGTAACAAGGTTTTTTTTTTGTGTTAATTTGTTGATCAGATATGTCTTGTTTCCAAGGATTGTTTTTTTGGCCTGAAGCGGCCTCCTTGCTGCTTCACAATTTCTGCATATACCATATTAGTCCTCCTGGGCATGAGGTTCGTAAAATTAATCACTTGAAGTTCAATTGCCAGTTTTTATTTTATTTAATTTATTCTCTTTTAAAATTGTTTTACTTTTGAACTTCATATCACCTTCCACCTTTGGACCTATTATTCACAGAGTTTCCTTTTTTCTGGCACTTTCATAAGAGTTCTTGCAGTTGGGAGCTGGTCCGATTTGTCCCAATGCTCCTGTGCTCTCCGTTGATGACTTAGCTGATCAGATCCTTGAGGTTCTCAACTTCTTTGGGTATAATGCTAGGCCATTGTTGATTTTTTTTTTTACTGGTAATGCTTTCTTTAATTGGCATTGCCGTTCAGCTATCTTAGTTACTGATTGGATGAACTTTTTCTTGTTCAGACTTGGTGCAGTTATGTGTATGGGGGTAACAGCTGGTGCTTACATCCTTACCTTATTTGCGGTATGCTTTTGCTTTCAATGATGTGATTAAAATGTTCTAAATGACTTCATGTCAGAGTAGTAACTGAGGAATTGCACTGCAGATGAAATATAGAGAACGTGTTCTTGGTTTGATACTCATATCTCCTTTGTGCAAAGCACCTTCTTGGTCCGAGTGGTTTTATAACAAGGTTCTTTTTTCAGACCCTGTCGGTTATTGTTAGATGTTAATGTTCATACCTTCATGTGTCTAAGATAAGTTGTAATGCAGGTGATGTCAAATCTGCTATTTTTTTATGGTATGTGTGGATTGCTAAAAGAGGTTTTGCTTCAACGGTACTTCAGCAAGGTATCCTAGCACTTGCCCCTGGCAAAGATTTTTTTTCTTTCTTTAATGTTGTTGGCTCATATATGCTTAATTTTGGGTAGATTGATAATGTGATTGTTATAAATTGTAACAGGAAGTTCGTGGTACTGCTGAGATTCCAGAGTCAGATATTGTTCAAGCATGCAGAAGAGTAAGTATCTGAGCTATTTCTTTAATACATCTTCCTTGTTCCCTGAATAGTCAATCTCTTGGACCCTGATTTCAGTTCCTTTTGTTATATAAATTGTGACTTTTGGAAGGGTGACATTTAATTGAGTCCTGATATTTTTGTTTCTTCAGCTATTGGATGAGAGGCAAAGCACAAATGTTTTTCAGTTTCTTCAAGCCATTAATAAGTAGGTCCTGCCACAGCATTTGGTGTCTTCTTTTACAGTTGTCTATTCAGTAGTTTTGAGTTCAGATTTCTGAAGTGTTTTAAACTTTGTTGAACCACCCTGCAGGAGACCTGACATTACTGATGGGTTGAAGAGACTGAGATGCCGTACCCTCATATTTGTTGGCGACAGTTCCCCTTTTCATTCCGAGGCTCTCCACATGACCTCAAAATTGGATAGAAGATACAGTGCCTTAGTTGAGGTATGTAGTTTAATGAATGTGAGAATGTTTATGTATAGTTTATGAGATTAATAAGATTATATGCATGGTCATTGTTTATCGGAAACTATTATATTTTAAGGATATTTGACCTGATTTTCATTTTTCAGGGAAGACTGAGTGTTAGGTATTCGATTTGATTTCTTATGTGATTTACATCCTCTGTGTGCATGTGTGTGTGAGTTGGAGGGTAGTCATCTTTGGTTGTAGGTGCAGGAGACTCTTTGGTCAATGTCCCACTTGAAGTGGCGGGACCTGCTTGATTGAATTTAAAATACATATAGTCATGAAAGGATATGTCTTGAATAATTGGTAAATTTTGCATTGCATCTCATAGTTTTTGTGGTGCTTATCAGAGAATGGGTGAACTTTTACAGGTCCAGGCTTGTGGATCAATGGTGACAGAAGAGCAGCCACATGCAATGTTGATACCTATGGAATACTTCTTTATGGGTTACGGGTTACACAGACCGTGCCAGTTCAGTGACAGCCCAAGGAGCCCCCTTAGCCCATCATGTATCTCCCCGGAACTTCTCTCTCCCGAAAGCATGGGGTTGAAGTTAAAACCAATAAAGACCCGTGTTTCGCTCGACGTTTAGAGTCGGAGTGAGGTGTAGACCGGGTCGTTTTTACCCTTGCTTCAAAAGGTTATCATTTTTCCATAATTTTTTTTTGTTTTTAAAATTGGTTGTGAAGGGTAGAGAGGGGGGTTGTTGTGTAGATATTTTGGGGGAGATGAATATATAAATATAGGGAGAGATGACCTTATATTATTCAATTCATTTGTAGTCAGTCATAAATTTGTGGTATTTTGTAAATTAAAAAAAAGGGGACTGAGATTTATTTATGATGTTGACGAGCATTCAATAATGGAGAGACAGACGAGCTCCCCAGCTGTTAGTTGCATTCTTTCTTTGAACTGTATAATTTTACATCCTAAGACACAATAGCAGCTGTGACAGCTGGGTACACGAGTACACTCATCTCTTGCTTCCCTTGTTGTAAAGGTATTTTTTTGTTAATTATTCGATTTATATCAAAAATGATTCGTTGATCTTCCATTGTTTCCACACAGCTTGATTGGATGATTTTAATTTACTTAAAAATTATAGTATGGATTATAAAATTAAATAAAGACAAAATATTTACTTGCCAAATCAAACTCCAAAACTGAGTTTTTTTTTTTTTTAAGGTATATAATTGTGAGCTTATTTATAGCACATTTATCCATCTCATTACATTTTGCCAGAAAAAGCAATGGAGATTAAATAATTTTTATATTGCAGAAAGTGATGAGACGGATAAGTGTGTTATAAGTATATTCACAGTTGTTATAAGTATATTCACAGTTATATCGTAGAGAAAAACTACCCAAAAAAACCTAAGCACAACCATAATTGATCAGATTTCAAATAATGATAAACAATCTAACGGGTCCTGATAAGGATCTGACTAGGATTTGTGAGTATCGATTTGATCATTAATGATCAGTTTCCACGTGTGGTGATAGAAAAGTGGACTCCAGGCAAGCAGAATATCAGATTAAGGGATACTAATCAGCAGACAAAAACGAAAGTCTGATTCATCGACGCAACCGAACTGCCTTTCCACCACCTTTTTGATTTGTGTGGCGCCGGGAAACCCTTTTTCCCGGTTGCCTGGAAACTACTCGCGGCGGCTCTTTCCACAATGATGTCGGACTTAGTGGTGGTTTTCGACTTCGATCGAACCATGATCGAAGGCGACAGTGACGATTGGGTGGTGACCCAGATGGGCCTCACCCAATTATTCAATCAGCTCCGCCGTACCTTACCTTGGAACTCTCTCATGGTTTGTGTTCTTCAAAGACTTTGCCTTTTTCTTCTCTATTGTCATTTTTTTTTTGTATTTTGTATGTAAAAGTGTAAAAATCAATTTATGCTTGCATAGTTATTGGGTTCATTGTGTTGATAATATTAGGATAGGATGATGGAGGAGCTCCATTCACTAGATAAAACTGTTGAAGACATTGCAAACTGCATGAGACTGACTCCATTTGATTCACATATGATTGAAGCTATCAAATCTGCCCATTCACTTGGGTAATTGTCTTGATTTTTTTTATATTTTCTAGTGTTTTGGTGATACTAACTGGGTTATAATGTTGGTTGTTCCAGATGTGACTTGAAAATAATCAGTGATGCTAATCAGTTTTTCATTGAGACAATCTTGGAACATCATGGTTTGTTGGGATGCTTTTCGGAGATCTATACGAACCCAACTTTCATTGATGAAAATGGAAGGCTTAGGATCTTACCTTACCACAATTCTGCATTAGCTCATCATGGATGCAATCTCTGTCCTTCAAATCTGTGTAAGGTAATGTAACGAATTTTTCTTTGGCTTTAAATGTTTTAAGATTGTAAGGGCAAGCACATTATTAAATGTTTAAAGGGTTCTTGATCATTGTCTCATTGATTGATTGATTGTGGTAGTTGAAGTTTGATTTTTCTGGTAACATTTTTAGAGATCATGTGGTGACGACTCACTGACTCTTGTATATGTGTTATTAAAAAGACAGAAATCATTGATACTGTGATTTGATTTTGAATATCCATATCCAGTTATATATTTGATTCTTTATGTAGTTAGGGAAGATGAGCTAAAAATAAGAAAATTGACGTTTTTATGGTGTGGAGAGAAATAAGAGGCACTTACATTTCATATACTCATATGTAAGTATAGCCATTAATTTTGCTTTCAATGCACAAATTAATTGTGTTATTTAGGGGTATGATCACATCTTTTGGCCAATTTAGTTTTTCCTCGACTTAAAAGAAGTGGATTTGATTTCTGGTATTTAGACATGTAGCAAGTCAGATTACTTGATGTTGAGGTTGAGAGAAGTATTTGGTGAGTTTAGGCATAACACTTGTACCAATTCTGCTTCGTATTCTTATTCTAAATAGATTTTGGTCCGCTTTCCTTTCTTCCCTAACCAAATGAAATAACCAATACCGACTGATTTTAGATATATCAGTACGTGTTGTAGCCGAAATGAATTGGTGGATTCTTAGGGAAAACAAAAAAAATCTCCCAAGCAGATTCAATATGTAACATGTGTGACAGTAAAGCTTGTGTAGTATAAAAATATTGGGCTGCATTGCTATTCTGCTTATTCTTGCTATTTACACTCTTGTTTTGTTCTTCCATTTGAAACCTTTTAAGTTACAATTCATGTTTCATTACTACAGGGTGTGGTGGTTAACGATATCCGCACCTCTGCTCTAGGACACGGAAAGAAAAGATTTATCTACCTTGGAGATGGTAGAGGTGATATATGCCCAATGTTGAAGCTTGTAGATGGTGATTACGTGATGCCAAGGAAGAACTATCCTCTATGGGACCGCATTTGCAGTAAGCCAACACTTATCAAGGCAGAAGTCCATGAATGGAGCAATGCAGAGGAGCTCGAGAAGGTCCTACTCCACTTAATCAACACAATCTCCATTAACGAAAACTGTGGTGGTAAAAACTCCAGTCATCCTAACTCATCCAAATGCCAGTCTAAGACAAGGCCGTTCTGCTCAATCTCATGAAGCATTTTCTCAAACTCTCTCTCTCAATTCCTGACTAGCATACACAACTGAAGGTGTGTGTTGCTTGATTAATCCCCAACTAGTAGAGATTGTGTTTGTCTTGTGTTGTATCTGGAGTTAATAGTTTGATTCAATGACTGAATTTGATGGTTTCACCTTTTAAAGCTACTTCTTGGATTTTCTCTTTTTTAGGTGGTCAAAGTGTAGTGACTCTAAAGAGAACCCAATTTTTTGGCATGTAATAATCCTTACAATAAAATAAATTTTAGTATTCTTACCTCTTTTAAGTCATCTACAAAACACTCTGCATATAAATTAAACATGGTTGTTTATTTATTTTCTCAAAATCGTGAAAGGAATACATATTTTTAGGTTAATCTCAATTAATTGATAAATGATTATTATCATTTAGTTGGAAAGAAGAAAATATTCCTGAAAGGATTATAAATTTATAATTAATCTTGAATCTGATAATAACATTCTTTATCATAAGATTACATCAAAAAAAGTAAAAAAAAAGAAAGAAAAGAAATTGGGCGCCTAGGCCTTGATCTGGCATTGGGAGCATGGAAATAAACACATAATTTTTTTTTTTTTTTTGATGTAAAATAAACACATAATTATATAACTACAAAAACTTATAATAAAAAATGTATAAAATAATAATTGAAACACAAATTTGAACGGCTGTGATTGGAAGATTCTTGTCCACCATAAAAGCCTATTAGTTATCAAATGAACCAATAGCTTGTCTTCTTTTACACGAAAGAATATAGCGAAGCGTTGGCGTTCTCTGACTGTTGTCGTTAGCTGCCCAAAACATATAAAAACCACGACTTTGCTCTCTTTCACTCTCGAAACAGAAACGTTTCGCTTCTTCTCTGCTCAAATCAAAACCCAATTCGTTTTCTTCCTTCAATTGTTATCCAACACTTAACGGACGAAAATATCTCTCTTTCTTATTCTTCTTTGACCTGGTAATGGCGAAGAAGAGAGAAGAAAGGGAGACGAGTGGTAATGGTAAGTTCCTGGATGGGATCATAGAGGCCATGCCTGTTTTTGCAAAGGAGCTGGTTGCCGGTGGCGTCGCCGGCGGAGTTGCCAAGTCTGCTGTCGCTCCTCTTGAGCGTGTCAAGATTTTGTTTCAGGTACTGTTCTTAATTTCTATATTAGTCTTTGACTCTCTTTTTCCTTCTTGGGGGTTTATGGGGTTTCTATTTTTAATCTCTTCTTGATTGTATTTTTTCTTTCACTAATGCTTTGTTCTAAGGAGTGGTTTTCAGTTGAGGATCAATGGGTTTTTATTTTTTATTTTTTTTAAGACTGTTATAGACTTGGATTGTGTAAGGTTGGAAAATGATCTGATGATGGTCTCTTTTTTTTTTTTGTTGGAAATGATATGTTTTATGTAATTGGTGGTATTTTTTTATTGAGGTTGGGTCTTCTTTCGACATACTTGAATTCCATTTGCAATTATTTATTTAATTTTTGTCCAAAAGATGATAAAAATGTGAGGTGAAGTATATCCTATTTTTCCAGTACTTAAGTGTTCAACCAATTGAATAGACATTGCATTTGCTGATTTGTTTTAATGCAGTGTTCTGCATTGTAGCTCTGCTCCGGTAGTCTTGTTTGTGTTTATTTCAAGCTTCCGAGCTTGCTTTGTTATCAAATGGGGCTAACCTGGACTCTGACTGGGGCATTATTTCACTTCCTAGTAATTTATCATTGGAAGTGTAAAAGTCCATGGACAGATTGATCTTTTTTACATAAAATTCGGTGTTGAGTGTCAACAATTATTATTGTGATAGGCACTGAATATAGATACTGTTTAGGAGATTCTATTCTCTTGTTGATTTCTTGTCTGAGATATGATTTATGTTTCTGGGATCTATAAGCCGTTTACCTGTTGCTGTTACACCGAAGCTGGGTATTCTAGATATGGATCCCTATTGTTGATCAAAAGTGGTTACTTTCAAGAATTGAAACTGCTGAAGCGTTTTTTTTTTTTTTTTGATATGATCAAAGTGGTTACGTTCAAGAATAAATTACACAAAAAAGCTAGAGATTAGTAGATAACTGAAATTGGATTGATTATGATATTAGTTGATAACCTGGAAAGGTTAAACTAGGAAGTTACTGATCAATCTCTTTCAGACCAGAAGAGGAGAATTTCAGAGCATGGGGCTGCTTGGATCCATTAATAAGATTGCAAAGACAGAGGGGGTTTTGGGTTTCTACAGGTGGATCTCCACGTCAATGTGTTTTATGTGAAGATCTGCAATTTTTTTTTTTTTTTTTTTTCTTTTTCCTTCAGTTAATAGTTTATTTATGGGATTTTGCTACAGAGGGAATGGTGCTAGTGTTGCTCGAATTGTTCCATATGCAGCACTTCATTATATGGCTTATGAGCAATACCGTAGATGGATTATCCTCAGTTATCCTGATGTTGGAAGAGGCCCTGTACTCGATCTTGTAGCCGGATCATTTGCTGGAGGAACCGCTGTGCTGTTTACTTATCCTCTTGATTTAGTTCGGACGAAATTGGCTTATCAGGTGAATACTAACGTCAAGAGATTCTTTAATTTTCTGACTGCTCCCAATGCCCTCCCCGTGGTTCACCCACCCAGTTGCTTGCCATTATAAATTTATAATACGCTTGCTTCAACACGTGGCGTGAATGGAAGGTGCCAAATCCTTGTAGGAGTCCTGTTAGCCACATCCTATAAGTAGCAGTCATTTCCTCAAAAATAAAATAACAAAGTATGCATGAGACATATATACTAATTCAAGGAATTCTGTACCTTTTTACATTTCAAAATATGGACTAATTTGAATTTGCTATTTCAGGTTGTTGATTCCTCAAAAATGAACCTTCAAGGACTAGTTAGATCAGAACAGGTTTATAAAGGAATTGTGGATTGTTTTTCGAAGACTTACAAGGAATCTGGGCTTAGAGGTCTCTATCGTGGCGTGGGTATGCATATCAAAATTGCTTGTTTTGAGCATTGCTTTCATTATATGGGTTTTAGTGGTTACTTTTCATTCTTGCACAATTAATGCATGAATTGCATTGCCAGCTCCATCACTTTATGGCATCTTTCCATACGCTGGTTTGAAGTTTTACTTCTACGAGGAGATGAAACTCCATGTCCCTGAGGAAGATAAAAAAAATATAATGGTAAAACTCGTATGTGGATCTGTCGCGGGTCTGATGGGTCAGACCTTCACATACCCCCTTGACGTTGTTAGAAGGCAAATGCAGGTAATTTTCTTTCGGATATTCCAGAATCATGTGAATTTGAGACTTAATCAAAATTGTAATGAGTGAAAATCATCTGATCAGGTTGAAAGGCTTGCGACATCTAATAGCGCGGAGTTGAAAGGAACGATGGAATCCCTTGTTATGATTGCACAAAAGCAAGGATGGAAGCAATTATTTTCAGGGCTCAGCATCAACTATTTGAAGGTGAGAAACTCCCATCACTTTTTCGATCTCTTTCCAACAATTCAGGCTAATGATTAGTTGGTGTTCACCAGGTTGTACCATCTGTGGCAATCGGGTTTACAATTTATGACGTTATGAAATTATTCCTTAGAGTTCCATCACGAGATGACGCTGTAATAGAAGTGGTAACGAACAAGAGAAATAGCTAACCATCCCTTCACTCTTCATAAAGATTCATTCCATTCAATTCTAAGCTAAATCAGAAGCTTTAATTTGTCTTCTGAACGACTACTTTCGGATTGACTTGTACTATTTAGGGCATATGTCATAATTTGGATATGAATATATCATTCTTTGAAGCTGTACACTGCCTATGTAGTCTGCATTACTGCTTCAAATAAACCTTTTATCAGGTATTCAAGCCTAGTGTGCACAAATATTAGGCTGTACTGAGTCGCTAGCTTGTGGCGGTTTCTCGTTGTAAAATAATAACAATGTGGCATCAACGGACAAGCAAAAATGTACATACAGGTTTATGAGAATTCAATAAAGAAAATTTGATTATGATACAGCATGAAACTGATTAGCTATCTATTGACAGCTTCATTCTCCAGGCTCCAGTTTTTTCTGTTTATTTATTTATTTATTTATTACTTTTAGTCTTTTGAATGTCTCTATTTGATTTTTGTTATATAAGGAAGTAATTTTATAAATGTGTTGACTGACTGCTTCAATCTAAATTATTTCCAATTGGGTTTCATTTTTTGAATTTGAATGAGTTTTTCTGAACAAAATCTCTACCATTGACAATTTTTGATTAATTCCTAATGGATGTCATTTATCTTGACTTAATCCATAGTAGAAAGTTTCCTTCTTAAATTTTAAATGGATACAAGGCATCCTCAGCTATCAAATTGGATGGTCAGTTTAGTATATTTTATTGTGAAAGGTGTTTTACTTTAAAAAAATTGTAAGATGTTTATATAAAATATAATTTTATTCACAAAATTAAGGGGTCAGTTTGATATTGCTTTTGAAAAGTTAAAATAAATTTATTTAATAATTTTAACAAAAAAATGATGTTTGGTAAAATTTTTAAAAGTGATTAATTGATAATCTGACAAGTTTTGACATTGATTTTGAGAAGTAGGTGAGAGACTTGTGGTTACTTTTTGAAAGTGATTATGGAATAATCTATTTCAGCATTTAATGAATATTTTAAAATATCATTATTATCCTTGTGAAATCAAGTTAAAATCACTTATATACCTTATTTTATCTTTAAAATAAATATTCTACTTAAGGAGGGTGTATTCAATTAGGATTTTAAAAGACTTTTAATGACTTTTATGGAATTAAAAAGTTTAGGTGTATTCAATATAGACTTTTAACAACTCTATAAAAGTCATGAGGTATTCAATACAGACTTTTATAGACTTTTAAAAAGTCATTAAAAGTCATGTGGTATTCAATCAAGACTTTTTAACAGTCTATGAAAGTTATGTGGTATTCAAAATCTCAATGACTTTTAATGACTTTTAATGACTTTAAAATATCAATGACTTTTAATGACTTTTAATAATTTTTAGTTATAACAAATCTCACAATTTGTCTTCCATTCCTACCAAAGACTTTGAATGACTTTTGAAAAAAAAAAATAGAAATAATTTCACTTCGAAAGAAAAATATAAAAAAACTTTTTAAAAAACATTAACAACCAAATATATGTTCTATTTTCAAATAAAAGCACACTCATTATTAACAAATTTCACAAATAAAATAAAACGAATAACTTTAAAATGAATAAACACTGTAAAAAAAAAACATACAAACATTAACGATCTATAACAAAAAAAAAAAAAAACTAAAAAATAATATAAAACAACTCTTCATCGGCTATGCAATTAAGGATGAGTTCATATTTTTTTACCTATTTTTTTAAAGCAACTAAAACAACACCGAAACAATTTAAATGAACTTCATTTATATAAAATAAAAATAATAAAAGACAAAAACTACTACTTAACCATGTCAATATACCATAATCAAAGTCGCGTATGAGCGTGACTCTATGTAATTATGATCAATATCAAACTACCCACTTTTAGGCATGGATCTTATTCAACAACTAGGTGCGGTTTTTATGTTTTATCTTTAGTAACTTGAATGAACTTTTAGTTCGATTTTTTATACTCATTGTCATACTTTGTAGAGACATGTAAACGTTAATATTATTGTCGGTTTGCTACATTTATTCTAAAAGAAAATTTATAATATTTTTACTAATTATAAAAAAACAAATAAAATTTTGACTAATTATTAAAAGAAAATGAGCATAATGTCTCTATAATGCAAAATATAATTAAAATAAAAAATAAAGTAAAATCACATATATAGACATGAATGCTTATGTCAAGTTTAATTAATGATGATTTTCTTTTATTCAATTGAAAAATTATTTTTATTGACATGACAAATATATATAATTTTGCTAAAAACAAATTATACATTATTTTAGAAGTCAATGAAAGTCTATAAAAGTCTTTTAAAATGAAAGTCTACGAAAGTTTTTTAAAATGAAAGTCTATGAAAGTCTATGAAAGTCTTTTAAATAAAAGTATTTTAAATAAAAGTCTATGAAAGTTTTTCATAATCTTGTAAAGTCTATAAAAGTCCATAAAATCTGCAAAAGTAATCCACTTAAAAGAAGTCATTAAAAGTCTTTCGAAATCATAATTGAATACACCCTAGTAAATATTGATTTGATATACAAAATCTTTTAAAAATATTTCCATTGTTCTTATGAATTTTTTTTTTCTAATTTAAATATTATACTTAAATATTGGTTTAATATATATAATTAATAAAAAAAATGAAATAAGGTTCTAAAATCTTATCTATTGCAGTGATTGTAACTAATCATAGAACTTCTGTAATAAAATTACCACATATATGTATACTGCTTAATCAAACATTTGCTGATTAACTTTATAACTGATTATTTTTTCAGCACAGCTAACAGTGATTATAAGAAAAGTTATAACAATACCAAACTGGCCTTATAACAAACCGGAACGGATAATTAATTAATTTCATTATTAAACATTTTTCATGAACAGAAAATACAGTGAGGGAGATCTCATTATATATAATGTACAGACTTTGTTGACTTCACCAACTCCAACAGCAAAACCATGCAGATGTCTACACAAGTGTTTAATTAGTCTTTAGAGTATTATCATAAAAACTAATTAATTATGAAAGTTTTCATACTTTCAACAAGAATAAAATAAAAACTAATGTATCCATTCTTTGAATTTCAATTAAATTATAAAATAAATTTCAAATAATCAAATATATCTAGTAATTAGTAGTTAATATTATACATAAAAAAATGATTGGAAGTGTCATTTGCATGTAGTCAACCAAATTAATTACCTAACAACAACTTACAAGTCCTACTCTCTATAAATTGATATCTCTATTCTCTACTCTCCATATCAAATATATTTCACAGACAACACCAATAAAAAAAAAAAAAAATGTCTAAGACTCTCAAATTGAACCACTTCTTTGTGTTCTTGTTCTTGTTCTTCATTATTCTACTTGCAAACTCAGGTACATATGTTTTTCTAGCTAACTACACTTCCATTTATGTTGATTTATATGTTAATTGCTTGCATGGACATCATATCTTGGTGGGCTTTTTTCTTTTCTTTTCTTCTTCTGTTATTTGTATTAATTGGAGTCTGATCATCTTGATCATAATTTGATTGTGTTTTGATATGCAGAGATAGCAAAGGCACAGATATGTGAGCTGATGACAAACATACCATGCTCAATCTTGAATGGCGAGATGTGTAATGAGTTTTGTTGGTCAGAGTTGAGAGCAGCTTCTGGATTATGTGTTTCTGATATGTTGGGTCCTCAGTGTCTCTGCATCATCGATTGTGATTAAAAAGAGTTTGATTTTCAAGCTTCGATCAACTGTGTTTTAATATGATTGTACATATCTCGATTAAATCAATTGTTTTTGATGTGACTGTTTCTTTTACCCGAACAAGTCAAAAGTCTATATGGTCCAGATATCTACTTTCGATGTAACGGGAAAGAAAACTCCTCATATATACTTATAAAATGCGTACAATGGGATTCAAACTCTTATCATTAATATGGAAAGGGAGGTGCATAGCATTTCTTATAAGAATATCATAAAAGTGTCGTAAGATAACTTGTTAAAGAAAAACTTGATTACGGATCATCTAAAACAAACAATATCAAGGCATACCCAAAGAATCATTCAACACTTTGATTTTAAACACAAGGAAATGGTTTTGTTAATTTATATATTTAAAAAAAAAATTTCATGTTTCGAAACGAAAAGGAAAAACAACAACAAAGAGTAGAATGAATTATTTTCCATAAAAATTTTTTTTTTAAAAAAAAGAGTTGAATGATTTTTTTTATATTTAATCTAAAATGTTTTGACTTTTTTGTCTGTTTTAATAGGTCACTCGTGTATTGATGTCATTATTTTACTTGCATGCGGCATGGTACTCAAATGAAGAGTGAACGTAACACCTAATACCATGTTTTAATTTAATCGAAGTGGACCACATCAAAAATTTAATTTCATTATATATATATTTAGATCGGATATAATTTATTAATTTGACCGATTCAATTTCGTTCTATTGGATTGAATTCTACTCTTTCACTATCAAAATTGCATCGAATTGAATTAAAATATATCTTCCAAATTTGACGAAGAGATACGACTTGAATCTACAACCCTATGTTTCATGTGTGAGAGGATTATCACTTGGCCAAGCCAACCTCATCTACCAATGAACTTCTTCTTAAATATGTTTTCGCTCTAGAGAAATGGTGCCGATATTGCCACCCATCAAACTAACCATTATGCTCATATTTTATTAAAAATTTTAATTACAAAATATCCCAATATAAATTTACCAATAATAGAGTAAAAAAAAAAAAAAAAATTACCAATAAGGACAAATTACTTTAATTAAATATAAACCAAATAGTCAAATACTATGTATACTTATTAATTACACAAATATCTTCAATTATATTTCTTTATTAAAAAAAAAAAAAAAAACCTTTTGATAAACCCCAATTTGTATGATAAACCCTAATTAAACTCATAATTTTATTTCAAGTATCAAACTTTCTCATCATGATTATCATATAAATGAAAAAAGAATTTTCAGAGGACTCTGATCATACAGAGGTAGGCATTTTTTTTTTTTTTTTTTTTTTTGTTGTGTCTTTCTTTTATATTTAGTTATGAACTCTATCAATAAAAAAAATATTTTTTTTAAAGATAGCCGTAATTATCAAAGATTATATATATATATATATATATATATATATATATATATATATATATATATATATATATATATATATAAGTATATATATAATAGAATTCATATTCAAAATAAAAAATAAAAATCTCTTGACCTCATATATAATCCAATTCTACATCTTCCCTTTCATAAGGTTTCGAGATATTTCTAAAAGTAAATTGGACAATCATTAGAAGAGGATTTGATTTCAAAAATAGCATGTTTATTTATTTATTTTTTAATTAAATTGGGCGTGTTTATAATTTAAGAGGGTTTATAAATAAAATGTATTAAAATGAATATATTCATTTCAATAAGGGTACTATTGGCATTATGTGGGTGCTTACAGTAATATTTATTTTTTAAATTTTAGACAAGGTTGTGCCTATAAAAATGGGTGTACTAATTAGTTTTATGGATAATAATATCCACACCACTAGAGAAACTCTAAAATGATTTTAAGATGTTTTTACTTTCAATTGATACAAACATCGTAGGAAATTAACGATTGAGATGTCTCCCCACGCTGTTTGATTTTATATGTAGAAAAATGTGGGACCCAAACCATATCATGGATGCGAAAGGGAATTACATGACACTAATACTAGACAACCTAAAAATTGAATCCAAATAATGTGTTGAATGATTTTTTCGTTAATCACATCATCCCATGTTGTATGGGGTGATGACAACTCATTGGACACATAATTTTGGTTAATTATTATTATTATTGATATTACAACATCTTCGAGACCCTGCGAGAATTGGATTCTACTAGCATAGCCCGGATTATTACTTCCACAAATGGGGAGAGGACACCCACACAAGAGGAGGGACAAAGAATGAGTATATATGCATGCCAGGCATTGCACCGTGTTGTGGAGTCTCTCATTGGAGAGACACACTACATTGGCAATTTGGGTTAATGTATAGTCGTACAGCATTACTCATTGGATAATGGATCTAGTTGCATACGTTTTATAACCTTCCACGTGGTCCACTTTTGCTGCCACGACAGTGTTTTAACAAATAATTCCCCCCGAAACCCAGGGCAATCAATCAGTTAACAGAAACTTGTTCGAAATTGTCTCTAATTGGTCCTCAGAAATGCCCGCCGGTGAGCTCAGATACCCATCTCCGCTGAATTCGTCGGCGATGGAGACATCCCCTGACGAAGAGGAGGTATGGGCCCAGATCAAAACCGAAGCTCGCCGCGACGCCGAGTCGGAGCCGGCTTTAGCCAGCTACCTCTACTCGACCATTCTCTCACACCCCTCTCTGGAGAGATCGCTGGCGTTTCATTTGGGGAACAAGCTCTGCTCCTCCACTCTTCTTTCCACTCTCTTGTATGACCTCTTTCTCAACACCATCTCCTCCGATTCCGCACTCCTCGCCGCCACCGTCGCCGATCTTCGCGCCGCCCGCACCCGTGACCCTGCTTGCGTCTCCTTTTCTCACTGTCTCCTCAATTACAAGGGTTTCTTAGCCTGCCAGGTATATCATTTGTAACATCAATCAACTGTTTGGCTTTGGAAACAAATTTTTCCTGTTGAAATAATTATAAATATTCAATTTTTGGTGTCAATTTATGTTTCTGTTTCAAATTAATGAATTGGGGGCAAACACTGAACTTTCAAATTGGTACAGAGTTGTGTTAACGAATTTAGGTCAGCATTGAAATCCATAAATTAAAGATCATATCTTTGTCAGTTAATCTACTAATTGAGAAGACTTAGGTCTCACAATGGGTTGTTGAGATTCCACCATTGCAGAATTTTCCAATTATAGGACTAGGAGATTCGTTTCCGTTTATGTAGATGATGTGTATCAAATACACAAGAGCAGAATTTAGAAGTGGGAAATGGGAAGATTTGAAGGAAAGGTTTACTTTTATAAATTCATCATGATCTCAATACAATTGCATCTAGCTTTTTATAGGCTGAAGATGCTGCGAATGAATTTGCAAATAACAATAACTGATTAAACTAAATAATAGGGATGTGCACCACTCATACCATCATGGCCATGATTCACTCATGGATCCCCCACTTATGTCAACAACACTATGACTAAGTCCCTTCCTTCTTCGTTGCACATATCAGTATATACCCAAATACCAATGCCATTCTGTTTTTATGATTGATTATGATACTGATTAGTATATGTTTATGAACTTTTTTTTTTGGTTAATCTGTATTTATCGTAATTGTCTTTCTTTCTTTTTTGGGTTGTTGTGTTAGGCTCACCGTGTGTCACACAAGCTGTGGTCTCAGTCACGTAGGCCATTAGCATTAGCGTTGCAGTCGCGGATCTCTGATGTATTTGCTGTTGATATACACCCAGCAGCCAAAATAGGAAAAGGGATTCTGTTTGATCATGCGACGGGTGTGGTGATAGGCGAGACAGCGGTGATTGGCAACAATGTGTCGATTTTGCATCATGTTACGCTTGGTGGTACCGGGAAGGCGTGTGGAGATAGGCACCCAAAGATTGGAGATGGGGTGTTGATTGGGGCTGGTGCAACCATACTAGGAAATGTGAAGATCGGGGAAGGTGCGAAAATTGGGGCTGGATCTGTGGTACTGAGTGAAGTGCCTCCACGGACCACTGCAGTGGGTAACCCAGCTAGGCTGGTAGGAGGAAAGGAGAAACCAGCAAGGCATGAAGAATGTCCAGGGGAGTCCATGGATCATACTTCTTTCATCTCTGATTGGTCAGATTACATTATTTGATCATTTGATCACGTTTTTGTAAGTTTTTATTATACAGTTGATCCCATATATATATATTGTTATACATAATGTTTGAAGCTGTTATAATAAGGTCTATTTCCAACAGCTTACAAGTTGTAGTAAGCTGGAATGTATTGAATGAATGGTCTTACTAGGAATAAATTATAGTAAAGATGACTGATGACCTCTAGAATCTTCAATCTTGTAATCTTTTCTTATGGCTTATACTTAGATGTGAACAAATGAACCAATCTTTCAAGTTTAAGTCTTTGATTGTTTTAGAAAACAAACTTGATTGACAATTTTGATTGTTTTGGACCTTTTGGTTGTGAATGATGATGATATATGACTTTGCTGTTGGGAAAACACATATCACTGTCTGAATATTGTTCATGTTGGTGATACAAATGGTGAATTAGAAGAGGAGATTGTAATTGAATTAGATTTTGAAAAGGCATATGATCAAGTAGTTTGGAAATTCCTAGATTTTGTTCTTCATCAAAAGGGCTTTGGTTTTAAATGGAGGCAGTGGATTAGGGGATGTCTTAGCTCAATGCATTTCTCTATTCTCATCAACGGGTCGTTCTAAGGGCCGATTTGGAGCTTCTAGGGACCTCAGGGGATGCATTCTCATTCCTCCGAGTTTGTCCAAAATATTTTATCTATAATCTCATTCTTAATGCAAGAAACTTCCATGAACAGTTTTGTTCAGGGGAACCAATATTAGAAATTTGTTTTAACCACATGCATAAGTTTGATTAATAGTAATCACATTGCAAAATTTCATTTCATCCCATAACCATACGATTATCAAAATTCCCTCCAAAACCTTTTTCTGATCCTAGATGGCGTCTTCTTCATCACGGTTCAAAGAACTAGTTGTCAACGGGAAGGAAATTCTAAGATCTTTTTCGGCTTTCTCCACGTTCTCTCTTTAAAACCTATGTTTCTCTGTCTACCAGTGCATGTTTCTTTGCCTTTGACTGGATAGGCAATTATATGAGGAGTACTTCACATTTCAGCTGGTTAAAAACAATCGAAATTATGTATCTCGTTATTTTATTTTATTTTTACATATTTTAGGGATATATATGAATTTTTCCCTTTTAACATTTTCCTTAGTAAACTTGGGCATTTGTGAAAAATGACAAACTGTTTGTGTTGTACCGTTATCCGTAATATCAACTAGAAGTGCTGCATAATCTCAACTGTTTTATAAAGAGACGTTTAGGATTCTTCACACAGATACATACAGCTGAGCTGAGTTGGTAACAATGGTGTCTCTGGTATCTCTTCACAACGCAGGAAACTCCATGATAATCTCTCCACCTTTGAACTCTAAAGTCAGCAACCCGTACTCTTCCCACTCTCTCACTCTCAAATCCCCGCCTTGTTCTAAATCTCTCTGCTGCGCCTACGCAAACGCAACCCCCAACTCCAGGGTTCATCGCCACCGCAGTCTAACCACTCAAGGCAGCGATGGACCCAACACTCGTTTTAACAACAAGGACAGAAATCGCTCTTCAAACGAGCAAAGGCTCAATAGTGATAATCAAGATGAAAATGAGTTATTACTTGGAGAGGCGCAATCGGAGAATCTTGATGTTGATTTGATAGGTTTGTGCGAGGAGGGTAAGGTTGAAGAAGTGATAGCTTATGTGGGTCAAGGTGTTCCTGCTAGCTATCATGTGTTTGGTGCGTTGTTGGATTCCTGTGGGAATTTAAGGTCGCTTGAGATGGGAAAAAGGGTTCATGAATTTTTAAGAAAATCAACATTTGTTAGTGACAGTGAATTGAACAATAAATTGATCCAAATGTATGCGAAATGTAAGAACACGAGGAATGCACGCAAGGTGTTTGATCAAATGCGTGACAGAAATTTGAGTTCTTGGCATTCGATGATTAATGGGTATGCGGAAAATGGGCAAGGTAATGATGGGTTGTCATTGTTTGAGCAAATGAGGAAAACGGGCTTTCCGCCCAATGAGGAGACTTTTGTTGTGGTTTTTGCGGCATGTGCTAGTGCAGAAGCTGTGAAAGAAGTGTTTACATACTTTGATATGATGAAGAATGTATATGGGATTGTTCCGGGTATAGAGCATTATTTAGGGGTTATTGAAGTTCTTGGGAGAGCTGGTCATTTGCATGAAGCCGAGGAGTTTGTTGAGAGAATGCCATTTGATCCCACAGCAGAAGTTTGGGAGGCTCTTATGAATTTTTCACGAATTCATGGAGATGTTGAACTTGAAGATCGTGCTGAGGAGTTATTGCTTGATCTTGATCCATCTAAAACCATTGCTGATAAAATTCCGCTGCCACCAAGGAAGAAGCAATCTGCAACTAATATGATTGAGGCGAAGAATAGAGTGAGTGAATATCGGTGTACAGAACTCTATAAAGACGAGGAGTATGAGAAAATGAAAGGATTGAATGGACAGATGAGGGTAGCAGGGTATGTTCCGGACACGAGATATGTGCTTCATGACATTGATGAAGAGGAAAAAGAGAAGGCCTTGCAATATCACAGTGAGCGTTTGGCAATTGCTTATGGTTTGATTAGTACTCCAGCTAGGATGCCTCTTAGGATCATTAAGAACCTCAGAATCTGTGGTGACTGCCATAATGCGATAAAAATCATGTCAAATATTGTTGGAAGAGAGCTAATTGTTAGAGATAACAAGCGGTTTCATCATTTCAGGGATGGCAAATGCTCTTGTGGAGATTACTGGTAAAGGTGATAAACTTCACTCATTCATGAACTAGACTTCATTCCCAAATACCAATCAATGTTCCATGTACTGTCCATCCCTGTATCTAGGAAAACCAACGTAATTTTATATCGAGATTTACTTGTCTGGAATTCTCGTTGTTGTACATTACGCTTGTACTGAAATTTAAGTATTATTTCAATAGAATTCAAGTTGAATAACCAACCTAATGTTACATCTTTACAATGTATATTATATTTTCCGATATGTTTTTATTTCCTTCTGTACTCTGCATCCGGGAATGTATCTACGATCACTTAATTTGGCAAAACATCATCATATCAAAGCTAAAAATATTCGAGGTTGCCTCTGTGCACTCGAGCTTCCAGCCTGCCCGAGGTCTCTTGTGATGGTAACCAGACATATGACAAGAACCCTCTTCTCCATTGCTTTTACTGTTTAGAAGTGTTTTGTGTAAACCTAACTGAATCATTGTATTCACTTCATTTTTAGAGGTTTCCATTAGAGTTTCAGAGTGCAGACTCTTATGTGGTTCTTAATATTCCTTGAAACAATATGTAGCCTGCAAGAGACATTTTCTCACAGACCAAATTTTAATATTTCTGCTTTGAGAAAACGTCACCTGTTTCACATAGATCCCAATCCCATATAAAACTCATAAATTCTATGACCATTATCAGTCTCAAATGATTATTATTGCAGCAACTGCACCATACATTATTCTTTATTTTCACACTGTATACAATGTCAACATACAAGACCAACGATAAATTATACAACTAGGAACTTGCTTCTACATGACAACAAACTAGTCTGAAGTTGTACAGGCGATCTGATCAGACCGGCATACAATGCAAATAAGTATGTTATAGGGTGTGTATAGAAAGAATGATTCATACAATACACAAGCAGCTTCCTCCCGGAACTTGCAGCAAATCTTGACTCTTGTCTCCTTGTTCCACTGAAACCTAAGGAAATTCTTATAAGGATGAATTTATACTCTTTAAGGTAACACCACAGTGAACAACTTCTTATGTGTCATACTCTATTGGTTTAGTGCTGCCAACACCTTCCACCCCCCTTAACTTGCCTTCTGCAACATGAACCATTTCGTGTGGATGCTCCACAGAGAGAGGTTCCTTGACGTTTCCAGTCATTACGGGAGCTGATTGATGAATCCCTACAAGGCACATGTAGGGATGGCAAAAGTCCTGGTCCTCCATTAACTTGAGCATGTACTGAATGCTGCCAACACCTTCCACCTCCCTTAACTTGCCTGCTGCAATAAGAACCATTTTGTGTGGATGCTCCACAGAGAGAGGCTCCTCCATATTCCGAGACATTAGATGAACTGATTGTTGAATCCCTACTATCAGAGACCTGTACTGAATGCTGCCAACAACTTGTATTTCCCTTAACTGGTCTTGTGCAATATGAACCACCCAGCGTCCTTGCTCCACAAACAGAGGAACCGTATTTCCTGTCATCAAATGTACTGGAATTCGAATCCTCACCGTATACATGAGTATTAACTTTTTCATCTGACCTAGTGAAGTTTCCATTAACCTTCAAACCTTTATGCTCCTCACATCTCACTCTTCCCTTAACAGGTTGACTGCTACAGAGATATCCATCGCCTAATTCCACCCCACATATAATATTAAAGCGCAAGCTAACGTCAGACCTCTCTGAGGAAACTACTCTTCCTGCTTTATACATTTCAGGGGAATTCTTCTTAATATAATTTAAAGTTCTATCTTCAGCACCTTGTCTATCTAAAACTAACTTAAGCTGTGATTTGCTAAACTTAAAAACTTGAGGAAAGAAATTGTTACTCTTCTCATCAGCATAATTGCTGAATTTCTGCTCCAGAGAAAGCTGCTTGGTTTCCTTGATTTCAATGCCCATCGGCTTTTGACTGAAACGTATAATCTTCCTGATAAATCTAGGAAACTGAATATTTCTTGAAGGAACTTTATCGAGTTTCCTAAGGACATCATCATGGCGACGTCTAACATTACTGCCTTTGTTCCATGCATAATCAAATCTATCGAGAAGCTGAGCTTCTACTTTCAAAGCATCCGCCTTGCTTTTCATCTATACCCAATTCAGAAAGAAAAAACAAAATTCATGTTTATATAAAAATGCCTTCACTAACATCAAAAAAGTGTAAAACAAAGCTTAAAAAGATGAACTTACAGGAGCCCATCTATACACAATTGGATAACCTCTACTGAATATATCTTCAAAATGTCCAGGCTCACTTTTGAGGCCACAGTGATTGGGGTTATTCAAATGAGCACCACTACGACCATAGCACTGGAGTCGCGTCCGGACATTGTCAGCTTGTCCAACGTAAACAACAACCACACCATCTGAGTCTAGCTTGTGGGTGGAAGATACAGCTATACCAAGCTCATAAAGTCCGGGACCGGTAACAGAAGGGAGGTTGTGAACCCTATATCTAGCCACTCCCTCCTTACCAAGTGAGTGATCTTCCCAATCTGAAGGGCCAACAAGAACCTGAATACATACAGATAAATAAATACAACAAATAAGATGCCCTCATCAATTTTAGCCATCGATCCAAATCTCAAAATTGAAACAATATGGTGTTTTTTTGCTAGGATGTTTAATGTTGATATGCTTAGCAGAAGTTAGTTAGTCGAAGATGTGATTTTTACAAAGTGAAGAAGAAACACAGAAAGCGAATTTAGATTGAATCAACAGGAAGTAGGAATAAAGCTATAGATATGTAAGTAGTAGTGTTCATGAGTGTTGAATCGCTGAAGTGAGAAGTGTAAGAAGTGAACAAACCTGCCATTTGGAAAAGCAGGGGTCGTGTTTGGTTCGTCTGCAATTTTCTCTGTCGATTCGAGCGACGACGTCCAACCTAACCGCTCCCATTTACTTCTATGGCCGCGACGGAACATGACCGTTATATACTTATATGTGTGCAGTGTGCTTTTTATACCGGGGAAAAAGACGAATTTGTAATGTAAGGACCAAATTGCCCCCGAATTATGTCTCGTTAATTTCTCTGCTATACGAATACGGATATAACGGAGGAGTACCGGTAGCTAGTGGTGGCCACGGTTAGGTTAAACAAGCGGTTAAAAACCGAAACCGTACGGTTAAAACCGTAATCGTAACTGTCGGTTCCAATCGGTTTTGAGACGGTTCGGTTACGGTTACGGTTACGGTTACGGTTACAAGTTATAAAAAAAACTGTCTAAAAACCGGCGGTTTCATTTATTTATTTATTTAAACAAATTAACAAGCCAATCAGGAGCTGACACGTGGTAGGATTTTTTTAAAACCAAACCTAAACCGTAATCGAACTGCCTAACCGGTGGTTAAAAACCGTAAACCAAACCGGCATAGCCCGTTATGGTTATGGTTTTGCTTTCCCACGGAACCGGAATTGGCGGTTTCAAATCGAAACCGAACCGTGGGCACCACTACTAGTAGCGCATACAAGTGATTTCACATTTTCACGAATACTCGGATTCATTATCAAATCAATAATGCTGTTTAGTCTAGGTTTGTTGTCCAAATGAGACGGCATCATTATGATCCATTCATTTAGGCACCAGAATTGGATATCAAATTTGGACAAAATAACATTACTCTTAACAAATTTGGTGGGATTAAGGTCGATTTGAAAATTTAATAGAAAAATATAAATAATTAAAAATGTATGATAAAATTTGAATAATTTTTTTAAAAAAACTTATGTGCCTGGGATGACATACCCCACGTTATAAGTTGCTTCTAATCAATTCATTATAAGAGGAATACTCTACGCTTCACGATTTATTCAACGTGTAAAGTTTACTCGTTTTTGTTGCTTCTTATCTTTTTCTTTCGCATCCAAGCCAACTTTATTTGTCAAAGTAGCTAAAGTCTAAAGATTCCGCCAATAAACTTTATTTGTCAAAGTAGATAAAGTCTAAAGATACTGCCAATAAACTTTTTATATTCCACATAGATAGACACTTCTACTATAAAGCTTTTATTTATTTATTTATTTATTATTATTATTTTTTTAATAACTTCTAAAATGAAAGAATTACAGGGGTTTAGCTACGTTATAGTAACTGTATAGTTGTTTTGGTGAAAATTAGACATTGAATTTTAATTCAAAGGTGTACAAAATTCAAATATTTTTAAAAATAAATAAATAAGGAAACTAAAGAAACTATTTTGTATTGAACTATTGATAACTAACCAGTAACATCGATGTTAATAGCAACTTAACTAAACCCGAATTATAGATAGATGAAATATTAGAAAATTCAAAATCACAGTGATAGATGGTCAAGTCATGATAGTGAACCTTAATCATCAAACTATTTACATAAACGCTCTCTTTAATCAAAAGTAAGAAATATATATAAAGTGGTCTTTCCACGAATACTTCCAATCGTTATTTATTTCAAAAGGGTGTTTATGTATATTTCAAGTACTCCATGTTGGGGTGGGCATGAGTTGGTTTAGGTTGAGTTTGATGATATCCAAATCAAACCATTATTTAATCGGTTTATTTTTTTATAACCCAAATTAAACCATTTATAAAGTAAAACCAAACCAATAAAAATCGGTTTGGTTCGGTTTGGTTTGACGGTTTAAAAACATAATTACATTATTTTTTATTTGAACATATAATAATATCAATATAAATAGTTAAACCCATTATGCTAGTAGGGGCTTATCTCAACTGGTAGATGAACAAGTTTGGGGATTGGACAAATGACTCTCAGGTCAGCGGCTTAAATCCTACCAATGGTGAAAGCTTTTAAAAAAATATATGGTCCCGAATTAATAGATTTTGTCAAAAAAAATAAAATAAAAAAAAATCGTTAAACCCATTATCAATGAGATAAACTATTTATTATCTAACATGCAAAAGATAAATTATCTTGTATATAACTGAGAGTTGTGGTAGCCAAAAATGGCTTATAGGCCCAAATGACAATTGAAGCCCAATAGAACCTCATAAAACCACCCCAGGCCCATCTGGCCCAGGTCGACTCAAACTTTATGCCAATAAAGCTTGAAAGATCAAGTCATAAAGATCCAGCATCAGTTACAGTCAATTACAAAAATTTGTAACTGCTAAATCAAAAAAGAGAGGGAATCTCTCATGAAATCTCGCCTATTAAATAGCCAAAGGGACGTTGGGGAGAGGTTTCCACTATAAAATAAGAAAGCTCCATCACTTGAGGACTCTCTGAGATTTTGGAGAACAAAAGCTTATGATAGTGTATTAAAACTCTATTCAAACACTATTTATCATTATCACGATCATCATAACAAATCGCTCAGCCCAAGCGCACCTAAGGCTAAACAATCGGAATCCACCTTCTCTATTTCTATTCCGTGTTATTTCTATTTTAATCCTTTCTTGCAGGTTCTTGAAGGAGACGACATCTCTCCATTCGACAGACTAACATCTTTTGCAGATCTTTAGACAAGACGACATCCTTCCACTCGACAAGCTCAACCAAGTTGCCTTGGGCCTAACACAAACCCGACCCGATCCACATCAACCGTAGGTCGACCCCCCTACAGTTTGGCGCCCACCGTGGGGCCCATTGCAACTATTTTTGAACTATAATCAAATCACCAATCAACATGTCTGGAGATGGACCAGTCCCAACTGTTGAAGAACAGATTACTACGTTGGCGGCTCAGATGACAGCAAACGCTGAGAAACTATAGGCGCTTGAGACAGAAAACGCAGCAATCCGAGCGACAAATGAAGAGCTGAGAGCACTGGTCGACGGAGTAGTACCTGACTCAGCAACGTCGGAGCGACCAATTTTAGCTAACAATGGCGAACAGGTTGTCGATCGACTAGCTCTAAGAGCACAATGAGCACTAGGCAATCCCATTGTACCAAGCATGAATCCGGACGACCAGCAAAACCATCCGACGCCTCTGAAAAACTGTGTCGAAATCGATCTCAACAACATGCCGGCTCGAAATGAAATGATAAACAAACAAGATCCAGCGATGGATCGACAACCAGACGATGTCCATCGAACGACCGTATCATTCCAGTCAACACCAGGATTGGTAAAACCTGGTCCCGACTCACATTTATCTGCTAATCTGGATTTCTCCCACAGGTTTACAGAAATGGAGGCTCTCATCCAGAGAATCCCAGGAGTCCCAGCTCCCATCAAGAAGAGTACAGCCAATAGCTTCGCTGACTCACCCTTCGTTGACGCAATTGCTCTCGTCGAGATGCCTAAGAAGTTCAACTTCCCAAACATGAAGCAGTATGAGGGGACGACCGATCCAGACGACCATATAGCACAATACAAGCAGAGAATGTTCACTGCCGCAATTCCACGCGACCTTAGAGAAGCGTGCATGTGCAAAGCCTTCAGATCTAGCCTCAGTGGTCCTGCCCTACAATGGTACACTAATTTACCCAATAATTCCATTGATTCTTTTGCGCAGCTGACGGACACATTCGTGGAGCAATTTGCGAGCAGCCGTAAGATGGAAAAATAGTCGGACGACCTCTACACTATAACGCAAAGAGCTGGCGAAAACTTACGGACCTATGTCGGACGTTTCAATAGGGAGAAAGTTCAGATCCCGCATTGCAACCAAGCGACCGCCATCTACGCCTTCAGGAAAGGTCTTAGGTTTGATTCCGACCTATATAAAGAACTTACTAAGTATCCATGCAGGACAATGGAAGATGTACTGGGAAAAGCATGGGCCCAAATCAAATGGGAAGAAGATGAGGCAAACTTTGTTGGGAAATTAATAGCAGCTATTATGGAGGTCGACGAAACGATCGCATAGACAGGAGAACTAACGACAAACGATCGGAACCATACCCAACGAGTGACAGAAAGAATACCCAATCACGACATGAGGGTTCAGGCGAGAAAAGTTCATACGGGCATGGTCCTCCGAAGTCGAGTCGACCAAAGGTGGAAGCACCAGAATACAACCTTAGCATCGAACCCGTCGATCTTGTAGCCGTAATGAGGGAAATGGGAAAAGCGGTCAAGTGGCCACGAAAGATGAATGCACTGCCCGAGCATCGAGATCCTAAACTACGATACGAATTTCACGGGGATCATGGCCATCATACAGAAGACTGCATTGCCCTAAAATTCGAAGTCGCAGAACTTTTAAAACAGGGACATCTACGAGAATTCCTAACAGAGAAAGGTAAACAAACATACGCAAGACGCGACGACCATAGGCAAACAGGTGCAGTCGACAGTCCTCTAGAGCCTTCCAGACAAGATAGGATAATCAATTGCATTTCGGGTGGATCTGAAGTCAGTGGCGTAAGCTATTCAGCGGCCAAGAGACACACGCGACAGGTGTCAAACACGGAAATCCAGCCAAATCGAGAACATCCATCCAAAGTCGACGAAACTGTCACCTTTCGTTCGACAGATAAATCAGATTTGTTCTCTCCCCACCATGATGCCCTAGTCATTTCTTTACATATTGCTAATTGTTTAACTAAACGCATTTTAGTCGATAATGGCAGTTCCTGCAACATTTTGTTTAATAATGCTCTGAGAGAAATGCAGGTCGACGAGTCAAAGCTTAGTCGACGAGTCAAAGCTTAGTCGTCGAACGACCATGTTGACAGGTTTCAGTGGAGAGCAAAAAAGCACACTTGGTGAGATCGTACTACCGGTCTACGCTGAAAGAGTCAACCTATACATAAACTTCCTTGTACTCGACTGCCAATCACCTTACAAGGCCATCCTTGGCAGGCCATGGATACACGAGTTAAAAGCAATCCCGTCGACATATCATCAGATGATCAAGTTTCCTACCAAGTGGGGGGTAAGAGAAATTAAAGGGGAACAGCGAGCGGCCAGAGAATGCTATCAAAACGCCTTTAAAAAGAAAACACAAGAATTATAGCAATTACAGGAAACCAAGGTCGAGTCGACTCCAACAAAGCAGAACATGAAAGAACTCGACGAAGTATCTATCGACCCCAACCATCCAGATCACAAAGTATTCATCGAATCGAGGTTATCAGATGACGTACGAAAGCAGTTAGTCGAATTCTTGAAAGAGCATCACAATAGCTTTTCTTGGTCGCACGACGACATGATTGGAATCGACCCAGAAGTAATGGCTCATCGACTATAAGTCGACCCAGATCATCAGCCAGTAAAACAAAAAAGAAGAAAATTCGCTCCTGAAAGGAACAAAGTGATCAACGAAGAGATACAAAAGCTGTTCGACATCGGTTCAGTGAGATAAGTGAAATATCCGGACTGGCTGGCAAATGTCGTGGTAGTAAAAAAGAAGAACGGAAAATGGCGAGTATGTATCGACTTTACTGATCTTAACAAGGCATGTCCCAAGGATTCATTTCCACTCCCACACATCGATATGCTGGTCGACGCAACTGCAGGACATGAATTGCTGAGCTTCATGGACGCCTATTCCGGCTACAACCAAATTCTGATGCATCTTGACGACCAAGAGAAAACCGCCTTTATCACCGAAAGAGGTATTTTTTGTTACAAGGTAATGCCGTTTGGTTTAAAAAATGCAGGTGCAACATGCCAAAGGCTAGTCAACAAAATGTTCGCCAAGATGCTTGGATCGACGATGGAAGTCTACATCGACGACATGCTGGTCAAATCTTTAGTCGCCCAGCAACACATCGACCATCTGAGACAGTCGTTCGACGTACTCGACCAATATGGTATGAAACTAAACCCCACTAAATGCTCTTTTGGTGTATCTTCAGGGAAGTTTCTAGGCTACCTAGTCACCCAAAGAGGCATTGAAGCAAATCCAGATCAGATACGGTCGATCGAGAATATCGAATCACCTAAATGCATCAAAGACGTACAGAAGCTAACTGGTCGAGTAGCAGCGCTAAACCGGTTCATATCAAAGTCGTCCGAAAAATGCCTTCCATTCTTTAACACCCTCAGGAAGAATAAAACATTCGAATGGAATGACAACTGCGAAGAAGCATTGCAGGATTTGAAAGCCTATTTGAAATCACCTCCATTGCTGTCAAAACCAAAGGACAACAAAACACTGTTCATATATCTGGCTGTATCCGACACAGCCGTAAGTGCAGTCCTAATCAGAGAAGAAGACAACAACCAGCACCCAGTCTACTACGTAAGCAAGACTCTACTCGACGCCGAGACCAGATATAGTCGACTGGAAAAGCTAGCACTTGCTCTTGTGGTGGCGGCTCGCAAACTTAGACCCTACTTCCAATGCCACTCGGTTAAGGTATTAACTACTTTCCTCCTCAAAAATATACTTCACAAACCAGAACTTTCAGGTCGACTGACGAAATGGGCAGTAGAACTCAGCGAGTATGACATCAGCTTCCACCCAAGATCAGCTATGAAATCACAGGTACTAGCTGACTTTATTGCAGACTTTACCCCTTGTGAGAATGTGCAGGCTGAACAGGAACTAATAGCACTCACAGAAAAGTCATCCGCCGGGAAATGGACTTTGTCAGTTGACGGGTCTAGTAATATCAAAGGAAGTGGGTTGGGATTGGTACTCAAATCTCCACAGGGGGACATATTGGAACAATCGATCCACTGTGACTTTCGTGCAACAAACAACGAAGCCGAGTATGAAGCCCTGATCGCCGGGCTCGAACTTGCTAAAAGCCTAGACGTGAAGGATATCCGAGTACTAAGCGACTCTCAACTAGTCGTCCGATAAATGAATGGCACTTACGAAGCCAGGGATCAGCGAATGTCAGCTTACCTACTCAAAGCAAAAAAATTCCAGTCGACATTCGACGAGTTTACAATCGAACAAATACCCAGATCTGAGAATACATGAGCGGATGCATTAGCAAATCTTGGGTCGACGACGACAAGTGGATCAAAATTGATACCCATTGTACATCTTATGTCTCCGACAATTGAAGAAGTAGAAGTATTGGCACCTATCGACCAAGGAAGAAATTGGATGGAGCCCATATTCAATTATCTCCAGGCCGATATCCTGCTAGATGATAGAACAGAAGCAAGACGGATAAAAGCAAAAGCTGCTAAGTTTTGCATTTTATATGGAAAACTTTACAAAAAATCGTTCACAGGACACTACCTGAGATGTGTCACAAACCAAGAGGCATACGACGTACTAAAAAGCCTACACCATGAGGAATGTGGGAACCATTCAGGCGCCCGTAGCCTATCAAACAGAGCCATCACAGCAAGATATTATTGGCCGACAATGCGAATTGATTCTCAAAATCATGTGAAGTCGTGCGACAAATGTCAACGATTTGCACCCGTATCACACCTTCCCCCAGGTATGTTAAATTCAATTTCGGCCCCTTGGCCTTTTATGAAATGGGGAATGGACATTGTAGGAAAGCTTCATGCAGTACACGGTGGCGTCGTCTACATGCTGGTCTTAACGGACTACTTCTCCAAATGGGTCGAAATCGGAGCATATCAACAAATACGCGACATTGAGGTACGCGACTTCGTATGGAAAAATATAATTTACAGGTTTGGCGTACCACGAGAGATAGTGACCGACAATGGATCTCAATTCATTTCGTTCGACTTCAAAAACTTCTATGACAAATATGGAATAAAACTAAGCTTCTCAACTCCATGATATCCTCAAGCCAATGGGCAAGCAGAGTCGACCAATAAAACGATTGTCAATACATTAAAAAAATGGCTGGAAGCGGAAAAAGGCCAGTGGGCAGAAAAACTACCCAAAATTATATGGTCATACAGGACGACTTCACGAGGGTCGATTGGAGAAACTCCCTTTTCACTCGTCTACGGCTCTGAAGCAGTGATCCCAATAGAGACGCGGCTAGCGACAGCTCGAAGTGAAAACCCAAACGAAGAACAAAACAATCTGGAGCTTAGTTTCGAACTCGATCACCTAGACGAACTCCGAGACCATGCTGCTATGAGAATTCAGTCATACCAACAGGAAGTCGCACGACACTACAACAAGAAAGTACGTGTTAGGGTTTTCAAAATCAACGATTGGGTCCTTCGGCGAGTCTTCCAAAACACGAGGGAGGAAGGCGCTGGCAAACTAGGGCCAACGTAGGAAGGCCTATATCAAATTACAGATGTCGTCGGACGAGGAGCGTACTGATGGAGTAAAATATGTGTTCAATTTACTAAGAAAGTTCGTTCACTAGGATCGGCGATTCTATCGGTCAAAGCTAATTAATCTAGCAAGGATTACTCAAAGTGCGAAAAACTAAATTGCATAATGCTTTGTTTTGGAAATTGTTTAATTCTAAAATTAACCTAAATTATGACTATTTGAACTAAAGATTAAAATCGAATCAAATCAAATCAAAGATCACACACAAGGAATGAATATATGGAGAGAAAAACTAGGGAATCGATGCACCTTTCTTAGACACTCAATGCTCTCAATCAGTCTCAATAAATACTTCAATAAAGTTTAGGGCTTGTTTTGATAAACAATTAAGAACGAATCTCTTTCCTACCACTTGCACAAAAGGCCATGTATCAAGTAATAGTAACGAAATCCTTTAGAACAAAACTCTAAGCCAAATCAATGCAACAAGGCCATGCAAACATTAACTTTCAAAATCTATTAAGCTTATGATCATGGTTTAAATGGAAAAGGCCATTCACATCTAAACCCTAATCTCATGGATAAACTAAATCACAAACCCATATCAATTGAGGCCACAAAATAATATGAATAAGTAATGTAGAGCAATTAATTCAATAGACAAGACTAAAACCCAATTGATTAACAAAAGATAGACTAATTGATTACATAGAGTTGTCCAAAATTGGTTACATCAATCCCCTAATAAAAGTTTAGTTACACATCAATGGAGAGAACAAAAACATAGAAGAGATGTAGAGAAAACCCATTATGGTGAGATGCTCTTGTCTTGAAATCTCCGTCGTCTTCTTGTTTCCAATAATCTTCCAATGATGGAATGGAATTTTATGAATAAAAGAATGAAACTTATGGTGGTTATTAATCTCGATCTGATGGTTAATGTTTCTGTCTCCTATCAGCTCCTTAAATATCTTTTTTTTTTCATTTAGGGCTTCTGCCTTGTCCTGAGGAAACGAGGAAAGCGGATTACCGCTGCCCGTACCGCTGTGTAGGCACTTGCATGGGCAGTGGAAATCCAAAGGCAACATTCTGATATGGCTCGCTGGGTAGGCCGCTTGGGAGGCACTTGCCTCCTGAGCGGTATGGGCTGCGGTAATGCACTCTTCTTGACCGCCTAGCGTGCCACCGGTGGTGCACTTGCCTGATGAGCGGCACGGGCCGCAGTAAATGGCAAATTTAGCCTCTTCTTCCTCTTATGACTCCATCTTCTCCGACAGACCTACAAAGGCTTAACAAACACATCAACCCACCAAAAGGACCCAAGAAACAAGCATATACATAGGAAAAACGGGCAAAATATAAGCATAGAATTAGACTGATCACGTACAAAATACGAGGACTCGACGGTCAAGAGCGGCATAACAGCTGGAACGCGCTGCATCTAAAACAGTACCATTTCTAAACTTGCTATTTTAATTTCTTTCAATATTATTTTTCATATTCCATCAACAGTTCAATATTAACAAATAAACCCGCAATTAGCAATGATGACAACTTAGTGCAACTAAGTGCAAACCTGAGCTCACAAAACTTTATATATATATAAGCTGTCGACATCGACAAGCAGTCACTATTTCAGATTCGACGTTGGCAACATACATCAACTCTCAAACATTTTCTATCGACAATCATATGCTAAGAGTAGAGGGGATAGTACTGGGGACAGGTTTTGTCGACCCAAAAATGCATGTACGCGATATTATCTGTAACAAGGTCTTGTCGACCAAAAACGCATGTACGCGATATTATCTATAACAAGGTCTTGTCGACCCAAAAACGCATGTACGCGATATTCTGTAACAAGGTCTTGTCGACCCAAAAACGCATGTACGCGATATTATCTATAACAAGGTCTTGTCGACCGAATAATGTATGTACGTTGACAATTCTATGTAAGAGGTCTTACTGACCATAAAACACGCGAAAGCAAATCTCAGTTAGTCATCGACAATAAAATCTTACTGTATTGCATTTCAACTTTTCAAACAAAATTCTTATATTTTGTCGACCGATGAACATGAGTTTACATGCTTCTCATACTAATTCAAATCTTGTGTATAATGTCGATCGACTTATGTATGGGCATGGGTTTACAGGCTCATCTCATACAAATTCAAAACTATCAATGCGTGAAGGTCGTATCAGATCATAATATAACTTCAAAAAACAATATAAAGGATATCAAGGCAAAAAGTTAAACAATGGTCGAAGTCGACCGAAACATCCGTTACATTTACCAAATAAATAAAAATAAAAGTATAATATAGGTCGAGGTCGACCAAATCATCCATAAATTACAAAGAAAATTGTAAAGAAGTTGGGAGCCTTAATTGACTGGTGGATCAGCAGCGTTGTCATTTGGGCTTGTTATGTCTTCAATGGTCTTGTCGACATTTCCCCCAGCATCTATTTCTTCTTCAGGCGAAGACCCTTCAAGCCTAAGCATCTCGTCGCAGGTGTCGATCACCTATTGCATTTCTGCGCGATCCCAATTAATGTGTTGACCTGACATATATTCTTTAAACAACTCAGCCCTTGCCTTACATATCGCTACAGATGCGATTGACGTAAGTCGATCTTCCAAGCTAGCAACAAGGCTTTCCTTCTCGACAACAACTGCCTGAGCCTTTGTCGACTCCTCACGGTAACGATCTATCTCTTCTTCCAGGCTTTTCAAATTACTTTCTAGAACATAAACTTTCTGCTCTAAATCCTTCAAACGAGCATCAGCCTTGGCTTTATCTGCCTTGAGAGCATCGCTCGCCTTTTTTAACTTCAAATACTTGTCAGTAGTCGACTTATGCCTATCACGAAGATACAACTGCGCCTGCAAAGCCTACAGAAGAAATATCTTTTAAGTTAAAAATTAAATAATAAAAACGCAAGTTGAAGCGACAAGTCAAAATACCTGGAACGTTAAAAGAATGCCTGTATCAAAAACATCCTCTGGTTTCTTCTTCTTCAAAAAACTCTCATCAGCAGTAAGGAGAAATTCGCTCAACTTCTCAAGAAATCCAGCAGGTTCTCCGAACGACGAAATCCCAGAAGCTAACAATACCATTGATGAGTCAGGCTTAAAAGTTTCAACGATCTTTTTCTTTGAACTAGGCCCGACCTTCCTCCCAAGATCGACGGTCGAGTCCTTCCTCTGTCTCTTTCATTCCAGGTGACGCTCAGGAGATGAAGTATAAACATATTCAAGCTCAGCAGCAATATTCTCCTTTGACTTGTCGGCCGCTTGACTCCTTTTTTCCGCCCGCTTTCTAGCCATATCATCCCTCATGCGCTGCATGGCGTTGGCATTATCCGGCATGTACGTCTTCGCATTCGACATCGACGTCACTGCGAAATGACGCTCAATATCAGTAATAGGCAACAAGAAAATCATTCGACACCTAAGTATTTCAAGACTCCTCCTAATCCAAACATAAGATACGAAATCCTTCACTAAAGGATACGGTTGCCGCGTTCTATTCAAAGTCGACCATCGCCACAGACGACTGGGCCTAAGCTTACCATCCACAAGCAATGTTTTACAACTTCGTTCTTTAGCAGGGATGCGCAATATTCGTTCAGTAATATCTAGTGCATTGTCGCTCGTCACATCATTGTCCGCACGCTTGATTTCTACATAAAACATCATCAACTATTGTGAGATTACGGTGAACTAACATTTAAAATGGAGAATAAAAATGAAAATGTCGTGCGACACCAACCTTTTCGATTCCAAACCCTTCACAAAACATATTGTGAGTCTCCCCAAGGACCATCAATTGGCGGGCCTTTTGCAAAGAAAAAAGTGTCCTTCCAAAACCGATCATTCGTGGTCGTATCAATAATAAGCCGATTAGCAAAATTTCTGGGTATCAGTATGTAACGACCCTGGTCGCCCACATGTTCCTTTAGATAATAATTATGCAAGACGCTCCCCAACCCAAAATTGATATTATGCCTTTCTTGTAAAACCGTCAAACTCAGCAGAATTCTCTAACTATTTGGCATCAGTTGGCCAGGAGCAATGTCGAAATACCTTATCAGTCGTCGTACCAACACGGGAACCGGAAATCTAAAACCTAGACGTAAAGTATACTCATAAAAACACGTCCATTCGGGTATATCCCAATCCGCTCGTTCATGTTCCAGCGGAACACGTAGCTCGAGGGATTTGGGGATTCCGTAAATCGTCCGCAAACCGTCTAAATTATCCTGAGTAATCAAACTTGATGGACTACCATCCAAGACATATGTCGAACGACCGGAAGTAGATGCCCCCGCATCATTCCTATACTCAAGAAAGCCAACCGGCTTCGCTATAGCATGAACACCACCCCCATCTAATATACCCTTAACATTTATATTAACAACTTCTAACGGATCGTGAACCGTGACCCGTCTATCGACATCATGTGTTCCAGTATCAACTCCATCAGATTCATTTCCCAAGTCATTATCAGACCAAGTGAGAGACGGATCTGAGATTGGATTGTCGCTCGACATATCTCCAAAAAACTGACATGCAAAAAATGCACGAGTCAGGCAAACCAAAACGCTACAATCGCAACCTAAGGTTTCTAAAATCAAAAGTTTCAACAACATAGGAAATCCTTCGTATAAAATCAGCCTAGAACCTCAAAAAAGCAACCTACCAATGAAACGGTTACTTTTTCCAAAATCTAAACGACTGTCCTAGACGTAACGACATAAAAAACAGGAAAAGCATACGTGATCGAAATCAACATGGTAGTGGATATTTAAAAAAATATATATATATATATATATCAAGAACTATCAAGAACAATGAAGAACATACGATTCACAGAAGATATCAAAAGAATATGCTTCTTACAAATTCAAAGTCAAAATTCGAGCAAAGAAGTGAAATCCGTATGTATAAAAAAAAAAAAAAAAAAAAAAGAGAAGCAAGCATTTGCCAACCTTAGGAAGATTACGAGGAAGCTTCTTGAAGATAGAACACCAGCACTTCGCAAAAGAAAGTTAAACAGACGTAGGAGGCAGAAAGGTTCGAAGGAATTGAATTGTACAAAAATGGGTATAGTAAAGCGAAGAGGTCTATTTATAAACCAGTTTTCTCTTTAACCCTAGTTAAAATCAGCGGTCCTTCAACTACCACTTAACCCAACATAGTTGACGTGTCAAACACCCATTCAAATTCCAGTTAAATCAAACAAACCCTTGGTTTAAAATTTGAAACTTTTATCTCGAAAACTACGCATAATTTAATGCATCTGACGTCATTATGGGAAACCTAAATGCTACCACCATATCGGCGTGATATCTCGATCGATTCGATTGCCCAGCATTTTGGATAATTGTCGAACGACAAATATTCCTTCCCATCACATTTTCAACAAAGGCAGTCAGATAGTACAAAAAATATTGACTCGACTCAATAAAAGGATTCGACCGACAACAGTCGACCCAATGCAAATCACTCTCTAAATCAAACGGTTGCTTTCTTTAGAGAGTGGGGGACAAACTGTGGTAGCCAAAAATGGCTTATAGGCCCAAATGACAATTGAAGCCCAATAGAACCTCATAAAACCACCCCAGGCCCATCTGGCCCAGGTCGACTCAAACTTTATGCCAATAAAGCTTGAAAGATCAAGTCATAAAGATCCAGCATCAGTTACGGTCAGTTACAAAAATTTGTAACTGCTAAATCAAAAAAGAGAGGGAATCTCTCATGAAATCTCGCCTATTAAATAGCCAAAGGGACGTTGGGGAGAGGTTTCCACTATAAAATAAGAAAGCTCCATCACTTGAGGACTCTCTGAGATTTTGGAGAACAAAAGCTTATGATAGTGTATTAAAACTCTATTCAAACACTCTTTATCATTATCATGATCATCATAACAAATTGCTCAGCCCAAGCGCACCTAAGGCTAAACAATCGGAATCCACCTTCTCTATTTCTATTCCGTGTTATTTCTATTTTAATCCTTTCTTGCAGGTTCTTGAAGGAGACGACATCTCTCCATTCGACAGACTAACATCTTTTGCAGATCTTTAGACAAGACGACATCCTTCCACTCGACAAGCTCAACCAAGTTGCCTTGGGCCTAACACAAACCCGACCCGATCCACATCAACTGTAGGTCGACCCCCCTACAAGAGTCAGGTAAGATTTGCCTTAGTCAATACCAGAGTTAATTTGCATCCTTAAGTTTTTTTTTTTGTTTTTTTTTGTTTTTTTTTGTTTGTTTGTAAGAAATATTTATATTGTTATTAACTTATTATAATTTCTTTCGCAAAACAATAATTTAGTAGAGCCAAGTCATGATACGGCATGAAGGGATGAAGCTATGATTAAATTGACCTTTTCATTCCCATATCATTGATCACTTGAATAAATATGATCTAAATTGTATTTCTAATTGCAAACACAAGTGCACGCTAACCTAATAGTTGTTTATGGAATAAACATAAAAGAAAAATATGAATATGGATATGAAGAATGAACTAGGAAAGAGGAAACTTGAAAACAAATATAATATAGAACACCACCGCTTAACAGAGCTGGTAGTGCACCCCCCTTCTACATAAGTAGTGAGGGGTTTAAATCTCAGCATGCGTATTTTACAAGCATGTGTGGGGAGTTTTCTTTCCGGATTGTGGGAGTAGTTATCTCCCATTATGGGAGTAGATATCTGGGCCGCACACGTAATGTTTGATCTCGGTAAGTCCCGGTAGTCCTATTGTAGTAGTTCTTGTAGCACTTCAAAAAATAAATAAATAAATAAATATATATATATATATATGTAATAGTTTGGGTTGGGTTATGCGGGTTGATAAAACACAACCCACAAACCAATCCAAACTAATCGGCTTGCTAAAAAACAACCCAATTTTTTTTTTTTTATTATTATTTTTTTAACAAAACCAAACCAACCCGTTTAAATTGGTTTGGTTTGAACGAGTTGATCGGTTTGACGGTTTGGGTGCCCACCCCTAACTCCATGTCCAGAGGTGGAAATAGGCTTGGCTTGGGTGGGCTGTAGCCCACCCTAGCTTTTTTTTATAATTATTTTACTTAAAAAAAGAGTATTGATATTTATACCCCTGAAAAATTGTATGTACACCCCTTTTTATATTTACACCCCGTTAAAAATTTTAAAATGTTATAATTTGTATTCACACCCCACATATTACCAAAAATACCCTTTCTTTTATCTTTTGGTTAAATAACATAAACTAATAAATTATAAGATAATTAAAATATAAAATAAAAATAAAATCAACCATTAATACATTGATACATCAATGATCAACATTCAAGCATTCCCAGCAAGGTCAAGTATACTCCTCCAAAGCAGCCTCACTACAACCAAGAGAAGACATCAGAATTCGTCAATGCTAATCTTGGGATTGGCTGCTGGCATCAGCTTCAACAGCAAATCTGTTTCAACATAAATTGCAAGACCAAATTGGAGATATTTACAATAATTTTATATACCAAATCTGTTACGAATGTCCCCTTTAAAATACAAAGTTGTTTGTGCTTGGATTTTATTTCCTAGTGTATCTTTTGTCCTTTTGAGTTCCCAATTGTCTGTTTTTCTCCTTCATTTGAAATTGTTGGTAACTATAAAAATAAAATCAAAAGCATGTAAACATGCCTCACTTTAAAATTTTTTTTTTTTTTTAATTAAATGATTTTTTTTCTTTAAAAATATTCTATAGCAATTATTCAATATATTTTGATCAAAATAAATCAAACATGTTGGTGCATTTATAATAATTTTAATATTTTGATAGTTTTATTAAGGGCAATATTAGAATTTTTTAAAAAAGTATAATTTGGAGTGTATATACAATTTTGGAGGGGTGCAAATATCGCCACTCTTTAAAAAAATTAAGTTTTTTTCAATAATTCTAAATACACACCATTTAATTCTAATTATATTCCAGCCTAATTCCGATTCTGACTTAACTTACCATATTTTTTTTAGTGGTGATAATGGTATCCCATAAAAACTGTTTGTATGCTCCTTTCGTAATCACACCCATCCAAATTTTTAAAAATTGTATAGTTTGTAAATAAACCACACTTATGCCAAGAATATCCTTTCTTTAATTATATTGTATTGTAGTTTTGTAAGTACACACCACCTACATATATTATTATGTTTTTTAATCAACGTAATTTATTAGTATTTAAAATTTTGTTATTATCTTTAATTCTTTTAATTCCATCACTGTTATAAAAAAAAAAAAAAAAAAAAAACCTATCACTGTTCTTTAAAAAACAAATATATTTTTGTTCTTTCTCTTCTCTTACTTCTTTTTTCTCTTTCATGTTTTCCTTCAACAAAATCAAACTCCATTTTTCTTTATTTCTTTTTCTCTATCCTCATGTCAAGTAGATCTCTCCGGTTCTTCTTAACTGTTTTTCTATCAATAAAATCACTCAAATTTGAGGTTTTTCTGGTTGAAGATCCATTTTCCGTTTGTGGAAGTCGTAGTGATGCAAGGTTCATATATCAATTGATTTGGAAGTAGAAAAGTGTTTAATGAAATTGAAGAACAACTAATATTGATAACAAAAAAAAAAAAAAAAAAAAAAAAAGGTCTAAAGCATGTTTGAAAGGAAAAAAAAATACAAATATTATAGAGAAAACAATTTATAATGATTTTGTTCTTCTAATAAAAGTAATTTAAAACTTTTTTTTTTAATAATCAACTTTGGAAAATTTTGATTCATTCTCTAGTAGTCAATTCGTATTTCCTTAAAAGAAATTAAAAATATATTTAATATTATTTTTCAAAAGAGAATCTAGTGTTAAGAAAATGGAAAGAATTTTTAATGATATATGTTAATATCAAAATCAAATCTGTTATCCTGAAAAATCCGTCGGGAGTTTCCCGGGATAACGTTGACCACGACGTACTGGTGCGTCGCGGTTGGCTCGGACTGGGTAGGACGTGGCTCCCCTTCTTCCGAGGTAGGTGCCTGGGGGGGGAAGCCTTTGGTCCAGTTACCAAGGACTGATGCAAAGCTCTTGGACCGGTCATGCAGTTAGAAGTGAGGCTGAGACGGGGTCCGTTGGGGGTTTGACAGAAAATAGGACTTGCTACAATAGTGAGAATGTCTTCTTATTATTCAACAAGTAGGGTACATGAAGGGTCGCCTCTCGGGTTATGGCCAACCATTACAAAGAGAGAAAAAACAGACACGAGGGAAATTATTGCGAGTGTGGTCATAGAGGACGAGCACTCATGATCTTTGTTGAGGCGTGAGGAAGCTAAGCGGGGTGGTAGTCGAGAAGGGTGAACACATATGAGCTTGGACTAGGTGGGGTAGTAGCCAAGTAAAGCAAACACATTGAAGCTTGAACTAGGCGGGGTAGTAGCCAAGTAGATGTTCAGGTTTTCAAGTGCCAACCCCTTATTCTTGGAGCATCGGGGTTTTTATAGGGTCTCCGATAGAGGGCAGGGGAGAGATGTTCATTTAGGCGGGAATCCCCGACTTCATCTCCACTGTTCCCCCTCCCAATTCTTGAGGTGGCAAGGGATCGAGGGCTAGGATAGCGCCACCGAGGCTTTCCCTTCGTTGGGACCTTGGTCTAGGTAGGTGGGAGCTCTAGTCCCTAGGTCGAAATTCATGGAGTTAATCCCAGCCTCTGCTTTTTAGTAGGACTGTGGTCGCCACATGCCTTCGAGGGCCATGATCGTCCCACCTATACCCTAGGTCCATATATGTGATTCTGCAGGGCTTATATGGCAAGCAAGTGGCATTTTTGGGAGCTTGGATTGGTTGGTTGGGGTCCTTGCAATGGTGAGGGGTCGCTATCAAATTCTGGTCTGGTGGAGGATAGTGTTAGCGCCTGTCCCGCTACACATTGTCAGGCACCCCTTTCCACCATTTCCTTCTTCGTGCTTGTTGGGCTTCTGTGAGCATTTTGCTGGGGAAACATAGCATCCTTCTTCATGTATGAGATAGTTGACTTCTAATTATGGTTGATGTGGGAGGAGGGTGGACCGTTGATGTAGTGTGGCCCACAGGTGATCCCAACCGTCGGTTGTCTATCTTCCCCCATTTGTGCTTGCTACCTCGCATTAATGGGCTGGTGCTGGGGTTTTACAGGTTGCTTCTAGCTCTTTTTCTCTCCCATGTGATCTGGTATGAGGGCTGGTGTCAGCCTCTTGGAGGGGTTGTTGTCCGCCGGGTGCTAGGGTCAAGGTCAGCTTCTTGAGCGGTTGTCACCAGAGGGTTCTGAGGAGCTTCTCTTAAGAGGACCGTCCCTGTTGTAGGAGCGGCTATGCATGGCTAAGTAAGCGATATGAGGTGGTTTTTGGGTTGTACCGTGAGCGGAAGGTGGGTTCCCTAGTGGACCGTGTCTTTCTTCTCACTAGCTGCTCTAAGGGGGTCAGGTCCATGAAGGGCCGTGCTTGGGAAGCAGCGTATATGATGGTCAGTCCCTTTCTTTTCATTTGGCGCTCTAGGGAGGCCGGGTCCTTGATGGATTGCGCTTGGGAGGTGGGGTCCTTGGTGGACCAGGCCCTCTTACTTATTAGGCTCTTTAGGGAGACCGTAGGGATCCGTTGCATCTCAGGTGGTCTAAGAGGATCGGGAATGCTTTAGTCGTGGCATGTGTCAGGGAGTGGCGAGGTTCTCTAGTTGGAAAAGCTCTTCCTTGGATTAACTACACATTTTTCCGATTAACAGAAGCCATGACTGAGCTTATAGCCTTGCAAAACCATCATTATATAACTAGCAGGCGATGTACGTAGCTTTCTGAAACTTAATAAACTTGAATCTACGGTATATAAATATACACAGCTAGGTAAAAACTCCTTGGTGAAAAAGAAGTATAATATATATATATAATCCAAAAAGGGAGAATTCCGATCAACCTCTCATTGATCCTAATGGCCCACCGCCTCCACCCCTGCCTCATCCTCCTCCACCGTTGTCGCCGCCGCCCCATGCCCCATAGTATCAACTACCTCTAGGCGTCCCTCTAGATAACTTATGCTACCATTGCGGCCATGTGCATACAAAAGCATATAGATAATACCTACCCTTGTTACACTTGCCTTAATTATTTCAGTAAAGAGCTAGATCGTCATCTAGAAACCATGAATCACTAGAGTTTCTTGGAGTGTGAAGCATGCTTAGTTAGAGAGTCTCCATGTTTAGTCTTTTTTTTTTTCAAGTTAGTCTATGTGTTTATATTCCTATCGTAAGAATCTATCAGCTCTGTGTTTCAATTCCTATTGTAATTTCTTTCAAGTTTCAAAGAAAACCCCAAATATTTCCTAGTTTATCTGTTCATGCATTTTAATAATTATTAATTACATGCTTAGTACTATGTTTTAATCTGCATATGAGAAAATGGGGATGTGCTCCTATCACTGTAGAGGAATGTAAGTATGGGCAAACCAAGTGTTCGTGGGAACGAACTTTACTTGTCATTGTACTACACTCCCGACCTCGTACGATTGCGAGTGTTACTTTAGAAGTTGGCAATAAACCTAACTAGCCATGACTGAGCTTATAGCCTTACAAAACCATCATTGTATAACTAGCAGTCGATGTATGTAGTTTTTTGAAACTTAATAAATTTGAATATGTGGTATATAAATATACACAGCTAGGTAAAAGCTCCTTGGTAAAAAAGAAGTAAAAAAATATATATATAAAAATCCAAAAATGGAGAATTCTGATCAACCTCGCATTGATCCTAATGGTCCACCGCCTCCACCCCTGCCTCCTCTTTATCCTCCACCGTCGCTGCCCCATGCCTCATAGTATCAATTGCCTCCAAGCATCCCTCCAGATAACTTCTGCTACCATTGCGGTCGTGTGTATACAGAAGCATATAGATAATATCTATCCTTGCCTTAATTATTTCAAATCAGAGGAAGAGCTGGATCGTCACTAAGAAACCACGAATCACTAGAGTTTCTTTGAGTGTGAAGCATGCTTAGTTAGAGAGTCTCCATGTTTAGTCTTTTTTTCTTCTTTTTTTTTCAAGTTAGTTTATGTGTTTACATTCCTATCGTAAGAATCTATCATCTATGTGTTTCAATTCCTATTGTAATTTCTTTCAAGTTTCAATGAAAGCCCCAAATATTTCCTAACTTATCTGCTCATGCATTTTAATAATTATTAATTACATGCTTAGTACTATGTTTTAATCTGCATATGAGAAAATGGGGATGTGCTCCTATCACTGTAGATGAATGTAAGTATGGGTAAACCAAGTGTTCGTGGGAACGAACTTTACTTGTCATTGTACTACACTCCCAACGTCGTACGATTGTGAGTGTCACTTTAGAAGTTGGCAATAAACCTAGCTAGCCATGGCTAAGCTTATAGCCTTGCAAAACCATTATTATATAACTAACAGTCAATGTACGTAGCTTTATGAAACTTAATAAACTTGAATCTACGGTATATAAATATACACAGCTAGGTAAAAGCTCCTTGATAAAAAAGAAGTATATATATATATATATATATATATATATATATATATAAAATCTAAAAATGGAGAATTCCGATCAACCTCTCATTGATCCTAATGGCCCACCGCCTCTACCCCTGCCTCCTCCTCCTCCTCCTTTGTCGACGCCACTGCCCCATGCCCCATAGTATCAACTGCCTCCAGGCGTCCCTCTAGATAATTTCTGCTACCATTGCGGCTGTGTGCATATAGAAGCATATAGATAATACCTACCCTTGTTACACTTGCCTTAATTATTTTAGAGTAGAGGAAGAGCTGGATCGTCATCGAGAAACCATGAAAAACTAGAGTTTCTTGGAGTGTGAAGCATTCTTAGTTAGAGAGTCTCCATTTTTTTTTTCAAGTTAGTCTATGTGTTTACATTCTTGTTGTAAGAATCTATCAGCTATGTGTTTCAATTCCTATTGTAATTTCTTTCAAGTTTCAATGAAAACCCCAAATATTTCCTAGTTTATCTGCTCATGCATTTTAATAATTATTGATTACATGCTTAGTACTATGTTTTAATCTGCATATGCGAAAATGGGGATGTGCTCCTTTCATTGTAGAGGAATGTAAGGATGGGCAAACCAAGTGTTCGGAGGAACAAACTTTACTTGTCATTGTACTACACTCTCGACCTCGTACGATTGCGAGTGTCACTTTAGAAGTGGGCAATAAACATAGCTAGCCATGGCTGAGCTTATAGCCCAGCAAAACCATCATTATATAACTAGCAGTCGATATACGTAACTTTCTGAAACTTAATAAACTTGAATCTACGGTATATAAATATACATAACTAGGTAAAAGCTCCTTGGTAAAAAAGAAGTATATATATATATATATATATATAAAATCCAAAAATGGAGAATTCTGATCAACCTCTTATTGATCCTAATAGCCCACCGCATCCACCCCTGCCTCCTCCTCCTCCTCCTCATCCGTCGCCACCGCCCCATGCCCCATGCCCCATAGTATCAACTGCCTCCAGGCGTACCTCTAGATAACTTCTGCCACCATTGCGGCCCTGTGTATATAAAAGCATATTGATAATACCTACCCTTGTTACACTTGCCTTAATTATTTCAGATCAGAGGAAGAGCTGGTTCGTCGCCGAGAAACCACGAATCACTAGAGTTTCTTGGAGTGTGAAGCATGCTTAGTTAGAGAGTCTTCATGTTTAGTCTTTTTTTCTTTCTTTTCAACTTAGTCTATGTGTTTACATTCCTATCGTAAAAATCTATCAGCTATGTATTTCAATTCCTATTGTAATTTCTTTCAAGTTTCAATGAAAACCCCAAATATTTCCTAGTTTATCTGTTCATGCATTTTAATAATTATTAATTACATGTTTAGTACTATGTTTTAATCTGCATATGAGAAAATGGGGATGTGCTCATATCACTGTAAAGGAATGTAAGTATAGGCAAACCAAGTGTTCGTGGGAACGAACTTTACTTGTCATTGTACTACACTTCCGACTTTGTACGATTGCGAGTGTCACTATAGAAGTGGGCAATAAACATAGTTAGCCATGGCTGAGCTTATAGCCTTGCAAAACCATCATTATATAACTAGCAGTCAATGTACGTAGCTTTCTAAAGCTTAATAAACTTGAATCTACGATATATAAAAAATCTCCTTGGTAAAAAAAAGTAAAATATATATATATATATATATATATATATATATATATATATATATATATATATAATCCAAAAATGGAGAATTCTGATCAATCTCTCATTGATCCTAATGGCCCACTGTCTCCACCCCTACCTTATCCTCCTCTGCCGCCATCGCCCTATGCTCCATAGTATCAACTGCCTCCAGGCGTCCCTCCAGATAACTTCTACTACCATCGCAGCTGTGTGTATACAGAAGCATATAGATAATACTTACCCTTGTTACACTTGCCTTAATTATTTCAGATCAGAGGAAAAGTTGGATCGTCATCGAGAAACCACGAATCACTAGATTTTCTTGGAGTGTGAAGCATGCTTAGTTAGATAGTCTCTATGTTTAGTCTTTTTTTTTTTTTTTTTTTTCAAGTTAGTCTATGTGTTTACATTCCTATCGTAAGAATCTATCAGCTCCGTGTTTCAATTCCTATTGTAATTTCTTTCAAGTTTTAATGAAAACCCCAAATATTTCCTATTTTATCTGCTCATGCATTTTAATAATTATTAATTACATGCTTAGTACTATGTTTTAATCTGCATATGAGAAAATGGGGATGTGTTCCTATCACTGTAGAGGAATGTAAGTATGGGCAAACCAAGTGTTCGTGGGAACGAACCTTACTTGTCATTGTACCATACTCCCGACCTCGTACGATTGCGAGTGTCACTTTAGAAGTGGGCAATAAACCTAGCTAGCCATGGCTGAGCTTATAACCTTGCAAAACCATCATTATATAACTAGCGGTCGATGTACATAGTTTTTTAAAACTTAATAAACTTGAATCTATGGTATATAAATATACACAGCTAGGTAAAAGCTCCTTGGTAAAAAAGAAGTTTAAAAAATAATAATCCAAAAATGGAGAATTCCGATCAACCTCTCATTGATCATAATGGCCCACCGCCTCCACCCCTGTTTTTTCCTCCTCCTCCGCCTCATGCCCCATAGTATCAACTGCCTCCAGGCATCCCTCCAAATAACTTCTGCTACCATTGCGGCCGTGTGTATGCAGAAGCATATAGATAATACCTACCCTTGTTACACTTGCCTTAATTATTTCAGATCAGAGGAAGAACTGGATCGTCATCGAGAAACCACGAATAACTAGAGTTTCTTGGAGTGTGAAGCATGCTTAATTAGTGAGTCTCCATGTTTAGTCTTTTTTTTTTTTTTCAAGTTATTCTATGTGTTTACATTCCTATCGTAAGAATCTATCAGCTCTGTGTTTCAATTCCTATTGTAATTTCTTTCAAGTTTTAATGAAAATCCCAAATATTTTTTAGTTTATCTGTTAATGCATTTTAATAATTATTAATTACATGCTTGGTACTATGTTTTAATTTGCATATGAGAAAATGGGGATGTGCTACTATCCCTGTAGAGGAATGTAAGTATAGGCAAATCAAGTGTTCTCAAAATGGAGAAGTAAATGATATTGTGCAATTTCAAATTTCAAATTTTTATTGTTTTAGAATTTAATTCAAGTTTTTTTTTTTTTTTTTTTTAACGGCTGCAAATAACAGCAAACAGAGCAAATAGAACAAAGAGAAAAAAATAGAAACAAGAGAAACAAAATAGAGAACAAAGCAAAGCTAAAACAGAACTACGAAGGCATATTAGCTGCCACCATATCCCTAATAATTGTAGGGACTTCTTCCATCAAAAACTTATTTTCAGTGATTTCCACCCCAATTCTGGCCAACCTCTGAGCTGCCCAATTTGCTGTCTTATTGATAGCCTTAAATTCCATCCTAGGATTATGTATCTTCAAAACTGCAATCTCCTCCAAAATGTGACCATAGTTGGCCATCAGAAACCTCCCATTCAAGATATGCTCCACCACAACAGCCTTATAGATTCAAACATGTAGGGACTCAAACCACAATCCAAACTAAACAAAACTCCTTTGTATATAGACATAATACCAACAACCGGGCCATCAAAAATAGCATCAATGGATTGGGCACAAGAAGCCATGACATCACCATCACTATTATGAATTACAATACCAATGCCAATCCTGCTACTACCCATACCAACCACATCACTGCAATTAACCCTGTAGTAACCATTGCCAAGAGCCTTCAAAGGCAAATCATTCCTATTGTCACCCTCACCCTTCGGTTTCGCCTCCGATATGAGAATCTTACATGCCACAACATAATTACTACTCCAAAAGAACACATCCATATAAGGCTGGTTTCCTCTATTATGGATAAAAGCGTTTCGAAGACACTACAATCTCCAACAAATAATATAGAATAATTTCAAGTCCTCCATATTAATTTGCTTGGCCATATTAGTAATAAGATTAAGAAAGTTATCATGCCCCTTGAATCTCTTTGCTTTCTTAGACATCCACTCCCTACGAACCACCTTCGTCTTATGGCACATCTATAAGGCATGCACAGTGGACTTATCTCTATGCTTGCAAACAGGGCAGATACGATCAACTGCAATGCCCCTCTTACCGAGATTAGCCAAAGTAGGGATCCAATAGTAGAGATCCAATAGTAGCAAGCCCTCCATATGCAGATCTTGATCGTCAAAGGCATTTCTAGCTCCCATAAAGACTTCCACCAATGCGTCCCACTCGAAGAATTAGAAGGACCATCAATCATATCCAAATCTCTACCCAACCAATATCCGCTTTTGACAGAGTAAACCCCATTATCTTCAAAGTGCCAGATAAACGTATCTTTAGTGTTTCTTGCATCAGTTGGAATTTTTTTTTTTTTTGAACAACAAACAAACTTTATTAAGGCCACCAAGGCAACACAAACAGAGAGAGAACAGAGCAACAACCCTAAGAAAACGCACACAAATAACAACCACAGCCCGCTAAAGGCAAGCAAGGCAAACAACACATAGAAGCAACAAAAAAATGACGGAGCCAAAGACACAAGCTAAATATCCTCACTCCAGACCAACTTAGTTTCCCTCAAACCAGAATCTCTTTTGGCCAAGTTGTCTATGACAGAGTTGGAGGCCCTAGACCTAAAGACCACCTCCATTTTATCCACCTGCTCCAAAGCTGTTATGATATCATAAATAAGATTTACTTGCTTAATGTTGCCGAAATCTGAAGCACTCATGAAACCGCAACTTTCGAGTCGCTGACAATCACAATGTCACGCTTAAGAAGGGAGGGATTGGAGCTACAAAGGGTAATGGCCCTATGAATGGCCATAATTTCTACAGAGTTGGAGTCGTGAATTCCCACATAGAAGGAGAAAAGACACAAAGTCTTTCCTGTAGAATCTCTAAGAACACCTCCAATCCCCGCCTCCCTTGGTTTTCCTCTAGTCGAGCCATCGACATTGAACATTAAAGAATCAAAAGGTAGGGGAACCCAACCTTCCATGCAACTAGCTCTTTTCTTAGGATTGTCAATACAAATGTCTTTGATATTAAGCAAGAGAGATGTAATAGAGTCTGAACTGCCTTTCCCATAATGCTTAAACCACCACACCAATCTGAACTTCACCAGATCGATGGCACGCTCAAAGTCGACATCCCTGTTTATCAGTTGGAATTTTTAAAATGGCTTCAACATCAAAGTGCATGAAATTTTTATTAAGCTTCTGACTATCGCATCCGCCAAAGGGCAAAATGAGATTATCAATCGTGGCATTAGCACTCAAAACAGGGGTAGAGATGATTTTGAAATTCCTTGGTCTTGGAACCCAATTATCCTTAGACACCCGAATGGAAGTCTTATTTCGTAGCCCTTTTTCAAGAAGGCTTTTACCCCAAGCAAACTGTTTTAGATGTAGGATCCCGATGCCTTTTTGAAAGCCTCCATGAAATTACAATTTGGAAAATATTAGCCTTTTAACGTTCTTGAAGCTAGGGAGTCTGAATTTTTGATAGTTCTCCAGCATTGCTTTGCGAGGAGCGCTCTATTAAACACTTCAAGATCGTGAAAACCCAAACCCATATCATTCTTTGGCTTGCATAAACGATTCCACGTACACCAATGAAGCTTTCTGCTCTTCTCATTCCCCTACCCCCCCACCCCCAATAAAAAACGAGAACAAAGCTGTTGGATTTCATCGGTCAAGCATTTTGGGAGCCTAAATAAACCCATAGCATATGTTGGTCGTGAAAACCCAAACCCATATCCTTCTTCAGCTTGCATAAACGATTCCACGTACACCAATGGAGCTTTCTGCTCTTCTCATTCCCCTACACCCCCCCCCCCCCCCCCCCCCCCCCCCCCCCCCCCCCCCCCCCATAAAAAACGAGAACAAAGCTGTTGGATTTCATCAGTCAAGCATTTTGGGAGCCTAAATAAACCTATAGCATATGTTGGAATGAACTAGATAACCGCCTTGACCAAAACCTCTTTTCCACCAATAGAAAGAAATTTTTCTCCCTATCCATTGATTTTGTACCAAACACAATCCACAATGCTAGTGAAGAATTAATCTTCTCTTATTTCTTCCCGAAAAGCAAGGTAGCCTTAGATAGGTCTCATGGCAATCAACTTTATTAACCCCCACCAAAGAAGCAAGTTTGTCACCCGAACTCTCAGAAATGGAAAGACTAAAACACATGGTCGATTTATTGTAGTTAACCACCTGACCCAAAGCCTGCGAATAGGTTTCCAAAACATTATGAACCTCCATGTAGTTCTTGTCATTGGCCCTTGTAAACAGAAGGCTGTTGTCGGCAAAAAATAGATGGGAGATGACCGACCCCCTCCTACTGCACTTAAATCCAAAAATATCCCCACGATCTTAGGCCTCTCTAATCAAACTTGACAAGCCTTCGACACAGATTAAGAACAAATAGGAAGATAGGGGATCACCTTGTCTTAGACCTCTGGAAGGATTTATGTTGTCCAAAATCTCACCATTAAGTTTAAAGGAGTAGGTGATCGTCGAGACACAATCCATAACCAATTGAACCCACTTATCTGAGAAACCCATCTTGATCATCATTTGCTTAATGAAGCACCATTCGACTACACATCAATGATAGTATATTTTTTCCCACACATCTATGCGTGATATAATTCAAGATGCCAAAGTGGTAGCCTCACAACTATCATCCACACAAGCTAGTACATCTTTATAGTCCCTTGAAATGGTGAAGGAATCATAAACATCGCCAACACGGCTTTTCTTGTACTCAAAGAGTAGTGATGAATGGTTAAATGTTGTCATTTTGTCAAATTCGAAATCGTAGTCTCTATAAAAATTCCAGTTAGGGATCACTTCACTAAACTTTGAAAGGTGACTCCCTGGCCCCTGCCCCTCCAAGCATGTCTTTAAATAATTCTAAAAAGAAATGTTTTTAATAATGTCAAAAGCATTTGCAAATTAATTTATAACACCTTTCATAAATATCTTGTTAACATTTTCCCTAAGAAGAACATATGTTAAGGATCCTAAACTTGACTAAACAAATCTTATTTATTCTTAATGCACAATTTTATGTGTCTCTAAAGAATAAAAATAACTCTTTATTATTATTATTATTTTTACATGTTAACATTTTCCTTCGTAAATTTTGTTCCTTCTTTTCCTCAATAAAGAAAAAGAAGTAGATACATAACTTCCTAATTTAAGGTGGTGTTCACCTTCCCGCATTTCATGTTAATAGTGAGGGTTCAAGTCTTACCATATACATTTTACAAAAGTATTTGTGTGCGGAGTTTTCTCCTCGATGTTTTGAGAGGTATTCAAGACGCACATGTAGTGCTTGATCTCGGTAGGACCATATAGGGCCATATATCTCGACAGGCCCCAACCCACTTGGTATCCAATTAAAAAAACTAAACTATGGACAAATATAACAAGTATGATGTAATTAAGAGAAGAGTATTCTTATCCATATCGTTTTGTTTTGGTGGTGAATGCATTGTGAATATGTTTGCAATCCAGCACTTGGACAACAAGTTATATATGTTGTTGTTTCTTCATTGTGAAGAAGATGTTTGCTTTTTCATTTTTATTTTTTTTTTCTGCTAAAGTGAGTTTCTATCACATTGGTGGAATCAAAATAATTCATGTCAGAGCTGGGAGCATTATAATAACAAAATAATAATTTCTTCAAAGTGACATCAACTATTCAATATTCAAAATTATTCAATATTCTATAACATCATTAAAGAAAACCATTGATTTCTCAATCTACTTGGGTAACTGAACTTGTGAGCCTGGCTGGTCAACTATGGAAACTGAGGAGGCCATCAATGATCAATCACCATATAATTAAGGGAATTCTTGTGGACTTTTCACATTTAGTGCACTTATAACTTCTTCAAGTTGTCATTGGAAGAGTTTCTTTAACAAAACAATACAACTTGAAGAGTTTCTTTAACAAAACAAAATTATAATATAATTTATAACAGTAATGCTATGCATCCCACTTAAAATCCCACATTTTTCATCCCAACACATGTGGCATGTTAGGTGTCAAATGGTGAGTGGATACATGTGGTAGGTGAAATAAATCATCATTAATGTATATCCACTCACCATTTGACACCTCACATAACACACGTGTTGGGATGAAAAATGTGGGATTTTAGGTGGGATGTTTAGCATTATTGAATTTATAATCATATATCTCTTTATATATATATAGTCTTCTTAAGACTCTCTACATTCTTCATAATTTAATTTTCTAAATATAAGAATTTAGTATTAAATTGATCTATTGTTATCTGCAATTTATCTTTAATGAGATTAGAATAACATAACGTTAAAAAGCATCTTCAAAAGCCAAAAAAAAAAAAAAAAAAAATGTATTTAAATGATGACAGCTAGGAATTTTGAAAGAAAATTATATTAAATTAATTTATGTATAGATAAATGTTACATTTGTCCTACCTCAAGAGTTGTTTTGTCTCCAGCTGGGAATTTGTTGTATCATATCAAAGCTAAAGAAAACAAAAGTAATTGAATTGGTCAGTCAATTATCATCTTCTGATGTACACATTTTGTGGCACATTTGGTGATGTCCATTCATTCTGCCTTTAATTAAAATGTCACATTCACAAATAATTGAAGATTTTTTTTTTTTAAGTGAATCTTTCTTTAAATGGGTTACATTTAAATAGACTTCAATATGAGTGTGACCTTTTTTATACTATCCAAGAATACCATATAAGCATAAAAACCATTTTAGTTTTATAAATGTCAGCAAAATCTTTCAAACATTTACTAATGCATCTCTAAGCTTCGAATATTAACATGAAATGCCAACAGGGCGTAGTTCACCTGGTAGATGGACGAGCTTAGGACCTGGATAAATGACTCCCAGGTCAGCGGCTCGAATCCTACCAATAACGAAGGATTTCAAAAAAATATCTGATCCCAGATTAATAGATATTGTCGTTATTTATCGAAGTCGTGAATTTGTCAATAGAGATAAAGAAGAAAGAGAGAGTAGAGTATGATTACACTCTATCCATCAATCCGGAAGTAATGGAACCCAAATGGACCTCTACATGTTAGACAAATATTGATCCACCCCATTACGAGTCCAAAACACTAATCACTAGAGGATCAATATAATCAAAATCCATTAACACAGGTGACCACAAACCAAATGAACCTACACAAATTCCACAAAATATGAATGACTAGGCTATCCCGGAAGTCCGGACTCCGGAACACATAGGAAATAAATACAAAAAGATATATTCAAAGGCAATCAATTTACAGATTGTGTTGTACACCCACTTACTTATACATTACTTATACATAGAATGGAATCTTTTGTCGTACTAATTGTGTAAAATTTTCAATGCCTAATTCAATGATTAGAATAGTGAAAAAAAGCAAGAGAAGAAGTAACGAATTCAAACCGCAAATTGAACTATTGAAGATTGAAATTTGGTGACCGCCTAACACACCTAATTTCCATGTAAAAAGGAGAGAAATATCATGTGAAATAGCCATTAAAGTCCACGCACAGGCAAGCAGACCAGAGCAGCAGTGAGCAGTCACTCTCCATATCAATTGTTTTTGTTTATTTTTTTATTTTTTTAACAGATATCACAAAACACATTTGAGTATCAGTCGCTTGTCGTTTAGTTAGAGTTAGACCGCTCGTTTCTGTTTTGTCTTGACGTTTGTCGATTCTCTATTGTAATTATTCACAAGCCGGAGGAGATTTTAATTTTTAATATAAACAACTTACAAAAGCCACCCCAGTCCCAGAATCAAATTCTGTTATCTTACTTTACAATTACATGACGAAAAAGTGAAGCCTTGCTTGCTCTGCCTTCTGGGTTCCTCTGAAACTGTCTCGGTTCTCAGACTCTGTAGGTGTGTGTATTGTGTGTGTGTGTGTTTTTAAAGTTTCGAGACGTCCCTTTTAATGGAAAGTGCCTTGAAGTGCACGTTCTCTTTCTTTTTCTATTTTTGGGATTAAAATTCTTTATCTTTTCTTTCTTTCTTTTTTTCAATGGGGCATCTCAAAAAGTGATATTGGTTTCAGGAAACGATCTGGTTTTGGGTGGTGTTCAATGTTCATTACTGTGATGATGCCATCTTTTGGGATTTGTTGATGGGTTCGGGCGGTTGAAAAAAAAATAAAAATAAAGAAGAAAAGGTGAGTGGGGGAAATGAAAGACAAGGGTTTGGCATCAACACAAGTGGTGGGGAAAGTAGTGATTGTCGCAGTGAAAGCATCAAAGGAAATTTCAAGAAGTGCTTTGCTTTGGGCTTTGACTCATGTTCTTCAACCCAAAGATTCCATTAAGCTTCTCGTGGTTCTTCCTCCTCTTTCTTCAAGTAAGCTTCTGATGCTTTGTTTTTGTTTGGCTTTATAATCATATAATTTGTTCTCCAATTTGTGTAATGATTTTAGGGTAACATAATGTAATCTGCCTCTTTTGATGAGTCTTGCTTGTTTTATGTTTATGGAAGCTCTGATAAATGTGTTACTTTTCAGGTGAATGATTGTTAATCCATTATATAATTGAAATTGAGAGCTTCATAGTATCTAGCAATAGTTTTACAATTGAACATGGAAATTATAGATTTATAGCAACTTTTTTTTCTTCTTCAAATATGCATATAGTTTCACTTTTACCCTGATGGCTCCTATTTCCAGATTTTGGGACATTTTGAAACACAGCTGAATTGTTGGTGAAAATGAAGCATCTATATAGGACAGGCATGGCTGTTGCTAGTTCTTTACCTTCGTTTTGAGATGATTAATTCATGTGAATGTGTTAAGAAAGTTTCTCTCTTCAACTCGCCGACAGTCTATTCATAATCGTACGCCTTCATGTTGCTCTTACAGTTGCTTCACAATTTGAAATCGGCCAGAAACATATCATGAAAATAATCATATTACCCACAATCAAATAAAAACTACGAAATATGTTTCAACATTGCAATTTAAGTCCCTTGCTGTTTGTTGTTCCTTTCTCTTAGTTTTGCTGGGTTATGTTGATTTTAAGGTAGTTGATGTTGATAACTGATTAGAACATAAAACATTTCCAGGTAAAAAAATATGGGGGTTTTCAAGATTAACCAGTGATTGTGCCACTGGTCACAGGAGGTCCCTCTCAGGATCTCCTTCAGATCAGAAGGATGATATTGTAGATTCATGCTCCCAAATGATACACCAACTACATGATGTTTATGACCCGGAGAAGGTCAGTGCATTAACTTGATTTTAATGTTTAGTTCTCTTATGCTCCCTCCTAGTACTTATTATTTCCTACTTTCTGATTCTTCTTAACAGATTCAAATCAGGGTAAAAATTATTTCTGGCTCACCATGTGGAGTAGTGGCTGCCGAAGCAAAGAAAGCTCAATCAAACTGGGTTATATTGGACAAGTAATAGATAATAAAACTTTTTTCACTTGCATGACGTACCATTCACTCTGTTCCTTTGTTTACTGCACGCTGTTATCTGTGTCAATTCTGTAGTCAATAAGATATTGATTTCAAAAAATTTCTTCTTCAAAAACTATTTACCCAGTATATGATGTGTTCTTCCAATTCTTCAGTTTGTTCAACTAATTATAAGTCGCAATTCTTGACAGACAACTGAATCATGAGAAAAAGTGCTGCATGGAACAGCTGCAATGTAATGTTGTGGTTATGAAACGATCTCAGGCAAAGGTTCTTCGCTTGAATTTGGTAGGATCACCAACGGTGGAACCTCAAGCGGCATGGCCAGTATCAATGGAATTAGGATTATCTGCAAAACATTCGAAAGATAAGCATGATCAGTCACATATGATTAGGGGACCATTTGTGACGCCTGCAAGTAGTCCAGAGCCTGAGTCATCTACCGCAACAGATGTTGGAACTTCATCAATATCAAGCTCAGATCCAGGGACTTCACCCTTTTTAGTCTCTGGAATCTACGGGAATCGGAACAAAGAGTGTTCATCTATGACTGAAGTGAGAAATTATCTCTTTGAATCTGATTCTGACTCAGACAGTGAAAAGCCAGGTCGTCCTTTTTTCACCAGTTCACATTTCCAGCCATGGATGGCTGAGACTCTCAATTCCGGTGATGAATTCTCAAGACATTTGGAGGAAAGATCACAAAAAAACAATGATTCAGCTCTGAGTTCCACATATGAATTGCTGTTGGACAAATTATCTACACTGAATCAAGAACCTGACATTGGTGTGCTGAATTATAAGCTTGATCTGAAAGTAAGCAAAAGTGTGAGAGAGGCAATTTCATTATCCAGAAATAGACCTGCAGGCCCTCCTCCATTGTGTTCAGTATGTCAGCATAAGGCACCTGTTTTTGGTAGTCCTCCGAGGTGGTTTACTTATGCTGAATTAGAGCTTGCTACAAATAGATTTTCTCAATCAAATTTCCTGGCTGAAGGTGGATATGGTTCTGTTCATCGAGGTGTCTTACCTGATGGCCAGGTTGTTGCTGTCAAGCAACATAAGTTGGCTAGTTCTCAAGGTGATAAAGAATTTTGTGCAGAAGTTGAGGTTTTAAATTGTGCACAGCATCGTAATGTTGTAATGTTGATCGGATTCTGCGTTGAGAATGGACGGAGATTGCTGGTTTATGAATACATTTGCAATGGATCCTTGGATTCTCATCTTTATGGTAAACTCCTTTAATCCTTATTAGTGTTATGTTTTACACTATGCTTGGTAGGAGGAAAGGAAAATGGGAAAAAAAAAAAAAAAAAAAGATTGATTATCGTCTGTCCATCAGTCCATGTATTGCCCCAATTATCTGTTTTTTATTTTTATTTTAATCTAAGATATGATTTCACTCTACTGGGAATTTTAAGAATGTCTTTTGCAAATTCACATTTATAAGGTCAATTTCAGAACTTTCTTGCTTAGGAGTCACATGACTTGGTCTTGATATTGGGGTATGGTCATAACATGTTTCTTTGAAGGGATAAATGAAAATGGTTTCACAGGAAAACGAGTTAATGGCATAGTTTGGATTTTGCAGGACGTAATCGAGACCCCCTGGAATGGTCTGCCAGACAAAAAATTGCAGTAGGAGCGGCTCGAGGGTTGAGATACCTCCATGAAGAATGTAGAGTGGGTTGTATTGTCCACCGTGATATGCGCCCTAACAATATTCTTCTTACTCATGATTTCGAACCATTAGTACGTCATGCTCTTACAATCTGTCTGAACAAAAGTCTTGATATTTATATACCAGCCGTATATTTTTTCTTGCTGCAATGTGCATTCAAGTGTGAAAGTTATTCCTTTTGTTATCAAGTAATATGGAGATAAACATGTGCGTTTTCATTGCTTATTTGTATTTATATGAGAAGTCGGAACTGACTTTCAACTGCTGAACTCCAGGTTGGGGATTTTGGACTAGCAAGGTGGCAACCAGATGGTGACATGGGAGTAGAAACTAGAGTAATTGGAACATTTGGGTAAACAATTTTAATTTGTTTTACTTTTACTAATTTTGCCCGCTAACAATGGCAATTTAAGCTAAAAACCTTCCTTATTGTAGGTATTTAGCTCCAGAATATGCTCAAAGTGGTCAAATCACAGAAAAAGCTGATGTCTACTCCTTTGGGGTAGTATTAGTGGAGCTCATTACAGGAAGGAAAGCAATGGATATAAACCGGCCCAAAGGTCAGCAGTGCCTCACTGAATGGGTATGACTTAGATGAATCTACTTTCAGTTGTAAATTTTCTGTTTGGTAAAGTGGTACGCCATTTTTATGGATCGGTTAAGAAACTGCATTTGTAGAAGATATTTTCAAAAAAATTCTTCCAGTTTATCTTGCCTCTCCTTGAAAATTTACTTATTTTCTATGAATTGGCTGATTTTGGAACAGGCACGCCCTTTACTACAAAGACGTGCCATTGGTGAACTGGTTGACCCTTGCTTAAGGAAATGCTATTCTGAGCGAGAGGTTTATAGCATGCTGCAATGTGCCTTCATGTGCATCTGTCGGGACCCTCATAAAAGACCTCGCATGTCTCAGGTTGGAAATCTGAAATTCATATTTTCTTTATTCATGACTAATTTATGGCCACGATTACCTTGGTTATCAAGACAATGAAAGTGTATAAGTGGATATTCCTTGCAAAGTTATTTCTCTCTCCATTTTTCGAACTTGTTTCTGGCCTTTATTCGGTAGACAATCTGCTCAGGATCATAAGCATATCGGAATTTACCTGTCTAAATATGCTTCTGAAAACAATCCCACTTCTTAATTGAAAGAGTGCCGAAGCTTAGTGATTACCGGTGAACTTAATTTTTGTTTGCTCTATTTGCTAAAGGTGCTTCGGATGTTAGAAGGGGACATCGTCATGAATCCAACCACTGAGACGTAAGTTTCTGGGCACATCTGAAGCAGCAGAAGAGCATGGGAACAGAACAGTTGCTGCAATATCGGCAGGCATCACTATTGTTCAATCTTGAATGAAGCAGCAGAAACATTTACTTGGAGCTAGGAAAGCTCTTCAATGGGAGTCCAAAAGGGTCAAGCTCATTTGGGGAGAATGATTGAATGAAGAAGAGACCATACTGCTCCTGCCTCCTCACACCATTTGAAAACAGTCCACTCATCAAAAGTAGTTTTATAGCAATTTCTTTCATAGTGAACTCTGTTCTTATGTAAAAAGAAAAAAGCCACGTGCTACACTCTTATTGGTAGGGTCAGTATTTTGGAGTACTGACTGGTCAGGCAGTACCCAAGCATTATACTGACCGGTCGGTATCCAAACATTATTCTGTCAAAATTACCTTCCACTTTGTTGAAAATTTCAATATATTCTTTTATGTTAACGAGGCTGTGGGTTCAAATCATATCCCTCTCTTCGATTCTCGAATTTGTAATTAAAAAAACTCTATGTATTCTACTATTCTTTCACATTCTTTCATTCCCTGCACTGTATATGGAATCGATGAACTCAAGTTAATTCAATGGATTTACAAGATTTGCATAGTTGCAGGTAGCTATTTTCTTTTAGTTTTTAATTTTAAAATCTTTGATTTTTATATCAAGTAAACCTGTAATTATGCACTCAAGTTCATTATCTTTCCGTTGTTAGTCAGACCACTTGAATATCAAAGTAGTATTTTAGAGAGAAAACCATTTATAGCCATCTAACTTATCATACTTTTGTTTTTAACCACTTTTGAATTTTTAATTGTTAATAACCACTTTTTTTTTAAAAATTCAGTTTAGTACCATGAATTACCAGAGTACCCCTGAAAATAGTGTTCTTTAAACCTCGAAACAAACTTGAAATCACGACTAAATTGAAATACACAAACTTGAAATCATGCCTAAATGGAAATATTCAAACTTGAAATCATGCCTAAAATAGAAATATTTAAACTTGAAATCTGGACTAAATTGAAATTAGGATAAGTTTTTTTTTTTTTTTTTTCCCTCTTTCTTCTTCCTCTTCTTCTTCCCCAAATTCAAATTAGGTTTAGGTTTTTCGTTTGTTTTGCAGATGAATTCGCCGGCGATCGCGAAGCACCGAACCTCCGGACGTCGTCGACTGGTCGTCGCCCATCGCCGGTCGTGGTTCGTGCAGTCGCCCATCGGAAGTGAAGTCGCTGGTTCGTGAGGCCGTGAAGGGTTGCTGGTCGCTGGTCACTGGTTCGTGTCGCCGATGGTTCGTGGAGGTCTTGCGAGCTCGGCGACGACTTCCGGCGTGGACGACGACGTCCGGCGATGGCGACGGCACCGAGAGGAGAGAAGAGAGGTGACGATCGGGAGAGAGTGAGCAGAGGAGAGAGAAGGAGAAAGAGAGAAAAAAAAGGAGAGAGAGTGTTTTGGGGAGGTTTTTATATGAAGGCTTTTGAGTAATTTCTCAAAAACATGGTTAAAAATAATTAAAAGTATGCATGTGGTTAAAAAAGAAAATCCCATAATTAGATGGGTCAGTTTTGGCAATTTCCACTTTAAAGATTGTTATTATTATTATATTTCCAATAGATGTGTTCAGTGTTCTTAGTTCACAGAGAATTCAAATAAAACAAAATCAAATATACTTTTTTTTTTGTTTTTTTAAAGTACAACAACAGTCAGGGCTTGACAAGATAAGATTCTACAAGTACAGTTCGAAATACTATTCCTACTATATAAAATTTAAGTAGAGAATTAAAATTTAATTAATATTTACTCTCCTTTTAAAATAATTTTATTATTATATAGATTCAGTAATTATAGATCAATTATAAGAGAGCTTACAAAAGATTTTTCAATTTTATTTGTAAATATTAAGAGTTTTTCTCAACCATTAGATTTTGAATGCACCGCTGGACAATTGAACGATTCAGATCTGGCCACCAAATCGTACGAAACACAAGGCAACATAACTGCGGGTCGGATATGGGTCATAACCGGGTATACTCTAGACCCGCAAAAGAACCGAACCGGATTTATTAACCTTACAGAGCTCAGTGGATATATATATTCAAACTTCAAAGTAGGGTTTTAGACTTTTAGTTACTCCTCCTCTGTCCTCTCAACCAGCCGCAGCAGCAGCCAGCAGAGTTACACGACCTCGATAATGGTCAGCATATCTCTCTCTATCTCTCTCGTTCACTTTGATATTCATTAATATCGCTTTTTGAATCTTTAGATAATATTGTGATAATATTGTGATAACCCTCATCAAAGTAGGATTACAGATTTTTTAGTTTATGATAATTTTGTGTGTTTTGAGTTTCGACAGTAACATCGGTCCAAAGAATCGAAGATTGTTTAGTATGTGGATTGTTTAGAAAGATTATCATTTGGCAGTGTTTGGATCTGGGAAGAATTTTTTTGTTTGTTGGAGTTTTAGTCAGTTTTATGATCAAGTTGGGAGTCTATTGCACAGATAAACCCTTTGAAACGATAGATAGGTGTTGGAAATGTAGGAAATTGAGTTTGTAAGAGTATATTATCTTCATATGTAGTGTAATTCTGTAGTTTACTTTTACTACTTTTATATAACATGATGTCCTTCTGCATCAATAATTAGTTTATTGGATGCCACTGCAAAAGAAAAGATTGTTTGGTACTTGTAATGTTATCTTTGGTCTAATTCTTTTTTGTGTGTACAGGCTAGAGGATTGAAGAAACATTTGAAGAGGCTCAATGCCCCCAAGCACTGGATGCTTGACAAACTTGGTGGTGCATTTGTACGTTTGCCACTTTAAACTATTTTCTCCTTTGCTATGTATTTGGTTTTTATGAATCTCTTTTAATTCATCAAGTTTATCATTCTTTTGATGCTGCTCTCCCTGATTGTTTTCTGTGCAGGCCCCCAAGCCATCATCTGGTCCCCACAAGTCCAGGGAGTGCTTACCTTTGATTCTCATCCTGCGTAACAGGTTGAAGTACGCTCTAACATACCGTGAAGTCATTGCTATTCTGATGCAACGACATATTCTTGTTGATGGCAAGGTTAGGACAGACAAGACCTACCCTTCTGGTTTCATGGGTATGTTGTATCTTTTCTTTTTCTTTAATATTTTTGCAAAAATTCAGAGCAGCAGTGGATTTTCTGATTTTTGCATGGTGTTGATGGGATTATTGGTTTGAGGTACTAAGAATTATGTTCATTTTTACAGATGTTGTGTCAATCCCCAAGACAAACGAAAACTTCCGTCTCCTTTATGACACCAAGGGACGCTTCCGTCTCCATTCTATCAGGGATGAGGAGGCCAAGGTACGTTTAATACCATTTACTCTATATTTTCTCCTGAATAGAGCAAAATGGCTGCTGAATACATTTCATTGTGCTGTGTATGAATTTTCCTTAATTTTTTTAGCTTTTATGCATGTTTGTTTCTGTGCAGATTGTAGCTAGCTTATATAACTGATCTTCACAAGTCCCTAATTTGTTTGATTTTTGTATTTTCCAGTTCAAGCTTTGCAAGGTTAGATCCGTACAGTTTGGACAGAAGGGCATCCCATATCTTAACACCTACGATGGTCGTACTATCCGCTACCCAGATCCGCTCATCAAAGCAAATGATACCATTAAGCTCGACTTAGAGAGCAACAAGATTACTGACTTCATCAAGTTTGATGTTGGCAATGTCGTCATGGTCACTGGCGGTAGGAACAGAGGCCGTGTTGGAGTCATCAAGAACAGGGAGAAGCAGAAGGGTAGCTTTGAAACCATCCACGTTCAAGATGCAACTGGTCATGAGTTTGCAACTCGTCTAAGCAACGTGTACACCATCGGAAAAGGTACAAAGCCATGGGTGTCTCTTCCAAAGGGCAAGGGAATCAAGTTGACCATCATAGAAGAGGCAAGGAAGAGGCAGGCTGCAACCCAAGCTGCTGCTTAAGTTTGTTTTCGATTTAATATGCTCTGCTTTTGTTATTCCTTTTAAACGAATGCTGGTTTTAGATGTACTAGGTTTTATGCTAAGATTATGAGCACCATTTTGAACTATTTTGTTCTTGAAATTTTGATGGATAATCTTTCTCAATTACTTCAATTTGTCTTACCTCCTCCATAATTTGCTAGTTGTTTGGAAGATGTATTTATTCGTGTGAACTATATTTGCATCATGATCTTTGCCGATTTGGTGTTGTTTTCGCAAATCTCACATTTTGATATTTACTGGATCTGATTATTGGATAGCTTAATTTTTCAAATTAAAATTTAGGACGTGCACAGATAGATGCTGTATTGGCGACAAACTAAGTTTAATAATAATATATATATTTAATAATGATATATATTATTAGTTTGTAGCCTGCACGATGTGCGGGTATGGTAAAATAAAACGCAGTTGTCATCAGATTTATTGTTTTAACATAACGTAATTGTTATTGAATTTATATTTTAATATTTTTTCGTGTGTATTTTCTAGTTATACTTTCATGCGTAATTTTATAGATGGAATTAACATATATTAGAAAGAAAAAGACACTAAAAAATCATTCGACTATAAATTTCTGCAATTACATTTGAAATATACAAAATAAAGCTTTCAACCACAAATTTAATAATTTTTCAAAAATTCTAATTCAAATAATTCCAAATCATTGCTTTATACTCTCTAAGTTGATGTTCTAATTCAATCACGGCTTAATGTTAGAGACTGACCGACCAATCACCTATGTATGTGCCTGTTGAATACAAACATGAACACTATAATTTTAACTGATACCGAAAAAAAATATTTATATATAAATTAAAAAGGGTAATTAGCACAAATACTCCCTGAACTCTACGTTCGTTGCTATTTCCCCCCATATACTTTTTTTTTAGGCAGTAAACCCCATGAACTATCATAAATTGGCAATGGTTGACGGAACCCTAATTCTGTCTAGGGAAAATTACACTAAGTCCCCCCTGATTATTTATATAATTGCATTAAACAAGAAAAATATAATAATATGACACAAATACCCCTCTGACCAATTTTTTTTTTTTTAAATTAAATTTAAAATTGAAATAATAGTTAAATAATAATTAAATTCTGAATTTTATTATAAAGACAATTAAATAAATAGAGAAATGAAAAAAAGTAAATTGATATAACAATTATTTAAATTATCTTTTTATTTAAATATCCCTAAATATAAAACCAAGATAAATATTTAAATTATTTAAGAAAAATAAAAATAATGGTTAAATAATAATACAATTCCCTTTCAAAAATAATAATAATACAATTCTATTTTTTTTATAAAGAAAATAAAATCTTTAAAAAATTAAAACATCTTTAAAATCTCTACCATCCATCTCAAAGATGGACGGTGGAGAAATATTTATTAAAATAAATTCAAATAAAAAAAAGTATTTTTTTTATAAATTGATTGATTTATCTCAATTTGTTTTTTGAAATAGATTGATTTATCTCAATTACAAAATAATAATAATAATAATACAAGTACAAATTTTAAAAAATTGAATATCGCTCTAATTAAAAACACACATAGAAGAATTAAAAATTAAATTTTTTAATTTTTGGTTTCTGGGTGTTGCAAATTTAAATATTTTTATTTCTTTAGAGAAATGAATTTTTTAAGGATTTGATGGAGAAACAGATGTTCATTTAATTAGATTGATTGATGTTCATTTAAAAATATTTATTTGAAATTTTTTATTTTAAGGATTTCTCTTCTCTATGTTCATTAAGTTAAAAAAATTAATTTAAAAAACACAATTCACAAACCAATAAATGAAATCCAATAAAAAAAATTTTAAAAAACAAAATAATAATAATAAAAGAACATTGATAGATCTTCATTAATGAAGAAACTTATTACTTTATTTTTTGGGTAATTGAGATCAACAATTATTTTTTTTGAAAGGGAATTGTATTATTATTTAACCATTATTTTTATTTTTCTTAAATAATTTAAATATTTATCTTGGTTTTATATTTAGGGATATTTAAATAAAAAGATAATTTAAATAATTGTTATATCAATTTACTTTTTTCATTTATCTATTTATTTAATTGTCTTTATAATAAAATTCAGAATTTAATTATTATTTAACTATTATTTCAATTTTAAATTTATTTTTTAAAAAAAAAAATTGGTCAGAGGGGTATTTGTGTCATATTATTATATTTTTCCTGTTTAATGCAATTATATAAATAATCAGGGAGACTTAGTGTAATTTTCCCTAAACAGAATTAGGGTTCCGTCAGCCATTGCCAATTTATGATAGTTCAGGGGGTTTACTGCCAAAAAAACAAGTATAGGGGGAAAAATAGCAACGAACGTAGAATTCAGGGGTTATTTGTGCTAATTACCCAATTAAAAAATACCACGGTGATTTTATGATAAGCAATACCTAAAACTATTTCTTTGACTGTTTTGGCTAACCTAGCATGATGAAAAAAATACCACAGTGAAATTAGGGTTTCACTAACTCTAGCACTGATTTTGTTATCACTCTCTTCCTCTGTCCTTATAGCCTTTCGCGGCATCGGCTGCCCATCCGAACCCGATCACGTGCGGCAGAGACTTATTAATAATTTAATTTATTAAATATTAAATTATTAATATTTATTAATTTAAATATTAAAAAAGAAAATTAAGCCAGATATTTTTTTTTCAATTTGATGTTTCTGATTTTAATAAGAGAGAGGTATTATTGTCATTAAATTAACAGTTGTAAGGTTTGTGATCATTCCCAAAAAAAATCAGAGTTAGACCATCTCCAACCCAAATAGTGTTTTTGGTGCAACTTTTATATTAAAATAGTGCAACTTTTACACTATTTCACTATTCCATCTCCAACCCATTGCACTAAATCTTATACTATTCTTTTTTTTATATATATTATTATTTGTCAACAAATACTCATCTCCAACCAATCAAAACCCAATTTACAATAAATAAAAAATAAAAAAATGGAAAATTTGTGCAAAAGTTGTGCCAAGTGAGCAGTGTCGCACAATATATTGTGTGATACTGTTCATTTGAGCAAAAATTGTGCAGGATTTGCCACTGGGTTGGAGGCGACTTTTGTTGAAAATTAAAAATGGCGCAAGGGATGCAGCAGGGTTGGAGATGCCCAATGGCAGCTCCTATTCTTTGTTATCTATCTATTTGTTTTTTTAACAAATTTGAGAACCGAACCCCATAAATTTGTTCACTATTAAAACCTTGAAGATCATTTTTTACATGATATAATACCAAATCAATTTAATGAACAGCTTGAAGATCATTTCATCAATTATGGCTTCCCAATTTACTTTGTTTTAGGTCCAACGTTGAGAAAGGTAATCACACTTTTATATTGCATTCCAAACACTTACATATATCAGTAATGTTTGTAACTTTTTGAACACCAGTTACAGTATTCTATATTCTATTTGAACATACATTACTTCCTGCCTCCGGTAATGTAATGAAGATACAAAATCCTTTCATACAAAATTCTATATTCTAGATAGAATTTCTACGATATGGGGTTGGAATAATGATGTAGCGGAAGCTCTGTCGAGAAAAACCTGCAAAAACGATTAGAAACAACCTACTAAAGTTCCGTTGATTTGCGCACAAATACCGGAAAGTTAGGCTTCAATTCGTTGATTCACGAAGAATACCGAAATTGGGATAATTAGAGAAAACTCTAAATTTTATAAATCAAAAACTGAGTGGCCAATTTCGACTTACATCATTATTTAAAGCAAACAAATCCTAAACCTAATCAAATTCCTTGGAAAGCAAGAAAACGACTTAAAAACGGAAAATTACCAAAAAAGGCAAAAATGAGTTTAAAGCAAAAACTAATTCTACTGAGAATCCTAAACACTCCAGAATTGACGGAAGTCGATTCGGAATTGGGAAACTCAATTTATTGCGAAAACGAAACTTCCCTAAAACGGCAAAAACTGCAACTTCAAGGCCTAAACGACGGAATTGGCCTAAAAAATGACGTGCTTATGCAGCAAAGCTGCATAGAAGTTCCGGAAACGTCGAAACGCATCAGCTGTCAAAATTTCAAGTCATTCTGATTCCGTCGCCCGGGTTTGGTCTTACTTGGTTTGTTTCAAATCCCACCCCTCCAAATAATCTAATGCCAGTTGATCCACTGCTGCCGCATCAAATAATCTTTCAAAAACCAGGGAAAAAAATGTGAAACCAAAAAGGCTGCATAGATAAGAATACTATATATCATCAACGCTTTGTTTATTTTCACACACTGGTTGCAATCCGAGGCGCCAATGAACCTTGCTGGAAAAATCATTGACAAGAAGTTGATAAAGGAATTTGTCATACTTGCCAAATTCCAACAAGATCGGTTACCTCAGAGAGTCCACCATTCTACAATTATGTTTCTTGCGGCGGCATCTGTGATGGGATTTTTGATCAGAGAACGTGTTCTCCCCAACCATCTCCCATTTAGAATCTGTATCTGCTGCAAGAAGGCAGCAAATCGATAAATAATAGACTAAATTGGACAAAAAAAGATAGTTTAACAACCAAATGTCAGATTCTCATAGTTGTAAAAATACACTAAATAGCCAGATGGAATAGACACGCTACAGTTGCCAACCGCTAAATAATCAATTTAATAAGAAGACAGAGGCAAAACCAGATGCAATAGACACACTTCAGATCGGGAGATCTCATCTCAAAACTATACAGCAACATCCCAATGAAATAGAAAGAATAAAACCATGGAAACGAATCAACATTGGTTTTAGACAAGTGAAAGTGTTCTTATTCTTGTTAGTAACCAACAGACCCAAAAGCTTAAGCTGATGGGAGGCTCTGATATCATATTAGTAACCAACAGACCCAAAAGTTTAAGCTGATGGGAAATGGCCCAACAATAGCATTTAAACCTTCTAACAATTCTAACAACTAAATGATATCCCCATCACTGCTTCGATTAAATATCAACTCTGGTGGGGGGAGCATCTTTGATTTAGCACAACTATAATGCTAAAAGCTCAGTTTCAACACCCTGATTATTCAAGATTTGCATCCAATTAAGAGAGTCAAGCAAGAGCATTAATCAGAACTTTTTAACTCTCCAAGTCTTAAACAATGTCATGAAACTCTTCCGAAGGCTAGAAAGTATCAGTGGCAAAAAATATTTCCACTGCCCAGTACTTGTTAAATTTTGTCTCTTGAATATATTACGGAACTGATCCTTAAACTTCCATGTCCAGTTACCAACTTTTAAGCCAGTTGAATATCAATACTAACAAGCTGCAAGATTAAGATTTAAAGACTAAGACATCAACACATTATGAAACAAACAGAAGAGGTTGATTTGATCTTCAAAGATCCTAAATCTATATGGAGTCAATAGACAACAGCTCCCCCCTTTCCTCCCCCAATCCATGAACAAACAAAAAGGCAAGGGGAAAAAGTAAAAAAAAACACATGACTAGCAGTAATTTCCAGAAAATGCACAGGATCAATGGCTGCACATCAATATCTTGACCCAGAAAACATGAAGCTTATGTTGATTGTTCTACATACTATATAAGGCCTCAGCATAAGTGCTCCTATCTGTTCCAGTTCAGTTTCATGAAGAAAATAGAGAAGCCCTGACCCAAAAGAAGTAATGTATGAGAACCTTTGCTGGGCTACAAAATGGAAAACAAGGGAAAGCATTGATTCTACAATAAATTCTTATGGTTCCAGCAAATAAAGGTACAATTATTCATGATTTGCAAATGATAGATTTCAAACACCCCATAAGCAATAGCAATCAGAATTTATCATTTTGCAGTTTATTCCTTCACAATCTACAAAAGCCTATTTGTTATGGTTTTGAACTAGAAACCATTCTTCCATTTTTTCACATTGTTTAAACCAGTTACAACATAATCAAGATCTGAACTAATTTTATCCTCTCAAATTACCATTTTCACTTAATCATCATTAACATTGATAAAAGACACTTGCACGGCTCTATTCAAAAAGTATGCCGCAACTACACTATGCAACCGGCACTACAGTGATCACTACTAAAACACACCTTGCAGATTTTAGTTTATAAATTTGCTAATTAATCACCGAACTTCCAGAAGAAAAAGCACCCACTAAATCATCATCCACAAACAGAAGAAAAGAAGTATTTATGTATATATATATATATATACAAATGGTATATTTTTTTTGATAGAGCATACATGTAGATTTTTCACTGAGATATATACAAAGAACATTTTATAACTGAAAAACGATATTTGCAAGAATTTCACAAAATTATGGAATCAGAATCATAAACAGTGATTTTACCAAAAGATAAATACTAATAAAATAACAAAAGATAATATCCCCAAAATCCTTAATTATCTTTCCTAAACTTACGCCTAACGTAAGTTCTCAAATTCCTAACCACTTCCCCATCACTAATTGTTTACAAATAACAGCTCTTTAGTACACAAGTTTTTATGGGCAACAGAAGAAACAACAAAGAAACAACCGAGTACAGATAAAACATGTGGTCTAGACCTGAATTCTGAAAGCTGTGTGAACCTGATGCCAAAGTCCAATCTTTCCATCCTTAAACGGACTTTTTAAGGCTCTCTTCGGAAGGAATTTCAAGTGTTGCTCCGGCATGTTCTTTGCTTGGCTTCACCTCTGCACCGATAATTATTGGGATGTTAATTTAGGTTCCTCTCAATAAATGACTAATCAACACTGAAATACACCACTTCAACTAAGCAGCACAACATATTTTGAGAGGTAAAGCAATTGAACACCATGCCTTCAGAAAAAAGGAAAAGGGGTAGAAGCAGTTATTCAAGATCCCCCTCACACAACACAACTCCTAATTTCAACATCTACATCAATCAATGTTTTGGCCAAATTAAAGTAGTTATAGAATCGCATTTCCTGTTTGCTCTACCAGAGACAGTTTTTAGGATGCTAACAAAAATTGAAAGCAAACCACATTCTTCACTAAACAGTCACAATGATACAATTGCATTAACAAGAAATGACATCATTAGTCAGGGGCATTCTTAGTGGGTACAAGTTTCATATGGCAATGTTATATTTGAATGTTAGACCTCATATCTACAGCTATACAAACAAGTAATTAAACAAAATAAGTCTGCAAACCGTAACAATTCACAAATCTAGTTTGATATCTAAGCACAGATATAAGCAGCCTCCTCAATGTACTACTTATTCCTCTAGGAATTTGAAAGTAAGTGGATTTACGATTTAAATAATATCAAATCAAGGAGTCTCCTCAACCTAACACAGCTTTTCAATCACTACTCGCTAAAATGAATGGGGTACTGTATCAATAGGAGTAACTGAGTGAGTAATTTTATCAAACAGGTAATGTACATACAAATCACATGTGAAAAAATCGAAGAAGAAACGCAAAAAGAAGGAAGAGGAATAGGAATAGGTACCGTAACCGCCACGATCATTGAGTTTGGCTTGAACAATCATGGTGGAAACGAAACGAGAGGCTTCGCGTGCCGCGTCGAGGTGTCTCTGGATCTGGACTTCGGAGGTCACGTGACGATTCTCGTCGAACTTGCTTCTGATTTCTTTAGCGGATTCTCGTAGCATCAGTGTGTCTCCCGCGAACGATTTCCTCGTAGCTCTAATCAGAGCTCTGTATGCGCTCAGCGCTTCTCCTCTCACCATTTTCGTTTCTCTCTAGTCTTTTTTTTTTTTTTGGTGAAAGGGGAGGCAAAAGCCCGCAAGGACAAACAGACTACATATTACAAGAGATAGGTCTGGCAAAAGCCAAACCTTTGTTGTCTTCTTCCAAGATACCAATCACTTGGGGAGGAGGATTATCAAAATAAGTAACACCCAGATCAAGACAGTGACCCAAGCTAGCAAGGCAATCAGCAACCCTGTTGCTTTCACTGTAGATATGCCGAATAGTGCAACACCAGTCTTCTTCAACGAAGGATTTGCAACTTTGAATGAGACTAAAGAGGGGGTGATTTAAGGGAGTGGTTTTGCTCAAAAGCTTCACAGTGATTTGAATGAGAATTGGTTACATAGTTAGCACTCGTCCAAGAGTCCAAATACCTCTTAATAATCAAGCCAGGGCATGAGGGCTGTTTGAACTCAGGATCAAATATACTTTTACACCTCCATTTCCAGGTGAACCACAAAGTAACAGCAAAAAGAAGATATCCAGGCATGTCTCTCAAAACATTCCTGTTGTCTTTCAGATTTAGGAATAGCCATTCCTTCCAATCACAATTAAAATTAGAGGACTTAGTCACCCCTTTGCAAATACTATCCCATATCAAGATAGAACTCGAACAGCTTCTTAAGACATGATTTGAATCTTCACAGCCCTGGTTACACCTGGAACAATTAGTATCCGTAGACATACCTCTAGAAGCTCTGTGAACATTTGTAAGAAGTTTGTCATGAAGGAGGATCCAAAGAAAACTTAGAACTCTAGAAGGGAGTCTAAGCTTCCATATGAAGTTCCACTGCCAAGAACTAATCCCACAGATTTTGTAATGGAAATCATAAGCACTCTTGACTGAAAAGTCTCCATTTTTGGACAGACCCCAGATAGCTTTATCTGGTCCACTCCTCCTCTTACCAAAATGAATACTAATAATTCTAAGAACAATGTGCCAAGGCAGAACAGATTTTAGCTTATGGATATTCCACTCCTCATCACAGATATAGTCAATAACTTTCTCCAGCAGTTGATCAACTGATAAAGGGACAGCAGCTTGGCACATGTTCTCTCTAGTCTTTTCTCTAACAAGAATTCATGAGTCATGAGTCATGACTTAGAGCGGCATGATATCATACAATCAACTACGTCGCCGTTTTGATTATATTTTTAGGGGAAATTTTTTCACGGGGTCTTTAGTTTTGTCAATAATGATACCCTCACTATTAAAATTAACAATAATTGAGCCAGAATTTTTTTCTTTTTAAAAATTTTTTTGATGTTTCTAATTTTAATATGAGAGAGAGGTTAACTATTTCTGGTAGCTTTCTCTCCAACTGCTATCCATTGTACCAACTTCAGTTCTGAGACCAGAAATCATTTCTTTTATGTGTTTTGATATTTCGACAATCTCAAACCCAGTTAGCTCAATCAAAATTGTCAAACAAGCTTGAACAGTCCAAGAAAAAGACCGAGTAGACGTCAAAGGAATCTAAACACTGATCAAAGAAAAGACTTGACACAGTGTGCGAAAATAATTTAGATGGGTTTGTTTAAAAAGGTTGGTAGTATTTGGAGAGGGACTTAGTTTGTCGCCAGTACAGCATCTATCTGTGCACGTCCTAAATTTTAATTTCAAAAATTAAGCTGTCCAATAATCAAATCCAGCAAATATCAAAATGTGAGATTTGAGAAAACAACACCAAATCGACAAAGATCATGATGCAAATATAGTTCACACGAATAAATACATCTTCCAAACAACTAGCAAATTATGGAGGAGGTAAGACAAATTTAAGTAATTGAGAAAGATTATCCATCAAAATTTCAAGAACAAAATAGTTCAAAATGGTGCTCCTAATCTTAGCATAAAACCTAGTACATCTAAAACCAGCATTCGTTTAAAAGGAATAACAAAAGCAGAGCATATTAAATCGAAAACAAACTTAAGCAGCAGCTTGGGTTGCAGCCTGCCTCTTCCTTGCCTCTTCTATGATGGTCAACTTGATACCCTTGCCCTTTGGAAGAGAAACCCATGGCTTTGTACCTTTTCCGATCGTGTACACGTTGCTTAGACGAGTTGCAAACTCGTGACCAGTTGCATCTTGAACGTGGATGGTTTCAAAGCTACCCTTCTGCTTCTCCCTGTTCTTGATGACTCCAACACGGCCTCTGTTCCTACCTCCGGTGACCATAACGACATTGCCAACATCAAACTTGATGAAGTCAGTAATCTTGTTGCTCTCTAAGTCAAGCTTAATGGTATCATTTGCTTTGATGAGCGGGTCTGGGTAGCGGATAGTACGACCATCGTAGGTGTTAAGATATGGGATGCCCTTCTGTCCAAACTGTACGGATCTAACCTTGCAAAGCTTGAACTGGAAAATACAAAAATCAAACAAATTAGGGACTTGTGAAGATCAGTTATATAAGCTAGCTACAATCTGCACAGAAACAAACATGCATAAAAGCTAAAAAAATTAAGGAAAATTCATACACAGCACAATGAAATGTATTCAGCAGCCATTTTGCTCTATTCAGGAGAAAATATAGAGTAAATGGTATTAAACGTACCTTGGCCTCCTCATCCCTGATAGAATGGAGACGGAAGCGTCCCTTGGTGTCATAAAGGAGACGGAAGTTTTCGTTTGTCTTGGGGATTGACACAACATCTGTAAAAATGAACATAATTCTTAGTACCTCAAACCAATAATCCCATCAACACCATGCAAAAATCAGAAAATCCACTGCTGCTCTGAATTTTTGCAAAAATATTAAAGAAAAAGAAAAGATACAACATACCCATGAAACCAGAAGGGTAGGTCTTGTCTGTCCTAACCTTGCCATCAACAAGAATATGTCGTTGCATCAGAATAGCAATGACTTCACGGTATGTTAGAGCGTACTTCAACCTGTTACGCAGGATGAGAATCAAAGGTAAGCACTCCCTGGACTTGTGGGGACCAGATGATGGCTTGGGGGCCTGCACAGAAAACAATCAGGGAGAGCAGCATCAAAAGAATGATAAACTTGATGAATTAAAAGAGATTCATAAAAACCAAATACATAGCAAAGGAGAAAATAGTTTAAAGTGGCAAACGTACAAATGCACCACCAAGTTTGTCAAGCATCCAGTGCTTGGGGGCATTGAGCCTCTTCAAATGTTTCTTCAATCCTCTAGCCTGTACACACAAAAAAGAATTAGACCAAAGATAACATTACAAGTACCAAACAATCTTTTCTTTTGCAGTGGCATCCAATAAACTAATTATTGATGCAGAAGGACATCATGTTATATAAAAGTAGTAAAAGTTAACTACAGAATTACACTACATATGAAGATAATATACTCTTACAAACTCAATTTCCTACATTTCCAACACCTATCTATCGTTTCAAAGGGTTTATCTGTGCAATAGACTCCCAACTTCCAAACCAGTAATGCTACGTGCAAGGACACACAAGTTGATCATAAAACTGACTAAAACTCCAACAAACAAAAAAAATTCTTCCCAGATCCAAACACTGCCAAAAGATAATCTTTCTAAACAATCCACATACTAAACAATCTTCGATTCTTTGGACCGATGTTACTGTCGAAACTCAAAACACACAAAATTATCATAAACTAAAAAAATCCGTAACCCTACTTTGAAAAGGGTTATCACAATATTATCACAATATTATCTAAAGATTCAAAAAGCGATGTTAATGAATATCAAAGTGAACGAGAGAGATAGAGAGAGATATGCTGACCATTATCGAGATCTTGTAACTCTGCTGGCTGCTGCTGCGGCTGGTTGAGAGGACAGAGGAGGAGTAAGAAAACTGAAAACCCTACTTTGAAGTTTGAAGATATATATCAACTGAGCTCTGTAAGGTTAATAAATCCGGTTCGGTTCTTTTGCGGGTCTAGAGTATACCCGGTTAAGACCCATATCCGACCCGCAGTTATTGTGGGTCTGAGACTCTGAATAGATAAAATCCACCCGGGTCTTTAGTTGAAATGGTTTGGGTATATACCCAACCATCAGTATGTGAATATGGACAGGTCCAATAGACCCTATCCATTTTGCCAACCCTAGTGATTTTGGTCTCTCTTGCTTGCTGTCTCTTGGTCTTTGAGTCTCAACAGTGGCCATGACTTCAGTCTTGAAAATTGGAAAGCTATCTCGTTACTGTCTCTCCTCTCTTTCCCTTCAACGATTCTTCACAACGGTCCCCTGTAATGTTTTTCTTTATCTTTACTCTCAACAACTCTTTTTTTTTCTTTATGATATTATTATTATTATTTTGGGTTCGTGGATTTGGTGGGGTGTAGTTTACTAAGAAGAAGTTGTTAAATTGATTATTGTGATTGTAAACAGATGTCTCTGGTGCGACAAAGGAGACCAGTAGCTTCATTCACCCCAATGCAGTTGTTCACCCAAATGCCATCATTGGTCAGGTGCTTCCTTCTTCTCCAACTCTTTTCTCTGTTTATCTATTTATGCTATAAAGCTTTAAATTTTAATGTAATTCGCTATCAAACTTGATCGGTGGTTTCTTTGTGTGCTACTTTATATGGGTTCTTTTGGTTCTGATTTATTGGGCACTTGTTGCCAAGTATTACTAAGCTACCCAATCAATATTTGAATGCATTTTTTATTTTACAATTAAGTCTATAGCATACTAAAGAGATTTTGATGCTTTTTTTTCCTTCTGGTAATTGATGGGTGCAACTTTGTGCTTGTTAATTGTTTATTAGTTTGCTTGCTTCTGCTTATGATATGAGTTCTTAAGAATATTAGTCAAACTCAAACAAGCTATTTTAATGGATATTTACTTGTTTTTTTTATGGTGTTTAGAGTTTTCAAATTTAAAATTCCTGTCTCAGGGTGTTTCAATTGGTCCATTTTGTACCATTGGCTCTTCTGCTAAGCTTGGAGATGGTTGTCAATTATATCCTGGAAGCCATATATTTGGAAATACTGAATTAGGGGAGCAATGCATTTTGTTAACGTGAGTTCTGCTTTTGGTGTTACCTCATTTATTTACTTTTAGCACTTTTACTGAGAGATGTTCATATATGTTCTTGATGATGTTACTATATTCAAGCATTTTAAACTTTGTCAGGCAGTGGTGCTGTGGTTGGCGATGATCTTCCTGGGCAAACTGTTTTTGGATGCAATAACATTATTGGGCATCATGCTGTGGTTGGTGTTAAATGCCAGGACATGAAATACGAGGTTCACTTCTATCAGTTTAGATGCTAACTTATTTACTATTGGGCTTGATGGGTACTTGGTTAGATGTATACTTTCTTAGAACTTTAGCTTGTCAATCTGTCTCTCTGCATCGATGGCAATACCACTGATTATGCACATCATTGTAAGTTAGTGAACTAGATGTCTTCATTACATCTGTCAGACTGTCATGCTGTTCATCATAATTATAATGTTTACAGTAGCATTTCATGCATACACTTATCAATGTATAGCAAGCTACTTACATTTTTTTTTTAAGGTTTTAGTCCGGGGATGAATGTTTTCTTCATGTTGGGAACAACAATGAGATCAGAGAGCATGCTTCAATTCATCGATCTTCAAGATCAAGTGATAGAACGGTATGAAGAAGTGGCTGATAATTTTTCTCCTTTTTTCTGAAGCCAGCACTATGTGTGTGAAATTTGGGTTGTTATCCTGTTCTAACAAAAATAAAATAATCAGGTTATTGGCGATAACAATCTTATAATGGGGTCTTGCCATATCGCCCATGACTGTAAGATTGGCAACAGTAACATATTTGCAAACAATACTCTTCTTGCGGGGCATGTCGTTGTGGAAGTAAGTTCATAATTATTGCATAATCTGATATAGATCACAATGTGATGCGTAGTGTTAATGTGTTATACATAGTTATGTCTTATTTGCGAGTATCTGACAAGAAGTTGATTCAAGTGCTGTCATTGTAGGACTATACTCACACTGCAGGAGCCATTGTTGTTCATCAGTTTTGCTGTGTTGGCTCATTTTCTTTCATTGGCGGGGGTTCTGTGGTATGATCCTTTTCTGTTGTCTGGCCCTGATTTTTCAATCTGTTTTGTCATTCGATGTAATGAGGAACCTGGCTTCATTTGTGGTTGTATGTTGTCGACTATGGATGTGAGGTGTGATACATAGCAACCTCAAGATGAATAAAACAGTAACGATAGGCAATATAAAATTTATTTCTATATCTTATGCATGAAGGTTTCGCAAGATGTCCCTAAGTACACAATGGTGGCTGGAGAAAGAGCTGAGCTTCGCGGTTTGAATTTGGAGGGACTTCGTCGTCGTGGATTCACAATCACAGAGGTTGGTCATCATTGAACTGTCATTACGTTCCATTTAAAATTCATGTTTCATATTTTTCAAATAAGATTCTTAAAATTAATGTTTCATATTTTTACCCATTTTCTGTCAAGTCTGCTTTTACTATAAGGTTGCATGTCTCCGCCTTTCAAATGTTGCTATGTCTTTTTGGGCAGAAAAAGGAAAGCAAAATGTTAGTAAAAGTAAAAAACACTTACCAAGTTGCGTTTGTTTATAAAAGACAATAGGAAAATGGCCATGTTATAAAAAAAGTATTTATGTTCAATAGGTATCCCTCATAAATCGTTCATAAAAATATAGTATAAAATATTGTTTTCTTGTTACCACTCTACACAAAAACTGTTGTTCAGGTTTTAAGCCATCTAATTTGCAGATAATGGAGCCTACATGAAGGAACATTTTACAGGTTGAATGGCTGTGAATATGGGTAGTAACGATAAGCCACTAAGTTAGAAATCAGTTTTCAAGGAGATTTTGTAGTTTGTTGTTGCAAGAATTATCAATTATGGCTGTTGTAAATTGTTTCCTCAATTAAAGACCATTTAGTATAAAGTTTTTAAACAAGTCTGTAGTTTTCAGTTTAAAGTATAATAGTCAATGTTTGGTATTCCAGTTATTCAATTTTTTGGTGTCAAATGGATAATATGACCTATATATCTTCATTGCTGAATGGCAAATCTAACAAACACCGTCTAGTTGGGATCATACATATATGAAGTTGAGTGTTGATGGTGGCATGTCGTTTTGTTAAATTTCTCCTTTTGACTCTATTTTTGTGCCTGGACCATGTGGATGGTCTTGTACTTGTCTATGTGATGTTGTGCGCAAGAAGTGGTCAACAGCTTATGGGCCTATCGATAAGCAAGAAGCAATAATCTCCTGAACAAGAAGTGTGACTAAGATTGAAACGGAAATCTTTGATTTATTTTCTTGTCGGACTCTCTTATAAATTTTTTTTCCTATTACTTATCTTTTTCGCTGCTTCAAGGATATTTCAGACCTTTTTATTTTTTTGTGAAATCCTTTTACCTTGATGCATTACTGAAGGTTTTGAGTTTGGTTGACTTTTGCTTTGTTCAATAGCTTATGTGATGGCTTTTGTTTTTCTTGCATTTAATAGTCTTAATAATGTGATATCTATTCTTTTGATATCGTTGTAATCCATCTATGCATTTTATCTGATCACATGTTCTGAAAAAGCTTATTTCCCTTTTTGGGCAAGGATCCAGATTAAGAGTTTGAGAGCGGCTTACAGAAAGATATTTATGCCTGTTGATACAAATGCTGCGGGTTTTGAAAATCGTCTTACTGAAGTGGTATTATCTCTCGCCTTCCATGCTTGTGTGTGTGTGGGACAAGCACACTAAATATATTGTCTTGAGAAAGCTTAATCGATATTTCAGGAGGAGGATGAAAAGTTGGGTCAGGTTCCTGCTGTATGTTCAATGCTGCAGTCTATTCGTGATTCTTTTACAGAAAATCGCCGTGGAATATGCAAGTTCAGACAATGGAGCGATTCTTGAAGCATGCTGTAGTAAGTTTCTGAAATTGGATCTTTAAGTGTTTTTTCTTGTTCTCTCTCCCTCTCTGTCTCTCTCTCTCTCACTTTCCCGTATAATTTTGACCTTACAAATAGTGTAGTGTCAGTGTTTGTTACCAAACTTACAGTTCAGTTCACTGTATGGTTAATTTGATATCAGTATTGTGTTTTGGAGCAATAAATCTTGTGGTTTGGGCATGTTCTCCTTGCAGTTTTGCTTGGGAATTATCATTTTTGCAAGCGGTCGTTGGCTAATTTGAGAATCATCTAGGGGTTCTCAGTTTCCGGTGAAGTTCCTTTTACAGGTTTAACTTGTAGGTTATAGAAACTTGATATATCTGTGAAAACTATATATAAGAAGCTCATGCTTCATGTGTTGTGAAGAATAATGATTGATAAGCTTTTAGCAGGATTTGAAATAACTTTTTGCTCCAACAATGGAAAGTCACTAAATTGTTTTTGAAGGATGAGAAGAGAAAGTGAATGTACATTAGGCATTCAGCAATATTTGTGGTTCTAAAACAAAATCAAAACCTGTGATGTAATTACACTTTTTTGATGTTTTTTGAGTACAATTATTGGCTCAATGTACATGATTGTTGATTACAATGACAAGCCAATTTGATTACACCAGACATTTCTCATTAGCATTTTCTGTCCATCATTTGAATGTGACATTGGTGGCCTCCACCTCCACTAATCATAACTTCCAATGGATTCCCTTATTTTTAAGGTATCCTATTAATGAGAAATGTCGACTTTCATGGTGGGTTTCAATAGATGGGATTGGTCATTGGGAGACTAATAGGAAATGTTAAGGAAAAAAAAAAAAAAAAAAAAACAGCTTATGTAAAAGCACTTTTACTGAATTGTATTGGTGTGTACAAAGTGCTTGCTTTGTGCTTTTAAATTATATGTGAAAAGTTGATCAAACATATGCATCACATTAAGATGCTATGCTTTTTTGATTCACCGACTGGCAAATGATACCAATTTTTTTTTTTTTTTTTTTCCTTCTTTTAGATGATTTTTGGGTTTGTCCGGAAGAAACTGTGAGAAAGAGAATGATTTCCTACCAACCTTAAATTAAAAAAAAAAAAAATTCAATTTATAATAAAAGAAAGTTATCATTAGTACAGTAAATGAATGTGGACACCTCATATCACATATTTTAGTTTTATTTTTTCTTTGGTGTCAAGATTTGTTAGAATTTACGAAGATCAAGTACTACATGTGTGAATTCCCTACATATATTTGTAAAAAGCATATGATGGGATTCGAACTTCTAACCATTAACGTGGAAGGGGATGTGCACATCACTTGTGTAAATAGGAGATACATTCTCATTTTAAGTCTTAATCACTACAAGACTTCAGTAATCATCTATATAATAAACCTTGGCAACCAAGGCAAAGTTGATGATTTATAAAAAAAAAACCTAATAAGCAATATTTTATTGGAGAATTCATCTGATTAAAAAATTATCAAAAAAGCATATCTTGCAGATTAGTAGGTAGAGGTGTTTTGGCCTATCTTAATTTGTATTTATTATATATAAACTAGATTTTTAATGGAACAATTAACATCATTAATTTGCTGGTCTAATGTTCAACTAGGAAAACTTGTAAAAAAATAATCACAACTTGTCACATAATATTTATTACAAATCACTTCCATAATGTTTGAAACCAGTCAAACAAGTTGTAAATGTTTAATGTTTTCTAGTTCTTCTAAGAGAGAATTTAATTAATTGATTATCATCAACTTGGGCTATAGATTACATAGGATTACTTGTTTAATATATCCTTTTCAATGCTGGACCCAATAAAAATATCAACAACTCTAGTAAAAGACAAACCCTAGCTAGTTAGGTGAAATATAATATCTATATATTTTTATATCTCAGTCTCATTCTTGTTCTTCTTCTGATTTGCTTATTTTAGTTTAGTTTTTACTTATTTGGGAAACAAAAATATCTTATTCTCCTCTCCAACTCTAGTCCCAAGATTGAGATAATGAGATAATTAATGAGATTCTATTGATGGAAGATGGTATCTAATTACCCCAAGTGGCCAAGTTTTTATATATATATGTAGGAAATTATTAAGAGGTGATGTGAGATGTCAATCACTTGAATATATATAAGGTTTATTATCACTTGAATATATATAAGGTTTATTAGCACCGGTTCCCCCTGAACTTTACGCGATTTTGTATTTTACCCTCTGATTTTTTTAGGCTTTGAACCCCCTAAACTCACATTAAATGGCAAATGGTTTGGTTTATTGCCCCTCTGAACGCCTGTTTGAGAGGACATCTATAATCATGTTTTGCCAATAAATGAGTTCAGGGGGTTTAACGCCTGAAAAAAAATTCAAGGAGTAAAATGTAAACTCGTATAAAGTTCAGGGGGACTAATGCCAATAACCCTATATATAATCTTTTTCTATGTACTGTTGTGTTTCTGTGTATTTTTTTTTTTTTTTTTTTTAAGTATTATAACTATTACACTGGTCGTAACCTGTCAAGATAGGTTAACAACTCTCTCTAATTACATTAGGGTGTTTTTTTATAACCTAATTTGATAATCTTATCATTGATATTAACTGTGAATGATAAATATTTTAACGATGAATTAAAGAACATGGTTTGACGATGAAGACGGTATTCTTTGACTTGGGTGGTCTAAAACATGAAGTGATCTATGGTTCGAAATAAATCTCATACCAAGACAAAAGTGATAATGTTTTTATCTGTGCTTTTTAGCATTTAATTTTTATCAGTCAATCAGAATATTTTTGAATGGAAAAACACGTATGCTGATGGACTGATGGTGGTGTGTATGACCCCTCTTTTCCACAGAGATATATATTTTGGTTTGTGCCCTCTAGCCAATTAAAAAAAATGAAATCATTCAAAAAGAATACTAATTATAAAATAATTAATATATATTGACTTGTGTGCAAAGAATTCAAAACAAATTTGTTTGAATTTATATATAGCGATTGTTCATGAGAATTGGCTTGACAACGTAAGACATGATTATATGTATATGTAGTAGGGAAGTTCCCATGAAAGAGGGTTTGGTGGATGGATCAACCTCCATTTTCAAACTTCTCATTTTCTTCTCCATTTTCTTAAGTCATCTAACTACCGACCCGACCTCCAAACAATTGGAATATATCAAGTCCACCCCTCTCTCTCTCTGTGGACTATCTGTTCTTATAATTATTTCTTTTGTATATACAGAAAAAAATCATTTTTTTTTCTTTTTTATAATCGTAGATATACAAGTTGATGATGCTTTATGTACACGACGTTCATTCATTCTGACAATGTCTAAACAATTAATATCTCAGAAATTTAGGAGATGTTCATGATTATGAGAATATTTTATATATATATATATATATATATATACCAAGACAAACAAGCGTATATACGTTTTCGGTAGACGCAAATGTGTGTAATATACGTTGAGAGAGAGAGAGAGAGAGAGAGACATTCAACTAACTGGTATTAAAAAGGCAAGTTGAAAAAGTATCAAAGAGAAACAATGAAAGAATAAACTAAATCCATCCAATCATCTTCTCTTGGTGTGGTGTGCATCCATTTTCATCAACCCCACCTTCCCTATCATCATCATCTATCATATAACCCCATATTCAAACATTTTTACTCTTATTTGCTCTCTCAATTTGAATTTGGTATATCATTGGTGAGGTTTTATTTGTTGTCCGGAAAAAAATGGGCAGGAAGTGCTCACATTGTGGAAACATAGGCCATAATTCAAGGACTTGCACTGCTTACAGAGGAGCTGCTGCTGCTTCTGATGTTTCTGTTGGTGGACTTAGGATTTTTGGTGTGCATCTTGATGTTTCCTCTTCTTCTTCTTCTTCTTCTTCTTCAATTCCCAGAATGATGAAGAAGAGCTTTAGCATGGATTGCTTTCCCTCCTCATCCTCATCTTCTCCCTCTTCTTCTTTATCAACCACACTTGTTTCCATAGATGAAGATCATAATAAAACCTCCATTAACGGCTATCTGTCTGATGGTCTCATGACTGCTCGAACTCAAGAAAAAAAGAAGGGTAAGTGATCGAGTTTCATTCAATATCAATTGCAAAAACCTCTTATATATAATTACTATTGTTGTTTTAAATAATTTGACTACTCTTATTAATTGTATGATTAATGTGTGCAGGCGTTGCGTGGACGGAAGAGGAGCATAGAACATTTTTAATGGGGCTAGAGAAGCTAGGGAAGGGAGATTGGAGAGGGATCTCTAAGAACTTTGTGAGGACAAGAACTCCAACACAAGTTGCTAGTCATGCTCAGAAGTATTTTCTCAGACAGGTTTCTCTCACCAAGAAGAAGCGACGTTCTAGCCTCTTTGACATGGTACATAAATTAACATGTCCTTAATTGAATTGTTTAATTTGTGTTGTATAATTTATGAAATCATATGATCAATAATAAAACTTGTGACTGCGCGCAGGTTGGGAGCAGTAGCACTACTAGTACTATGGCAGGTCATCACCGTGTCAACAGTAGTTGTGGTTCCAAGACAAGTAATCATCATGAATATCTGAAACCAGTTACAAATGGAAGCCACCATGAGAAGATAATGCCTCTAGTACTAGACCTAACTAGTTTTTCTCATGAACAAGCTAATCAAACAGCGGCTTCTTCACAGCAGCATCAAGTTGTGCCAATTTGGGTACATGGAATGATTGATTTGAACAACAAGCAGCCATCATCAAAACCCCAGAATGCAGCAGCAGCTGATGATGATGATGATGATGATGATGATCTTGAGCTTACACTTGCCACCCCAGACAACAAATCGCCACCACCTAATAAACCCCACCTTATTAGACCCATTAGTGTTACCTGATCGACTTTTTATTTTATTTTGAGGCTGCTCATTCTTCTTAATCCCTATGAACATCATCAAAAATTAACATATGCTATGTATTTATGGTATTAATTAATTAATTAATTAATTAATTATTATTATCCAAGTATAGATCGCCAATAGGCATGTCTGGCCCTATCGACCAATCTCTTCTCTTCGATCTCTTCTTTTTTAATTACTTTTTTTGTTTATGACTCCCATTATTAATTATTAAACTAGTTCAACTTTTTTGTTTCTTCTCCAAGGATACCATAAATTTCAGTAACTTATTTATTTGTGATATGCATGTTGTTTAATTATTGAAGAAAAAAAAAATGGCATCTACCTCACTGGAATATTCCAGCTCCACCTCCACAGGAACAGGTTCAGTTTCTATACCTAACAACTTGCTATGTGATCTCTTTTATATATACAAGTTTATTCTAAATTTGGGAGCTTGATTAGATATAGATAAATTATATATAAATTGTTTTAATAATATTATATAGTAAGGTGATCATATATGTCACATGCATATAGTGCAAGCGACAGATGTGGAAAGGAACCAATAAGTGATTCAACTTTCTCTCATTTATAGCATTATTCAAATTTGATATGCTTGTGTGTGGCTCCTGATAGATAATGGATAGAAGAAAACAAATTGAATCATACTATTTAGGATTGATTGTATTGCTTGTCTTATCAGGTGTCTTCTTTAATTTTGTCTAGGTTTTTAGTTATCAAACACAACTTTGATCATTCTTTAGTTTGTGATTTTTTTCGTTCTTGATCACCAAACCGGTTCATGTTTTTTGAATTTGGATCATCAGTTGTCCTGACCTAATTAGATCTATTGACATGTGTAATCGATAGTTGTAATTTATTTCACTTTCATTATTTTTTTTTTATCAAGATCCTTTACTGTGCAGCCTGTGCTGATCTTTTTCATTATCTAAAGCAATTAAGAATAAGACTTGTATTTAAAAATAATGAAATTGAAATAAATTACAGTCATTGATTATACATGTCAACGGATCTATATAGGTCAGACAAAGATCAGATTAGCAGAAGATCCAAATTCTATTTTTAAATGCAGAGTCTTATTTTTAAGTACTTTAGATTAGGAAAAAGATCAGCACAGCAGTGTATCCATGTTTATTACAAGTGTGAAATCATCCCCGGGATTTTCAAAGGTGACTTAATTACTTAGGTGGGAAGGGGAATTAAAACCTCTTTATATATAGCAGGAACTCAATATATATATTCATTATTAATTTGTGTGTAGGGTTGACTTAACTTGATTATATCATGGTTTTTAATAAACATTGTAATCACAAATCTAGAATTATATTCTCTTCCCCTCATTAAAATATAGCTTTAAGGAATTGGAGAAAGAGGATATGATTTGAACCCACAAACTCAATGTATGAGTGTGAAGGGTTTATAATCATCCTCAACTTTAGTCTATTACATACCACATTTGTAAAAACATAAAATTGTTGTGGATTAATCATTGCATGTTTATTTAAAGGGTGCTGATATTGCCACCCATAAAACTAATTAGTACACCTATATTTTATTAAAAAAAAAATTAATTATAAAAATATCTCAATAGAAATTTACCAATAAGGATACATTACTTTAATTTAAAAATAGGACTAATTGCACAAACGTCCCCTGAGTTTAGGCATAATTGCATGTATATGGAATTTTTACCCATAATTGCACAAACATCCCCTGTAATTAGTTGACTTCGTTAAATCTAACCATTGACCACAATTTTAACGAAAAAATGACTAAAGTGCCCCTAGTTACCTATTTTATAATTAATTATATATATACTCTCTTTTTTTGACAATTTATATATATACTTAAAAAAAATAATTATATATATACTTAAAAAAATAATTATATATATATATTAAAAAATAATTATATATATACTTAAAAATAATAATTATATATAATACTTAATTTATTTATTTAAAAAAATGGATTATAAAAATGTAAAAAATGGATTAAAAAATGGATTATAAAAATTGTTAAATAAATAAATTAAGTATTGTATAAAATTATTATTTTAATTATATATATAAATTGTCAAAAAAAATAAAGTATATATATAATTAATAATAAAATAGGTAACTAGGGGCACTTTAGTCATTTTTTGGTTAAAATTGTGGACATTGGTTAGATTTAACGAAGTCAACTAATTACAGGGGATGTTTGTGCAATTATGGGTAAATATTCCATATACATACAATTATACCTAAACTCAGGGGACGTTTGTGCAATTAGTCCTTTAAAATAAACCAAATATTATGTACACTTACTAATTACACAAATATCTTCAACTATATCTCTTTATTAAAAAATAAATAAATAAAACTTATAATAAACCTTAATTAAACTCTAATTTTATTTCAAATATCAAATTTTCTCATCATCGCATGATTATCATATAATAAAATAATGGAAAAATAATTTTCACAAGATGCTGATCATATATAGGTAGATATTTTTTTTACTTTTTTTTACTTTTTTTTTGTCTTTTTTTTATGTCTAGTTATGAACTCTATCAATAAACAAAATAATTTTTTTTAAGAGATGGTTTTAGATATGAATGAGTTTTTTTTTTTTTAATTTATGTGGACCCCATATACAGTCCAGTTGTATGTACATCTTCCCTTTCATAAGGCTCCTACATTCGAGATATTTTCAACAGTAAATTGGACTATCATTAGAAGATAATTAAATTCCAAAAAATAATATGATTTTTTATAAATTAGGTGTGTTAATAATTAAGAGGGTTTATACATAAAATATATTAAAATGAATATATTCATTTCAATAAGAGTATTATTGGCATTGGGATGAGTGCTTACAGTAATATTTATTTTTTAAATTTTAGACATGAGTGTACTTATAAAAATAAGTGTACTAATTAGTTTTATAGGTGGCAATATTTGCACCATTATTTAAAAGAGATATTTTTTTTTTTTTTTTTTTTTTGGTAATATAAGAGATCCATATTCTATTGCTCAATCTTTCTAAATATAAGATTTTGCATTTAATAGTAGGTATCAAGTATATCAACCTCCATGTGTAAGTTTGTGTTGGCAGATGGCAAAGGGATGTAGCCCCTTTTTGTAGTTTACTGTTTCCTTTATAAAAAAATCAAGTATATCAACCTCCTATTTATAAGGAGATATTATTATTTCCCCTCTGAGTTTTGCCATATTCGTAACTTTACGCCCACTAGTTTTAAAAATAGCCGGTCTTTCCCCTGAAAACCAAATTATTCGAAGATTTACCTCCTACCATTAGGATTTCTGTTAAATATTGGTTTGGCCGTGAAAATAATTCAGAAAGTACGTTTTTACCCTCTAAATAGTTTTTTTTTTTCCTTTTTGTTTTCTTTTTTTATTAGTAAATTATCATTTAATCTCCACCATCCATCTCAAGCATGGATGGCAGAGATCTATTTAATTTAACATATATTTTTTTGATTAAAATTTTCTTTTCAAATGAAAAAAGGATGAATGGCAGAGATCTTCCTCTCCACCATCATCTCTAAAACCTAGCCAACCCCACCACTCTTACATCAAACCCTAGCCACCACCCTAACCTACCAAAATCACTCCAACAACCACCTTTATGAGCGCCGATCGTCATCCAAGTGAGGATATCAACGCTCAATCTTTTCCCAAACGAGGAGATCGATGCTCTATCTCCTTCCAAACAAGACCAGCGTTCAATCGATCTCCTCTTGCCGCCGATCGTCTTTTCTTTCTTTTTCTCCTTCTCTTCTCCATCTTCTTTCCTTTGATAGAGGTTTGGGTGTTATTGGGTCGCGATTTGGATTGCGGGATGGTGTTTTTGGATTTTGGTGGCTTGGGTGGGCCGTCGGCGAGTAGATTGTGGGGTGGTGGTGGTTTTGGCTGTTGAATCTGGTGGTGGCTATGGTTGATGGTTTTGGATTTGATCGTGAAACTGTTGGTGGTTGGGTTGGGTTTGGTGGTGGTGTAATTCTGAGTTTTGAACTTGATGAGCTGATGAATTCTGGTTTGGTTGTGAATTCTGGAATGTGGTGAATTTTCATGATGACGATGGTTGATGAACTGGTGATGATGATGGTTGATGAATCGGTGAACCTAATTTATTATATTTAAGTTTTTATTTTATTTATAATTTGAGTTTGAGGGCATAAATGTATTTTCTTTTCAAACTCATTTATTCACAAATAAATAGAAAATAAAAAAGAGATGGATCTCAACCGTCCATTTATTCACATATGAACGGTTGAGATCCATCTCTTTTTTATTTTCATTAAACAATGACAATCTAATCATGTTCTCTTAGCACAGTTACAATATTTCCCTCGGTGTTTCACGATCAAACCACTATTTAACGAAAATCCTAACGGTAGGGGGTAAATCTTCGAATAATTTAGTTTTCAAGGGGAAGACCGGCCATTTTTAAAACTATATGGGGTAAAGTTATGAATATGGCAAACCTCAGGGGAGAAAATAATAATATCCCATTTATAAATTATAACATGATTTGCATGAGTTAGTGACTTCTTGTTTTATTAATTATTTCACAAATGGTCCCTGGTTTCTGAATTGCTTGGCTACAAAAATCAACAGCAAAGATTCAAGAAGAGTCTACATACACTTTTACATGAAAAGATGATATATATATATCGAGAGTTATCAGAGACAGAGTGTGAATAAATACAGTGAAATAGACAAGGCACTTTCTGTCCTCACTTGCGTAGCAAGGGACCATATATGCTAATATGTCTTTTGCATTTATATTCGGATTCAGTTCTAACCAAAATATTAAATCTGAAATTTATTGTTCTCTTCCAAAAAAGAAAGAAAAAACACATTTGATCTCACCTCAACTTGATAGAAATTGTAAGGACTGAATTATTGTCATCTTTTTCTTTCGAGCTATTATAATTAATTAATCAGTGGTTCGGTGGAGATCGAGCTGAGCTGAGCTGAGGAACACACTCCAAACGATTTGTATCCAACAAGACAAACCTAAGCATGATCATAAATAAAAGATAAATTGAGTGACTAGAAAAAGGGCCACATCTACCGATCAGCATTGATGAGATTAAATAGATAAGGAAACACAATGAAATGGATTAAGCTTGTCCGACCACGATGAGGAAATGAATACCACATTATCATCATCTTCAACTTTATATAATTCATCTATCAGTGGCAAACAAACAACATCAACATGCATGAGTCATGAGTGGGACCTTCATGAAAAACAAACAAAATCCCAGGTTTCTATTAATTTCTTCATTATATTGATCAGTACTGGAGACTATAGCAGAGAGAATACACACAGGCACAGCTTTATTTATAATTTCTCTGACTGTATCTAATGATTTTTCTGTGACCATTAATATGATCACTTTTAAGCTACAGCGACTATTCAACCAACAATTATGTCTTATATATTAACTACCCTGTAGCCTGTAAACATCAGTGAGGTGTCTAATTATTATTTTCGATGATTTTTCTTTCAAGACCACAACAGATCAAGCACACTTGCATTCGATCATGTGGAAGATATATTTATAAAAATGTACAACTTTCATTCTCTATCACACATTGAAAACCCACTTTATCTTTTTCTCTTTAACTACTTTACACTTGAAGATTTTTAATATTGCTCTTATATATTTTAAATATGCATTGGAAATATATATATATATATTGTAAGTTTGATTTGGTATATTTCATTAATCAGATGAAAATAATTCTAAAGGAATCCCAACCCATTTATGGTACGATTGAGATTAGATCATCTCCAATATATATGTACAACTTCTTGCGAGCTACGCATGTAATTTTAATTCGGGTATTTTTGTGTCAAATGTGAGGTAATAAATAACGACAGCAAGGGAATAGTTGAATCCATAACAAATTTTTACTGTAAAAGAATAATTTTTTATTAATAATAATCAAATATAACAATAAATCTTTGTATATATATTTTTTAACAGTAAAAATTTGAGTTATTGACAAATTAAAGCAACACATTTTACCGTTTGTAAAATTGTTAGGATCTATTAAACCAAACTAAGAATTTGTTTTTGTTGTAATTGTGTGATGGAAGTTGGAAGACTTAAAATGCAAAAAGTAAAATGAGTGGCACTAATTTGAAGTGATTTTTTTTTATGATAATATGTTAGATATTTGTCGGCTTGATATCATTCTCTTGTTCTGTGTCCTCTTGAAAATGCCCACTTGTGATATCATATTATCCGACGAGTAATGCTAAATAATCTAAAAAACAAAATTAATTCAAAATTCAAACAAAATGATATGATAATTCATAGTTCATGTGGTGACTATTGGTGAGTGATATGAAAATATATATATATATATAGTAATGTTATTTCATCTAAATTTAATATCCAAATCTAGTATCCAAATTGGCTGTCTAAATGATGTGACATCTCAGACATCTAATTTAGATTAAGTAATATTATTGAAATATAAATTACTTACTACGTTATTTAAGTTGACATTTGAGTTATGGTTTTAAATTGTGTATCATTATTGTGATCTAATTAGGTGGTTTAGTGAATGTCATCTTCAATTGGTTTTTATCAAGTTTTACACGTGGGAAAATTAAGGTCACACTAATGTACACCAATCAACATTTCAGACTACTATCATAATCCGACCCCACATCTAATGGAAGGTTAGGTTAGGTATATAAGGGACAAGTTGTAAACGGTAATGACGTCTTTCTGAAATCAAAAAATTAATAATCTAAATTAATTGAATATGCAATCAAATTAACTTCAGATACACATAATATTGGAAATTTAGTATTTTAACTTAACATATCTACATTACATCTTGTTTCTAAATTATGGTTTAGAAATATAAAAGAAAGTAAATATTGATATTATTTCCGATGTATTCTCTATTAGATACTACTATAAAAAGTATCATCGAGTATTCCCGACATTTTAAAAATATCAATGATATTTTCGATATTTTTACAAATCCAAGTATACCTGCCTTTAGAGTTTTGGACATGATGGAGGCTGCAAGTGCTTTGATAAAGAATTGTAAAAATACTAAAATGTGATAGAGAAATGGACACATTTTCTAGATAAAGAAAGGAACCCTAACAGACATTAAAGTCATTTCTTGCAGTTTAATTAATTACACTCCAATTTGATGTTTTGTTGGGGAACCTTTTGAGTTTTGAGCAGGAAAGAGGACCACTTTTGTTGGGAAAATATCCTTTTATTTGTTGTCCATTTCTGAAATTTAACGAAACATGTAAGCATTGCGGACACTTTTTTTTTTTTTTTTTTTTTTTTCCATGATGTATCACCAACATGATTTTGGGTTGGATTCTAATTGAAAAAGCTGTGCCGGATAATTTTTCAAACATGCGACTGAACAATCAAATTTGTCAAATTGAAAACAAAGAAAACGATTTAGAGTATTAAATAAGATTAATCATAAGTTGTCTAAAAATTTCGAATACATATCACTCGTCATAATTTACATAATATACAACCCCACCTATCATATCTTTTACGCATGAATTTTGATAAAATTTTAGACAGACTAAGAATACTAAAATAGTGCAGTCAACATATATATACTAAAATAGGCCAACCCATTGTATCTGCAAAAACTTAAGTGTGAAAAGGCACAAATTTCAGTCATGTTTATGTTAACAGCAAATGAAATGAAATATATTAATTACAGAGTATTTGTACTTGTTTCATTATCATTCTAGGTGGAAGGAAGAATGAAGATTATAGAATGGACTTAATAAATAATGAGAGTTTATTATTCGTATTTGTCATATTAATTCAACTCTTAAGACTTTACTACAATAATGATGATTCAAACATTCATGTAATTAGCAGAAAGCAGAGAATTAAGCTACAAGTCCGTCCCATCCAGAAAAGTGAATACAATTAAATGAATATTGGCTTGATTGATTTTATATCCTGTCGATGCATTTTAAGAAATGAAACAAAATCCAGTTTACATGATGTAGTGGAGTATCATTACATACGGGAAAGATTAAAAAAGAAAAAATCAATTAAAAAATGAATTACATTACAAAATGAACACTATATTACAAAAATAGGTCATCTGGGACAGTTAAAAAAGATGACCTGAATCAAAGAAGATTAGAAGTATATTCTGATGTTGATCATAATTACAGCACTCCTCAAATTCTTGATCCTGGCTGGGCATCATAATCCAGGCATTCTTTGTCAGAATAACAATATGAAGGAGATTGCAATAGACAAAATTGTTCAGTCAATCAACCTCCTTCGCACTCTTAAGCACCTGTCCTCCAGAGTATAAGAAGCCTATCAGGATATGCCTCAAATTTGCTTTTTTTTTTTTTTCTCGTTCATGTTTTTATATAATATCATGAATGATGAGAACCTTGGACCATCAAGGTAATACGCTTAGCACTCTCTGCGCGGAGGATATCTCCTTTAAATCCAATCTGGTAGGAGAAATCATATTCAAGATACCTCAAACACTTGCTCCCGCAGGAATTAGGCAAAATTCTAAATACATGCACCCTTTGCTTGGTGATAAATTAAGACACTATTTCTATGTAAATAATATATTCTAGCAAAGATGATTACCTCACTAGAACTATCAGGAGAGAACCACCGCAAGAGCACCCCAAGATTTATAACGGCAGGGATCAGCTTGAAAAGCAAAGGTGTAGTCACCTGCACCAATACCTCATTAGGAATATAGATCAAGAACATCATGCAATTGCTAACAATGAAATGACTAGAAGGAAATTAAAATTAGTCTGGAAAATTAGATTCACTGAATTTAGACAAAAGATTTCTTTGTCAATTGATCCTCCAGTTTCACACAGGAAAAATGTTATGTTTTTCTTCATCTTGATTTTTTTTTTTTTTTTTTATTATTATTTTTTTTTAATCTCTATTCATTGTAGGTCAGTACACCATCTGTAGTAATTTTAACACGAATTCTAAATAAATCAGCAAAGGTTAACCATAGTGCTCAGGGATACCACACAAAGAATACTTTGAGAACCCTGCACTTTAACATTCCTATTACTGTTTTGGAAACATGTAATAAGACATCCCACATACCAGACTGAGAGCTGTTGTGCCAAGAAGCAGTAGATACAATTTTCCCTGCAATATCAAGAAACATTTTCAGAATAGACAACATAGAAATCAAAGCAGGAACATTCTCGATTGTGACTCACACAAACTGGAGTTTGGATAAAAATGTAAAATTCAACAATTTAATCACTTTTCATTCAAATCCACCATGATCCATGTAATTGGTTAGATACAGAATGACATAACTTGAATTTCACATTCTATATAAATTGAGGTGAATTAGACAGAAATTTTCAGGCAAATAATTTGTCAGATTTACATCAGCTCTATATTTTGGAAAACTAAACAATAGAAAATGGAAACTTCAATATTATTTTCTAAGCCCTTAACTAACACATGCATGCACAAACAATGAAAATCCAAAACTTGCCTGATAAACATTTAACGTTAAGCCAGATTATTTGGGTTAAAGAAAATCACACATGCAAACTTTCATGGAAAGCTGGCTATTAGCTTACAGTAGATGCATATTATTGGCAGAAGTACAAACCTCAACCAGATGAAGATTAGAAGCACGACTAAGAAGAACAAAAGCAAATTCCCCAATTTGTGCCAGAGACATTCCAACCTACACATGGAAAACATGAGACCTTCCTGTCACCTGATTGGTGAAAAAAATAGTAGAAAGAAGACACAAATGTGCTAGTAAATCAGCCAAGTCTTACCAGAATCGAAGTTTTGTTGCTATATCCAAATCCCTTGACAACAGTACCAACCACGATTGTTTTTACAACAATTACCAATAATACAGCTGCTAGTAAAATGTCAACATGATTCCATAGGAAATGAACATGAATCAACATCCCAATACTGGCAAGAAAG